>OU342736.1:457999340-459426840 GCA_910589765.1 Avena atlantica
TCCTGCTCATCGCCAAGGCGCAAGCCCCAGAGAGGGGGCGGAGTTTCGGCCGGACTTTCCGGCCTCGCCGGATAATCCGCCACTCAGGAGGGCCGGATTATCCCCCCCCCCCCCAAGATTTTCTCCAAGCTTCACCAAGGCGCAAGCCCCAGAGAGGGGGCGGAGTTTCCCCCGGATAATCCGCCCTTGGGGCGGAATTTTCCCAGGGGGCGGATAATCCGCCCCAAGTGGGGGGCGGATAATCCGCCCCCAAAGTTGGGCAACGGCCAGATCTGGGGAGGGGGTATTTAAGCCAACAATCCCCCTCCTGTCAGAACGCTTGATTCATGTCGAAAAGGAACAGATCAGATCTCAAAACTTCATACAAGAGTGCTCCACCTAGATCCACCCAAAGGCCCCATCCCTTGGGGAATCGAAGGAGGAGAACTCGATCTTCATCATCAGCAATCAAGCGCTTCATCTCCTCTCCATTCATTTGGAGAACCTCCGATCTAGTATTTCTTGCAAAGATCTAGATCCTCGTTTTTGTTTATATTGATAAACCTTGTTTTTGTGACAGCTTGTTGTCATTCCGGGAGCCCCCAATTCGGTTGTGGGTGTGTGCCCCGATAGTGTTGTAAAAGGCACCGGTTCCCGCCTCGAAGGGATCCAATAGTGGAGAAGGTGGATCAGGCCTCTCGTGGCGAGATCCATCGGAGAATAGGGTGAGGCCTATTGTGGCGTGGTGGTCTTAGAACCGCCCACCCCTCCAACGCAGATGTACTTCCCTTAACAAGGAAGGAACTGCGGTAAAACAAATCCCTGTGTCTCCGCGTGCTCCACTACGGTTTCCTCGCTCCTCCTTTACGTGCTTAGTAGTTAGGGTTTCATATAGGGAAATTCTCGTAGTTGCATAACTAGAGAATTTACTTTGTGTCAAGCCTAAAATTGAAAAAGTATTAAAAATTGGTTAGCACCTATTCACCCCCCCTCTAGGTGCCCATACGATCCATTTCATTTGGTATCAGAGCCTCGGCTCTTATTTCGGGCTTAACCGCCTAAGAGAAGTATGGGTTCCAAGGGAGATGGGAGTGATGCTCCGGAGGTAGTCACCATGAACGATCTCAAGACGTTGGAAACAACCTTGGTGAGTTCAATGGAGGCTAAGATGGAGGAGATGCGTCAATTGATAATGCGTCTCTCCACATCCGCAGCATCACCTCCATCTAACTCTGAGGATACCACTCCGCAATCCAAGGAAACGGGTAAAACTGTTTCCAAAGAGAACGAAGTGGTAGGTGATGATACTAGTAAGAGCTCCTCCTCGAAAAAGGATAGCGGTAAGGTTGGATACAATGAGGTTTCTCATGTTTATTCCCCTGATCCGCCTATTCCTCACCCACACATACATAATAGGGGTGATCCACCCAAATTATCAGCTTCTACTTTCTCTCAATGGCAATTTTTGATGAAATCTCATGTGTGCAGTTCCTCCATAGAGTTGTGGAAAATCATCGAAAATGGTCTTCACGTTGGAAATCCTAACAATCTCACAAGGAGAGAAGTGGTCGATAGCCAACTCAATGCTACAGCTCTACACATGATACAGCTTGGTGTGGGTGATAAAGACATGCCACACATTCAGCATCTTAGCACAGCTAAAGAAGCTTGGGATTCCCTTACCGAGCTCTTCATCGGAAATGAAAGTATGAGAAGGAATAGATATGATGCCTTGAGCAATGAAGCTGAAGGATTTTATATGCTGGATGGAGAAGACCACGAGGACATGTATAGGAGGCTCAAGGCAATAGCTACTACCTTAAGAAACCACGGCGCAGCTCATGTTGATGATGCTTGGATCAAGCGCAAGTATGTCAGTGCTCTTATGCCATTTGAGCCCACAGATTTGAAAAGTCTCCAAGGTAGGCATAGTTATCACCTCATGTCATCCAATGAGGTAATGCAAGAAATGGCCGCATTCAAAGTGGCTGCCAAGAATGCCGAAGATGCTCATGCTCGAGCTATGGGGATGCAAAAGGGGGTCAACATGGCTTTGAAGACTAGTGTGATTGATCATGATGAATATGCGGTAGAAGGCCTGGACTATCCCGAAGATATAAAAAGGATCCACGGACAATACTTGGCTCTTTATGCAAGAAACTTTTGGAAAGATCCAGCCAAGGCTAAAGCTGAACTAGATCGCAAAAGTGGAGCCTATGGAAGAAAAGAAAATGGTCCCAAGCTGAGAACATGCTTTAATTGTGGTGACCGGTTGCACTTCGTAGCTGAGTGTCCATATCAAAGTAGAGAGGATAATGGAGGAAGACTCATTTTCAAAGACAAATCAAAAGCTCCACGTAAGAAACAGTTTGTAAAGAAAAATTCTCCTTTCAAGAAGCAACCAAAGATTGTTCTAGTAGCTCAAGAAGAATATTCATCGGGGAGTGAAGATGAGGACGAGGACGATAGCTCTCAAGAGGTGGCTGCTATAGCCACCACCACATCTACATCAACATCACTCTTCGACTCTCCAAACGAAAACATCATCAACAAGAATCCTACTTGTCTCATGGCAAGAAGCTCCGAGGTAACTTCCTCTAACTCTTCCTTTCCCAAGGCTACGATAGACATGGATGATCCTGCTAGTCTTAAGGTTAAAGAAGAGATTATTGCCTTGGATTATTTCTATACTAACTTGCAAGGTGAGCACAAAGTTCGTTTTGAGGCTTTTATGGATCAGTTGGCCCAAAACGAAGCACTCCTCGAAGAAAAGGGCAGAATTGAAAGGGAGGATGCAATGGAAATTGCATCCCTAAAAAATGCTCTTGAAGAAGAATAAGAAGCCCGGGTCTCTCTTGAAGAGAGGCTTGAGTCTATGGAAGAGTCACATGAAGAGATTGTGACTAAACTAGTTAAAGAACGTGATAATGCGGTCACCAAGGCAAAGAAGTTAAAGAAGGAAAGGATTGACTTTGGGGCTGCTCATGATAGACTCTCCGAGGAATTGGAGAAACTTGACAATGCTCACAAGGCGTTGAAAAATGAGTTCTCTATCCTCAATGAGTCACATGATCAGCTTCAAAGTCGATTGGTCGAATATGATACTCCTAGCTCGTCCAACTCAACATATAGTAACAAGAAAAATGCTAATGTGGAAAAGGGAGTGATCAAGGACATCACTACAAAGGAAAAAGGTGTGCTTGATGAAGTCCTTGACAAGCAAAGGTCAAATCATGGTAAAGAGGGACTTGGGTATGTCACCAAGTCCAAGAAGAAGAAAACCAAGAAGAACAAGACCAAGAATGTGCAATTAAAGACAAACACTGCTGAGAAGGTTGTCATAAAAGACAAGACTAATGATATTGGTTTTGCAGGGTCTCACAATCCTAATTATGAACTCTTTTGTGATGATTATGGCGATGTTTATGCTTATTATGTTGGTCCTTTTGATGAATATATTGCTTGGTCTATTTGGGTCCCAAAGACCCTTGTTACTAACATGAAAGGACCCATTGAAAAATGGGTACCTAAAACCAAGAAGTAATTTTCTTGCAGGGCTATGCTTCCGGTGGGTCGAAATGGGTGCTGGATAGTGGCTGCACTAGTCATATGACCGGAAGCAAGGAGATCATCACGGAGATGCGTGCAAATCTTGATAATATCACAGTCTCCTATGGTGATAAGTCTAAATCTCAGGTATTGGGTCTTGGCAAGGTTGTGGTTGCCCACGATATATCACTCGTGGACGTCATGCTTGTTGAGACCCTTGGCTACAATCTTCTTTCTGTACGTGCCCTTGGCAAGATGGGTTTTGCTGTTTTTATCGATGATGATTTGGTGGTACTCTTATGGAGAAAGTCTCTAAAGGTCGCTTTCGTTGGATACGTCGAAAATGACCTGTATGTGGTGGACTTCTCGGGGAAAACCACTTCGGGTCCGATGTGTCTATTCGGAAAGGCCGACGTGGGCTGGCTATGGCATCGCCGTTTAGCCCATGTCAACATGAGAACTTTGCAAAGTCTCCAAAAGGGTGGCCACATTCTTGGACTAAAAGAGAATGTCTCTTTTGCCAAAGACCGTATTTGCAGGGCCTGTGTTGAAGGAAAAATGCATGATTCTCTCCATAAGAGGAAGACTATTGTGTCATCGAAGAGGATCTTGGAATTACTCCATGTGGATTTATTTGGACCTCCTTCTCATGCAAGTCTTGGTGGGAAGAAATATTGCTTAGTCATCGTCGATGATTACTCAAGATATACATGGGCATATTTCTTCAAGCTGAAAAGTGAGACTCAACAAACTGTCATCGACTTTGCCAATGAAGTTCAACGTCAACACAATGTTCCCATCTTGGCAATTAGAAGTGACAACGGCACAGAATTCAAGAACTACACTTTAAACGAGTTTCTTAGCGAAGAGGGGATTAGACACCAATATTCCGCTGCGTACACCCCTCAACAAAATGGTGTGGCCGAGAGGAAGAACCGAACTTTGATGGATATGGCAAGATCTATGCTAGCTGAATTTAAGTATCCTTATAATTTTTGGGCTGAAGCCATATCAACCGCTTGTCACTCATCAAACCGGCTTTACCTTCGGAAGATCTTGGACAAGACCCCATATGAAATACTTACCGGCAACAAACCCAACATCTCATACTTCAGGGTTTTCGGGTGTAAGTGTTTCTTTCTTATTAAAGGTGTCCGTTTGTCAAAATTTGAATCCAAGGCTTTAGAAGGTATTTTTGTTGGTTACGGTGCCGAATCCCACACTTATAGAGTCTACAACAAGCTCACTGTGATTATTGTAGAATCTTGTAGTGTGGAGTTCGATGAAAATAACGGCTCCTTTGTAGGGCAAGTTGATGTTTGTGATGCAGATGTTGAAATACCCCCAAGATGCCATAAGAAGAATGGGCGTGGGATTTTTCCGCCCCATTGAGGAACCCCTTGTGGCGGATCGGGAAGGACAATGCTCCACTCAAGTGGAGCCCTCATCTTCACAAGATCAACAAGCTCCTACTGTTGGAGAAAACTCTGCACCAACACCGCAACCTGCTGAAGATCATCAGTCTCCTGGACAAGATGGTAGTCCCAGGCCGGATTATCCGCCCCCTCCAAGGGGCGGACAATCCGCCCCTGGCACTCCAACTTGTACCAGGGGATCCGAAGGAGAAATCAACACCTCTGAAGCTCCCAGGCCGGATTCTCCGGCCCCCAGGGGCGGATTATCCGGCCATGGCTCTCCAACTCCAGTCAGGCTTTCTCAGGAAGATGGTTCTGGTACTTCACCTCCCAGGCCGGATAGTCCGGCCCCTCCAAGGGGCGGATTATCCGGGCCTGAAGAAAATGCTCAGCAACAATCTTCTGGCAGTACTGGTGACCAAGATCAAGGGCAATGCAGTAATCAAGACAAGGATACAACAATTGAATCCATTCCTTCAAGAAACAATAAGGATATTGAGGCTCGTCGCAAGGCTCGTGCGGATCGCAACCTTGAACTAAGAGGTCACACTCTTGAAAAGGTAGTTGGTGATCTACGACGAAGGGTATCCACTCGAAGAGAGCTTGCTAGCTTCTGTGATCATCAAGCTCACATTTCCATGGTTGAACCAAAGAAGGTTTTTGATGCTCTTGAAGACCCCGATTGGGTTGTTGCAATGCATGAAGAATTAAACAACTTCGAACGCAACAAAGTTTGGAAGCTCGTAGAAAAGCCAAAGGATTGCCGCAATGTTATCGGCACCAAGTGGATCTTCAAGAACAAACAGGATGAAAATGGCATTGTTGTGAGGAATAAAGCACGACTCGTGGCTCAAGGATTCTCTCAAGTAGAAGGAATTGATTTTGGCGAGACCTACGCTCCTGTAGCTCGCCTTGAGTCTATCCGTATCCTTCTTGCATATGCAGCCCATCATAATTTTAAGTTACAACAAATGATTGTTAAGAGCGCTTTCCTTAATGGTCCTCTACATGAGTTAGTATACGTCAAGCAGCCCCCGGGGTTTGAGGACCCCAAATTTCCGAACCATGTTTACAAAATCGATAAGGCGCTCTATGGCCTTAAACAAGCCCCACGTGCGTGGTATGAGCACCTTAAAGAGCTTTTGCTAGACCGTGGATTCAAAGTTGGGCAAATCGATCCCACTCTTTTTACTAAGAAGGTCAATGGGGAGCTTTTTGTATGCCAACTTTATGTAGATGACATTATTTTTGGCTCTACTAACCAAGCTTTTAACGATGAATTTTCAAAGCTTATGACTGACAGGTTTGAGATGTCCATGATGGGTGAGCTAAGGTTTTTTCTTGGATTTGAAATAAAACAACTTCGAGAGGGAACCTTTATTAATCAAGCTAAGTACATCCAAGACATGCTCAAAAGGTTCAAGATGACGGATCTCAATGGCGTTGCTACCCCAATGCAAACAAAGTGTCATCTTGAGCTCAATCCCAAGGGTAAAGATGTGGATCAAAAGGTATACCGATCCATGATCGGCTCTCTTCTTTTCCTCTGCGCATCTAGGCCCGATATCGTGTTAAGTGTAGGAGTGTGTGCAAGGTACCAAGCCGCTCCTAAAGAAAGCCACTTAGTGGCGGTCAAGCGAATCTTCCGATATTTGGTTCATTCCCCAAATTTTGGGTTATGGTATCCCAAGGGTTCAAGTTTCTCTCTGTGTGGTTACACCGATTCAGATTGGGCTGGTGACAAAGATGATAGGAAATCAACTTCTGGTGCATGCCAATTCTTTGGCAGGTCTCTAGTGTGTTGGTCATCAAAGAAACAGAATTGTATTTCACTCTCAACCGCCGAAGCTGAATATGTTGCTGCTGCAAGTGCTTGTACTCAATTGTTATGGATGAGGCAAACTTTAAAGGAATATGGTGTCAATTGTGACAAAGTGCCTCTTTTATGCGACAATGAAAGTGCTATCAAAATTGCTTACAATCCTGTGCAGCATACAAGAACAAAACATATAGAGATTTGCAACCACTTTATTCGGGATCATGTTGCTCGTGGAGATATTGCTCTGTCCTTTGTGAGCACGAAGAACCAACTTGCTGATATTTTCACGAAGCCCCTCGATGAAGCAAGATTTTGTTATTTGCGGAATGAGCTAAATATCATAGATTCAAGGAGCTTGGCTTGACTATTCTTGCACACACACTTGCTCTTATTCATGTATTTGGTTTAGATGCGGGAATAGAAATAGGGGGAGTGTGGTCCTAATTGATTGGGCCAACCCTCCCCCCATAATGCCGAAAGCAAGTAAAATCATTTCCCTTAATATCATTTTGTGATATGTGGGTCATCGATGAGCATTGGTTTTGAACTCAAGATACATCTTCGCGGTGTCATGCCATGCGCTCCAACATGGTGGCTTCGGCCACCGCCCTCTTCCTCAAGAAGAGTTGGTTTTTCATGGGTCTTGTTGGATTTTCTTGCATACCTTTTGTTCTTATGGAAAACTCACTCAAATTTGGCTTTTGGTTGATTTGATTCTTGCAAATTTGGGTGCGTAGTACCATCTCAGTTTGATTCTCTCAACCCAAGCCTTTCCCTCCCTCCTTGGGACGTTAGCATCGCTCTTCTTCCTTTTTGGCGTTTCGATGCCAAAGGGGGAGAAGTAGTTCTGTTAGGTCTCGTGGATTTGCAAGGGTCGGGCGGGTCGGGCACAAGCTCTTCGGTTTTAGTCGTTTTTATTTGCTTGCTTGTGCCTTTTCTAGCGTGAACTTGTTTGCTATTTGTGGTTGCTTGTGTAAGACTATGTCGTACTCCACAGTTTGGTACTATGTTTGGTATTCATGGATTTCTGGATTTATCTATCATGGACCCCATGGAAGTCTGGAATTATGGAGCATATTTGATGACATTTGGATTCAGGGGATTATCTATGTATGCCGTGGCTATATATTCCGGTGGTATGGCTTTCTTTCACCAAACCTTAAAGTAGTGTTCTACCTAGTGTGTGTATTTGTATTCAAATGCAAATCTTAAATATGCACACATCTAGGGGGAGCGTCTTTCATTATCTAAGGTGGCACTTGCCGGTTTCACTGCAAATCCTAGTATTGTCATCTAACACCAAAAAGGGGGAGATTGAAAGTACATTTCTTAATCCCTAGTGTTTTGAGTGTTAGATAACAATACCAAGGATCTTTTAATGTGTGTTGAAGTGTTGCAGCTCAGAACTCTGCCTTTGGGGGCGGATAATACGGCCCCACCAGGGGCGGATAATCCGCCCCTCCCTCTGCCCAAGCAAGCGCAAGCCCCAGAAGGGGGGGCGGAATTTTGGCCGGACTTTACGGCATGGCCGGATAATCCGTCCCTCAGAGGGGCGGATAATCCGCCCCTCCTGCTCATCGCCAAGGCGCAAGCCCCAGAGAGGGGGCGGAGTTTCGGCCGGACTTTCCGGCCTCGCCGGATAATCCGCCGCTCAGGGGGGCCGGATTATCCGCCCCCCAAGATTTTCTCCAAGCTTCACCAAGGCGCAAGCCCTAGAGAGGGGGCGGAGTTTCCCCCGGAGAATCCGCCCTTGGGGCGGAATTTTCCCAGGGGGCGGATTATCCGCCCCAAGTGGGGGGCGGATTATCCGCCCCCAAAGTTGGGCAACGGCCAGATCTGGGGAGGGGGTATTTAAGCCAACAATCCCCCTCCTGTCAGAACGCTTGATTCATCTCGAAAAGGAACAGATCAGATCTCAAAACTTCATACAAGAGTGCTCCACCTAGATCCACCCAAAGGCCCCATCCCTTGGGGAATCGAAGGAGGAGAACTCGATCTTCATCATCAGCAATCAAGCGCTTCATCTCCTCTCCATTCATTTGGAGAACCTCCGATCTAGTATTTCTTGCAAAGATCTAGATCCTCGTTTTTGTTTATATTGATAAACCTTGTTTTTGTGACAGCTTGTTGTCATTCCGGGAGCCCCCAATTCGGTTGTGGGTGTGTGCCCCGATAGTGTTGTAAAAGGCACCGGTTCCCGCCTCGTAGGGATCCAATAGTGGAGAAGGTGGATCAGGCCTCTCGTGGCGAGATCCATCGGAGAATAGGGTGATGCCTATTGTGGCGTGGTGGTCTTAGAACCGCCCACCCCTCCAACGCAGATGTACTTCCCTTAACAAGGAAGGAACTGCGGTAAAACAAATCCCTGTGTCTCCGCGTGCTCCACTACGGTTTCCTCGCTCCTCCTTTACGTGCTTAGTAGTTAGGGTTTCATATAGGGAAATTCTCGTAGTTGCATATCTAGAGAATTTACTTTGTGTCAAGCCTAAAATTGAAAAGTATTAAAAATTGGTTAGCACCTATTCACCCCCCCTCTAGGTGCCCATACGATCCATTTCAGTCCTTATAAGCCGTCCTACGGGAGCCTTTAGGGCAGAACAATCTCATAGACAAGTGCATAGCACTAATCGCACACAGCGAACCCCCAATCATGTAACTCGGCGTATTGCCATTATAGTGATTTATAGCAGGAGTAGGATCTCGCCACCGTCGTGAGATCTGAACCTGGGTAAACTGTGTCAAGCCGACCCGGACGCTCTCCGTCTTACCGCACGTCTCTAAATTCGTCGTTCGGATACCCCTCTGGCGTACGTGTCGACAAAACCATGACAGAGTATATGCTTGACAAAGTATAAGTTGGCAATATCATGTCCCTTGAATACGAGGGCCGCTCCTCATGCTACTCAACTTTAGTCACCTGTAAGTTTTTGTCATGGTAAGTACATGTGTATCATAGAGAACCGCCAATGGGGTACCCCTTGCACATGATACATGAGCTATCCCATAATCAAAATGACAAGACAGGCAGACAATGAGTATCTCAGCAATCTTCTTATTTACCATGGGAAATGGTGTTTTTCTCTCTTTTTTCTTTTCATATGTCTCCTTTTTATAAAAAGAAAGTTTCATAGATGTCATTATGGTGATGCTGCAAGTTTCCACCATGATTAGGCATGGCTTAGGCTAGCGGCCCATGAGTTTATCCAACACACATACATAACTCCATGGACTTACAAGCTCCCCTTTTATTTCACATCGACGACATCCATAGACAAAAAAGCATGATATCAACTGTGTACAAAGTACATGTGCAATGTTGAAAGCGTTTCCCGTGACAGCACGGTTCTGCTAATTCCAACGTATAAGTGCAAGCATATACAACATAGATGACACAATGGTTCAATTTTATTAGGGGCAAGAAAATTAAAGTGTGCCATCAAGTTCGTGACAGTTTTAATCACTAAGTTTTCACATAAGATGTGAGACTTTTTAACTGGAAGATAGATGAAAACAAGAATATACTTGGAATGGTGTAACACACCATGCATAGGAATTTATAGTGGATACTTTGGAATAACTTGGTTTCTTAGGAGTTCGATGCATGAGTAGAACTTAGTCATACAAGTGGAGGCTAGCAAAAGACCGTGAGCGACCAACTAAGAGGGCAATAATGGACATAATCATGTAGAGCGACAAAACATTAGTAATCAAAGCATAGAGTGGTACTACAAGTCAAGGACTAAATAATCATATAGGATATGGTGACTTATTCATATTCATATCATGGTGTGAGCATGTGCCAAGTCAACCCAAACAAAGCATCAAAGGAGAATACCAAAATATTATGCTTTTGTATGCTAAAACAACGCATGATTCCTTCAAGGCACATTAAGCAATCCCAATTGTTTTGAACAAGTCACTCTATAGAAATAATCACTAAGCATAAAGTCAAAATAACACCTATCATGACATGCTAAAGTCTAAGTCATAGTTAAAGCAAGCTCCTCTTGTACTAGTCAAGCAAGGACTTTTTACTCCTCTCCAACACCAATCAACTTATTCGAAACAACACAGCGAGAACAGGGGTCCAAACTAATTTATTCAAGCAAACTAAAAAAACTAAACAAAAACTAAGATGCTCCAATAACAACATAACAATGCATGAAACAATAAAAACGAAGTGTCTAGAAAGACCAGAGATTTTTATTAATGAAGAAGGGGATGCCTTGGGCATCCCCAAGCTTTGACGCTTGTACCTCTTGAATATTTCTTGGGGTGACACGGGGTGGCATACTCAATCTTGAGCTTTTTCCATTCTTCATCTCATTACATCATTCTTCCTCTACACCTGAAAATTTTCCTTCATACAAAACTTCACACAATCTTCATTAGCAACATTAGTGTATTTAAAAGATAATAGACCTTTGGGTTTAGCTTTAGAATAGCAAAACATTCACTAGAAACACAAGCTACTGTAGCAATTCCCTCAAAAAGTTCAATTTCCCAAAAATAACCAAAAAAGGAATCAATAAGAAGCAAATGCAAATAATAGCAGAAATATGTCAAAACAGACCAGCAGGTAGAAATCGATTTTTTCGAAGACCTTCTGTTGCTCAAATCAAAAAATTTTGAACTAACGAAAGTATAACATACTAGGGGATTTATTCAGAAAATATCAGCTCAATCCGACTTACAGATATTTTACATGAATTTTTACGGTGGAGCACAAAAATCTGTTTTGGGACAGCAACTCCCCAAATATTACTTCCCTCTCATTAGAGGTTATTCTTGGCACAAAAAGCAAATAAAAAGGATAAGGAGTGGTCATTACAGAAGTAATAACTTCCAAGACTCAAGAAAACTTTTGGGTTATCTCCCAATAAGTATTTTTCTTTAACGCCTTTAAGTTAGGCTTGATAGTTTGAGAAGATGCTCACATAAGAAATATGAATTGAAGTAAAAGAGAGCATCAAGAAGCAAATTCCAAACACATTTAAGTCTAACTCATTTTCTATGAATAGGAATCTTGTATGCAAATAAACTCACAAAGAACAAAGTGACAGGCATAGAAGATAAAACAAGAGTACCTTCAAAACTTTTAGCACATAGAGAAGTGTTTTGGTACCATGAAAACTTCCACAACCATATTTTCCTCTCTCATAATAATTTTCAGTAGCCTAATGAATAAATTCAACAATATAACTATCACATAAAGCATGCTTTTCATGATCTACAAACACATAATTTCTATCAAGCTCAAAAATAGTGGGATTAAAACCTTCAAACCCACTTTTAACAATTTTATAATAGGGCAACTGATCATTCAATATAGGACCATCATCTAGAGATTTATCATAAAAGATTTATAAGCAAAACTCTTTAGTACCATGCATTTATAAGTTAGGAAAAAATATAGGATTATCATATATAATAGGAGCATAACTATTATCATAAGTTTTACCCATAGCAGTTCAAAAGAATCCACATGAACATAACATGCATCTTTGTTTAAGCATGGGGGACAATCAAATAATATAAGAGGTAAATATTTACTCTCATTATAAGGTATACATGGGTAGATCCATTCTTCCTCCCTTTGTTCATCACTCTCTTCCTCTTTTTCATCTAATGAGCTTCTAGTTTCAGCAATTTCTTCTTCCATAGGCTCCTGCAAAGCATTAGTCTCTTCCGTGTGTGGAAAGCATCTATTAAAATATTTAAGAATATAGCCATTTGATTTCTTGTAATTATCAAAGCAAAATTTAAGTATCTCATAAACCTCATATTCATAAGGTGCATCATCAGTATTTTCAAGCAAACTAGCAAGTTCAAATGCACCCTTGAAAGCAATAAATTCTTCAATTTGTTCCACATCATAAAATTCATAATTTCCCTTAACATAAGTAGATATGGTAACATTATCATTATACTCACATTCAAAAGGAAGGTGTTTATACCTCCTACAGCAACAAGATTTATCAAAGCAATAAGTAACATTATAAGTAGAGCACACATCTCTAGCAATAGTATTCAACTTATCAATTTGTTCCCATAAGTGTTTTCCTTTTTGTGACAAACGGTGTTCCTTATAATAATATTTTTGTTCTTCCATGAACCCACCTTGCCAATAAGAACTAGTTTCAAAGAAACCATCCATTGATATAAAGCATGACAAAGCAAGGTAATAAAAGACTAGCAACTAGAGTATGAACTAATTTTTTGTGTGTTTTCGATAAGAGAAAGCAAACCAAACTAAACTAATTTTTTTGGAGTTTTTGATCAAAAGAGGCAAACAAAACCAAGCAAAAAAACTAAGAAAAACAAAAACAAAGTAAGGAGAAAGGTTGTGAAGGACTCCTCTTGTGAAGACGTCCTTAGCCTCCTCGGCAACGGCGCCAGAAAACTTGTTGATGGCGCGTGGTAGCGCTTCGTTGCGAGGCCCCAAGAGCAAGGTGTGATGAGCACAGCAGCAAGTCTTCCCTCAGTAAGAAACCGAGGTTATCGAACCAGCAGGAGGAAGGAAACGACTCAAAGGTGTTGCTAGCAACTTAGAAACCTGCACAACACAAACTCAAGACTTTGCCCCAACGAACAGTGAGATTGTCAATCTCACCGGTTGCTGAAAATAAAGGATTAACTGTATGGTGTGGAAGGTAATAGTGGTTTGTAGAAAGTAAACAGTAATAGTGGAAGATATATCAATGGTAAAGATTGAACCGAGGTTCATAGTTCACTAGAGGTGTTCTCCTTAAGATAAACAAACATGGCATGCTGGGTAAACAAATTACAGCAGGGCAATTGACAGGACTGAGCAAGGCATAACAATGCAATACTAGACACTCATGATCCTATGAGAATCGATTGGGAAATACAACAAGATACATAGACCGCCATCCAACTGCATCTATGACTAGTTATCCACCTTCAGGTTATCATTCAAACCCCCTACAGTATTAAGTTGCAAGAAACAAATAACTGCTTTAAGCAAAGTGTGTAAGGTAAACAATCCACTTGTTCCATGAACAAAAGACCATTGTTTTCTCCCTAGTGGCAACATCACATCTACAACATTAGAGATTTCTGTCACTTCTCTTAGATTAAATAGAGGCATGAACCCACTATCGATCATAAATACCCCCTCTTGGAGTCACTAGCATCTACTCGGCTAAGATAGCTACTAGAAACGGAGAGCATGCAGGCGGCGGCTACAGACGATTTCGTGGAATATTGATCGGGTACTTAGGGTTTCTGTATCAGGAGGTCTTTATAGGCGAAGAGGCGAGGCAGGGGGCAGCCAAGGCGGACCCTCCCAGGAGAGGGGTGGGCCCACCCGCACGTCCAGGGGGTGTGTCCCCCTGGTGGCTCTCCTCCGTCTCGTACTCTGGCTTCATGTTCCCCACGGTAAAATATTGACTTTGGCTTTTGTCCTGTCCAATTCCGAGAATATTGATTTTCTACCTTTATAAAACCAAAAATAGAAGAAAATAGGCAACTATCACTGTGACATATTGTTAATAGGTTAGTACCAGAAAATATATAAAAATACCTCAAAGTGTAGACAAAGTAAAGCAAAGTAGATACTAAACAAGCATGGAATATCAAAAATTATAGATACGTTTCTGACGTATCAGCCCACACCGAGGGAGTCGAGAGGATGCGCGAGCGGGCGCCGGCAAACCTCCCCCTCACCCGGCGATGGCGCATGATCTCGGCCATCGGAGCTTCCTCCATGCCATGCCAAACCGCCGCCTCGTTTGGCCATATTCTGGCACGATTGGCCAGCCATGGCTAGGAGGGGTGGCTCGGAGCGGGCGGTGGCGGCAACGAGGGTTTCTATGTGTGGCGAAGGGGAGAAATGGGATGCGGTTTACCGCATCCAAACCCTCTCGTCCCAAATATATGCGGGACGGATGGGCCGTTTTGCGTTAAACCGCAAAAAAAGTTGCGGTTCGGCCCTATTTATGGTATATAAAAATGCCACTTTTCGGCTTGATGCCACATATCGGCCCAAAATTTTACGTGTCGGCCGATATACGGTGTCATGCTCTTACTAACTACATCCGGTTTTTTTAAAAAATAGTACTCCCTTCTATCCAAAACAAGTGTCAGAGATATAGTACAAACTTTATACTAAAATAGTATTCTCTCCGTCTCCAAATAGATGTCACATATTTGTCAAAATTTGGATGAATTTAGAACCTGTGACATCTATTTTGATACATATAGAGTACTAATTCAGTAACACTTATTATAAATCGAAAGAGAGTATATCTAGATACTCATATATGTAGACACTAAAATATGTTTAGATATACGTCAAATCTAAACTAATCTGCGACACTTATTTTGGAATGGAGGATGCCTTAGAATGATTATATTTGGAGGACATATATAGAAAAATCAAGAAGCATTGACACCACATATGTTCTATATGAAATAATCCATGAATTACACCATAAGAAATTAGATGGTGTGCTTTTCAAATTTGATTTTGAAAAGGCATACGATAAAGTAAAATGGCTTTTTCTTCAACAAGTATTACGAATAAAAGGTTTTGATCCGGATTTTTGTGCATGTGTAAAAAACTTTGTGCAAGGCGGGAGTGTTGGAATAAGGGTTAATGATGATATTAGACACTATTTTCAAACATGAAAAAGTTTAAGACAGGGAAACCCGCTGTCTCCTTTGTTTTTAACATAGTTGTAGATATGTTAGCAATTTTAATTGCACGAGCAAAGGAGGATGGCCATGTGGTAAGCCTTATACCTCATCTGGTAGAGGGAGGAGTTCCTATTTTGCAATATGCCGATGACACCATTTTGTTTATGGAACACGATCTGGATAAGATTGTAAATATAAAGTTGATCCTAGAACAACTATCAGGATTGAAAAATTATTTCCATAAGAGTGAGATTTTCTGTTTTGGAGAATCAAACACTAGTGCAGAGCCCCCCCATTAACTCCGGTTGGGAGGGCCCTCTAACAGCGGTTCCCCAACCGCTGTTGAGGGTTCGGTGTTAGAGGGGGGGCCCTTTAACACCGGTTCCTATACGAACCGGTATTAAAGGGTGGCGCACGTGGGGCTGCCACAGGCCTCAGGCCCCCCCCCCTTTAACACCGGTTCGTATCTGGAACCGGTGTTAAAGGTTCTTCTGCCGCGGCAGAGATTTAGGCCGTTTTCCTGCTGCGGCAGAACTCTGCCGCGGCAGGAAAACGGCCTAAATCTCTGCCGCAGCAGACTTCTGCCTCTGCCCCGTTCTGGGCGTATTTCTGCGGGAGGGGGGGGAGCGAGGGGAAATCGATCGGGAGCGGTATACTTATAAATCGTCATCGGTACATACGAGTACATGAATAATTAAGCAACTATTATTATACACAAACATCGTCATCGGCACATACATCGCCATCGGCACATACATCGTCATCGTTCATTTTGGTGGATATCTATAGAGTTCTCCGCCAGGCGTGACGACCTCATCAAGTATGAACCCCGCCAATTCCTCTTGAATGGCTCGTATGCGTTCAAATGGTAGGAGTTGGTCCCGCATCCGTTCGATCTGAATATATATGAAGAATGGGCCGTCAATATATATATAAGAATAAAACTCAACACAATTGATGGTAATAAAATAATGTTGTGGACTTTGTTTACTTACTCTAAGTTGTTCTAGTGCGGCTTGGCCTGTCGCACATATCGTGTTGCGAATGAATTTGCAAACATAGTACCCACATAAGTTATTGCCGTGTCCTTGATGCGCGCACTTTACGAGAATAGAGAGTTCAATCAAAATAATAATCAATAAAGCATGATATAATGGAATTGGAAGCTAGCTAGTATTACTTACATTTTGGTCTACAAATTTTAGTTCTTCTGACCATTCACCCACGGCCCTGCCCGTGAACATTTTCCAAACCCTGTCCGACAAAGAAAATGGATAAAGGAGTAATTAATTACTTATTGTTACGAAAGTTGCCGATCTAGTGCGATAATATGATTGAAATTACCTCTGGAGCATCTCTCTAAAGTCTGCCCATAGCTCTTTTTCTTTTCGTAACGAGTCCATGACAAGGACTTTTCCTGAGTCGGGTTGAATGACTAGCAGAATAAAGTGGAACCTACGCACGCATAACTCATCATCAGTTACACTTAACATCGAGTAAGCCGAAACAGAATGTGTACAAGAGAGAGGGTAACAGTACTCACGAGAAGTTGTAAGGCAATAGTATTTCCCTTTTGGTTTGTTGTCTCAGTAAAGACTTTAGCAAGTAATCTTCTGTTTGCCCGGGTTTGTCTCTTACCACTTCTTCATGAACTCTATTTGGGTCAACGAACCCAATGTCAAAAGGGCCTCCTTTCATGCATTCCATAACATTTTTCCTGCATAATAGTATATACATATATGGTGAGCATATATATATACATGCAATTAATGAAGTGAATGAGTTGAGATAAAAATTACAGAAATAGTACTTACACACAATAAAGGCTGATGGCAGATTTGTCGAGTTCCTTCTGATTGAATAGAAAATGCAAGTCTTGAATGTTGAAGTCGATCGCGTCGTCTCCGTACAAGAAAATCTCATCTCTTATATGCGCCGTGATCCATTCTTCTTTTCTCGTCTTGCAGAAATGAAGGTACCACTTGTGCAATTTTCGCATCTTTGTTGGTAGATTCTTGAGCTCCTCTTTCTTGACGAGATTCTTCCCATACTTCCATGGCTGTATGGGGTTGACATCGCATTTGGGCAAGTTGTCTCCCATGACGTTCAAGTATGCAATGTAAGTCATCCCCATCTCATTGGCCTTTCTTTGTAGCTCTGCCTCGTAATCATCTACTGGAGGAGCGTCCCGTTTGTCAAACATTTGGAGCGGGGCGCATGATTAGTTTTCCTGCTCTCCGAGCATGGGAACTGTTTTCTGGGGTGCCTCACGACTGCTACTTTCAGTCTCCCTACGGCGCCTTGCATCCGCCTTCAAAATCTGGCGCTCGTAGTCCGGCACAAGTGGGGTTTCAGGTTTCAAAAGATTTTTGTAAAACTTCTCCACCACCGCCGGATCTATTTTCTCCTTTGGCTCGGCCCGTCTAGGTGCAAAGAATTTCTTGACCTGTTCTCCCGAGATCCTATTGGTCTCCTCGTCGCTGCGATTCCACGGTAAAACCTTCTTCCTAGGGGCCTCACCCTCAACATCGCCAGGATCGTCTCGTCTGATCTTATACCGCAGTGCAGTGCATACCGGGCATGCATCCAAATTCTCGTACTTCTCACCGCGGTAGAGGATGCAGTCATTAATGCAGGCATGTATCTTCTGCACGTCTAATCCTAGAGGGCAGACAACCTTCTTTGCTTGGTATGTACTGTCAGGCAACTCATTATTTCTTGGAAGAAGATTCTTCATTTTTACCAACAACTTTGAAAATGCGCTGTCAGTCACACCATTCTCTGCCTTCCATTGCAGCAAATCCAGTGTGGCACCTAGCTTTTTGTGGCCATCTTCGCAAGTTGGATACAACAATGTTTTGTGATCCTTTAACATCTGCTCCAGCTTCTCCTTCTCCTTTTCAGTTTCACATTCTTCCTTTGCATCAGTAATGGCCCGACCAAGATCGTCATCAGCAGGCCCATCTGCTCCCTCTTGATCTTCATTATCTACCCCCGTTGCAGTATCATCATATTCAGGATACATATTATGATAGTTTTCATCATCCTCTTCTTCTTCGTTGTCTTCCATCACAACCCCTTTTTCTCCGTGCTTGGTCCAACAATTATAGCTGGGCATGAAACCAGATCGAAGCAGGTGGGCGTGAATGGTTCTGGTATTTGAGTAGTCTTTCTTGTTCTGACAGTGAACACACGGACATCACATAAAACCATTGTGACCACGGTTTGCATTAGCCACAACGATGAAATTTTGGAGGCCCGTAATGTACTCGGAAGTGCGGCGGTCACCGTACATCCATTGCCGATTCATCTGTATTAATATGTAGTATATATATATAAATAATAGGGAGATGACCATTTATATATATAGTACATCAATGACACATGAAACTATAGTTGCCGACCTCGACCGAGACGGAAAGAGCAACAAGAAAGCTTATTTTGAGCTCTCGGGCATTTCACCGAACACCTCTAGTGCATATGAAAAAAACACAAACTAGCACTCTTCACACCCTCTTGCTAGGCTCCAAAATGTGAAAGAATGGAAGAGTGGGGTGTGTGTGGGCTGGGGTGGTGTCTTATATAGCCCCCACCCCTTTAACACCGGTTCGTGCCACGAACCGGTGTTAAAGGGGGGGTGCGCGGGCCACTGGTGGAGGGACCTTTAACACCGGTCCGTGGCACGAACCGGTGTTAAAGGGGGGCTCCTTTAATGTCGCAGAGGCCACGCTGGTACGGCCCCCCCTTTAACACCGGTTCGTAGAAGAACCGGTGTTAAAGCCCATTTTCGGGATCAACAAAAGCCCTCGTTTCCACTAGTGAAAGGTGATGGATTAACAGTACAAGCATATTTTTGGTTTGAGACTCGTGCTCTTCCCTTTCGGTAATTTGAAGTACCTATCCATTATAGAAAATTGTGTAACGCGGAGTGGAATCCAATTGTGAATCGTTTTATGGACAAATTGGGATGTTGGCAAAGTAACATACTCTTGTATGGGGTTTGCTTGGTTTTAATTAATTCGGTACTCATAATCTTACCCATGTTTATGCTTTATTTCCTTAAGATACCTATTGGTGTGAGGAAACGATTAGATTTTTTAAATCAAGATTATTTTGGCAGAGTCATGACTCTGGCTTTTCAAATTACTTACTGAAAAGGACACATGGCAGAAATTGCTACACAATAAGTACTTACATCATAAGACGTTGGCCCAAGTGGAGGAGAAATCGACTGACTCACCATTTTAGAAGGGCCTTGTGAGGGTTTAAAAAGACTTCTCTGAAAGAGGTTTTTTTAAACTGGAGATGGATCAGCGGTTCTTTTTTGGAAAGATGTGTGATTAGCTGACATATGACTGCATCGTTATATAACATTGTCATAAGGAAAAAATGTCCTTGTAGCGGATGTTCTAGCCCAAACGCCTCTAAATATTGATTTTAGAAGGTCCTTCACCGGTAATAAATGGAATGAATGGCTGCATTTATGCCGGAGATTAATGTGAGTATAGCTTAGTGAAGAGTCTGATAGTTTTGTTTGGAAATTATCCTCCACGGGTTTATTTTTAATCAAATTTATGTATTTAGATTTAATGAATAATCATACAAGGTATTTGAGAAAATACATGTGGAAGCTAAAAATCCCGCTTAAAGTTAAAAAATTTATGTGGTTCCTCAGTAAAAAGGTCTTACTCATAAAAAATAATTTAGCAAAACGCAATTGGACGGGTTGTCAAAAAAGGTTGCTTTTGTGACTCTACGGAGACAGTCGAACACTTGTTTCTTTCATGTCCTTTTGCTCGTATTATTTGGCGAATGATTTTCTTCACTTACAATATCACACCACCCTCCAATATAACCAATATGTTTGGGAATTGGCTAAACGGGTTGGATAAACGAAATAAAGCGAGTATACGTATTGTTGTTTCCGCTTTATGTTGGGAAATTTGAAAATGTCGAAAAGATGTTATCTTTAATAAAAAATCTGGTACAAACTTCTTGCAGGTTATCCGTATGACGGTGCACCGGATAGACCTATGGTCTTATCTCGTTCCGGTAGATCAGCGGGAAAGCATGGCTATTGGATGCAACCAACTACTGACAGCTGCTCTGGATTTCTACTTTCAGGCTTCTGGGTGGCGGCACATTCGTAGAATTCAAAATGACTAGTGTTGCTTCTTATTTTTAGATGGTTGATATTTGTATCAACCTTGGCTCATCCAAGAGTGTAATACTTTGAATTGCAAAACTTTATAATAAAATGGTTGTGTGCATCGCTTGATCCAGAGGACGGGTTTTTTCCCATTTTGATAGAAAATATGTTTTTTTATCAAAGGGTTTCTCATTGACAAAGCAACAAAGTCTACATAGTTTTGTCTTTTATTACATCCCCTCTTACCACCCGACGTGCATCATCAGAATACACACATAGAGATAAACAGAAACCAAAACAAGAAAACTACAGCAGAAGTTAAATTTCACACACCAACAACTCTCTCAACCTCAAACAAGCTCCACAAACAAGAATTCCTTATGAAAACGAACCACTGACAATTCTTCAACATATTGGAGATCAACCTCACGCTCTGCTGAAGACTTCCATTGCCATCATCCTCAAATATTAACCCCTCCCATTGACACCACATATGAGGCATTTCCAAAACAAAATGAAGCCGAGCCCGAAAAGTTTGGCAAACAGAGACCCTATTTGTGTCACTATGACGGAATATTGAGGCCTTTTTTTCAATGCACATCTTCAACACAAATTAGATCATGTAGTTGTATACATGCTGGTGCCAACCGATGATAGATCAATGTGGTGGGACTGGACGACTCTCAAGCTAAGCAAGCTAGCTAGCTCTAAAGCTACATATATGTCGGGGACAAACCGAACGCCTTCACTGTTGGACTAAAAGCGCAGTAGGCCAATCCTTTGCTATTACAACTCTAGACAATTAAACAAGCACACAAGCGCTACCCCTGATAAGTACTCCCTCCATTTTAAAATATAAGATGTTTGAGATTTGTGAAAAAAATATATCTAGACTTTTTTTAAGTACGTAAATTCACTCTAAATCTGAGTAAACCTAGGTACTGAAACAAGTCTAGATACATTTATTTTATAAAGCTAAAACATCTTATATTTCGAAATGGAGTGAGTACATAACTAATTCGGCTTACTTTAACCCTTGCCCCTTTAAAAGTTCTGATTAATTGAATGAACGGGAGTTCCCCCCTGGGCTAGAGCTGCTATGCGATTCATGACAACTAGGGCTGCCTCTTAAAGGATGGCACGGCGAACTGTTGGAGTACTCAGCGTACTTATAAAAGTTTTGATTAAATGAATAATGAACGGGAGTTCCCCCTGGGCTAGAGCTGCTATGCGATTCATGACAACTAAGGCTGCCTCTTAAAGGATGGCACGGCGAACTGTTGGAGTAGATTGATTAGGAGATGGTCCAATCATGACTAAATTTATTACCCTGCTTCTTCATTACTACTCCAAACATGAGAGCTAGCCCCGCTGATTGTCTGTGTCGTAGTGCAAGTAGATTGTCCTTCAGGAATTGATTGTGGAATCTGAGAATGTGTCCAATCGGATTGAAATCATGCGTGAGCAGCTATAACTGCTGCTCCAGTCGAAGTTGTCGATCGATCCCAGAAAAT
Source organism: Avena atlantica (assembly GCA_910589765.1). NCBI lineage: Eukaryota > Viridiplantae > Streptophyta > Magnoliopsida > Poales > Poaceae > Avena > Avena atlantica. Next base: position 458,021,427 of record OU342736.1, read on the forward strand.
GTTAGTTTCGACGGTTGGATTTCACGTACATCTAGCTAGCTAGCTATGGATGCCTAGCCGGCCGGCTCAATCGATCACGTTAGTTAGTTGGCTGCTCCAGGTAGGTCGCCGGTCCACTTCCTTAACCGACGGGCGCGTCCGTAACTCTGTCCTCAGATGACACAACCCACAGTACGAAGTTCTTAATTAGCCAAAAAAAACAAAGCATCATGCAACTAGTTCCAGACAATCGCACTCTAATGCTTATCTTTAGGCTTGCCATTTGTTAGTTCCCGGCAGCTAGGAAGCTCGGTCATCGTATTTGGAAAATCATGTACTCCCCCAGGGTCATAATTCTTTTCATTGTTTTAGTTTAAATTTAAACTATAACCACGATAAGAATTATGGAACAGATGAAGTACTAATTAAAGCAAGTGTCGATTGAGAGAGTTCCTGCTGTTATTAATGGTCAACCTGCACCATTTGTACATTCATATGTAGAAACCACAACAACACTCGACATAATTTTTATATTTCAACTAGGTGATATTTATTGACTAAAAATGTCTCATCAAGGCGATACAAACATCAATAATTCAAAATTGGCCTTTGCATAGTAAGATGTGCCCAACACAAAAGTACCGACATAAAAGATCTTGATAAAAAAAGGGAAACAAAATAAGTTACTGGAGGCCCTACCGAAGACTACACCAACATTCATGCTAGGTAAGAACCTTCTTGACCTCTCGCTTCACTCGAATACATGCCATCTTAAGTAGTTCCTCATCTTCGGTGGCTGAAGTAATAATCACATGTGTCGAACGAAAGTCTACACAAGTTAATAGCTTTACTAGAAAGGAAATCTTTTCCAAGAACCACATCATCTTGTATCGTTGAGGTATTTTCATTTCAATCCGAATCGATATATCCCAGTTTTTCGCTCTCCCCTACTGTAACTTTTTTAGAGAATTCGAAATCATACTATAACACTTGACATTCATGTTAGAATATATAACCATATTGTATTTGTATAGATATATGGTTGTACATGTGTAGTCTATGTATAACTGTCTGTGTATTATACGGTACGGTATGGACTCTAGTCTTGTAAGTCTATATAATGAGCAATACAAGGCACCACAATGTATGGTTTTCCCCTATCTGAGCAATACAAGGCACCACAATGTGCGGTTTTCCCCTATCTTACATGGTATCAAACGCATAACCCTAACCCTAGACCTGCGCCCGACCCCCCTCCTTCCGCCGCCGCCGAAGCCACCACCGGGCGCCACCACGGACAGCGGCCTAGAGCGCCATCCCCACCCGCGCACCCCTCCGATGTCCCTCTCTGATGGAGATCAGGTCTCCAAGGCCTCGCTGCGGCCAAGGGGACCGAGGACGCACCTAACGCCGAGAAGGACGCAACGGCCGAGAAGGCCAAGCTCGCCCTCCTCTTTGCCGCCCACGCATCTGGCTCCGGGTCGAGCGTGGGGTCTTTCTCCCTGACCTCGCTGCACGCCCAGGCCGTCGGTCTATCCTCCATCAAGGGGCACATCCCTGTCGAGCTCGCGCTTGACACCAGCGTCCAGCGTCAGTGGCGCACCTTCTTCCGCGCCGCGTGCCGCAAGTACGCCCTACTGGATCACCTCGACGCCGACGCCCCTGCCGCTCCGACCCCGGAGTGGTCTCTCCTCGACGCCACGGTCGTCTCATGGCTCTATGGATCTGTCTCGCTCAGTATCCTTGATGTCGTCATGACACCTGGCGACGATCCCCTCGCTGTCGAGCTTTGGACCCGCATCAACGGCCTCTTCAACGACCACAAGATCAATCGCCAACTCCACCTCACGGCCGAGCTAGGCGATGTCAAGATGGGCGAGATGAGCATGACCGACTATTTTCAGAAGGTCAAGTCACTCTCCGATGGACTTGCGGATATTGGTTCCCCTGTTGCTGATGCTGAGATAGTGATCCACTGCCTCAATGGCCTCTCCGAGCAGTATGAGTCCGCCGCCGATCTGATCTCCCTCATGCCTGGGATCACTTTCGCGCAGTGCCGCTCGTTGCTCTCGCTTCAGGATATGAAGCGAAAGAATCGCCGCGCCCGCCACACCGACACAGCCCTCTTCGCCAACGCTGGCAACTCTGGAAAGAGCACCGGCAAGGGAAAGAACAAGAATAAGAAGAACGCCACTGACGCCGCCAAGGACGTCGCAACCCACAGGCGCCCGCGCCCCGAGCTGCGCTGACCGCCGCCCCTCCTTCTTGGCCGTCCCCGCAACATCCCTGGAACAGTGCCATCCAGATGTGGCCGTATGGCCAGGGTGCCGTGCTCGGCAAGCAGCAGCCCGCCTACGCCTCGCCTCCTAGCTACATGCCGAGGCACGCTCCGGCGCCGCAAGCGTTCTACGCTTAGAACCTGTACGGCGTCGCCCCCGCCCCTTACGCCCACAACTATGGGTATGCGCCCTCGCAGCCCGCCCATGGACTCGGTGCCCCGACGTCTCCGGCACCTTCGCCGGCCTCGTGGGATCAGGTCGCGCTGATGAACCAGTTCCAGACCATGGGACTTCAAGAACATAGGGAGTGGGTGATGGACACCGGCGCTTCCTCTCACTTCGCCTCCGATTCCGGTATGCTCACCTCCGTGTCTCCTCCTTCTTCCTCTCGACGTGCTTTCATTGTCGGTAACGGTTCCACCCTTCCGATCAATGGTACCGGGCACGCACGTCTCCCTATCTCTACTTCCTCGCGCCCTCTTTACCTTTGTAATGTCTTAGTTTCTCCTACCATTGTCAAAAACCTTTTGTCTGTTCGTCAGTTCTCTATTGATAATCGTGTCTCTGTCGAATTTGACCCTATTGGTTTTTCTGTGAAGGACCTTCTAACCAGGACTGAGATTCTTCGCTGCAATAGCTTCGGACCTCTCTACTCCATCCGCCCTTCATCCACCAGCCATCCATCTGCCTTCCTCGTCGTAGATCCTGCACTTTGGCACCGCCGGCTTGGGCATCCTGGGCGTCCAGTCATGGAGACTTTAGCTCGCTCTTCTGTTATTCCTAGGGAAAAGAATAAAAGTAGCTTATGTCATGCATGTCAGTTAGGTCATCATATTCGTCTTCCTTTCTCTTCTACCAATCGTGTAACTACTACTCCGTTTCATATAATTCACTGTGATTTATGGACATCTCCTGTTGAGAGTATTTCTGGCTTTAAGTATTACCTTGTGTGCCTCGATGATTTTTACTCAGTATGCATGGGTCTATCCTCTTCGGGCTAAGTCAGAAGTTTTCTCTCACTTGTCGTCCCTTCACGCTCTTGCACTCACCCAGTTTAGTACGTGCTTGTAGGCTATTCAGTGTGACAATGGTCGCGAGTTTGATAATTCCCAAATCCATTCTTTTGCCCAGCACCATGGAATTGCACTCCGCTTTTCATGTCCATACACTTCTCAACAGAATGGTAAAGCCTAACGCATTATTCACACTCTCAATGACATTACTCGCACACTTCTTGTTCAGGCTAGCATGCCGCCTCGTTTCTGGGTTGAGGCCCTCAACACAGCCGTTCTGTTGCACAATCGGCTTCCTTCCAAGGCAATTTCGGACCGTGTTCCCTTTCGTGCTTTACTTGGCATAGATCCTGCTTACGCTAGTCTTAGGGTCTTCTGATGTTTATGCTACCCCAACACCACCGCCGTTGTGCCGCACAAACTTGCGTCGTGCTCTGTTCCCTGCGTGTTCCTTGGCTATCCATCCCGGCATCATGGCTATCGCTGCCTTGATCGCTCCACCCAAAAGATCATCATATCTCGCCATGTTGTGTTCGATGAGTCCATGTTTCCCTTTGCCTCCACTCCGTTCCCTAATCCCTCCCTGCACTCGTATGATTTTTTGCAGGAACCTGAGCTGATGACGTCATCGACACATTTACCGTGCCAAGCACGGCATCACCAGACGCGGGCTCCACCGCGCCACCCTTGACGTCGCCACGGTCGTCGAGGTCGCCAGCCATGACCACGTCATCGACGGCCACGTCGCCCCCAGCAGCGCCGAGCTCTGCCCCGAGCCCTGTCGCCACTGTCTCCGCCTGCCGCGGCAGCCTGCCGCGGCAACGGTTTGGGCAGTTTTTCTGCCGTGGCAGGCCAGGCAGCGTCGTCGGTCGCCCCCACACCGCCACCACCTCCACCCCGCCGTCAGCGGAACCCGCCTCTGCCACCGTCTCACTCAATGGTCACTCGTGCTAAACGGGGGATTGTGAAGCCCAAGACGATTTTTGATCTTCATGTTGAGGGATTATCTCCAATACCGAAGACTCATCGTGGTGCTCTCAAGGATCCGAATTGGCACTCTGCCATGGTTGAGGAGTATGGCGCTCTTCTCTCCAACAACACTTGGGACCTCGTTGATCCACCTCGCAATGCTAATATTGTTACAGGCAAGTGGATCTACCGTCACAAGATGAAGTCTAATGGTTCCTTAGAACGATACAAAGCTCGTTGGGTGCTCCGAGGATTTACTCAACGCGAAGGTATTGATTTTGATGAAACCTTCAGCCCTGTCGTCAAGCCAGCCACTATTCGCACAGTGCTCTCTCTTGCGTTAACAAGTGACTGGCCTATTCATCAGCTTGACGTCAAGAATGCGTTCCTCAATGGCACTCTCACATAAACTGTTTATGCTCGTCAGCCTTCTGGGTTCATTGATCCAAATTATCCTGATAAGGTCTGTCGTCTCAATAGATCACTTTATGGTTTGAAGCAGGCGCCTAATCATGGTTTCAGCGGTTTGCCTCATTCATTGCTTCAGTTGGTTTCATTGGCTCCAAGGTCGACAGTTCGTTGTTCGTCTATCGGCGTGGTGCTGACATGGCCTATCTCCTGCTCTATGTGGATGACATAATCCTGACTGCGTCTTCCTCAACATTGTTGCACAGTTTGATTGCCTCTCTTCATACAGAGTTCAATATGACAGATATGGGCGATCTTCATTATTTTCTGGGCATCTCCGTGACACGTAGCAAGGACAGTCTGTTCCTCTCATAGGAGAAGTATGCATTGGATCTTCTTGACAGGGCTGGTATGTTACATTGCAAATCCATCTCTACTCCAGTTTATACTGCGTCCAAACTTTCAGCCAAGTCCAGTGATCTTGTTACAGACCCGACCGAGTACCATAGTATTGCCGGTGGTCTTCAGTACCTTACGTTTACTCGGCCAGACATCTCTTATGCCGTGCAGCAGATTTGTCTCCATATGCATGATCCTCGGGCTAATTATTTGCTTCTCGTCAAGCATGTTCTTCGCTACATCCGCGGCACCACCGACTATGGTCTCACCTTGTTTCGGCGTAGCTCCAACAAGTTGACGGCCTACTCTAACGCTGATTGGGCAGGTTGCCAAGACACTAGAAGGTCTACCTCAGGCTATCGTGTCTTCCTCGGCGCTAATATGGTGCCATGGTATGCTAAGCGGCAGCACATAGTCTCTCGCTCCAGCGTCGAGGCCGAGTACAGGGCGGTTGCGAATGTGGTGGCTGAAACTTGTTGGTTACGGCAGCTTCTTCAGGAGCTTCATCGACCGGTGACTGGTGCCACTGTGGTTTTCTGTGACAATGTGATCTCGGTTTACATGACACAGAATACTGTACATCATCAGCGCACCAAGCATGTGGAGATCTACTTGCATTTTGTACGAGATCGCGTCACCACCGGCGAGGTCCGGGTTCTACATGTTCCGAGTTCTTCCCAGTTTGTGGACATTTTTACCAAGGGACTACTGTCGCCTCTCTTTTTGGATTTTTGGGATAGTCTTAACATTCGTCGACGCCCGTTTACGACTGAGGGAGGGTTTAGAATATATAACCATATTGTATTTGTATAGATATATGGTTGTATATGTGTAGTCTATGTATAACTGTCCGTGTATTGTATGGTACGGACTCTAGCCTTATAAGTCTATATAATGAGCAATACAATGCACCACAATGTGTGGTTTTCCCCTATCTTACAATTCATTCTTTTTTCTGGTTAGAATTAGCTATTTTATCTGCTATGACTCAATGTCCCCCTTAGTGAAATAGGAATTCTAAAATTATTAGCAAATAAATAATATCTCAAAAAAGTCAATAATGATCAAATGAAAATGCCAATAAAGTCGCATTTTCTCTTTATTATATCTTTCATATATATACTACATCCATTCCGGTATATAAGGCAAATAAGTAATTCGAGAAAATAGTTTGATCGTAAATTTGGTCAACAATATATAAATCTATGTCATAAAAATTATACAATTGAAAGCGTATTTTGAATATGATTCTAATGGTATAATTTTTGTTAAATATAGTTTGTATTTTATTAACCAAATCTATGGTCAAACTATTTTCTCGAAATACGTATTTGCCTTATAAACCGGAATAGAGGTAGTATTATTCTTTCCTATGTATTAGATTATTTGTCAGAGCCATATCAAATTGAAAATATCTGAAATCCAATTCCGTGCATAGCCATGAGGCCCTAAAAAAGTTTCCACGCCAATATACAAGATATGACATTTATATTTAGGATGAATCCTCCATGGACAATTACCCAACATATTCCGAGTAATCTAGGGGTTGGTACAAACAAAATGTCACTTGGATAGTAGTCAAAACCTCTTGGGTAAACTTGTGTCGTTTAAAATGCTTAATTTATTCATCCTGGTGATAGAAACAACCACTGGTGAAAAAATGGCCTCTAGTCCCGGGCCGCGACTGGCGCTAGTCCCGGTTTTGGACCCAGGACTGCCAAAACGGGACTAGAGCCCCCACCCCCTAGTCCCGGCTCGCTACAGCTCGCGAATGATAACAGCCACGTGGCTGTTTCAGCGCCGCGGGGGCGGAAATCCTCTAGTCCCGGGCCGTAACAACACCCGGGACTAAAAGGTTTCCTGTCACGGCAGAGAATTGTGTGTTTCTCTGCCGTGGCAGAGATTGTGTATTTCCTTTTTTTTGCTATTTCGTTCTTTTTTCGTTTTGTGTTTCACTATAATTTAAACATGTATTTCAGTATACATATTATATGCTACTACATACACACTACACGTCGATGCATTTATATAATTAATCGATCCCTTGCAAGCATACATATAATCAATCGTATCAAAAGGAAGAAATGTTTTGAAGTCATTGATGAATATATATATCATATCAGCTACATGGAGATGACTAAGGAAAATCGAGTTTCACGCCATTCGCATAATGCTCTCCATGTACATCAAAGGACTTCCTTTATCATAAATCCTGCCAGCTCCTCTTGAATTGCTCTTATGCGTTGGTCTGGCTCTAGTTTCTCCCGCAAATCATAAATATATTGTGAGTCAACTTTCCGCTCACTTATTAACTCGCGGATGTACTCGCAGACGTAGTATCCACATAAATAGTATTTCCTTAACAAAATTATTCCTTAACAAAATTGTAAGAAGATGTGTACAAGATATAAAGACTCACTTAAAGTTGTAAGGAAATAGTATTTCCTTAACAAAATTATTCTCGGTTAAGAACCTGCACAGGTCTTCCTCCACGTCCTTGGGGTGATTCTTTAACGTATATTCATTAATGATATATGGGTCAATGAACCCAACGTCGTATCTTCTAGCTCTTTTGCATTCAAGCATCTTCATTCTGCAGAATATAATATCATCATACAAAAGGATATATAGTTAGGATAATATATTAAATGCAATGAACGAGCTAAAGCTACAAACTTAATTATAGAAATAAATAACTTACAGACAGTAGCAACCAATGATAGATTTGTCGAGGGCGCGCTGGTTGTATAACTGAAACAGTTCGTTCATTTGAACCTGTATCGAGTATGGTTTGAAGTGATGCTCCATTCTAACGTCCACAGGAAACCAATCTTTCTGATGCTTTTTTCTGCTTGCGACATGTACCATTCGTGCAGATTTCGCATATGTGTGGATGGACGCGCTAGCTCCTCATTACTGACTAGAGGCTCCCCTTGAACATACTGCCGTACTATCTGACCCACTGGCATATCTTCATAGCCTAAATATTGACCAAGAGACATATTTGCTTCGTTAGCAAGTGCTTTGGCCTGCGATACAGTGATCCCCATAAGTGCAACATTATTACGGGCTCTAGGGTCCATTATTTGCATGTCCATATCCATTTCAGCTCTGAAGGCCTTGTCGAGGTCTGAAATGACTTTGAGCGGGGCGACCGTTTGATTCTTCTATGCTCCGAGCTAGGCAACTTGCTTCCCGCTTTTTGCACTTGTGATTTTTTTCTTCTGTGCTTGCTTAATAATCTCCCGGTCATAGTCTGATTCCAGATTCATCGATATCTGGGATGGTTGCTCAAGAAAGGACTTAGCCCACTTTTTAGTTTTTTCATTATATACCGGCTTTGGCTCAGGCTTTTTGGGTGCCAAATGTGCCTTAACTTGGGCATCCACATCTGCGTTAGTTTCGTCATCGGTCTTGTCATAAGGTCTCTTTGGAAGAGCCGGCGGGATATCGATTATCTTCGGCGTTTGACCTTTCTTCGATGTGGGGCGCGGGGGCCCGTCGAACTTCCGTTTCTTTGACGAGGTAGTAGTATTGCACGGAGGCGGAGGCGGAGATCGAGTTGATGTACTCCTGCTGCGGTGATCATCGGCGGGGTGGGGTGGACTTGGAGGTTGGCGATAATTGGGTTGGGGTGGACTTGGAGGTTGACGATATTCGATGCGGGGTGGACTTGGATTCCTTGGAGTCGGTGGCCTTAGCGCCGAGCCTGGAAACTTGATGTACTTCTTATTCCATAGAATGATGTTGCGCTTGACATCTCCTAGTTTCGTAAGGCCTTCAGGTGTAGCGATTTCAATCTCTAGGTCCGCAAAATCCTCCACTATGTCATCCACCGTGACACGAGCATAGCCTGGTGGAATCGGAAGTGAATGGTGGAGTGCTCCAGGTTGACAAGGTAAAGCAGTGCCGATCGCCACCTTGAAGGACAGGTTGTTCATTGGCTGATGTAGCTCACATTGTGCCATCTCTCTGACATCATCCATGGGGTAGTGAGAAGCCGGTGCATCATCCAGCAGTGCTTGATCATCAGGACGGACCTCCGTGGAAGCCACGCTGCTTCTCCGCTAGCTAAGATCCAATGCAGGATCATCAGACCGCGGGTGAGTTGACGACGACGGCCTTTGGCTAATTTCATGCATGAGGTTCTTCAAATCAGCTGGGTCCTGCTCTACCCTAGAGATTCGGTCTGCCTCCCGGTCCTTCTTTCTCTGACGGCTTCTATAACTGGCATCGTACTGAGGAAACCCTTTCTTCCACGAGACACCGGCGCCTTTGCCTCGTGTTCGTCCTCCCTTTTCAGGATTCCCTAGGGCGCGTGTCAGCTCGTCGTTCTCTCCCTTGGGACGGAACAATCCCAATTGAGCATCGTTCATTGCTTTAATAAGGTCTTGGGAGGGTTTTAGAATTTTCTCATGAAATAATGTCTTCCCTGTTTCTGGGTCCAAGGATCCCCCGTGCCCGTACCACCAGTGCTTTGACCTCTCGGGCCATCCATCTGTACCAGGAGTGACGCCTCTAGCCCTCATTTCCTTATCCATAGTTTCCCACTTAGGGACGGCACTCTTGTAGCCACCTGTCCCCATTTTATGATGGTATTTCTTGTTGGCAGCATTTAACGCGTTCTTTGCCGACTTTGCGTTTGCTTTATCAGATTACTTGTACTGTACAAAATCGGGCCACTATTCTATCAACTTCTCGTTTACTCCTTTGAAGTCTGTAGTTTTCTTTTTCGTGACATATTTCGTGTATAAACTTTTCTTGTGGTTCCGGTACAGTTCAGCCATCTTGCTCAGTGCCCACTCCTTGACTTTCGCTCTATTTTCAAGCCCACCCGGCCTTGGGGTAATACCATCTACCTCAAATTCCTCATACTCTAGAGGTAGTATGAAATGCGCTATGAGCTTCTGCCAAAGGTCATCTTTGGCATCACCGGTGACATAGCTGTTGGATTCTTCATCGGGTTTCTTTGACTTATTCTATTCTTGGATGGTGATCGGCAGGTTGTCCCTAACAAGCACCCCGCATTGATTTATAAACATCCTCCGGTGCTTCTCTGGAGCAATCGGTTCACCATCATCATCTATTTCTTCGATGGTGAACCTCTGATTACCATCCAACTTTTTGTTCGGCCCTCGTTTCGTTCGAGCTGTCGATTGCTTCGATCCGGTGGGCTAAAAGAAGAAGAGAGAGTGATTAATATATATCTAGATCAGTTAATGAATAGAGGTAACACGAGACTTTATATATATATATGTACCTCGCCGGATCCTGTCGAGGGGCCATCATTATTGTTGTTATTTGTTTGCCCTTCGTCCATCTGGAATTCCCCTTGGTACATTAGGTTTTTCCATTAGTCCATCACCGGATGGATTCAGATATGAGGATATCTCTTCCTCGAGCAAAATATCTTCGCCGGCAGCAATATTAAGAGAAATTTCACCTCTTACCATGCCCTGAAGAAAACCTTCACCGATGCGACTAGGATCTTCGGATGGATCCATGACTTAATTATCTATAACAAAAAGAGAGTTAAACAGGTTAGAAAAAACAATAATCCTAATAACTAAAACAATATAATCCTAATTATAATAATTCTAATATTATTTGTGCTAAAACAATAATCATAATAACTAAAACAAAAAAATAACCCTAATAAAACAATAATCCTAATATTATTTGTGGTAAAACAAAAAATAACTAAAAAAATATAATCCTAATAAATAAAACAAAAAAATAACTAAAATAATAATCCTAATCCTAATTCTAATATTTTAATTAAAACAATAATCCTAATACTAATCCTAATAACTAAAACAATATAATCCTAATTATAATAATCCTAATATTATTTGTGCTAAAAAATAATCATAATAACTAAAAAAAACCCTAATAAAACAATAATCCTAATAACTAAAAGAATAATTCTAATCCTAATAACTACTAAAACAATATAATACTAATAACTAAAACAATAATTATAATCCTAATAATTATCCTAATACTAATACTAATAATTAACTAAAACAATAATAATCCTAATCCTAACTAAAATAAAAAAACCACCCCGGCCTCAATCGAGCGCTCACCGACGCCGGCGCGCGACACGGGGGAGCGCTGAGCGGCGGCGCGGAGAGCGTCACGGCGCACGGAGCGCGGCACGGCGGAGCGCGGCACGGCGGAGCGCGGCACGGCGGCGCGGTGGAATCGGCGGCCGGACAGCACCTCCCTGCGTTTTGTCTCTGCGTTCGTCGTCTGCTTCGTCTTCGTCGAGAAATTCAAGTGCTGGGGAGGGGCGGTGGCGGAATATAAAGGGCCACCCCTTTAGTCCCGGGCCGTGGCTTAACCCGCGACTAAAGACCCTCCCTTTAGTCGCGGGTTAAGCCACGGACCGGGACTAAAGGGTTTTTTTAGGACGCTTCTTTTTTGCGTGCGCAGGCACCCTTTAGTCCCGGGTCCAGCCACGACCCGCGACTAATCGTTTTTTTGTAAATTTTCTTTTTTTAATTCAAAACTAATATAAAAACTTTGGAAAATCATATCTTTTATTGTAATAATATAAATAAAACAAATAATATGTCTATTATTATCAGAAAATATAAAGAATCTTAATATAATATCCATTTATCTGTTTGCATCATTTATAAATTATTTCATTTGTAAATTTTCTTTTTTTAATTCAAAACTAATATAAAAACTTTGGAAAATCATATCTTTTATTGTAATAATCCAAATAAAACAAATAATATGTCTATTATTATCAGAAAATATAAAGAATCTTAATATATTATCCATTTATCTGTTTGCATCATTTATAAATCATTTCATTTGTAAATTTTCTTTTTTTAATTCAAATAAAATATAAAAACTTTGGAAAATCATATATTTTATTGTAATAATCCAAATAAAACAAATAATATGTCAATTATTATCAGAAAAATATAAAGAATCTTAATATAATATCCATTTATCTGTCTACATCATTTATAAATTATTTCATTTGTAAATTTTCTTTTTTTAATTCAAATCAAATATAAAAACATTAGAAAATCATATATTTTATTATAAAGAATCTTAATATAATATCCATTTATTCTCGATTGTAGTCACAAACCGGGACTAAAGATATTTCCCTCTATTTCCCACTGCTTCCCTCCAAGTTTTCCCGCCCTTTCCTTTCTACGAGAGTTTTTAGTCCCGGATATAGTCACTAACCGGGACTAAAGATATTTCCCGCCAATTCCCAAAGCTTCACGCCAAGTTTTCCCGCCCGTTCCCTCTATATTTAGGGCGATCGCGCCATGTCTATCCACACATCCACACCATCCTCTCTTAGAACAATGGACAACGCCTACTAGGCCATTCTGACCCTCGAGGAGACCGAGGCGTTGTGCGCCTCCAACTACCCTTGTCCGCCGGGCTACCGGCCGCCCGCCGGCTGGATGCTGAGAGCTGGAGGGGTTCTTGTCCCTCCTGTCCCTCAAGGTTCCGCACGCCAGGCGACCATTACAAACCACTTCTACCATGAGCTCATGCCAGAGCAGCGGATGGATCCCCAGTGGGATCCTGACAACTACGACACCTGGAATTCCTTCCTCGCTAATAGGCGGGAAAGGGAGCTCGCCAGGTACGAGGGTGATGGCCTGCCCCCGGTGAACCACAACGAAGCGGGCCGTCGTATGTGGTGGGCGAACTGTACTATCATCGGAGTGATGCGCTACATCGCCGGGGGAGACCATCCTCGTCTGCGGTGCCCACGAGTCCACCCGCCACAGAGCCACAAAAATGCCCCACACCGGCCCGGCGGTAGCGGCATCATCTTCCAGGAGACCCCTCCCCCGCCAGCCGTGAATCCGAGGCTGGAATGGCCCCTGGTATATGCCATGGATGGGCTGAGGATCCCCGGAGTGGCAGGTGACGATGACGATGATGATGACGATGACGAAGAAGACCCTGAAGCTGCGTACTATAGGACTAGGCATGATTATGACTAAAGGGGGCGGCTTTAGTCCTGAGTGTTAGCTAGTCCCGGTTTGTCCCGGTTTTTAATATTAATAAATGTCTTGAGTGTTACCTAATAAATAGAGGGAAATGCCTATAAAGAGAGGGTTCATCTTTAGTCCCGGTTGGAGAAACCAACCGCGACTGAAGGGATTGCGGCAGACTGGGCCAGTCAACACTAATAATAGGGGTGAGTGTCGACATTATGTCGTGAGTGTCGACATTATGCCGAGCTGCTTGTACTATAAATAGGCATCCTTGTGAGTCCAGTCCTCCAGCCAGCTTGAGGCATATCCAAGATGGTTTTCGAGAGAAGGGACACCACTACGGCCAGTTTCAGGGAGATGCCGCCGGAGCCCAGTCCTCCGGCATCTCCGAGAAACTGGTCATAGAGGAACTCCCTAATATGTGAAATTAGTTAGCTCCCAGGCGTATTGATCTAGTTAGAGAAGTTACAAGCTGCAAGATGGTTTTCGAGAACAGGGACACCACTACGGCCAGTTTCAGGGAGATGCCGCCGGAGCCCAGTCCTCCAGCATCTCCTAGAAACTGGTCATAGAGGCACTCCCTAATATGTGACCTCACGCGTTTGGAGATCAGATCTTAATGGTAAGTATGAATCGGGACTAAAGGCCCTCCTTTAGTCCCGGTCCAGCCACAAAATGGGACTAACACACTCAAGATTGTTTGCAGACAACACTATCAAAATGGATACATGGAGAATCTTCACTCATAAAATGTTACAATTATTACATATCATTTCTTCACCTGTTTTCCTTTCTGATCCCGTCGTATCCATGGAGCATCTTCATTCATTAACATGATGCTTGGGTCATCCTTCACCGCGAAGGGCGGAATTTCATGAAACTTATCACAATCTTATGACATGTCTGTCTTGTCCTCCACTCCCACGATGTTTCTTTTTCCTGAAAGAACTATGTGGCGCTTTGGCTCATCGTCTGATGTATTCTTTTTCTTTTTCTAGGTTTGGTAGACATGTCCTTCACATAGAAAACCTAATCCACATCATTGGCTAGGACGAATGGTTCGTCTAAGTACCCAAGATTGTTGAGATCCAACGATGTCATTCCGTATTTCTTGTCTACCTCAACCCCTCCTCCTGTCAGCTTGATCCATTTGCACCGAAACAAGAGGACCTTAAAAGTAGGTCCATAGTCAAGTTCCCATATCTCCTCTATGTAACCATAATATGTGGTCTTTGACCCATTGTTGTCTGTTGCATCAAAGCGGACACCACTGTTTTGGTTGGTGCTCTTTTTATCTTGGGCTATCGTGTAAAATGTATACCCATTTATCTCGCACCCTTGGAAAGTCGATATAGTCAAAGATGGTGACGTAGACAACAAGTATAGCTGATCTCCAAGTGTGTTGTTTTTTGATGAGATGTTGCAACCAACCGCCGAAACTCTTCATGTGTTCATCTCTAATCCAAGAGTCATGCTTTCTAGGGTTGTTGGAGCGTAAGATTTTCTTGTGTTCCTCGATATATGGGGCTGCCAAGATAGAATTCTGTAGAACGGTGTAATGTGCTTCGGTGTAAGAATGTCCGTCCCTACATATTATTGATTTCCTTCCTAGAGTACCCTTTCCACTCAGTCTCCCCTCATACCGCGATTGAGGAAGACCAATCGGCTTAAGGTCAAGAATGAAGTCAACACAAAATTCATTGACCTCCTCTGTTCCATAGCCCTTGGAGATGCTTCCTTCTGGCCTAGCATGGTTACGAACATATTTCTTTAAGATTCCCATGAACCTCTCAAAGGGAAACATATTGTGTAGAAATACAGGACCGAGAATGGAAATCTCTTCGACTAGGTGAACCAGCAGGTGCGTCATAATATTGAAGAAGGATGGTGGGAACACCAATTCAAAACTGACAAGTCATTGGACCACATCATTCTGTAACCGTGGTAGATCCTGGCGTCATCTGCAAAGTCCGGGTACTTTCTATCGATTTTTCTCCATTGTGACCCATCAACGGGGTGTCTCAACATCCCGTCTGACTTACGTTCCTCTTTATGCCATCGCAACAATTTGGCGTGCTCTTTGTTTCTGAATAAGCGTTTCAACCATGGTATTATAGGAGCATACCACATCACCTTGGCAGGAACCCTCTTCGGGGGGGGGGGGGGGGGGGGGGGGGGGGCTCGCCCTCAACGTCACCAGGGTCATCTCGTATAATCTTATACCGAAGTGAAGTGCATACCGGGCCTCCATCCAAATTCTCATACTCCTCACCGCGGTAGAGGATGCAGTCATTAGGGCATGCATGTATCTTCTGAACCTCTAAACCTAGAGGGCGGACAACCTTCTTTACTTCGTACGTACTGGCGGGCAATACGTTATCTTTTGGAAGCATATTCTTCATCATTTTCAGCAACTTTTCAAATGAGGAGTCAGGTATAGCACACTGAGCCTTCCATTGCAATAATTCCAGTGTGTTGCCCAGCTTTTTTCAGACCATTTTCACAATTTGGGTACAACAACTTTTTGTGATCCTCTAACATGTGATTGAACTTCTTCCTATCCTTTTCAGTTTCACAATCTCTTCGTGCATCGACAATGGTCCGACCAAGATCATCAGCAGGTTCATCATGTGTCTCTTCTTCATCCTCCTCTTTAGCATCCCCCATGGAAGTATCTCCGTACTCAGGGAAACCATGATAGTTGTCATCCTCCTCCTCTTCTTCATTGTCTTCCATTATAACCCCTCTCTCTCCATGCTTGGTCCAACAATTATAACTGGGCATGAAGCCGGACTTCAACAGGTGGCTGTGAAGGGTTTTTGAGTCAGAGTAATCCTTCTGATTCCTACATCCATTACATGGACAGAATACAAAACCATTGCGCTTGTTTGCATCAGCAACACGGATGAATTCATGCACGCCATTAATGAACTCGCCAGAGCGTCGGTCAGTACCGTACATCCATTCCGGACCATCTGCACTATAGTAAAAGTATATCAAAAACCATTACACAACATGATAAAATTATTACAAGTTATATTGAGAGCTTCTAGAGCATTAATTTTGAATTTTGAAAAATTTACATGCACCAATTTGTGAATTGGAGAAAACAATCAACATGATAAATGTGGAGTTTTTTATTATTGTTCTATCAGTGAAAACCTCATTCCATTTTAAGCTCTGAAACTCTAAAATTACACATTTCAATATTCAGTAACTATGTGCCTAATCAAAATTTGTTACACATATATATCAAAATCCTTCTAGCTACTTCTAGAGTATGCATGCATTTGATCCATATCTCTATACTTCTAGAGCATTATAGAGCTAAAGTAGCAATAAGAGATGAAAGAATGAAGTTCTAACCTTTTAAAGCTTTGGATTTAGGTGTTGCAAACTAAATCTTGAGAAAAAAATGGCATGAACTCTCTTGCTTCTTTGAGAAAAATGGCCACCATATGCTTTAGGGCAGCAGGACAGGAGGCAGAATATATAGTGATGGACAACTAGTCCCGGGCCGTGATACGACCCGGGACTAATAGTCCACGAAAGGACCAGCTGGCCTGCTCCAGGTTATTAGTCCCGGGCCGTATTACGGACCGGGACTAGTGACCTGGTCTGGCCCGGGACTAGTGACTACGGCCGTTTCTAGCCGTTAGAGGCCTCACGGCCCGGGACTAGTGCTTCCACTAGTCGCGGGCTGTGCCAGGCCGGGACTGCTGGCCTTGTTCACATCGAACCGAAGATGGTTTTTCCAGTAGTGAACATTATTTGTTTTCATTGAAATCATACTTCATGGGATTATTCCTTGTTAAGACCAGAAACAACAAGTGTAGGCCGAGCTACATGCAACTCTTTGTTTGAAAAATAAAAAGAACAATTGAATGTTTGAAAAAATAGAAAAGTGTGAAGAGTGCAAAATATCAAATCCAATATATCAAATCCAGATACTTTATAATGACAAAATCCGACATCTTAAAGTGTGAAGAGTGCAAAATTTCAGAACTCCGAAGTATGTCAGATTTTGTCATTTTTTTGTGCGAAGAATACAAGGTATTTGGAGTTGATATTTTGCATGTTGATAGAAACCATCATTATCTACATCTATAATTCTGTTCCAAGAAAATCATTTTACTGCCCAAAAGAATACTAAACGTGTAATAACTAAGACTTTGCAACACCTATTTCGGCACTAAATTAATAAAGATTTGCTAGGTCTTATGCGTCTGAAAACTTCTTATGCCTTAGTTATCTCTCTCACCATTAGATTTAGGAAAATGATTGGCCTTCCCCCGAGGATACGTGACTTTCTATCCCCCGGGTCGGGTGCGTCGCTCTCGTGGTGGGGCCAGGTTTGACCGAGCCGTACGCAATTTCCCATCTCCCTCTGCCTCCGCCGAGAACTGCTGTCTTCGCCGACGACGATTGCCGCGCGCTCCGCCGTCTTCGCTCTGCCGCCGGAGCTTGTCGTGCGCTGCCCCGGCTGGTCGCGGCTTCTCTTTCCCTACGTCGCCGGACCTCGCCGCGCGCTGTGCTTGCCGTGCCGGCCGCAGGTGTGCTTGCCGTGTTGTCCTTGCCGCGCGCCGGCCGGCTGTGCTTGCCGTGCGTCGCCGGAGCTCGCCGCGCCTCGGCCGCAGCTTGTTGTGCGCCACCGGAGCTTGCTGCATCCTCTTCTTCGCCCGCACAGCCACGCCACCATGGACAGATCGTCTCCAGCGGACCGCCGTGCGCCGCCCGCAGCTTGTCGCCGCGGCTGCGAGCACAATCCCGATGACGATGGCGTTGCAGCGACGCTCTGCTACATACGATGTCCGGTGTTTTTTATTTTTAACCCACTGTAATAGTACCCTCTGCGACATATGCTACCACGGTTTAGAGTATTTGCTAGTTTAGTCGGCCCGGTATTGCTATTTTTATCTGTCCTTGCTATTAGCGTTTTGCTACTTTAGCATATTATTTTTGCTAAGTATTCATATATTTTTTGCTACTTTTACATAGTTTGTTTGCTACAACCGATTTTTATGGTTTTGCAATGAGTCCTCCGGCGAGAGTCTCCGGTCATGTCTTCGGCGAAGTCGGTTTTGCTATATTAGCAAAAACATTTTGCTACAACCGATTTTGTGGTTTTGCTATATTAGTGTAAATTTTTAGCTACAAGGTCTTCGGCGACGATTTTTCTAGCGAGTCTCCGGCGATGTCTCTAGCAAACTCAATTTTGCTACGTTAATGTATATTTTTTGCTACAAGGTCTTCGACGAGGTCTCCGGTGAGGTCTTCGGCGAGGTCCAGTCTATTTGGTCTTTTCTGAAACGAACCGTTTTCTGCTACATGTAGCAAAAGCGGGACTATTTGTAGCAAAAGCGAGGCAAACATAGCAAAAGCGGGAAGAAGGCAGAAGGAAGGACTCTAAGCCGTTGATCCGATTAGATCTGACGGTTGGGGACCCGGGGATGGAAAGTTTCTATCCTCAGGAGACGCGTAGCACGATCCTTAGATTTACCTTGCGATTTGTGTAATGTAGAAGTACACGTAAGTTGCAATTAGATTGTAAACGAGAATTTAATGAGGAACAAGTAGCTAGGTTGCAAATAAGAATTAGTACTCCCTCTGATCCAAATTAATTGACTTGGATTTGTCTAGATCGGATGTATCTACACATGTTTTAGTACTAGATATATTTAAATCTAGATAAACTCAAGTCAACTAATTTAAATAGAATGGAGTACAAATTTTATAAGTTATAACGAAAAATTAGCATAAATATGTAGTAGGATGACGTCATCCAACTGGGATATAAGAAGTTCTGTTCTCTACCGCTTCCAAATCAATAAAGAAGGACAACATGCATGTAATGTCGTAAGTTTGACTAGTGCTAGCCACCCTCTAGCTAGGCAGCGGACACAACTGGATGTACCATGTGTAGTACGTACGTACGTACGTGCTGAAGCAAACTGTTGCACGTTGGCGGCTAGTTATAGTCGGGCGTCCTGCACCGCTAAAACGGAGAAGGAAAACGCATGCATCACAGTGTCAGTACTTGGAACTCTCCTTAGGACCATAAGACAAACAGACAAACAAGGTCTGTACGTGTATATGTGAACTACGTAACTAACCCAGCATGACTAGCTGGTGCATGTGGATCTCTGGGATGTCGACGCTGCAGTGGCGGCAACTTACGCTCTGGTACCGGTACGGTACCTCTGTCGAACAGCTAAGGACGTAACGTACGTGAATGATAAAGATCGAAGTTGACGAGCGTGACTCTGACGCGGCAGCTAGCACACAACGTTTTCTTGATCGAACTACTGTACAGGCTAGGGCGAGTAGTACTGAACCTGCAATGTCACGCACGTCCGACCGCACGTGAACAGCATGCGTACGTGTGATCAAGACGACCGATCGGAAATGCGATTAACCAGACCCAGAACCCCGCTCCCCACCCGCTCCTGTGAGCGGACGGGAACCCTAACGCCCACCGCCGTGTCGTACCTCCTCCCCCCCCCACCCACCCCCCCTCCTCCTCTCGCTACCACCAAAGGCGTGCCCGGACGAAGCTCGGCCGGAGCCAGCCGCAGCGGGGAGCTATCACCCCCTCGCACGACAGGAGTTGGCGCGGGCCAGCATCGCCGTGTAGGGGCGTTGCAAGGCACGGGTTGCAGCTGTGCGGCCGGGACTCGCCGTGGCAACGCGGTGGGCGTGCGCACCCATCTTGGTTGGCGGCAGCTGACCATGGATGGCAGCAAGGGCCAGGAGCGGCAGGTACTATGGGCAGCCCTCTTTGCATCGTAGGTGGAGGTGGTGGGGCGGTAGTGGTGGCTTGGGCAGACGAGCTCGGCTCGGTGGCTTGTCGCGGCGGCGGCCTGACGGAGGATGGTCGTGGTGACGCGGCACTAGGCGGTGCGCACTGTGGTGGCCGGACGACGCGCCAGATCTAGACTGGTAAGGGCCCGATCTGGGTCTTGCGGACCAGATCTAGGCTAGTGAAGGCCTGATATGGGCCTTGCAGGGCACTGGCCGCCATGTCCCGCCTCTGGCTGGGAGGTTTTTGCGCACCACCCCTAACCGTGTGGCTAGGGCCAGATCCGGGCCAAGTGGGCCTAGATCTGGTGGCTGTCGGTGGGTTCCGACTTGCAAGCAGTCCGAAGATGTTGTGATTGCCTTGCTCGTCGACCTCTGTGCTAGAGCACGTGGACCCCCTCGTCCCTACCATTGGTCCCGGTTCGGTGATTGTTACTGCCTCGTAGGTGCGAGCTCATGGTTTTCCTCAGACCGGCGATAGTCCAGGTGACCTCAGTGGCGATGGTGCGGCTGCTTGGCAGCGGGGATCTGCGGTGGCGGTGGATCCACTGGTGGATGGAGGAGTAGTCAGTAGAGCTAGGGTTAGCGGAGATGGTGGCACCCTTGCTGCAGTGTGGTGGCGGGGCTTCACGAGTCCTTCTGGGCTCGGCCGGGCTAGAGAGGGCCTGGGTTGCCCTTGCTACTACATCCGATCGGCTATCACTCTCTGACAGTTGAAGCACTTCCCTCTCGCGTGTTATTGTACCGCCGACCTTCGCTGAAGTTACTTCTTTTTGGTTGTACCAGTCTCCCCTTGTGGGTCACGATGAGACGATGGTGGTGTCTGCAAGACCGTGGTGGCGTGTGATGGTGGGCGGTGAGCTTGGTGGAGCAATTCAAAGTGTCCGTGAGTGTGGTTTTTTAGGGGTCAGGAGAAATCCTTGTCGTCTTGAAACCGATGTGGTGTCGTCTGCGGGTGTCGCCGTCCTTCTTAAAGGGCGTCGGGTGTATCTCTTCCCCACCTCTCGTGGCATTTCGGGGGAAACCCTAGGACCAGTCCAGGCAGCAACGTCGTTGTCGTCGCTTTCCTTCTTGAAGGTGTTGCTTGGTACGCGACGCTTCAGAGTGTTAGGAGCGTGGTTGAAATTCTCCAGAAGGCACAGCAGTTGCGGGTCATCGTCGTTTTCGTCGAGACACTATTGTCGGCTTGTTTTATCTTCCTTTTTTTTCTTTGTGCTTCTTCGTTATCTTTGTTGTTTCTTTATGGGCGCTGTGTTGTCTGGGTTAGCAGCGGTCTGAAACGGTTGCTATATTAATATAGCTAGAGGAATTGCATGTTTCGAGAAAATACGATCAATCGAAGAACGTGTTTGGTTTGGGATTTTGTAACAGAACCTGTTACCGGTGGGATCTGAATACATTAAAATCTATTTGGTTCGATCTAGCTGTAATTAGGTTCCCTGTAATCAAATAACACCGCTTCACAAATTCGTTTCCGCACCCTCCCCTCCGTAATCAGTTTCCTCTGTCCCAGGGAATCGTTGCGGCAGCGTCTCTCTCTCCCCCGTCGGAGAAGCGACGAAGAGGAGATCAGAGGAGGGCCTGCCGTCTCTCTATCCCGACGGAGAGGAGATCAGAGGAGGGCATGGCGAGGAATTGAGGAGGAGATCCATACTCTCAAGGCGCCCGTCATAGTTGCGCCACGGAAAGCTCTGCGTCGCCTGTTATCAACGCTGCTGAGGAGGAAACCAGTGGTCAGAGACCCTCTCCGGCAACGCGAGCAGATGGTGATGAGTTGTTCAAAACAGGAAATATAGGAGGAGGAGGAATCTCAGCAGCAGGACATAAGTACCGGCGTGCATGGCAGCACGGGAAAACTGCGGCAGCCAAGATCCATTAAGCGGGGCTTAGTAATTCCTTTCCTGAGATGAACCAAACAAGTTTTGGGTTTTCCCCAATCCCTTTACATTAACAGTGTAATTTGATACCATTTACGTTTGCATTTACGGTGTTGAACCAAACACCTTCGAAGTGGTTTAATTAGAGCTAGTTAAGGAGTGTAATAATTAGTTCGGGGACTTGGGTTAGTACGTACTAGGACAAACTAATCGTGTAGACTGTTTATTCAGAAAGGTGTTGTCTGTTTTCGTGGTGATGAGAGATGTGACAGCATAGAGGGAAACGCAGCCGTTGATGATGGGTCGACCGCACCAACTGATAAAAAGCGTATCCGATGGAGATCGATCGTGTCGGTCTGCTGGCCCGCGATGGCGCGCGTGCGCGTGGTTGCATGCCCATGTCAGCGTGCACCGAAGGCGACGTACGCCCCTGAGAAGTGAGAAACCAAACCAGGAGAGAGGGCGACATTGTTGGGTAATACTCCCTCCGTTTAGAAATACAAGTGCATCTACAATACAGTGACGTCAGCCTTTTTTGTATGGTTGCCACGTCGGATTTTTATTTAGTTGGAAGAGAGTGTGCCCCGCAGGCGAGGTAGGTCTGCTGGCTGAAAAGGCTCGGCCCTCTGTCTTGTCTGTGTGGCCTGGATCCGAGCCAGGTGGGCTTGGGTTCGGCGCTGGCGGCCTCCTTCCATCGGTGAGTTCGAGATGAACAATTCCCGATCAACTCGGCGGGGCTCTGGCCTCTTCTCAGACCGGCGGTGGTTCGGTTGGCCCGAGTGACCATGGTGGTGATGGCGCTGCTACTTGGCGGTGGGGATCTGTAGTGGCGGCGGATTCACCGGTGGGCGAAGGAGTAGGGACTAGGGCTTGGGTTGGCGGCAACAGTGGCACCCCTGCTGTAGTGTGGCCGCGGGGCTTCACGAGTCTAGTTGGGCTCGACCAGGCCAGAGAGGGCCCGGTTTGCCCCTGCTGCTACATTCGGTCGGCTATCGCCTTCGGACGGTGGAGGTAGTTCCCCCCCCCCCCCCCCCCGTGTGTTACTGTATCGCCGACCTAGCTGAAGTTTCTTCTTTTTCGGTCGTTCTAGCCTCACATCGTCGGTCATGGTGAGACGACGGTGGTGACTACAAGAACGTGGTGGCGTGTGCTGGTGGGCGACGAGCTTGGTGGAGCAATGCGGAGCATCCGAGAGTGTGGTTTTTTGAGGGGTCGGGAGAAATCCTTGTCATCTTGACACCGATGCGTTGACGCCTGTGGGTGTCATCGTCCTTCTTGAAGGGCGTCGGGTGTATCTCTTCCCCACCTCTCGTAGCGTATCGAGGGAAACCCTAGGACTCGTCCGGGCAGCAGCGTCGTGGTCGTCGCTTCCCTCTTGGGGGTGCTGCTTGGTACGTGACGCTTCGGAGCGCTAGGAGAGCGGTGGAATTCTCTGGAGGGCGCAGCGGTGGCGGGTCACCTCGTTTTCGTCGAGCCGGTGTTGTCGGCTTTGTTTTCTCTTCTTTTTTTCTTTGTTTTATTTTTTTATTTTGGGCGTTGTGCTGTCTGGCCCGGCAGCAGTCTCAATAGGTTGCTATATTAATATAGCTGGGCGAAAGCCTATTTCGAGAGAATAAAAAAAGTTATCTTTTCTTAGCTAAGGGACGATTCCTTAAAAATAAGAGAAGACTATTTTTTCTCCATTATACCTTATGTCTTCTCTTATCAACACATTTTTTTACTATAATTAGTTAATTTACATTAATTTTTAAAGATGACAATAAGAGATAACCCATTGTACAACTTATTTTTGTTACCTTATCTAGATTACATGGAGGGCTAAGACAAGACCCGTCTTCTCTAGCATTGTACATGCTCTAAGATATTTTAGGTTTGTGAAGAAGGTGTATCTAGATAACTTTTAATGTATAAATTTAAATGAATCTAGACACTAAAATATATTTTCATTCACTAACATAAAACATCTTATATTTTCAAACGGAGAGAGTATGAGCTATATAGGCTAGAATTGGAGAATTCACATGGAAAACGATTAAGGCCAGAGAGAAGATAGGTAGCAAGCACGCATGCAGCCCCGGATCTCCGCTCAGCCACATGCTCCCGCCGTTCCGCGAGCTATCATCTCCACGTTCTATCCAAGTAAAATCGGTCTCGGTACGTGCTTTGCTGCTAAGCTACAGGGACCAGAGAGTCTATCTACAGTTCGGCCTGATCGCAACAGCTCGCTCGGCCGCGCCCGCATTGAGCTGCCGTTGAACAGTCGACGTAGCGCGCGGTGTATCGCGACGGGACGGGCCATGTGCGGGCGGCGAGGAACACGGGCGGCGGCCGGCCGGGGCGCGCGCGCCCCGTACGTACGCCTCGTGGGCACGGGCCACGGACCACGGTGCCGCGCGGGCTCCCCGCCCGCCCGTAGTACGACGTCTACCAGACCACTGCATTTAAGCCCCAGCTTCCCGGGCGTGTTCGTGTCGGGGCTGCTCGCGCGGGCCCTGAGGACAGTCTTCGTCGTCGTCCTACTTTTGCATCAATGACTCCGAGAGCTCGTGGCCAGATGAGACTCGGATCGAACTCGTGGGAGGACCAGAATCTCTGCCGTGTGTTCGCCTAGCTCCCCTGAAACATGGCCGACGAGATCGGCAAGAACCCGACCGAAGATCCAACGCTTGGTTGGCTCCATCAGTGCGCGGCGACCATCCGCGTCGGGCGTGACACCTCCATACGCTTGGCGCTCTCCAAAGCCGCTTGCGCTTCCCTCATCGCATGCGCCTTCTCCGACATCGCCGTCCTATCCTTGCGGCTCTCTGTTTCGACCTTCCCCCTGTCGGACGTCGTACAACCACTCGGCGTCGGTCAAGCCCTCCGGCCTCGGCCTCAGCTTCCTCGACTTCTTCACCTTTGGTACGCCGACGGTGGATCAGGGTTTGACGAAACCCTTGGACGGCATGGTGGGCAGGAGCTAGGGGGAGCTGGTGGGAGATGTGGCGGAGAATGGAGAAGAAAGGCGGGAGGGGGGAGAAGAAATGCAGGAGCTTGGCCTTGAGTCACCGACAGGGTTGGCCCACCCGTTTTTTCGCTGTGTCCGGCGTTTTCAGGCGGTTCCTAGCAGCTCAGGTTCGGTCTGGAAACGCCCGATGAAGTTGGGCCAA
Source organism: Avena atlantica (assembly GCA_910589765.1). Taxonomy (NCBI): domain Eukaryota; kingdom Viridiplantae; phylum Streptophyta; class Magnoliopsida; order Poales; family Poaceae; genus Avena; species Avena atlantica. The sequence continues at coordinate 458,046,286 of OU342736.1, forward strand.
ATCCTACGTAATTCAGCCTTCTAGGAACATGACTTGACAAAATTTCATCATCTGGATAAAAAAAATTCAAACGCTCTTTTATAAACACGGGTGAAGATGCTCTAAGGACCATAAGACAAGCAAACAAACAATGTCTGTACGTGTATGTGAACTACACTAACCCAGCGTGACTAGCTACAGGCTAGCTGGTGCATGCGGATCTCTGGGACGGCGACGCTGCAGTGGCGCCAACTTAATTACGCTTTGGTACCGGTACCTCTATCGAACAGCTAAGGACGTACGAACGTGAGTGATACCGGGGAGAGAAAGATCGACGTTGACGAGCGTGACTCTGACGCGGGAGCACACCTGTTTCTTGATCGAACTACTGTACAGGCTAGCGCGAGTAGTACTGAACCTGCAATGTCACGCACGTCCGACCGCACGTGAACAATATATGGGTGTGATCAAGACGGACGACCGATCGGGAAATGCGATCAATCGAAGTGGTTTAATTAGAGCTAGCTACTCGTTAAGGAGTGTAATAATTAGTTCGGGGACCTTTTTTTTAGGGAATTAGTTCGGGGACTTGGGTTAGTAGGACAAACTAATCGCGTGTCTGTTTATTGAGAAAGGTGTTGTCTGTTTCGTGGTGATGAGAGATGTGAGAGCAGAGAGGGAAACGCAGCCCAGTCGTTGTTGATGGGTGGTCGACCGCAGCAATCAAATAAAGCGTATCCGATTGAGATCGCGCCGGCTCGATCTGCTGGCCCCCGATGGCGTTCGTGCGCGTGGTTGCATTGCATGGCAGCGGACACCGAAGGCGACGCCCTGACAGACCGAGCCAAACCAAACCAGACCAGGAGAGGGGCGACATTGGGTATGCGTCAGCTAAGCTATAGGCTAGCATTGGAAAACTCACATGGAAACCGATTAAGGGCATCTTCGCCGGGAGACCCAAACTGTCTGTGTTTGTCTGTTTTTATTTGTTTTGGTTGAACCACCGCCGCAGTGTTTCGACCTGTTCGGCCAGCCACGCCCAGCAACGTGACTCAAACGGACTAAATTGAACAGGCCAGTCCACAAGAGAAGAGAGAAGGCATGGACAGGCCAGTCGCCAAGAAGAACTTGTGCCTTCTTCTCTCTTCTCTCTTGAACTTATGTCTCCGGCGTTTCTGCCGCCAAGAAGCGCGGCCGGGCGAAGAAACTCGCCAAGGACATGACGCCGGTGGAACGGAAAGTTGAGTCGGGGAAGTGCGCTGACCGACGGGTAGCGGCGAGAGCTCGAGCCGTCACTGCCAGGCTCGAGAAGGAGCGTCGGGATGAGAACAAGCGCTTCCAGGCGAACCAGAACACGGTCGACGCCAACAAGCTGGCAGTGAGTGCCGCCAAGTGTGCCATCGACATGATCAAGCAGGAGGCGATGGCCACCGCTTTCGGAGACGTCGTCTATATTGATGGCTCCGTCGCTCTTCTCGGTATATCCTCTATCAGCTTCGTCACTTCCACGCCTACGGACCGGCCACCAGCTCCGCCGCACACGACCTCGCTTGGAGGCCAAGGTAGGAACACCCCATTCTCTCGGTTCGTCCTTCCCCGCACGGCGTCGTCAGAGGCGGGGGATCCCACCATCGACCTGAACCGCACTCCAACCACCACGGACGCAACCCAGGAGGCGTCGACAAAGCGGCGGTCCATCTCTGCCGCGAACACGCTGACGCCAGTCAACCTGTTCGGCGAAATGCGCGCCGAGCCGCGGGCTGACGATGAGACGGTATGGTCACTGATGATGACTCTTTAACGGCAAGTCTGTTGGGAACCCCAAGAGAAAGGTGTGAAGCAGCACAACAGCAAGTTTTCCCTCGGTAAGAAACCGAGGTTATCGAACCAATAGGGGGAAGGAAACGTCACACGGGTGTTTTAAGCAACGTGGAGACCTGCACAACACAAACTCAAGACTTTGCCCCAACGAACAGTGAGGTTGTCAAGCTCACCGGTTTGCTGTAACAAAGGATTAAACATATGGTGTGGAAGATAATGGTTTGCAGCAAGTAAACAAGTAACATTGGAAGATATATCAATGGTAAAGATTGGACCGGGGTCCATAGTTCACTAGAGGTGCTCTTCTTAGATAAACAACATGGCATGAAGGATAAACAAATTACAGCAAGGCAAGACAGGAACTGAGCAAGGCATAACAATGCAATACTAGTCAAAAAGATTCTATGAGATTCGATTGGGTAATACAATAATATAAATAGACCGCCATCCAACTGCATTTATGACTAGAAGTCCACCTTCAGGTTATCATCTGAACCCCCTCTAGTATTAAGTTGCAAGACACAGACAACTTTTTTCAGAAAAGTGTGTAAGGTAAACAATCCACTTATTCCATGAACAAGAGACCGTTGTATTCTCCCTAGTAGCAACAACACATCTACAACCGAAGAGATTTCTGTCAATTACCTTGGAAACTAGAGGCATGAACCCTCTATCAAGCATAAATACCTTCTCTTGGAGTCACTAGCAACTACTTGGCCAAGATAGCTACTAACAACGGAAAGCATGCAAGATCACAAACAACACAGACATGATAGAATCATAAAGACAAAACCATTAATCAATCTGACATAATAATCTCAAGTCCATCGGATCCCCGCAAACACAACATGCATAATTACAAATAGATTAGATCTTGATCATGAACGGAGCTCACAAGATCTATACATGAAAGCACAAACGAGGAGATACGACCTTCTAGCTACTACATGGACTCATAGTCCAAGGTGGAATTACTCACGCATCATACCGGAGAGAAGGCCTCCGGTATGATCTCCCCTCCGGCAGGGTGCCGGGAAGAACTTCAGATCCCCCCCCCCCCGATCTAGGGACGACGGTGGCGGCGGCTACAGAAGGTTTTGTGGAATATTGATCGGATCCTTAGGGTTTCTGCATCTGGGGCTTCTTATAGGCGAAGAGGCGAGGCTGGGAGGCGGACAGGGGCCCCACACCCTACCTAGGAGCGGGGCAGGGCCCACCCGCGCCAAGGGGGGTCTGGCCTCCCTGGCTTGCGTCTCCGTCTCGTCTTCTGGATTCGTGTCCCCCACTGTAAAATATTAACTTTGGCTTTTGTCCCGTCCAATACCGAGAATATTGATTTTCTGCCTTTCTGGAACCAAAAACATAAAAAAACAAGCAACTCGCACTGTGGCAACTTGTTAATAGGTTAGTTCCAGAAAAGATATAAAAACACCTCAAAGTGTAGACAAAGCAAAGCAAAGTATATACTAAACAAGCATGGAGCATCAAAAATTATAGATACGTTTCCGACGTATCAAGCATCCCCAAGCTTAACTCCTTTTCGTCCTCGAGTAGGTAAGTGATAAAAAAGAATAATTTTTGAGGTGGCATGCACCACCAAAATCAAGATCAAACCATTTGCAAGCATTGAAAGCTGGGATCAAAGAACTCTAAACATGAGCATCCAATATGGAGTTCTAACAATAAGACAAAGTAACTATGCATGTAACATGAAAGACTACAAACAAAGATCATGAATAACATGCATTGAAAAACGTTTGTTTGTTTCACATACATAAAACATAGCATAGTGGCATTCAGCTTGTCTCTCATGGAGTAGCAAAACATAAATGCATAGGACACCTTCAAAGTTCATAAGGGAGACTAGATACAAATAGCACAAGAACAAGTAATATCAACAATATGAATCAATCAGTAAGTCTTGGGACAATGCACATATAATTAAGAATGGCAACTATGCTCTCATAATTGGTGCCTATGGATAGAAGGTGGAGACTCAATATAATAGTGGAATAAAGGCCTTCATAAAAGGGAAGCAGGGATTTCAAGTTTCAAAAAGAGCTTCCAAAAATTATGGTACTTGTTAGCTTTCAGCCCTCATTGCCCCTATCATAAGCATCTTGAAGTGATTAAGGTTAAAGTGCACAAACTATGGAGTATATGCTTGACAAAGTATAAGTTGGCAATCTCATATCCCTTGAGTACGAAGGCCGCTCCTGATGCTACTCAAATTTAGTTACTTGCAAGTTCTTATCAAAGTAAGTATATGCGTATCATAGAGAACCGCCAACGGGGTACCCCTTGAACATGCTACAGGAGCTTTCCCATAACAAAATGACAAGGCAACCAGACAATGAGCATCTCAGCAATCTTCTTATGTACCATGGGAATATGGTGTTTTTTTCTCTCTTTTTGTCTTTTTCTGAATCTCATAGCTTTTTTTATAAGAAGAATGCTTCATAGATGTCATTGTGGTGATGCTGCAAGTTTCCACCATGATTAGGCATGGCTTAGGCTAGCGGCCCATGCGTTTCTCTAACACAAAATACATAACTCCATGGACTTACAAGCTTCCTTTTTATTTCACACCGACGACATCCGCAAACAAAAGAGCATGATATCAACTGGATAGAGATCCATAAGTGTTGAAAGCGTTCCCCATGAAAGCATGGTTCTGCTAATCCCAACGTATAAGTGCAAGCATATACAACTTAGATGACACAATGGTTCAAGTTTATTAGTGGCAGGACCATTTGAGGTGACATGCACCGTCAAAACCAAGATCAAACCATTTGCAAGCATTGAAATCTGGGATCAAAGAACTCTAAACATGTGCATGAGAGATGGAGTTCTAACAATAAGACAAAGTAACTATGCATGCAACATGAAAGGCTACAAGCAAAGATCATGAATAACATACATTCAAAAAGTTTGTTTGTTTCACATACATAAAACATGGCATAGTGGCAATCAGGTTGTCCCTCATAGAGTAGCAAATAGATGCATAGGACACCTTCAAAGTTCACAAGGGTGACTAGAAACAAGTAGCACAAGAACAAGTAATATTACAATATGCATCAATCAATAAGCTTTGGAACACTGCGCACAGAATGACAACTATGCTCTCTTAATGGTGCCTAAAGGTAGAAGGTGGAGACTCAAATAATGGTGGAAGAAAGGCCCTTTACAAAGGGAAGCAGGGATTTCAAGCTTCAAAAAGAGCTTCCAAAAATTATGGTACTTGTTAGCTTTCAGCCCTCATTGCCCCTATCATAAGAATCTTGAAGTGATTAAGGTTAAAGTAAACAAAGATGGAGTATTGACAAAGTATAAGTTGGCAATCTCAAGTCCCTTGAATACGAGGGTCACACCTCATGCTACTCAACTTCAGTCACCTGTAAGTTCTCGTCATTGTAAGTATTTGCATATCATAGAAAACCGCCAACGGGATACCCTTTGCACATGGTACATGAGCTATCCCATAACCAAAATGACAAGGCAAGCAGATAATGAGCATCTCAGCGATCTTTTTATTTACCATATGCATAGCTTTTTATTAAGGATGCTTCATAGATAGCTCACTATGGTGATGTTGCAAGTTTCCACCATGATTAGGCATGGCTTAGTCTAGCGGCCTAGGCGTTTCTCTAACACAAAATACAAACTCCATGGACTTACAAGTTCCCTCTTTATTTCACACCGGCAACATCCATAGACAAAAGAACATGATATCAACTGAGTACAAAGTACAAGTGCAATGTTGAAAATGTTCCCCGTTACGGCACGGTTCTGCTAATTCCAACATATAAGTGCAAGCATATACAACATAGATGACACAATGGTTCAAGTTTATTAGGGGAAAAAATATAAAGTGTGCCATCAAGTTTGTGAGGGCTTTAATCACTAAGTTTTCACATAACAAAATAGTTTTTAATTGGAAGATAGCTGAAAACAAGAATATACTTGGAATGGTGTAACACGCCATGCATAGGAATTTATAGTGGACACTTTGGAATAACTTGGTTTCTTGGGAGTTGGAAGCATGAGTAGAGCTTACTCATACAAGTGGAAGCTAGCAAAAGACTGGGAGCAACCAACTAAGAGAGCAATAATGTTCATAATCATGCAGTGCAACAAAGCATTACTAATCAAAGCATAGAGTGGTACTACACGTCAAGGACTAAATGATCATAGAGGCTATGGTGACTTGTCATAGTCATAACATGGTGTGAGCATGTGCCAAGTCAACCCAAGCAAAGTATCAAAGGAGATTGCCACAATACTATGCTTTTGCATACTAAAACAACGCATAATTTCTTTAAGGCACACTAAGCAATCCCAATTGTTTGGAACAAGACATGCTACAGCAATAATTACTAAGCATAATGTCAAAACAACACCTAGAATGTCATGCTAAAGTCTAAGTCACAGTCAATGCAAGCTCCTCTTGCACTTACAAGCTAGAACTTACTACTCCTTTCCAACACCAAGCAACTTATTTGCAAACAACACAGCGAGAACGGGGGTCCAAACTACTTTATTCAAGCAAACTAAACAACATAAGCAAAGGAAACGAAAACTAAGACGCTCCAAGGACAACATAACTGTGCATGAAACAATAAAAACAAAGTGTCTAGACAGACCTGAGCTTTTTATTGATGAAGAAGGGGATGCCTTGGGCATCCCCAAGATTTGATGCTTGTACCTATTAGATATTTCTTGGGGTGACACCGGGGTGGCATACCCAAGCTTGAGCCTTTGTCCATTCTTCATCTCATTACATCATTCTCTCTCTACACCTGAAATTTTTCCTTCATACAAAACTTCACACAATCTTCATTAGCAACATTAGCTTATTCAAAAGATAATAGACCTTTAGGCAAAGCTTTGGAACAGAAAAAATTTCACTAAAAACACAAGCTACTGCAGAAACTCCTTCAAAAATCTCAATTCACCTAAAGAGAACTCAAAAAGGAATCAATAATAAGCAAATGCAAATAATGACAGAAATCTGTCAAAACAGACCAGCAGGTAGAAACCGATTTTTTCGAACATATTATGTTTCTCAAATCAAAAAGTGTTGAACTAACAAAAGTTATCTAACATACTAGGGGATTTATTCGTAAATTTTCAGATCAATCCTAGTTACATATACTCCTCATGATTTTTTTGATGGAGGATAGAAATCTGTTTCGGGACAGCAACTCCCCAAATCTTACTTCTCTCTCATTAGAGGTCATTCTTGGCACAAAAATCAAACAAAAAGGATAAGAAGAGTTCATTACTGAATTAGTAACTTCCAAGACTCTAGGAAACTTTTGGGTTATCTCCCAACAAGTACTTTTCTTTAGCGCCTTTAAGTTAGGCATAAGAAGCAAGAAGAATCAAGTATTTTCAAATGAGGAAGCATTAACATCAAACCTTGATTTTAAAGGGGGAGAAAAAAGCAACTTCTCTCTCCTCATAGGGAAGTGTTCAATACCTTTCTTGAATGGAAAATGATATTTAATGGTGCCTTCTTTCATATCAATGATGGCACCAACTGTTCTAAGAAAAGGTCTTCCCAAAGTAATAGGACAAGAAGCATTTTATTCAACATCCAAAACATAGAAACCCACAGGGACATAAGCATTGTTAACCATAATGAGAACATCATTAATACTTCTCATGAGTTTCTTCTTAGCATTATCATTAAGTGGGACATCCAAATAACAATCTTCCAATGGTGGCAAATCAAGCATTTCATAAATCTTCCTAGGCATAATAGAGACACTAGAACCAAGATCACATGAAGCTTTGAGATCAAAGTCATTCACTTGCATATTAATAGTGGGTTCCCAACTATCTTCTATTTTCCTAGGAATAGAAGCTTTGTGTTTTAGCTTCTCTTCCTTAATTTTCACAAGAGCATCTGTAATTTGTTTGGTGAAAGCAACATTCATATCACTAGCATCAGGCCTTCTAGCAAGCTTTTGTGGGAACATGATCACGTCAGAAATATTGCAACCATCAATATCAAATTCAAACTTAGCATCACTAGTAGTAGGCTCAATAGGCTTAGGCAAAGTGGGAGGAGGAATAGGGACTACTTGTGGTTTAGTGGTAATAGTGCACACTACTGTTTATATCAATTTCAGCTTCCCTTTCCCACCTAGCATGAAGTTGAGCTAACAGCCTAACATTTTCATGAATAGTAACTTATATGTCATGAGTAGCAGCAAAGGAACCTTCCATAGTTTCAGGTTTAGCAGCCATTTTACTAATCAAGGAAGTCCAAGCTTCAGACAAAGAGGATATATTTTTCTCAACAGTTAAAAGTTTCTCCTCCATAGTTTTGTTGAAAGCATTTTGTTTACTAATAAAGTCTTTGAGCATGAATTCAAGTTCAGAAGGGGCAATTCTAGCATTGTTGTAGTAGTTTCCATAGGAATTGCCCTTATTAGGAGGATAATGCCTATAATTGTTGTTACCACCAAAATTATTCCTATTGGCATTTTTGTTGAAATTGTTGTTTCTAATGAAGTTCACATCAAATTTCTCTTCTTGAGAAACCAAAGAGGCTAAGGGAACACTATTAGGATCTATAGGAGCTTTCCCATTAACAAGCATAGCCATAATAACATCAATCTTTTCACTCAAAAAGGAAGTTTCCTCAACAAAATTTACCTTCTTACCATGTGGAGCTCTCTCAGTATGCCATTCAGAGTAGTTAACCATCATATTATCAAGGAGTCTAGTTGCAGCACCCAAAGTGATGCTCATAAAGGTACCTCCAGCAGCTGAATCCAACAGGTTTCTTGAGGAGAAGTTCAAACCTGCATAAAAAGTCTGGATAATCATCCAAGTAGTGAGCCCATGAGTGGGACAATTCTTAACCAAAGATTTTCATTCTTTCCCAAGCTTGAGCAACATGTTCATTATCAAGTTGTTTAAATTTCATAATGTCACTTCTCATAGATATAATCTTAGCAGGAGGGTAGTACTTTCCAATAAAAGCATCTTTGCACTTATTCCAAGAATCAATACTATTTTTAGGAAAAGATATCAACCATTCTTTAGCTTTTCCTCTCAAGGAGAAAGGAAAAAAGCTTGAGCTTAATAATATCTCCATCTATATCCTTATACTTTTGCATCTCACAAAGTTCAACAAAGTTATTGAGATGGGCAGCAGCGTCATCAGAACTAGCACTAGAAAATTGCTCTCTCATCACAAGATTCAACAAAGCATGCTTAATTTCATAAAAGTTAGCATCAGGAGCAGGTGGAGCAATGGGTGTGCTAAGGAAGTCATTGTTGTTGGTGCTAGTGAAGTCACACAACTTGGTGTTCTCAGCAGAGTTCATTTTGGCAAAGGTGGGCAAGCCAAAAACAGCAGCAGCAGCTAGAGCAGGAACTAATTTTTTTGTGCTTTTGAATAAAGCAAGAAAACCAAACTAGAATAATTTTTTGGTTTTTTTGAAAAGAGGCAAAAAAACCAAGCAAAAGAAACAAAGCAAACTAAAAACAAAGTAAATAGAAAGGAAGTGAAGGACTCCCCTAGTGAAGACGTCCTTAGCCTCCCCGACAATGGCGCCAGAAAAAGCTTGATGATGACTCCTTAACGGCAAGTCTGTTGGGAACCCCAAGAACAAGGTGTGAAGCAGCACAGCAGCAAGTTTTCCCTCAGTAATAAACCGAGGTTATCGAACTAGTAGGAGGAAGGAAACGTCACACAGGTTTTGCAAGCAACACGGAGACCTGCACAACACAAACTCAAGGCTTTGCCCCAACGGACTATGAGGTTTTCAAGCTCACTGGTTTGCTGTAACAAAGGATTAAATGTATGGTGTGAAAGGTAATGGTTTGCAACAAGTAAACAAGTAACAGTGGAATATGTATGAATGGTAAAGATTGGACCGGGGTCCATAGTTCACTAGAGGTGCTCTCCTTAGATAAACAACATGGCATGAAGGGTAAATAAATTACAGCAGCGCAATTGACAGGACCTGAGCAAGGCATAACAATGCAATACAAGTCAAAAAGATCCTATGAGATTCGTGAAGGGATACGGGTAGGCTACACTAGCGCAAATCAAAATTTTCTACCGCGTATACCAGGATTACTGTTGTCATAGATCACGGGATTACCACTAGACGCGCAGTTGAGGTATTGATGAAGCGCGTCGAGGCAGTGCAGACGTTCCACGTCTCCTCCTTGTCCTCGTCCCACGAGCAGCTCTCCTTGCGCGGCTCGTCCAAGCGCTACAGATGCAGCGCCTCTGAGGTATCCACACGTACAGGGTAGAAGCGTCAGACGCTGGACTGCTAGGTCCGCGCGTGCAACACATGCGTGAGGAGTGGCGGCTGGGAATGATCTGAGGTCTTGCCCTGGTCAGCTCGCCCCACCCTCTCTTATATAGGCGTCCCTCGTGGGCTTCTACATTAGCATCCGATTAGTAGCCTAAGCCTGGTCTAATTCGGATCCAATCCTCATTAGGCTTCCAGCCCCTTAAGTGTGTGACCCTATAGGTTCATATGCGTATAGACATGACACGAATACACTTATTCTGTCAATAGTTGGTAGCGGCCTCTAGCAAGACGTGCCAACTCCTAAACGCATACAAAGATCATATCAGACGAACCATCACAAATTTTAGTACATGTCTTTCCCTTTGCCTCACAATATTTGGTCTAGCTCCAAGCTGACCTCCCTTTCTCGATACCGTGATTCGGAATCCCTTTACTAGGTTAACTCTTAACCATAGGTAGCACGGCCATGCATTTCTGGATCCGATCACTCGAGGGGCCCAGAGATATCTCTCTCAAGTAGAGAGGGGCAAATCCCATCTTGATTAACCATGTCTTGCAGCATGCTTCAGGACAAACCCGAAAGCTACCTTTATAACTACCATGTTACGATGTAGCGTTTGATAGCCCCAAAGTAGGTCGATCCACATCTCAAGTACATGCGACAATCTCAGGTTCTAAGGAAAAAACGTACACGATGTGTAGAGAGAGAGCTGCAACTAAATGCTAGTCTCAGGTTGGGTCAGTCCAACCCCATGTTCATAACATGTGTCCACATCATTGGTTTGTCATCTCCATGTCTATGACTTGCGAAACATAGTCATCAACCAATCGATGTGCTAGTCTAATATTCACGTGTGTCCTCACATGAACTCCGACTAGGGACAACTCTTAAATAACCATACAAGTATAGAGTTTCACAAACAATTTACGTAATTGCTAATCAATACAAGTTGCCTGATGTGGATATTCAAGGAACATTACAATAACTCATGGATACATATGAAATATCATCATCTCTATGATTGCCTCTAGGGCATATTTTCTTCAATTCGATTGGTCAATACAACAATATACATAGACCGCCATGCAACTGCATCTATGACTAGAAGTCCATCTTCAGGTTATCATCCAAACCCCCTCCAGTATTAAGTTGTAAGCAATAGACAACTTCTTTAAGAAAAGTGTGTAAGGTAAATAATCCACTTGTTCCATGAACAAGAGACCGTGGTTTTCTCCCTAGTAGCAACAGCACATCTACAACCGAAGAGATTTTTGTCACTTCCCTTGGAAACTAGAGGCATAAACCCACTATCGAGCATAAATACCCCCTCTTGGAGTCACTAGCAACTACTTGCCAAGATAGCTACTAACAACGGAGAGCATGCAAGATCACAAACAACACAGACATGATAGAATCATAAAGACAAAATCATTAATCAATCTGACATAATAATCTCAAATCCATCGGATCCCTGCAAACACAACATGTGATTACAAATAGATTAGATCTTGATTATGAACGGAGCTCACAAGATCTATACATGAGAGCACAAAGGAGGAGATACAACCATGTAGCTACTACATGGACCCATAGTCCAAGGTGGAACTACTCACGCATCATACCGGAGAGAAGACCTTCGGGATGATCTCCCCTCTGGCAGGGTGCCGGGAAGAACTTCTGATCCCCCCTGATCTAGGGACGACGGTGGCTGCGGCTATAGAAGGTTTCATGGAATATTGATCGGGTCCTTAGGGTTTCTGCATCGGGGGCTTCTTATAGGCGAAGAGGCGAGTCTAGGAGGCGGCCAGGGGCCCCACACCCTACCCAGGAGCGGGGCAGGGCCCACCCACGCCTAGGGGGGTCTGGCCGCCATGGCTTGCGTCTCCATCTCGTCTTCTGGATTCGTGTCCCCCACGGTAAAATATTAACTTTGACTTTTGTCCCGTCCAATTCCGAGAATATTGATTTTCTGCTTTTCTAGAACCAAAAATAGAAGAAAATAGGCAAATGGCAACTTGTTAATAGGTTAGTTCCAGAAAATATATAAAAACACCTCAAAGTGTAGAAAAAGCAAAGCAAACTAGATACTAAACAAGCATGGAGCATCAAAAATTATAGATACGTTTTTGACGTGTCACTTGCTCAGTCCTGTCAATTGCCCTGATGTGATTTGTTTACCCAGCATACCATGTCTGTTTTATCTTAGGAGAGCACTTCTAGTGAACTATGGACCCCGGTCCAATCTTACCATTGATACATCTTCTACTGTTACTGTTTACTTTTTGCAAACCACCATTACCTTCCACACTATATAGTTAACCCTTTGTTTTCAAAAAACCGGTGATATTGACAACCTCACTGTTCGTTGGGGGCAAAGTCTTGAGTTTGTGTTGTGCAGGTTTCCAAGTTACTAGCAACACCTTTGAGTCATTTCCTTCCTCCTACTGGTTCGATAACCTTGGTTTCTTACTGAGGGAAGAACTTGCTGCTGTGCTCATCATACCTTCTTCTTGGGATCTCCCAACAAAACTCAACAATCACATGAGCCGCCATAAAGCTTTTTTCCGGCGCCGTTGCCGGGAGGCTAAGGACGATTTCACAAGGGGAGTCCTTCACAACCTTTCTCTTTACTTTATTTTTGTTTTGCTTAGTTTCTTTTGCCTGGTTTTGTTTGCCTATTTTTATCAAAAACTCCAAAAAAAATATAGTTTAGTTTGGTTTATTTTCTCTTATCAAAAACACAAAAAAATTAGTTCCTACTCTAGTTGCTGCTGTTGTTGGCTGGCTCCACTTTTGCCAAAATGAACTCTACTGAGAACACCAAGTTGTGTGACTTCACTAGCACAAACAACAATGATTTCTTAAGTACACCTATTGCTCCACCTCCTCCTGATGCTACCTTTTATGAAATTAAGCCTGCTTTGTTAAATCTTGTGATGAGAGAGCAATTTTCTGGTGCTAGTTCTGATGATGCTGCTGCCCATCTTAATAATTTTGTTGAACTTTGTGAGATGCAAAAATATAAGGATGTAGATGGAGATATTATTAAGCTCAAGCTGTCCATCTTAGGACTTTTTAGACACTTCATTTTTATTGCTTCATGTACTGTTGTGTTGTTCTTGGAGCGTCTTAGTTTTCATATTTGTTTTTTTGGTTTGCTTAGTTTTCTTAAATAAAGTAGTTGGTCCCTTTTCTCGCTGTGTTGTTTCAAATAAGTAGTTGCACCACTACTGCCGCCGGGAACCCACCCCCTGAACGTACCGACCTGGAGCAGGGATAGCCTTGCTACTAGCGTCATTTTCGCCAGAGAATAAGAAGTAGAAAGCGGTACCCATGACCGTGCTCCGCTCTGGACATACTGGTCTCATGTCGCCCGTCGCCCAGCTCATACACAGTGTTCCGCCGCCTGAATCCTCCCTTGGCCTCCCCCTACTCCTCCTCCGTCGAGTTCCTCCTGCAACGCGCGGGAGGTATTCGATCGAATGCATTCTTGCCATGGCGCTATCTGCAGCTTCGAGCCGAGGCCGGAGCGCGGCCGCGCCCAGTGGGAGGACGCCCTGCCAGCGGCCAAGAAGGCTCGGCTCAGCCTCTGCCTCCACCGAGGATTCATCTGTGCCGTATGTGCTTGGTTTGATGCAGATTCGTTATTCTTTTGTTTTTATAAAGATTGTGATTATCTACGAATTAGTTAATGTGTGGATGTGTGGCTTGTGAACTTCGTTATCTATGAATTGGTAGAGGTATGGATGCGTGAAACGTCCTTTTGCTTTGATTTTTTTTCTAAATTCTGAACAACTGAACTAGAACCAAAATTGTGCTTGCGATATTGTCTCTCTGAAGCTTACCAAGATAGCTTTATCAGTTGCTCTGCTTCTAGACTATCTGATGCTGATTGTATTAGGATGGTCTGATTGAATATCTTAGTTAACTGTGCTTATGCCCAAACGTGTACGCACTCTACAACTTGATAGCATGATGAGCAAGTAGAGTATAGCTAGCACGATTGATTCACATGATGAGCAAGTGGAGTAATCTAGCTCGATTTGCAATCGGCTTATCGATCTTTATTTTTAGAATTAGTAACCAGCTTAACTAACTTGGCCTACCCAACCTTGAATAGGAGCTGGTGGTCTCAACCTGTCGTCTCTTTTGGTAGGCTGCTAAAATCCCTCCAATCCACTCAACAGGTTGGTCTCAACCTGTTGATAGTCTGAACTTCAGACTAGGCTGCACTCTTTTTTTTGCAAATGTTGATCGCTGGCAACTGAACGTTGTCGCAGGCCATCTCCAGGGATCATTCTGCCAACCACATAGACGCGTGATCTTCAACGGTGATCATTGGCCACTGAACGTTGTGGCTGACAATGAGGATTTGTTTTTCAATGCGAGAAAATGACAAGGAAGACTTGTTTGTCACCAGATGAAGTCTATTGTTAAAAACCAAGTCTACCGAGAAGTTAATGTAGCTGGATGCAGCTGATTTACAGTTTGTTAGATCACTTGTGTCGGATAAGCAAAGGCCGGTGTACGTTACAGAAGCCAGGCCATTTGAAATCGTCGATGTATAGATTTGATAGACGTATATAAAATTTTATTTTGGTTTAATCGTGGCGCCGTTGCAGCGCACGGGTTTTGTTCTAGTAAAAACTAAAAAGAAAAGGAATAGAAAAAATAGGATTCCTACGATTATTGGGCTTAGCCCATTTTTCAACACGGACCGGATCCACCTGGTCCAACCGGACCAGAGGCCTCCCTGGACCGACCCTCCTCTCAACCCCGTCTCTCTCTCTCTCTCTCTCTCTCTCTCTCTCTCTCTCTCTCTCTCTCTCTCTCTCCCACACACTCGCACGCACGGACACGGTTTCTCCCCCTCTGTCGCGATGCACAGCCGCTCACCCCCTTCTGGCCACCGCCGCTGCTCCGCCACTCGCCGACGCTGATCCACCACTCGACGCCGCTGCTCCGCCCCTCTCACTGGCTCCTGCTCACATTGACCGCTGGCATGGCTCCGGCGCCGCCACGCCTAGGGGTTCTCCTCTCCGACGCCATCTTGTCACCACCACCAGGTTAGCACGCCTCCTGCTCGAACCCTGCACAAGCCCAAACTTGTGGTTTGGCTCGCCTTTCGGCGCTACTTCCCCTACCCCAGCACCTCCGGCTACTCTCCGACCTCGCCTACCCCGACGAACTCAAGCCCCTGCTCGGGATCCCGGTGGTGCTTCTAATGGCCTTGGCCTCCTGCACCATGGCGCAGTGGTAGACTGTAGCCGCTCCACCCTTCTACCTCGACTTCGGCTACCACAACTAATTCCCTACCTCAGGTATAATTTTCTACTGTGACCAACCCTCGAGCTGAGGAACTTCTATGTTTAGGATTTAGGTTTAGGCTTATGGTGATGATGTCCTGATTGGTGTTTGCCAATTAGATAGAGGATTTTGTCTATCTGTTGTGCTAGTTCTTAGTCTAGGATTATCGTTTTTATCTCATGAACATGTGCTAGGTTCTAGGACTTATTGTGTGGACATGATATCCTAATTATTGGGTTCTAGCTACTGTTAGTTGATCCATTTGTTACAAAGGAGTATCACTAGTAAAACTAGGTCATGCACCGGTTGTTTTATGTGTCCTTGATAAAATCCTGATGTAAATATGTGGTTGTTAGTTAGTGGATGCTCTCATTTGGATGTTTTACTTCATCCAAGCATCCCTCACTACTAGAGCTTATGGCGTGATATTTGTTTTCATGCATCTCTACAATGGGCATCCTTAGGTATCTACCTTGTGTGTTCTTCATCATCCCATTATTGGTTAAGTGCCTTGTAGTCCATTGCATGCAATACTTAGATTATCGAATATTTACCTATTCTTTTGCTTCTGAATATCCTAGCATCTCAATGCTTATCCAGTTATGCTAATGGTTTGACTTGTGGTAACCTCAAGTTTTTGTATTTCAAATAGGTGAAGATTTTTTGCTAGGCTCTACTTCATTATCCTAGTAGTATAGGTAAGTGTTCCTCTTCAAAGCTTTATCGTCAGATTAATTTTTGTGATTTGATTGAAAAGATGTTTAAGCTATTTGATCCCTTTTTCTTCTACCATGGGTAGTGCACAGGGACTTCATAATTTTCTAAATTTGAGTACTTAGTGTTGGAGATATGCCCTAAAGGCAATAATAAAAGTGGTTATTATTATATCTTTGTGTTTATGATAAATATTTACATTCATGCTATAATAGTATTAACCGGAAACATTAATACTTGTGTGATTTTTAAACTAAATTAGAGTCCCTAGTAAAGCCTCTTTATAATACTAGCTTGTTGGTTAATAGATGATCGTGGTTTCTTGATCATGAACATTGAGATGTTACTAACAACGAGATCATATCATTAGGAGAATGGTGTGATGGACATACTCCTATAGATAAGCGTAGTATAAAGATCAAGTCATTTCAATAGTTCGTTTGTTATAAGCTTTCTGATACATAGTAACCTAATTCCTTCAACCATGAGATCATGCTAATCGCCATCACTGGAAGGATGCTTTGATGACATCAAACGCAACACTGTAACTGGGTGGCTATAAAGGTGGCATTGAGTGTTCGGAAAGTATGGGTTGAGGCATATGGATCAGGAGTGGGATTTGTCCATCCATATGACAGATAGATATACTATGGGCCCTCTCGGTGGAATGTCATCGAATTAGCTTGCAAGCATGTGACTGTCTCACAAGGGATCACATATCACGGGAACGAGAAAAGAGTACTTAACGGTAACGAGGTTGAACTAGGTATGCAGAGATACCGACGATCAAAACCTCGGATAAGTAAACTATCGTGTGACAAAGGGAAATTGGTATCGTATGTAAGTGGTTCATTCGATCGCAAAGTAATCATAGAAATATGTGGGAGCCATATGAATTTCCATATTCCTCTATTGGTTATTGATCGGAGAAGTGTCTCGGTCATGTCCGCATAATTCACGAACCATAGGGAGACACACTTAAGGATTCGATGTTGTTTAGTAGATATGGAATGTTAATAGGGATACCGAATGTTGTTCGGAGTCTCGGATGGGATCTAGGATATCACGAGGAGATCTGGAATGTTCTGGAGAATAAGATTCATAAAGGAAAGTCCGATTCCGGAGTTCGGGAAAGTTTCTGATGATTTCATCAGAAAGGTTCTAGAAGGGTCTAGAAGGTTCACCGGTCCGGAACAAGAATGGTCCATGAATGTGTCATGGGTAAGTGTAATGATTGGATCATATCCTAGGTCACTTGTGGTGTGCATTTGTAAGAGATAATTAAAGCTCTAAATTAAAAGTCAAACGAGAGTTTGAAAAGTCAAATTGGAACAATGGTTTCCTAGTGGGAGAAGCAACAAGTCCTTCTCTCAATCCAACTTGGGTTTGGGTTTGGATTCAAACCCACCCCTCCCAAGGCTGCCCCCTCCCTCTCATAAATAGAGGGGGAGGGCTGCCCCAAAGCACACAAGCCCTAGCCCCTCTCCCCGCACACGCGCCGCCGTCGCTCACCGCCACCGCCGCCTCGCGCCGCCGCCGGTTCGTCGTCGCCGCCCTAGCCGCCGCCGACACCTCATCCTCCTCCCGGTCATCTAAACCCTAGATCTCCGGGAAACCCTAATCCACCATAACTCGCACCAGCTTAGGCGAAGCCCTGCGGGATCTTCCCTCTACTTCCGACACCACGCCGCCGTGCTGCTGAAATCATGAAGGGAGAACTACAACCTCCGCTGCCTGCTGGAACAAGGGAGAGGAAGGTCTTCATCGAGTACCAAACGTGTGACCGACTGCGTAAGCGCTGCCGGAACGCAGCGCCGGAAGGATCGTCTACGCGATCTTGAGATCGGCAAGTGTACGACTATATCACCCACGAGAATCGACTCTCGTTAACCACTTTGGAATCTTCGAGGGTGAGTGCTTCTATCGACTCGTTGCTTCAATCTAGTAGATAGATCTTGGCTTGTTTGTGTGCATGCGGTAGAAATTTTTTGTTTTCCATGCTATGAACCCCTACAGTGGTATCAGAGCGGTGTCTATATGTAGATCTATTGCACGAGTAGAACACAATGGTCATTGTGGGCGGTGGTGCTTTTATTATAAATTTCTTTTTGTGTACTTTGCATCTTGCGGTATGATGGGATGAAGCGGCCCGGGCTAACCTTACATGACATCGTTCATGAGACTTGCTCCACGCTCAACATGCAACTTGTATTGCATAAGTGGCTTTGCGGGTGTCTGTCTCTCCCATCATAGTATAGATTCAATTTACAATGGGCACTTGATAGTTCAAGCATCAACGTTGTGGTTCTTGTTCGTAAGTTAGAACGACACTTATTGAAAGCCCCAAACCACGTAAAATATGCAAAGAAAATTATAGGCGTCTAACTTTGTTTTGTAGGGGTGTGATGTGATGTGATATGGCCATGATTGTGATTATATATTATGTATGCAATGTTCCTTATTGTAAGTTGGCAACCGGCAGGAGCCATATGGTTGTTCTTTAAATTCCGTTAAGACCTGCGTGTCTATTCAAAGTAGTTGTAATAGATGAAGCTGGTGGAAGACAATCATGAAACGGCGCCATTGACGTTGACGCCATACCGGTGATGATGGAGATCATGTTCGTGCTTGAAGATGGAGATTGGAAGCACAAGAAGAAAGTGAAAGAACATTCTTAATCCCTAGTGTTTTGTGTGTTAGATAACAATATCAAGGATTATTTTAATGTGTGTTGAAGTGTTGCAGCTCTCTCTAAGAAAAAGGGAAAAGCATCTGCCTTTGGGGGCGGATAATCGTCCCCCACCAGGGGCGGATAATCCGCCCCTCCCTCTTCCCAAGTAGGCGCAAGCCCCAGAAGGGGGGCGGAGTTTTGGCCGGATTTTCTGGCCCCGCCGGATAATCCGCCCCTCAGGAGGACCGGATAGTCCGCCCCCTTGCTCACCGCCAAGGCGCAAGCCCCAGAGAGGGGTCATAGTGTTGGCCGGATAATCCGCCCCAGGAGGGGACGGATTATCCTCCCCCAAGATCTTCACCAAGTCATGCAGGCACCAACCCCAGAGAGGGGGCGGAGTTTTCCCAGGGGGTGGATAATCCGCCCCTAGTGGGGGGCGGATAATCCAACCCCAAAGTTGCTCAATGGCCAGATCTGGGGAGGGGGTATTTAATCCAGCCTTCCCCCTCCTGCCAGATCTCTTGATTCATTTGAAAAAGACAAGATCTGATCTGCAACCTTCATCCAAGAGAGCTCCACCTAGATCCACCCATAGTCCTCGTCCCTTGGGGAATCGAAGGAGGAGAACTCGATCTTCATCATCAGCAATCAAGCGCTTCATCTCCTCTCCATTCAATTGGAGAATCAACGATCTAGTATTTCTTGCAAATACCTAGATCCTTGTTTTGTTTATATTGATAAACCTTGTTCTTGTGACAGCTTGTTGTCATCTCGGGAGCCCCCAATTCAGTTGTGGGTGTGTGCCCCGATAACGTTGTAAAAGGCACCGGTTCGTGCCTCGAAGGGATCCAATAGTGGAGAAGGTGGATCAGGCCTCTCGTGGCGAGATCCATCGGAGAATAGGGTGAGGCCTATTGTGGCGTGGTGGTCTTAGAACCACCCACCCCTCCAATGCAGATGTACTTCCCTTAACAAGGAAGGAACTGCGTTAAAACAAATCCCTGTGTCTCCACGTGCTCCACTACGGTTCCTTCGCTCCTCTCTTTACGTGCTTAGTAGCTAGGGTTGCATATAGGGAAATTCTCGTAGTTACACATCTAGAGAATTTACTTTGTGTCAAGCCTAAAATTGAAAAAGTATTAAAAATTGGTTAGCACCTATTCACCCCCCCCCCCTCTAGGTGCCCATACGATCCATTTCAGAAAGGCCATATCATATCACATATTATGAATTGCATGTGATGTTAATCCTTTTATGCATCTTGTATTGATTAGTTCACAACGGTAGCATTATAAGATGATCCCTTAAGCACACAATTTCAAGTTTTAAAGTGTTCATCCTTAGTAAGCACTGTTGCTAAAGCTCGTTGTTTCGAAGCACCACGTGATGATCGGGTGTGTTAGATTCTGCGAGTGTATACAACGTGAGCAAGCCAGGTTTGCTCATGCGGAAGCTAAGGTTTGATCTTGACAAGCCTAGCATGTACAGACATGGTCTCGGAACACGGATCACCGAAAGGTAAAGCATGAGTCATATAGAAGATATGATGAACATGTTGATTGTTCGCCATTGAAGCTACATCAACTCTCGTGTTGATCGGTTTTGATGTGGTGGATTTGGTTAGTGTGATCACTAAATAATTTGAGGGATATTTTTTTGAGTGGGAGTTCACCTAGATTAATTTAACTATTAATTAGAACTCAATTTGTCACAAACTTAGTCTAAACTATTGCAAATATGTTGTAGATCAATGACGTCCCCTACCATCAATGTTAATGCATTCCTAGAGAAAGAGAAATTGAAAAACAATGGAAGCAACTTCACGGATTGGTTCCGCAATTTGAGGATTGTTCTCAATGCTGGTAATTTGACCTATGTGCTGGATGCACCGCTGGGTAACCCGCCTACAGCTGATTCTACCGATGAGGTAAAGAATTTTTTCCTCGCTCGGAAGAATCAGTACTCCACAGTTCAGTGTGCTATCTTGTATGGTTTAGAATCAGAGCTTCAGAAAAGGTTTGAGAACCATGACCCACATGATATTGTCCGTGAACTCAAAATGATATTTGAGGCTCACGCGAAAGTTGAGAGTTATGAGGCTTCTGAAAAGTTCTTTAACCGCAAGATGGAAGAGGGCAGCTCTGTCAGTGAGCACGTGCTTAAGATGTATGGGCACGCAAGTAAACTCCAAAGCTTGGGTATAGTGATTCCTAATGCTTTGGGGATTCACCGTGTCCTCCAATCACTACCACCAAGTTACAAGAACTTTGTGATGAACTACAATATGCAAAACATGGACAAGTCGTTGCCAGAACTCTTCTCCATGTTAAAGTCTGCAGAAGTGGAGATCAAGAAAGAGCACCAAGTGTTGTTGGTCAATAAGACCACCAAATTCAAGCAGCAAGGCAAGTCTAAGAAAAATGGAAACTTCAAGAAGGGCGGTAAGAAAGTTACCGCGCCGGCGAAGAAGACCTAGGCTGGGCCTAAGCCTGATACTGAGTGCTTTTACTGCAAGGGAGAGGGTCACTGGAAGCGGAATTGCCCAAAGTACTTGGTGGATTTGAAGAACGACAACATCAAGAAGAAAGGTATATCCGATATACATATTATTGATGTGTATCTCACTAGTACTCGTAGTAGTGCCTGGGTATTTGATACTAGTTCGGTTGCTCATATTTATAACTCGAAACACGTGCTGCAGAATAAACGGAAGCTAGCGAAGAACGAGGTCACGATGCGCGTTGGAAATGGATCAAAGGTTGATGTGATCGCGGTCGGCACGCTACCTCTTCATCTACCATCGGGATTAGTTTTATACTTAAATAATTGTTATTTGGTGCCTGCGTTGAGCATGAACATTATATCTGGATCATGTTTATTCCGAGACGGTTACTTGTTTAAGTCCGAGAATAATGGTTGTTCGATTTATATCAGTAATATGTTTTATGCACATGCACCTTTGATAGATGGTCTATTCTTATTGAATCTTGATAGTGGAAATACACATATTAATAACATTGAAGCTAAACGTTTGAAATTGAGCGATAACTCGACCTATATGTGGCACTGTCGTCTTTGTCACATTGGAGTGAAGCGTATGAAGAACCTCCATTCCGATGAACTTCTTGAATCACTTGATTTCGAATCACTTGAAAGATGCGAAGCATGTCTGATGGGTAAAATGACTAAGACTCCATTTTCTGGTATGATGGAGGGAGCTACGAACTTATTGGAAATCATACATACCGATGTGTGTGGTATAATGAGTGTAGCATCGCGCGGTGGTTATCGTTATGTTCTTACCTTCATGGATTACTTGAGTAGATATGGGTATATCTATTTCATGAAACATAAGTCCGAAACTTTCAAGAAGTTTAAGGAATTTCAAAGTGAGGTGGAGAATCAACATAACAAGAAGATTAAATTTCTACGTTCTGATCGTGGAGGTGAATATCTAAGTTACGAGTTTGGCGAGCATTTGAAGAAATGTGGAATATTTTCACAATTGACACCGCCGGGAACACCACAGCGTAATGGTGTGTCCGAACGTCGTAATCGAACTCTCTTAGATATGATTCGTTCTACGATGTCACTTACAGATTTACCGCTATCATTTTGGGGTTATGCATTAAGAACAGGCGCATTCACTTTAAATAGGGCACCATCTAAATCCGTTGAAACGACACCGTATGAATTATGGTTTGGGAAGAAACCTAAATTGTCGTTCCTTAAAGTTTGGGGTTGCGAAGCCTATGTAAAGAAGTTACAGCCGGACAAGCTTGAACCCAAAGCGGAAAAATGTGTCTTCATAGGATATCCAAAGGAAACTATTGGGTATACCTTCTATCATAGATCCGAAGGCAAAATCTTCGTTGCCAAGAATGGATCCTTTCTAGAGAAGGAATTTCTCTCGAAAGAAGTGACTGCAAGGAAAGTAGAACTCGACGAGGTTGTCGAACCTTCTCTCGAACTTGTGAGTAGCACAGCACCGGAAGAAGTTCATGTGGTGCCTGCACCAATAAGAGAGGAATCTAATGATGATGATCATGAAACTTCGGTTGTAGTTACTACAGAACCTCGCAGGTCAACGAGAACTCGTACCACTCCTGATTGGTATGATCCTGTTATGAGTGTCATGTTGGTGGACAACACCGATGACCCTGCGACATATGAGGAAGCGATGATGAGCCCAGATTCCAATAAATGGCAAGAAGCCATGAAATCCGAGATTGGATCCATGTACGAATCCCAAGTATGGACTTTGGTGGACTTACCGGATGGCCGGAAGGCTGTCGACAACAAATGGATTTTAAAGAAGAAAACAGATGCTGATGGTAATGTTACTGTCTATAAAGCTCGACTTGTCGCAAAAGGGTTTCGACAAATTCAAGGAGTTGACTACGATGAGACTTTCTCACCAGTAGCGAAGCTAAAGTCTGTGAGAATTATGTTAGAAATCGCTGCATATTATGATTATGAGATATGGTAGATGGATGTCAAAACAGTGTTCCTCAATTCAGACATTGATGAAGAGTTGTATATGATGCAATCCAAAGGTTTTGTCGATCCTAAGGATGCTAACAAAGTATGCAAACTTCAACGATCCATTTATGGATTGAAGCAAGCATCCCGAAGTTGGAATCAACGGTTTGATAAGGTAATCAAAAGTTTTGGTTTTATACAAACTTATGGAGAAGATTGTATTTACAAGAAAGTGAGTGGGAGCTCTGTAGCATTCTTAATACTATATGTAGATGACATATTGTTGATTGGGAATGATGTAGACCTTCTTAATAGTGTCAAGGAATATTTGAATAATAGTTTTTCAATGAAAGATCTTGGCGAAGCAGCTTACATATTGGGCATAAAGATTTATAGAGATAGATCGAGACGTCTAATATCATTGTCACAAAGTACATATTTGGACAAAGTTCTAAAGAGGTTTGGAATGGAAGATAGCAAGAAAGGGTTCTTGCCCATGTTGCCCAATACGACCTTGACTAAAACTCAAAGTCCAACAACGGCAGAAGATAGAGAAAGGATGAGTAAAACTCCCTATGCCTCAGCCATAGGATCTCTAATGTATGCCATGCTATGTACTAGACCCGACATTGCATATATTGTTAGTTTGACTAGCAGATATCAAAGTGATCCAGGAGTGGATCATTGGACAGCGGTCAAAAACATCCTTAAGTACTTGAGAAGAACTAAGGATATGGTTCTTTCTTATGGAGGTGATGAACAACTCGTTGTTAATGGTTACACCGATGCTAGTTGGAACACCGATCCGGATGATTCTAAATCACAATCTGGATACATATTTACTTTGAATGGTGCAGCAGTTGGCTGAAGGAGTGCAAAGCAAAGCGTTGTGGCGAGATCTTCAACTGAATCGGAATACATGGCTGCTTCGGAGGCTTCACAAGAAGCGATATGGATGAAAGAGTTCATTACAGAGCTTGGTGTGGTTCCAAGTGCGTTGGACCCAATGTCTATCTACTATGATAACATGGGCGCCATAGCCAATGCGCAAGAACCAAGGTCACACAAGAAGCTGAAGCACATCAAGCTACATTTTCACGCTATTCGAGAACATGTCCAAGATGGTGACATAAATATTTGCAAAGTACACACAAATCTGAATGTGGCGGATCCATTGACTAAACCTCTCCCGAGGGCAAAACATGACCAACACCAAACTGCCATGGGTGTTCGGTTACTTGTTTAAGTCCGAGAATAATGGTTGTTTGTAAGATCCCTCCTTTGTAAAGGAAAAGGATCCCTGTGATTGCAATGCTAGTCCCTGGATCATTGCTAGCATCCACGGTTTAAGATGAAGTACACAGATACAAAGGTCATTTATTACATCCATTCCAGAGATAAAACATAGTCTTTTACAACTCAAGGCCACAGTCCTAATACAAGAGTTTTTGGAATAAGTAAATAAACATAAGTCTTCATCTTCATGTGCCACAGGAAAGCATGTTGAGTGTAGACTCATGACACCTAATCATCATCGGAGTAACCTGCAACATCACAAGTTACAGCCACAGTGGGTCAATACTTTGGAATAGTATTGGCAAGTGATACCTTAGTAAATTTTAAGTGGACTATATTACTATATGCATTTTGGCTAAGTGTAGCTTGGCTTGCTTTGCTCAAAATAGGTTTTTTCCTATTAGTTGAAATCACTAAGTTTTTCTTTGTCAAAAACTTCCCAAGAAACCATCAATAGACATTGAGGTCCTTCACCCTTGTTCACCCACAAGTTTTACTTAGAAGTTGGAGTGATGAGATTCTTGATAGCTTCCATGTATTGATGCTCAAGTTGTCCAGTGCCATGGACTTGGCTAAGTACTTAGATTTTCCATCTGAGGTTGTGCACTTTCTCCACCAGACTTGGTTTCCCAAGATAGAACCTTTCAGAAGCCTTCCCTTAGCCAAATGGATGCGTTCCAACCTATCATCCCACTACCACCAACTGTCCAAATGACTAAGTTCTAGCAACCTATGTGGTCAAGGCAGAGCCCATATTGCCAAGTGGCTGCACTATAAGCTTCTCAACACTTGGCCTCTAAAATCCCTTTGTGCCTGGGTGGCATACCACAAGTGAGATACACAAGGTAAACCATGTCCATGGGCCTTGTGTAACCACTCAACCAAAAACCACCATTCAAGTCCCATTCCACCCAGGAGGTTCATTGACTTAGTTGTTTTATTAAGAAAAACATAAGTCCAAAGACTTAGAAATATTTTCATCATAGCATGTATATACTTTACCAACCCTTGTTCGCTACTAGCTAGGCTAAGCATGGCATAGTAACTTACCTTAGGAAATTTCCTAGCAATGCTACACTACTTAGGATTCCCAACATAGCACTTGGCAAAAATAGTAACATGCAAGACTTAGCAAAATATTTCTAATGCTTGTACAAAATATAGGGATGGAAATATTCATGAAGTACCACTTGCCTTGGTAATGGGGAGAGTAGCACTCTTCACAATCACAATCACTAGCACCAAAATCTACACAAAATTGGTAGCACAAAATTACACACAACTCATATACAAACATAAATATATGCATGCATGCAAAATGCTAAATGATGATTTTTAAAACTTCACCAAGCAAGTGCACAGTACTGAACCAAATACCAAGTTGAAAACTTGTCAAACCAAACTTATTTAGCACTAAAACAAATTACTAAACAAATTCTATACTCAAAATAGTCTTAAACAAGTTTCTGCATAAAAAGTAATTTTAACAGAAAATTTTCACTAAACACATTGCATAAATAGAAAGGGCTTGTCTCCCTGATTCCAACGATATGAAATTTGCAAAAATCTAACGTGGAAATCAAAAGTTATAGCCAATTCAAAACTGAATCTAAATCTGTTTTTGATTCAAATCCTAGCCACGTGTCTTAACGCTACTGGCGCGTACCGGTTCGGGCGGATCGAGCTCTGCGGGCCATAGGATCTAAGTCAGATCTGGTGGCTCAGATGCGCGCTTACCTATTCGCTTAAGTTCTAATTTCAGCCGCAGGATCTGCATCTAACGATCCTAATCGCTTTGACCAAATACGAGCAGCACTAGCGGCGGCGACTGGCGGCGGTGCGTCTGTCAGCGGCGGAGCTGGCGTTCTAGGTCGCGCGGGAGTGGGGGAAGTGGCTTACCAGAACCGCAGGAGGCTGCTGATGCTCAAGGTGGAGACGGCTTGGGAAGGGGCGCACGGGTACGGTCGCTGGGGCTCGTCGGAGTTGCGGGCGGCGTCTGTCACTTGCAGTCGAGGTTGTTGCCGAGGTGTGGCGTCGCCCTAGCACGAACCAGAGGGGTCAGGAGATGCACAAGACTTAGGCGAACATTCTCGTATGAAGGAGGGGGCAAGGGGCGCTCGGGTTTTACCACAATTGATCGCCGGAGTCAAGCGGCGGCGCAGTCGGTTGCAGGCACGAACGGGGACGACGGCCTGGGTCATGAGAATGCAAACGAAGGGTATCACGAGGTGCACAAGGTCAAGCTGGGCACGATTGTTTGAACCAGAGAGAGGGGGGCGGTCGAGGCTCACCGGAATTAGTCGCCGGAGTCGTCGGTACTGCGGGGTTTCGAGGGCAAATGCGCGCAGCCTGGTGGCGGAGTGAGCGAGGAGAGTGGGGGGGAATGACCGTGGTGCAGAGGGGATTATGTAGGAGAGAGAGGAGCGGCGATTAAGCGTGGAATCAATGGCAATTAAGCGAGAATCAATCGCGGCAGTGAAGGGCGGAGGAAACGGCCAGCGACGGGGTCGGGCGTGATTTGGGGAAGACGAGGGTGAGCTGGCGAGGTCCACCAGTCAGTGAGTGAGATGGAGAGGGGGTGGGGTCCGAGTGTCAGCGTCTGTGTGGGTGTGTCCGCGCGTGCGAGCGAGTGGCCGGGTGGGCTAACTGGGCCGGTTCTGCTGCTGGGCTAGATTAGGAGCGCGTGGCCCTTTTCTTTTCTTTTACTCTTTTCTTTTTCTGTTTTGATTTTCAGGAATGGATTTCAAATGAATTCAAACTCTTTTTGAATTCAAATTAATTTGAGATTTTTGTAGTGTGCAATAGTCTCAAATATAGGCCTAAAACTATGTGGTTACTTTGCAAAGGTTGGTCACTTTTGGAGAAACAAAATAACAGGAGCTTTGCACTTGATTTGCAAATGTTTGCAAAATTGATTTTTGAAACCATTTCCATTTGTAAGGCTTTGGTTCAAATTCCACACTCAAACCATTCAACAAGGGAGAAAAACAATCTAGGTTTAAAACATTCAAACTCTCAAATGGGGATGGCCATTTGATTTAAGTTTGCTCACATGAAATGATAGCACTATGTGCTTTGTTTTTCTGAAATGAGTTTTGAAATTGATCTCAATTCTATATGCATGCATGAATGATATGCAAACTTTGAAATCATGATTTTAGGGATGTTACAAATCTAACCCCCTTAAGGTGAATCTCGCCCTCGAGATTCGGATTGGCTAGCAAATAGGTGAGGGTGGTCTTTCTGAAGATCATCTTCTCTTTCCCATGTTGCTTCCTCTTCGGTATGATGATTCCACTGTACTTTGCAGAACTTGATAGTCTTTGTCCTTGTGACTCTTTCTACAGTCTCAAGAATCTTGATAGGTTTCTCCTCATATTTGAGGTCACTTTCTAGTTGCACTTCCTCCAAAGGTATGGTATCCTTCAAAGAAGTTTCTTCCATTTCTGGGTGACATTTCTTAAGCTGACTCACATGAAACACATTATGGACTGCTGACAGAGATTCTGGTAGTTCTATTTCATAGGCAACTTCTCCTTTGCGACTCAAAATCTTGAATGGCCCAACATATCTTGGTGCCAACTTTCCTTTGACTCCGAATCTCTTCACTCCACGAAGTGGTGATAATCTAAGATAGGCTCTATCGCCCACTTCGTAGGTGACTTCTCTACGCTTAGGATATGCGTAGCTTTTATGTCGGGACTGTGCTACCTTTAACCTGTCCTTAACCAATTTGACCTTCTCTTCGGCTTCTTTGATAAGATCTGGCCCGAATAAGCTTCTTTCTCCCACACCATTCCATAACAATGGGGTGGTACACTTTCTTCCGTAGAGAAACTCAAACGGTGCCATCTCAATGCTGGCTTGATAGCTGTTGTTATAAGAAAATTCTGCGTAAGGCAAACTTTCATCCCAACTGGCTCCATAGTCTAGGGCACATGCCCTCAGCATGTCTTCCAGAATTTGATTAGTCCTTTCCGTTTGTCCATCGGTTTGAGGATGAAAAGCAGTACTGAATTCCAACCTCGTTCCCAATGACTCATGTAGCTGTCTCCAAAAATGGGAAGTGAACTGAGTTCCCCTATCAGATACAATACTCTTGGGCACACCATGCAGACATACAATTCTACTCATGTAGATTTTGGCTAACTTGGCACTTGTATAAGTCGTCTTCACGGGGATGAAATGAGCCACTTTAGTTGGGCGATCCACTACTACCCATATGGAATCATATACTGATCTGGTCCTTGGTAATCCGGTAATGAAATCCATACCAATCTTGTCCCACTTCCAATCAGGAATAGGTAGTGGTTGAAGCAAACCTGCTGGTTTCTGATGCTCCTCTTTTACTCTACTACACATATCACACAAAGCAATATGTTCGGCGATGTCCCTCTTGAGATTGTTCCACCAAAATCTTTCTTTCATGTCCATGTAAATTTTGGTGTTACCCGGGTGAATAGAATACGGAGAGTTGTGTGCTTCCTGCAAAATCAGTTGCCGTAACTCCGGATCTTGTGGAATACAGATACGTTTCCCATGCCATAAAGTACCCTGTTCATCTTCATGGAAATTTTTAGCTTTCCCTTGGCCAATCTTTTCCTTAATCTCTTCAATTTCCTTATCGGTCTTCTGAGCTTCTCGGATCTTGTCCAACAAAGTGGGTTGGTCATCTAAAGACATGAGATGTCCTTCAGGCACAATCTCCAATCTGAGTTCTCTGAATTGGGTACATAAATCATCTGGCAATTCTCCTTTGGTAAGGCCATTTACAAATACCTTACGACTTAGAGCATCTGCTACAACATTTGCTTTACCGGGGTGGTATTGCAAACTTAAGTCATAATATTTGATAAGCTCTAACCATCTTCTTTGTCTCATATTGATTTCCTTCTGGGTGAAAATATACTTCAAACTTTTATGATCCGTGAACACTTCACAACGCTTCTCCAAAAGGTAATGTCTCCATGTTTTGAGTGCATGGACGACAGAGGCTAACTCCAAATCATGAGTAGGGTAGTTTACCTCATGAGTTTTGAGTTGTATCGAGGCATAAGCTACAACTTTACCGTCTTGCATAAGTACAGCACCCAAACCTTGATGAGATGCATCACAATATACTTGGAAATACTTTTCCAAATCTGGCAGACACAGAACTGGTGCTGTCACAAGTCTCTTCTTCAATTCTTGAAAGCTAACTTCACAACCTTTAGACCAAGCAAACTTCTTGTCTTTCTTTAAGAATTCAGTCATGGGCTTAGCTACTTTAGAGAAATTCTCGATGAACCTTCTGTAGTAACCTGCTAAGCCAAGGAAACTGCGAACTTCTTTCACATTCTTGGGAGATTCCCATTCAGTCACAGCTGAAACTTTAGCAGGATCAACCGCTACACCATTCTTCGTCATAACATGACCAAGAAAACCAACTTCCTCTAACCAGAACTCACACTTGCTGAATTTGGCATAAAGTTTGTGCTCTCTCAACTTCTCAAGTATCAAACATAAATGTCCTTCATGCTCTTCTTTGCTCTTGGAGTAGACTAAGATGTCATCGATGAAAACGACAACAAACTTGTCAAGGAATTCCATGAACACCTTGTTCATCATATTCATGAAGTATGCTGGAGCATTTGTCAAGCCAAAAGGCATTACGGTATACTCGTACAATCCATACCTTGTGGTGAATGCTGTTTTAGGTATGTCTTGTTCTCTTATCTTAAGTTGAAAATAGCCTGACCTTAGGTCAATCTTTGAGAACACACATGCTCCTTCAAGCTGATCAAATAAATCATTGATTCTAGGCAAAGGATATTTGTTCTTGATAGTTACCTCGTTGAGTGAACGGTAATCTATGCATAACCTTTGGCTTCTATCCTTCTTCTCCACGAACAAAACTGGGGCTCCCAAAGATGAAGAACTTGGTTGAATAAATCCTTTCTGCAATTGTTCTCCTAGTTGTTTCTTGAGCTCTTTCAATTCATCAAGTGACATTTTATACGGTCTCTTTGCTATTGGTCCAGACCCTGGTACCAAATCTATTAGAAATTCTACGTCTCTGTCCGGTGGCATTCCTG
This sequence comes from Avena atlantica, assembly GCA_910589765.1. Classification (NCBI taxonomy): domain Eukaryota; kingdom Viridiplantae; phylum Streptophyta; class Magnoliopsida; order Poales; family Poaceae; genus Avena; species Avena atlantica. The sequence goes on from OU342736.1 coordinate 458,076,919, forward strand.
GCAATTCTTCCGGAAATACATCCGGATACTCACACACAATTGGCACACTGTCCATGCTAACCCCCTTAAGAGAATTAAGCATACTCCTTTTTGCTTCAAAGCTGGTCTTGAATCTGATCCTTTTATTTTCCGGAGTTGTGAGTGAGACAGTACGACTGGCACAATCTATCACTCCTTTGTACTTAGTCATCCAGTCCATTCCCAGAATGACATCCAATCCTTGGGAGTTTAGTATTATCAAGTTAACGGGAAACTTATACTTCCCAAATTCTATGTTTAGATCATGGCATCCTGAATTCACTATCATTTCTCCACCAGGAGAACTTACTTTTATAGGACACCCAATAGTTTCTACCGGTAGTTCATTTCTTTCAACAAATGCTCTTGATATGAATGAATGCGATGCACCAGTATCAAAGAGTACAAATGCTGGAATAGAATTGAGTCTGAACTTACCAGCAACAGCGTCAGGCTCCTCATAGACCTCCTCCACACTGATGTGGTTCACATGTCCTTTCTGGAAAGGATTGGGCTTGACAGGTCCTTCAACTTTCTTTTCGGGGCACTCATTTGCATAGTGTCCCATCTTCTTGCATTTGAAGCATTCAACCTGACTGATGTCTCTCATAGCAGGCTGACTTCCACTCCCACTACCATTACCACTGTGGTGGCTCTTATGTCCACCCTTGTGGTTCTTGTACTTGTCATTGTCATGATTGCGATGATGCTTGTTGTCATGACGGTTGTGGTTGTGGTGCTTGTTGAATTCCCATGCTTGTGGGATCCTGAGTTTCCACTGTCATCATAGTGAGATCGTTTGTGAGACGATCCCGAGATGTGCTTGTCGGAGTGCTTTCTCTTTCTACTCTCGACTTGCTTCATTTTGTTCTCCAATATAGCAGCCTTGTCACAGAGCGACTGATAAGTGGGAACATATGCCACAGCCATCTGTAGATTCAGCTCATCATTCAAGCCTTCCAGAAAATTTTCCTTTCTCTTGGCATCTGTGTCAACCTCATCTGGTGCATAACGTGCCAGATTGTTGAACTCTTCAATGTACTTAGCCACGCTGCGGTGGCGCTGCTTCAGATTGTGGAACTCTTTCTTTTTCAGGCTCATTATTCCTGATGAGATATGAGCAGTGCGAAAGCCATCCTCAAAGATAGCCCAAGTCACCTCATCTATAGGAGTGGTGATTTGGAAGTTGTCTCACCAAGTGGCAGCTGGCCCTTCCAGCAGATGTGCTGCAAATCTGACCTTTTCAGCATCCGTGCAGCCCACGGTTACTAAGTCCTTGTTTACAGAACATAGCCAATCATTGGCCACCATGGGATCAGTTGTCCCCGAGAACTTAGCTGGCCTCAATCGCATAAATCTGGTGAGCATATCAAAGCCCGGAGGGTTGTTGTTGTTATTGTTGTTATTGTTGTTGTTATTGGGGTTGTTGTTGTTGTTGTTTTGGTTCTGAATGAATGTTGTCATCATCTGCATGAGCTGTGTTTGAGAATTCATCATTTGTTGCATTTCTGGAGTGATGTTGTTGTTGTTGTTGGGGTTGGGGTTTGCGCGACGGGGAGGCATCTGTGGTTTGTTCAAATAGAGATAAGAATGAGATACCCATAGATGTTTTCATGCACATTACATCACATAAGCAAACACAAGCATGCAACAGAAGATAAAAGTTCAACAACCAGATAACAAGTTCTCAATGTAAAACACACAAGTGGCAAGCCATCCACATGTCGGATGGTCCAATAACAAGTTCACAAATAACAAGTACGGTAATAAAAGATAAACAAGTAGTCAAGTCTACTCATCAGCATCAATCTCCTCCTCGACAAAGGTAAGACCTGCGTTCTCCATCGCGGTCTTGTTCTCCTCAATAGTAGTGGTCAAGGACTCAATCTTGGCCTTGAGAGCCCTCTTCTGAGAACGAAGCCTCTCAACTCACCATCTGCTGCTGCTCTAGCTCGAAGTCCTTGGACTTCAGTTCTTCAGTCATGTCCCAGATCTTCTTGTTTCTATCCTGGACACGTTTCTCCTGACTCTTGAACTTCCGGTCCTGGGTCTCGAACTTCTCCTCCATTTCCTTGACTATCTCGTCCTGCTGCGTGAAGAGCTTGTCCTTCTCGCGAAGCTGCACCTGGAGCTCGTCATTATTGAGCATGACATTGGTCATGTCCATGTCCACGTGCCTAATGAGAGACTCTAAGTCCTGGAGATACAGACGTATCGGCTCTATTGTGTCCCTCGAGTCGTCCTCGAAGTCGATGGACTCTCCATCCTCATCACGTCTTCCGAAGACGTGGAAGTGGGTGCCTCTAACCTGTCGGGAGTGCCGGCCTAGCACACGTCCTATCAGGCCCTGCATGACCTCCATGCTCTCTCCCGGTCATCGTGCATAAGCTTGAAGACGATGGCCTCCGTAGTAGGCTATGTCTGGCGTCCGGGCTGGTTCACCTTAAAGCCCTAGAGGTCCTTCCTTTCGAACTTGGTGAGTGGATGCACCATGATGGTGGGAAGAGGGAGATTGAGCAAAGTGGTAAGCTCAACGCGAGGACCAAAGTGGGTAACCTGGAACTCCTCAACAGTGCTGATGGTAATAGGCATCTATTTATAAGATAGAAAAGTTAGAACAACACTATTTAAGATAAAACAAAGACAAACATTACATACATATCCTTGGAACACAAAATCACACAAGTCATGCATACATGAATCCATTACATCAACCAAGGTCCAAACTTATTTAAGGTATCATTTTGTAAAATAAGGTGATAAGTGGTGGTCCAACTAACGAAGTTTCGTTTACAATCCTATCTCGCTGGATCTATTGGCTAACACAATGTTCCTAGAGGCAATCAGCCTATCTTGCTCACATGATTCCATCACTAAGTCTATAATATCTCCTCTTAAGGTTTGGTTGGTGGCTTCCAACTCTTGGGTATGTTCCTTCTCTTTCTCTAAGTCTTTTTGGAGGTTGAGCATTCTGCACTTGACTCTAGCACTAAGTTCTTTGATAGTCCTCCAAGCTGCTTCTCTTGCTGACTCAAAGAATGTGGTGTCCACCACAGTGTTGGTGTACATGCAGAATCCTTTTTATTTGTGGTTGTCTTCCTTGTTTTTGTACAAGTGAAGTTGCACCCACCAGTACTCAACTCCTTCATCCACCACGGGGAAGCCCTTGTACACAGCTACACCATGTATTTCCATTGCCACCATGAGGTCCTTGAGAATTTTGGGAACTCAGTCTCACACTCCAAGGTCATGGTCATGAGTGGTCCTTTCTTTACGGCTTCGTTGATGGAGTTCATCTACAAATAGAGATGAGAAGAGAAGATTAGAAAAGTTTACGAGAAGAATAGACAAGTGTAGAAGTTACTAAAAAAAATTCCTTAGTGGTTTCCAATCCTAGGGTCATAATCCTACAGGCAACACAGTGCTCTGATACCATCTGTAAGATCCCTCCTTTGTAAAGGAAAAGGATCCCTGTGATTGCAATGCTAGTCCCTGGATCATTGCTAGCATCCACAGTTTAAGATGAAGTACACAGATACAAAGGTCATTTATTACATCCATTCCAGAGATAAAACATAGTCTTTTAGAACTCAAGGCCACAGGCCTAATACAAGAGTTTTTGGAATAAGTAAATAAACATAAGTCTTCATCTTCATGTGCCACAGGCAAGCATGTTGAGTGTAGACTCATGACACCTAATCATCATCGGAGTAACCTGCAACATCACAAGTTACAGCCACAGTGGGTCAATACTTTGGAATAGTATTGGCAAGCGATACCTTAGTAAATTTTAAGTGGACTATCTTACTATATGCATTTTGGCTAAGTGTAGCTTGGCTTGCTTTGCTCAAAATAGGTTTTTCCTATTAGTTGAAATCACTAAGTTTTTCTTTGTCAAAAACTTCCCAAGAAACCATCAATAGACATTGAGGTCCTTCACCCTTGTTCACCCACAAGTTTTACTTAGAAGTTGGAGTGATGAGATTCTTGATAGCTTCCATGTCTTGATGCTCAAGTTGTCCATTGCCATGGACTTGGCTAAGTACTTAGATTTTCCATCTGAGGTTGTGCACTTTCTCCACCAGACTTGGTTTCCCAAGACAGAACCTTTCAGAAGCCTTCCCTTAGCCAAATGGAAGCGTTCCAACCTATCATCCCACTACCACCAACTTTCCAAATGACTAAGTTCTAGCAACCTATGTGGTCAAGGCAGAGCCCATATTGCCAAGTGGCTGCACTATAAGCTTCTCAACACTTGGCCTCTAAAATCCCTTTGTGCCTGGGTGGCATACCACAAGTGAGATACACAAGGTAAACCATGTCCATGGGCCTTGTGTAACCACTCAACCAAAAACCACCATTCAAGTCCCATTCCACCCAGGAGGTTCATTGACTTAGTTGTTTTATTAAGAAAAACATAAGTCCAAAGACTTAGAAATATTTTCATCATAGCATGTATATACTTTACCAACCCTTGTTTGCTACTAGCTAGGCTAAGCATGGCATAGTAACTTAACTCAGGAAATTTCCTAGCAATGCTACACTACATAGGATTACCAACATAGCACTTGGCAAAATTAGTAACATGCAAGACTTAGCAAAATATTTCTAATGCTTGTACAAAATATAGGGATGGAAATATTCATGAAGTAACACTTGCCTTGGTAATGGGGAGAGTAGCACTCTTCACAATCACAATCACAAGCACCAAAATCTACACAAAATTGGTAGCACAAAATTACACACAACTCATATAGAAACATAAATATATGCATGCATGCAAAATGCTAAATGATGATTTTTAAAACTTCACCAAGCAAGTGCATAGTAATGAACCAAATACCAAGTTGAAAACTTGTCAAACCAAACTTATTTAGCACTAAAACAAATTACTAAACAAATTCTATACTCAAAATAGTCTTAAACAAGTTTCTGCATAAAAAGTCATTTTAACAGAAACTTTTCACTAAACACATTGCATAAACAGAAAGGGCTTGTCTCCCTGATTCCAACGATATGAAATTTGCAAAAATCTAACGTGGAAATCAAAAGTTATAGCCAATTCAAAACTGAATCTAAATCTGTTTTCAAATCTGTTTTTGATTCAAATCCTAGCCACGTGTCTTAACGCTACTGGCGCATACCGGTTCGGGCGGATCGAGCTCTGCGGGCCGTAGGATCTAAGTCAGATCTGGTGGCTTAGATGCGCGCTTACCTATTCGCTTAAGTTCTAATTTCAGCCGCAGGATCTGCATCTAATGATCCTAATCGCTTTGACCAAATACGAGCGGCGCTAGCGGCGGCGACTGGCGGCGGCGCGTCTGTCAGCGACGGAGCTGGCGTTCTAGGTCGCGCGGGAGTGGGGGAAGTGGCTTAACAGAACCGCGGGAGGCTGCTGATGCTCAAGGTGGAGATGGCTTGGGAAGGGGCGCACGGGTACGGTCGCTGGGGCTCGTCGGAGTTGCGGGCGGCGTCTGTCACTTGTAGTCGAGGTTGTTGCCGAGGTGTGGCATTTCCCTAGCACGAACCAGAGGGGTCAGGAGATGCACAAGACGAAGGCGAACATTCTCGTATGAAGGAGGGGGCAAGGGGCGCTCGGGTTTTACCACAATTGATCGCCGGAGTCAAGCGGCGGCGTAGTCGGTTGCAGGCACGAACGGGGACGACGGCCTGGGTCACGAGAATGCAAACGAAGGGTATCATGAGGTGCGCAAGATCAGGCTGGGCACGATTGTTTGAACCAGAGAGAGGGGGCGGTCGAGGCTCACCGGAATTAGTCGCCGGAGTCGTCGCTACTGCGGGGTTTCGAGGGCAAATGCACGCAGCCTGGTGGCGGAGTGAGCGAGGAGAGTGGGGGGAAATGACCGCGGTGCAGAGGGGATTATGTAGGCGAGAGAGGAGCGGCGATTAAGCGTGGAATCAATGGCAATTAAGAGAGAATCAATCGCGGCAGTGAAGGGCGGAGGAAACGGCCGACGACGGGGTCGGGCGTGATTTGGGGAAGACGAGGGTGAGCTGGCGAGGTCCACCAGTCAGTGAGTGAGACGGAGAGGGGGTGGGTTCCGAGTGTCAGCGTCTGTGTGGGTGTGTCCGCGCGTGCGAGCGAGCGAGCGAGTGGCCGGGTGGGCTAACTGGGCCGGTTCTGCTGCTGGGCTAGATTAGGAGCGCGTGGCCCTTTTCTTTTCTTTTACTCTTTTCTTTTTCTGTTTTGATTTTTAGGAATGGATTTCAAATGAATTCAAACTCTTTTTGAATTCAAATAAATTTGAGATTTTTGCAGTGTGCAATAGTCTCAAATATAGGCCTAAAACTATGTGGTTACTTTGCAAAGGCTTGGTCACTTTTGGAGAAACAAAATAATAGGAGCTTTGCACTTGATTTGCAAATGTTTGCAAAATTGATTTTTGAAACCATTTCCATTTGTAAGGCTTTGGTTCAAATTCCACACTCAAACCATTCAACAAGGGAGAAAAACAATCTAGGTTTAAAACATTCAAACTCTCAAATGGGGATGGCCATTTGATTTAAGTTTGCTCACATGAAATGATAGCACTATGTGCTTTGTTTTTCTGAAATGAGTTTTGAAATTGATCTCAATTCTATATGCATGCATGAATGATATGCAAACTTTGAAATCATGATTTTAGGGATGTTACAAATCTAACCCCCTTAAGGTGAATCTCGCCCTCGAGATTCGGATTGGCTAGCAAATAGGTGAGGGTGGTCTTTCCGAAGATCATCTTCTCTTTCCCATGTTGCTTCCTCTTCGGTATGATGATTCCACTGTACTTTGCAGAACTTGATAGTCTTTGTCCTTGTGACTCTTTCTGCAGTCTCAAGAATCTTGATAGGTTTCTCCTCATATGTGAGGTCACTTTCTAGTTGCACTTCCTCCACAGGTATGGTATCCTTCAAAGAAGTTTCTTCCATTTCTGGGTGACATTTCTTAAGCTGACTCACATGAAACACATTATGGACTGCTGACATAGATTCTGGTAGTTCTATTTCATAGGCAACTTCTCCTTTGCGACTCAAAATCTTGAATGGACCAACATATCTTGGTGCCAACTTTCCTTTGACTCCGAATCTCTTCACTCCACGAAGTGGTGATACTCTAAGATAGGCTCTATCGCCCACTTCGTAGGTGACTTCTCTACGCTTAGGATCTGCGTAGCTTTTATGTCGGGACTGTGCTACCTTTAACCTGTCCTTAACCAATTTGACCTTCTCTTCGGCTTCTTTGATAAGATCTGGCCCGAATAAGCTTCTTTCTCCCACACCATTCCATAACAATGGGGAGGTACACTTTCTTCCGTAGAGAAACTCAAACGGTGCCATCTCAATGCTGGCTTGATAGCTGTTGTTATAAGAAAATTCTGCGTAAGGCAGACTTTCATCCCAACTGGCTCCATAGTCTAGGGCACATGCCCTCAGCATGTCTTCCAGAATTTGATTAGTCCTTTCCGTTTGTCCATCGGTTTGAGGACGAAAAGCAGTACTGAATTCTAACCTCGTTCCCAATGACTCATGTAGTTGTCTCCAAAAATGGGAAGTGAATTGAGTTCCCCTATCAGATACAATACTCTTGGGCACACCATGCAGACATACAATTCTACTCATGTAGATTTTGGCTAACTTGGCACTTGTATAAGTCATCTTCACGGGGATGAAATGAGCCACTTTAGTTAGGCGATCCACTACTACCCATATGGAATCATATACTGATCTGGTCCTTGGTAATCCGGTAATGAAATCCATACCAATCTTGTTCCACTTCCAATCAGAATAGGTAGTGGTTGAAGCAAACCTGTTGGTTTCTGATGCTCCGCTTTTACTCTACTACACACATCACACAAAGCAATATGTTCGGCGATGTCCCTCTTGAGATTGTTCCACCAAAATCTTTCTTTCATGTCCATGTACATTTTGGTGTTACCCGGGTGAATAGAATACGGAGAGTTGTGTGCTTCCTGCAAAATCAGTTTCCGTAACTCCGGATCTTGTGGAATACAGATATGTTTCCCATGCCATAAAGTACCCTATTCGTATTCATGGAAATTTTTAGCTTTCCCTTGGCCAATCTTTTCCTTAATCTCTTCAATTTCCTTATCGGTCTTCTGAGCTTCTCGGATCTTGTCCAACAAAGCGGGTTGAACATCTAAAGACATGAGATGTCCTTCAGGCACAATCTCCAATCTGAGTTCTCTGAATTGGGTACATAAAATCATCTGGCAATTCTCCTTTGGTAAGGCCATTTACAAATACATTACGACTTAGAGCATCTGCTACAACATTTGCTACAACATTTGCTTTACCAGGGTGGTATTGCAAACTTAAGTCATAATCTTTGATAAGCTCTAACCATCTTCTTTGTCTCATATTGATTTCCTTCTGGGTGAAAATATACTTCAAACTTTTATGATCCGTGAACACTTCACAACGCTTCTCCAAAAGGTAATGTCTCCATGTTTTGAGTGCATGGACGACAGAGGCTAACTCCAAATCATGAGTAGGGTAGTTTACCTCATGAGTTTTGAGTTGTCTCGAGGCATAAGCTACAACTTTACCGTCTTGCATAAGTACGACACCCAAACCTTGATGAGATGCACCACAATATACTTGGAAATCCTTTTCCAAATCTGGCAGACACAAAACTGGTGCTGTCACAAGTCTCTTCTTCAATTCTTGAAAGCTGACTTCACAACCTTCAGACCAAGCAAACTTCTTGTCTTTCTTTAACAATTAAGACATGGGCTTAGCTACTTTAGAGAAATTCTCGATGAACCTTCTGTAGTAACCTGCTAAGCCAAGGAAACTGCGAACTTCTTTCACATTCTTGGGAGATTCCCATTCAGTCACAGCTGAAACTTTAGCAGGATCAACCACTACACCATCCTTCGTCATAACATGACCAAGAAAACCAACTTCCTCTAACCAGAACTCACACTTGCTGAATTTAGCATAAAGTTTATGCTCTCTCAACTTCTCAAGTATCAAACGTAAATGTCCTTCATGCTCTTCTTTGCTCTTGGAGTAGACTAAGATGTCATCGATGAAAACGACAACAAACTTGTCAAGGAATTCCATGAACACCTTGTTCATCATATTCATGAAGTATGCTGGAGCATTTGTCAAGCCAAAAGGCATTACGGTATACTCGTACAATCCATACCTTGTGGTGAATGCTGTTTTAGGTATGTCTTGTTCTCTTATCTTAAGTTGAAAATAGCCTGACCTTAGGTCAATCTTTGAGAACACACATGCTCCTTCAAGCTGATCAAATAAATCATTGATTCTAGGCAAAGGATATTTGTTCTTTATAGTTACCTCGTTGAGTGAACGGTAATCTATGCATAACCTTTGGCTTCTATCCTTCTTCTCCACGAACAAAACTGGGGCTCCCCAAGATGAAGAACTTGGTTGAATAAATCCTTTCTGCAACTGTTCTCCTAGTTGTTTCTTGAGCTCTTTCAGTTCATCAACTGACATTTTATACGGTCTCTTTGCTATTGGTCCAGACCCTGGTACCAAATCTATCAGAAATTCTACGTCTCTATCCGGTGGCATTCCTGGCAATTCTTCCGGAAATACATCCGGATACTCACACACAATTGGCACACCCCCTTAAGAGAATTAAGCATACTCCTTTTTGCTTCAAAGCTGGTCTTGAATCTGAACCTTTTATTTTCCGGAGTTGTGAGTGAGACAGTACGACTGGCACAATCTATCACTCCTTTGTACTTAGTCATCCAGTCCATTCCCAGAATGACATCCAATCCTTGGGAGTTTAGTATTATCAAGTTAACGGGAAACTTATACTTCCCAAATTCTATGTTTAGATCATGGCATCCTGAATTCACTATCATTTCTCCACCAGGAGAACTTACTTTTATAGGACACCCAATAGTTTCTACCGGTAGTTCATTTCTTTCAACAAATGCTCTTGATATGAATGAATGCGATGCACCAGTATCAAAGAGTACAAATGCTGGAATGGAATTGAGTCTGAACTTACCAGCAACAGTGTCAGGCTCCTCATAGACCTCCTCCACACTGATGTGGTTCACCTGTCCTTTCTGGAAAGGATTGGGCTTGACAGGTCCTTCAACTTTCTTTTCGGGGAACTCATTTGCATAGTGTCCCATCTTCTTGCATTTGAAGCATTCAACCTGACTGATGTCTCTCATAGCAGGCTGACTTCCACTCGCACTACCATTACCACTGTGGTGGCTCTTATGTCCACCCTTGTGGTTCTTGTACTTGTCATTGTCATGATTGCGATGATGCTTGTTGTCATGACGGTTGTGGTTGTGGTGCTTGTGGGATCCTGAGTTTCCACTGTCATCATAGTGAGATCGTTTGTGAGACGATCCCGAGCTGTGCTTGTCGGAGTGCTTTCTCTTTCTACTCTCGACTTGCTTCATTTTGTTCTCCAATATAGCAGCCTTGTCACAGAGCGACTGATAAGTGGGAACATATGCCACAGCCAGCTGTAGATTCAACTCATCATTCAAGCCTTCCAGAAATTTTTCCTTTCCCTTGGCATCTGTGTCAACCTCATATGGTGCATAACGTGCCAGATTGTTGAACTCTTCAATGTACTTAGCCACGCTGCGGTGGCGCTGCTTCAGATTGTGGAACTCTTTCTTTTTCAGGCTCATTATTCCTGATGAGATATGAGCAGTGCAAAAGCCATCCTCAAAGATAGCCCAAGTCACCTCATCTATAGGAGTGGTGATTTGGAAGTTGTCCCACCAAGTGGCGGCTCGCCTTTCCAGCAGATGTGCTGCAAATCTGACCTTTTCAGCATCCGTGCAGCCCACGGTTACTAAGTCCTTGTTTACAGAACGTAGCCAATCATTGGCCACCATGGGATCAGTTGTCCCCGAGAACTTAGCTGGCCTCAATCGCATAAATCTGGTGAGCATATCAAAGCCCGGAGGGTTGTTGTTGTTATTGTTGTTATTGTTGTTGTTATTGGGGTTGTTGTTGTTGTTGTTTTGGTTCTGAATGAATGTTGTCATCATCTGCATGAGTCGTGTTTGACTTTAAATAGGGCACCATCTAAATCCGTTGAGACAACACCGTATGAATTATGGTTTGGGAAGAAACCTAAATTGTCGTTCCTTAAAGTTTGGGGTTGCAAAGCTTATGTAAAGAAGTTACAGCCCGACAAGCTTGAACCCAAAGCGGAAAAATGCATCTTCATGGGATACCCAAAGGAAACTATTGGGTATACCTTCTATCATAGATCCGAGGGCAAAATTTTCGTTGCCAAGAATGGATCTTTTCTAGAGAAGGATTTTCTCTCGAAAGGAGTGACTGGAAGGAAAGTAGAACTCGATGAGGTTGTTGAACCTTCTCTCGAACTTGCAAGTAGCGTAGCACCGGAAGTAGTTCATGTGGCGCCTGCACCAATAAGAGAGGAAGCTAATGATGTTGATCATGAAACTTCAGTTGAAGTTACTACGGAACCTCGCAGGTCAACGAGAACTCGTACCACTCCTGATTGGTATGATCCCGTTATGAGTGTCATGTTGGTGGACAACACTGATGACCCTGCGATATATTAGGAAGCGATGATGAGCCCAGATTCCAATAAAAGGCAAGAAGCCATGAAATCCGAGATTGGATCCATGTACGAAAACCAAGTATGGACTTTGGTGGACTTACCGGATGGCCAGAAGGCTGTCAAGAATAAATGGATTTTCAAGAAGAAAACATATGCTGATGGTAATGTTACTGTCTATAAAGCTCGACTTTTCACAAAAGGGTTTCGAAAAATTCAAGGAGTTGACTACGATGAGACATCCTCACCAGTAGCGAAGCTAAAGTCTGTGAGGATTATGTTAGCAATCGCTGCATATTATGATTATGAGATATGGTAAATGGATGTCAAAACAACGTTCCCTCAATGGAGACATTGATGAAGAGTTGTATATGATGCAACCCAAAGGTTTTGTCGATCCTAAAGATGCTAACAAGGTATGCAAACTTCAACGGTCCATATGTGGATTGAAGCAAGCATCCCGGAGTTGGAATCAATGTTTTGATAAGGTGATCAAAAGCTTTGGTTTTATACAAACTTATGGAGAAGCTTTTATTTAAAAGAAAGTGAGTGGGAGCTCTGTAGCATTTTTTAATACTATATGTAGATGACATATTATTGATTGGGAATGATGTAGACCTTCTAAATAGTGTCAAGGATTATTTGAATAATAGTTTTTCAATGAAAGATCTTGGCGAAGCAGCTTACATATTAGGCATAAAGATTTATAGAGATAGATCGAGACGTCTAATATCATTATCACAGAGTACATATTTGGAAAAAGTTATAAAGAGGTTTGGAATGGAAGATAGCAAGAAAGGGTTCTTGCCCATGTTGCCCAATACGACCTTGAGTAAAACTCAAAGTCCTGCAACGGCAGAAGATATAGAAAGGATGAGTAAGACTCCCTATGCTTCAGCCATAGGATCTCTTATGTATGCCATGCTATGTACTAGACCCGACATTACATATGTTGTTAGTTTGACTAGCAGATATCAAAGTGATCCAGGAGTGGATCATTGGACAGCGGTCAAAAACATCCTTAAGTAGTTGAGAAGAACTAAGGATATGGTTCTTTCTTATGGAGGTGATGAACAGCTCGTTGTTAATGGTTACACCGACGCTAGTTGGAACACTGATCCGGATGATTCTAAATCTCAATCTGGATACGTATTTACTTTGAATGGTGCATCAGTTAGCTGGAGGAGTGCAAAGCAAAGCGTTGTGGCGAGATCTTCAACTGAATCGGAATAAATAGCTGCTTCGGAGGCTTCACAAGAGGCGATATGGATGAAGGAGTTCATTACAGAGCTCGGTGTGGTTCCAAGTGCGCTGGACCCAATGTCTATCTACTGTGATAACATGAGCGCCATAGCCAATGCGCAAGAACCAAGGTCACACAAGAAGCTGAAGCACATCAAGCTACGTTTTCATGCTATTCGAGAGCATGTACAAGATGGTGACATAAAGATTTTCAAAGTACACACATATCTGAATGTGGCGGATCCGTTGACTAAACCTCTCTCGAGGAAAAAACATGACCAGCACCAAACCGACATGGGTGTTCGGTATATTACCATGTAATCTAGATTAGTTGACTCTAGTGCAAGTGGGAGACTGTTGGAGATATGCCCTAGAGGCAATAATAAAAGTGGTTATTATTATATCTTTGTGTTTATGATAAATATTTACATTCATGCTATAACAGTATTAACCGGAAACATTAATACTTGTGTGATTTGTAAACTAAATTAGAGTCTCTGGTAAAGCCTCTTTATAATACTAGCTTGTTGTTTAGTAGATGATCATGGTTTCTCGATCATGAACATTGAGATGTTATTAATAACAAGATCATATCATTAGGAGAATGGTATGATGGACATACTCCTATAGATAAGCGTAGCATAAAGATCAAGTCATTTCAATAGTTCGTTTGCTATAAGCTTTCTGATACATAGTAACCTAATTACTTCGACCATGAGATCATGCTAGTCACCATCACCAGAAGTCTATTGTTAAAAACCAAGTCTACCGAGAAGTTAATGTACCTGGATGCAGTTGATTTACAGTTTGTTAGATCACTTGTGTCGGATAAGCAAAGGCTAGTGTACGTTACAGAAGCCAGGCAATTTGAAATCGTCGATGTATAGATTTAATAGACATATATAAAATTTTATTTTGGTTTAACGTGGCGCCGTTGCAGCGCACGGGTTTTGTGCTAGTAAAAACTAAAAAGAAAAGGAATAGAAAAAATAGGAGTCCTAGGATTATTGGGCTTAGCCCATTTTCTACACGGACCGGATCCACCTGGTCCAACCGGACCAGAGGCCTCCCTGAACCGACCCTCCTCTCAACCCCGTCTCTCTCTCTCTCTCTCTCTCTCTCTCTCTCTCTCTCTCTCTCTCTCTCTCTCTCTCTCTCTCTCTCTCTCTCTCGCTCTCTCTCTCTTTCTCTCTCCCACACACTCGCACGCACGGGCACGGTTTCTCCCCCTCTGCCGCGATGCACCGCCGCTCACCCCCTTCTGGCCACTGCCGCTGCTCCGTCACTCGACGCCGCTGCTCTGCCCCTCTCACTGGCTCATGCTCACATTGACCGCTGGCATGGCTGCGGCGCCGCCACGCCTAGGGGTTCACCTCTCCGATGCCATCCCGTCACCACCACCAGGCTAGCACGCCTCCTTCTCGAACCCTGCACAAGCCCTAGCTTGTGGTTTGTCTCGCCTTTCGGCGCTACTTCCCCTACCCCAGCACCTCCGGCTACTCTCCGACCTCGCCTACCCCGACGAACTCAAGCCCCTTCTCGTGATCCCGGTGGTGCTCCTAATGGCCTTGGCCTCCTGCACCATGGCGCAGTGGTAGACTATAGCCTCTCCACCCTTCTACCTCAACTTCGGCTACCACAACTAATTCCCAACCTCAGGTATAATTTTCTACTATGACCAACCCTCGAGCTGAGGAACTTCTATGTTTAGGATTTAGGTTTAGGCTTATGGTGATGATGTCCTGATTGGTGTTTGCCAATTAGATAGAGGATTTTGTCTATCTGTTGTGCTAGTTCTTAGTCTAGGATTATAGTTTTTATCTCATGAACATGTGCTAGGTTCTAGGACTTATTGTGTGGACATGATATCCTAATTATTGGGTTCTAGCTACTTGAGATCCATTTGTTACAAAGGAGTATCACTAGTAAAACTAGGTCATGCACCGGTTGTTTTATGTGTTCTTGATCAAATCCTGATGTAAATATGTGGTTGTTAGTTAGTGGATGCTCTCATTTGGATGTTTTACTTCATCCAAGCACCCCTCACTACTAGAGCTTGTGGCGTGATATTTGTTTTCATGCATCTCTACAATGGGCATCCTTAGGTATCTACCTTGTGTGTTCTTCATCGTCCCATTATTGGTTAAGTGCCTTGTAGTCCATTGCATGCAATACTTAGGTTACCGAATATTTACCTATTCTTTTGCTTCTGAATATCCTAGCATCTCAATGCTTATCCAATTATGCTAATGGTTTGACTTGTGGTAACCTCAAGTTTTTGTATTTCAAATAGGTGAAGATTTTTTGCTGGGCTCTACTTCATTATCCTGGTAGTATAGATAAGTGTTCCTCTTCAAAGCTTTAGCATCAGATTAATTTTTGTGATTTGATTGAAAAGATGTTTAAGCTATTGGATCCCTTTTTCTTCTACCATGGGTAGTGCAGAGGGACTTCATAATTTTCTAAATTTGAGTACATAGCGTTGGAAATATGCCCTAGAGGCAATAATAAAAGTGGTTATTATTTTATCTTTGTGTTTATGATAAATGTTTACATTCATGCTATAATAGTATTAACCGGAAACATTAATACTTGTGTGATTTGTAAACTAAATTAGAGTCCCTAGTAAAGCCTCTTTATAATACTAGCTTATTGGTTAATAGATGATCGTGGTTTCTCGATCATGAACATTGAGATGTTATTAACAACGAGATCATATCATTAGGAGAATGGTGTGATGGACATACTCCTATAGATAAGTGTAGCATAAAGATCAAGTCATTTCAATAGTTCGTTTGCTATAAGCTTTCTGATACATAGTAACCTAATTCCTTCGACCATGAGATCATGCTAATCGCCATCACTAGAAGGATGCTTTGATGACATCAAACACCACACCGTAACTGGGTGGCTATAAAGGTGGCATTGAGTGTTCGGAAAGTATGGGTTGAGGCACATGGATCAAGAGTGGGATTTGTCCATCCATATGACAGATAGATATACTCTGGGCCCTCTCGGTGGAATGTCATCTAATTAGCTTGCAAGCATGTGACTGTATCACAAGGGATCACATATCACGGAAACGAGAAAAGAGTACTTAACGGTAACGAGGTTGAACTGGGTATGCAGAGATACCGACGATCAAAACCTCGGATAAGTAAACTATCGTGTGACAAAGGGAAATTGGTATCGTATGTAAGTGGTTCATTCGATCGCAAAGTAATCGTAGAAATATGTGGGAGCCATATGAATTTCAGATTCCTCTATTGGTTATTGATCGGAGAAGTGTCTCGGTCATGTCCGCATAATTCACGAACCGTAGGGAGACACACTTAAGGATTCGATGTTGTTTAGTAGATATGGAATGTTAATAGGGATACCGAATGTTGTTCGGAGTCTCGGATGGGATCCATGATATCACGAGGAGATCCGGAATGGTCCGGAGAATAAGATTCATATAAGGAAAGTCCGATTCCGGAGTTCGGGAAAGTTTTTGATGATTTCATCGGAGAGGTTCTAGAAGGGTCTAGAAGGTTCACCGGTCCAGAAGGAGAATGGTCCAGAAATGTGTCATGGGAAAGTGGAATGATTGGATCATATCCTAGGTCACTTGGTGTGTGCATTTGTAAGTGAGAATTAAAGCTCTAAATTGGATGTCAAACGGGAGTTTGAAAAGTCAAACTGGAACAATGGTTTCCTAGTGGGAGAAGAAACAAGTCCTTCTCTCAATCCAACTTGGGTTTGGGTTTGGATTCAAACCCACCCCTCCCAAGGCTGCTCCCTCTCATAAATAGAGGGGGAGGGCTGCCCCAAAGCACACAAGCCCTAGCCCCTCTCCCCGCACACGCGCCGCAGCCCCGCCGCCTCCGCTCGCCGCCCTAGCCGCCGCCGACACCTCCTCCTCCCGGTCATCTAAACCCTAGATCTCCGGGAAACCCTAATCCACCATAACTCGCACCGGCTTAGGCGAAGCCCTGCGGGATCTTCCCTCTACTTCCGATACCATGTCGTCGTGCTGCCAGAATCACGAAGGGAGAACTACAACCTCCGTTGCCTACTAGAACAAGGGAGAGGAAGGTATTCATCGAGTACCGAACGTGTGACCGACTGCGGAAGCGCTGCCGGAACGCAGCGCCGGAAGGATCGTCTACGCGATCTTGAGATCGGCAAGTGTACGACTACATCACCCATGAGAATCTTCTCTCGTTAACCGCTTTGGAATCTTCGAGGGTGAGTGCTTCTATCGACTCGTTGCTTCAATCTAGTAGATAGATCTTGGCTTGTTTGTGTGCATGCGGTAGAATTTTTTGTTTTCCATGCTACGAACCCCTACACTTAGTACATAGCATTGGTATGTGATTACAGTAGCACTGGGTGTTACAAGTAGCATTTAATAGGATTTGATACTTCCATCATCTCCTCTTATAAGTTGAATATTGCACATGCTATGTCTTTAAAAAAATCCTTAGCATATTGATCCAGCACCAACGGTCCAATATATGACTACATTATTTGGAAAAAATGGTTCTTATTGGCCCATTAGTCCAATATATGACTCTATTATTATGATGTGTGGCTAGTCATCTGTATCTCATGAGCTCATCATTTCGAATGACTATTTTTCTCGAAAAAATTGTGTACTGAACTTTGGAGCTATTTTTGTGTACTGAACTTTGAAGCTTTATATAATTTCCATTGTTTAAATTATCCACTTTATTTAATAACAAGAATTATATCTGATATGCACTTGGCCTATAAATTTATGGATACAGAGGAATTTCAGCGATGAATTTGGTTTTCCCAATTTTTGTTGCACATTTACCTATTAAACTTCCTGGATGGCCTAATTGATAATTTTATTTTGTTGCATCATGTCAGGTTACGGGTTATGCAAAAGTACATGAATGCCTTGATATTAGTTTTCATGCTCTAGAGCCCTTATTTTTATACCCCTTATTTCTTGTTTGTAGATTCTACCTGTAGCGGCTAACAATATGCAAACTAACTATTTCATCAAACAACTTCACGTTGTCTCAAGCAAGACCGCTTTGCAAAGGTATTTGAATGACATACATTAGTTTTCAAGCTTTTTTTTGCATAACTCATCCATGTTCACTACTGGAGGCAAAACATGTGTTTGTATCCCAAAGTT
The DNA here is from genome assembly GCA_910589765.1 of Avena atlantica. Classification (NCBI taxonomy): domain Eukaryota; kingdom Viridiplantae; phylum Streptophyta; class Magnoliopsida; order Poales; family Poaceae; genus Avena; species Avena atlantica. The sequence goes on from OU342736.1 coordinate 458,094,900, forward strand.
CAGAGAAGATGATATTTAATAAGTAGTGCATTTGTAATCTTTGAAAAACACAAGAAAAGGCAAAACATGTGTTTGTATCCCACAGTTCAGAGAAGATGATATTTAAGTAGTGCATTTGTAATCTTTGAAAAACACACAAAAGTCAAAATGTGTGTTTGTATCCCAAGTGTTTCTTAATTAGGCAATTCTTTAGATAATTAGGATGTATAGCTGAAAGCAGTGTGCATCTACAGTTCCAAATATTGCATGTGGAGTAAATATCTTGAGTTGATTTTCTATGACAGGCTTTCTATATAAACTTGAGTAGGCATTTCTTATTTAATCTAAATGTGCCTATTTACTTTGCATACGCTATCTAGCTTATCCTATCATTTACAGATTGCAGGAGTAGTTGTTTTATATATGAGAGACTTCTTTTCAAACTGATGAAGGAGGTGTGTCGTATGATTGAGAAATCGAGATATTTTTCTGGTATGGAGAGAATGAGGATGGCAAAACCTACTAACCTCACAAGTCACAACAAGGGAGCTGGCCAAGTAAGTCGATTTGTTCCTGTGCTTTGTATTTTGACTATCTTTTGTGTGCTGAGGACCTTTTGAGCTCCAATATTTGTGGGATAATCACGAAGCATGTATCATGGTTTTGGTAGTAGAACTATTGATGTATTGTTAAATATCAAATGCACTAAACCACTGATGTAGTTATTTAAAAAAACCACTGGTGTAGAAATGCTCTTCAGTTCGGTAAAATATTTGATTAGTTTTTGGCATGTCCTTAGGCAATGTTGATCTGCTCTGTCTCGACGCCGTTCTGCATTGCGCTGTCTTATGCAAGAATATGATTATGTAATTCTCCTATTCTAACCATCTTCACGTGCGATATGATCTTTCAGTTCTCTAATTCTTTTTTTTTACCTTTGCTGCACCCCATCTGCATAAGAGACTCCACCGTTTGTCTGATTCCGCATGTGTCACCGGAAGACCATGCCGCCAGTCACACCTACGTCTCCCTTTCTCCTAAGGCTCCTATGTTGCATTGGCCATTAGCCTCTTTGCCCATTCTACAGGTTCTGCGATGGGGTGTGCCGTGTGAGCGCTACGATTTGTCTATTTCCTAAACAACTCACATTGCCAAATATATGTAAACCACTGAACAACATATTTTTATTATTATTTAGTGTATTTTTGTGATTTTACAGTTTGTACCTAGATGCCAACTAAATTCTACCATATAAAAAATTGTACATAAATAGATGCACTTCGCTAAATTTTGGTGAAATATTTGGCCCAGTTTACCCCGGAACGGGTTTGACTCGGTTATAGAAACGTCATCGATGGTTGCATTTAGAGGCGTAGTAAGTTACATAGTGGGATGTCAATCTACTGTTTGTTTATATTGACATCTGAAGGATGAATAATTTGAGGGATATCAATGTAGGTATTTGTGCATGTGTGTATTTAGAATCATGTAGCATAAAGTCAGTGAGGGATTGTGAAAGAAGCCCTAGGTGTGCTCCCTGTTCCTCAAGTTACTTTGTCTACTATATTCTGATTATTATACTACATTGTAACCTTCAAAATTCATACTTTGTAAAGATAGAACCTATTATTCTTTCTTACCATTGCTTATATGTTTATACTCCCATGTGATTTAAGTTCATGTATTATCCATAGGCTCTTCTATTTCCAAAGTTAACGAGTAACATTCTTTCGCTCCATCTTTCTATGCAGGTTAAGCTGATACAAATTAGTGTATTTTTGGGGTTGATCACATATGCTGTCGTGATGCGATTGGTGTTTGAGTTTTTCTTGTTCTATTAGCTTGTGTGGACCGTGGGTGACAAGATTCAAGTTTGTTATAAGGAGGAATTTAAGCAACCGCACCTTGCAGTACATTGCGTAGGCAGCGAGGCGAAGCTCGCCTTTTCGCCTAGTATGATGTAATGTGACTGCAATTACTACTATATTCAAACCTGTGATATGTATTGTTATGATATGAAGTTGAACTGGTGATATGAATTGATATATCTATTGATGTGATTTCTAAGTGAATGTAATTACCTATATTAGACTGATTTTCAAAGAGGACTACTTTCAAGAGTGCCTCAAATGATTATCTTTTAGAGGCACCGGCACTTGTGCCTCAATGGTTAGCTTATAGAGGCACTCTCAAGAGTGCCTCAAATTGTTAGTTTTAGAGACATTAGCACTAGTGTCTCAAATATTTGGCTTTTAGAGACACTATTGAGAGTGCCTCAAATGGTTGGCTTTAGAGACACTTTTGATAGTGCCTCAAATGGTTGGCTTTTAGAGGCACTATTTAGAGTGTCTCAAATGGTTGGCTCTAGAGGCACTCTCAATAATGCCTCAAATGGTTAGATTTAGAGGTACTATTGAAAGTGCCTAAAATCTTTTGTTTTAGAGGCACTCTACAAAATGCCTCAAATAGTTAGGATTTTGAGGTATTTTTTAAAACTGCCCCTAATAAATTTTACCTACATCAGATCATCTCCACTTGTTGGGCGAACCCAGGACGAAAATCGTACCTTTTTTCGGCCGGACGAAACGAGTTTTCGACTTGGGTACGTCCAGTTTCCCACTCGCGTACCCAGGCCAAGTTCCCAAGTTCGGCTAAAATTCATTAAAGATGGGCGAATTTCATTAAGTTGGGCGAATATAGGCGGATTACATCAAATTTAAACTAAACTAGTACATAATAAACTTAAAAAGACCGGCCGCCGTGGCCTCCGCCGGCGCCTTCGCCGTTCTACATGCCGAAGTTGCTGTAGAACGCCGTGTAGACGGGATCGGCGCGGCCGCCATCCTCGCCGTCGTCGTCGTCACTCGGCGGCTGGTTCTGGCGAGAGCTCCCCTGGCCTGGGTCGCCGAACCTCCACGGCTGGTAGGACGGGCCTTCGTCCTCGTCGTCGTCGAGGACGTAGAGCGGGGCTCCCTGGTAGGCGAGCTCGCGCCCGGACAATGCCCGCCACCGGGACGCCTGCTCCTCGGGCTGCTGCTGCAGAACAAGGATGTGCTGCCGCTCGGCCTTCTCCAAGTCCTTCCTGGACCACTCCAGGATGTCCGGCGAGGAGGGCTCCACCGGCGGCGGCTGGGGCGCCGAGTCGCGGAGCGACTGCTCTAACGCCATCCTCAAGGCGCCGTCTTCGGGCGGCAAAGGCACAGGTGGCCGGTTGGCGACGCCGTCGCCCATGGCTCGCCGATGACGATGTCGCGGGAGCGTGTCCACGGCGGCGAGCGCACAGGCGAGCCCGCCTCGCGCTTGACTGCGCGCAACCCCGACGAAGGTGTTGTCGGCGTGCGTAGCCGCGCCGAGCCGGAGGAGTGGGATGCCGAGGCGGAGGAGGACGAGCTCATGCTGGCCACCCTCCTCGGCATCCAGTTGGCCGGAGGACGCCTCCTTGACCTCGCCGCCGGCGTGGGCGTTCACGGGAAGCCTAGACGCGGCGTGTTGCCGGCACTGATGTGCTCCAGTGTAACATCCCAGCATTAGAGCCTAGAAATAAGCTGAACCCAGATGTGTGTATTCCATTCATGCATAGGAAATCTGAATAATTTTCGCGCTTTTGAACAAAACTTGTCAAAGTGATTGAAGCTTCCCTTAACTTGATGGAATTGAAGAAGATCATCAAGTTAACTGCGATAAGTTTCAATATGACCTTTGCTAAAACCCTATTTTTGGGAAAGGGAGATTTAATCTAAGGATAGATCAGATGTGATAAAAGTTAAACCCTAATACATTATAATTTATATTTAATCCATAGGTGATCATATCATAGTATTCATTATAATCACTCATAAGTACCAAGTTAAGGATATAACACAAATAATAAGAATTTAACAACTATATCTTAATCTTAGCTGCATATGCCATGAGTATCATGGTAATACCTAACCCTACTTATTAAGTAAGATTGAGTAGGAAAGAAACTAAGTTTAGATCATTCACCATATACCTTTCTTTCTATATCAATCCTTATCATCTCTATTGAGTTATATTCCAATATCTGTTGTTCATCAATGTGGAGAAAACAATTTTTGATTCACCAATTCTCAATCTACCAACTCTTGATCAGAACATAGCTCACAGTTAAGTGTCTATAAAGAAACTACTAAGAAGAGGGAAATAGTAACGCTAGTTTTAGATAACATCTATAGGATGGGAGTGAATGAAGAGAATCAAACCAATATAAAATTGATGGAGTTAAATCACTTCTAAATAAATAGAAGAGTTATTTAGATTATATAATTTTATGACAGTAAAGAAGATTACAAGGGTGAATCATGAAGATAGTCACCAGTAGTAAGTCTATTGGATCAAGTGGGCATAGTCAATTAATAACATTCCCTAAACCAATAGAGATACTAAGAAAATAATTTCAACACAACTATAATGTTGTATTGCTGAGACCTTGATCACCAAACTAGAAACCTAAGCCATAAATGATTAAAGGATTATAATGATCATACCTTGCTCACCAAGATTGAATATTTATATCAATTATAAGTGACATTGGTGGGTAGAACATGATTGAAACCCTAGTATAGGTAAGTGATCCTAGAGTAGTTATTATAGGTCACATTAATGTAATGAAAGGTTGGAGTATGAGTTACTAGAGTAATTATAAGACAGTATAATTCAATTAAAGCTAGTATAGCATAAAGTTATGGAAGTAGTGTTATTCTTATTAAAGGATAGTAAACTTTAGAAAAATATAGTTGGATGCATACAACTATTAGAGATATATTAGTGATGAATGATTAAGGAAGATTATGAGTAGAGTTTGAAGGAACTACTTGATGGATGAAAGGCTATCAATAGTAGAGTAGTGGATACAACCAAGTAAGGATATGAGGAAGTTATGAAATGCTTTAGTATCAAACTCAATGGATTCATCCATGAGTTTAGAAGGTTAATCGGCGAATAAGAATATTTTTATGAAGTAAAGCTCATCATGTTAATCAAGATGATAGATAGGAAAAGGTAGCATATCTAGGATAGGAATTCCTTAATAAGAAGTCTAGAATTATGAATTATGGAAGATAGTAATTCTTGATAAACAATCAACTTTAAATCTTAAAACCAAGTATAATATCCATTTCATATTAAGAATTCCTCATCTTATATCTATATCACTTAATAGGAATATTTCCCTATAACAAATTGCATAAGCACATCTCTGTCAATTCCAACCAACAGCATTATATGTGCTTAAAAGTATACTTATCTATTCCTTTCTATAAAAAATTCTAGGTATAACTTTATATTTTAAAAGGTAATGACATCAAATATCCCAAACAGAAAACAATATGCTTAGTTATTAAATCTTTACTCACATCCAGAAAGGAATCTAAGTATATTAAAAACCCTAAACCCTAGGGTAATATTCATAATTCAAAACCCTAAACCTCTTTGTTTAGCATAATAGAATATATACATTGCCATTTTCCAAATTAATGGAAGTAGTAATAACAATATTAATTTCCTTTATATTTCATGCATCAAATAATGATATAGGATTATTATACATATAAAAATTTCTAATCCAAAACTATGAGCCAACTAGAGTTAAGTTTTATAAACAAATAAGAATATATCATTTAATAAATCCATGGTTAAAAGTGGAAAGAAAAATGATAAGAAAAGCTTCTACAAAATATTAAAAAGGGGTTTATATTGAGAAAATAAAAGAAATATAAAAAGATTATATAATAAAAGTTCACAAATGATAATAAATATATTTTAGTATTACTACAATTATCTAGTAAATAATTCTACAAAGAAAAGTTCAAATTAAAGATAATATACAAATTTGAAAAGGAAAACAGAAAATAAAAAAATGGAAAACAAATAAAAACTAAGACCTGGTCGTGGCCCAACTCCTACCTGCTTACCTGTCGCCCAGGTGTAGCCCACAAAGGTCCAGTAACCATCCCAGCTCATTCTCTCCTATGACTGATGAGTGGGGCCAGGGAAGGATCGTGGGTTGAGAAGAAATAAACGCTAGGGGGTTTTCTGCAAAAGCGACATCATCGTCATCCTCACACACACAGGCAGCTCGCTGGAGGAGCTCGCCGCCGCCCGATGCCTTCGTCGTCAGCCATGCGTCAAGATGCTCGTCGTCGTTCCAGAGAGGGATAAGAAGGCCACCGCGACGCCCTGCTTCAATCCCTATCCACAATACCTCCTTATCCTCTCCGATTTGAATGGGGCCGAAACCCTATCTCACCAGAGCCACACCTCGCCATCGAACCACATCTTCCCACCCTCTTCCAAGTAGCCATGGAGAAGCCCCATGCTCCGTAGATACACTGAGTAGAATCTTGCATCAAGGGAAGCTCTCGAGAGGGCGAATTTTGCCGTTCCTCTTTGCAGCAGTTCATCGGAATCCTTGTAGGAGAGCTCGCTTCCGACCACGCCGGACCTCGCCAACCTCTCTATCATCATCAGGGTGAGTTCCTGAACACTCCAGCATTCCTAAATTGTTGTATCCCGTTGTTAAACGCCGTCGCACCTTCTGTCATCGTCGGCCACCATCAGAGCTCGTCGGAGCTGAGGCTATGATGACTATTTCTGAGCGGCGCCGCCACTTTAGGGTTCAGAACGTTGCGCTGATTCGAACTAGGTTAGTTCTGCTTGCTTCGGCGTCGTGGATCGTCGCCGGCGACCAACCACTAACGATGGTGGTGGTGCTGACGCCATAGTTACGTCACACCGACGCCACCCCTGGACCCAGTCCCCTATTTGACCTGGTCTTTGTCTCACGTGGAAAGTGACGTGGCCCAGGGCCCATGTGTCATTGTCCGGGGTAACAAACCAGTCGGTAACAAATACAATTTCTAACCTAAAGAGCTGAGGTAGACATAGGCCCACTGGTCAGTGACTTAGGCTAGCTATGGGTGCGGTGTAAAAAGTATTTCCTGTTTAAAGAAATAAATAAAATGTTATAAACTCAATTATTAATATTCCAGAAATCAAATAAATGATTTAATCTTGTTTAATTAATAACTTTTGAATTATAATTCAGAAAAATGTGTATAATATATGAAAATTTGTAGAAAAATAAAATCTACAACTTAAAATTATTATCAAATATTATTATGATGATCATTTAAATAAATATTATTTAATAAAAGTTTTATAAGTAATAAAACTTTGATAATTCATATTTTAATAATGATAAATGTCAAAAATATAAATAAAATACCAAAAATCTTGGAAAAATAAAAACAATAATTTAAAAATATAATCATGCATTATTATTTCACTTAATTAAACATTTATTATTTATTAAGTATATATAAAGTGATAAATATTATCAAAATCATATATTATTATTTATAAATTACAAAATAAATGTAATATACCAAAATGATCACAAAAATAATATCTACTAGATACAAATATAATATTCTACTTTTAAAAGTAAACAAAAACTTAATACTTTAATAATTTGAATTTAAACCTATTCCTTTAGTTTAAAATTCATATAAGGGTAAATAAATTTTGTTAATATTTCTAAAAATTAGTCAATCAAGTCTAATAAATAAGTATTAGTCTTAAATATTAATCATAATAAGTCATAATGATTCAAAACATTATAAATACTATTATACTGAATTATCCTTCTACTATATGAATAATTTATATTCTAAAACGATCTTTAACAATTATAAAATCTTCAAGAATGATATATAAATTAAATACAACCTTATAATGGACTAAATCCAAAGATAATTCATGATTAGTCTCTAGTAATATTTATTTATCCACAAACCACAATCACACCTTTATAAGGAAACAAGAAATCTTGTTCCACTACAAAATATAACCACTCATCCTTAAAAAGGTAAATGATATTATTCCATTATAAAATTAAGAAACCACCACAACAAGTAAAAATATAACCCTTCCTAAGTAACCTTAAGGCAACATTCCCAAATGCACAAGGTACAAATGTTATAAGCATTATACTTTCAAACTATCTATGTTTTAAAGTTAACTTTAGTCTATAAGAATTTAAATACAATATTATAAGCATTCGTATATGTTTTATAGTTAACTTTGGTCTGATATAGTTAAGACATAAAGCATATCAAGCCCAAACTTTTCAAGCAAGCACAAATAACATCGACCAGACTCAACTAACCACAAAGATTGTTTAGACCTTAGAAAAGAAATCTTTTCTTCAAATGTTATTCTTTTTGCCACTTCAAACAAGAACTCTTATATAAGCAATCTTGAATAGCATTTCACTTTTGTGTGTGTTCCATTGTTTTATGATATTGTAATTTTATGATTGTTTTACACACACTCACAAGCCTTAATAAGAAGCACGAGTATAAAACTCATCCAAAAGTACAACACATTTCAAATACATCAATTCTAGTATCCAAACCCTGGAACAACGTTACCCTGAGATTCGAGTTTATAAAATGCATCACATTACTTATACATAAGAGCATATTGCTTCTTCAAACATTAGTCCTTACCGGACCAATGATACTGATTTCAGATTTTGGATCTTATATTACCTTGAAGACCGTGAGTGCATAATCTTGCAATCACAATAGGCAAGTTCATACTTGCTCATGTCCTTTAGTTATTTTCTGTAAAGTATTTGATAAACCCAATGTGGACATCACCTGCATTTGAAAAAGGTACGAAAACACTATTTTCATAATAATGTGATTATAAGTTATTACCATGAGGTAATAACTTACTATAAAAGTTCCCGTGGTAAAGGAACATAATATCTAGGACTTAACAACCAATGTCGCCAGTGATTCTTGCATCGTATATTACGCGTTAACCATGAGATTTGGAATGGGACGGAGAAGTCAGTTGTATCCTTTTCCTCTTGTATGGAGGCAAGACGACCTTAACGTGACGTTGTGATTCCTTGTGCGGATCCAACATATGGGTGGGCACCCTTACGCCCCACACTTTTGGTGTCTAGATTATCTATGGGTGGTGTTTAGTGGATGGACCATTTAATATGGCACTTGCCAGGGCAACGCGAGGTCATAGAGTCTTCGGGAACTCATCAGGGTTTTAGCCTGCCCGAAAGGGGGCTTAACAAAGGTGAGCTAGCCCGAAGGATCGTGCAGACATATCAGGTCGCGGAGAGGGCAGTGATTGGCTTGGATCATCTACCGGGCCCCACAACATTGAATTGTGGACGAGTAAGCTGCCCGGTTGTGCAACAAGGAGTTGATCTCTCATGGGAAAAGTAACGCACCTCTGCAGAGTGTAAGAACTATAAGTTATTACTCCCTGTTCCGGGAAGGAGCTGCGAACGCTGCGGGAAAGGAACTCCATGAAAGTTCTGGTAAACTCGTGAAAGCTGACGTATATAGCTTTTGAGAATAAAAGCAACCTTTGAAGAAATGTTTATGAAAACTTGCATTGCCTACGACCTACGGTCTGTGGCTGTAGTTATAGTGCATCAAACACTCCTTTTCTAGTGAATTTGCTGAGTATGCTTGTACTCAAAGTATCTTCTTAACCCTTGCTAGATTCTGAAGCCAGGATAGACAACATCTACATCAAGTTATGCACCAGGACTCATCATCCAAAGCTAAAGCTCTTAAATAAAATCAAGGAAGTCAACATATACATCAACTCAAGTGAAGACAAAGTTACTGATTAGATAGGAATATAATCTCTAGCCAAAGAACCTAATTCTGTAGTGTATTGCAATAGCAGCAATGCCAATTCTTTAGTTCAAATACTAGTTTTAATAGTATAATAGTTCTTGCGTTATTTATCTTTGATTATTCTCTGTAAGAAGTTCTTTCTCTCTCTCTTTAACCTAGAGTGTTCTCTGGATCTTGTGTAAAGAGTGAGTTGTAACCTTTAGCCATGTATTGGACCCGCTGTGTTTCTGTTGTGCCATTCTGAGGGATGTAATACTAGTGAAAGGTATTTCATTGGTGTTATGTCAACGACTATAGTATACTACATCATGCAGTGGTATGTGGGTCACCGCATCCAGCACCGCCCTCAACGTGTGGCCTGGCGCACTCCACCAACGCTAGCGGCACGCCGAGTTGTTGCACTTCGGCGGCGACTCGTTGGGCAGCCCTTCGTGGCGGGCGAGCTCCTGGGCGGCGATCCGCGAAGAACTCCTCCCAGTACAGGAGGTTGTCTGGCGATTCGGCGGCGGAGGGGTCGTCCATGGCCGCGATATACTCTGCCACCTCGTACGGCAGCTCCTCCGGCATCGGCGCCGGCGGTATAGGGATGCTGCCGGCGCTGAACTTCCATCCCGGAGGGTTCCGCGTGTCCGGCGGCGCCATGTAGCTGGCCTCGTACAACAGGCGTGCCTCCCAGGCCTGCAGCGTGCGCCGGCCGAAGCCGTTCGCCGCCGCACCATCGCCGGGGTATCTCTCGGCCATGGCTGGTGGGGAGGGGAGAGTGAGTGAGAGGGGAAAGTTCTCCGGAGTTCGGGATGGTGGGATGGGGAGCTGTGAGAGAGTGTGAGGAACTCCGGCGAGGGGTACAGCTTATATAGGCCGGGGTGGGCGGCGAGGGCGGGAGGGGTGTAGCGGCGAGCGCGGGAAAAGCGGCAGGAAGTTGGTGCCCGCCGGTCCGTCGTGGGAGCCGATGCGATGGCGGTGGCGCCGTAAATCGGTGACACGTGGCCGAGGTGACGGGCAGTTAATGTCCGGCGGTCGCCGTGTGGTTCGGATGATGACGACGACTCGGCTTTCGTCGCTGACTCGGCGGGTCCACGCGCCGTCTCGTTTTGTTTCGCTGAGTTCGCTGCGTCCGGCGTTCCCAAGACGTACCCGGAAACCTGGGATCGGCCTGGGTAGTCCGGACCAAAATTGGATCAAATCTGGCCGAAAACAGGTTTATGGGTACGCGACTAGGCCGATTTTCGGCGTCCGGACCTAATTTCGACGTCCGGATCGGCTTCCTAGGTAGGCGAGTGGAGATGCTCTCACCATCCCGGCGTTTTTCTTAGTGCCTAAAAAATCAATTATGACACTAATTTAACTATTAGAGGCATTTTAGAGCAACTCCAACGGCTTACCCATATATGGGTAAGCAAAAAGCCTTTGGGTAAGAGGAGAGAGAAGGTATAGGTAAGGAGGTTTTGGTATGATTTTTCAGCTTACCTATATGGGGCTTACCCAAAACTAATCTGCTCTATTTGTGCATGTAGTTGCATTTGTGCATATGCTAACCGAATCATCTTATAATTAAACAAGTTAACTAAGATAAAATTCTAGAAAATAAGAATCAAATAGTACATACATAATTTTTACAACACAAAGTCCATAATTCAAACACGGAGCTAATGCATGAAATAAGAAAGTTTATGAAAACAGAAGTAGGGTACATAGAAACCGAAATGCATACCCAATGCTCTTGTTGACCACTCCAGTTCCACCACTCCTTTACGAGATCATCTTTAAGTGCGCGATGAGTGTCCGCGTCTCTATTTTTTTTACCTTGCAGGACAAAGCCTGAGCACCTTGTGGGCAGCGTCGTTAGTTTCAGCACACCACCACCGGGACGAGGTAGGAGATGCGGCCTGCTGTCCCTGGAGCTCGAGGTCGTCCAGCGAGCTGCTCGGAGACCGTGGTCAGCAGAATCGACGCCAGCGTGTGGCAGGGAGTGAGGTCGGGAGCTCGCAGGTGGTGGTGCTGGGGGGTGGACAGGGTCGTGGAGGTCACTGGCATGGTCGCGGAGCTCGAGGCAGGGTCATAGAGGTCTGCGCTGCCGTGGCGACTCGGCGCCGATGGGGGCGGCTTGCTCCTGGCCAATTGGAGGGCGCGCAGGCATGCAAGAGACAGGCGGGTGGTTGGGAGGAGGAAAGGCGCGAAGTGGCGGCGTGCGGGGAGGTTGTCGGCGAGCGGAGGGGCGGCGCTGGCCGGCGACGACGTCGGGCGGGTTGGCCGGATTATTCAGCGAGAGCGGTTGAGAGCCTCCCGCGTCGTTTTGGGTAGGCTCATGTCTTACCCATAATTTGTGTCTATCTATCCATATATGGATAAGAAGTGTCAAAAAATGGGTGATCATCCAAATTTTTTTGGTAAGGGGTCACTTATAGGTAAGCTGTTGGAGCTAGTTTTTTGCTCCTCTTACCTAGAAAACGGTTTTTACCCCCTTTTAACTATATTTGGGTAAGCTCTTGGAGATGCCAAATCCTCTTATCGCTGAACGTGCCATAGTGCGTAGTACGACGTCTACCAGACCACTGCATTTAAGCCCCAGCTTCCCGGGCATGTTCGTGTTGGGGCTGCGCGCGCGGCCCCTGACCAGCAGAGTCAGTGGCACCGAGAGACTCCGAGAGCTCGTGGCCAGATGACTCGGATCGATCCCGGTGCGTGCTTGCGTGGCCCCGTCGACCGACCGCTTGGGTAAACTATCGAATGGGCCGGGTAGATCGATCGGTGCAAGTAGCTAGTTCCATGAATTCAGTCGAGCACTACTTGCACTCAGTTACTACTAACATGGGAGCGACCATTAACTGCTGGCACTGGCATCAGTACGTACGTATACACTGTGTGCGCGCGCGCATGCATAGCGTGGTCACGGAGCAGGCTACTAGCTAGTGCGCAACCAACACGAGTACACGAGTAGGGATCGATGGCCTCCAAGTCCTCCTCGGTCCTCCAGTACTATCTTCGACACTGTACCAATCCACAGTTGAGATATATGGACGGTACGTACGGCCGGCCGGCATCGGTCATTCGGTCGCACGTACTACTACTATGAACCAGGCGAGCCTTGACGCCAACTTGCACAGGCCCGCCTGGCTCGTCCTCGTGCATCGCGATGGGGCAGGGGCGAATGGCGCCGAAGGATCTCGTCTCGTCCGGCCGGCGCACGGAAGGACCTGGAGCCGCTGGTACACCACAACAGTACCACAATGTCGCGTACTCTGGGGTCATGGGCTTTCACACCGGATCTACTCTAGCGTGGGTCTATGAGCAATCGATTCCCCAGGAGTGTACGTGCGTGAGTATGCAGCGCCGAGATTGATCGGCCTGGCCCTGTATGCGTTGTACTCCCTCCCATATAAGATATTTTATCTTTATCAAGCAAATTTATCTAGACTATTTTTAGTATATAGGTTCACTCAGATTTGGAGTAAAACTAAACACTAGTATAGATACATTTTCTTTAGAAATCTAAAACATCTTATATCTTGAAACAGAGGGAGTAGATCTCTAATGCCTTGTTTACATCTAGGATATTTCAGGAGATGGGAGTGTTAGATAGATCTCAAACGTGAATGGACCCAATGACCCGTCACGCCCCTATCCACGTCCTGATCGGGGGCGCCCAACCCTATCTGGTTGGTGGGCCCTTGTCGCCAACGCTATATAAAGAGGTGGGGAGCCGGCAGCACGCCTCACGAGGTTAGCCGTGTCCTAGCCGCCCCACCTATAAACCCTATCCGATCTAGGCTAAGCGCTGCACCGACAGGAAGCTCCACCGCCGCCACACTCACCCCTTTTCCACCCATGGCCAATGACGGAGGCTCCAGCTCCGGCACCAGCTCGGGCATTCCCTCTGGCTCGTGTCTGTCGAGCCAGGGAGCAGGTAGATCTCATCTCAGTTCTCTCTCTCTCTCTCTCTCTCTCTGTTCTCGATCTACAAAGGTAAAGTATAGTGCTACTGATAGATCTAGACTAGATCCTTTGTAAAGGTGTATTTTAACATTGGTATCAGAGCAAGTTTTAGTTGCTAGATTTTTCAGTGCAATAGTAGAAAGCAAAAGTCCAAAAGAAAAGAACTAGATCTAAAGTGCGCCTGCCCTATGGCCGCGCCGTTCCTCTCGATCTAGATGGGCATCCATAGTGGAGACATCTAAAAGAAGAACATACCCTCCGGGGCAAAGCAAAACCCTAGATCTAAAACCCCAAAAGATCCCGAACTCAAGTTCTAACCCCATAGACCCCCAAAGAAAAGTCAATAAAAAAAAAGGGTTCGCTCCGGCCATCGCCGGGAAAGTTTCTGCCCCCCACACCTCGGCCACTTGACGACGGTGCACCCACCCTCGGGTGGATGCACACATCGGCAAGGATCAAGGGGGGCGCCGTTTTCCCCTACGGACAAAGTAACAAAAAAAGGGAGCGAAAAGGCTCCACCGCCACCCCTCTTGACGGTGGTGCGCCCACCCTCGGGTGGATGCACCGCCGGCAAGGAGGGCGGGGGGGCCATGGCTCAGAGCAAGGCAGAGGGAGGGGCGCGCCACTGCGGCCACCTCACCTCGCCTCGGACCCGCGCGGGGCACGCGCCGCCGGAGCAAGCAGAGGAGGGAGGGGCGCGCCGGACATGGCCACCTCGCCTCGTGCTCGGGCAGGCCACGCCTGAAGGGTTTCGCGGCATAGTAAATCAAAATTTTCTACGGATGCGAACAGAGGGAAGCCAAGATCTAATCTATGAGATGCAAACAACGAGAGAGATTGGATTAGATCTTCATACCCTTGAAGATTCGCACAGCGGAACGTTCGTAAGAACGTGGGTGATGTAGTCGTACTCGCTTCTCCTCCTCGCGATCCGATCCGATCTAGCACCACAAGTGGTGATTCCTCCGTGAGATGCACACATGCAGCACCTCGACGTCTCCTCCTTCCTTGGTCCAGCAAGTATGGTGGAGAGATGGGTTGGATCTACAACGCGACGGCCTGGTGCAATTGGTGGAGAGTTTCTGCAGCAGGGCTTCGCCTACACGCAGTCGGGAGGGAGAGAGAGAGGAGGGCAGCAAGGCGACTAGGCTTGAGGGGAAGGTGTGGGGGGGTGGTGCGCCCCACCCCTCTATATATAGAGGGGTGGGCGCCAGCCCTAACCCCTCCCCCCCAAGCCCTAGGCCGGCGGCCAAAGGAGGGAGGAGTGGGGGGCAAGGAAACCCCCCCCCCTTCTAGAAGGTCCAATTAGGGTTTATCCCTTGCTTGGCCAGCTGGGCCCTATGGGGCCTTGTGCCCCTGGCCCAATGCGGCCAGGGCACTCCCTCATAGGCCCATGCCCCCTCCCGGAAGGTGGGTCCATGTTGGTCCCCTTCCGGAAGGTTCTAGAAGCTTCCGGTACAATACCGATTAACCCGGAACAATTCCGAACTCCAAAAACTACACTGCCTTATATGAATCTTATTCTCCGGACCATTCCGGAACCTCTCGTGATGTCTCGGATCCCATCCGAGACTCCGAACAAAAACTAATAAACCAATTATCCAATCTATCCTAGCGTCGAGACACGTTAAGTGTGTGACCCTTCGGGTTCGAGAATATGCGGACATGATCTTCTATCAATAATCAACAGCGGGGTCTGGAAACCCATATTGACTCCCACACATTCATCGATGATCATATCGGATGAACCACGATGCCAGGATTCAATCAATCCCATATATATATTTGACATAAGAAAAGCTTCGCAAAGACGAACACGATGACACGATCTAATTGCTTCGGTTAGTTTGGGTCTCTCCATCATATCATTCTCCCAATGACACGATCTAATTGCTTCGCTTAGTTTGGGTATGTCCATCATTCCGCTTGCTTTAAGATGCGTGAGAAAATCATAACTTAAATACTCGCCCCCACGATCGGATCGTAGAAACTTAATCTTTCTGTTACGATGGTTCTCCACTTAATTCTGAAATTCCTTGAACTTTTCAAATGTTTCAAATTTATGTTTCATTAAATAGATATACCCATATCTACTTAAGTCATCGGTAAAAGTGAGAAAATAGCGATATCCACCGCGCGTCGAAACACTCATCGGTCTGCATACATCGGTATGTATGATTTTCAACAAGTCCGTTGCTCGCTCCATCATACCGGAGAACGGGGTTTTGATCATCTTGCCCATGAGGCATGGTTCGCATGTGTCAAATGATTCAAAATCAAGAGACTCCAAAAGTCCATCAGAATGGAGTTTTTTCATGCGCTTTACACCAATATGACCTAGACGACAGTGCCACAAATAAGTAGTATTATCACTATCTACTTTGCATCTCTTAGCCTCAATGTTATGGATGTGTGTTTCATCCCTTTCGAGATTTAGAAGAAATAAACCATTCACAAGAGGTGCATGACCATAAAAGATGTTACTCATATAAATAGAACAACCATTATTCTCCGATTTAAATGAATAACCGTCTTGCAATAAACACGATCCAAAAATAATATTCATGCTCAACGCAGGCACATAATAACATTTATTAAGGTTTAAAACTAATCCCGAAGGTAAAACTAAGGAGAGCGTGCCGACGGCCATCACATCAACTCTTGATCCGTTGCCAACGCGCATCGTCACCTCATCCCTCGCAAGCCGCCGTCTATTCCGTAGCTCCTGTTTCGAGTTACAAATATTAGCAACTGAACCGGTATCAAATACCCAGGCACTACAACGAGGGCTAGTAAGGAAAACATCAATAACATGTATATCAAATATACCTTTGATGGTGCCAGCCTTCTTGTCCTCTAAGTACTTCGGACAGTTGCGCTTCCAGTGACCCTTGTCCTTGCAATAGAAGCACTCAGTGTCTGACTTAGGACCAGACCTGAGCTTCTTCTCAGCAGGGGCAACGCGCTTGCCGCCGCCTTTCTTGAAGGGCTTATTTGCACCCTTACCTTTCTTAAAGGTGGGCTTGTTGACCATCAACACATGATTATCCTTTTTGATGTCCACTTCCGCGACCTTCAGCTTTGCGAAGAGCTCGGTGATCGTATCAGTGGAACCAATCTGATTATGAGTCACTACAAAACTTTTGTAGCTGGGAGGGAGTGATTGCAGAACCCTGTCAATCTTGAGCTCCTCTGGAATCGTGCATTCCAGTTGCTCAAGGCGTTGAGTGTAGCCTGTCATCTTAATGGCGTGCTCACTAACGGAACTCCCTTCCTCCATCTTGCAGTTAAAGAACTTCTCAGAGATTTCATATCTCTCAGAACGGGCCTGAGTCTGAAACATGGTTTTCAGCTCTTCGAGAATCTCAAAGGGCCCGGGATAGTCTTCAAAACGATTTTGAAGTTCCGGTTCCATAGAAAACAACATGGTGCTCTTAATCACACCATAATCATCTTTGCGCGACTGATAGACAGCTTTCTCATCAGCAGGCACAGTTGCAGCAAGGGGGTCACCTAACGCTTTCCCAAGGACATAGTCCTTTTGACCGCCAGAGAGAATGATTCTTAGATTGCGGAACCAATTGGTGAAGTTAGACCCATTGTTTCTAAGCTTTTCCTTCTCAGTAAAAACGTTGAAGTTGAAGTTGGACTTAGCCATGTGATCTACAGTATTTGCAAGTACAAATTAGACTATGTTCATGATAACTAGTTCAACTTTTAATCAAATTACTAGATGAACTCCCACTAAATTCAACATCCCTCAAGTTGTTTAGTGAACACGATCCAAATTCACCACACCTAATCCGATCTTCACGAGAAGAGATGTGGTTTCAATGGTGGACAACGAAGTGTCGATCATATCATTCATATGACTCATGCTTAACCTTTCGGTTCATGTATTCCGAGGCCATGTCTGTACATGCTAGGCTCGTCAAGTTAGACCCAAGTATTTCCGCGTGTGCAAAACTGGCTTGCACCTGTTGTATGTGAGCGTAGAGTCTATAGCACCCGATCATCACGTGATGCTTGGACACGACGAACTTTCGCAATGGTGCATACTCGGGGAGAACACAGTTTTTATCTTGATCTTTAAGTGAGGAATCATCTTATAATGCTACCGTCGCGATCTAAGCATGATAAGATACATAAAAGGATAAACATCACATGCATATGACTTTAATGTGACATGGTATAGCCAATCTTCGCGCAATGATCTCCATCTTGTGCGCTCCGGCATGATCTCCATCACTCCACCATGATTGCCTCCACCACGAATAGCAACTACAACTATTGCTAACTACTTAGCGATAAAGTGAAACTATTACATGGCGCATAAGAAGTTGACACACAGGTCATACACAATTATAAAGACAACCATATGGCTCCTGCCGGTTGTGAACTCATCGACATGCAAGTCGTGAAACATTACAAAACATGATCATCGCATACATTATACACATCACATCTTGGGCCATACCATATCACAGAAAACACTCCATGCAAAAACAAGTTAGACGCCTCTACTTCGTTGTTGCATGTTTTACGTGGCTTATGGGAGTAGATGCTAAGAACGATTCTTACCTACGAAAAGCCACAACGGTGATATTATGGTTGCCAAACTCCGGTGTTAATCCCATGACAACTATAGTGAGAGAAACTGACATCCACCAGCCGCATGTGTGGAACAAGCCACACGTCAAGTGCGGAGCCGGTCTCGCGAACGACGTCGCGTAAGGTTGGCCTGGACCGCTTCAATCTCACTATCCCGCGTCATAAGAAGAACACAAACAAGAGGCTTGCAACAGAAAACATCAACGCCCGCAACAACCATGTTGCGTTCTACTCGTGAAACACATCTACGCATAGATCTAGCTCTGATACCACTGAAGGGTTTCGCGGCATAGTAAATCAAAATTTTCTACGGATGCGAACAGAGGGAAGCCAAGATCTAATCTAGGAGATGCAAACAACGAGAGAGATTGGATTAGATCTTCATACCCTTGAAGATTCGCACAGCGGAACGTTCGTCGGAACGTGGGTGATGTAGTTGTACTCGCTTCTCCTCCTCGCGATCCGATCCGATCTAGCACCACAAGTGGCGATGCCTCCGTGAGATGCACACGTGCGGCACCTCGACGTCTCCTCCTTCCTTGGTCCAGCAAGTATGGTGGAGAGATGGGTTGTATCTACAACGCGACGGCGCGGTGCAATTGGTGGAGAATTTCTGCAGCAGGGCTTCGCCTACAAGCAGTCGGGAGGAAGAGAGGAGGGCAGCTGGGCGGCTAGGGTTGGAGGGGAAGGTGTGGGGGGTTGGTGCGCCCCCACCCCTCTTTATATAGAGGGGGGAGTGCAGCCCTAGCCCCTCCCCCAAGCCCAAACCGGCGGCCCCAAAGGATAAGGAGTGGGGGGCAAGGAAACCCCCCCTTCTAGATGGTCTATCTCGAGTTTAAACCTCTCTTGGCCGGTTGGGCCCTATGGGGCCTTGTGCCCCTGGCCCAATGCGGCCAGGGAACTCCCTCATAGGCCCATGCCCCCTCCCGGAAGGTGAGGCCACGTTGGTCCCCTTCCAGAAGGTTCTAGAAGCTTCCGGTACAATACCGATTAACCCGGAACAATTCCGAACTCCAAAAACTGCACTGCCTTATATGAATCTTATTCTCCGGACCACTCCGGAACCTCTCGTGATGTCCTGTATCCCATCCGAGACTCCGAACAAAAACTCATAAACCAATTATCCAATCTATCCTAGCATCGAGACACGTTAAGTGTGTGACCCTGCGGGTTCGAGAATATGCAGACATGATCTTCTATCAATAATCAACAGCGGGGTCTGGAAACCCATATTGACTCCCACACATTCATCAATGATCATATCGGATGAACCACGATGCCAGGATTCAATCAATCCCATATATATATTTGACATAAGAAAAGCTTCGCAAAGACGAACACGATGACATGATCTAATTGCTTCGCTTAGTTTGGGTTTGTCCATCATATCATTCTTCCAATGATATGATCTCATTATCAATTGACAACTCATGTCTATGGTTAGGAAACCTTAACCATCATTGATCAATGAGCTAGTCCATAGAGGCGTACTAGGGACACGGTGTTGTTCACAAACCACACAAGTATTAAAGTTTCCGCTTAATACAATTCTAGCATGGAATATAAACATTATCATGAACAAGAATTATAATAATAACATCTTTATTATTGCCTCTAGGGCATAATTCCAACAGAAGAACACTCTTACTTTTTCCACTCGAGTTTGGCTTGTGGCACTCACTCACTATAGTGTGGTTCTCTCGCTCACCACTCTTCTCACAAGATGGTTTTGTGTATTGCGCCCTCGCTAAAGCCTTTGCATTGTCCGCAATTATTTGGCTAGGAGTCATTGGTTGCAACATACAAGTTTTGTCAAGCCATTTGAAGGTATAAGTGTTTGAGTGACCATCATGCAAAGCACGCTTGTCATATTGCCATGGCCTTCCGAGCAACATATGGCAAACCGTCATTGGGACCACGTCACATTCCACCGTGTCCTTGTAGGGCCCAATTGAGAACGTTACCGAGACGGTGTGCTTGATCTTGACGGATCCTTGGTCACTTAGCCATTGGATATGGTAGGGGTGTTTATGCGGATGGAGGGTGAGGTTGAGTTTCTCACACAATTCCGTTCTTGCAAGATTGTGGCAACTCCCTCCATCGATGACAACTTTGATGGACCTCCCATTGATACCGACACGAGTTTGGAATATGTTTGATCGTTGGTCTTCATTCTTATTGGCTTGAGTAGTTAAGACCCTTGTGACCACAAGCGATGGACTTGCGTCATGCTCACACATGAGTAGCTCTTGGTCCTCTTCCAAATGTTGCCTTGCCATGGCTTACTTGACTCTTGCATCAAACTCATCTTCACTCAAGTATTCTTCATCGTTGTTGTCATGGATGAACAAAACTTTCTTGTTCCCACATGCGGCCGACTTGTGTCCTTTGCCTCCACACTTGTAGCACTCACCATTGAATGGTTGTTCATCTCTTGTGTACTTGCCACTTGGGGCGGTTTTCCTTGAGGAAGTGTTGGCTTGAAGGGAAGCTTGGTGGTATTTGAGGAGCTTCCGCTTGGTGTTGTCGGAGTAGTGTTTGGAGCTTGCTTGTATGTGAAGTATGTCTTTGGCTTGTTGAACTTGATGTCCTCTTGCACTTGACGTTCGGCCTTTGATGTAATTTGCACAAGCTCAACCATGTTGTTGTACCGTTGGAACTCGGTGATGCGCTTGATAGGATGGTTCAAGCCATTGAGGAAACGTGCCATTGTTTGTTCATCACGCTCTTCAATGTTGGCACGGATCATGTTGAGCTCCATTTGCTTGAAGTACTCTTCCACGGTCTTTGTTCCTTGACTAAGCGTTTGAAGCTTGTTGAAGAGGTCACGCGTGTAGTGTGAAGGAACAAAGAGGGATCTCATATGAGCCTTCATATCTTGCCAAGTTGAGATTGGGGGCTCTTCTTTTGATTCACGAGCGAGTTGGACTTGTTCCCACCAAAGGTTGGCATATTCATCGAACTCGAGGGATGCCATGGCCATCATCTTCTCATTGCTAAAGTTGTGCATGCGGAAGATCTTGTCAATCTTGAGTTCCCATGAGAGGTATTCTTCGGGATCATTGGAACCGGTGAACTTGGGCATGGTGAACTTGAGCTTGCCAAAAGTTTCTTCCTCATTGCGGTTCCGGTTTCGACGGTTGCCATGATTGTGGCGGCCATCTTCATCATCCGAGCTCTCATGTCTTTCTTGTTGATGGTGGCGTTGCTCTTGCGGTTGTTGATGTGTCGCGTTTGGTGGTGGAACTTGGTTTGGACGACGAGCTTGGGGAGCTTGCTCTTGTTGTTGGCGCGGTTGAGGACGAGGAAGAGGTTGTTGGTCCTCACGGCGAGCTTGGGGAGCTTGCTCTTGTTCTTGTCGTGGTTGATGCGGAGGAGCATTATCTTGCGCCATGTGGCGAGGAGGACGTCGAGCCGCATGCGCAATGGGCTGCTCTCTTTCTTCTTGATGTGGAGGAGGCTCGTTGTGAAGATCATGTTGACGACGTTGGTGTTCATGTCGAGGAGGACGCCTTGGTGGATCTTCGAGTGCTTCACGCCCCCGGCGAACTTGTTCTTCCACTTCGGATGCTTCACTTGTTATGGAAAGAACATGTCGATGGCGATGGGCTTGGTGGTCCATGTGAGGTTGTTCTTGTTGAAGCACAAGTGCCCTTTGTTGTGGCCGGTCCGCTTCACGTCTTGGAGGTCTTGCGGAGAGGTCACCATCATAGCTTGACGTTGCGGCGTGTCGCGGAGATGGTACCGCTTGAGAAGAGCTCATGGATTGAAGGACGGGTCCATCCCGGTGCCTTGAAGCGTGACGGCGGGGTGCACTTGATTCACTTGAGGAGTGCCCTGATGATCTTGAATCTCGCGAGCGTGGCCTTGCCAATCCATCAATGAGGCGTTGAAGCTTCTCATCCATTGAGGCGAGGGCACGACCAAGAGCTTCATTTTGATGACCAAGGTTGTGTTGCAAGGCATGCATTTGGCCTCGGACTTCCTCGAAGCGGTTGTCGATGTTCTTGAACTCCGCTTGGGCTTCGCTAAATTGTTCATCTTGGCGCCGCTCAAGTGCTTCACAACGTTAGTTGAATTCTCCTCGGACCTTCCAATGGTCCCATCTTGTCATGTATGGATTGTCGTCCTCCGGAGGTGGTGGTGGTGGTTGGGACGGCTCGCCATTCATGTCCATGATGTAAAGCCGACAAGGGTTGTATATGGAGAATAAAGGTGTGTAGAGTTAGCCTTTTACCTCACCTTGGAGATTATATCAAACCAATTGCCACACAAAGGAGCGAACAGCGTGCAAAGTGAAATGGCAAAGAAACTCACACACAAAGGAGCTACAACTCTCGAAAGCTTTTGGTGGATGGGTAGGATTGTGGGAAAGCCAAAGAACCAACCAAACGCAAAGGATAGTCAAAAGTGGAGAAAATCCAACAACTCAAGTCAAAAGGAAAAGGTCAACTCAAAATGTGACGAGAACCTACGACTACACACACGCGTGGAGAAAAATGGGGTTAGCACGACTATGAAAGTGAGCACGAAATGGCCTAACGAATACTACGCTCGGGTGTCGTGACAACGCAAGGAGAGACCACAACTCGTTTGCCAAAAGAGGGTAAGCAACGGATTTGTGCACTTGCCTTGGCGCGCTTCTTCCTCTCTCTTTTGCTTACAAGCTTGATGCTCTCTTTGTATTAGGAGACTATGTATCTTTCTATTTTTCTTTTTCTTTTTTGCTCTTTTTTTATTCTTTTTATTTTTCTCCCTTGCTATGCTACTATGTTAAATTTTTTATTTGCCCTCACACTCTCACTTTCCAATGGCAAGTGCACAATGCTTAGACAAACACAAAATGAGTTGCTCTCATAGGATAGGTACACACAAAGGAAGATATGGCTACAAGGGTTGACACAAGTTATACCTTAGTTGATGGTGATGATCTTGTGTCGATGGAGCGGGGAAGAGTTTGGGGTCCGTGGTGTCGAAGAGCGCGGCGATGTTGCGGAAGCTATCTGTTAGTTGGTGACACGCACACGGAACACAAACAACAAGTGGATAGATTAGCCAATGCAGAAAAGAGGAAAAATGGGCAAAACTGGCGTCCAGGGCCGGAGACTCCGGTGTGCAAGCCGGAGACTCCGGTGTGGGGGGTCTGCTCGTGTTCTTGAGCGGAAATCCACGCCTAGAGTCCTCAAATCCGCGAAAATTTGGCCAAAATTGGGCTGGGAAACGCAAGCAAAAGCTAAACCAACACCTTAGACAAGATTTGGTCGGATCAAAACCACAAATAACACTCCAAAACGACAGATCGATCCAAAGGCAAATTGGGGCTGTTTTTTGGGAAATTTTCGAATTTATGATGGATAGAAGAAAAATTGGGGGGAAATTCGTGATCAACCTTGCTCTTGATACCAATATGTTATGGGGTAACCCCTTGGGGTGGCCCGATCTTTCACGAATCTCCACGGGGATCGAGGGGAAAGCGGTGGAAGGGGAAGAGGGGACGAAATCCGCGAACACAGGCACACAAAGATCCCGATGAACTCACGCACACAAATCACGATACACGCCGATAACTCACGCCGGTGGCAACCGGTCCAACATAATCTCTATGATCGGTGTTGGGCGAAGCTCTCTCTCCACGCCAACAACGGGGGACGAGGTGCTTGGTGAGACCTTGACGACTTGGGGGCGAGAAACCGAGAACCCAAGGCCTTGTACAACTTGAACGCACTAGGCAAGATCCAAGAGGAGGGTGGACAATAGGTGCTCCTTGGTAGGAGCATGAGACCAATAGATTAAAAGATCCTAAAGGGGTGTCTTAATCTATCATTACCCAAGTCTAGGGTTTACATATGAGGGGTGGGGCTTTATATAGGCCAACCACTTAAACAGGGGTAGTTCTGGAATAAAACTGGAAGTTTGGGGCGAAATTGGGGGTTACATGGGCCAGGCCCAAAAGGCTTAAACATGCCTGGCGACGGTCGGTCCGGAGACTCCGGTCTGGACCGGAGACTCCGGTCAATATCCGGACTCGTCTCCGGAGGGGGCTTCTGGCTGTCCCAGGCTTGGGTCTCCGGTCTGGACTGGAGGAAGGTCCGGAGACTCCGGTGTAGGAGACCGGAGACTCCGGTCTACACCGGAGACTCCGGTGTGCAGAGCTCCAGCAGCTTCTTCTCCTGGTCCTGCTTCCTTGGTGGCTTGGTGTGGTGCTGTTGCTTCATATCTGAGGATACACAACGTAGCTGCATGAAGTAGCAAGCCATCCAAAGGTAGACCAAAATCACATGAGGAAAGGAGCGAGTTAACCTTGGCTTGTAGGAGCTTGGCACGGGCGCGAGTCATTGGTCCACTTGGGGGACTAGGTGTTGTAGGTGGAGGTGCGTCCATAGGACGGGCTGCATCACAAGATCTAATCTAGGAGATGCAAACAACAAGAGAGATTGGATTATATCTTCATACCCTTGAAGATTCGCACAGCGGATCGTTCGTCAGAACGTGGGTGATGTAGTCGTACTCGCTTCTCCTCCTCGCGATTCGATCCGATCTAGCACCACACGTGGTGATGCCTCCGTGAGATGCACACGTGCAGCACCTCGACGTCTCCTCCTTCCTTGGTCCAGCAAGTATGGTGGAGAGATGGGTTGGATCTACAACGCGACGGCGCGGTGCAATTGGTGGAGAGTTTCTGCAGCAGGGCTTCGCCTACACGCAGTCGGGAGGGAGAGAGAGAGGAGGGCAGCAAGGCGACTAGGCTTGAGGGGAAGGTGTGTGGGGGGTGCGCCCCAGCCCTCTATATATAGAGGGGTGGGCGCCAGCCCTAATTCCCCCAAGCCCTAGGCCGGCGGCCAAAGGAGTGAGGAGTGGGGGGCAAGGAAACCCCCCCCCCTTCTAGAAGGTCCAATTAGGGTTTATCCCTTGCTTCGCCGGGTGGGCCCTATGGGGCCTTGTGCCCCTGGCCCAATGCGGCCAGGGCACTCCCTCATAGGCCCATGCCCCCTCCCGGAAGGTGGGGCCACGTTGGTCCCCTTCCGGAAGGTTCTAGAAGCTTCCGGTACAATACCGATTAACCCGGAACAATTCCGAACTCCAAAAACTGCACTGCCTTATATGAATCTTATTCTCCAGACCATTCCGGAACCTCTCGTGATGTCTCGGATCCCATCCGAGACTCCGAACAAAAACTCATAAACCAATTATCCAATCTATCCTAGCGTCGAGACACGTTAAGTGTGTGACCCTTCGGGTTCGAGAATATGCGGACATGATCTTCTATCAATAATCAACAACGGGGTCTGGAAACCCATATTGACTCCCACACATTCATCGATGATCATATCAGATGAACCACGATGCCAGGATTCAATCAATCCCATATATATATTCCCTTCGTCTCGCGATGTTTTACTTGCCCGAGATTCGATCGTCGGTACCGTCATACCTAGTTCAATCTCGTTCACAGCAAGTACTTTACTCGTTTCGTAATCCGATATCACTTTGTGATTAACTCCTTAACCACATGCTTGCAAGCGGTGTTGATATCGATTACCGAGTGGGCCCGAAGTATATCTCTCCGACTTGGGAGGGACAAATCCCATCTCGATACATACAACCCAACAGATACTTTCCGATCACCTGAGAGACACCTTTATGATCACCCTCTCATAGGATGACGTTTGATGACCTCAAAGCTTTCTTCCGATACCAGGGAGTTGTATTATCTCATGGTCTAAGGAATACAATATTGACATAAGAAAAGCTTCACAAAGATGAACACGATGACACGATCTAATTGCTTCGCTTAGATTGGGTCTGTCCATCATATCATTCTCCCAATGATATGATCTCATTATTAATCGACAACTCATGTCCATGGTTAGGAAACCTTAACCATCATTAATCAATGAGCTAGTCCATAGAGGCATACTAGGGACACGGTGTTGTTCACAAACCACACAAGTATTAAATTTTCCGCTTAATACAATTCTAGCATGGAATATAAACATTATCATGAACAAGAATTATAATAATAACATCTCTATTATTGCCTCTAGGGCATAATTCCAACAACGCCGCTGTGCCAGAGGGAGGGGCGCGCCGGAGGCGGCCGCCTCGCCTCGGCATCGGGGGGCACCACCAAGAGAGAGAGAGAGGGTGTGGGGAGGGAGGGGACGAAGCCGGCTCGTCCGCTCCTCCACAGCACCGCCGCTGCACGCGGGCCCGACGCGCCGCCGACGCGGGGCTGCCGCGGGTGCACGCGGGGCTGCCGCGGGTGGACGCGGCGCCGCCACGAGGGACGCGGGGCAGACGCGGAGAGGACGCGCCGCCGCCGCGGAGCCGATGCGGGGTTGCCGCGGGTGAACGCGGCGCCGCCACGAGGGACGCGGGGTGCGCGCGGGGAGCCCGCGGCGCCGCCGCTGGGCTCACGCGGATTGGACGCGGGGGCGGGTGGTGGGGAAATGTTTTAGGGTTTAGTGGGGGTGCGCCCTGGGATTTTTAAACCGCCGAGACGCGTGGACCGCCGTCCGATCTAGGATGATCGGAACGGACGGTCCAGATCGCTTGGAGCGGGCGCTGGCGGGCCAGGCAGGCCGGCCCGTGGCTGGGCCAGATGGGCCACTGGCGGGCAGGCCGAGCGGCCGCTGGCAGGCGGCGGTTAGCGCCGCGGGCGTGGGCAGGCCGGCTGGGCCGTTGCTTGCCGTCCAAGGTTTTCGGCCCAGCAGGGTTTGCAGGCCATTTTTTCTGTTTTTCTTTTTTCAGAGGCTGTTTTGACTGTTTTTGCTTAATTTTAAGCATTTTTTCAGCATAGTTTTCTCTAGCCTTTTTATTTCATGGATTTTGGCTAGAGAATGATTTAAAAGCAGAATTTTTTCTGTAAAGTTCAAAGTATCATGAAGGTTATTATTAAGTTTCCGCTGCAAATGTATGTTCTTAAATTGCAATGATGCAATCAAAGTTGTTTAAATTTTGACATAAAGATGTGACAAAGTGATTAAAGATGATTATGTCTCATGTTATTAATTGACCAACGTTATTAGTAAACATGATCATGATCTTTTCCATTGAGTATTGAAAGGTGCATTTAACTTTATTTCTACCCAACGGTGATGTAATTTTAAATAGCACAAACAATTGCATGCATAATTTATACCAACGTTGAATTAATGCATACAGTTGTTTTCCTTGGTGATCTCACATCTTTTGTGGTTTTCAGGAGGTCTCAACCTCATGGCCTGTTTGAAGGACATCTCGCTGCTGCGGGGGGACAACTACTCCGAATGGAGGAAAAAGGTCGATTTGGCGTTCGTATGCGCCGAAGTGGATTGGGTGGTTGACACCAAGCAACCAGTCAAGCCCGCTGACCCTGTCAGGGGAGATGCTGAGAAAAGTGCTGAGTTTGAGAAAAGGAAAAGGGACCATGCTCCATTGGAGCTGGCCTACTCGATTGATAATCAGAAATGGGTGAACACCAATAAGAAATGCTTGGCCTTCGTAAAGAACACAATTGGGAATGCCATAGTGGGCTCAATTGGAGAGTGTGCTACCGTGGGCGAATACCTCGCCAAGATAAAGAGCCAGTTTACTGGCTCTTCAAAGATGTATGCGACCCAGATGTTAAAGCAGCTGGTGACTGAAAAGTACACGGGAGGACCCCACGGAATAAGAGAGCACATCTTGAGGATGTCAAACATGGCAGCGAAGCTGAAGCCCATGGATGAGGACCTCGAGCTAAAGCCTGCACTCTTGGTGCACCTAGTGATGGCCTCTCTTCCACAGCCTTTCGAAAATTTTGTAATAAACTATAATATGTCCCCTGAAAAGTGGGACATAGAAAAGACCATTGGGATGTGCTCCCAAGAGGAGGAAAGGCTGGAGGCCCTTCACGGCGGTTCCCTGAACTTCGTGAAGGACAATAGGAAGAGAAGCTTCACAAACGACAACCATGGTGGCTCACCCTCCAAGCCACATGGCAAGGGTCCAATGCAGCACCAGTACCAACATCACCAGTCCACCCCTGGGGAGAAAGACCAGTGCCATCACTGTAAAAAGCCTGGCCACTACAAGAAGGACTGCCCAGTTTGGCTGAAGTACATCATGGCCAAAAATGGTAAAGGCTATCGTTTCTACTGTCCCGACAGATACACAAAGTTTGTAGAAACAAGACATGCAGTCTTCTTGGAGGATGAATTGATGAGGGGAGCACGGTAGCTAGGCAAATTGATCTTGAGGAGAAGAGGGTGCATGCACCTAATCCGATGACTCGGGAGCCATTTTTCTCGCTAACTGTTGTGCCACCATCTACAACCCCTGAGGTTGTGGTGCCGACACCTGTTGTGACTCCACACGTGACAACAACGGGCGAAAGTTCGGAACATGTCCATCAGGAGCCACCTGAACCCACTGTTGAGCACGAAAGGGAGCCAGAACAGCCACCTACTGTAAATGTGCCTGAACCCGAGGCAAGAAATGAGCAAGAGTCTGATGAACTCAGACGGTCTAAAAGAGAACGAAGACCAGCCATTTCCAAAGAAATCTACAAAGTTTACAATGTAGTTCATATGGAGGGCGATCCTACCTCATATGAAGAAGCCATGAGTAGCCCTCACTCAGCCAAGTGGGTAGAGGCAATGGAAGATGAAATGAAATCGATGAGTTCCAACAATGTTTGGGACTTAGAGGAAATTCCTAAAGGAGCCAAAACAGTAGGATGCAAATGGGTCTACAAAACAAAGTATGACTCCAATGAGAATGTAGAAAAGTACAAAGCTAGACTCGTGGCAAAAGGCTTTACGCAAAGAGAAGGCATTGATTACAATAAGACTTTTTCTCCGGTCTCATGTAAGGACTCCTTCCGAATCATCATGGCACTTGTTGCACATTTTGATTTAGAGTTGCATCAAATGGATGTCAAGACGGCATTTCTAAATGGAGATTTAGAAGAAAATGTTTACATGAAACAACCCAAGGGTTTTTTCATGGAGGGGAAGGAACATATGGGATGCCGCCTAAAAAAATCCATTTATGGGCTAAAGCAAGCCTCTAGGCAGTGGTATTTAAAGTTTAATGATACCATTAAAAGATTTGGATTCAAAGAAAATGTTGAGGACAACTGCATTTATGCAAAGTTCAAAAGTGGGAAATATATTTTCCTAATTTTGTATGTGGATGACATTCTGCTTGCCAGCAGTGATATTAGTCTACTACTAGAGACAAAGAAGTTCTTGTCATCTAACTTTGACATGAAAGACCTTGGTGAAGCCTCTTATGTTTTGGGCATAGAAATTCACCGAGACAGAAAGAATGGAGTGTTAGGACTGTCGCAGAAAGCGTATTGTGAAAAGATTTTAAAGAAATACAATATGCATGCGAGTAATTCAACACCTGCTCCCATAGTCAAGGGCGATAGTTTTGGGAAATCCTAATGTCCAAAGAATCAATATGAGATCGATCAAATGAAGTCAGTACCATATGCTTCGGCTGTTGGAAGCTTACAGTATGCACACGTGTGCACTCGCCCTGACTTAGCATTTATCACCAGGGTACTCGGTAGATATCAAGAGAATCCAGGCATAGAGCACTGGAAGATGGTAAAGAAAGCTTTGCGTTATGTGCAAGGCACAAAAGGCCTCATGCTTACATATAGAAGATCTGATTCCCTAGAGATAAAAGGGTATTCAGATGCCAATTTTGCGGGAGATAAAGACGACCGAAAGTCCACGACAGAGTATGACTTAGCATTTATCACCAGGGTACTCGGTAGATATCAAGAGAATCCAGGCATAGAGTACTAGAAGATGGTAAAGAAAGCTTTGCGTTATGTGCAAGGAACAAAAAGCCACATGCTTACATATAGAAGATCTGATTCCCTAGAGATAAAAGGGTATTCAGATGCCAATTTTGCAGGAGATAAAGACGACCGAAAGTCCACGACAGGGTATGTCTTTACTCTCGCAGGAGGTGCTATTTCGTGGAGAAGCGTCAAACAGTCAATAGTTGCATCATCTACGATGTATGCAGAATTTATAGCATGTTATGAGGCCATGGGACAGGCGTTATGGTTAAAGAAATTCTTACCCGACTTGAAAGTGGTTGACTGCATCAGCAGGCCACTAAAGATGTACTGTGACAACGAGCCCGCAGTATTCTATGCTCACAACAACAAGTCGAGTAATGCTTCAAAGTCTATAGATATAAAGTATTATGTTGTGAAGGACAAAGTCCAGGATCAAACTATAAGACTCGAGCATATAAGGACAAAGGATAAGCTTGCGAATCCGCTAACGAAAGGCTTACCACCCAATGTGTTCAAGGAATACATAGCCGGCATGGGTTTAACGGGAAGCCTATGATTCCTGGACTAAAGAGGCCCAAAAGTAACAGGATTTGTTTCAGAACATGAAGGTATATAGTGG
The DNA here is from genome assembly GCA_910589765.1 of Avena atlantica. Classification (NCBI taxonomy): domain Eukaryota; kingdom Viridiplantae; phylum Streptophyta; class Magnoliopsida; order Poales; family Poaceae; genus Avena; species Avena atlantica. Next base: position 458,125,525 of record OU342736.1, read on the forward strand.
TTGTCTGATTCTATCGGCAATTGAGCTGAGACGATGAAACATGCTCTATGTATCATTCTGTGATGGAATAAGTAAAGAACAAGGTTAAAAGTAAAGTCGAGATCTAGGGGGAGAATGTTAGATAGATCTCAAACGCGAACGGGCCCAACGGCCCGTCACGCCCCTATCCGCGCCCTGATCGGGGGAGCCCAACCCTATCTGGTTGGTGGACCCCTGTTGCCAGCGCTATATAAAGAGGTGGGGAGCCGGCAGCACGCCTCACGAGGTTAGCCATGCCCTAGCCGCCCCACCTACAAACCCTATACGATCTAGGCTAAGCGCTGCGCCGACGGAAAGCTCCATCGCCGCCACACTCACCCCTTTTCCACCCATGGCCAATGACGGAGGCTCCAGCTCCGGCACCAGCTCGGGCATTCCCTCTGGCTCGTGTCTGTCGAGCCAGGGAGCAGGTAGATCTCATCTCGGTTCTCTCTCTCTCTCTCTCTCTCTCTCTCTCTCTGTTCTCGATCTACAAAGGTAAAGTATAGTGCTACTGATAGATCTAGACTAGATCCTTTGTAAAGGTGTATTTTAACAGGGAGGGGATTATTTTGTATCCCAAAATTTCCCCCAATAAGTCGTTTACTAGGGCGGGTTTTAAGGGAATAATCCCGGAATATCCCCACAAATCTCTTCCATGCTAGTGTATTTTTGACTAGATTAAAAACTCTCTATTATGATAGAGTATTTTTGGGGAAGGATATTTGAGGGGATTTGAAAGTATTGGACGAACACCAAATGCCCGCATATCCCCGCGTCTTTTGAGAATAAAAATACCGGAGAAGTAAACAAGGCCTAATGCAGGCTGACACTGTACCGTTTTCATTGTTACAGTGCAGTGCGCCACACAAGTGCCTCTTTGGTCCATAAATAGGGAAATACGGGAGAAAACATAGAAATGTTTATTTCCTTTGATAATATTATTCATTCATTTGATAATAAACATAGTAACAATAGTAGCCTAAAGTCACGCTACTGATACGGTGTCACCGGTAAGGTGTAACGGCAGCGCCGTCGCATAAGGCATATATTAACCATACGGGGGTAGCGATGTCCTCATATCCACCCAGCTAAAATGTCTAGTCAATTAGCGGCATGTTGGGTTCCACGCGGCATACGGAGCTACAAATCTCACTGCAATTTGTAAAAAATATGCCAAAATTTAGAGTTCATCGTAATTCAGCTGCTGCACATCACTCACGTACAATACATAACACCCGTGCTTGCTGATCCTGATGCATCTCTTTTCGAGGAATTCTTCATCAGTGATTGTGAATGACTGACTTTTTCAATCCTTTTGACCTTGGTTCTGTAGGAGCAAGTCAGAAAGGTTGAGAAATAGAACCATATGTTTTGATTCGTTCCCAATAGCCATGAGATGGTCATCTTAGAGTGATCCTTTTGTCAACGAATGCTTCTATTACACTCGTAGTCTCTGAAGGATGAGAACCCACTATGTAGCATATACATCGATCCCGTGCGTGAAGCACACACCACAATTCAGAAAGGTATACGTCACCCTGAAATTTTGCACTGACGGTACAATTCGTTATGGTATGTCCAGAGCCGGTCCATATATTTTGGAGGCCATAGAGCAATATGAAATCAAGGGCCCTTTGTTTAATGAGTCAGATATTTCCTAAGGTTAAGGGGTGCAATGGCCCTCCTACTCCAAAAAAAATTATAGATATATTTAATATTTATGCAAAACTTTTAAAGAGTACTCAAAGTTTATCATGATTAACATTTTTAGACGTCTCAACAATGCATGCAGCCTCCGCCACTTGTTCACAAATAAAAGACTTAAAAATATTAGTATTTCGTAAGAGAAATTGCTGTAATGCAATAGAAAAATAAATAATCTGTATATTTGATAGATCCATGATCATTGAAATCTTGGTGAAGACATTCTAACCCACTTATTTCTATTGATCTAGTGAACTATATATCATGATAGTTATTTTATCAATTTTTAATTATGTATATATGCCTGTGCAGAAAATGAGTTGATGAGTAAATATATTAGGCACTGAATTAGTAAGATGGAACAGTTTCTCAAACATATAAGATGGAGGCAAGTAGAATTGTTGGGAATCTGATGAGAGTTGGTTGCAGAATAGTATAGTTATGCGATTGATAAATATACTCACAAACTTGTAAAGGAATGTGAGGACCCGTGTTATTCTTCACATTTGGAGAGACCAACAAAATCGTGTCATCAAGTAAAAAATATTCGATAATGTTAGAGTATTTTTTTTTTTGAGAAATAGGAGTAAAAGTAGTGTCATGATAGGCTATAGCTTAAATCATCTATATTTTATTTTCTTAGACAACCATTTTATTTTTAAGAATTATTGTACATTGCTGGAAGTCGAAAGTATTAGACAAAAAAGAATATATAGATAAGTTATAGGTCAGGGCCCCTAGAGCATGGGGGCGCATGGCGAGCGCCCCTCTGTCCCGTCCTATGGACCGGCCCTGGATATGCTTGCTGCAGCAGGAGAACCAAGCCACAGTGTCACGCTCTACGGGAGGTTACGCAATATTTATTGGATCAAATCTGATTTTATGGAATGCAAAAGAAACAAGCCACAATGTCACGTTCAAGTACTAAAACAGAATATAGGTCTCTTGGTAATGCCACAACTGAACTTATCTGGATGAAAGCACTCCTTAGTTAGCTTGGTGTTTCCCTTAAGGAAAAAACTTGTTTATGGTGCGATAACTTAGGAGCCACATATTTATCTACAAACCCTGTTTTTCATGCTCGCACAAAACACGTAGAAATATACTTTTAATTTGTAAGAGAAATAGTTGCGTCAAAGCTTTTAGAGATCAGATTTGTGTCCACAAAAGACCAAGTAGTTGATGGTTTCACTAAAGCATTACCAGTAAAAATTCTTCATGAGTTTAGACGTAATCTAAATCTTCTTTAAAGTTATAGATTAAGTAGGGCTGTTAAATCTTATTGTACATGTACGCGTGTGTGTGTGTGTGTGCATGGTGTAGTATACCACCACCACCGTATCTCCTTTGTAAGCGCCACGGTGGGGGCTTTTCCCACCCTATTTTACATGCAACACGAGCCCCTAAGGCCTTGTTTGGCAAGAGTGTATCACAGAGTATTTCAGAGTATTTTCCTAGGTGGATTGGGTGAAAACACTCTTGTCACCCAAAAAACTTTGTTACACTACAATCCCCTTCCTCATAAATACACTCCATCGTTTTTCTGTTTGGAAGACATATAACTGAAATCTCAGCAGACTTAGACTTCATACAAGTTAAGAACTGGAATCTCTTAGACAGAGAAATATGAGCTCCAAGAACAGTCACTGCTACTTGAGAAATTCAGAAATCAGACTTGACAAGAATCGGCTAAAAAGAGAAGCAACTTTTCAGTACTAGTTTAAGATTATTGGTGTGACTGATTCGGTTGAGAAGAGTGAGAAAAGTACAATCTCGAACCAATACTAGCTGATAAATTCCAAACCATAGAAAACGAATCAACTAAGTCGGAATACAGGACAAAACTCAACAACGGAGAGACGCAAGGCAGTGACCCGACGAACCATGGCGGCCTTGGCGGTCCTGGATAGGACGGTGCAACTGGACTTTGGCGGCGCCTTCCAGGTTGTTGACAGGGCGGAGCAGATGGACTCCGACGATGGCCTTCCAGGTTGCGGACACGGGGGAGTTCTCGGCCGCAGATGAGCAGAGCAGTGGGGAGTCCCTGCGAGCCTCTTGCGCCGCCAACATCCAAAACGCGAGGGGGTAGGAGCGTTTCGAAAACACGCCAACCCGACGTGTCTCGTAGGGTTTTCTGGGGACGGGCCCGGTCAAGACTAGCTTGCCAAACGGCAATTAAAGTTGGACCAGGATTATACACGAGGAACCCGGTTAAAACCCCTCCCCCAAACGAGGCCTAAAGGACATAGTTTCCGCGTAGATAGGTTATTTGATATGTGCAACAAGTAGAACTCATTTATTAACGTCAAAACATTTCTTTTCTAAATAAGGCTTTCCTGAAATTTTGAATTTGAACCGCTAGAAAGTTTGCATTTAAAAAACAGAGGTAGTAGTACGTAACCTGCAACTAATGGGCAGGCACGTCCGCACGTGAAGAGCATGCGTGTGGTAGTAGATACGGCTGGAAACGGGATCAGTCCAGGTGGTTTAATTAGAGCTTGTTAGTTAAGGAGCGTAATAATTAGTTCGGGGACTTAGGTTAGGACAAACTAACAGTATCGCGTACCGTGGTGATGAGAGATGTGAGAGCCGAGAGGGAAACGCAGCCGTTGTTGATGGGTCGACCGCAGCAGCAACGCAATAAAGCGTATCCGATGGAGATCGCGCCGGTAGGTGGGCTGGCCCGCGATGGCGCGCGCTCGTGCGCGTGGTTGCATTGCATGGCAGCGTGCAACGAAGGCGACATACGCCCCCCCTGAGAAACCAAACCAAACCAAACCAAACCAAAGCAGGAGAGGGTCGACGGTGACATTGGATATGCGGCAGCTAGCTAGCATTGGGAATTTCACATGGAAACCGATGAAGGCTGTACAGCGCGCGCGCGCAGCCACATGCTCCCGCCGCGCTCCGCGAACTGTATCATCCTACCGACCGGAGAGTTCAGCCTGATGCGCGCGCCCCGCCCGGACTCGGCTGCAGCCGATGGACGGTCGACGTAGCGGTGCATCGCGACGGACCATGTGCGCGCCCACACGGCGAGGAACACGGGCGGCGGGGGCGCCCGCGCGGGTACGCCTCGTGGGCACGGGCCACAGTGCCCGCCCGCCCGCTCGCCCGTAGTACGACGTCTACCAGACCAGAGACCACAGCATTGAAGCCCCAGCTTGCCGGCCAGGCGCGGTAGGTTGCGTCTGTCTGTCTGCCTGCCGTCCTTGGGGCCTGTGTGCGGCGTGTTCGTGTCGGGGCTGCGCGGGCCCCTGGTCGTACGTTGGCAGATGATCAATCAGAATCTCAGATCGATCACGGCTCGACGGATGCAGCAGTGTGACAATTGGGACAATTGGGATATCAATTTTAGACTATTATAAACTAACTTAAAATGGGACAAGTGGGATAAGCTAGACTTTTAGACTTTTAGACTATTAGACGATCCCACCTAAATTAGATTTAGTCTAGTAGTCTAAAAGTGGTATCCCACTCGTTCTAATTGTCCCACCTCTATCGTGGCCTCGTCGACCGCCGTGCGTGGGTGCGTGATCGAATGGTTCAAGTGGTTCTACTCGGAAAAAAAGAAATGGTGCAAGTAAGTTGTTCCTTGGATTCAGTCGAGTGCTCGGTTAGCATGGGAGACGTTATTTTTAGGTTAACATGTGGGCGATTGCATGCGGCAGCACGTTACCTGCGCGCATGCACACCTATGTGGTCACGTATAGTACCGGGTTAGTACTAGCCTGGTGCATGCAAGGGTGTGTTTGGTTCTAGAATTTGGTGGAACGGAACCGGTCCGTTTCGTGCTTAGCGTCCGATTCGTGTGTTCAGTTGGATGAAAGGAACGGAACCAAGTAGTTTCTAGAAACGGAATATTCCTCTAATATGCGAAACGGACTAGTGCGACCGATTCGGCCGGATCGCGAGGAACGCGTCGCTAACCAGCGCAGAGGCTCGCTAACCGCATCGCTAATCCTGCGCAGGCATCGCTAACCGTCTTCTCCGGTTCTAGAACCGAACACACCCCAAGTGCGCGACTAATTCGATGTACTACTAGCTAGCACAGTACACAAGTAGGAGGAATGGCATTGTGACCACCGGCACCGTACCTAGTCCTCCCGACACTGTAGCAACAGTCACACAGCCGAGACAGACGGCACGTACAGCACCGATCGCACCGCACATGTAGTGATGCATCTACCGCAGATGATATGCGTACGTACCATGGACCAGGCGCGCGAACCTGCAGTAGTCCTGCACAGGTCCGGCTCGTCCTCGTGCGTCGCGATGGGGCCGGCAGGGGCGGATGCATGGCGCCAATGGATTCTCGGTCCATCCGGCACACGGAACGGAAAGACATGCAAGCTGCAGCTAGCTATGGGCCTGCAGGCTGCAGCTGGTACACCACAGTACGTAGCGCAGTGTCGCGTCTCTGGGGTCATGGGCTTTCAAACCGGATCTGGCATGACTCTATGCATGGACAGCCAATTTCCCCACAAGTGTGAGGATGCAGTACAGCCAAGCATATGCATGGTCGATCTCAGATGCAAGTTGACACCGTACTGTAGTCAGTAGTCAACACTCAGACGCCACTGAAGTGCATCTTTGGTTCATATAGGGCAAAAACACAGGCAAAAGCATATGAATATTTTCCCATTCATAATGTTATTCGTCCATCTCATGTTTACGTGAATGGATCCAGCAAAAGCTAGAGAGAAAAAGAATTCGTTCATCTCAGTTTCAAACGAAGACATCCATTGGCACATCAATTCATAATTCCTACTAAAGAAATACAAGAGCGACGAATGGCATAATATCACCTTAACAATATGTTTCCCCATGTGATTTCATGTTTATCGAAATACATGTGTTTTTTTTTCCTATTCATTCATGTGAATCCAACAACTAAGTTTGTAAAACTTTTGTGCATCTCGGTTTCCGTGTTTGGCACATACATTCCTATGGCAAGCCATGTGTTATTAATGGTGGAAATGTGAGCATTTTACCATATAACTTAATCCATGAAAACTGTAGATAAAGCATGACAAATATTCACGTGAATTGAAAATTTTAGCGCATTGAAAAATATTTTAAAAGTTACTCCCTCTGTTTCAAAATATAAGATGTTTTAGCTTTTGTGGAAAAGGGGAGTATTATACTAACGCTAAATAACTACAAACACATGTTTTTAAGGCTTATCAAAAACAAAAAAAGGGTAATTCTCAAAAAAAAAAGGTAGTGCCATCACAAGATGCAGTCTATGGTCCAAATCCGCCAGGTGAGAGCATCTCCACTCGCCTACCCAGGAGGCCGATCCGGACGCCGAAATTACGTCCGGACGCCGAAAATCGGCCCAGTCGCGTACCCAAGGACCTCTTTTCGGCCGGATTTGGGCCAACTTTGGTCCGGACTATCCAGGCCGAACCCAGGATCCCGGGTACGCCCTGGGGACGCCTGACGACGCGAATTCGGCGAGTGGACCAGCCTGTCAGCGACAGAAGCCGACTCGCCGCCATCATTCCCGTCGTTTTTCTTTTCCCGCCCTCGCCGCTGCACCCCTCCCGCCATTCGTCCGGCCTATAAAGCCGTACATCTCGCCGTCTCTCTTCACAGTCCCTCGCACCACCACAACTCCGATGAACTTTGGACGTTCGCACCTTTCTTCCTCCTCAACTCCACCGAGAAGCCATGGGAAGCCTGGCTGCTCCACGAGGCGCGCTATACAGCCCCGCGGGACACTCGTCTCCCCCTAGGCTGGAAACTCAGCGCCGGCGGGATCCCCGTTCCGCCGGTGCCGGACGGAGAGGACCTCGCCGGAGAGATCTAGGCGGCTATCGTCGCCATGCAAGACCTAGAACTCGCCGGAGAGATCCATGCCGCCATCACCGCCATGCAAGACCCGGATCTCGCCGAGGATCAGGGCAACCTGGTCTTCTGGAGGCAGTTTTTCGCCGACAGGCGCCTCAAGGAACTCGCCCGATACGACGGACCCCCGGGCTCGCCGCCGCCGTCGCGTAACAATATGGCTTACCGCCGCCGCTGGTGACGAGGTTTGATCTCGTCAATGCCCATTGTTATGGACTTGTGTTTTGGAGAAGATGGGGATGCTGGAGATCACGGAACGGTTAGCAAACAAGCAATACGGGACACGAGGTTTACCCAGGTTCAGGCCCCCGGAGGGAAAACCCGACTCCTACTTGTCTGCTCTTGATTACAGCGAAACCGGTGATTACAGGGGTGCGCAGACGTGAAGGTGCGTATGCGAAAGTACGAGAGAGAGATCTAGGTCGTGCCCTCCTGGCCTTTATATAGACTTAGGCAGGTCCCAGGCACAGATCTAGTTGGTTACATGTTCTAGGGTTTACCCCTTTGAGTTTCCTATCTACTCTAGTCTTGCTCTCCAAGGATCCGAAGGCATCATGGGCCTTGGCCATCCGAAAATCTTCATGGGCCGGCGTATATTTGTCGTGGGCCTTCCTTGGGCTGGACCAGGTATGATGAGATCGTGTACCCGCGGGGTATAACCATGTTAGTAGCCCCCGAGTATTCAGTCGAATCGTAGATTCGGCTGAGGACTCTTCAATCCTTCGGGTGCAACTCTGTCTTTCAAGAGAATGTGTAGGGATTGTTGATGCGTGTGCCTGACTCTCCCGACAGATCAGGGTCAGTTAACTGTCTTAGGACAAAACAACACGATCTTCTTCAGGTTCGAGTCCCTCGACTCGAACCCGGAATATATGCTGGCGTAATTCGACTCAGGCCGCGGAGGACTTACAGGAGTGGAATTCCAGTGAATTTAATTGATGTACCCAACGCGTCCGTCGGGATTTTTCATCGCGCCTGTTGGCATGGGTTTATACTAGCAGAGCGCAATCATGTGCGTTACCGGGCCATCAGATGATATATGTAGGTCTTATCTTTGCGTCGCAGACACAACATCCGAATTTTATCACCGCGGAGGTGTTTCGGGTATCCAAGGAGAATGCTACTCACTTAGCGTTTAATTGGGGCAGAGTTGCCGAAAAGTTTTTGCGTACTGATCCGAAGGATCGCAGTCGAAATTTTATAGGGTGCGCGACCAGCGCTCCCTATGGGAGTAGCCCCCGAGTGTCTGTTTGAGTCGTAGACTCGAGCAGAGACTTTAATTCAGCCGTTATTCAGTGTTAGGTCCGTAGGACACAAAAAATTTCGGAAGCTTAAATCCATCCTCCCTATGGGAGTAGCCTCCGAGTCCGTAGTGGAGTCGTAGACTCAACGTGGGACTCGAAGAAACAGTTCAGTGCTGTAACGTGTTGTTCATTTTTCGGGTGCACGGCCAGCGCTCCTGATAGGAGTAGCCCCCGAGTAATTAGTCGAATCGTAGATTCGAGTGATTACTCTTAGCTTTAAAGCCAAAGAAATTGTGACTATTGCTAGTATAGCTTTTGATGACGTTAATGCTGACGATCGATGACCTCAAGCGTTTGCTGCGCCAGAGATGACTTGACTGGACGAACATGGGTCCCACTTTCTGACCTTGAATTGACCGGTCATGCGCGGCGTGGAGATAATTACGGCGTCGCCTCGATTTCTGCGCGTAGTGGACGGCGTGTTAGCGACGGTTAGTTGCGATGCTGACACGTGTATGGCCAGATCCTGTCGTTGGCATTAGGTCGATGGACGGTTGTCGTGCATTAGTCTGATTTTACCGCAGCCATTCTTGTTTCACTGCTCCCTTGTTCTCTGAGAGTTCTTGCTGCGCACTGGAATATCCTCAGACATTTCCTTCTTCCATCCTATGTCCTCGTCGTCGGCGCTGCCGTAGCGCAATGGGAAAACCAAGGAAGTCCTCCTCTGTAGTTGGTACCAGCGCTGCTGGAGGGAAGAAGAGTGTTGCCGCTACCCGTGTCACCGACGGTGGCTGGCGGCGATCGGAGACGCGGGAGAGTGATCTCCGCAAGCTTCGTGAGCGGGGCTTCATCCCGCAGGATAGGGAGGCCGTAAAACTCCCAGGCAACTAGGTAATCCCCCGTCCCCCCGCTGGGTTTCGGGTTATGTTCCTCGCCTTCGTTATTCGCGGATTTTCCTTCCCAGTCCACGACTTCCTTCGTGGACTGATTTTTCTTTACGGTGTCCAATTGCATCATCTTTCCCCCAATTCTCTTCTTCACATTGCTTGTTTTATCACTTTCTGCGAGTGCTGGCTCGGTATCGAGCCACACTTTGGTCTCTTCCGGAAACTCTATTGCGTGAAGAGGCAATCTGGTTCGGATGGTGTTTATCCCATTGGGGGTTGCATCATCTCCCTCAAACCCAATCTACTTTTCTTTTCTTTTTCCATGTCCGAATCTGTCCAGTACTGGCGGAGGCGATGGTTTTATATCCGCGAATCCACAGTGGCTGGGCAGGATTTTGGTCTTGGTCCTTTCAACCCCTCCCAAAAGATCGAGCCGAAGAGGTCCTGGAAAAAACAGATCTTGGATGGCGAGGTAGCGGAGATAGAGGCTCTCTATCGTCAAGTGGAGGATCTCCAGTTGATTCCGGAGAAGGAAGTGAACGGTGTGGATATCATCCGCACTTTTATTGAGCGTCGAGTGCAGCCACTCCAGGCTAGGGCGCACCTGATGTTCCTTTATGCTGGCCGCCGTGATCCGACTAGGGTTTCGACTGAGAAATTCTCCCAGGGAGATCTCGACAGGGCCCTTCGTTCACTGTTGAAGTTCAAGACTGGAGAGGATATCCCGGGGAAGTCGCTGACTTCTCCGTTTTCTGCTTCGCTTCCTGTTCCACAGGTGTAGATCCGTGCGCGTAGCGCTATTTTCGACTGCATTGTATTTGCACTTGTTTGCTAACAAATTTTCTTCTCTTGTGCAGGACTTCAAAGTGCCGGGCATGTCGCCTCCATTTCCCGAAGTATTTCCGTATGCTCCAGATAATGAGGTGGTGGATTCCATGTCCGAGCTGCCATCGGCGCGATCTCCAGCTGAAGACGCCAACGAGTCGAGCGAGGACCACACTCGCAAGCGGACACGGAGCTCCAGCAAGTCTTCGGATGCCTCGACTCCTCCGACTCCTATGAATCCGCTGTGTCTTGAACGTCACAGTGATGGTCATGGAGGCTCTTCCTCTCTGATTCATGTCGTTCTCGTGCGGGCTGTGGCACCGCACCCGCCGGCAAAGCGGAAAAAGGAAGAGAAGAAAGAGGAGAAGAAAGTCCGGAGGACCCCTCCTGTCTTCAACCTGAGCGAGCTTGACTCGTAAATTTCTTTACTACTGCACTGCTTTTCCTTGCCTGTTTACTTTGTACTTGTGCTAATTTGTCCTTGTGCAGCCACTCATCCAACGAATCCTCCAGTGATGGTGCTCGGGAGATGATGGGGGAGTCCAAAATCACGTTTCCTCCTCCTCAGACGGTGGATACCTTTGAAGGCGCTGCTCCAAACCCTTCTCCGCAGGAGGTTCAGGCGGTTGCGCCTCAGAAGGGTGCAAGCGGACCTTCGGAGTCGCCATCGGATCATGTGAGTAGTTATTCTTCCTGCCACGGGGGAAGCCCCCGAGCATCTGTAAAGGAGTTTTGTTGTTTGTTCTTCCTTCGGGTCTCGGGGGGAGCCCCCGATCGTTTTCGTGTGTGTATTTTGCTTCTGCTCTTTCTTTTTGGGCGTAGCCCTCGAGTCCTTCTCTTGACTAGTAGGTCTTTTTCCTGCGGCTTTTTGTGCAGGATGCCAAACGGCTGGCGCTGGAGGCCAGCCTCAAACAGCTTCAAGGTACTTTTATGCCTTGATGTTTGCTTCTTCTTGTATTCTTGTCCTGTTATCCGACGTTTGTATTATTTGAATGCAGAGGAGCACAACACCTCCCTTCGTGAGATTGATGCTCTCAAAAAGAGCCTCGGTCAAGCGAAGAAGAAGGTCGAGGTCGCCGTTGGTGCGAAGGAGCGCCTCGAGCTAGAGCTGGCCACTACGGCCGAGGCTAAGGAGCGCCTGCAGCGGGAGGCCACGGACCGCGAGGAGCAGCTTGCCACCGCCACGGCTTCGCGCGAGAGAGAGGTGGCCGGCAAGCTTATGGCGGCTGCCAAGGCTGTTTCGGGTGAGTATCTTCGCCGTCCTCTTTTGATTTCCTTGACTTTCTTTTGCGGTGATGTCGTTCATTCTTCTTCCTTGTTGTTTTATATGCCGCAGGCATCGAGTTTGATCGCGGTGCTCTAGAGCACGGGAGTGCTCTGGATGATGGTGCTGCGGCGGTTGAAGATCGCTGCGGCACCGTCGTAAACTCGCTTGCCAAGGCCAAGGAGGTCCTTGGGCGCTTATACAAGGAGCTTGTCCCCAAGGGCGTGGCCCTTGATGATGTTGATGCTCTGGCGGAGGCGCTGTCAGCCGAAGCACCTGCGGCGTACAAGCGCAAGCAGAAGGGCATCGGTGCATCCGTCGGGCTGGCAATGGCCTTGGCGGCTGGAGCAGAGTTGGATCTTCCCCAGGTCACTTCCCGGATGCCGACGACTGCTGATGGATCCGAGGTAGCCTTCGCTACCTATTCTGATTGCTGTAAGCGTTATGGGCCAAAGCTGATTGATTTGCTGGCCGAGTACGCGCTATGGTAGCAGGGGGAAGCCAAGGCGAGGCAATCCGGCTCCGAGGCTACTCAGGGTGCCGCGTCTTAGGTGATGTAGTTGTAGGATAGTTGTAGTCTCTTTTGTTGTAATTATTTTGATGAACAAATCCTTGTGCCACGTTGTGGCTTTTGATGCAGTTAATGAATTTGTTGAGTTATGTGCTCCTTCGTCTACATGTTCATGTCTTTGCCTTTCTGTTGATCTAGGGTCCTTCGGGTGTTGATCCTGTTGACACCTCGCCTGCAGCGTGGCTGCGGCCATCCTTGGATGATTCGTCGCAGCTTGCGTTTCTTCGAGACCGTATTCGTAGTCTCGAGAAAGAGTTGATTGGGGTGCGTGGCCATGCCGACGTTTGGAAGTCCAAGGCGGATCGCGGTGCTGCCAGAGAGGAGTACTTGATGGCGGAATTGCTTCGATTATCCGAGCAGCTTCAATGTAAGTTTTTCGAGTTGTTGCCCATTTCTTCGGATGCGCCTGCTGGCATTGCATCTTACTTTTGTGCAAGTATTGCAGGTGCTAACCTTGCTCCAAGGGAGGAGAATGAGCGTGTTGTTGTTCGGGTCAATTGCTTGACTCAACAGTACATGGAAGCCGACGGGTTCTTCTGGATGGATCGTGACCGTGCCATGGTCCTTGCGACGTTGCAGGATCGCGTTCACCAAGTATCGCGGGTGCTTCGTCAGGTGCAGACTTCACTCGCGCCGGTTCTGCATGTGATGTTTTCGCTGGATGCTGCACCTTCAACCCTCTCTGGTCTTCTGTCGAAGTTTCGGAACGTGCATCATGTCAAGGAATTGGTGAGGCAGCAGCTCGTCGCAGGGGTGAAGGCTGCGCTATCCCTTGTTAGGCTGCATCATCCTGATGTGGATCTGTCCGCTGTGGCAGCTGGGCCGCCACTTCGGCCGGATGGTGGTGTGTGGGATATGCGTCCGCATTATGCTGCTGTAAGGCAGTATGCCGAAGAGATCGTAGATCTGTTAGAGCAGCGTTCTCAGGTTATTCTTCAGAGTAGGTAGTACCTGTAAAAGAGATAGATGTAAAATTTGTATATATTTGACTGGGCGTGTTTTGCCCTTTGTTATAAAGGTTTGGTTGTTGTTTGAGCATGTAGTGCTTTGTTCGCATACGTGTCCTTTTCGTTAGCCTGACGTGGTCAGCTACTCAGGCGTACACGTGTTATCCTCAGTCGATGAAATCGTGAGGCGGGGGGAGCCCCCGAGTGCGTTTGTAGCATGGAGTAAAAGTGCGAATAGAAAACAAAATTTTGGGGCGAGACACTTAGCTTTATTTATATCGTAATGGAGGAGGTACATTGTTCGGCTGAGTAGCCTTGGCTGAATAGCCTTATTGAAAGTAAAGGGGTAGGTAGCTAGGGGTAGAATCATCGCAGCTGTGCGACATTCCATGGATTGGAGTATGCGACTCCAGACTCCACGTGCTTGAGGCGATAGGCGCCACCTGGGATGACTTCAGTGACGATGTAGGGTCCTTCCCATGGTGACTCGAATTTCTTCGGTCGCTCTTGCTTGAGTTGCAAGACGAGGTCTCCTTCGACGAAGGACCTTGGGCGCAGCCGTCGGCTGTGGTAGTTGCAGAGACTCTGCTGGTACACCGTTGATCGAGCTGCTGCTATGTCTCGTGCTTCGTCGAGTGTGTCGATGGCGTCTTCGAGTATAGCCTTGGACTTGGCTTCGCTATAAGCGACGACCCGGGGGGCCTGGTGGCGTACTTCGGCTGGTAGCACGGCTTCGGCCCCGTGCACCATGAAGAACGGCGTGTAGCCGGTGGAGATGTTTGGCGTGGTACACAGGCTCCATAGGACGGAGGGTAGCTCTTTCGTCCAGGCTCCGGCGAGTCACTCGAGTGGGCGCATGAGGCGCTTCTTGATGCCAGCGCCGATTAGGCCGTTGGAATTTTCCACCTGCCCGTTCATTTGCGGGTGCGCCACAGAGGCGTATGTGATGTTGATTCCGAGGCCTTCGCAGAAGTCTTGGAATTCTTTGGAGATGAAGTTCGATCCATTGTCGGTGATGATGCTATGTGGTACGCCGAACCTGTAGAGAATGGATTCAAAAAACTTGACGGCAGTCTTGCCCTTTTGGTTAGTGATCGGCATTGCTTCGATCCACTTGGTGAATTTGTCGAATGCGACCAGGAGGTAGACGTGCGCCCCTTTCGAGGACCTTGGCAGTTTGCCGATCATGTCGAGGCCCCATTGGGCGAAGGGCCAGGCCAAGGGTATGGGCCTGAGCTCTGACCCGGGTGCGTGTGGTTTGTCGGTGAACCTTTGGCACCCTTTGCATCTTCGGACGATGTCTTTTGCGTCGTTCATGGCCGTTGGCCAGTAGAATCCAGCTCGTAGAGCTTTGGCGACAAGGGAGCGACTGCCTGCGTGATGGCCGCAGATGCCCTCATGGATGTCTTGAAGTATGGTTTTCCCGTCACCGATGGTGACGCATCTTTGTAGTACACCCGAAATGCTACGCTTGTACAGCTCGCCATTGATGATGGTGAAGGCTTTTGACCGGCGAGATATGCGTCGGGCATCTGTCGGGCTATCAAGTAGTTCTCCGTTTATCAAGTACTGGAGGTATGGCCGTGTCCAGGTTTCTTCAACTGCCATGACCTGCATCAGGTTGACCACGGCACCTCTGAGTCCAGTTTTTCGGGTCCTTCATGACCTTTGGGTAGCGCAGCCCCCGAGTGTTCTGCTTCTTCGGGTGATCCCTTGGGGAATTTCCGCTTGACGGATAGCACGCAGATCTGTTCGAGGAACACACCTGGTGGCACCCTTGCGCAGGTGGAGCCGATGTTGGCGAGTCTGTCGGCCTCCTTGTTGCTTTCTCTTCCAACGTGCCGAAGCTCGCAGCCGTCGAATTCTCCTTCGAGTGAGTTGTAGAGTGCGCAGTACGCGATCATGTTTTCGGCGTGTGCGTCACACTCATTCATCGTCTATTGGACGACGAGGTTGGAGTCACCGTAGATGACCAGGCGCGTTGCGCCGCAGATCTTTGCCATCCTCATGCCGTGGATGAGGGATTCGTATTCGACCTCGTTGTTGGAAGCTCGGAATTTCATCCGAAGGACGTACTTCATCTTGTCGCCCTCCGGGGAGGTCAGTATGACCCCGTCTCCTGCTCCAGCTTCGCGCTTGGAGCCGTCGAAATGCATCGTCCATGACTGCGACATGTCTGGTGTCTGGCAGCTGCATCTCCATCCAGTGTACAAGGAAGTCCGGGAGGACCTGAAACTTGATTGCGAGTCGCTTCTCGTAGACGATGTCTAGGGGTGACAGCTCGATGCCCCACAGGGCCACGCGTCCCGTGGCCTCCGGGTTGTTTAGGATGCTGTTCAGGGGTGCTTCGTTAACGACCATCACCTGGTGTTCCTGGAAGTAATGGCTCAACCGACGAGCCATCATGAACACGCCGTAGGCGAGTTTCTGGTAGTGAGGGTACCTCTGCTTTGTTGGCGTCAATACCTCGTTGAGGTAGTAGATTTGGCGTTGGACCCCGTGGGTCTTACCTTCTTCGGGTCGCTCGACCACCAGCACGGTGATTACCACCTGGTGTGTGGCTGCTATGTACAGCAGTAGGGGCTCGCGCTCTTTTGGTGGAACCAAGACGGGCGAGGTGGAGAGCAGCCGCTTCAGATCTTCGAATGCATCGTCTTCTTCGGGTGTCCATTTGAATTTGTCTGCCTTGCGTAGTAGCTGGTAGAATGGCAGGGCTTTGTCGCCCATGCGGCTGATGAACCTGCTCAATGCCGCTATTCATCCTGCGAGCTGCTGGACACCCTTGAGATTCTTCGGTTTCTCCATGGACATTATGGCCCGTATTTTCTTTGGGTTCGCCTCGATCCCCCGCTGGGAGATGAAGTAGCCGAGTAGCTGACCCGATGGGACGCCGAAGGCGCACTTTTCCGGGTTGAGCTTGATCCTGTAGCGGTCAAGATTATCGAACGTCTCGCAGATATCGTCGATGAGTGTTCTCGCCTCCCTGGTTTTGATGACTATGTCGTCGACATAGACATGGACATTGCGACCGATCTGGTCCTTCAAGCATGCCTGCATGCATCGCTGATACGTGGCACCTGTGTTCTTTAGCCCGAAAGGCATTGTGTTGTAGCAGAACACTCCGAACGGCGTGATTGTTGGAATTATGCCCTAGAGGCAATAATAAAGATGTTATTATTATAATTCTTCTTCATGATAATGTTTATATTCCATGCTAGAATTGTATTAAGCGGAAACTTTAATATTTGTGTGGTTTGTGAACAACACCGTGTCCCTAGTACGCCTCTATGGACTAGCTCATTGATTAATGATGGTTAAGGTTTCCTAACCATGGACATGAGTTGTCAATTAATAATGAGATCACATCATTGGGAGAATGATATGATGGACAGACCCAAACTAAGCGAAGCAATTAGATCGTGTCATCGTATTCATCTTTGCGAAGCTTTTCCTATGTCAAATATTGTATTCCTTAGACCATGAGATAATACAACTCCCTGGTATCGGAAGAAAGCTTTGAGGTCATCAAACGTCATCCTATGAGAGGGTGATCATAAAGGTGTCTCTCAGGTGATCGGAAAGTATCTGTTGGGTTGTATGTATCGAGATGGGATTTGTCCCTCCCAAGTCGGAGAGATATACTTCGGGCCCACTCGGTAATCGATATCAACACCGCTTGCAAGCATGTGGTTAAGGAGTTAATCACAAAGTGATATCGGATTACGGAACGAGTAAAGTACTTGCTGTGAACGAGATTGAACTAGGTATGACGGTACCGACGATCAAATCTCGGGCAAGTAAAATATCGCGAGACGAAGGGAATATATATATGGGATTGATTGAATCCTGGCATCATGGTTCATCCGATATGATCATCGATGAATGTGTGGGATTCAATATGGGTTTCCAGACCCCGCTGTTGATTATTGATAGAAGATCATGTCTGCATATTCTCGAACCCGAAGAGTCACACACTTAACGTGTCTCGACGCTAGGATAGATTGGATAATTGGTTTACGAGTTTTTGTTCGGAATCTCGGATGGGATCCGGGACATCACGAGAGGTTCTGGAGTGGTCCGGAGAATAAGATTCATATAAGGCAGTGCAGTTTTTGGAGTTCGGAATTGTTCCGGGTTAATCGGTATTGTACCGGAAGCTTCTAGAACCTTCCGGAGTGGGACCAACGTGGCCCCACCTTCCGGGAGGGGGCATGGTCCTATGAGGGAGTGCCCTGGACGCATTGGGCCAGGGGCACAAGGCCCCATAGGGCCCAGCCGGCCAAACTAGGGATAAACCCTAGTTGGAGCTTCTAGAAGGGGGGGTTCCTTGCCCCCCACTCCTCCCTCCTTGGCCGCCGGCCTTGGGCTTGGGGGGAGTGGTTAGGGCTGGGGCGCACCACCCCCCCACACCTCCTCCTCAACCCTAGCCGTCCTGCTGCCCTCCTCTCTCTCTCCCTTCCAACTGCGTGTAGGCGAAGCCCTGCTCAGAAACTCTCCACCAATTGCACCGCGCCGTCGTGTTGTAGATCCAACCCATCTCTCCACCATACTTGCTGGACCAAGGAAGGAGGAGACGTCGAGGTGCTGCACGTGTGCATCTCACGGAGGCATCACCACTTGTGGTGCTAGATCGGATCGGATCGCAAGGAGGAGAAGCGAGTACGACTACATCACCCATGTTCCGACGAACGTTCCGCTGTGCGAATCTTCAAGGGTATGAAGATCTAATCTAATCTCTCTCGTTGTTTGCATCTCCTAGATTAGATCTTGTCTTCCCTCTGTTCGCATCCGTAGAAAATTTTGATTTACTATGCCGCGAAACCCATCAGTGGTATCAGAGCTAGATCTATGCGTAGATGTGTTTCACGAGTAGAACGCAACATGGTTGTTGCGGGCGTTGATGTTTTCTGTTGCAAGCCTCTTGTTTGTGTTCTTCTTATGACGCGGGATAGTGAGATTGAAGCGGTCCAGGCCAACCTTACGCGACGTTGTTCGCGAGACCGGCTCCGCGCTTGACGTGTGGCTTGTTCCACACATGCGGCTGGTGGATGCCAGTTTCTCTCACTATAGTTGTCATGGGATTTACACCGGAGTTTCGCAACCATAATATCACCGTTGTGGCTTTTCGTAGGTAAGAATCGTTATTAGCATGCTACTCCCATAAGCCACGTAAAACATGCAACAACAAAGTAGAGGCGTCTAACTTGTTTTTGCAGGGAGTGTTTTCTGTGATATGGTATGGCCCAAGATGTGATGTGTATAATGTATGCGATGATCATGTTTTGTAATGTTTCACGACTTGCATGTCGATGAGGACACAACCGGCAGGAGCCATATGGTTGTCTTTATAATTGTGTATGACCTGTGTGTCAACTTCTTATACGCCATGTAATAGTTTCACTTTATCGCTAAGTAGTTAGCAATAGTTGTAGTTGCTATTCGTGGTGGAGGCAATCATGGTGGAGTGATGGAGATCATGCCGGCACGCACAAGATGGAGATCATTGCGTGAAGATTGGCTATACCATGTCACATAAAGTTATATGCATGTGATGTTTATCCTTTTATGTATCTTATTATGCTTAGATCGCGACGATAGCATTATAAGATGATTCCTCACTTAAAGATCAAGATAAAAACTGTGTTCTCCCCAAGTATGCACCGTTGCGAAAGTTCGTCGTGTCCAAGCATCACGTGATGATCGGGTGCTATAGACTCTACGTTCACATATAACGGGTGCAAGCCAGTTTTGCACACGCGGAAACACTTGGGTCTAACTTGACGATCCTAGCATGTACAGACATGGCCTCGGAACACATGAACCGAAAGGTTAAGCATGAGTCATATGAATGATATGATCGACACTTTGTTGTCACCATTGAAACCACATCTCTTCTCGTGATGTTCGGATTAGGTGTGGTGAATTTGGATCGTGTTCACTAAACAACTTGAGGGATGTTGAATTTAGTGGGAGTTCATCTAGTAATTTGATTAAAAGTTGAACTAGTTATCATGAACATAGTCTAATTTGTACTTGCAAATATTGTAGATCACATGGCTAAGTCCAACTTCAACTTCAACGTTTTTGCTGAGAAGGAAAAGCTTAAAAACAATGGGTCTAACTTCACCAACTGGTTCCGCAATCTGAGAATCATTCTCTCTGGCGGTCAAAAGGACTATGTCCTTGAGAATGCGTTAGGTGACGCCCCCACTGCTACTGCGTCGGCTGATGAGAAAGTTGTCTATCAGTCGCGCAAAGATGATTATGGTGTGATTAAGAGCACCATGTTGTTTGCTATGGAATCGGACCTTCAAAATTGTTTTGAAGACTATCCCGGGCCCTTTGAGATTCTCGAGGAGCTGAAAACCATGTTTCAGACTCAGGCCCGTTCTGAGAGATATGAGATCTGTGAGAAGTTTTTTAACTGCAAGATGGAGGAAGGGAGTTCCGTTAGTGAGCACGCCATTAAGATGTCGGGCTACACTCAACGCCTTGAGCAACTAGACTACAAGATTACAGAGGAGCTCAAGATTGACAGGGTTCTGCAATCACTCCCTCCCAGCTACAAAAGTTTTGTAGTGACTCACAATCAGATTGGTTCCACTGATACGATCACCGAGCTCTTCGCAAAGCTGAAGGCTGCGGAGGTGGACATCAAAAAGGATAATCATGTGTTGATGGTCAACAAGCCCCCCACCTTCAAGAAAGTTAAGGGTGCAAAGAAGCCCTTCAAGAAAGGCGGCGGCAAGCGCGTTGCCCCTGCTGAGAAGAAGCTCAGGTCTGGTCCTAAGCCGGACACTGAGTGCTTCTATTGCAAGGACAAGGGTCACTGGAAGCGCAACTGTCCGAAGTACTTAGCGGACAAGAAGGCTAGCACCATCAAAGGTATATTTGATATACATGTTATTGATGTTTTCCTTACTAGCCCTCATTGTAGTGCCTGGGTATTTGATATTGGTTCGGTTGCTAATATTTATAACTCGAAACAGGAGCTACGGAATAGACGGCAGCTTGCGAGGGATGAGGTGACGATGCGCGTTGGCAACGGATCAAGAGTTGATGTGATGGCCGTCGGCACGCTCTCCTTAGTTTTACCTTCGGGATTAGTTTTAAACCTTAATAAGTGTTATTATGTGCCTACGTTGAGCATGAACATTATTTCTGGATCTTGTTTATTGCAAGACGGTTATTCATTTAAATCGTAGAATAATGGTTATTCTATTATATGAGTAACATCTTTTATGGTCATGCACCTATTGTGAATGGTTTATTTCTTCTAAATATCGAAAGGGATGAAACACACATCCATAACATTGAGGCTAAGAGATGCAAAGTAGATAGTGATAATACTACTTATTTGTGGCACTCTCGTCTAGGTCATATTGGTGTAAAACGCATGAAGAAACTCCATTCTGATGGACTTTTGGAGTCTCTTGATTTTGAATCATTTGACACATGCGAACCATGCCTCATGGGCAAGATGATCAAAACCCCGTTCTCCGGTATGATGGAGCGAGCAACGGACTTGTTGGAAATCATACATACCGATGTATGCGGACCGATGAGTGTTTCGACGCGCGGTGGATATCGCTATTTTCTCACTTTTACTGATGACTTAAGTAGATACGGGTATATCTATTTAATGAAACATAAATCTAAAACATTTGAAAAGTTCAAAGAATTTCAGAATGAAGTGGAGAACCATCATAACAGAAAGATTAAGTTTCTACGATCCGATCGTGGAGGTGAATATTTGAGTTATGATTTTCTCACGCACCTTAAAGCAAGCGGAATCGTTTCGCAACTCACGCCACCCGGAACAGCACAGCGCAATGGTGTGTCTGAACGCCGGAATCGAACCCTATTAGATATGGTCCGATCAATGATGTCTCTTACTGATTTGCCATTATCATTTTGGGGTTATGCATTAGAAACCGCTGCATTCACTTTAAATAGGGCACCATCTAAATCCGTTGAGACGACACCGTATGAACTGTGGTTTGGTGCTAAACCTAAGTTGTCGTTTCTTAAAGTTTGGGGATGCGAAGCTTACGTCAAGAAGTTGATGCCGGACAAGCTCGAACCCAAAGCGGAGAAATGCGTCTTCATAGGATTCCCTAAGGAATCTATTGGGTATACCTTCTATCACAGAACCGAAGGCAAAGTGTTTGTCGCAAAGAACGGTTCCTTTCTTGAGAAGGATTTTCTCTCGAAAGAAGTGAGTGGGAGGAAAGTAGATCTAGACGAGGTTGTTGAACCTTCTCTTGAATTGGAGAGTAGCGCATCACCTGAAATTGTTCCAGTGCCGCCTGCACCAACGATAGAGGAAGCTAATGACAAGGATCATGAAGCTTCGGACGATGTTGCTACTGAACGTCGCAGGTCAACAAGGTCGCGTGCCCCTCCTGAGTGGTACGGCAACCCTGTCTTGACTGTCTTGTTGGTAGAAGACAGTGAACCTACGAACTATGAGGAAGCGATGATGAGCCCAGACTCTGAGAAATGGCTAGAAGCCATGAAATCCGAATTGGGATCCATGAGCGAAAACCAAGTATGGACTTTGGTGGACCCTCCTAGCGACCGAAAGGACGTTGAGTGCAAATGAATTTTCAAGAAGAAAACGGACGCGGATGGTAATGTTACCGTCTATAAAGCACGACTTGTCGCAAAAGGTTTTCGACAAGTTCAAGGAGTTGACTACGATGAGACTTTCTCTCCCGTAGCGATGTTTAAGTCCATTCGGATTTTATTAGCAATTGATGCGTTTCATGATTATGAAATATGGCAGATGGATGTCAAGACTGCGTTCCTCAATGGCAACATTGATGAAGAGTTGTATATGATGCAACCCGAAGGTTTTGTCGATCCTAAGGATGCTGATAAAGTATGCAAACTTCAGCGTTCCATTTATGGACTGAAGCAAGCATCTCGGAGTTGGAACCTTCGTTTTGATCAAGTGATCAAGAGCTTTGGATTTGTTCCAAATTGCTACGAAGCTTGTATCTACAAGAAAGTGAGTGGGAGCTCGATGACATTTCTGGTACTATATGTGGATGACATATTGATTATTGGAAATGACATTAACATGCTTAACGATGTGAAGAGTTATTTGAACAAGTGTTTTTCAATGAAAGACCTAGGTGAAGCTGCTTATATATTGGGCATCAAAATGTATAGAGATAGACAAAGACGCCTGATAGCTTTAAGCCAGAGTACATACCTAGACAAAGTTCTGAAAAGGTTCAGAATGGATAAGGCAAATAAAGGTTCAGTGCCTATGTTGTCAGGTAAGATATTGAGCAAGGCTCAGTGTCCAGCTATGGTAAATGATAGGGAAGCTATGAGAAAAGTGCCTTATGCGTCGGCCATAGGTTCTAACATGTATGCCATGCTGTGTACTAGACCGTATGTGTCCAATGGTCTTAGTTTGACGAGCAGATATCAAAGTGATCCAGGAGTGGAACACTGGACAACCGTGAAGAACATCCTAAAGTACCTAAATAGGACTAAAGAAATTTTCTTAGTCTATGGGGGTGATGAATAGCTCGTCGTAAAAGGTTACGTTGACGCTAGTTTCGACACCGACAAGGATGATTCTAAATCTCAGACAGGATACGTGTATATTTTGAATGGAGGAGCTGTGAGCTGGAGAAGCTGCAAGCAAAGCGTGATCGCGGGATCTACAGTAGAAGTGGAATACATGGTTGCTGCAGAAGCGTCAAGTGAAGGAGTTTGGATCAGGAACTTCATCACTGAGCTTGGCGTGGTTCCAAGTGCATTGCACCCACTGGAGATATTGTGTGACAACACTGGCGCCATAGCACTCGCTAAGGAACCAAGATATCATCCAAAGACCAAGCATATCAACCGCAAGTTTCATATAATCCGAGATTATATAGCAGATGGAGATCTGAAGATTAGCAAAGTACATACAGATCTGAATGTTGCAGATCCATTGACTAAACCTCTTCCACGTGGAAAACATGATCAACACCTCAGTGCCATGGGTGTGAGATTGTTGCCAAATGTAAACTAGATTATTGACTCTAGTGAAAGTGGGAGACTGTTGGAATTATGCCCTAGAGGCAATAATAAAGATGTTATTATTATAATTCTTGTTCATGATAATGTTTATATTCCATGCTAGAATTGCACTAAGCGGAAACTTTAATACTTGTGTGGTTTGTGAACAACACCGTGTCCCTAGTACGCCTCTATGGACTAGCTCATTGATTAATGATGGTTAAGGTTTCCTAACCATGGACATGAGTTGTCAATTAATAATGAGATCACATCATTGGGAGAATGATATGATGGACAGAACCAAACTAAGCGAAGCAATTAGATCGTGGTATCGTGTTCATCTTTGTGAAGCTTTTCCTATGTCAAATATTGTATTCCTTAGACCATGAGATAATACAACTCCCTGGTATCGGAAGAAAGCTTTGAGGTCATCAAACGTCATCCTATGAGAGGGTGATCATAAAGGTGTCTCTCAGGTGATCGGAAAGTATCTGTTGGGTTGTATGTATCGAGATGGGATTTGTCCCTCCCAAGTCGGAGAGATATACTTCGGGCCCACTCGGTAATCGATATCAACACCGCTTGCAAGCATGTGGTTAAGGAGTTAATCACAAAGTGATATCGGATTACGGAACGAGTAAAGTACTTGCTGTGAACGAGATTGAACTAGGTATGACGGTACCGACGATCAAATCTCGGGCAAGTAAAATATCGCGAGACGAAGGGAATATATATATGGGATTGATTGAATCCTGGCATCGTGGTTCATCCGATATGATCATAGATGAATGTGTGGGAGTCAATATGGGTTTCCAGACCCCGCTGTTGATTATTGATAGAAGATCATGTCTGCATATTCTCGAACCCGAAGGGTCACACACTTAACATGTCTCGACGCTAGGATAGATTGGATAATTGGTTTATGAGTTTTGTTCAGAGTCTCGGATGGAATCCGGGACATTACGAGAGGTTATGGAGTGGTCTGGAGAATAAGATTCATATAAGGCAGGGCAGTTTTTGGAGTTCGGAATTGTTCCGAGTTAATCGGTATTGTACCGGAAGCTTCTAGAACCTTCCGAAAGGGGACCAACGTGGCCCCACCTTCCGGGAGGGGGAATGGGCCTATGAGGGAGTGCCCTGGCCGCATTGGGCCAGGGGCACAAGGCCCCATAGGGCCCAGCCGGCCAAACTAGGGATAAACCCTAGTTGGAGCTTCTAGAAGGGGGGGTTTCCTTGCCCCCCACTCCTCCCTCCTTGGCCGCCGGCCTTGGGCTTGGGGGAGGGGTTAGGGCTGGCGCCCACCCCTCTATATATAGAGGGCTGGGGCGCACCACCCCCCACACCTCCTCCTCAACCCTAGCCGCCCTGCTGCCCTCCTCTCGCTATTCCTCCCAACTGCGTGTAGGCGAAGCCCTGCTACAGAAACTCTCCACCAATTGCACCGCGCCGTCGTGTTGTAGATCCAACCCATCTCTCCACCATACTTGCTGGACCAAGGAAGGAGGAGACGTCGAGGTGCTGCACGTGTGCATCTCACGAAGGCATCGCCACTTGTGGTGCTAGATCGGATCGGATCGCGAGGAGGAGAAGCGAGTACGACTACATCACCCACGTTCCGACGAACGTTCCGCTGTGCGAATCTTCAAGGGTATGAAGATCTAATCCAATCTCTCTCGTTGTTTGCATCTCCTAGATTAGATCTTGGCTTCCCTCTATTCGCATCCGTAGAAAATTTTGATTTACTATGCCGCGAAACCCATCAGTGATGAACGCCGTTTTCTCTTGGTCTTTGACCTTGAGTCGAATCTGGTTGTAGCCTGAGTAGGCGTCGAGGAAGGAGAGTTTCTCGCATCCTGCAGTCGAATCGATGATCTGGTCGATCCGAGGAAGAGAGAAGTGATCCTTTGGGCAGTGCTTGTTCAGCGACGTGAAGTCCACGCACATCCGCAGGATGTCCGTGTCCTTTTTGGGGACCATCACTGTATTGGAGAGCCACTCGCTTTCTTTAATCTCTCGGATGAAGTCTCCAGCGAGTAGTCTGTTGATTTCCATCCCGATGGCTTCGGCCCGTGGTTCGGACAATCTCCGGATGAACTGCTTGACGGGCTTGGTGTCGGGAAATACGTTTAGTGCGTGCTCGGCGAATTCCCTGGGAACTCCTGGCATGTCCGCGGGACACCAGGCGAAGATTTTCCAGCGCTCACGGAGGAATTCGACGAGGGCGCTTTCCTATGCAGGGCTGAGATCGTTAGCGATCAGCGCCGTCTTGGAGGCATCCGTCGGGTGGACCTGCACCTTTTTTGTGTTGACGGTGGAGTCAAAAGACATATCAGGTGCGTTTTGTCGTGCGATTGGGGGTGCCCCGTTGTCCGTCACCTCGCGGAGCCTTACGAGCTCCTCCTGCATGCCGAATGACTGGGAGATTCCGTTGAAGTCCCTGTCGCAGTGGTCCGATCGGGTGAAGCTCCCGTGGACCGTGATGACGCCCCTGGGTCCTGGCATCTTGAGTAGCAGGTACGTGTAGTGTGGTACAACCAAGAACCTTGCGAATGCTACACGCCCGAGGATGGTGTGGTATTGTGATGTCTAGTCCACCACTTCGAATTCGAGCCGCTCGCATCGGAAGTTGTCTGGCTTGCCAAAGATGACGTCGAGCCATATTTTTCCCAGGGGGAATATGCCTTTTCCTAGGACGATGTCGTGGAACGTTGTGTCTGATTGTTCCAGGATGCATAGCGGGATCTGCATTGCTGCTAGAGTGCTTGCGAACATCAGGTTGATGCCGCTGCTGCCGTCCATGAAGACGCGGCTCATCTCGAAACCTCCGATCTGCGCCTCCAGCACCAGCGCAACATGACCTGGACGAGGGATATGGAAAGGGTGATCCGAACGGCTGAACGTGATGCAGGACTCCGATCTGCTGAGGTACTCGGGGATGGCGGGTGGAGTTGTCACGGCCAGGTTGATCTGACGGGTGATTTTCTTCTGCACCCTATTCGTGGGGCGCCCCTTCTGGATCATTAGTGCTCCTTTCGGTGGGTGATACCCGTGCCCAGCGTTGTTCTGTGCTGGTACGACCGGTTGGTTCGGGCCTCCTACAGGTGGCGGTGGAGGAGCTCCATGCGCTATCTCTGCTGGTGCGGGTGCGTTCCCAAATCCAGGGGGTGGAGCTTGCTGCCTCATCTGAACCATGCTTTCGCTGAGCTTTTGGAACTCGCGGCAGTCCTTGAGCATGTGGCTTGCCTTCTTCTTACCATCCTGCTTGTCGATGTAGAAGTGGATGGTGCATGGACCCGACAGTTTTTCGTATGCCGAGGGTCCGTCGTCGCGGCCGCGGCGCTGCCACGACTGTGTTGGGCGTCCTCCATCTCGAAAGTTTCCTCCGCGATATCCGCCGCTGTTGCGGTTGGCGTCGTTGCGGCGATCGGCGTAGCCGGCCGTGACCATGTCGGGTCCATCGCGATCGTCGTAGACGCGCGGTCTCCTTTTTTTACGGCGCTCCCATCGTCGGCCGTAATCGTCCTCTTCCTCCGATTGTGCCCGGTGGACGGAATCTTCGCCCTCGGCCCACCTGTTGGAGATGTCCATGAGGTGGTCGAGTGTCTTGGGCTTGACGCGCCCAAGTTCCTCCTTGAAGTCCTGGCGCTTGACGCCGTCCTTGAAGGCGTCGATGGCCCTTTCTTCGGAGATGTGCGCCGCGGAGTTCTTGGTGTTGGACCAGCGCAGTATATACGAGCGAATGGATTCGCCCGTTTGTTGAGTACAGGCTCGCAACTCCTCGATCGAGGCGGGCCTCTTGATGGTGCCTTTGAAGTTTCAGATGAAACTGTAAGCTAGCTCCTCCCAGCTTCGGATGGATCCTGAAGATAGGGTGCTAAGCCAGATCCGGGCTGCGCCTGTCAGCTGTAGCTGAAGGCATTGCATGGCGGTTTCCTTGTCTCCACCGTGCAGCTTGACGGATGACAGGTGGTCGCTGAGCCACGCCTTTGGATCCTATGTGCCGTCGAACTTCGGAGTATCCGAAGGAAGTTTGAAATTTCGCGGCATCCATGTCCGTCGGATAGATATGCTGAAGCACCGGGCTCCGCAGAGTTCTCCTTCGTCTTCGTCCATCTCGGATTCAGACAAGCATGCGCGCTTTGTCGATTTTGCGTTGTGTTAGCGCGTCTCTGGCGTCGTAATCGCGGCTGCGATGATGCGATCTCTTGTGCCTTCGAGGAAGGTCATGGTCCTCTTCTTCGGATGAAGGAGTGGGACTGCGGTCGAACCTGACCGTAGCTTTTTTTCGGCTCCGTAGGAGCTTCTTGATGGAGCGCAGCTCCGAGGAGTCCGAGTCCGGTGAGTGCGGACTTGTGCATGGCTCTTTTCGGGTCCCCTTCCAGAGGTGGGTGGGACGCGAGGCACGCGGTGGCTGCCATGATCGCAGCTTGCGGCGTCTTCGGGATGATGTTGCCGTCGGCATCCATCTCCATGAAGGATGCGTGGAGAGTTCGAGTCACCTCACGGCGCTCCTTGGGGTCCATGTTCTCCGTCCGGGAGCGGTGCTTGTTGCCATGGTTGCCGTTCGAGCTGGAGCCGATGCCCATGGCGGAGAGCGCAGATCGTCGCGCGCTGGACTCCGAGGCTGCTTGTTTGTGTTTGTCAAGCACCTCTTGCATCTTGACCTGCTTCTTGTGCTCCTCGATCAGGAGCAAATGGTATGCCATCAGCATGTCCCGTGATGCGTCTGCAGGCAGGATCGTGCTGCCCGCCACGGCGGCGCGTGCCTGGGCCCATCCTTCTTTGATAAGGCGGATGACATGGCCGGTGTTATCCCCTTCGGGCGGGGGGGACTGGCTTCTTCTGTTCCCGCCGTTTCGGTCCTGCGGGTTAGGCGGCGGGTTGGGCGCTTGCTGATCCACGTCGCTCTGGATGACTACGGCGCATTGGTAGCGCTCGTAGATTGGTCCGCTGCTGCCACAACTTTCGGATCCGGAACCGTAGGTCCCTTCATCCGATGGCAGATCGCACATATCGGAGTTGCAGCTGCTGCTGTCGTAGGACTCATCTGTTGATGATGATGTGCGTAGCACAGGGTGTGGGGTCCACGAAGCGGGCCTGGTTGATGGTAGGGGCACCCGCTCTGGGAGGCGGAGGGTGCCATTTTGCCCCCACCTGGAAGCAGAAGCTCCCGAACAGGATCTCGAGTCCGTCGCCTACGGGCTCGAAGTCCTTCATGGTGGCCGGTGAGTGGGCAGTGAAGTCAAAAGCGCCGAAGAGGAGGTGACTCTCCGTCGCCGCAGAGTTGTAGATCGCTCAGGTTGGGACCGTCACGATCGCACAATCAGCGTCCCCAGTTCCCACAGACGGCGCCAATTGACGAGGTTTGATCTCGTCAATGCCCATTGTTATGGACTTGGGTGTTGGAGAAGATGGGGATGCTGGAGATCACGGAACGGTTAGCAAACAAGCAATACGGGACACGAGGTTTACCCAGGTTCAGGCCTCCGGAGGGAAAACCCTACTCCTGCTTGTCTGCTCTTGATTACGGCGAAATCGGTGATTACAGGGGTGCGCAGATGCAATCTGGCGTGGAGGTGCGTATGCGAAAGTATGAGAGAGAGAGAGAGATCTAGGTCGTGCCCTCCTGGCCTTTGTATAGACTTAGGCAGGTCCCAGGCACAGATCTAGTCGGTTACAGGTTCTAGAGTTTACCCCTTTGAATTTCCTATCTACTCTAGTCTTGCTCTCCAAGGATCCGAAGGCGTCATGGGCCTTGGCCACCCGAAAATCTTCATGAGCCGGCGTATATTTGCCGTGGGCCTTCCTTGGGCTGGACCAGGTATGCTGAGATCGTGTACCCGCGGGGTATAACCATGTCAGCTGGTGAAGCGTTCCAGGGCGGACTCTCGCCGGAGTCGTGGCGCACATCGAGGCCGGCAACAACCCCCGCCTCGGCCTGTTGTTGTGGCGTCCGGCATCGACCACGGCGGCGTCCTTTTCTAGTTATGAAATCCGATGTACTATGTGTCTTGTTGCCTACTTTAATAAAATTCCGTCTATATTCACCCATATTTCGCCGAGTTTATGTGAATTTAGCCGAACTTGGAAACTCAGCCTAGGTACGGAGTGAGAAACTGGGCGTACCCAGGCCAAAAACACGATTCGTTCGGCCGAAAATTGGTACGGTTTCCGCCTGGGTACGCCCAGTGAGTGGAGATGCTCTCATGCGATTGTCACTCACGGGAGCGCCCCTCTAAATACGGTTCAAAAAGGTGTATTTTACTTTTCATTAAATTATAAAATTTAATAAACTTTATGCCTATTTGTAAAACGTAAGTTTCATGGTGTAGAAGTCAAAAATTTAACACATGAACATTTTGAAAACCCATGGACCTTTGCACATGATTAATAAACTTTATGCCTATTTGTAAAACGAATTTTTTTTTGAATGCCTTGAAAGTATTTTTTTAATCACATGAAAATTTTTGACAACATTTATAGAAAACTCATCAAAATTTAACAAAACTTTTGAGCATTTTTTAACTGCATGAACTTTACTGGAATGTCGTGGAACTATTTTTTAACCATGTGAATATCTTTTTGACTCATGAACATTGTCAAAAGTCATGCATATTTTTTAAACTAGTGCATATTTAAAGAACATAACGCAACATAATGTAAAAGAAATAAGAAAGAAAGCAAATAAGAAAACAAAAGGAGGAATAGAAGAAACAAATAAGGGTAAAACAAGAATAAAAAGAACAGAATACTTGAAGTGGGCCTAGCCCACACAGAAGTCTTTCAGGTGCCGCGCCAGATAACACACGCGCGGCCGATGGTGAATAAGAATCGCCATAACTCATGCTCAAGGGGAGGAGCTGCTATTGTGTGCCCTACAAATGCACACCTCAAGCGTTCCCCTTATGGACCACCCTGATTCTGGCCCAATAACAGGTTCTTTTTTTTAAATGTTGTTTTATTATATTAATACTCTCTCCGTTTCATGTTTTAGGTTTGTCAATAAAATGTATTTAGACTTGTTTTAGTATGTAGATTCACTCCAAACATGAGTGAACATACATACTAAAAGTAGTCTGGATACATTTGCTTTACAAAGCTAAAACATTTTATATTTTGAAATGGAGGGAGTAGAATTTTTGGGATTTTCGAAAAAGTTCAAACATGAAAAATATTCAAAGATAAAAAAGGTTCAAATTTAAAAATTGTTCACATGCTACAATTATTCAAATATAAAAATCGTTCAAATTAAAAAAATTCAAATATGGTTTTTCTATAAATCGTTCAAATTTTAAAATTATTCACATGCAAACATAATATTTTTTTAAATTTAAAAGTTGTTCAAAAATTATAAATTGTTCGCATTTAAAAAAATTCAA
Source organism: Avena atlantica (assembly GCA_910589765.1). Taxonomy (NCBI): domain Eukaryota; kingdom Viridiplantae; phylum Streptophyta; class Magnoliopsida; order Poales; family Poaceae; genus Avena; species Avena atlantica. Next base: position 458,156,243 of record OU342736.1, read on the forward strand.
CTTAAGAAAAAAAGAAAAAGAAAACCGTGCAGAAAAAGGAAACCAAACCCAAGGAAAAACAAAATGAAAAACCGAACAGATTGGCCCATATCGGGGAACGCTCATGCGTGCTCTGTTAGCACGCGCGTTGAGCAATAAAAAGCAATTGCCATGCTCAAAACGGAGAATACGATATCCTCTGCAACATGAGGAATAAACCGTTATTTATTTCAATTTTTAGAGCCCGGTAAGATCGCCAAAGGTATCTTGAACTCAGGATCTTCCCAAACGAAATTTGGTTTTATAGTAAAAATAAAGTCGAACAAAACAGCCCGGTGGACAGGAGGCATCCTGCTTGGGCCATGGATTACGACCGTGTGATAGACCAATCGCGCGATAGTGCGGCAAGCTTTGGTGGTTGTCTAAACTCTAAACGCGTCACAAATAATAATAATACTCTGCCCGGAATCCGAAAGAAAAAATTCTAAAATAAACCTTAAACTCGTACAAAAGCTAAATGGAACCCCAACTCTTAATCACTGAAATCGGCACTCTAAACTTGCCAATTCTGGTCTATCTTGAACCCTTAATCGGTTTTTGATTTCAGAAAAAAATTCAAAAATAATTAATAAATCACTAGTCTAGGTGACTGAAATGGCCCACGTGTCATATACTCACATCTCTCTTTCACATCTAGTCTCGCTCCAATCAAACTGTGTTGGGCGTCATCGAGTGGTCGCGGTCGGGTTCGAGGAGCTCCTCCTCCTGGCGGGGCATGGCCAGGTCGTCGTCTCCATGCGTGTCGGCCTTAGGTGAGATTAGGATGTACAACTTCGGCTTCATCCTATGATGATGCTGGTCTTGCTCCTTAGGCACCTTGCCCTCGCCTCCCGCCGGTGCAAGTGCAACCACTACGTGCGCGTGCCGACGGTGGCACCCTCGCCCCTAACTCAGATACATATCCAGCGTCCTCTGTTCGTGCTACCCTGCCACCGCTGCGGTCGCCAAGGCCGACACGAGGGCCAGACAAGAAATCACCACTATCACCGTGAGGCGTTGCGCCACAGACGGCGGACACCCTAATCTCCCCCTGACCCGTGCGCGCTTGAACTCCCCGAATCAGCAGGCTAGCCATGCGTGATCTTCGACAATCTGGCCATTCCGCTCTACTCTCTACGGGATGGATACTTTTTAAACCGAAGGCTCGATGAGCCCAACTTTGAATTAACAAAGCCAATAGTCGGCCAGAGTACAAACACGGTTACAACATAAGAACAAAGGACCAAAAAGCTGGGGATACCAGTTAGAGATACAAGAACAGAAGGCGAGAAGCTAAAGACATCGAAGAGAACAATTATAGCAAGGCTACAAGTTCTACTAGAAGGGCCCAAGCCTTCAGCTTGACACTAGCGCCTCGACCTAAAACTTAAAGCACCGAGACGCCACTCCGAGGGACTGCACCAAATCAGGCAAGCACCACTAAGTAACCCAACTCGCAAAGGACCACCAACTCCAAGGATGCCGACTGACTGCACTGATGAGAAGACGAAACTCCAGGGTTCAAAAGGGGGGAACTTCATGACAATGCCTCCAGGAAGGGAAACAGCGCTCGCGAGCGTCGCCATTGTCGGCACAAGGCATAGTTGTGCAATGCTTTCGCAGAGGCTCCAACACTCACCCCATGAAAAAACCTATGGCTTTGTACAAGTAAACAAGAAATCCACTGGCTCGTGAAGAACACCGGAGTTCTCCCGTGGCAAGGAACCAACTCTCAAACCTCCCTAGGTTCGAGAATGGCCGTGCAACCGGAGGCACACCGTTTTAAAGAAGCCGAGCAAAACTTGAAACAGGCATCAAACAACAGGAATTCCATGGAGGAACCCAAAGATGACGTAAGTCATAGAGACTGCAGAAGGTGCCCATGGAGGAGGCAACCAGCAGCAAGATGGGGGTCATGGCCACACCTTCCAGGAGGTGAACGTCATTCGTTGTAGTTGCCGTCGTCAATGGCCAATGCCTTGCATTGCTTTCGCAAACACCCCATCAAACCAACGACGTCCCTGCTAGACAAGAGACCAGGAGGACCTACACTAATCCTGCCACCAGCGCCCCTGCAAAGCACTGATGGCCGGCCTTCCTTAGAGAGGACAGGATCTAGACGCACCGCCCTAGAGGTCATTAGATCTGGCTGGAGGGGAACCAAAAACAGGCGGGACGCTGCCAAGCCGTTGAAGCTCCACCCCACCGACCACGAACCCCAATTAGGACACATCCCAAGGTTCGTCGGCACCTCCACGAGCAGGAGCCGAGAGGAGGGCGAGGTTCGCCGCCGCCGGACACCGATCCCGCGCGCCATGGCCAGTCCAGATCCATCCCGGTAATACAACGTGTACGCATGTATATGGAGGCCAGTGCAACAGAGAGGGTGGGAGACCGGACATGCTCGTCTCGAGTGTTCGCTTAACGTCTTGGTTCTGGTTGGCAAAAGCAGATGAGAGTAAGATTAGGGAAGAACCTTTCAAGTGAGGTCCACATGTCACTGAGAGTATGTCGAGATCCCGGTCGGGTTGTAACTTTTCCAAATACGCCAAACATATCCAGGGTCCAATATAGACCGGGATGTACAAGTTCGGAGTGCCAATTTGAGGGATCAGAAGTTTGGGGTTTGATTTAGTTTCTGTGTACTTGTTCAAGGTTTATTTTGAGGGATTAGAAGCATGTATGCCAGGTCTCACGCACTTGATAGCATTTCTCCGGAGAAATCTCGTAACGGAATAGTGTGTGTTGCTAGATCGGGATCGCGGGCTGGCATACATGCTCTGACAACCGACAGTACAAATGTAACGTTAGATAATATAAATAAATGAGAGACTGGGGTCAGGAGATATGGCGATACGATCTTCAGTGTTTTACGCGATCAGTCAGAGTCAGATATGTTATGCTAACAAATCAAATCAAATCGAATCAAAAGAGAAAAATAGATGTCCAGGACAAACCAAGGGTCCGTCCAACCTGTTTCCAACATTCACTGGACTGGATCCCCACACGTTCGGAAAACTCCAAGGGTTCATTTCTACCGAGAGTTCTTGTAATGGATCGGTAGAGGGGGCGACCGCGACCGTGAGATTCGCATGTACGCAGGCTGACATGCGACAGTGGAACTGGAACGCTGGATATATATGATAAATAAATTACAGCCATGGCTCAGCTGGAGATACGCGCGATACGACATCCAGAGTTGGTCCGGTCAGTCGGAGTCAGAGATATTGTTACTCTATGTAAACCAAGTCAGATCAAAAGACAAAACCCGAAGTTCAGAACAGACAGAGATGTCTGCCCGCAGCAGAAAAAGTCCAATCCGTTCCAGCATTCACCGAACTTGCACGTTGAGTACAGATGCAGAGTACTGATCAAGCGAGCTCAGCAAAACCGGAGAGATCATTCACCGTTACAGACTACCTCGAATCACAGCCAAACGCATGGCTACTTTGAGAGATTAATAATCAATTTAATTAATTCTTGACCACATACACAACATAGGTCCTTGATTTTCTTCGGAACTCTATCGAAAAAGGAATCTTCAGAAGAAGAGACGGAGTAGTAGTTGCGACATGATGAATACACTATCTAGGAAGCTTGATGAATCGACGACGATGGCTCTAGCGCCGTGGCCAGGTTCCCTTCTGCATGAAAATGTCGAAAGATTCATCCTCTGCTAAACATGAACAGATGCATCTTTTGGGAGATAATAATTGGTCGATCAAGCAAGTAATAACGTACCGTCGTCGCCGGCGATGCCCTTGTCGTGGCGCTCGACGCACTGGAGGATGTACTTGAAGGCCTCGGTCTCGCAGGGGATGGCCAGCGCGCCCTCCTGCCGGAACCCGAACTCCTCCTCGGCCTTCTCCAGGAGGAGCCGGAACACGGGGTGGCCCAGGTAGCTGGTCGGGATCACGAACCGCCGCTGCTCCAGCCCCACGTACACGGGGCAGTACCCCCGCGGCACGTCCGGCGCCGCCTCCGGGCTGTGGCAGCTCTCGTCGTCCGAGTCCACCGTCAGCGTCCGCCTCAGCCGCTGCAGCACGAACGGCGGGATCGACGGCGCCGCGGCACCTCCTCCGCCTGCCGCCGCCGCCGCCGCCCGGGCTTCCTCCCGTTCCCCGTCGTCGACGTCGTCGTCGTGCCTGGCGCCCAGCGCCCACCTGTGCAGCAGCTCCCGCAGCCGCACGATCGTCGTCGTCGCCGCCTTCCCGCCGTCGTCGCCCATACTTACTACGCGCACGGCGCCGTACGTACACGGTACACCTTCAACGCTGGCTAGCTAGCTACTGACGAACTTGTTGGATCTCGAGAGGTTGGGATGGATGCTGCTGGCCGGGAGCTGGAAGAATAAACGAGGGGATGGCATGCGCTGATTATATAATCAGCTGGTCGTACCCCTATGCCGCCCGCCCGACGCGCAGGAGGTAACATGGCGCCATGGCGGCCTCTAGAGAGAAGGAGAAGGAAAATGATTCCGCTGCCGAATATTAAAAAAAGGTCTTTGCTTAGCTAAGAGGCCGCGCAAGAGAATATGTACTACCATGTATATTAGACATTTAGTCCCATCCATCCATGAACCATGATGCCAGCTTCTCAGGATTTTCTGGGTGGCAAGGCAAAGGCAGGGAGGGACTTGTGTGTTGCTTGCAAGCTAAGCTGGAATATTTTAGCTAGCTCAGCATACTAAGTGCAAGTGCTATCTAGGGAAATTAGAATTCCATAAAGTCAGCAACAAAAGCAGGCTGGTGTTAGATACCAGGCCAAGAATTTCTACTCCGATTTACACGAGAGAACATGCATACGCATGATTGTGTTGGATGGTTGCCAGGTTACAACAATGATGATTACGCCAGTGCATCTCCGATCTGTGTAGAGAGTAAAAGTACAGTAAAATACACACCGGCGCGCACATACAGTACTACAATATTTCCATCGTGATCGGGTTCCCCCTTTTGTGTGACCCGACATGGCAAAACACGGCCGCCCCGGAGACAATTCTTCAGCGCTTAAACAATAACTAATGACTGGGTGGCAGGACAGTAAAGAATCCGCAACCTTTACGTACGTGTCCTTGTTGCAGCGAGTGATGCATGCATCGCATCTGAACAAGGAAAAGGTACTCCTAAATAATGAAACCGGCCGGCCAGAATGTTGTTAACTAATTTTTGATGACGAACCAAACAACCGTTAGCACATCAGCGCATTGGAAATAGTACTAACATATTTAGCTAGCTAGCCTCGTGGTTACGGAATAAATGAAATAAAAGAAACTTACTCCGTGTCACTTTCCTTAATCTAATTTTTTATGAACTGATAGGGATTTAGCTCACTGACGACGTACTAATGATCAATCAAGCTAGACTGTCAGATAAGGCCAGCAGGGGCATCGCTTGGAACTAAAGCCGGTGTAGGGCAACGTGCAGCCACATGACCGACTACGGACTGACTAACTTCCGGCTTCCCCAAGGTATCACAGGAGACCTCGACATGTTGCATGTTAACGAAGCCGGAATTTCTAAGATTTACACGAGAACATATATACGCGTGAAAGTGTTGGATGGATGCCAAGTTATTAGTAATAGTAGAACATGATTACGCCGGTGCATCTCTGATCTGTCTAGAGGGTAAAGTACAGTAAGATATACACGCCGGCACGGCACGGCACACATAGTATTTCTTTCCTGATCGGGTTCCCCTTTTCCATGGCCCGACATGGCAAAACAGGGGGAGCCGGAAAACACTGGGTGCTGGCTGCACAATGAACGGACATCGAGCCAATTCGTAATAAGTGCGAGCTCCTTAAACAATAAGAGCATCTCCAATCGTTTATCCAGCAGGCAATTCGGCCGCCGAAATTACATCCGGACGCAAAAAATCAGTCCAGTCGCGTATTTAGGCACCTCTTTTCATTCGGATTTAGGCCAATTTTGGTCTGAACTACCCAGGCTGAACCCAGGATCACGGGTACGTCCTGGGAACGGCGGACACATCGAATTCGCCGAGTGGACCAGCCTGTCAGCGACATAAGCCAAGTCGTCGCCATCCTTCCCGTCCTCGCCGCCGAACTCGGCCTACAAAAGGCATACATCTCGCCGTCTCTCTTCATAGTTTCTCACACCACTCCCAACTCTGGTGAACTCCGGACGGTCGCACCTTTCTTCCTCTTCAACTCCGCCGAAAAGACATGGCCGAGGGATTTCCCGTTCGACGCACGATGCAGCCGTGGGAAGCCCGGCTGCTCCACGAGGCGCGCTATACGACGCCGCCGGACACTCACCTCCCCTTCGCCTGGCAACTCAGCGCCGGCGGGATCCCATTTCCGCCGATGCCGGCCGACGAGGACCTCGCCGGAGAGATCTAGGCGGCGGCCATGCAAGACCCGAATCTCACCAAGGATCCTGGCAACCTGATGTAGTTCTTAGCCGAAAGACGTCTCGAGGAACTCACCCGACACGACGGACCGCCGGGCTCGCCGCCGCAGCGTCACAATGTGGCTTTCCGCCGTCGCTGGTGGAGCGTTCCAGGACGAACTCTCGCCAGCGTCATGGAGCACATCTAGGCCGGCAACCACCCCCGCCTCGGCCTGTAGTTGCAGCATCCGGCGCCGACCACGGCGGCGGCGACGGCCTTTTCCTAGTTATTAATAAATTCGATGTAATATGTGCGTCCTTGTCCTAATTAATGAAATCCACCTATATTCGCTTATTTTTCACCGAGTTTAACTGTATTTCGCTGAATCTGGGAACTCGGTCTGGGTACGCGAGTGGAAAGCCCGGCGTATCTAAACCAAAAACACGTTTCGTTCGGTTAAAAAAAAAGTCCGGATTTTGGTATAAGTTCGTCCAACAAGTAGAGACTGGGAAGGTTGGCAGAACAGTAAAGAAACGACAACCTTTACACGTACGTGTACGATCCAGCTAATCTACTCGATCATGTAGTATGCATTGCATCTGAGCAGGCAAAAGCGTACTACACCCCGGATTGTTTAATCAACCAAACAACCCGGCCGTTAACACATCGGCATTGTAAATCGTTAAAATATTACTACGTACTCCGATCGGGGTCTCGTGGTCGATCGGCCCCCATGTCGTTTTCTATTTCGCTTACCCTCATGCATGTAACTGACTGACGTGTGGCCTGGACTTCTGTACGTGAACGTACAGTACAGACCAACAATTAATCGTGCTAGATGTTCTCAGATAAGGCCAGGCTAGCAGGGGCATCGCTTGGAACTAAAGCTCGTACGTGTAGGTAACGTGCAGCCACATGACTGACCGACTACTGGGTACATACCGATCGAGTACTGACTGACCAACTAGCCCACACGGGAGTCGTACGCAAAAGCGCACGGGTCGCTTCCGGGTTCCCCAAGGTATCGCGTGAGGCCTCCTCGACATGTTGCATGAATGCATGCTCCAACCAAAAGCGACGCGCAAAGCTCATCCAACAAATTTAAGGGAAAGCTATCGATCGGTGCCATGTGATCTAGAGATAGAGAGAGGTCGGTGGCAGCTTCTTCTTAACTGCCTGCCTGCCGCCGCCGGTTAAATTTTTTCCATACTCATGCTTCGCTCGTGCCGAGTGGTTCCCTTGTCCATAATAAGTTCGGCCGGCCAGGGCGTGTAGCGTGTTTCCGTGTTTCGGCGCGCCATGGCTAAGCTTCCTGGCATTAAAGTTCTGGTGGTTTTGTAGGGCAGGTCCCATACCGCGCCCAGCTGGGCGTATGGTCTCTCGGTTCCTCTGATATCTTCTACGCTTAGCCAGCTGGGCGTATGGTGATCTATTCTGGTAGTATATAGTATCTGCTTTAAAAGGCTAGCCGCGTGGTACGCCGAGAATAGATCACCGACGAGAGCAGAGTGAGCTAGCGCTAGACATCAGCCATCTATACTTTGAGTGCTTCCAATTCCATCATGGTTCTTTTTTAAAGCTGCAAGCCATTAATTTGTTGGAGTAGAGTATCTCTGCTTTAAAAGCAAGCCGCGTTGTGGTACGCTGAATATTGCTGTTGCCTTTGGCTTAGTCAAGTCATTCCACCATACTGGCCGGTTAAGTGTATATATACAGCTGTAGGTATAGACTTTTGTTAAAGAATTGCTAACTTTGTTGCCCAGCAAAATTTGGAGATTCTCTTTTTTTTTTTTTTTTTTTTGAGGAATTTGACAGTGATTGACACCTCTTATAAGAACTCAAAAGGTAGGGACTTCCGTGCTCGGCCCATGAAGAACTTTCTTTGAGGCCTGAAGCTTTCCACACGTTAACCCGGCCCATACAAGCCTCCTCCTGCTTCTGTTTTACTCGGGCCTGGCCCAATGTGCGCCTCTGAAAAAGTCCGTGCGGTTCCGTAGAGTTCGGAGGCTTTCGGAAAACGGAAATGCGCGTGGACTACTCTTGCAAGCGTAACCGACCACCGCCTGCGTACGCCTGGATGCAAAACTCCGGTGCAGTTTGCGCGTATCAACAAACGCGCGTATTCATGAGGATCGATATAAAGAGAAGACAAAAACGCGGATTGCCGATTCTATAACTCATCCATCCCTTCTCTCTCTGCAGCACCCCAATCAATCACACTCGAACAAGAACGCCTGAATTCCAAGAAGAACGCATCCAAGCATCCGACAATGTCCCGGCCGTTCCTCCTTCCGCGGTTTGTCCCACTGATCCTGCTACTGCTAGCCTCGGCCGCGGCCGAGGCGCCAATCTCGCACCGTTCGCCAGGCCGTTACGCCGTCGGGGCGCAGCTCGCGGAGGCGCCGTCGTCCGGCACCGTTGGCTGCAGCCGGAGCGCGGAGGCGGCGTCGCGGGTGGTGGAGGAGAGCTGCACGGACGACATCGTCAGGTCCTTCTTCGGCGTCCGCGGACGCGGCGTCTGCTGCCGCGCGCTGGAGGCGGTCGGCGCCGGGTGCTACCGCGCGGTCTTCTCGGACTCCCCGTTCGCGGACGTCTACCCGACCATCCTCGGCAACGTCTGCGGCCTCGCCGCCGCTCCGGCTCCTAGCCCCGGCACGTCACAGAATGATCGTGCACCTACTGATCTGTTCTTGTAACGGGATTGACATTTATTATCATGTCACATCTCGAAAAATGGGTATATGGAACGTTAGTTCCTGTTCCGTGGAAAAATGTTCGTACGTATGATGGGAACTTGGATTAAGGTTTAAGTTTAATACAGTATGATCCATGTACATAAGACGTATATATAAATATCTCTCTGTCACACCTCACACGAGTCACGGTCACTGACTCACCACGGCATGTACTTTTGCTGCGTGGACGTGGACGTGACGTGACAGCGTGATCGTCTCGGTGGAAAAGAACGAGAAGACGAGGCGCCAGCACGAAAGGTCAAAAGCGTACAGTACCAAAATGTATATCTACTGTCGCGGTATGATTGACGTTCCTTCACTACCCACACACACTACGGGACACGCGCGCTACGTCGAGGGCAAAAGGCCGTCGGCGTAGGCCAAAATGCCCTCGGCGTATGGTACGCCGAGGGCTGCCCTAGGTGTAGCCTCCTCGGCAAAGATCTTACTCGGCGGAGTACACTGAAGCCGTCGCGTATCAAAATGCCGTCGGCGTATGCTACGCCGAGGGCTTTGCCGTCGGCGTAGCGACTGTCGGCATAGCCTGACGACCGGTTGCAAAAATATATTTTTTTTAATAATATTTTTTTCTTAATTTTTTTATTCTTTGAATTGTTTCACTTGTTAATCTCCTACGTTGAACATTTTTAACACCAATTATACTTATTATTTGATTAAATTCCAGTCTTAGTCAAACTTCCCAGCAGGTCACCCATCCTAATACTACTTCAGCTTTAGCACGTTTAACATCCTCGTTCCTTCAGAATCCGTTTCCGCAAAGTAATTCATACATTGGTATCAATACTATGATATCAATCCTATTAACTCTTATATCATCATGTCACATGTTTGTATTTTTTGAAATTACAAACAATTATTTAAGTAAATATTAATGAATAAGTAAAAAAATTATTGAACTCAAATAAAAATATAATAATTTTATTTTTTTTGTATTTTTCTATTTAATATAGAATAATTAATATCTTTAAATCTGTAAATCGATTTCAACAAATAATATGTTTAAATTGATCAGAAAAATGAGAGGAATCCAAATATGATATCCATATCAACTAATCACAAACCCTCCGTTTTTGAATTAGCTATTTGGTGGTTGCTTTAGAAAATTTCCTTTTTGCGCTCGGATAATGAAAAATGCCTTTTTGGTGCGATGAAAAGGAAAACTTGCATTGGATCTTTGATAAAATAGCATATTGTGAACCTAAAAATGATTTTTGTAAAAAAAATGAGCATCGGATCATGTACCTGTAGTTCATATCTGACCCACTTCCTACCGATTCGGCAGGAATTTGTCTTTTTCACCAAAGGTGGACGGAAAGGTTTCGGATCCCCCTGTTGGGACATTGTCCATATAAGGTGGTATAGTATTTTTGTAAAATGTGGTGGTAGTATTTTGAATTAGCCATTTGGTGGTTGCTTCACAAAACCGTCTGTTTTTTATACTCGGAAATTAGAAAATGGCCTTTTGGTGCGACGAAAAGGAAAACTTCCTCCTGCAACATTGTTCGCCATCCCATGATGCATGTGTATGCATAATATGGGCACATTATCACAAACTATATCTTGATTCTAGCCATAACATTGGTCATTTGACCCGAAAGCAAAGAAATCTCGAATGAGATAGGTCATTTTGTGAAGGGTTTTGTGAGACATAATCAATATATCAAGTTTGCTATTTTTCCTTATAAATATGTCACATAATATGACACCACGCGAAGGTTTCGCATTGTTTCGATCATTTTTCAATTTTTTATGCCCGTTTTAAACTATCGTTAAACTTTGTCGAACGGCGGACATAAAGATGCTTAGCTCGGGGCCGAGCCTCGCTAAAATTTCATTAGATCTTTGATAAAATAACATATTGTGAACCTAAAAATGTTTTTTGTAAAAAAAACATGAGCATCGGATCATGTACCTGTAGTTCATATCTGACTCACTTCCTGCCGATTCGGCAGGAATTTGTCTTTTTCACCAAAGGTGGACGGAAAGGTTTCGGATCCCCCTGTTGGGACATTGTCCATATAAGGTGGTATAGTATTTTTGTAAAATGTGCTGGTAGTATTTTGAATTAGCCATTTGGTGGTTGCTTCACAAAACCGTCCGTTTTTTATGCTCGGAAAATGGGAAATGGCTTTTTGGTGCGACGAAAAGGAAAATTTCCTCCTGCAACATTGTTCGCCATCCCATGATGCATGTGTATGCACAATATGGACACATTATCACAAACTATGCCTTGATTATAGCCATAACATTGGTCATTTGACCCGAAAGCCAAGAAACCTCGAATGAGATAGGTCATTTTGTGAAGGGTTTTTTTAGACATAATCAATATATCAAGTTTGATATTTTTCCTTATAAATATGTCACATAATATGACACCACGCGAAGGTTTCGCATTGTTTCGATCATTTTTCAATTTTTATGCCCGTTTTAAACTATCGTTAAACTTTGTCGAACGGCGGACATAAAGATTCTTAGCTCGGGGCCGAGTCTCGCTAAACTTTCATTAGATCTTTGATCAATAGCATATTGTGAACCTAAAAATGTTTTTTGTAAAAAAACATGAGCATCGGATCATGTACCTGTAGTTCATATTTGACCCACTTCCTACCGATTCGGCAGGAATTTGTCTTTTTCACCAAAGGTGGACGGAAAGGTTTCGGATCCCCCTGTTGGGACATTATCCATATAAGGTGGTATAGTATTTTTGTAAAATGTGGTGGTAGTATTTTAAATTAGCCATTTGGTTGTTGCTTCACAAAACCGTCTGTTTTTTATGCTCGGAAAATAGGAAATGGCTTTTTGGTGCGACGAAAAGGAAAACTTCCTCCTACAACATTGTTCGCCATCCCATGATGCATGTGTATGCACAATATGGGCACATTATCTCAAACTATGCCTTGATTCTAGCCATAACATTGGTCATTTGACCCGAAAGCCAAGAAACCTCGAATGAGATAGGTCATTTTGTGAAGGGTTTTTTGAGACATAATCAATATATCAAGTTTGCTATTTTCCTTATAAATATGTCACATAATATGACACCACGCGAAGGTTTCGCATTGTTTCGATCATTTTTCAATTTTTTATGCCCGTTTTAAACTATCGTTAAACTTTGTCGAACGGCGGACATAAAGATTCTTAGCTCGGGGCCGAGCCTCGCTAAACTTTCATTAGATCTTTGATAAATAGCATATTGTGAACCTAAAAATGATTTTTGTAAAAAAACATGAGCATCGGATCATGTACCTGTAGTTCATATCTGACCCACTTCCTGCCGATTCGGCAGGAATTTGTCTTTTTCACCAAAGGTGGACGGAAAGGTTTCGGATCCCCCTGTTGGGACATTGTCCATATAAGGTGGTATAGTATTTTTGTAAAATGTGGTGGTAGTATTTTGAATTAGCCATTTGGTGGTTGCTTCACAAAACCGTCCGTTTTTTATGCTCGGAAAATGGGAAATGGATTTTTGGTGCGACGAAAAGGAAAACTTCCTCCTGCAACATTGTTCGCCATCCCATGATGCATGTGTATGCACAATATAGGCACATTATCACAAACTATGTCTTGATTCTAGCCATAACATTGGTCATTTGACCCGAAAGCCAAGAAATCTCGAATGAGATAGTTCATTTTGTGAAGGTTTCTTTGAGACATAATTAATATACCATGTTTAATATTTTCCTTCTAACTATGTCACATAATATAACACCACGCGAAGGTTTCGCATTGTTTCGATCGTTTTTGAATTTTTTATGCCCGTTTTAAACTATATATAATATTTTATATTTTACTTAATTTTTATTTATAAATGTGTAATATTTAAGGTTAGATAGATAGGTCTTATTTTTCTGCAAATTTTGATATATTATTTGTATTTTTCCGAATTAGATTGATTTTTCAAAGTTTAATGAGATAAAATAAAAAATAGCTACGCCGAGGGCAGCCGTCGGCGTATGCTACGCCGAGAGCAGCCGTCGGCGTAGCATAGAATATGCCGAGGGCAATTTTACGCCGACGGCTGCTTGGCGGGGCTGGCCTGAACGACGATGGCTACGCCGACGGCCCTGACGTTTGGCCGTCGGCGTAGCTTTCCAGTCCTGTAGTGACAGCTTGTCTAGTTTCCTATCTCAAAAAAAAAAACTTGCCTCGTTTCCGTTGAAAAAGAAAAGACGTAGCTTTGTGGTGAAGGACGAGCTGGTCTAAATGCTTAATTGCTGCTATATACATATGAAACTGATCAGCTAATGAATAAAGGGACGAAAAGCAATTTTCCCAAATCCTACCTCTCACATGGTCGATTTTTTCTTCTTCTGATTTTCCCTTTGGATACTGTCAACTTTGCTGGAACACTACCCAATATGAATGCGATTGATGTTACTTCCTCCCGGTACTGCTTCCTCCAATGCGGACCAAGTTAAGTGGTAAGTGGTAACTAAGGTACCGTCATGTCACCACTCGCCACCGAGGACATAATACTCCATATAGATTCTGAAATCTACCGGTGTTAGAGCATCTCTAGTGGCTCGTCTATATGCCCGTTTAAAACGATTTGGACGACCGTGGATGAAAAAAGCCTTTCCAGTGGCTTGTCTAAATGAAGGTCTAAATTTAGACGTCCTTCCAAACCTGCTACCCATCGTCCATATATGGACGACGACGGTGCCACGGCCGTCCAAAGCAACTTCTCTCCCGGGAGCTCACTCCCGCGCCAGCAGTTGGAGACGTAGGACGCAGGTGGCACTCGCGCGAGGTTGCCGTCCCTCTGCTCGCCGGCTCCATGTACTCTCCTTTTCCATGTAGACTTCGCGAGAGGGAGAGATAAATTGGACGGGAACGAGAGGGTGTTCAACCATGGTGCCTAGGAGCACGCTAGATCCATCAGCCGGCAGCCAATTTTTGTCGGATCCGAATGCAAATCAGTTAGCCGGGCGCGGTCTCGTCTGGTCCTGTTGGAGACAGGCTCGGGCGTGGAGGGGGGCATGGGGTCGCGTGAGACGTCGGTCCTAGCGGCGGACAGGGAGGAGAATGGGAAGGGGCATGTCGGCGGTTTGGGAGGAGCAGCGGCAGGGGCATGGTGGAGGGCTGCAGCTACTCCGACGGTGTTGAAGAGAGGAGGCTTGTCTAGTACTGAACTTGCTGCTTGTGCATCGATACAGAATATAGAAGTGAGGTGATGTACTACTGAATATTGCTGACATTACTTGTATCGCTGCATAATATACAAATATTTGCTTGTATTGATAATCATGATAGTATCATGTTTGCTACTGAATATTGCTTCTAAATTTTAACGATAGTTATAAAAAAAATATTAAAATATTAGAGAGAGGATGTAGAGGTCCTACATATACACGTTTCGCTGAAAAACTAAGATCGTCTATATTCTCTCTCATTTTAGACGGTCCTCTATATAGACATATAGACGTTCAGATTTGGACGTTCCACTAGAGATGCTCTTACAGATTGAGATCCTCTCACTTGCGACCTGCTAACTTTCGCCGACTTTGAGTCATTAACACGTACACCCTATAAATGATGAGTCCTTGTGTCAGTGACTAAATTCACCTGACATTGAATATTCACTTGATTAATAGATAGTTGTTTTTTATTGGACAAAAAGTTCCGTTGTGTTAGCTCCACAACAAAGTTTATTTTACTGTCAATACCAAATCTAATCTCTTTGGTACTAGCGCATCCTCCACTATGATTTCGGCATCAACATCCACATCAACCAATTCATGCAAACCACTATATGCGAAAGGGTGGGAGTTTTTTGGTTCCTATCATTGAACTTTAAACTTTGTAGATCCAAAAACAGTGGTAATATAGTGCACATACATATTTTTTGAATATTGGTGCAACATAATATCTATAATCATAACGATTAAGTTTTACCATTTTGGATATTTCAGGTGCACCAGAAAGCTGAAATTGTTTTTACCCATAGTGTTTTTGTGTGTATTGTTGACATGCATAGTCTTTGGTTCAAATTCTCATGTTTGTTAAAATGATGAAATTCTACATGAGGATCTTGATGAAACTACAAATGGCTTGGATAAGAGGTGCACCTGCATGGATGCTCCCTCACTTCTCCCATGACAAAATTAAACAAATATGACACGACAAACACAATCTCCAATTTGCTTCTGTCTAGTGAGCTGAATTGATGGATATCACACAATCAGCCATCACACTTTTGTAAACCGAATTTGTTTCCATGTGGAACCCCGACAACACAATTACATAATCATTGCGCCAAGCGCGATTAAATACTAGAGATTTCATGTAATGCTTTGCTCTGGCTCTAGTTACCAAGATTGTGGATTCAGAAATGCTTTTTTGCACAAAAGTTAAAAAGAAGGACATTTTGCCATGTTTAAAGAAATGCAACCTGGAGGTTATACAGGCCTCCAAGCAGTTCAATAGACAAAAATTGGGTGTGTATGGTGAGAGATCGGGTGCTACCACTCAAACGCGGTATCTCACGGGAAAGACAGGTATCAACACCTCCTAGCCATCGAGGCTATGCCCCGGTTCACATTTTTGATCATGTTTGAATACAATGGATAGAGAACATAAACATATCGTTTGAAGAGACATTTTGTCTCCATGGTGCACATGCACCTGCCATGAACAATAAATTAGGAAATATAATAGGATGTCAAAGAAATGTTGAAAAAATTGCACTATATGCTTGAGTCTTTGGCATGGTTGTAAATTTTTGTATCAAAAGAAACATCTTTGTTTAGTTATGAGCATAAAATCAACCTAAATCTGCTAGTAGTATACTAATCAAACTTGCGTTTCTCTTTGTGGGGAGTATAAAATCAACCTTTTCACAAAATTGTAAATATGAGCATCTAAAAGACTTGTACTACATCCTAAATTTGGCTAATTCCAAAATATATTTACACAATTAAAGACTATTTTGTCCAATCAGATGCGCCTTCGAATTTCACTTTCTCTTTAATTTACTAGTGCAAAGCTCCCGAACCATCTAATAAAACTTGCATAAGAAGGCTAAAGCTAAGCAACGGCGATCCATTTATAGGCTGCCTATATTAGACTTTTATGCATAGCTTAGCCTATTTCCAACAAGATTGAAGCAGTCGTGTCATGTCATAGGAGTAAATCAGGAGCTTTCATTCTTATGCAGG
The DNA here is from genome assembly GCA_910589765.1 of Avena atlantica. Classification (NCBI taxonomy): domain Eukaryota; kingdom Viridiplantae; phylum Streptophyta; class Magnoliopsida; order Poales; family Poaceae; genus Avena; species Avena atlantica. The sequence continues at coordinate 458,172,528 of OU342736.1, forward strand.
GTTCTTGCTACTACTTCCTTTTGTCCCAAAATAAGTGTTTTGGTTGTCTAGATTCACATATATTTATATACAGCACTATAAAACACGTCTACTCCCTCCGTCCGCAAATAAATGTACATTTAGTTTTTGACTAAATCAAACATAACTCAATTTGACCAACTTTATAGAGAAATATAAAAACATATATTACATCAAATTGATACATTATGAAAATAGATTTAAAAATAAATCTAATGATAATAATTTAGAGTTATAAATGTTGATACGTTGTATTAAAAAGTTAGTCAAACTTTAATACATTTGATTTAGGACAATAGTAGAAATACACTTATTTACGGATGGAGAAATAAATACGTACGGACGTACTCCTTTGCTTTGGCATGGAACGAGTAAACTCGAGCTCTGGAATTTTCCAGAACCATGTGCTCGCGTACGAGTGCATATACTTTGGCCTCGCGCACCTCTGGCTCGATCGTGCGCATCCAGCGGATCCAAAGCGCCATTTATTACTTTTGACTAATCAAATCCAAACTGCGCTCGTAATAACACGCAGGCCCCACTACGTGGCGTGCAATAGTTGGCTTTCAGCGCTGCATCTTATCTCCTCCGTGGAAACAGGCGGTGACGTGGGCCCCATCATTGGCGTGCCAACAACACTGGCGGGCCCGCTGGATCAAACGCCTTCTTCTTCTACTACTACTCCTTTTTCTACCGATGGATCGGCTCAAGCCGAGCCGAGCTTTGCTTGGCTTTCATACGGCTCGTGTGGATTGTGACGGTATATTCTTGTGTAAAATTCTTGAAAAATAAAAAGGGAGTACTATGCGTTCTCTGTGGATAATTTTTCAAAATCCCCGGGTCCTTCTGTTAACACGTGTTCCTAAAAAGTCTTTAAATCCCGTTTTTGCTGCAAACATACCTGTTTTTGCTATAAATAGTCTCGCTTTTGCTACAGATAGCAGAAAACGGTTTGTTTCAAAAAAGAACAAATAGACTGGACCTCGCCGGAAAGTTCGCCGGAAAACTCGCTGGCGACCTTGTAGCAAAAAAAATATAAATATAATAAAACTGACTTCGCCAGATACATCGTCGGAGACTCTCGCCGGAAAAACGTCGCTGGAGACCTCGTAGCTAAAAATTTACACCATTGTAGCAAAACCACAAAACAATTGTAATAAAATGTTTTTTTAATGTAGCAAAACCGACTACGCCGGAGACATCATCGGAGACTCTCGCCAGAGACCTCGTAGAAAAACCATAGAAATCGGCTGTAGCAAACCAATTGTGTGAAAGTAGATGAAATATATAAATACTTAGCAAAAATAATATGCTAAAGTAGCAAAACACTAATAGCAACGACGAATAAAAATAGCTAACACCGGCCAACTAAAGTAGCAAACAATCTAAACTGTAATAGCAACGACACACACCGTACATAGCAGAGGGGTAATATTACGGCAAGTTAAAAATAAACATATGTAGCAAAAAACTAAAAATCTACAGTCCTACAGCCTCGACAGCCATGGCGACAGGCCACTTCGCTCCCCTCGGCAGCAGCTGTCACTTCTTCACGGGCGCGGAGGAGAGCAGGCACGGAGAAGCCTCACCGGAGGCGGAGCCGGCCAGAACACCGTGCGAGCGCGACGGGAGGAGCGCGCCGAAGGAGGGCGACGTGGAGGAGGTGCAGCAGAGGCTTGCACGACGATCGAGGCGTGCAGCGGCGGTGCGGCAGAGGGTCGCAGCAGTGAGAGATTCGCGTGGCGGTGCCGGTCCCATGCGAGCACCATGGATGATGAGGAAAGTGGGCGGAGGATGGCACGGGAGAGGAGGAGGGAGCGGGGAGACACAGGGCCAAGAGGGAGACGCACGGCGGAAGGGAAGGCCCATGGCGGCGGGCGGCGGGAAGCTAGTGGATGGTGGTGAGCTTGGGTGGCGCAGCATCTCCTGTAGGAAGAGGAAGAATCCGGAGGAGAGATGTAAGTCACGGTCAACGATACGTGCGGTGATGAGCCGATCCACTATGCGCATCGGTTGAATCTGGGGATGCTATCCCCGGGGGAACCATATCATTTCCCAAATAAAAATTGTCTGTAATACATCACGTACTCAGAAGATGGATAGCTATCATTCTCTGCATGTGTGTGTGCCACTCCGCGTAGGCGATAGGTCACACGCTCCAAGGCTTCCGTCTCGGACTGTGCCAAAACACACACACGCACGCACATACAGTCGGATCATGGGCTGCATGCCGTGTAATTATCTGAAAAATACAGTGTTTCATCTCAATTTTTCTGATAGCTTAGGTGTTAACTCATGTTCGTGCACTTACAGCATATGGATTGGAGTAGTTCATTCCCATATATTAGTGTGTATATATTACTTCTAGTTTGCATTACTATCACATCCTAAAATTTCCCAAATTTTGAAATGTGAAAAATAAATAATTGATAAAATTTAGGGTGAAAGGAAACTTTTTGTTTCTAAATAGAAACATCAAAACCCGTCTTGAACAAACTTTGAATAAAAGGGAATCCAACAAAATTCAAATCAAGTGAAATGCATTCATCAATGAATGAATCTTGAAATTTGAACACTTGGAAAGTTAAACCCAAAACCCTAAAACCCAAATGGGAGAAAATCATCTCCAAGATATCTCTAAGACTATAGATTTGATTCATATAAAAATTCATCAACAATCATTTTAAAAATGATCAAAATGATAAACAAAAACATTATAAAACCATAAAAAATGGTTTAACTTAATTTGGAACCATGGATAAAAACTTATGAATTTATTAAGATAAAAGGAAATAATTTTCAAAGCTAATAAATCTCCTATCTAAAATCCATACCAAAATATGAGCAAAATAATCTTAAAGAGATTTAAAAAGAATAAACAAATATTAAATAAAATCCTACAAATTGGAATCACTAATTTTGGATCTATAAATAAAAAGATATAGGTTTTATAAGACAAAGGAGGAGAAATAAATAAATAAGGAATATTTAAAAGCCAAATTAAATCTTGGACAAATCCATAAGCAAATGAAATAAAGATAATCCAAATAAAAGAAAGGGATAAAGATTATTCCAATAAAATTATAAGGATAAAACCATATTCTAAATTATATTTAAATAGGGGACAAAATCCCTAATGAAAATGATTAATGAAATCATGAGAAAATAATAAATTGGAATTTTCCCAAGTGGAATAAAAGGTTACTTACTTAAATTAAATGGAATCAAAGAATTATTTGAATAAAATTTATATGGATTTAAAACCATATTGGATTTTATTTGAATAAAGACAATTGCCCAATTTAAATGATTAATAAATCATATAGATATAGTTTAAATAATTCAAAGTGAATTATTTGCACTAATGAATAAATAAAACTTACTAAAAAGGGTTTGGTAAAAATTAAGATTCAAATAAGGGTTTGAAAATATAAATAAAATCTTATTTGAATAGAAGACAAGTGCCTATTTTAAATAGATAATCAACCATAAATGAATTATTCTAGAATGGAATTTAGATACATTGATAAACAATATTAAAAGACTACTGGAAAGTTTGGAAGGTTCTAAATTCAAATGTTTGTTTGAATTATTTGAACAAAATTGAAAACAAAAAAAGAAAACAGAAAAAGAAAATGAAACAGAATAAAAAAAAGGGAAAGAAACCAGCCCAGCCCAACTGGCCCAACTAGCCTACTCCCTCTCTCTCAACGCGAAGCGTTTTCTTACCCGAACCCACACCCACGCTGCCACTGACGCGTGGACCCCGTCGTGTAACTCTTTCTCTCGCTGACCAAAGGACCCCACCTGTCAGTCTTCATCTTCACCCACCGTGACCAGTTCCTTTCCCCCTCTCGCCCGTTTCTGCTTTGATTTCACGGATGAAATTCGCATCAATGCGTGCATAACTCCGCCAGTGACCTCGCCCATTTAATCACCTCCCTCCTCTCTTCTTTTTCCCCTAGTCGTCACCCCACCGGAGCCCCTAGGCTGCCCAAATTTCGCGCTTGAACACCCACTGTCTCCTACGACATTTCTGACCGATTCCGGCGAGCCCAGCCACCGCTTTTCCCCTAGACCACACAAGTGTGATCCTCATCTCCCTACGTATCTCCCAGTAGCACCAACTCACTCGTGTGTGCTTTGAAACGTCGACAACTTCGACACCCGAACGCCACCGTCGTCTGCCTCTACTTCGGCAAGCTACTGACGCCAACCCCGAGCGCCCCTCGTGTTCTGGTGAGTACCCCTACAACCCTAGAGACTGTGCGCATCCTCCTGACGCCTTCCCTCGATCGCTTGCATCCCAGGCATCCGTCTTCGACCACGGCCATGCGTGCTCGAGCCAGCGAGCAACTACGCCGAGCAATCCCTGTCGTCCTCGAGCGCCCCTTCGACAACCACAACAACGTTGAGAATTAGCACTCCACGACGAACTCGGTGAGCCCTTCCCCTCCTTCTCTCGCTTCCTGTATTGCCGGAAAGGTCACTTCCAGAGCGCGCCGCCGCCGTTCACCACCGCCAGCGCCGCCAGTATTTGACCAGTAGATGCGAGCCGTTAGATCTTGATCGAAGGCATGAGATTAGAACTTAAGCGAAGGGGTAAGTTTGCATTTGTGTCGCACGATATGCTTTTAATCCAATGATCCACAGCACATGGTCCACACGAACCGGTATCAGCCTATAGAAATGCTCCACGTGGCATGTGATTTAATTTAAAAACAGAAACTTGTCTATTAGATGGTTATATTTGAAAAAATCATAACTTTAAATCTACACGTCCAAATTTTGCAAATGTTATATCATTGGAATCAGAAAAAAGAATACTTTCCAACCATGCACTTTGTTTAGTGAATTGCTTCTGTAAAATTGGTTATTTTTGTAGAAAAATATTTAGGCATATTTTGTGTATAAAATTTATTCTAAAAATGTTTTTAGGGTAAAATATTTTGTAAATGGATTGTTTTGAACCTACTGACCATAGAAACCAACTTTTGGATTTAAAAATATATTTTGTGACACTTAGGAATTATTCCTTTGAATTAAAGCATTTCTATCTAAATAAAAATGTTGAATATGTTTTAAAAATGATCTTTGAGTAAAACCTTTTGAAAATGGTTTGAATTAAACTCTCTGATCCTAAACACCAAGTTTTTGGATTTAAAAATATATTTTGTGAACCCTAGAAAATTATTTCTTTGTTTAAAGGCACTTCCAACAAAATAAAATATTAGTTTGATTTAAAAATGGTTTATAGGTAAAATCTTTTCCAAATGGTTTTAATTTTAAACACTTGACCTTAAAACACTAACATTTGTGTTTAAAAATATATTTGTCAAACACTAGAAATTATTACCTTGATTTAAATCATTTCTAGCAAAACAAAATGATTTAAAATGGCCATTTTCACTATCTTGTTATCAAATGGTTTTGCCACTTTTATAAATGACCAATAGGTGTTTTATAATGTTTATAACCTATTAGAAACCATTTCTCCAAATAAAACAATCTTTTGCATGCTCGCATACATTGTTTTGTTTCCTTTATTTTATGTGATGAAATGTTTGAATGCTAGTTTGAATATGTGCTTGCCTTGATTGAATTGTAGTGAAATTTGAAGAGTGTTACTATTGCAAGATAAAGGAGTGAACTTGTATTCTCTACCAAAAAGGCAAGTGGTGCTTCATACTTTTGTCCTATTATTTTCACTATGCATTAGTGATATTTCTAAGTAAGACTTGCATGGAATTTTTACTAAGTATGCTATGCCTTCGGAAATCCTAGTAGATGATGCCTTAGTAGAATTTTCTTAAGTTAAGATCCCTACTACTATTATGCTTAGCTTAGCTAGTAGGAAACAAGGGTGGATTATATTCATGCTATGGAATATTTCTAAGTCTATGACTTGTGTTTTGTTCAATAAAACAACTATGTGAATAAACCACCTGGGTGGAATGGTGTGAATGGATTTATGTTGAGTGGTTACACAAGGCCAGGGGACTGGTAAACCTTGTGTATCACACTTGTGGAAAGCCACCCAAGAACAAAGAGATCTGAGATGTCAAATATTGAGAAGCTTCAAGTACAGCCACTTGGCATTATGGACTCTGCCTGGATCATATAGGTTACAATAACTTAGCCAAATGGACAGTTGGTGGTAGGGGATGATAGGTTTGGAGCGCGTCCATTTTGGTCTAAGGGAAGGCTTCTGAAAGATCTTGTCGCGATGCATGTCGAGTCTTGTGGGGAAAGTGCACCACTTCCCGAGAGAGTAAAATCTAAGTACTTAGCCGTGTCCCCGGCAATGGACAATTTGAGCATCAAAACATGGAAGCTATCAAGAATCTCCTCATCCCAATTTCTAAGTTAAAAACTTGTGGTTGAACAAGGGTTAAAGGATCTTCAATCAATGATTGGTAGATGTCTTGGGTGATTTTGACAAATAAAAACTTAGTGTTTTCAAATGATAAGGAAAATTTATTTTGAGCAAAGCAAGCCAAAGCTCCACTTAGCCAAATGCATATAGATGGTAGACTCCACTATACTACCATAGTATCACTTGGCAATACAATTCAAATGTATTGACCCTTGTGGCTATAACTTGTTATGTTGCAGCTTTGTTTGATGTTAGTAAAGTATGTTGATTAGGATTACAAGTCTACAACCAACATGATTGCCTGTGGCATTTTGAAGATGAAGGACTCCATGCTACATAGTTATTTCTGCTACGGTGTAATAAGATTGCCAAATGAGCTATGTAAGGTGTAATGAATTATTTTATTCCTGGTTATAAAGTTGTACTATGACCTTGTTTCTTGATATTACATCTTAACTGTGGATGCTAGCTATCGATTCAGGGACTAGCATTGTAAACACATGGATCTCTACCTTATTAAAGGTTGGGACCTCTACAATTACACTCTCCACTCTCCAGACTCTAGTCCATGTTACCAACTAGGCGACACTGCACACCATCAAGAACTTTTGTGTAGAAATTAGGAAGCTTGCTGGCTCCGCTTTATGTAAAAAAAGCACATGCATGGCTTTGTTGTTGGTTATCTACAGTATAAAACATAGGGCTATGTGGCTAACAGTTTCAACCCACCACAACATGTTTTGAAGAGCTCATTGTAAGTATGCTAGAGATAAAAGGGAAATAAAGACCATTCACCTAGAAGCCGCAGATTATAGAGAGATTTCAAATCGACATCCATCAAATTATGCCATCCCCGATCCGCTATGTAGACAAGCTGCTAGAGACCATATGTGTGAAAATGGTTTTTCAAAGTGACATTCTATCTTTATTGGTACAAGATCGTGTCAACCTTAATTAGAAGCTTGGCACACAACTAAAACTACTTTAGTCCCTATCCGGTTTGCTTGACTCATTATTCGTTCTATCGTGGTTTTTATTTGGATTAGTTGTACAATTACATCATCAAAGCACTAGTATATTTTCAGTGCCTACAATATATATCCATGCATATTGTGGGCAGAAATTTGACCATATATTTTTTTGCTGGTGTAAAATTTGACCATATAAATTGGGGAGGGCCCAGATCTTAGGCACCTAATTTTTAGTTATGTCTAAGTTGCTGATGTTATCCTACTATCTTGTGTTAATTTTCGGTTACAACCTAGTTGCAACTGATAATTTTTTTATCAACTCTCAGTTATAATTCATTAAATTCTCAGTTATAACATAATTATAATTCATGTGCAACTCTTATATTGGACGAACGCGAGTTATATTCAATAGTAAGAGAGGCGACTGAGAGATAACTAAAAATCTCTAATTTCTAGCAAAACCATATATATTGGTCTGCCTAGTTTGTTTGACTACTTCTCCATTTTTATTATTAAGATGAATTCATTTTTGTGGCCTTTATTCGACAGCATAAACGCTATCCGATTTGTTTGACTCATTATCCATTTGACCGTGAAGATTCAGAAAACCACGCAGTCTATCTTATCCGGATCCATATCCAGGTTAACCCTATCCGGTTTTCCAATTTTAGATGCCCAAAGTACGCAGGCCACGGTCGACCACACGAGCCAAGCCGACCGCGGAAGACGGAGCCGGGAGATCCAGAATTACACAAGCCCCTCCAAATATCTCGCCTACGTCCGCTCCCCACCCTTGGCCCGACGACTCGTCTATAAATCGGACACCCGGCCGGCTGCCTCCAACAAAGAAGGAAGGAAGGAGGAAGAAGAAGACGATATACAGCGCGCCACACACAGAGACAAAGCTTCAATACCCAAGGTAACCAATCAATCCCCCTTCAACCTCTCCTGTTGTGTCTCCCTCGGCCAAGAACTCGCGCGAAACAAGAAACATACCAGAGAAACAGAGGAACAGAAGCTGTAGTTCTGATCTCTAACTCGGATCACGGACGTAAACTTGGCAGGTTTTATTAGTTCGTGCTAGCTCGTAGATGGGGCTTCTCGACCAGCTGTGGGACGACACGGTGGCCGGGCCGCGGCCGGACCACGGCCTCGGCAAGCTCCGCAAGTACGCCTCCTTCTCGCCGTCCTCCTCCACCTCCGCGGCCTCCGGTGCCGCGGGAGGCGTGGCGGCGGCGCCGGCGGTGACGCGGAGCATCACCATCCTCCGCCCGCCGGCTCTGTCTGTGACGTCGCCGCGCAGCGAGTCCGGCTCCGCGCCGTCGTCCCCGGCCAGCGTCCCGGACTCTCCCTTCGGCACAACAGGTAACTACTACCTAGCCTCCGCCCCTTATTTAGCCTCCATCGTCGTTTCCTTGCCTCTAGATCAGTACCACGAGGTGTGATGTGCATGAGATGATAAGACCGAGTCTTGTAACTGCAGCCACGACGCCCAGGGGAGAGGGCTGGAGCAAGTTCCGCCGGAAAGGCAGGATGGCCGCCGCCGACGGCAGCACGGACGTCGCCAGCCCCGGCACGCCCAGAAGCCCCACCGTCTACGACTGGTACGTTCCCCTGCAATTAATCTGGAGTCTTCGATCTGGTTCTGAATCTCTGAACGTTCTATACATCGATCTCGGCAGGGTGGTGATCAGCTCGCTGGACCGCTAGCTAGCCGAAGCAGCTCCAAGAAGCCATGGGACCGCACGAGCGCGACGTACGAGAGGAGCAGCAGCCGCAAGATAGATCCGGAAGTTTCGACGGAACGCAAGCAAGACCTCGTTCTCTTTCCAGCTTTCTTGTCCCAGTATACGTACGTATGTACATGGTCAGCTACTATGTACTCTACGCGAGACGGCCGGCCGCTGGTTTTGTAGCAAATGACGCCGCCGCCGCCGTGTAGATCATCGAGGAGACGAACTTCGTACTACTACTACTACTAGTAGGCAACCGGAGACGACGACGACCTACTGAAGGAAACGAGAAGACCGATGTAAGTGTGCTGTGTACGTACCGTGGGTGTAATCCTACCTAGCTAGTGTAGTAGATATATACAGGGGATGGAGCGAGCTAGCTGATGTTGAACTGCAGCGGCTCGGCTCTCCTCTGCTCTGTACTGTAAGGCGGACGGACGACGGCACGTACGTCCTGCTAATGCATGCAGTGTAAAATAACTATGCAATAATGCATGGCTAATTAAGTACTACCGTGTTCTGAATCTCTAGTGAGACGCTGCTTTGAATATTATTACTGCCACGTACTAATCATGTCTTATTGGGCTTGATGGGGGATGGCACCAATAATTTGCGCCGTCAGGTCGATGGGAAGATTCAATGTCACTGTGCTCAGTCTTCTCTGCTGCGCGGTTAAAGGTCAAAGAGGACAGGGGCTGTTGATGTTTGACAGATAAAAAGGACTACTACTACTTGGTAGTGATATCGACGCCACGGCACACCTCATTCTCACTGCTAGGATATTTATCGGCGTTGCGCCCACTCCGGTGAACATCTCCAAAGAAGATAAGGGCATCTCCAACACGGACGGACGGATCGACAGGCTGATTGATCTATTTTCATCCTAAATTTAGGTTGAGAATAGTATGGCCACGGCATGTTTTTTCGGCATGTTTACACTAATCAAAACATGTCCTACCTGTATGGTTTCCCTTCTTTCTAATAAAATACAGTCTGGCTGGACGCGTCCCGGTCACCCCGTGTGTCCGGCCCGAGCCCGCGTGACACTGTCTCACCAAGCATTTGCGCAATGAGCACACATCATTTTGGGTGGCGTTTCTAGAGTGGGAGCATGAAGCGTGACGGTTGTTCTCGTTTCTGGGCGATTTTGAGTCGGAGGTCGAGTGCGACCAGCTTTCGGAGGTCGTTGACAAGGACGACCCGACATGGATTAGAAGCCCTCTCTGCCGCGAGGTGGCGAGTATGTGCCTAGTGAGGAGCCCGCGATGACACGACAGAGAAAGATGGCTACTGCTCCTATATGGCGGTCGTCAAGTATGATGAGGAGATACCCTCTCATTCGTTGAAGTTAGACCTGGAAACGGTCACTTGCCTAGCAATCACGCAGTCTAACGAGCAGGCGCAACTCAAGGATGAGGCATAGTGGACGGGCATGTTCGAGGCCCTATGTGAGTCCGCGCTGGCCCAAGGGTTGCCTCCTCAGTAGCCGGAGACGATGCCTCCTTCACCACTGTCGCAGCTGTGACAGGCGAGGGGGCTGGCCATATCCCTGACTGAAGCCCGCCTAGATCGACTTCAGTAGCGATGATAGCGAGTTGGCTATGGCGACATAAGTGACGTGACTTTCTTTTGACCTATATGGAGTATTTCTATCAATGGAATGTTTGAATTTAAAAATATTTCTAGCCGCTGAACGCCCACGGAGCCAAAGTTTGAAAGGACCACCTGCATTTTCTGTCGATGGGGCCGATCTATACGATTTAAAATGGATGGATTTAGTGTCGGAAATGGATTGGCGAAGATACCCTATAGCGGTGGTAGTAGTGGATTTCACGAGTTTTGAGACTTAGACTAGTGAAAGTATCATAAGTGGTATTATGCATAGCATGCATGCAAAAAATCCATCATTTAATAAAAAGAGGGATGGTAGCAGTATCATAATACGATACCATATCATATCATATCATATCACATAAAACTATTTTTTAATAGTAAATACATCTTATACACAGATTTACATTGAGATTTTATAAATAATTAAATATTACTGTATAAGATTATGATACTACTAGCTGTCTAGCTGATATACTATATAATACTGTTACAGATGTATGCAAGTAATACGATACTTTCACACTGTGACTCTGCTAGCTGTCTCTGCTTTGTTCGTAAAAAACTACTCACTGCCCCTGCTTGGCATAGCTTGATTCGCAAGCACGGCGCGCCATGCTTTCTTATCCGTGATCAGTGATCACTGCATGCGCATGACGCCGCCCACCTGATCTGGCGCGCGCCGATTCGATGGGACTGTATTTCGGCACGAAACTCGGAGCACACAGCCTGGCACGCACGCACGCTCGCCGGCCGTGCCTCGACGGCGGGCGCAGCGCTGCCTGCAGAGTCGCGTGCACAGAAATGCTGCGGAGCCGGGGGAAGCCGTGCACGGCTACCGTGTGCTGCGCGGGCGGCTCAACCGCACGCCACCTGCCCGCGTCTCTCGAACCTGTCTCCGGCGTAGGATCACGTCGTGTCCGCGCCGGGTCACCCTGTGGGCCCCGGCAGCCTCGCTGCCCTGCTGCTCGCATGTGAGGGGGAATCGGGCGATCTGTCCCGGTGATTAAATTAGGCAGAAATGGCCAAATGGCGACTGGGGATGGACTGGTGCTGGTGATGGAGCGATCTAGAATCAGAGCTGCTCGAGACCGTAACAACTGGCCACCAGACGCCACAGGCATGGCACCAGTCGAATTGTCTAGAAGCTTTTGGGAAACAGTCAGGTCCATTTCCTCATCACTTCACAAGAGCAGAGTCTTTGGAGGAAAAGAACCAACAGTTCTACGACGTCGAGAGGGCCCTGGCCGAATTGACACGGCCTACTCTCCCTTCTTTTTTTTGCGAATCACTCTGCCTTATTCCCTACGGTAACTTCTCACCAGGTATACTGTACGCTCATTTTCTCTTGAGATTATCAGTTTTCATCTTTTAAAGCTGGCCATTCCTGTTGTTAAATCTAAAGTTTAGATAATAAACATTTCGGATCTCAACAAAATGGGGACGTAGCTCATATGGTAGAGCGCTCGCTTCGCATGCGAGAGGCACGGGGTTCGATTCCCCGCGTCTCCATTCGTTATTTTTTGTTGGTGTGTGGTTTTATCACTTATCTTTTGCTTTCGTCATTTTCGTTCATCAGATCGCTAATCTTCAGGATCAGTTTTCCTTAAAAGAGTTTTTGGGCCAAGAGAAATGGCCCAACTACAAAACTTCAGGCCCATCGGGGCCCGCGCATAAGACTGTTTAGCTGGGCTAGCCCACGCCCTGCTTTCGTTCTCAAGCGAAGCCGAACTCCCCTTCTCTTCCTCCTCCGCCGATCCTCCCAAACCCGCGCCCCGAATCTGCTGCCGCCGCTGCGCCCGTCTCGGTTTTGCCCCGGCAGTGAAGATGTTGTCGAGGATCTCCCGCCTCGGCGTCCAAGCAGTCAACCGTGCCAAGCTAGGTGATCCCCCTCCTCCAGTCTCTCCACCACCCCCCGGCGACTAGACGATTCCCTTTCATTTACTTCCGCCGCGTTGCTATTTTATTATTTTGATTCATGTCTCGGTTAGAATTGGCTTCGAGTGTGTGTTGCTCTGAGTTGGTCACGGAGTATTCCGTGGTATTTTCTGATGATAGGCTCCCTATCAAATTTATGGTCAGCTGAGCATGCTAGGCTCCGGATGTTAATTCCAGGCCATTCTGAGACAAAAACCTACCGACTTTTGAGTGTGTATGTGGGAATAGGCTGATGATTCGTTGAGCAACTTCTGGAAGTAACTGTGAGGTGCTCTGATGAAGTAGTAGCATCACCAAGGGGTACCTGTCGGTTGTGGTCCACTGTTTTCCTGCTATTTGGTTACGATGAGTTAATCCTACCTCTGGTAGTAGTTGGCAAGGATGCACTAGTTTGTGGTTTTCTGTAAATTCCCATGGAATCTCTGTTTGTTCATAATTTTGGGAAATATCTGCTGTAGAGTGCTTCCTAACTCACTATATGCGGCGTCTCATTCCTCACCCTGCTTATGAGGTAGTACTAAATCATGGACGTATGCAAGTTGGATTGTCCTGCTAAATTTCCCATGCTTTAAATGTCGAAACAACATATAATATCTCTTTCAGGTGATTCATACTATTCAAGCTGTTCCTGTTCTATGTTTAGATCTGCATTTTGGAAAAAATGCATATAGTTATGGTCTAAGTCAGATAACGCCAATGCACCATATATATACATAAGTAAAGTCTGGTTTGTTTGAACTAGACACTGTGATATCAAGCTTCATTAGCATTATTTATTTCAAGTGCTTCCTAAGTTAAATACCCTTCGTATGCCCTTTGATATTTTCTACTAGTGCTTTAAGTGAACACATCCTTTTATTTTAAATTAGTGAACACATTCTTTAGACTGGCATGCTTATCAGTTTGTTGTGACCGTCTTTCGTTTCTCTATGTTCACAGTGTTATTTTGAACTTTTTATCAGGTCAAAATTCAGTAACTTCAAGGAACCAGAAAGAAGCCATTAGGTCTTGTATGAACTATGTGGTCAGCTCCCTCTCTCTATCTCTCAATGCTGCATTGGAAGCTTGTCTACATTTATTTCCAACATATTCAAAATAGTTCCCCTTGTTGCTTTAATTGTCGATTTTCTGTGTCTTTAAGCATTCCTAACTGTACGCCTAACCCCCAGAACTTTTTGACCATTGAAAAATGTTATTATAATATAGTTTACATACTTAATGGATGTGGATGTGTGCATGTGCTAAACTTTTATTTATTCTCTTGGATTTCTAAAATAAAAATAAAGATGCGCAGATCGGCAAATGTTGCACGTGTGCTTAAGTTCTGTTTGTTCTGTTGGATTTTAAAAATAAAAGTAAGATGTAGAGGAACTGGAAGAACTTAGTTAAAATATGGAGTAACACATGAGATTCTTTTCAGGGTAATCATTCCTTCTGTTCCGCCACAGATGCTAATGTCAGTGACAAGAGCGAACAGCCAGAAGCTAAGTAAGTTCTTTTCCTGGCGATGCTTGTCCAGTCAGCTGTTACTTGACTTACTGTTGGGTGTAGCATAAATAAAATACTAAAATGTTCTCATGTATGGTCAATACTTTCAATTTTGCAATACAGACTGTTGCGTCACATTAATATTATTTTCCAGCGATTTATCTCTGCACGTTTACGGGGTTATGTCCATTATGTTGATATCCTAGATGAGGACTGAGGTCTGAACCAACCTAACACCACCATACATAAATAGGGTATGTATGCAATTTGTAAGGTAAATCCAGTGAGATCATTATTGTGGGTTTAACATCTGACAGCTATCAATCTCTTGGTATCGTTGGCCCCTGCTGGAAGCCAGGAGTCATGGAAACCATGCATATTTGCGCGTGAATGTTGTCTTGTCTTATCAGATTTCTACCATCAAATGCTTAATGCCCAATCAGACAACATTGATCCATGTCCTGCTGCAGCGCTGAAATTAACAAACATGACAAGTGTTAATCTAGAGTACACAAATTTAGAATAACCAAAGCTCATGGAATCAAACCTACATTGCTTGGATGGATTTCTCAGTTGTTTATGAGGCCTTCTAATGGCTCATTGGCTCTGTGAAATAAACACAACAAACAGTATTTATCAGTTGCGGTGACTAATTGATACAGCCAGTTTCAAAATGATACAGCTAGACTGTTAGAGCACTAGGAGGGAGTGGGACCAGGAATTTAGGAGTGTGTGAATATAAAGGCGTCAACATGGATGGGCATAAGGGAGTAATTCAAACATGTTATCAGTGGGAGGTATGTATGTACAGTTATTAAATTTGCAAAGGGTCAGAGAGAGATTAGTACATGAGTGTTAATGAAAACAATCTCATTCATGTAAAACTAGCCAAAACCTATATTGCTAAAGAAGTAATAATGGAAATAAATTCAATCCTATAATCATGTGGCACATCAATCTTCATAGATATTACCAAACTTGTCAGCTTTTTGAGGGAGGTGGGATGGCAGACGGGCCATCAAGCACTAACTCCAAAATTTATAGAAGTAGACGGATCCTTCCCCTGCTTCATTGCAAGCAAACATACAACAGAGTAGGGAGGAAAACAAAGGTATGTGAGCAAAGGCTGACAATGTAACAACTGGTCAGGCACACTGCACACAGGCTGACTACAGTACAAGATGAAGCAAAAGCTAAACCAATTGGTAGATGTGCTCCGTTGAATACTAGAGAGGCCTTCCTGTTCTAAAATTGATTGTGAAACTTTCTGCAAGTACGTACATGGTGTAATGTTTGTCCAACTAGAAGCCATCAGCCTGATTTAGTAACTCTATTGTTACCACTGGACTTGACTTGGTTGTTGGGCCTCTCTGCCTGTTGCTGATGGTTGCTTCCACCGCTATCCCCTTGTGATGCCATTCTTTAATAAAAGTGAAGGCAGCATATCTCCAAGCTTCAGTGTGCATTCCATCTTGTAGAATGTGGATGTCAGGGGTGCTCAGTGGAAGGATTAGAAGAGGGAAAATGATAGCCGTGGAATGTTGGAGGATGTGGTCCTGCATATCTGCGACGTGAGACCACCCATGAAGGGACTGTCACACTACAGAGGCATGGTTGAGAAAGAGCTAATTGTTATAATTTCTTGTTTGATTGGTACAAAAGGTCGAGGCATTATATAGCCAGCTTATGGCACCACCCTTGAAGGGACTAGTGTGCTACATAGGCAGTGCTGAATATCATGGGAGAGGTAATTGGGATAAATTCTTGCTTGTTGGTAAGAGAAAGTCTTGGCATTAGAAGCCCAACTTACAAACCTAAATATGGAACATAACAACTTTGGGAACTGAGATTTAAAAATAACTGGGAATCTAAAACTGGGATCCTTATTCCCTTAATTAATTAGGAACTGTGATAGTACAGTATATTGCTTGATTGGTAAAGAGTGGGGCTAGACATTATATAGACGGCTTGAAAACCTAAGGATGGGAAGTAACAACCTTGAGTGTAGAATGGAAAATACAAATGTAAAGATATCTGGGATCATATCCCCTCAATTACGCAAACGGCTGCACCTTCTATGGCCGTTGGCCCTTCCTCCTGGGATGCCCTCTTGTTGTATCTATAGTTCTGCACCAAGTATGCTTTGCGAGTATACCAATGACTGGAATTTACTTTGCAGGATATCTGTGACATTTATTGATAAGGATGGAGATGAAAAGCTTATTAATGTTCCTATTGGCATGTCAATGCTAGAAGCTGCTCATGAGAATGACATAGAGCTTGAAGGTTCTCTCAAATGCTACTTTTTACTCATTTTGGTTTAACCATAGGCAGTAATTCCACGCTTGTACTCACTTCACTTGGCTTCATGTGATTCCTTGGACTTAATATCACCTGTTTTTATTAACTAAAGGAGTGATATGTGGGTTCAAAATTAGTTATACATACAATATCATGCCACCTCATTATCATTGTATGCTTCCTTTGATTTTTCTCTAAATTGCTACTTTCTTTAATTTATGTTGCATGTGGACTTGAAAGTATAAAAAATATTTTGCTAACTTTGTTTGTGCTATATATCTGAATTGCTTGTTCTGTCATGATCACCAGGAGCTTGTGAGGGATCTCTTGCATGTTCTACATGTCATGTGATTGTAACGGTACGAAGCTGTAAATACACTTCTCTAAGTTCTCAATGTGTCTGAGAGTCTTGAGACAGTTCAAACTGCAGTTTGATGAGAAAGTTCTATGCAGGATGTAGACTACTATAACAAATTGGAAGATCCTGAAGATGAAGAAAACGATATGCTGGACCTTGCATTTGGGCTTACAGAAACGTATGATTATTTTCTTTGTGAATTTTACAAAATGTATTACTCCGATTAAACTAACCTGGTCTCATTATTTCAGATCTCGCCTTGGTTGCCAAGTAATTGCAAGCCCTGAACTTGATGGTATACGATTAGCATTGCCAGCGGCAACAAGAAATTTTGCTGTTGATGGCCATGTTCCGAAACCACACTGACTAAACACTGGGTATGTTTGGTACCTGCTCAGTTTTGCAGAATATGAGATAATAGTTTTTTTTTGTATTTTTTTCTTGGTGTGTTCTCAATTTTTAAATTCTGCATTAATTTTCATTCTGTAGTTTTTGGCATGATGGCTACTATTGCCAACTTGGTTTACCAAACAACACTTGTAAAATTCATTGTAAGATGCACTGACCATTGCAATGCTAGCAACTTTTTACTCAGAAAATCGATCATCACTTATGGTCCATCATTCCATATTCATTTTTCTTTCTATATTCGGCTATAATGTACATAATTCTGTATGGACGAATGCTTGTGTGTATCACAGTGGTAAGCTGCTATATTTACCTAATTTTCTAACCTTACTGTGGATAGGTTGATAGTAGTAAATGATGTTTGCGCTGATTGAGCTTTACCTGGCATAAGTTATACAGAAATTTCAAATGTTTGAAAGCATTAACTTTTGCTGAATATAAGTTCTGTGGATTCATGGGATGTCAAAAAACATACTTGGAGCTGTTATTGTTGGTGCAATCTTATCTAGCGAGGTCCAATCCCTTCCCAGAAGAGTAGGTGGTCATCCATTGCACCAGTGTTTTTCTATGTTGTTCACCAGTTGTACATACAATCCTGGAGGAGAGGAAATGAGTTGTATCACAAACTTTAGTTACTTTATTATAGAAGAAAATGGCAAGAGTTATTACTCACTACTATAGTTGAAACAGCTAGCTATGTTTACCTACTAAAGTTGACACTTATTTTCATTGCGTTCTTGTTTCCAGAAAACTAAAGATCTCTTTTTTGTTACCTCATAGTTAATTTTGTATATCAGATGGCATTGGGGTAACGCCATAGCTATCACTGTACCTGGCAAGGCTACCTTGTACTCTAAATACTACCAAGTCTCAGAAAAACTTTAAATTTTGGCAGTTTCTCCTTTTTATTTTATATCAATCGGGAAAAGATTAGCACAAATACTAGCACTTACATATAACAGAGCAGAGAAACATTTAACCATGATATAATTTAAAGCAAGTTGCTAGCACACTCTGAGAAATACTTAATCTTGGCTGAGCCTCACATTGTAGGCACGCTACTAAAAAGTCAGCCATACAAGTGTTCAAGTGAAATGTTTAATTTTACGTAGACATGCAAAGAACACATTCCTCTAGTAAACAAAATTCTTCGATTCTTATTAAGGTTAGTTGTTGGACCAAATACACCAAGTCATGAAAAGTACAATGTATGTTCGATCATCCAAGACCCCAACACTAAGTCATGGCAACCACATCCAGAGGCCCTGGTGAGAGTTTGCTCCATGTCATTGTTTGATGACAGAAAGTTTCAGACTGAACCTTCTCTTCCATTAGTGCAGTATCTTTTTTCCAGGTGCTGACATCTAAAGTTCTCACCTACCTGCTGTAGTCTCATTCATGATGCCAATTTGTTTGTGTTGTATTTTGCATCTCTTATGGCTGCTATGGCAGACTCCTTATGATCCTTCAGATTTTTGTCACACGGTCAAAGTTTGCATTATTGACATATGCAAGATTTCACAAATCTATCTGAATGTTGTTCATACTACCGCAATTGTGGATGGACATACTCGCTTTTATTTGATGGACACGTTAGTTTCAGTGATGCCTTGTTTTGTACTTTAAAGTTTGTTTTATTTCACCATTGGCTTGACCAGCTTTATTCTGGCACAGTTTATGTCAATCTCATATAAAAGCGATTTGCTTAATTTATCTGGTGTTTTCATGCATGAAGTTACACAATTATTTACAAATAAATAGGTTCGGACTCTAGTATGTCGCAAGGTTTTGATGAGAACTTGTTAGTATGTGCAATATATCGACATTGGAGATGTTCCGAACTATGTTAAATATTGATGTGGGTGTTATAGCTTGGGTGTGCACTCTGAAAAACTTTGTTTGACGCTAGTTTTGTTCTTTCATTTCGAACAGTTACATTTTTGGGGTTTTGTAATGTTTCTTGAATCTGCATATGTCCCCTCCTTTCTGTTGTACTCTCCTCTGGAGTTGGTTTCATGGTTCCTGTTTCGTTGTGTTAAAAGTTGGGTAGGGACAGGAGAACCACCATTGCTTACTTTGTGTGGAGACTGCAATGTCAGCTCACTATAATGTGATTTGAGGAATACCATCCTGGAGCGTTCTGTCATTAACAACTGGTGGAGAGTTACTATCAATCTGGTTCGGCAATTTATGGTGTCTGCAAGCGAATGCTAGCAAACCATCAGTGGTGTGCCAAAAGGGTAACACGAAAAAAGTTGGGTTTTCTTTTGTATCCTTCTTTCCATACTTTAAGTGGTTCATCATATACTTAGCTCTTATTAAGTGGTTTTCTTTTGTATCCTTCTTTCCATATAATAAGTGGTTCGTCATGCACTTGGCTTTTCTTAAGAAATACTGTATTTTGAATCTTGTGCACTTGGCTCTTCTTACATACACTTCAGAACACCTATCTTTGATTTGAACTCCATGTTACTACACTTGGAGTGTCTTTACGAATGAGTTGCAATTATTGGATATCGAGGTTCCAGTGGGTTGTGTGTGCGTGTTCTTCTCTGGTTTGAGCCTCCAGAATCAATTAGTGTATTCTGTCTAGATATTCCTCAATATGGTATCACTGTAACGACTATTTTTTCTATTGCAGTAATTCCCAGGTTTTAACGCTTAACACGTTACTATTGGCTAAGATTATCGTTGCAGTTGATTTCATCTGAACTATCGACTATTCCTGAAAGGTGGCCGTACCTTTTCTTTACATGAGTAGCGACGGATAAGGTGATAGTTCCACTGTCGTAGATGCTCAACATTATTATTTTACCTCCATTTGAGGGGGGACGAAAGTGACAGATGAATCTCACTAGCGAAAGGTAGCAAATGAAACTGGAGTTGAAGCTGCTAGAATGCTATGCAAGCCGCGGTTGGTGAGCATAGCTTACATCGTTGGGTTGAACAGTTCGTTAGCTGCTGCCATATGTGATGGCAGGCTCAGGTTGCATTCGACCGCACAAGCTGTGAAGCCAATTAAGCATCCATGTGCTGGGACTGCAGTAGGTATGTTTGTGTTCCCATCACCGTGCGTGTCTGCCTCTTGTGGTGCATGTCGGGGCCGGAGCGCTCAGCGATGATACCGCACAGTATCACGTATCGTCGTAAATCCATGTGTTGTCAGCTTGTGGCTACTCTGATAATCCTTTTCCTGATGTACTCCCTCCATTCGGAAATATAAGACATTCTAGCTTTGTGAAACGAATGTATCTAGACACCTTTTAGGGTATAGGTTCACTCCGAACCTCTACGAACCTATACACTAAAAGACGTCTAGATACATTCGATTTACAAAGCTAAAACGTCTTATATTTCCAAACAGAGGGAGTAGTTGTTAGCCTACCTGTCTGGCTCTTGTCTTGGCTCATGAGAGTACACTTTGCTCTCATCTGTTGGCATTGTAGAGTAACTGACTAGTATATCACACATGAGTCTGCTCAGCGCATTGTTACTGAAAACATTATCCGAAATGCCACATATAAACCGCTCGAGTTGGCTGTAGGATGTCTACAACAGACTTAGTAGGATGAGTCAAACTAAGCATATTTTCGTTTTGATGATCCAACGCTCACCTGCTTTACAACCACCATGGCGGGCGATGTCACTATGGATGGCTTTGACCGGTGTTGTCATTACACTTTGCTCTGATCTGCTGCCGCTGCTAGAGTAAACAACTCTATTGCACAGTCATGACTCGAAAAACAATACTTACAAAAGAAAGATCATAATTGCCATTGATAGACCACTTGCAGAGTTTTCTCTAAAAATTCCATAGGAGAGACAGTATGGTGCTTTTCTTTTTCTGTGGGGAAAATGGATTTTTCTTAATTGGGTACAAAACTACAATCAAGAGAGATATCATTAGCAATTTTCCTAGGGTAAGTTCCTTAGCCAGACCTTTGTAAGTTTCTGAATTCTACCCATACTATGCTAACTCGTGACTTATAAAAGTAACTTCACGTTCGGTCTTAGCAACCCCAATATCCCTTTCCAGGTTTATTTCCCTAGTAACCACAACTTGTGATGCATGCTTCGACTGATGAGTTAAACTGAGCATATTTTTTTTAACCTTAACGATTCATCGACTGCTTTCCAACCGCCCTGTCATTTTACAAGATGTCACTATGGATGGCTTTGACCGGTGTTGCCAAGAAAAACGATAGATGGCGATCTTCAAAAGGGGAAGTAAAGGAGAGTGTGAGAGAGATCACCTTCGTGGGGAGCAGGCTTCTTTTGGCTACTGCGCTACCAAAGTACCAAGTGCCTGGAAGGCGTAGGAACTGGAAAAGGAAAACGTACATCAAATAAAGGTACTAGCATAAAGAGAGACAAAGCACCAGATCCTGCCACTAACACCCAAATATGTCGCAGATTAAGCCAAAAGATGTTTAGCACCAAGGGTGTGCATGAAAAGAATTGTTTTCAAAATATTTCTTTGTTTGGTGTGAACTCACTCACAACAAAAGCTTGTGCACTAGATATGTTTTCTTTGAAAGGAAAATAAGTGTTCTCTTTGAAAGGAGCCACTCTTTTACTGTATTAAATTGCACGGTAAAAAAAAACTCTACAAGTGGTGGTGGTGGGGTGTGCAGGTAGAAGATGCTGACAATTAGTGCTAATTAACCAAACCTGCATCCGAGGCTATGATCTCAAAATCATTGGTGTTGTCTAGGTTAAAAGAGGTCATAGCGAAAGCCAAGCTGTTGGTATTTCCCTTTCAATCATTTCCCCTCACAGATTATGAAATTACGCGCCGGCCAATTATCACGACTGCGTCGAAAACGAAATAAACCACATGCTACAACAGCGTAGAGGAGTAGTACAATTCCAGTTGGCCAGTAGGGCAATAGAAGTACAGAACCCCCAAGGTGAAATCTAATAGTATGAGTTGTGCTTAATTTCTGGCTAACCTGATAGCGATGACCTAGCTTGACATGACAATTGTAGTGATTAGCAGTAGCAATCTTTTCAGACACTGACCTTCGACTAGCTTTAATGAAATATACAGTCATTCTTAGTCATACAACCATTATTATGCTGACCAGCACATTAACCCATTTAGCTTGTGAATGTGTTTTTGTAGTTGATGAAAAAGCAATCAAACGGAATTGACGGCCATGTTCAATCTTTCTGCTATAAGGACGTACTAACAACAGTTGTGCTGTTGGGGTTTAATTCGGAAGGAAGGGGTGCATTGCCTTTCTAACCATAAGTGTGCAACTTATTTGACCTAGACATATAGATGGATACCGATTAATCGAGAAATAATTCATCATTTACTTTCTCCAGAACACTTAAGAGGCACACTGATTCTCTCATTCATTTTGTAGTTGAACAAGTTAGAGCGAGGACAAATATGGACAATCCCTTTCAGGCTGATGCTCAACCTAAGATACGAATCCTTGACGAATGAAAACATTAACTAAAGAGTGGAGGCAGAGAGAAGATGAGACCTCCATTAGCTTTATCTAACAGTCCTACACGTATGCTCTCACCTACTGGCTTACACATACATGTACCTGGCTTCACCTACCACCTCCGTGCCGGACCGAAGACACAAGCGAAAGAATATACTACTAATCCATCTGGTAATACAAAAAGGGAAAGGGAAGATTCAAGGATATAGATACTACATATAGTATATGGTGCTTTGGCTTTCTTCATACGCTTAACCATTGGGGTTTCTTCATGACAAAGGAAGGATTCCATCTCTAGAGCCTCTGTATTGCTAAAAGCAAGTTGGTGCCCGAAAGAACAGTCTTATGGCGAGAGGGAAACAAAGCCAAGAACAAATTGGCGGTAATACGATAATATTTCCTATCTATCACAATCTAATTCTTCGAGGGCTCCATTTTGAAAAATATACAGTATATTCTTCGATGGCGTCTAGAACCTTGTCGATTTGTCCCTCTCAATTTGCAGTTGGTGGTCATACGCTATTCTCTGTATATCAACAGCTTTCCATGTCTATTAACTAGTCGGTTCAGTGCTCACTTGTTCCAACGAAGAGTTCTTTTCTACTTTGCCTTTATACCGGCAGGCTTGGCACGGTGCCACCTTGCTCACGCCTAGAAAATGGCTGATCACACGCTCATAGTATGATATAGCGATTTCCTCTCTCGCAGGTCATTGCAGGGTGACTACTCAAACACCGACCAGCAAAGCGTACGTAGAATAACACGGTCTTTTTCCTATAATAAAGCTTTAGGCTTGCACTGCATTTTAGGCTAGGAGATCCGCGTGACCGTTATCTAATCGGGCCAAGCCTTTGGCTATTGCTGCCACTTTCTGGTTTGGTGGAAGTAATCATGCCGTGGTAATGTAAAGGTGATGGGGAGAAGGGCAACACGAAATGCTTGAATTCCATAGTCTTGTTGTCGTAATCCTGATATACTATAGAAGTACAAAGCACCTAAGTATAGTAAAAATTATACCAAGATCCTTGGACCGTCTAACGACCTCTACCACTGCCAGAGTGAACCGGCGATGCGCCGGTCCCCTCTGGAGCCAGCCTCACGTTGTTGATGATAGTCTGGAAGTTTTCATGCATGTGATCCCAAGGACCAACGTCCTAGAGCAATAGTCGTTACTTTTAAACACTTGAATTGATCTGAATCTTCTGGCACCAAACTTGCAAGACATATAGAGTAAACAAGACCCACTACACCATGGGAGCAACGACATGCCCCCCTCAATTCCACTGGCTAGCCCACCGCCGAAGAGGTGGACAAGGATGTGGATACACCTTATTCTTGTCCTGTCGAGCGCCGCAATAGCCACCATGATGTTACTGCTGGTTGACCAATTTCTAACTTTACGAACCTTATTACATCGTTGAGTGCAGGTCCGATGTTCCCGACGGGAGGGGCCTGTTGATTCCCGGTCGGGAGACAAGACATATGGAAGAAGCAACTAAGTTGTAACCCCTATATTTCGCGGAAGTAAAACAACCGATGTCATAGGATGATACTATGGGTAGCACTCTAACTTCCTAAGTAAGTTATTGCCAATCTACCCCCATAGTTTCTCTCTTCGTAGTATCTTCTTAAAGAGACACACTGCCATTCAGTTAAAAAATGTATTTACAAGCATTACATCCTCCCCTTGTTGGGATTTGGGAGGAGAGGATAAAGCCAAGGTATATTTAAATGATAATACATAAAAGAAAACTATGGCGAAGCTAAATCCTAGGATTGATAGGGCTTTATCTTACCTACAAGAAAAAAAACCTAGGGTCCATGGACTCCTATGCAAGGAGAAACACTTCCCCCAAGCACCTTCAAAAGATCTTTGATGATTTTATCCTTAATAAACCAGTGACACACCCTGAAGAGATGCATCTTCACCAATAAGCACACCTTTGAGTCAACTTTAAACTCCTAGATGGCCACTGATGCCTTGTGCAGTGTAAGAGTAATATGATACATGTGGCGATGGAAACACACTCTCCTTGGTTGCAATGTTCGTGGGCAACAACTCACTCACCTACTAGTCCCATGACCTAGTTTTGAGGTTTTTCTCGATGATTTTATCTTGGTCACCCTTGTAAAACATTGAGAGAATGGCGAAGATGGCCATGCCATCTTTCTCCAAGACATCCTCAAGATTGATGTTGTAGAAGCCTTGCTCCTTCACACCAAATCCAAGAATCAGTAGCTGAGTCGACCTTCCTAGGACACTACACCATGTTGTTTCCTTTGCATGAGAAGAATAAAGGAGATCTGGAACTGCTGGAAATATGCTCAAGAGTCAATCATGTGATGGTGATATTTCCCAATATATTTACAAATTATTTATATTTTTCTTTAGGTTGCGAAGTATTCTCCACATACATACGACGTAAGGGTTGCGGAGATCTCACCGTGGAGTTGATTGT
Source organism: Avena atlantica (assembly GCA_910589765.1). Lineage (NCBI taxonomy): Eukaryota > Viridiplantae > Streptophyta > Magnoliopsida > Poales > Poaceae > Avena > Avena atlantica. The sequence continues at coordinate 458,197,648 of OU342736.1, forward strand.
TTTGGATGACCAAGTTCTTCCACTTCAATGATGTAAGGTGGTGGAGATCTCACCGTGGAGTTGATTGTTCTGGATGACTAAGTTCTTCAGCTTCAACGATGGTATGGCGATCTGGATCCAATCATTCTTGTAATCTCCATAGATGATCTTGGTGTTTGTATTAAGGTGAAAATTTTGTTTTCCATACTCAAAACTCTAACATCAAGTGTAGATGTTGCATACAATCCACAATGTAGTACTATATGCCACCCCTTGATCTACCGCGACATTACAATGTGTCGACCTTGTGCGCCACCTACCACATGATTATGTACCGGCATCAAGTATGCCATGGCTCATACATGTTTGTCACCCTTGTTTGTCGCCAAAAAATCCCATCGGCCATGCAAAAAAATTGGACGTACTTTTATCTTATGTTGACTAAAAATAGTTTCGGCTATGGTGAGTATGTTTGGTTTAAGGTCAAGCAGATCCAAGGGCGAAAGATTTAAGTCTATCATATGCTTGAAGCCCCTAGGATCCATATTTGGATGTGGAAGGACAAGATTTCACCTAGAGGTGGAGTGAATAGGCGTTTTAAAAATTATTACATATTTCACTTAAAAGAATGTAGAATTAAACTAACGTTTATTTTACAAGCATAAAACCTAAATAAGCAAAGCTCAACTAAGTGCACCAACAATTTAAGATAAGTAAGATATCATAAAGATAAATATATATAAAACAAATGATAAACAAGATATAAGTACTTCAAACTCGATGACTATCACAAGAAAAATGAGATCTACATTGTAGCAACAAAATTATGCATCATTGCAAAAACTAAAATGATATCAATAGTACAACCCTAATGTAACACTCTCATATGCATATGGAGTTTTCGGGAAATGGTACCTAGATCATTCCAATTGGTAGAGATATGCCCTAGAGACAAATAATAAAGGGAGTTTATTATTATCTCATTAGTTCATTATACCATGCTATAACTGCATCAATCTGAAACATTAGTACATGTGTGGTATGTAAACAAACCATGCCTCTAGTCGACTCTATTCAACTAGTTCGTTGGTCAACTGATGATCAAGGTTTCCTGATCATGAACATTTATATCAATTGACAATGAGGTCATACCATTAGATTAATGATATGATGGACACTATACCCAACATAAGTATTGCAACACGATCAAGTCATAAAGTTCATCGTTGCAATAGTTAGAAGCATAGTAACATACTCCTTAGACCGTGAGATTATATTTAATCACTATTACCCGAGGCTGCTTTGATTGCATCAATCATCACACCATAACATGGTGATCATAAAGGTGTACGTCGGGTAGCTTTACACAAATATTTGGTGAATATAAAAATATGATCAAACCTAGAGATATCGCTTTCTTATCCCCTTTTAAATGTTTTGATTAGTCGAGCTTCTACTCCCTCCTGTTTTACAAACAAAGATAGGTTTACACAAAGTAACTCCACCAACCATAAGTCTTGTGAAGTACAACCTATACTTAGCCTTTCTTTGTTGATACTTTTGCCGCAGAGTAAGTTTTACTATAGAAGATGAGTTGGTTACAACGAAAAGAAGTAGGAACAGTCTAGGATCTATTAAAAGGGACGTCATCATTATGCTTCATGTCTCTTAGACCATTTTTAAGTTTGCTATACTTATTGTTTGTTGTATGTTTAATGTCCTCTTCATTTAATAATTTTCTTCTTCGCCCAGTTATGAGCTTGTATTTCTTTTGAGTTGTAGGGTCACTGTAATGTTACCGAGCCTTTTGTTAGGAATGATGCCCTAGAGGCTCACGTCCTGACTTGTATTTTTAACCCAGAATACGGCTTAGAACTAGTTATATGTGTCACTGTAATTATTGCAGGTTTGGAACCACATACTTATATCTAGCTCTATCTAGTTTGTCCTTAGTCGTTTGAGGTTGGAAGGGAAACCCACTGCCGAGACTAATTTGTAAGTCGAAAGATGACAATGTTTCATGTGTCATGTGCATGGATATTCTATACGCCTTGCATTGGATAGTCAGAAGAGGTGCAATAGCCGGACCCCGATGCAAAGGTTAGTAGGACGTGAGCACACCGTCATACGCTCCGACTAACACAATGAAATCCTTACACCTAAGGGGATCGCATGATCCGAATTGTGGAAGAGACGGCTTTGACTCTATCTAACGCTCACCATAACTAGGAGCAATAATGGTGGTTTTGGGCCAACTTCGAAGCAAGCTGCGTGACATGGATCAACCAAGACATGATTTTCCCCTCCAACTTGGAGATATATTCTCTGTGCCCTCTCGTGTGATATGATTCAGAAGCATGGCCATGCATTATTCGATCAAGTGTTCATAGAGGTAGTTTGACTTAGTAAAGCTGGAGGGAATCGGTTATCACTACAACGAGAAGAGAGTTAAACCAGCACTAGGATGACAAAATCTCCCCTCTGGTTTATCACCAATATTGCAAGGCAAAGGGACTCAGACAGATCATCACATTGAGGGCGCTTGCGTAAACCGGGAGTCGGCAAATCTTGCCAGAGGCCGCTACCGATTATCAGCTCTAGTTGAAAAGTCACTAAGCTACTGTTTAGACTGAATGATTATTGAGTTGTGTCCGGATTATCGTAAGCCTACTAGATCACACACTTAAGAGAGTGGAACTAGGCGGATGCTGATCCGACTATCACAAGCTGGCAAGTTGGACTTGTTCGGATATGGACACATGTCAATGGGTTTAGGACCGAGGGACACAAGTATTGTGTGCCCTCACCTACTCGTCTATATAAGGGAAGGTGGGTGGCGGCAGACAGACAAGAGATATGACAAGAGAGATCCAGTGTTGCTTCCTAGGGTTTCGTTTGACTTGACAATTCCCACCTTTCCTGTCCTGTGGCGGCAAGACCGAGACTAGCATCTCACTTGTTGCTATTCCACCTTGTATGCGTGTGAGACAGCAGAGGCACTACATCTGTAGTGCTTGTCGGTGGCGTTGGGCAGCAAAGTTGGAGGCGAGGAGGAGCACCGGAGCCGACGAGGAGGAGGTCCTAGGATCGAGCAGTTCGACAAAGTTGGACGAGACGAGGGGAACGTACGGCACCACCGCAGCGCACTTCCGCACCTGCACGTCAAGAGGTACGGGCTTTTGCCTTTGACCTTAGACGGATCTTGGGATGGCTCGTCGAAGTTCTAGCCAGAGCAGAAAAGTTTTGTTTTCGGCCTAGATCTACGCGTTGCCCAACAATGGTATCACAGCATCGACTCTAGGTTTTTGGCCTAGTTCTTGCGCATGTGATGCGCTAGTTGGAATGATTGGATTTTTTTGCTATTTTTATTTTGCCATTTTGATCTAGGGAAGATGCCAGATCTGGTTTCTCTTGGCCAAGAAGTTGGTCAAAAATGGTCCGTATCTAAGTGGGAGATCACGTGGCTGACGTCCACAATCAACCACTAAAGTTGCTTTTCTTTTTGGACAAGAATAGGACAGCTGTACCTTGTCAAAAGTTAAAGCTAAAAGTTGTCTTTTGTGGATGGAAAGGTTTCGACTTGCAGTTTTTATTTGCTTCTTTTTCCCTCAAAGAAGGTCTAGTCGGATTAACCTGCCATTTTCTGCAACACTACAAGTTGGACAATATTGGTTAGTGGGCTCATATTGTTAGGGAACTGCGAGAGATTCAAACTCTCTTTGCAGGGCACTTGGTACCTAGACAGAGCTATCACAATAGTTTTCTGCTTAGGGGTAAGGAGGATTGTCAGACAATCCAATAGGAATTGGATAGAGATATGATTGGCAAGGTGTTGCCTACTCGAAAGGTTCTCCGGCTAGCAGTGACGCAACGGCTCACTAGTCAGATAACTGATCGGGATCCTGAATCACTATCGACTATCGGAGCGATATCAATCTCAGTGGGAGTGCGAATGATTAAAGAGTTTAATCCGCCTTCTCATATTACAGATATATTGTCTTAAGTGTTTTGCATCTTTCGCTTGTAGATGGCACCTACTAGCACCGTTCAGATTTCTAGCTTTACATTGCGTACTATCCTTGTGAAGGACAAGCTGAATGGAACCAACTTTACCAACTGGTATCGTAACTTGAGAATCATTCTCAAGCAAGAAAAGAAGAAACATGTCCTGGACAATCCGATTATAGATGAGTCGGGCAATGATGAGCCTAATGCTATAAGAACCGCCTTTCGCTGGGCTCAGGATGAGTTGACGGAAGTCAGCTGCGTCATGCTTGCTCACATGGAGCCAGAACTGCGACAACAGTTCGAGAATTTTGAGGTGTATGATATGATCATTGCCATCAAGAGCATGTTTGAGACACATGCTAGGATGGAGAGGTACAATGTCTCTAGAGCCTTGCTTGGTTGCAAGCTAAAAGACAGAGATCCACTAGGACCGCACATGATCAAGATGGTCAGATATGTGAAGTCCTGTCTGGGTTTTCCCTTGAGCAAAGATGAAAGGACATTTATTGTCATAATCACTTTTGGTGTTCGTTAACACAAGTAGATCATTGACATGGTTGGGACATTCTATAATCACGTTTGTTACTGTCCACAGGTTGTTATAATGATAAGTGAAATGTACCCTCACACTATGAAAAGACTCATGTAAGATTGACATGGTTCTGGAAATTCCAGACCAGAGTCTCCGGTCTGGCTAGACCGGAGTCTCTGGTGTGGACCAGAGTCTCCACAGGAGTCCCCGGTGGAGGCATCAGGAACCTGGCTGGGACATTCTATATGGGGGTGCAGAGCAAGGTCCGGAGGCTCCTCTGGAATCTCTGGTGTGTGCTCAGACCGGAGTCTCCGGTGCTGCTGGACCGGAGTCTCCAGTCCACTTGGCTCACAGAAGGCCTGGGTCATACTGCATACTGGTCCGGAGGCTGGACCAGAATCTCTGGTGTAGACCGGAGTCTCCGGTGTACATGCCGGAGTCTCCGGTCTAACTTTTCTCCAACGGTCAGAAAATGGTTCGTGGAGGGGGATGCTTATAAATAGGGACCCTTATCCCCTTCCTCCAGCTGCTCGACCTGCTCAAGAACAGAAAATCCATTAGAGCCACCAAATCAACAAGATCTCTTCATCCAACCATCCAAAGTCATTGATATTTGGAGAATCGAAGGAGGAGGCCTTGATCTACAGCTTCACCAAGAGAGATCTTCATTTCCCCCTCATTCACTTGAGGGCCCCATGCTCTATTGTTTCTTTGGAAACCCTAGCTTTGATTTGGTTCTTACAAGCTTGTCTTTGATTGTTTTGACAACTTGCTTGTATTTGGGAGCCTCCAATTAAGTTGTGGATGTGTGCCCCGAACTTGTGCAAAGGTGCCGACTTCCACCTCGAAGGTTGCCGATATAGTGGAAGGTGAATCGATCCCGTTGGGTGAGGTTCATCGAAGAACAAGGGAGGCCTCTCGTGGCGTTGGTGGTTTGAAACCACCCCCTCTACAAACGTAAACGTACTTCCCCTCAAAAGGAAGTAACTACGGGAAACAAATCCTTGTGTCTCCGCGTCCACCACTTTGGTTACTTCTATCCTTTACCGCACTTTACTTACTTGTTCTTGCTTAGTGTTGTGCTAGGTGTTGCTTGGTTGACATATAGGTAAATTCACCTTAGTTGCATAATCTAGAGAATTTACCTTTCTTGTCAAACCCTAATTTGAAAAAGAAGAAAATTTGAAGTAGCACCTATTCACCCTCCCCTCTAGGTGCCCGTACGATCCTTTCAATTGGTATTAGAGCCTCGGCTCTTTATTTGGGCTTTACCGCCTAAGAGTATATGGGTAACAACGATGGGGAAGGTGGTGGTGAGCATACCACGGTGACCATGGATGATCTCAATAACTTGGAAACAAGATTGAGCTCCACCATGGCCAACGAGATCAAACAATTGCACAAGTTACTTGAGCAACTTGTTAAAGATAAGGTTGGCTCATCATCCCCTTCTCCTCAATAGGAACTACCACCATTATCCAAAGAGAATGCCCCGGCATCTCCCACGAATAAGGTGGTGGGGGATAATCAAGGCAACATTAACTCCTCCACAAAAGGGGTTGGTGAGAAGGGAGAGAACCATGACTCTCATGGATGGTACACTCCCGACCCTCCAATTCCTCACCCTCATGTAAACAATAGAGGTGACCCACCAAAGCTTGAAGCATCTACTACTTTTGCTCAATGGCAATCTCTAATGAAAACTAATGTGTGCAGCTCTTGCATTGAATTATGGAACATCATTGAACAAGGACTCTATATTGGGTATCCAAACAACTTGACAAGAAGAGAAGTTATCAATAGTCAACTCAATGCCACCGCCTTGCACATGATTCAACAAGGATTGGGTACAAAGGATTACCCACACATTTAGCACCTCAACATCGCCAAGGAAGTTTGGGATGCTCTCACAGTGTTGTTTGTTGGAAATGAGAGCATGAGAAGGAACCGGTATGATGCACTAAGCAATGAAGCCGAAGGATTCTACATGAAAGAAGGTGAAGATCATGAAGACATGTACCATAGGATCAAGACCACCGCCACCGCTTTTAGGGATGTGGGTGCCTCACATGTGGATGATGCTTGGATAAAAAGGAAATATGTGAGTGCACTCATGCCCTTTGAGCCCACCAACATGAAGAGCCTACAAGGAAGACACAACTACCACCTCATGACCTCCAATGAAGTTATGCAAGAGATGGACTCTCTCAAGGTTACCGCCAAGAATGCCAAAGATGCCCGTGCTCGTGCCCTTGGAATGAGCGATGTTGTCAACCTTGCATTGAAGGCCAAAGTTGTGGAACATGGGGATGAAGATGATAGTGATGAAGACCTCCCCATGAGCCACCCCGATGATGTCAAGATTGCTCATGGTCAATATATGGTTTTCTATGCATAGAACTTTTGGAAGAACCCCGCCAAGGCCAAGATGGAAATGAAAAGAAGAAGCAATCCCAATGGAAGAAGAGAAAATGTCACTAAATTGAGAACTTTCTTCAATTGTGGTGACCGCTATCACTTTGTGGCGGGTTGCCCATATGAGAAGAGAGAAGATCATGGGGGCAAACTTGTGCCAAAGACAACTTCCAAAGCTCCTTACAAGAAACCCTTCAACAAGAAGAATCCAATCAATAAGAATAAGGGCGAAATTGTATTGATCACTCATGAAGAATACTCCTCCGACAATGAATATGATGAAGAGGAAACATCAAATGGTGTGGCTGCTCTAGTCACTACATCTACTCCGACATTCTCACTCTTCGATTCTCCAAATGAGAATACTTCCAACAAGAACGTTACTTGCCTTATGGCAAGAGGAACAGAGGTATCCTCATCATCTCAATCCACTCCCTTAGCTAATGATGAATTTGATGATGAGATGTCTCTTGAAGTAAAAAGAGAATTAATTGCTTTTGATGAGTTTGTGACTAACTTACAAGGGGAGACCAAGATACATTTTGGGAACGTCTTAGATCAACTTTCCCACATAGAAGAGCTTCTTGATGTAAGATGTAAACTTGGGAGTGAACACATGAGTGAGATAGAAGCCCTAAATAATGCTCTAGAAGAAGAACAAGAGACTAGGATGTCTCTTGAACTAAAACTTGAAGGGCTTGATGAGGCCAATGACATAATTGTTAATAGACTCATCAAAGAACATGCTCATGCTATTGCTAAATACAAAAGGGCTAAAAAGGACAAGATTGAGTTTGGTGTGGTTCATAAAAAACTTGCCGAGGACTTTAGTTTGCTTAACAAGGCTCACAAGGCTTTGGAAAGTGAACTCTTGTCACTCACAAAGTCCCATGAAACGCTTCAAACTCAATTGGCCAATATTCCTTCACCTAGTAACTTCATTCCTTCTAGTAGTACAACTATTCTTGAAGAAAATGCTAGGTTGAAGGGGGAGCTAGCCAAGGCCACATTTCCACAAGGTAACAAGTCCATTGATGATCTTTTGAGTAAGCAAAGTCCTAGTGGTGAGAAAGGGGGCATTGGTTTTGTCTCCAAAGCCAATAATAAGAACAACAAGAAGAAGGCCAAGCCCGCACAAGAGAAAAACAAGGCCATTGTGGATAGTAAGACCACACGTGGTAAAACTATGTCTCATGATGATTTTGCGGGAAGTGCTAACCCTCACTATGTTCTAATGCGTGATTATTATGGTGATGTGTATGATCAATATGTTGGCCCATATGATGGTTATATTGCTTGGTCTATTTGGGTCCCCAAGATACTTGTTGCTAACAAAAGAGGACCCATTGAAAAATGGGTACCTAAAAATTAGTTTGATCTTTTGTAGACATATGCTTTCGGAGGGTCAAAATGGGTGCTTGATAGTGGTTGCACAAGTCATATGACCGGAAGCTCTTCTATTGTCAAAGAATTAAGGCCAAATGATGATCAAATCTTCGTGACATATGCCGACAAGTCAAAGTCTAAGATAATGGGTTTTGGCCAGGTAGTGGTTGCCCACGATATTACACTCGTGGATGTCATGCTTATTGAGACCCTTGGTTACAATTTACTTTCAGTCCGTGCTCTTGGAAAGATGGGCTTTGCCGTCTTTATTGATGATGATATTGTGGTCCTCATGTGGAGCAAGTCTCTCAAGGTCGCTTTCGTTGGGTACATCGAACATGACTTGTATGTGGTGGATTTTACGGGGCAAACCACTACAAGTGCGATGTGCTTATTCGGAAAGGCCGATGTGGGTTGGTTATGGCATCGCCGACTAGCCCATGTCAATATGATAACTTTGCAAAGTCTCCACAAGGAGGGTCATATTGTTGGACTACAAGAAAATGTTTCCTTTGCCAAAGATCGTGTTTGCAGGGCTTGCGTTCTAGGAAAGATGCATGATGCTCCCCACAAGCCAAAGAACCGCATCAAGTCAAGAAAGATCTTGGAGCTCCTTCATGTGGATCTCTTTGGTCCTCCATCTCATGCAAGTCTTGGTGGGAAGAAATATTGTTTGATGATTGTTGATGACTATTCAAGATACTCATGGGTTTATTTCTTCAAGTTGAAAAGTGAGACCCAAAAGATCTTCATCAACTTGGTTCAACGTCAATACAATGTTCCCGTGTTGATAATAAGAAGCGACAACAGCACCGAGTTCAATAACTACACCTTGAATGATTTCCTTAGTGATGAGGGGATAAAACACCAATATTTTGCTGCATATACCCCTCAACAAAATGGTGTTGTCGAGAGGAAGAACCGGACCCTTATTGAGATGGCTAGGACCATGTTGGCGGAGTTTAAATCCCCATACAACTTTTGGGCCGAAGCCATCTCCACCGCTTGCCATGCATCAAACCGGCTCTACCTCCACAAAGAAATCAACAAGACTCCATATGAAATACTTACCGGTAACAAGCCCAACATATCTTACTTTCGGGTGTTCGGTTGTAAGTGTTTCTATCTCATAAAAGGTGTTCGTTTGTCCAAATTCAAGTCTAAAGCATTAGAGGGTATTTTTGTTGGATATGGTCTCGAATCTCACACTTATAGAATCTATGATAAGCTCTCTGGAGCCGTCATAGAATCTTGTAGTGTGACCTTCGAAGAATATGATGGTCCCCAAGGGGGGCGTGTTGATGCTTGTGATGCAGATGATGAAATTCCTCAGGATGCCATAGGAAGAATGGGTGTGGGATATATCCGTCCTGTTGAGGAAACCCTTAGGGTGGATCGAGAAGAACTATGCTCTACTCAAGTGGAGCCCTCATCTTCACAACATCAACAAGATCCATCCACCGATGAGGGCAATGACCCAAGCCAAAGACAAGCTGTGGACCCTCAACATGTTGATCAAGGTGACAACTGTAGTGAAGAGGAGCTTGATTCATTCTCTAGGATGTCAAGTGGTGCCAAGTCAATTACTCAAGGAAGATCCATACAAACTGCCTTGAGACAAGATCAAATCGATGCTAGAAGAGTGTCTAATCAAGACCAAGGTCAATATGTGCCTCTTAATGAAGAGAATGATTCTGGTGATGATCAAGGTCAAGTTGATGGTCAATACGAGGACCAAAATGATGAAGAGGGTCCTCCAAGAAACAACAAGGAGATCCACACTCGTCGTGAATCTAGAAAGGAGAGGATGTTGGAATTAAGAGACCACTCTCTACAAAATGTGGTTGGTGACCTAAGGAGAGGCATTTCCACAAGAGCACAATTGAAGAGGTTTAGTGAGCACCAAGCACACATCTCCATGATTGAACCAAAGAAAGTGTGGGAAGCTCTTGAAGATTCGGATTGGTTAGAAGCAATGCACAAAGAGCTAAACAACTTTGAGAGAAACAAAGTATGGAAGTTAGTTGAGAAGCCAAAGGATTGACACAATGTTATAGGCAACAAGTGGATATTCAAGAACAAGCAAGATGAGAATGGAATTATAGTAAGGAACAAGGCAAGATTGGTTGCACAAGGGTTCTCTCAAATTGAAGGCATTGATTATGGAGAGACATATGCACCCGTGGCTCGCCTTGAGTCCATTTGTATCCTTTTTGCTTATGTGACACGTCATAACTTTAAGTTGCAACAAATGGATGTAGAAAGTGCTTTTCTTAATGGTCCATTGAATGAGTTGGTGTATGTAAAGCAACCCCCGGGATTTGAGGATCCCAACTTCCCAAACCATGTCTACAAACTTGATAAGGCGCTCTATGGGCTCAAACAAGACCCACACACGTGGTATGAGCACCTTAGAGAGTTGTTGTTTGACCTGGATTTGAGGTTGGGAAAATAGATCCCACTCTTTTTACTAAGAAGGTCAATGGGGAGCTTTTTGTATGCCAAATATATGTTGATGATATTATCTTTGGCTCATCTAACAAAGCTTTTAATGATGAATTCTCAAAGCTTATGACTATTAGGTTCCGGATGTCTATGATGGGGGAGTTGAGAGTATTTCTTGGTTTTGAGATCAAGCAAGTTAGAGGAGGGACATTCTTCAACCAAGCCAAGTATAATAAAGATATGCTCAAGAGATTCAATATGCAAGATTTAAATGGAGCTCCTACTCCCATGGCTACAAAGACTCATCTAGAACAAAATCCAAATGGTAAAGATGTGGATCAAAAGGTATACCGGTCTATGATTGGTTCTTTGCTTTACCTTTGTGCATCTAGACCCGATATTGTGTTGAGTGTAGGTGTGTGTGCAAGATATCAAGTGGCTCCTAAAGACAACCATTTAATGGCGGTCAAGAGAATCTTTCGATATTTGGTTCATACCCCACATTATGGTCTTTGGTATCCTCGAGGGTCAACATTTGATCTTTGTGGATACACAGATTTGGATTGGGCTGGTGATAAGGATGATAGAAAATCAACATCCGGGGCTTGCCAATTCCTTGGTAGGTCCTTGGTATGTTGGTCTTCTAAGAAGCAAAATTGTATATCTCTCTCCACTTCCGAAGCCGAGTATGTGGCATCTGCTAGTGCTTGCATCCAATTGCTATGGATGAGGCAAACTTTAAAGGAATACAGTGTCCTTTGTGACAAAGTGCCTCTTCTTTGTGACAATGAAAGTGCCATCAAGATTGCCTACAACCTGGTGGATCACACAAGGACAAAGCATATTGAGATTCGTCATCATTTCATTAGGGACCATGTTGCTCGAGGTGATATTGATCTATTATATGTGTCAACCAAAGATCAACTTGCCGACATATTCACGAAGCCACTTGATGAAGCAAGGTTTTGCTATTTGAGGAATGAACTAAATATCATAGATTCAAGGAGCTTGACTTGATCACCTTGCATACTCACATATGTCTTGGCCCTTATTTGGTTTAGGTGCAGGCATGGATATAGGGGGAGCGCGGTGCTAATTGATTAGACTATCCCTCCCCCCATTATGCCCAAAGCAATCAAAATCATTCCTCTTAATATCATTTTGTGATATGTGAGCTTAAATGATGAGTTTCGGTAATGGACCAAGATATATCTTCATGGTGCCAAGCCGAGTATACTCAAATATGGTGGCCTAGGCCACCGCCCTCTCACATTCGAGAGGTTGGTGCTTACTTGTGTTTGTCATTTGTTGGTCCGTTTCTTTTTGGAGCTTTCTTGAACATCTTTGTGAATTCCTATGGCTCTTATTGGTTCTTCATAAATTGATATCTCAACCCAAGCCTATACCTTGTCTTTAAAACTATCTATCTCTCATATATGTCCCCAAACACCTAACCATGAGCTTTTGGTCGAGGAGGACCGGATTCTCCGGTGCACCTGCACCGGAGTCTTTGGTGTAGGCCGGAATCTCCGGTGTAGACTAGAGTCTCCGGTCCAGATGATTTCTAGCACTTATAGGGAGGGGACAGGGTGAACTGAAACAACAATTTCATTCTTCCACCCCCGTTCCCCTCCTTCCAACCCGTCGCCCTCCTCCAAAACTCCTTCCCGGAGGTCAAGAAGCCCCCGGGATCCGCCGTGCCGCTGGCCACCCTTCTCGTCTCCTCCATTGGGTCATTCCCACCGAAGGAATCGATCCCATGGACAGATCTGGTACCTCTCCTCCTCTTTTTCTCCTAGGGTTCATCTCTAGATGTGTTTTTGAGGATTGGTGTTGATTTGTCCATTGGAATCACTTGTTTGCGTGCACACTAGTACTTTAGCCTTGTTGCATTACCCGATCTATTAGATTCACCCCCACCAGCACCCTCCCAACTCATGCCCGAGCCTCCCGACCGGAGATTCCGGCCACTGGGCCAGAGACTCCGGTCCAGGCTAGAGACTTCGATCCAGACTCCGGTCTGAGCCGGAGACTCCGGTATGAGATGCGGAGACTCTGGTGTAGGGTGACTCAAAACAGTTCAGAAATGCATCAAAGCTCTTGTACTGCATCCTTGGGACATATATACTCATCTCCATGCTATCTACCTCACTGATGTTCATAGGTGATGGTTCTCGCCGTCCTCATCGCACCAAGACCAAGTCACAAAGGGGCACTCCTCGCTATGATGAATCCTAGGGCTAGTTTATCGTGCCTCCTTCCAACCGGAGACAGCAGGCACGTGATGCAGCTTATTTGAGTAGGGAACAGGAACTGACTGAACAAGAGAACCGCGCCAAGAAAGCCAAATATTACAGTCTTCAGTCTTTGGCCAAGATGTCAAAGGAGGATTTCCGTGAGCTGAGGAAGACTGGCTTCTATGACCTGCCACCTCGTTACTGGAGGAAGGAGCAGGTTGTGTTCATGAAGGATGTGTATGGCGTGCTCACAAAATCACCTGTATGTCCTTAGAAGTTCATGAGTGTTGAGCAGATGAGGCTCAGCCCCTACTTCAATGATGCTCTGTGGAATTTTGAGAAGTTGGGGCTGTTTAACTTGATGGAGCTCCATGAAGACTACAATATCCACCTGGTACCGCAGTTCTACGCCACCGTAGTGTTTGGAGCTGACCAAGACAGGACCATGACTTGGATGACTGGCACCACCCACTGCAAAGCTACTTTACATGACTTTGCCAATGTCATCTTTGAGACCTTCCATGGCGTATCCACTCCAGTTGGGCTGCGCATGCACTCTGCCGCTCTTGGTGAGAACAAGATGAAGCTTGCACCTTTGTATGGCAGCGAGGGTGTTATAGGGGGGTCCAAGGGACTCAAGCCTCTCTACAACCTGATGTTGAGGATATTCCGCCATACCATCGCACCAAGTGCTGGGAATGACGATGCTATTAGGGGTGGGCAAGTCAACCTTCTCTATCATACCCACCGGACCTAGAATGCTGGCCCAGAGGCAGATGCTGATCCTATTGATGTGATGGATTTCATTTTTGAGGAGATGTTCCATGACATTCTCTTCAAGAAGTCTCCTCCATATGCACCTTTGGTTATGAGGCTCATCAACTCCAAGGAGCATGATTCCCCACTTGGCGTGGCACCCAATCTCACTAAGCACACTCTGGTATCTATGCAGCAGAAGGGGCACATGGGGCCTCCCCCTAGGTGTCGATATGGAAATGATGATGAGGAGAGGTATGAGACTAAGAGGGCTCCATCTCCCCCCTAGAGTTCGGAGGAAGAATGCCTCCAATGCACCTATGCCTTCCATGACTCGGGACTATGTACATGAGAGGGTCAAGAAGGCCACCTTCTGGGAGAGGACCCTATGTTGCATGAATGTTGACATCCGCAAGCAACAACATGCCTCCTACCAAAGCAACCGACATATTGAGAAGCTCCTCAAGGAGATCAAGGCTTAGGGCGAAGAGGATGATGAGGAAGGAGAGGGCGAGTACAATGATGAGCATGGTGCTCAGGAGTCCACAGAGTCATATCACACTCTCTCTCTTTTGGGGCATGGAATGCCCAACAGGACATCCTAGTTGACTGGAAGACGTTTTCTGATGTCACCTCTGGATATGGGTACCAGGGTACCTCCTCTTCTCGCCCTCACGGCAAAGGGCCTGCAATCCCTGATGATGATGATGACTTTGATAAGGATGGTGAGGATCAGGATGAGGATGACGAGGACTACTGAGTTTCCAGGGCGCTAACTTAGGTCTTTTCCCTTTTTAGGTGTTTCGATGCCAAAGGGGGAGAAGACATTGTCATCGATTTGCATGGGCTTGGGGCTTGGATTTGCTGTTATTTGCCTTTATTTGCTATATTTGAACTTCTGTGTGTTATTTGCCACTTATGTGTGTGACTATGTGCTTGTGCATCTATTATTGTAACACATGTGAGAATTATGTGCTTTATCTATGATACCATCTATCTTGCATATTTTACCTTATTGCACATAGTCAGGGGGAGCCTCATACAAATTATTCCATGCAAGATCACTTGTTGTCATCGAACACCAAAAAGGGGGAGATCGAAAGGACATTTATTGTCATAATCACTTTTGGTGTTCGTTAACAACAAGTAGATCATTTTACAGTTTGTTACTGTCCACGGGTTGTTATAATGATAAGTGAAATGTACCCTCACACTATGAAAAGACTCCTGCAATATTGCCATGGTTCTGGAAATTCCAGACCGGAGTCTTCGGTCTGGCTGGACCGGAGTCTCCGGTGTGGACCGGAGTCTCCGCAGGAGTCCCTAGTGGAGGCATCAGGAACCTGGCTGGGACATTTTGTATGGGGGTGCGGATCAAGGTCTGGAGGATCCTTCGGAATCTCCGGTGTGGGCTCAGACCGGAGTCTCCGGCGCTGCTGGACCAGAGTCTCCGGTCCACTTGGCTCACAGAAGGTCTGGGTCGTACCGCATACTAGTCCGGAGGCTAGACCGGAGATGGACCGGATTCTCCAGTGTAGAACGGAGTCTCCGGTCTGACTTTTCTCCAACGGTCAGAAAACGGTTCGTGGAGGGGGCTGCTTATAAATAGGGACCCTTATCCCCTTCCTCCAGCTGCTCGACCTGCTCAAGAACACAAACTCCATTAGAGCCACCAAATCAACAAGATCTCTTCATCCAACCATCCAAGGTCATTGATCTTTGGAGAATCGAAGGAGGAGGCCTTGATCTACAACTTCACCAAGAGAGATCTTCATTTCCCCCTCATTCACTTGAGGGCCCCCATGCTCTAGTGTTTCTATGGAAACCCTAGCTTTGATTTGGTTCTTACAAGATTGTCTTTGATTGTTTTGATAGCTTGCTTGTATTTGGGAGCCTCCAATTAAGTTGTGGATGTGTTCCCCGAACTTGTGTAAAGGTGTCGGCTTCCACCTTGAAGGTTGCCGATATAGTGGAAGGTGAATCGATCCCGTTGGGGTGAGGTTCATCGGAGAACAAGGGAGGCCTCTCGTGGCGTTGGTGGTTTGAAACCACCCCCTCTCCAAACGTAGACGTACTTCCCCTCAAAAGGAAGGAACTACACGAAAAAAATCCTTGTGTCTCCGCGTCCACCACTTTGGTTACTTCTATCCTTTACCGCACTTTACTTACTTGTTCTTGCTTAGTGTTATGCTAGGTGTTGTTTGGTTGACATATAGGTAAATTCACCTTAGTTGCATAATCTAGAGAATTTACCTTTCTTGTCAAACCCTAATTTGAAAAAGAAGAAAATTTGAAGTAGCACCTATTCACTCCCCTCTAGGTGCCCATACGATCCTTTTAGAATAGTTTGCTACCGACATTCTCCTGAATTATCTTGCTAGTGCCTATGGTCCATTCATTTCGAACTACCATATGCACGACATGGATAAGAAACTGGCAAAACTACAAGGGATGCTCAAGACAACAAAAGCCAACATCAAGAGAGGTGACACCAATCAAGTGTTGATGGTGCAGAACGCTTCCAAGATCAATAAGAAGTCTTGGTCTAAGAAATCCAAGCCAAAGGGAGACGCCATGATGGATCCAAGTCCCAGCGCTGGCTCAGTAACTGGAAAGCTAGCAAAACATATGGGTACATTATGCTTTTACTGTAAAGGAGATGTCACTGGAAGAGGAACTGCGACAAGTACAAGGCGGATAAAGCCAAGGGTGGAAGTATGACTTATGACTCATGTACACTTGTTGTGAACATTATAGACATTTATATTTCTGACACCCCTAGCAGTACCTGGGTATATGATACCGGATCAGTTGTTCATGTGTGCAAGAGGGGAGATTGACATCAAAGTCGGAAACAAAGCGAGAGTTGATGCGTTAGCCATAGGGACGATGCAACTCCAGTTACTTTCAGGATTTGTACTAGAACTAAATAAGTGTTATTATGTTCCTATACTAAGCCTAAACATCATTTCCGCCTCATGTTTGATGAAGTAGGGGTATGTGTAGAATATTAAGAACCATGGTTGTTCCTTTTATTTGAATAATGTGTTTCATGGCCATGCATCTGTCCAAGCCAGACTTTTTGTGCTTGATCTTGAATGTAAATCAGTCTATAACATGAATGCTAAAAGGTTAAAGCCGAATGATCTTAGTTCTACTAATCTATGATACTATCGCCTTGGTCATATGAGATAGAAATGCGCGCAGAAGCTCCATGGTGGTGAACTCCTGGATTCGTCCGTCTTGGAGCCGTTCGAAACATGTGAATCTTGTCTGATGGGTAAGATGACCAAGACATATTTCACAAAGAGTTGCGAGAGGGCGTTCGACTTGCTGGAGCTGATAGATAGTGATGTATGCGGTCCAATGAGTATGACAACTAGAGGTGGTTATGAGTATTTTGTCACATTCACGGATGATTTTAGTAGATATGGCTATGTCTACCTTATGAAATCCAAGTCGGAAACCTTTGAAAAGTTCAAAGAGAGTGAAGTGAAAAACCAGCTCGGCAAGGATATCAAGTTTCTATGATCAGATCGTGGAGGCGAATATATGAGCCATGAGTTTGACGACCATCTCAAGAGTTGTGGAATAGTTCCACAGCTCACCCCGTCGAGAACACCTCAGATAAATGGTGTGTCGAAAAGGCAGAACCAAACCATGTTAGACATGGTAAGGTCAATGATGAGTAATACGGATCTACCTTTATCATTCTTGGATTTTTATCTATAGACAACAGCGATAACACTAAACAAAGTACCATCTAACTCAGTAGAAAATACACCACATGAGATGTGGAGGGGCAAGAAGCCGACCTTGGCTTTTCTCAAGATTTGGGTATGTGAAGATTTTGCCAAGAAATTATAGTCCGGCAAGCTCAGCCCCAAGTTGGATAAGGTAGTTTTCGTAGGCTACCCTAAGGAAACTTTGGGTTACTATTTCTACAACCGAGAATATGGCAAAGTGTTTGTCGCTCGAAATGGTGTCTTGCTGGAGAAAGAGTTTCTAAGACAGAAATATTGTGGGAATAGGATGCATCTTGAAGAAATTCGGGATTCACCGACTTAGGACAAGTCAACAACCTTGGAGGTTGAGCCAGACGTTGTGCCTAAGCCGGCAAATGCACCAGAGCCACGGATATCAGGGAGACTACATGGAGACGTACTTATGCTGGACGACAATGAGCCGACTACTTATAAGGATGCAATGGGAAGTACTGATTCCGAGTCATGGCTTGGATCCATAAGATGCAAGTTAAAGTCCATGGATGACAATCAAGTTTATAACTTGGTTGATCTACTAGATGGTGCAAGATCCATCGAGAGCAAATGGATCTTTAAGAGCAAAACTGACCAAGGCGGAAATATTTTTGTCTATAAAACACGACTTGTTGCGAAAGGGTTCTGACAAGTTCAAGGATTTGACTACAACGATACTTTCTCGCCAGTAGTGATTCTTAAGTTGGTAAGGATCATGTTAGCACTAGATGCATATTTCGATAGGGAGATATGGCATATGGATGTCAAAATGACTTTCCTTAACAGAATTTTGACCGAGGACATGTATATGATACAACCCAATGGTTTTGTCGATCCGGCTAGTCCTAACAAGGTTTGCAACCTTCGAAAATCCATCTACAGATTGAAGCAAGCAAGTCGAAGTTGGAACATTCGTTTTGATGAAGTGTTCAAATCGTTTGCCTTCATCAAAAGAGAACAAGATTCTTGTGTTTACAAGAAGTTTAGTGAAAGCTCGGTTGTATTCCTACTACTGTATGTAGATGACATATTTTTAGTCGGAAACAACGTTCCAATGTTGCAAGAAACCAAGAATTCTTTGGAAAAGTGTTTTCAAATGAAGGACTTGGGTGAGTCGGTATTTATACTGGAATCAAGATCTATAGAGATCGATCTCAGAGGCTCATAGGTTTGAGTCAGAGTTCATATCTGGATAAGATATTGAAGAAGTTAAATATGGATTCGGCTAAGAAGGGGTTCTTAATGATGGTGCATGGAATCCGACTTAGCAAAACTCAATGCCTAGCGTTGGCTGATGAGCGAAGTCGGATGGAGAGGATCCCTTATGCTTCGATAGTAGTATCGATCGTGTATGTGATGATATGTACTAGGCCAGATATTTCATATGCTCTAAGTATAACGAGCAGATATCAGTCAGATCCTGGCGAAGGCCACTGGATAGCAGTAAAGAATATCTTTAAGTACTTGAGACGTACTAAAGATGTGTTCCTAGTCTATGGTGGTGAGGAAGAGCAAGGTGTAAAGGGTTACACGGATGCAAGATTTCAGACCAATTTGGATGACTCACGCTCACAATCTGGCTATGTGTACATAGTGAATGGAGGTGCTGTGAGCTAGAAAAGTTCCAAGAAAGAATCGGTGGCCGATTCCACTACGGAAGCTGAGTATGTTGTTGCCTCAGAGGCGACAAAAGAAGGATTTTGGATCAGAAATTTTCTGATTGAAATCAGAGTTGTACCCGGCTCGTCCATTCCATTAGACATGTACTGCGATAATACTGGTACTATTGCACAATCTAAGGAGCCACGGGCACACCAGAAGAACAAACACATAATCAGGAATTTCACCTGATTTGGCAGTGTTGGGGTTCGTAGCAGGAAACAAAAAAATTCTAGCTACACGAATACGATAACCAAGATATATTCTATATAGACATAAGTAATGGAGAGGGAGGACGGAGTTCATACCCTTTAAGAACGTGGCATGCCTTACATAGGAAGGCTTATATAGATGAAGACAATATCTCCAAGTGTTGCGCCTTGAAGCTCTACACACGTCCGGTGTAGGGACGTCTCCCGGACTTCGATCCAGCAGAGCAGCATGATAAGATGGAAGCCGGATTGTCCTGCGCATGATTGTAGTGCGGAGGTGGAGATATAATCCCAAAGAGCTATATCCAATTTTGGTGGAGAGAGATTTAGGTAATAGAGGGAGATAGGAGAGAACTTGTTGTGTAAATAGAGGGTAGGGGGCTCCTCTATTTATAGGAGGTGGGGAAGGGGCAAGCCATAGGGCCAAGGGGATGGGACCCTCCCAAGCCGCCACTGCCAGGGGAAGCCTCCGTCGGCCCTAGGCTCCCCATGCGGGGGGGGGGGGTAGGGTTTTGGCCGGTCGGGCCCCCTCCCTCTCTCTCCTATGGCGCCTAGCCCTATGAGCCCTTTCCTCTAGGGAATGGCCTAATAAGGAAAAAGCTGCCCAAAATATAAATAATAAAATATATTTTAATATTAATTCAACCAATTAATATATAAAACACATATACTATTATATCTCATACTCCGGAACACCTTTCGGACCCCTCCGATCAACATCGGATGTTACCCGAAACCTTTTCGGTTTCTCTCTCTTATTTCTCGTGCGATGCCGGTTCGATCCCAATGTGTGCCCACCCTTAAGTGTGCCACCCTTTGGCTCGGATATGCCCCGGACATGACCAAGAACCCCCTTGCGTCAATGATCATCAGCGGGACCTAGATGCCCATAATGACCACCCGGGCATTCACGAATCTCATCGCTTGAACTTTAACTATGTAGTCATATTCCCTTTGCCATATGATACCTAGGTCATCCGAGATTTAATCTCAAGTATCTCCATACTTGTGTTCGATCTTGTTTCCGATGATCTTGTTTACTCGTTCCCGTGACGTTGCATTCCATGACCTAATCATACGCTTGCAAGCTTCGTTAGTGCAACGTCACCGAGTTGGCCATGTGTATCTATCTGTTACTTGGATTGACAAATCCTGGTCTAGATAAAACTCCTTAACTCGTTTCTTCGGTAAACCCAATGATACCTTTATGATCATCCTTTTATATCTTGATACTTGATATCATCAAAGTCTCCTTCTGAAACGGTGATTATGCATTATCTCATAGTCAAAGGATTTAGGCCACAATGTTTCTATGTTATCATCAATGATGAATGTTACGTAACTAGATCTCATTGTGATTAACTCTGGGTGTCTATCACATTATTCACCAATAATGTGACATCATTGTCAATTGTCACTATCACCATGATCTTAAAACCATAAGATCATCACTTGCCCAATGAGCTAGTATACTAGAGGTAACTAGAGACCTGGTTGTTTACATACCACACATGTATTAGCGTTTGGTATTCATATAGTTATAGCATGGTAAGAAACGTATTATGAGCATACAAGAGATACATCAAATAAAAACGCTTTATTAATTGCCTCTAGGGCATATCTCCTTCACTCTCCCACTCACTAGAGTACAAATTAATCTAGCTTTACAATAGGCAATGACTTAACACCAGTAGTACCGCGGTGTTTCTCATGCTTGGATTGTGGGAGTACTTTGGTAAACGGACCTGCAGCATTCAGATCCAGATGCACTTTGCAAATCTTGACTTCTCCATTCTCAACATTTTATCTAATGGCGTGGAATCTCAGCTGGATGTGCTTGACTATGGAATGAGTTCTTAGCTCCGACGCGTTTACAATGGCACCTGTGTTATCGCAGAAGATTGTCACAGGGTCATTCGCATTAGGAACAACTCCTAGTTCCATGACGATATTCCGCAGAAAGACAACTTCATTCTCCACAGAGTTAATTGTGATGTATTCCGACTCCATTGGCGATTGTGCCACCACTGGTTGCTTCACGGTTCTCCAGGTTACCGCGCCACCATTCACCAGAAACACATATCCTTTCTGAGACTTTGAGTCATTGGATTATGTGTTCCAGCTCGCATCCAAGTAACCAGTTACATTCAGAGCTTAATAACCACCTCCAAAGACTAGAAACATATCCTTAGCTCTTTTCAGATACTTCAGAATATTTTTCACAACTGTCCAATGTTCCACTCCTGGATCACATTGGAAACGACCTGTCCAAGTAAGATCCAGAGCCACATCAGGTCGAGTATATATCATAGCATACATGATAGAACCTATGGCTGAGGAATAGGGGACATTAACCATCCTCTGTCTATCAGCAGCTGTTGTTGGACATTGAGTATTACTCAACGACACACCTTTCACAAGAGGCACAAAGCCCCCTTTAGCGTTTTCCATTTTGAACTTCTTCAAAATATTATCTATGTAAGTACCCTGACTTAATGCTATTAGGCGTCTTGATCTATCCCTATAGATCTTGATACCTAATATATAGGTTGCTTCACCAAGATCCTTTATGGAAAACTGACTACTCAGATATTCCTTTACGCTCCCTAAAAATCTCACATCATTCCCAATTAGTAATATGTCATCCACATATACTACTAGGAACGCCACCGAGCTCCCACTTGCTTTCTTGTAAACACAAGCCTCTTGATTATTTTGTACAAATCCAAAATTCTTGATCACTTGATCAAATCGCTTATTCCAACTCCTAGATGCTTGCTTTAGTCCGATCGCTCAAGCTTGCATACTTTTCTAGCATCCTTAGGATCAACAAAACCCTCTGGTTGCATCATATACAACTCTTCATCATTGTGTCCATTGAGGAAGGCGATCTTGACATCCATCTATCATATCTCATAATCATAATATGCAGCAATTGCTAGTAAAATCTGAACAAATTTCAACATTTTTACAGGAGAGAAGGTCTCGCTGGTCAATTCCTTCCACTTATTGAAAACCCTTTGCGACAACTATTGCTTTGTGGACAATCACATTGCCATCTGCATCTGTCTTCTTAAAGATTCACTTATTCTCCATGGCATTTCGACTTTCAGGGAGATCTACCAATTTCCAAACTTGCTTCTCATACATGGATCCTATCTCGGATTTCATGGCCTCTAGCCATTTCTCAGAGTTAGCACTCTCCATTGCTTCCTTGTATTTTCTAGGTTCTTGTTCATCTAACAAGACAAACATCACAAGGTTACCATACCAATCTGGAGTGCTACGTACTCTTGTAGATTTCCAAACCATAGGATCTTCGATGTTATGATCTGTATCATTTGATTCTTCTTCCACTATAGAGGGCGGCTTTGGAACAATTTCCATTGCGCTACTCGATATTTGGAGAGAAGGGTCAATGACCTCATGAAGCTCTATCTTCCTTCCACTAACTCCTTTTGCGAGAAACTCTTTCTCTAGAAAGGCGCGGTCCTTAGCGACAAATGTTTTGCCCTCGGTTTTGTTGTAGAATATATACCTAATAGTTTCATTTGGGTATCCTACAAAGATACACTTTTCCGCTTTAGGTTTGAGTTTGTCTGGCTGCAGTTTCTCAACGTAAGCCTCACATTCCCAAAATTTTAAGAATGACAACTTTGGCTTCTTGCCATTCCATATATCATATGGTGTTGTCTCCACGGATTTGGATGGTGCTCTGTTTAAAATAAAAGTGGTGGTTTCTAATGCATATCCCCAAAACGACACAGACAAATCAGTTAAAGACATCAATGACTGAACACTATCCAATAGTGTATGATTACGCCGTTCTGATACACCATTACGTTGTGGTGTTCCGGCTGGTGTAAGATATGATACAATACCACAATCCTTCAAGTGCATGCCAAACTCATAACTCAAGTATTCACCTCCCCGATCTGATCGGAGGTGCTTAATCTTCTTGTTGAGTTGATTCTCTACCTCTTTCTGAATTTTTTTGAACTTTTCAAATGTCTTAGACTTATGCTTCATCAAATAGATATACCCATATCTACTCAAATCATTAGTGAAGGTAACAAAATAACGACACCCATTGCGTGCCGAGACACTCATTGGTCCACACACATCTGTATGTATGATTTCTAATAGGTATCCAGCCTGCTCCATAGTGCCGGAGAAGGGTGTCCTGGTCATGTTGCCCATTAGACAAGGCTCACATGTATCAAGAGATTCAAAATCTAGTGATTTATAGAAGTCCATCAGATTAGAGCTTCTTCATGCGCTTTATGCCAATATGACCAAGACGACAATGCCATAGATACATAGTATTGTCGTCATTATTCTTGCAACGCTTGGCATCAATGTTATGTATGTGTGTACTACTATCAAGATCCAGCAAGAATAAACCTTTGCATACACGCGAATGAACATAAAAGATATCATTTATATAAATAGAACAACCACTTGTTCCAGATTTAAACGAATAACGATCTTGCAACAAGCAAGATCCACTCACAATATTCATGCTTAAGGCGGGTACAATAAAAACTAAAATTAACCCCGAAGGCAGACGTAGAGGTAGATTGCCGACGGCCTTGACTTCGACTTTTGATCCGTTGCCGACGCGCATCGTCACCTCGTCCTTCTCCAGGCCGCTTATTTCGTAGCTCCTGCTGGGAGTTACAGATGTGAGAAACAGAACAAGTATCAAATACCCAGGTGTTGCTCCTGGAGCTTGTAAGGAACACATAAATACCATGTATATCACATATACCTTTGTCTTTTTAGCAAACTTGTCGGCTTTCTTGTCCTCGAGGTATTTGGGACAGTTGCGCTTCCAGTTCCCGTCTCCCTTGTAGTGTTAGCACGTGACAACGGTCTTGGGCCTAGGAGCATTAGGAGAACTGGCAACTGGCTTGCCATCCTTCTTAGGATTCTTACCCTTCATGCGTCGACCTCTTAAAGTTGGTGGTCTTATTGACCATCAACATCATGTGATCCTTCTTGATTTCTACCTCAGCAATTTTGAGCATGGCGAACAACTCAACAAGGGTCTTTACCATCCCCTGCATGTTGTAGTTCATCACAAAACCTTTGTAGCTAGGGGGAAACAAGTGAAACACCCTATCAATCGCAAGCTCATCTGGGATTTTGCAATCCATGGCATTCAAGCGTTGAACGTAGCCAGACATTTTGACCACATGCTCACTCACACTGTTGTCCTCTTCCATCCTGGTAGAGAAGAAGAGCTCGGAAGCTTCATAGCTCTCAGCCTAAGCCTGCAGAGCAAAGACAGCTTTAAGGTCCTCAAGGATTGCAAAAGCATGCATATTCTCAAAATGCTTTTGAAGCTTCGGCTCCATGGCATAGAGCATTCCACTCTAGATGAGGGACGAATCATCCGCCTTAGACTGCCAGACATTCTTTTCGTCCTCGGTGGAGGTATCTGCGGGTTTGGCGCGTAGTTCTGCCTCTAAGACATAGTTGAGCTTGTAGGGGGTCAGGAGGATTCTCAGAGTACGGTGCCAGGAGGTGAAGTTGGACCCATCAGTTTTCAGCTTGTCCTTCTCTAGGAATGTGCTAAGGTTGAAGGTGGGTGGGCGAGACATCCTTGAATGGATATGCAAAGAGTTTAGACCATGTTCATAATATATAAACTTAAGTTTAAAGTTTACACTAAAACTAAAACTAACATAGCTCCCATTCAAAATGAATATCTCTCCATTTGTTTTAGTGATCACATGATCCCATATCACTATATCACCCCGATCGTCAAGGCCGATGATATATCTCCAAAGATAGACATTCTGAATGTCGATCACATCAACATGTGATTCATGCTCGCCAACTCAAACTTGTGTGTATTTCAGTGTAACTTTTCTTACACCCACTGTATGCGAACGTAGGTATGTCTGATACTCGGTCGTCATGGCCTGCCTCATACTGAAGAAAATTCTTGGTGGTGCACACACAAGGGGAACACTATCATTGGAATTAGGAGAGGGATCATCCTATTTATCTACCATTGTATATCTAATATACTATGCCAAACAAGATGTGCAAAAAAATATTTCAAAACTATAGTGCCATGAAATGGTTGTAGCGCCTTGATCACCATAGAGAGCTCCAATGGAAAACACGTTTCATAAACTTACCGTTTCCATGTCACGGCACTCCCCCTACAAAATAAAGTTAGATGCCTCTACTTATTCTTTTTCAAGTTTTACGTGGCTTTAGGACTTTCATGGCAGAACCCCTTTCCACCTATGAACGTTGAGCCACAATGTTGATTCAATGATTGCCTCTTCGCTCCCTTTTTAGGTCCCTCTAGTGTAAAAGTTATATCAACTATTGAAAGAGAGATAGACACCCGCCAGCCACTTATACGAAACAAGCCGTATGTCGAGCGTGGAACCAGTCTAGCGTAAGAGTACATGTAAGGTCGGCCGGGCCGCTTCATCAATCAATTCCGTGATATAACAAGAACACAAAAGAGGTTCACAACTAGAGAATCAGCACCCACATATTTCTATGTCTTCTATCTATACGACATGTATGCCCATAGATCTGGCTCTGATACCATTGTTGGAGTTCGCAGCAGGAAACAAAAAGTTCTAGCTACACGAACACGACAACCAAGATCTATTCTATATAGACATAAGTAACGAGGAGGGAGGATGGAGTTCATACCCTTGAAGACCGTGGCACGCCTTACGCAGGAAGGCATATAGCAATGAAGACAAGCGCCCCAAGTGTTGTGCCTCGAAGCTCTACACACATACAATGTAGGGACGTCTCCCATACTCTGATCCAGCAGAGAAACGGAAGAAGGTGGAATCCGGACCGTCCTGCGCATGACGGTAGCGCGGAGGTGGAGATCTAATCCCAAAGATCTAGATCCAATCTAGGTGGAGAGAGCTCTAGGGAATAGAGGGAGAGAGGAGAGAACTTGTTGTGTAAATAGAGGGGAGGGGGCTCCTCTATTTATAGGAGGTGGGGGAGGGGCAAACCCTAGGGCCAAGGGGGTGGGACCCCCCAAGCCGCTGCCGCCAGGGGCACCCGCCGCCGTCCCTAGGATCCCCGCGGGGGGGGGGGGGGTAGGGTTTTGGCCAGCCAAGCCCCCTCTCTCTCCTATGGCGCCTGGCCCTATGGGCCCTTTCCTCCGGGCAATGTCCTAATAAGGAAAAAGTTTGCCCAAAATATAAATTATAAAATATGTTTTAATATTGATTCAACCATTAATATATAAAACACATATACTATTATATCTCATACTCCAGAACACCTTCTATACCCCTTCGATCAACATCGAATGTTACCTAGAACCTTTCCGGTTTCTCTCTCTTATTTCTCATGCGGTGCCGGTTCGATCCCGGTGTGTCCCCACCCTTAAGTGTGCCACCTTTCGGCTCGGAGATGATCCGAACATGACCAAGAACCCTCTTGCATCAATGATTATCAGCGGGAACTGGATGCCCATAATGACCACCTGTGCATTCACGAATCTCATCGCTTGAACCTTAACTGCGTAGTCCTATTCCCTTTGCCATATGATACCTAGGTCATCAAGATTTGATCTCAAGTATCCCCATACTTGTGTTCTATCTCGTTTCCGATGAGCTTGTTTACTCGTTCCTTTGTCGTTGCATTCCAAAACCTAGTCATACGCTTGCAAGCTTCGTTAGTGCAACGCCACTGAGTTGGACATGTGTATCTATCCGTTACTTGGATTGGCAAATCCTGGTCTTGATAAAAATTCCTCAACCCGTTTCTTCAGGAAACCCAACGATACCTTTATGATCACCCTTTTATATCTTGATACTTGATATCATCAAAGTCTCCTTCTGAAATGGTGATTATGCATTATCTCATAGTCAAAGGATTTTGGCAACGATGTTTCTGTGTTATCATCAATGATGAACGTTAAGTAACTAGATCTCATTGTGATTAACTCTTGGTGTTTGTCTATCACATTATTCACCAATAATGTGACCTCATTGTCAATTGACACTATCACCATGATCTTGAAACCATAAGATCATCACTTGCCTAATAAGCTAGTATACTAGAGGTAACTAGAGACCTTGTTGTTTACATACCACACGTGTATTAACATTTTGTATTAATACAGTTATAGCATGGTAAGAAATGTATTATGAACATACAAGAGATACATTAAATAGAAAGCTTTACTATCTGCCTCTAGGGCATTTATCCTTTAGGCAGTTCATCGATGGCGCAGAAATTAAGCTATGCAAGGTACATACGGATGCAAATGTTGCAGACCCGTTGACCAACCTGCTTCCATAGCCCAAGTTTGAGGTGCACGTTAAAGCGATGGGCATGAGATGCCTAAGGCCTGGACATGTCTGAGTGTTTGACTCTAGTGCAAGTGGGATACTGTTAGGAATGATTCCCTAGAGGCTCACATTCCGACTTGTATTTGTGACCCAGAATATGGCTTAGAACTAGGTGTACGTGTCACTGCAATTGTTGCAGGTGTGGAACCACATACTTATATTTAGCTATATCTAGTTTGTCCTTAGTAGTTTGAGGTTGGATGGGAAACCCATTGCTGAGACTAATTTGTAAGTCGGAAGATGACAATGTTTCACGTGTCATGTGCATGGAGATGCTATTTGCCTTGCATTTGCTAGTCATAAGAGTTACAATAGCCGGACCGATGCAAAGGTTAGTAGGACGTGAGAACATTGTCATACGCTCCGACTAACACAATGGAATCCTTACTCATGAGGGGATCGCACGATCCGAGTTGTGGAAGATCCGGCTTTGACTCCATCTAATGCTCACCATAACTGGGAGTAATAAGGGTGTTCTTGGGCCAACTTTGAAGCAAGCTACGTGACTTGGATTAGCCAAGACAGGATTTTCCCATCTAACTCAGAGAGATATTCTTTGTGCCCTCTCGTGTGATATGATTCAGAAGCATGGCCATGCGCTACTCGATCAAGTGTTCATATAGGTAGTTCGATTTAGTGAAGCTGGAGGGAATCCGTTATCACTGCAACGAGAAGAGAGTTAAACCGACACTAAGATGATGAAATATCCCTTGTGGTTTATCACCAATATTGCGAGGAAAAGGGACTCAGATAGATCATCACATTGAGAGCACTTGCATAAACTAGGAGTCGACAAATCTTGCTATAGGTCGTTACCGATTATCAGCTCTAGTCAGAAAGACACTAAGCTACAATTCATACTGAATGATTACTAAGTTGTGTTCGGCTTAACGTAAGCCTATGGGATCACACACTTAAGAGAGTGGAACTAGGCAGATGTTGATTCGGCTATCACAAGCCGGCAAGTTGGACTTGTTCGGAGAGGGACATGTGTCAATGGGTCGAACCCACTTTGACTAGGATTAGGGTTTAGGACTGAGGGACACTGTTGTGTGCCCTCACCTACTCGCCTATATAAGGGAAGGTGGGTGGCGGCGGATAGACAAGAGATATGACAAGAGAGAGATCCAATGCTGCTTCCTAGGGTTTCGCTAGACTTGGAAATTCCCACCTTTCCTATCCTTCGGCGGCAAGACCGAGACTAGCATCTCACTTGATGTTGTTCCACCTTGTACGTGTGTGAGATAGCAGAGGCACCACATCTACGGTGCTCGTCGGAGGCAAAGTCGGAGGCGAGGAGGAGGAGCACCGAAGCCAATGACGAGGAGGTCCCAGGATCGAGCAGTTCGCCAAAGTCGGACGAGACGAGGGGAACGTACGGCACCACCGCGACGCGCTTCCTCAACTTCCACACCTACGCGTTGAGAGGTACGAGATTTTCCCTTTGACCTTGGCCAGATCTTGGGTTGGCTCGTCGGAGTTCTAGACAGAGCAGAAAAGTTTTTGTTTTCGCCTGGCTCTACGCGTTGCCCAACAACTTTTACTGTAATATCTCGAGGTCAAAGTTACGCTTATTTTAGACGAAGGTCTAGGATTTGTCTAGCCCTGATACCAGGGTTGTCACACTCGATGACTAGCGTTGGCCAACATTGATCCCAGACTTTATAGCTCGCACTCCACTCCGAAATCCATCTACATGAATCAACAATGGTGGTGCGGTGGTGGAGAATATAGATGCGACCGACAACGATACCGCAATGGCGCCTCCGACGAGTAGTGGATATGTAAGTCAATTATATATTGGTTCTAGTATATATCCAATTTGCTAGTTTCCTTTTGATACCAACTTATATCTCACGATCACATTTTGGGTATTTACCTAGGATGACATAGTGCCGCGCTGGATCTATGATCCATCATGGAACGGTGTCCCTATGAGATATCGCTACAAGAAAAATGTTTGTGTAATAGATTCCCATGCATACTCGTTGGCTTCCATGATAAGCACACCGACCACATGTTAGTCGGATGCCACTTCAAAATGTCAACGTTCCTATTCTTGTTATGGAAGGATCGACCACACTCGAAGTAACTACGACATGCGTTGGTTAAAACATGGAAGGGGAGCTCGAGAAGGAAGCAACAGAGCTAGCCAAATAAGAAGTTGCCCTTTCACTAATGGCGATGCATGATATGTGTCTGAATGTTTCTATATATTTAGAGCCTATTAGGATTGCACTAGATGGTCTATCTCTGGGCATTCCTGATGATTAAGGATGTTATTTCTTCTTTATAAGTTGTTGATTTTGTATGTATCTTATTTTTATGCTATTGTTGAAAGGCAAATTGGGTGTATGCGGTGACCCAGATACCACTGCATGATGTAGTACACTATAGTCGTTGACATAACACCAATGAAACACCGTTCACTAGTATTACATCCCTCAGAGTGGTTCAACAGAAACACAGCAGGTTCAAGACATGACTATAGGTTACAACTCGACTCTTTACAAAAGATCCAGATAACACTCTAGGTTAAAGAGAGAGAGAGAAAGAAACTTCTTACACAGAAGAATAAGAAATAATCAACTCATAACTATCATGCTAATAAGATTAGCATCTAACTATTTGGCTTGCATTGCTGCTATTGCAATACTCTACAGAAGTAGGTTTTATGGCTAGAGATTATATTCCTATCTAATCAGCAACTTCGTCTTAACTTTAGTTGATGTATATGTTGACTTTCTTGACTTCATTGAAGAGCTTGAGCTTTTGATGATGATTCCTTGAGTATAAGTTGATGTAGACGTTGTTTGTATTGGCTTCATAATCTAGCAAGGGTTAAGAAGATACGCTGAGTACGAGCGTAATCACCAAGTTCACTAAAAAGGAGTGTTTGATGCACTAACTACAGCCACAGACCATAGGTCGTAGGCAATGCAGGTTTTCGTAAACATTTCTTCAAAGGTTTCTTTTATTCTGAAAAGCTATGTCCGTCAGTCTTCACAGGTTTACTAGAAATTTTGTGGAGTTCCTTTCCTGCTGCGTTCGTAGATCCTTCCTGGAACAGGGAGTAACAAGTTACAGTTCTTACACTCTGCAGAGGTGCGTTACTTTACCCATGAGAGATCTTAGCTTTGTTGCACATCTGAGCGGCCAACCCGTTCATACTTCCTTGGTATGAGGTTCAGACTAATATCCAGACCAATCACTGCCCTCTTCGCGACCCCGCATGTCTGCACGATCCTTCGAGGCTAACTACACCTCCGCTAAGCCCCCTTTCGGGCAGGCTATAACCCTGATGAGTTCTCGAAGACTTTATTATCTGGTGATGCCCCTGGCAAGTTCCATATAGGTCCGGCTATACCTCTGACAACCACTCATAGATAATCAAGACACCAAAATCGTGGGGCCTAAAGGTGCTCACCCATATGTTGGATCCGCACAAGGAATCACAACGTCACGTTAAGGTCGCCTTGCCTACATGCGAAAGAAAGAAGATACAGCTGACTTCTCCGTCCCATTCCAAATCTCATGGTTAACGCGTAATATACGGCACAAGAATCATTGGTGACATTGGTTATTAAGTCCTAGATAATATGTTACTTTACCACTGAGACTTTCATAGTAGGTTATTACCTCTTGGTAAATAACCTATAATCATATTATTAAAAATAATGTTTTCGGACCTTTTGGAAATGCAGGTGATGACAACACTGGATTTGCAAAATACTTGATAGAAAATAACCAAAGTACATGAGCAAGTGTGAACTTGCCTTTTGTGATTGCAAGATTATGCACTCACGGTCTTCGAGACAATAAAAGATCCAATATCTGAAATCGACATCATTGGTCCGGTAAGGACTAATGTTTAAAGAAGCAAGATGATATTATGCATAAGTAGTGTAATGCAATTTTGTAAACTCGAATCCTCAGAATGAGCGTCGATCTAGGTTTTGGAAATTGGAGATGGTTCCTTTAGAATGTGTTTCCCTTTTAGATTAAGTTTCAATGTCCGCTTCTTATTAAGGCTTGTGAGTGTGCGTGTGTGAAACAACATGTAACTATAACAAATAACATACAATAATAAGGCACGCAAGTGTGGAATGGTATCTAAAGACTCCTTATATGAAAGTTGTTACTTAAGTAGATTTATTTTGGAATGCTTAAGAATTAATTTTGGTGTATCTTGAAAGAATAACTCTTGAAGAAAAGTTTACTTAACTAAACAAAAGCATTTAAATTTTTAGTTAATATTCTTAGGGTTTCTAACTAACTATAGTTGTCAAGGAACAAAGATTTACTTCATTTGAATAATGACATCATTAGTAGATGAGACTTATCTATCTTGGTCATTAGGTGGTATTATCATTTGTTTACTTCATAATGTTTCTTTAAGGTTAATTAAGAGTGGTAATACTTCTATTTGAGTAAAGGTTTCTTAACAGTATGTATGAATGGAATTATTTGTCTCCTTAAAAAGGATGGCTATAATTTATAGACATGGAAACAATATTACTTAACTATTTATAAATTATCTTTTGGATTTATAATATATCTATAAACTTGTGGTTCAAGTATTAGTAAAAGGTTTTATTAAGTTAAAATATCATTTTTGAAGATTTTATATTTGATAAGAATCCTTTTGGAAAATAATATACATTCATTGATGGATGATAATTCAACAGAATTGTAATTAAAATGTTTTGAAGTATATTGACTTCATATTATCAATATCTTGTGACTAATATTACTTTTAGACCTTTAATGGACAATATTAGAGGTATTAGCAATTTTTTATTTACTCTCTTATGAACTAATAGTTAAAGAAATTAGATTAAACTTAAGTTATTAGAGTATTAAATTTTTATTTACTTAAAAAGTGGAATGTTACACTTTTCACAGTAGATATTATTTTTCTGGTCATTTTGGTATATTATAATTATTTTTGTGATCTATAAAAAATAAAATATGATTTTTAAAAGTTTTAATACTTTATAAATATATAATAAATAGTAATTATTTAATTAGGTGATATAATAATACATTATTATAATTTTAAATTGTAGTTACTATTTTTCTAAGAATTTTAATATATTATTTATATTTTTCTCATTTAGCAATATTAAAATATGATTTTGTTCTATGTTTTACTAATTATAAAATACTTTACTAAATAATTATTATTTAAATAGTTAACACAATAATATATGATAATAAACTTAATTTGTAGATTTTTATTTTTCTAAACATTTTCATATATTAAACATATTTTTCTGAATTATAAAACAAAAGTTATTGAATTTTTAAGGTTTAATCATTTTCTGCAATTATTAAAATAAAATAACTAAATTATTTACTACATCACTGATAACGTCATCTATTCACTTATTAATTTTTACACCGCACCCTAACCTAGCCCTAGTCACTGACTCGTGGGTCCTAGGCCACACCATACGCCACTTCAGCAAGGCCGGGCCCTCTATGGTTTGACTGGTTGACTTGACGCAAGCATGACGTCGTCACGACATCATCTCACCGGTGATGATTGGGTGGCGAGCGGCGGTGGCGATCTAGCGAGAGCTGGAGAGTACAGTTGTTATAGCTCAAAAGAACACATGCTTGGGAACCTATTAGCAGCGGCGCCGCCCAGATATGGTCACCGGAGGATGGCCGACGACGAGGTATAGTGGCGGTAGTTATAGATGAACATGGCGGTGATGATTCCAGAAGCAATCGAGAGATTAGAGATGTGCCCGAGCATCAACAACTCACCAGGGTTGCTGTGGAGGGGTTGGCGTGACCGGAGGTGGTCGGAATCGATGGAGACGGCGGCGGAACCCGTCGGAGATGGAGGTGGCGATTGGAGCGATTAGAGCTTCTTCAGCTTGCGCTACTTGGGGCAATCGAACAAGAAGATAAAGTGGATTCTGACGGTAGGCTTAGCGGTTTGAGAGGAGCTCAGAAACGATGACGACTCCGGCGAGGCCTAGGGCTATGGTTTCGGGACATAGGAGAAAATCAAAGAGGGCTCGAGATTGAGAGATATGGGTATGGGGAGAAAGAGGAGGTCGCGGCCAATCTTATCCCCATGGTATAAAGCGGCGGTGAGCATCGCAATGCAGGGAGGGACCGACGGCGGCGGCATGGACATGCAGCTTCTTGCCGGCAAGGAGGAAGACAACGTGAATCGTTTCCTGGGCCGGGCCGCTGCTGGGCCAAGGCATGCTGCGCACGAGCGGTAGCTAGGTAGAAAGAAACTAGGCTTCGAGGCAGAATTCTTTGTTTTCTTTCTTCTTTTCTTCTTTTCTTTTCTATTTCTGTTTTCTTTTCTAGCTCTTATATTTAAACAATGGTTTTGAATATTCCTTATAGAACTTTTTCTTTAGACAACTGTCACTATATGAAAATGTATGTAGAATTATTAAATAGTTTGTATTATAATAATGTATTTCATTTAGTTTCCCTATTTGTAATTTTCTTATCCATAACATATGAGAGGTAATTTATTAGATAGAGCAAATAATAATTTAGGGTTTTAGGGTTTACTTCTTATATAAATATTTTATAAAAATGATGTTATTATCACTTTTACAATTGTGGTTTCACAATTTAAAGATGATTATTTATAGTCATACAATTTTCTTATGTATATAACACCATATAATATTTAATATATATATGGTGGTTTATAATTTTTATAATTATCAAGATTGGTGATTTCTTTGCGGTGACCCAGCATACCACTGCATGATGTAGTATACCATAGTTATGGACATAGCACCAATGAAACACCATTCACTAGTATTACATCCCTCAAAGTGGTACAACAGAAACACAGCGGGTCAAATAAATGGCTAAAGGTTACAACTCGACTCTTTACATAAGATCCAAAGAACAATCTAGGTTAAAGAGAGAGAAAGAAACTTCTTTCAAAGAAGAATCAACAATGAATAACTCACAACTAATATGCTAATAGGGTTAGCACCAAACTATTTGGCTGGTATTGTTGCTAGTGCAACACTCTACAAAGATAGGTTCTATGGCTAGAGATTAAATTTCTATGTAATCCGTAACTTTGTCTTCATTTGAGGTGATGTATTTGTTGATTTTCTTGACTTCATTGAAGACCTGTGCTTTTGGATGATGACTCCTGGAGCATCACTTGATGTAGACATCGTCTTAATGGCTTTAGAATCTAGCAAGGGTTAATAAGATACGTTGAGTACGAGTGTACTCAGCAAGTTCACTAGAAAGGAGTGTTTGATGCACTATATCTACAGCCACATACCATAGGTCGTAGGCAATGCAAGTTTTTGTAAACATTTCTTAAAAGGTTGCTTTTATTATGAAAAGCTATGTCCGACAGCCTTTACGGGTTTACCAGAACTTTCATGGAGTTCCTTTCCCGCCGCGTTCGTAGCTCCTTCCCGAAACAGGGAGTAACAAGTTACAATTCTTACACTCTGCAGAGGTGCGTTACTTTACCCATGAGATATCAACTCTTTGTTGCACAACCGAACAGCTTATTCCCATCCACAATTCCATGATGTGGGGCCTAGAAGATGATCCAAGCCAATCACTGCCCCCTTCGCGACCCCACATGCCTCCTTGGTGTACACCATGCCCACCCATTGAATTACGACAATGGTTTCTACAGACCGTTAGATGCCAGAACTGTCGTGGGACGTTGAGGGTTCCCACCCATAGGCTGCATATCCTCTACGAATTACCAATTAATATGCATGCTACGAGTGATAAAAGCCACGACCTGCACATCCGTCTACATGCGAGAGGAAGAAGATACAGCTGACTTCTCTGTCCCATTCCAAATCTCATGGTTAACGCGTGATATATGGCGCAAGAATCACTGGCGACATTGGTTGTTAAGTCCTAGATAATATGTTCCTTTACCACCGGAACTTATGTTCCTTTACCACCGGAACTTATGTTCCTTTACCACTGGAACTATAATCATATTATTATGAAAATAGTGTCTTCTGAACCTTTTCAAATGCAGGTGATGACAACACTGGATTTGCAAAATAATTTACAGAAAATAATCAAAGGACATGAGAAAGTGTGATGTAACATCCCTAAAATCATGTTTCCAAAGTTTTGCATATCATCCATGCATTCATGATCATTTTAGGATCATTTTCAAAGTTATTACAAAAATAGAAGCATTTGAATGCTTATTATTTTATGTAAGCAAAAGCATTGATCCAATGCTACTCTCTAATGAGAGATTATTTGTTTTCAATCAATGATGTTTGTTTGATAATTTCCAAATCTTGGACAAAGATTTCAAAACAAAGAAACAAATTTAAACCATTTCTTTGTCTTTATTAAACAATGGGTAAAAACATTGTTTATTTTAAAATTCCAAAGTGCCAAATTATTTTAAAGTGTACAACATTGTTCTGCAACCAAATGTGTACAATTTTCACTTTATAAAAATCCAAAAAAAGTTTGAACTCAAACACATTTGAATTCATTTGAAAATGTTTCCTCGAAAATCAAACAGAAATTGAAAAAGAGAAAAGAATAAGTAAAAGGCCAGCGTTGCCAATTTGGCCCAGCACAGAACTCAGCCCACTAAGCCCACCCGGGGCCATTTCCCTCTGCCCTTCTCTCACCCGCGCAGAACCTACCACACAGCCACTGATCGATGGGCCCTCTCCACGTCAGCATCTTCTTCCCCAGATTCTCGCGCGTAGTCACCGCTCCGCCGTTACCTTGCCGCAGTGACGCGTGAATTAAACTACTCTTAATACCCATTGATTCCGTGAGTAATCTTCGCCCTGACTCCGGTTACAAAACCCCCTCTCCACCCCGCTCCTTTCCCCTCACATCACTCGCTCGCTCCGCCACCAGGCTGCCTCTATTTGACGTTGCATCACCGCAGACAGAACCAGCTCCGGTGAGACTCGACTGCCCCTTTGCCTCTGTTTAAAACGAGCGTGACTAGCATGTTCTGGCGCATCTCCTGACGCCTTTTGTTTGCTTTCTCGTGACCCAGTTCGCCATCCCCGTTCGTGCCTGCAACCATCAGTGCCGCCGCCCAACTCCGACGAGAAATACTAGTAATCTTCGAGCGCCCCTTGCTTCCCCTTTGACCATGTCGTGTTCGCCACAACCTTGCGCACCTTCTGACACAACGGGTTTGTGCTAGGGCGGTCTCTATCGTCGGCAACATCTTCATCTGCAAGCACTTGACGACGTCTGCAAGTCCGACAAGCCCCAGCACCCTCTACAGCGCGCCTCGACCCTGCCCGTCTGCATGTTGAGCTTCCTCGTGACATCGTGAGTCTGGTAAGCCCCTCTGCTGACCCCAGCCCCCTTCGTAGCCACCGGAACATCACTGGCAGAGCCGTGCCGCCGCGCCGCCGTCTGCTAGCGCCGCCCATCTGTGGTCGCTTGCTCGACAGCCGTCAGATCTGAATCCAGCGCTTAGGATTAGATCTGTAGCGAAGGGGTACGTTTTGATCTGGACTGTGCGCAGTTAGTTAGATCCAATGGTGCGCGAGCATGATCCGGGGCGAAGCGGTATCGTCCAATCAGACGCTGCCGCGTGGCCTGTTCTTTGTTTTATAAATCTGAATTAGATCTATTAGTGATTCAAACTTGCAAAATTCAAAATTTTTGATCCACACGTTCAAATTTTGAAAATTTTGTATCATTGGAATCAGGAGAAATAATTCTATCCATTTATGCAATGTGTTTAATGTTTTGCTTCTGTAAAATTGATTATTTTTGCAGATACATTTATAGGTTTATTTTGAGTATAGAAATTATTTGAAAAATGATTTAGAGACTAAATAAAGTTTTTCTAGTGTGTATTTGTCTTGTTGTTGATTCAGTACTATTTCACTTGTCTTGTTTGGTTGAGAAAAATCATCTCATAGCATTTGCATGCATTCATATATTTTTGTTTGTATATTTTATATGTGAATTTGGTTCCATTATTTTATGTGTAGATCTTGGTGCTAATAGTGATTGTGGTTGTGAAGATTGTTGCTACTCCCCAAACTAACAAGGCAAGTGGTGCTTCATATATTATTGTCCCAATATTTTTACCTATGCACTAGAATTATTTTGTATAGGGCTTGCATGAATATTTTGCTAAGAATCAATATGCTATGCTTGGGAAATCCTAGGAGTTGTAGAATTGTTGGAATTTCCTCTAAGTGAAGATACTTGCTATTGCCATGCTTAGCCTAGCTAGTAGCAACCAAGGGTGGATTATATATTCATGCTATGAGAAATATTCCTAAGTCTTTGACTTATGTTTTGCTTAATAAAACAACTAAGTGAATGAAACACCTGGGTGGAATGGAAAGAATGGTTTGTGTTGAGTGGTTATACAAGTCCCATTTCTATGGTTTACCTTGTGTATCTCACTTGTGGAAAGCCACCCAGGAACAAAGGGATTTGAGATGCCAAATGTTAAGAAGCTTCTAGTGCAGCCACATGGCATTATGGGCTCTGACTGGATCATATAGGTTGCAATAACTTAGCCATTTGGATAGTTGGTGGTAGTGGGATGATAGGTTGTAAAGCGTCCATTTGGTCTAAGGGAAGGCTTCTGAAAGGTCCTGTCTAGGTGAAAATCAAGTCTTGTGGGGAAAGTGCACAACCTCTGCAGATGGAAGAATCTAATTACTTAGCCATGTCCCTGGTATTGGACAATTTGAGCATCAAGACATGGAAGCTATCATGAATCTCCTCATCCCAATTTTCTAAGTTAAAACATGTGGTTGAACAAGGGTGAAGGTTCACCAATTTCTATTGGTGGTTCCTTGGGAAAGTTTTGTCAAACAAAAAACTTAGTGTTTTTCAACTAATAGGTAAATCCTATTTTGAGCAAAGCAAGCCTAAGCTACACTTAGCCAAATTCATATAGTAAATAGATGCTAATATTTTACTAAGGTATCACTTGCCAATATTATTCCAATGTATTGACCCACTATGGTTGTAACTTGTGATGTTGCAGGTTACTCTGATGATGATTAGGGGTTATGAGTCTACACTCAACATGCTTGCCTATGGCACATGAAGATGAAGACTTTATTTATATTGTTATGCTTAAACTCTTGTATTAGGCCTATGGCCATGGAGTTGTAAAAGACTATGTTATCTCTGGAATGACGCTGTAATAATGACCTTTGTTTCTGTGTACTTCATCTTAAACTGTGGATGCTAGCATTAGATCCAGGGACTAGCATTGCAATCACAGGGATCCTTACCTTTATAAGGGAGGGATCTTACATGTGAACTTGCCTTTTGTGATTGCAAGATTATGAACTCACGGTCTTCAGGACAATATAAGATTCAATATCTGAAATCAGCATCATTGATCCGGTAAGGACTAATGTTTAAATAAGCAAGATGCTATTATGCATAAGTAATGTAATGCAATTTGATAAACTCGAATCCCGTGAATAACGTTGTTCTAGGGTTTGGATATTGGAGATGGCTTCTTCGGAATGTGTTGCTCTTGTAGATTAAGTTTCACACTTGTGCTTCTTATTAAGGCTTGTGAGTGTGTGTGAAACAACATGTAATTATAATATTATAAAATAATGAGATACACAAATGTGGAATGCTACTCAAGATTGTTTATACAAGAATGGTATTATCTTCAAATTTTACATTATAAGTGATGACATTTATAAGTAACTTAAGTGTTAACAAGCCTAGGTATATAAGTAAAGTATAAAGTAACGTGATTATTATTAATTGTCATCTGTTATCTAAAGTGGAAAAAAGAATAACATTTGAAGAAAAGATAACTTTACTAAGGTTTAAACAATCCCGATAGCTTTTAGAATACGATTAATGTTATTTATGCTTGCTTGAATGGTCTGGACTTGAGATGCTTTACGACTTAATTATAACAGACCAAGGTTAATTATAAAACACAAAATAAGGTCTTTTGGTATTATATTTAAAGTCTTGTAGACTAAAGTTAACTTTAAAGACACAGATGGATCTAAGGTGTAATGCTTATGATATTGTGGTTATAGTTTATAAACAAGGAAATAATATTACTTAACTACTTATGGATTCACTATAGTGTCTTGGTATGTTTATAAACTTGTGGTTGAAGTAAGGGAAAACGTTT
Organism: Avena atlantica; assembly: GCA_910589765.1. Classification (NCBI taxonomy): domain Eukaryota; kingdom Viridiplantae; phylum Streptophyta; class Magnoliopsida; order Poales; family Poaceae; genus Avena; species Avena atlantica. The sequence goes on from OU342736.1 coordinate 458,237,519, forward strand.
TATTTAGTTGAGAATATTATTCCTCAAGATTTTATAATTTCATCAGAATCCTTTTTAGAAAATAATTTATACTTATGGTTGAATGATAATTCAGTAAAATTGTATTAAAATGTGTTGAACCATTTTGACTTTATATTATCATTATTTAAGACTAATACTATTTATTAGACTTTAATTGGATAATTTTAGAATATTAGCAGACTTTATTTACCCTTATATGAATTATATATTAAGGAATATGGATTTAAATTCAAATTATTAGGGTGTTAGATTTTATTTACTTTAAAAGTGAAATGTTATATTTTTAACATGTAAATATTATTTTTGTGATCATTTTGGTATATTACATTTATTTTTATGATTTATAAATAATGAGATATGATTTTTATAAGATTTATTATTTTATAAATACTTAATAAATAATAAATGTTTAATTCAATGAAATAATATTGCATGATTATAGTTCTTATTTTTCTAAGATTTTTGGTATATTATTTATATTTTTAACATTTACCATTATTAAAATATGAATTTTTTAAGTATTAAAATTTATAAAATCTTTATTAAATAATATTTATTTAAATTGTTGGCATAATAATGTTTGATAATAGTGTAATGTGATAGATTTTATTTTTCTGTAAATTTTCATATATTACACATATTTTTCTGAATTATAAAACAAAAGTTATTGTTTTAACAAGATTTAATGATTTTTTTTTGGAATATTTAGATTTAGGTTTATATCATTTATTTATTTCCTAATCAGACATTGAGCTTTTTACACCGCACATACATCTAGCCCCAGTCACTGACTAGTGGGGTTAGGGCCACGTTGGTGTGCCGCGCGAGGCAAAGACCAAGTCAAACAACGCTGTGGTGGCAGAGTGACATCAGCACGATGTCATGCTGACATCAACGCGGCCTCCACCACCAGAGAATGGTCACCAGCGGCGAACTAATGTGTTCCAGCGAGCGAGACTGATGCTGTTAGACAGAGGGGACCAAGGTGAACCTATTGGTGGTGACGCCGTTACTTAGTAGTCACCGAAAATACACCAGCGACGAGCTTCTGCGGTGGCCAACGACAACGCTCAACGAAACTAGGTCTACAGCGAGAATCAGCAAGCGAAATTAGGGTATAGAGAGGCGCAAGCTTACCCTGATGTTTGTATAATGGTTGATGAATACGACGGTGCTCTGGTACGGTCTAATTTCCATGAACTCTGATGATCACCGGCAAAATTCCTCACGATTCCGAGCGCCCCTTGCTTCACTGCTACCTCTCAAGCGACAAGGACGGCGATACGCTTCTCCCCGACTACCCCATGGACTCTGGGGTGGTTTCTACCGGTGACAAGGAGTGGCTCCGTTGAGCTAGGGTTTCGGCCCTTTGCTAAATAGAGAGGATAAGGAGGAGTGAGGATGCACGAGTGAGAGCATGAGGACGAAGGGATTCGCGGTGGCGTTCTTATCCTCCCAGCAGACGACGAGCATCTTGATGTTGGCGAGCGACGGCGCTCGCGCCACGCAGTTGCTTCGGCGGCAGCGCGAGGTGGACGGCGATGATAGACCAGACAAAACGGTATTTGGGCCTGGGCTTCAGTTGGGCCGTGGCGAAACGAGCGAAAGAGGCTGGGTATGTCTTGTGAGCGACATATAGAGAGGTGAGGGAATGGGCTGTGGGCTGGCACTGCTTGTTTTTCTCTTTTCCTTTTCTCTTTTCTGTTTTCTGTTTGATTTTCTGATTTGTATTTTAATATTTGATTTGAACTTTTCTTTATAAAGTTTATTTGCTAAATACTTGCAGCAACAATTGACATTGGTTGAGATTTATTTTGTGAACCTTTATGATAAATATTTTCTGTATTTCCTTTCATAGAAGTCTTTTTTTATTAATATTTTGTCAGGCTTTTATTATGGAATATTTTCTTATTTATTTATAAAATTTGGTTTTATTGAATTTATAGTTTGGAGATAAATTTGTTTCAATGATCCTATATCATTAATTGATGCATGATATTCTAATGAATTAATATGGCTAATATTATTCCCATGAATCTAGGAAATAGCAATGTGTATATTTTATTATAACTAACATAGGAGTTAGGGTTTGAATTGCAAATGCTTACCCTAGGGTTTTAGGGTACTTAGTATACTTATAGTCTTTTGTTGATGTATGTAAAGATTAATCGCTAAACATATTGTCTTTATGTTTGTAATCTTTATTGATATCACCCTTTAAAATATAAAGTTATTTTATAGAAGGTCTTATGGAAAAGAATTGATAAAGATAACTCCTAAGCACATATGGATATGATATTTGGAAATTTAAAAGATGTGCTTAAGTGATTTGCTATAGGAAAATATTCCTATAAAGCATTGTGAAAATAGGATGATGATCCAATAAATAAAATAGATCATAAGTTTGATTACAGATTTAAGGTTAAATGTTTTACCAAGAATTCGTATCCTCCATAATTCATAATTCTTGATTTCTACTTGAAGAATTCCTTTCCTAGATATACTACTTATTCCTATCAATCATCATGTGTTAACATGATGAGCTTTAATTTACAAGAATACTCTTATCCAACTTTTATTCTTCTAAATCCATTTGTAAATCCAATGAGCTTGTCACTAAGGCTTTTCATACTCTGCTCACATCTATAATTGGTTATCTCAAAATACTCTGATGATGATAACCTCTAATCCACTAAGTAGTTACTTCTAGCTCCATTCATATACTTCTCTCATCACCCTTCACTAATATTACCCTAGTAGATGTATATATCAAACTACTTTCCTCAAAAGCTTACTATCCTTTAAGAGGAATAACACTACTTCAATAACTCCATACTACTCTAGCTTTTCATCATATCATGGTGACTTGCCTTGGCTAACCTAGAATAACATATCTATACTAGGGTTCAATCATGTTCTATCCACCAATGTTACTTATACATAATATAAGCATTTAATCTTGGTGACTAAAGCATGATCATTATAATCCTTTTATCCTTTATGGTTTAGGTTTCCAGCTGGCTAACCAAGGCTTCATCAATACAACAATATAGTTGTATTATAGTTATCTTCTTTGTTACCACATATATCTCTATTTCAGTAACTCTTTTATCCCATCAGGAGTGAGTTAACTCCACCAATTATCATATTGATTTAATTTACTTCAAGCATTCCCATTCTATGGATTATATCTACAATTAGCATTACTATTTACCTTTCCTTACTTCTTTCTTTAAAGGCCTTAGGTGAATGCTATGATAAGGACAGGGGTTAATAGATCAAGAATTGATAGGTTAAGAATTGGTGAATCAATATTTGATTACTCAACATTGATGAACAAGAGATATTAGAATATGATTCAATAGAAATGACAAAGATTGATATGGATGAAAAGATACATGGTGAATGATCTTGACTTGATTTCCTTTCTACTCAATAAGTGATAAAGAATTAAGGTTAAGTATTACCCTGATACTAATAGTAAGTACATGAGATTAAGATAGATCACGATTTAGTTGTTTCATTCCTATTAATTAAGTTATATTTATCAATTGGTATTCATGAGTTGTGTAATAAATGCTAGGATATGATTACTTAAGGATCAAATATAAATCATTAAGTAATGTATTATGGTTGAATTTTTATTATATTTGATCTGCCCTTAGATCAAATCTCCTTTACCCAAACATAGGTTTTAGCAAGGTCATATTGAAACTTATTGCAATCAACTTGATGATATACTTCAATTCCATCAAGTTGAGAGAAGCTTAAATCACTTTGACAAGTTTTATTCAAAAGCGCGAAAATTATTCAGATTTTCTATGCATGAATGCAATGCACACATCTGTGTTCAGCTTGTTTCTAAACTCTAATGTTGGGATGTTACATTCTTATACTCAAAATCCACTTGGTTTTAATGTTTATAATTTCTATAAAATATTCTTGTGACCATTTTAAATCTATATTATTGCCATAAGTAGTTTATATGTGGGATGTGATAGAGTTTTATAAATGAATCTCATTGCAAGGTTATTAATAATGATGATCTCACTTGACATATTGGTGTGAATCAAGTTTATCATTTAATGTAGTGACTCACCACCACTGTATGTGATTTAAATTTTTGGATATGAATTTATCATGTAATGATTTGTAGTAAATATTACTTAGGTGATAAAAAGACTCACATGCCAAAACAATAGTTGCTACATTGTGAGGTTTACTATTTCTATATATTTCTTATGATGCCTAGAGTATTCCTCACCTTATAAACCTTCTTTGATCTTACTAATGAGTAGGGTTTGAGAATCTTGACTTATAGTTATGGATGATTTCCAAAACTAGAGTAACATAACAATTTAGCCTTCTAATAGGATTTATAATAAAATGTGTTCTTGATAATTATCTAGTAACTTTGGTTTAGGGTTTAGAAGAAATAAAATAGGCATGGGACTAGCCATGACTTGACATAGTCTTGGTTAAGGGTTTATCAGGAATTCCTACCTTCTCTACTTCATAATTCTTGTTTCTTACTTGAGAACTTCCTTTCCTAGATATACTACTACTTCACATCCATCACCAGGTATTACCATGATGAGTTTTACTTCATGATTATACTCTTACCAATAATTTCCTTCTCCTAAATCCATTTGTGAATCCAATGAGCTTGACACTAAAGCTCAATATGATCTCCTCCTAGAGATAACTCTCATCTCTAGAATACTTCTTATGAATCCAAATCCACTTAAATACTTACTCTCTTACTTCACAATTGCTTTGTAATCTCACTTATAAATCTCAGAAGCTTGTTACTAAAGCTTTTTATAATCTTCTCATATCTACCCTTTGTTATATCAAACTACTCTACTAATGATAACCTCTAACCCATTAAGTAATTACTTGTAACTCCATTCATCACTAGTCCTTTATCATCCAACACTAATATTACTCCAATAGATGTATATATCAAACCCTACTTCATCTCAAGTGTTTCCTATTCTTTAAGAGGAATAATACTACTTTTATAACTCCATGTTGCTCTAGTATGAGCTTGGTGTAGCGGTCCCAACCTTTAATAAGGTAGAGATCCCTGTGTTTACAATGCTAGTCCCTGGATCAATAGCTAGCATCCACAGTTAAGATGTAATATCAAGATACAAAGGTCATAATACAACTTTATAACCAGGAATAAAATAATTCATTACATCTTACATAGATTATTTGGCTATCACATTACAATGCGGCAGAATATCTGTATAGCATGGAGTCCTTCATCTTCAAAGTGCCACAGGCAATCATGTTGGTTGTAGACTTATAATCCTAATCAACACACTTCACTAACATCAAACAAACCTGCAACATAATAAGTTGCAGCCACAAGGGTCAATACATTTGAATTGTATTGGCAAGTTTCACTACTATGTAGAAATAAGTGGATCCTATCATTACATGCATATTTGGCTAAGTAGGGTTTAGGCTCATTTGCAGAAAGCAATATAGTTTTATCCTATCTTTTCAAAATAGTTTTGATCTTTTGTCAAATCTTTCTGAACTCCTTGGAAAACTCCAAGTGCTTCTAATCCCTTGTTGTCACCATCAAGTTTTACTTTGAGAAATTGGAATGTCGAGATCTTCCATAGCTTCAGGCCTTAGTTGCTCAGAATTGTCTGTAACCGGGGACACGACTAAGTACTTAGAATTTTGATATTGTGCAGAAGTTGTACACTTTACCCACATGACACAATCTCGTCTAGACGCCACCAATGGCCGCTGGATAAGTACTCACCAAATGGAGTACCGGCAGATCGAGAATGTGACAAAGTCTTTCCATAGAACTCCTCCCAATACACAATGTTAGCTTGTCTACCAGGCACCAATGTAGGGATATATTTCCATACACAATTCTAGTTAACCTGAAGATGCCAATGCATGGGTCTTCCACTATGTAGTTGACTAAACCAGAGCCCATTTAGCATGTGGCTGTACACGGAAGCCACTGTACGAGAAACATGTTCAATCTCTAAGTCCCTGGGTGGTTTTCTTCTAGTGCACATACAAAAAGATAGCCATATAAACATGGTTCCCTTTGTTGCCACCTTGTCAAAAATTGAGTATCCTCTTTCCACCCGGGTAGTTCATTGAGTACTTGTTTTATTATATAAAACATATATTTTCCAACACTTTATATAATCATATCATGTATCCCATACCAAATATATATCAGGGCTAAGCATACTACAACTACAATGTTTTCACTAAGGAAGATATAAGGATATCCTAATAGGATATAACATAGCATAGAAATATAGTAGTCCTATCATGCATGTTACAAAAATCCACTAAGTGTAATGAAAATAATAGGACATGGATGATAGTGTCACTTGCCTTTTTAGTAGAGAGTATTGGTTCACTCCTTGATCTTGCAAATATCACACTCTTCTAACTTCACTACAATCAAGCAAACATATATACAACTAGCATTCAAACAATTCATCACATAAAATGACAAAAACATGGTAATGCATGCAAGCATGCAAGAGATGGTTTTATTTGGAAAAATGGTTTCTATTAGGCTCTAAACATTTTAAAGCTCATATTGGTCATTTACAAAAGTGGTAAAACCATTTAACTTCAAGTTGGTGAAAATGGCCATTTAAATCATTTTGTTTTGCTAGAAATGATTTAAATCAAAATGATAATCCCTAGAGTTTGTAAAATATTTTTAAACACACCATGTTAGTGTTTTAAGGTCAAGTGTTTAATATTAAAACCATTTGCAAAAGGTTTCACCCCATAAACCAAATATTATACCAAAGTGATATTTTATGTTGTTGGAAATGCCTTTTTGCAAAGTAATAATTTTATAGGGTTCATCAAATATATTTTTAAATCTCAAAACTTGGTGTTTAGGGTCAGAGAGTTTAATTCAAATCATTTTCCAAAGATTTTACTCAAAAAGTATTTTTAACACATAAATAATATTTTTATTTGACTAGAAATGCTATTATTCAAAGATTTATTCTTTAAAATACATTTTTAAATCCATAAGTTGGTTTCTATGGTCAGAAGGTTCAAAACAAACCACTTAGCAAAGATTTCACATTAAAAATATTTCTAGAACAATTTTTATATTCAAATTATGCCTACACAAGTTTCTACAAATTCAACCAATTTTATAGAAGCAATTCATTAAACAAAGTGCATGGTTGGAAAGTACTTGTTCTGTTGATTCCATTTATATAAAATTTGCAAAATTTGGACGTGTACATTAAAAGTTATGAATTTTGCAAGTTTGCATATCTAATAGATCAAAATTTCTATTTTAAACAAACTCTGAACACGTGGCGCTTTATTACTGGACGATACCGCTTCGGGTGGATCGCGCTCTGTGGGCTGTTGGATTTAAAATGAATTGAACGGCTCAGATCAAACGTACCCCTTCGATTAATGAATCTATCGTAGACACTATATCAAGATCCAACGGATCACAGCAGCCTGACCATGGACTGGTAGCGCTGGCGGCGGCGGACGGCGGCGCACGCTCAGACGGGGAGGTTGTCGAGGGACTAGGTCGCACGGGGGAGGGAGAGGATGCTCACCTTGCTCGCGAGGTTGTAGTGAAGCTCAAGGCGGGGTTAGTTCGTCGAGGGGCGCACTGGAGTAGCGGCTATTGCTCGCCCGAGCTTGCGGCGGCGTCGGGTGCTCTCAGGTGTGGTCGTTGCCGACGCTACAAGGCACAAAAAGGCGAGGAAGAGGGTTCATTAGACATGGGAGAGAGTGGCGATCATGATAGAATCATTCAGAGGGAGAGGCGCGGTCGGAATTACCCGGGAAAGGTCGCCGGAGAAGTGGCAGGCGATGGTGGCGCTCGGGTGATGTCCTTGCCGAAGCTCTGGTGCACGTGCGGCCAAGCGAACGACACTGGGAGATGCAGCGGGTGATAGGGAGCACGCACGTGTGGCCAGGGAGGCAAGGGGTGGATCGGAGTCGCCGGAATCAGCCGAAAATCACGTCGGAGGCAGTGGCGTTGCTGCGGAAAATTGGAGCAGCCCTGGGGCTCCGGTGGAATGTAGACTGAGGGGAAAGGGAGAGGGGAGAGGGGCGTTTAAGCGCGTACGGTTGCAGGGAGTAATAGTTGCAGCATCAATGTGAATTGATTACCTTAATCAATGGCAGAAACGGCGAGGCGCGGGCGTGGTCACCGCGGGGGGGGGGGGTGTGAGGAAGAAGGCCTGCCGGGTGGGGCTCAGCAGTCAGCGAGAGGAAGAGGGAAAGGTGGGGTCTGCTGGTCAGCGACTGCGCGGGTGAGTTTCTGAGTGAAAAACGGTTCGCTGTGGGGAGGGAAGATGGGCTAGCTGCTGGGCTGGACTGGGCCTTGCTAGTGGGTTGGGTTCGTTTCATTTTTTTATACAAAATGTTTTTCTTTTTCTATTTTGAATTTCTGTTTTGATTTCTATTCAAAAAATTCAAACTCTATTTGAATTCAAACCTTTGCCAAACTTTGTGTATGTTTTGATGCTGTTATTTAACATAATCTAAAGTCAAATTTAGAATAATTCTTTTATTCTTTTTAAGGTCTATTATTACATTTGTTTTTGTTTCAAATAAGATTTTTAATTTTGTTTTCAAACTCCATTTGAAATCTAAATTTTTACCAAACCTTTTCAGTAGGTTTTATTAAAAAAATTCACTTTGAATTATAATTTTAAAATACTTTAATATGTTTTAATGTTCATTTAAAATGGGAAATGTCCTTACTTAAATAAAAAATGGATATTAATAAATCCTTATGATTTTATTTAAATAATCCTTTACTCTCTTTATTAAACAAAAATATTTTATTTCCATTGCTTGGCCAAAATTTAATTTGGCTCTTTGAAATAGTCCTTATTCAAAAACCATATCTTTTTATTTAAAGATCCAAAAATGGTGATTCCCACTTTTATAACTTTATTTATTATTTGTTTATCTTTTTAAATCCCTCTAGGATTCTATTTGTTCAAAATAGGTCTTGATGTTTCCGTTTAGAATCAAAAAGTTTCTTTTCACCCTAAATTTCAACAATTATTTATTTTTCACATTTCAAAATTTGGAAAATTTTGGGATGTGACACTTGGTCATACTATCTTATATCTGATTATCTCCAGTATCTTATATTCCAACTTCACATCATATCATTTTGACTTGTCATGACTAACTGCGGTGACCCATCATACCAATGCATGTGTAGTACACTATAATCATTGACATGACATCCACAGAACACTGTTCCGTAAATATCACATCCCTCAGAGTGGTACAACAGAAACATTGCGAGTCCATATTACAAATATACACACATTATTATTATTACAATACCGGAAGTTCAAGACTTCCTAAATATTCAACTTACAAACCGAAATATAAAGTGTTTCAGCGGAATTTAAAAGTAGCAACTCCGACTAGGAGTTGAGCTCAGCAGCTTATTCTATAGAGTTCATGCTACTCGGCTCGGGTTGGTTACTACTAACTAGGGATACTTAGTTGGACTCGTTATCATCGACACTGTAGCGGATTTCGTAATCCTGTCCTTCAATGCCTCCGGACAGATCAGGTTTTTCGTAGAACACATCTTCTTGACATTCGGCTGCATACATTGGCACGTCTTCGGGATCCTCAGAGTCTAAGCAAGGGATCAAAGGAAATAATGAGTAACAGCGTTACCCAATAAGTTCATTATATTCAAGGTGGGAAGTTTGATGCTCTAACTACCACCTCGGATTATAAACCCTTGGCACTATGCAATTTTTGTAAATCTTTCTTCAAAGATTGATTTTGTTATGAAAATCTATGACAATCAGCCTTCACAGGTTGACCAGAACTTTCATGGAGTTCCTTTCCTGCCGCGTTCGCAGCTCCTTCCCGGAACAGGGAGTAACAAGTTACAATTCTTAGACTCTGCAGAGCTGCGTTAACCCATGAGATATCAACTCCTTGTTGCACAACCGGGTGTACTTTCCCGTCCACAATTCCATGATGTGGGGCCCAGTAGTTGGTCCAAGCCAATCACTGCCCCCTTCGCGACCTCGCATGCATCCTTGGTGTACACCATGCCCACATAATGAATTACGGCAATGGTTTGTACAAACCGTTAGATGCCAGAACTATCGTGGGACGATGAGGGTCCCCACCCATATGCTACATATCCTCTACGAATTACCAATTAATATGCACGCTACTTGGATAACAACCACGACCTGCACATCCGGCTTCATGCGAGAGGAAGAAGATACCGCTGACTTCTCTGTCTCATTCCAAATCTCATGGCTAACGCGTAATTTACAACGCTAGAATCACTAATGTCAGGGGTTATTAAGTCCCTAATTGATTATCATTCTTGCAAATAGAACCCTAAGTTCTATTGCTCCATTTTATCATCACTTAGGATGATATCTATGATTTCTTTATTTATGAAAATAATGTTTTCTTTCTTTTATAGCATATATGATAACACACAATTTGCAAATACTTTGATAAAGACTCTTCAAAGGACATGAGCAAGTGATGAACTTGCCTTGTGATGGCAAGGTAGTGAAGTCTGATGCTTGCACTGGACCTTGAGCTTCTATGTCTACATAAACATCATTATTGCCCCGTAAGGACAATATTTAAAGAAGCAAAATGATTATGCAAGTAATGTAATGCATCATTTAACTTGACATGCATTCACCCCATTATTATAAAAAGTCTTTTTAATAATAAAGGATTTATAAATATTAATTTTTAATATTTATAACATATATTGAATTATTTTATTTTATTTCCTTTTTATTTGACTTTTATTGATTTAATAATTCTTTTAGGAACTGTCACTTAAAGATTAAAAATTGTTATAAAATATTTATTTAGTATTTTTCATAAATACTACAATATTAATATATAATTAAAGTGATTTTTATTTATTTTTATCATCTTTAAATAATTTGTAAAATTCCATAGAGAATATATAAATTATAAAATTCTTAATAAAATTTAAATATCTAAAATTTTATATCTTATTTTATTTTGATAGTGTGGATTATTGTGAATCCAAAAATATTTTACTTATCATTTTTGGATTTTTATTTTATTTTCTAGAATTTAATTAATTTTAGGGGTATTTTGGTCTTTTCCTATTTATTAAAACAAGCCTTAAAGGTTTTTGGGCTGGCTTAATCTTATTGGGCCCTGGTGGCGCATTAGGCATAATCAAAATCGCCTCCCCGAAAGGGTCTGGCCTAACTCAGCCCACTCCCCTGCTGCCTCTCTCCCTCGAGCTCATTCCTTTCCTCCTCTGACCTCGACCCCGTGGTCGGTGATGTCGCCGCCGGCGATTTCCGCCGTCGTGGGCCGTTCTGGTCGCTGCCGTGGTGTAGTAGGAGGTTGTCGACTACGCCCATCCTTTCTATCCAACTGGATTTGAGCAGGGGGCTCTCCTGCGACGGATCGATGCTGTGGGTTGGCGTGGATATTGGTGCTGCCGCTGCCGTTGTGCGTCGTGGTGATGATCCTCGCCTCTAGGCGTGGTCACGGTCATCGCCATGGCGATGTATGGGTTGCAGCGCCCCTTCTGGGGTGCTCCCCATGCCACCATGGTCGTCGACCATCTCTACTTCCTCTTCTAGTCTTCAGCGAGGACCTTTGGTGAGTTCTGTTCCTCTACCGTAGTGCTCTCTATGCTCGCTCATCCTATGCTAGATGTTGGCAGTGACCTCTCTGGTTACTGTCTTTTCCTGATTAAGATGATTTATTCCATTTAGGGTTCTTATCCCGTGGTTGATCATATACTAGATGAATTAGGCCATGTGTGGTTGGTCTGTAAGCATGCTAAATGGTTATTAGCCTGAGGCTTGTTGCTTGAGATGAACTATAATGGTTCTGGTGGCTTATTATATGATTTTATGCTTGGTTTGCATATGATTCAGATGGTATAGTTGCCTTGGAACCAATGCTTGGTAAAGGCAGTGGCTTGATAACTTTCCACTGTCATTTCTTGGTTTATGATCATGATTATGGTGTGATGAAATCACTGTCCTAATGTTGTTGGCTTGAGAATTAATGTGTGGTTTAAGATCACAATGATCTTAGATAGTGAAGATTTACATAGGAATATCCTAATTATGATTCCTGTATTGACAGGAAAATGATTAGTAATTTAATTGATTGAATCTGTGATGATTGAATGTTTATCCTGATTCATGTAGAATTGTTCTTGTGACACCATCTTGGTATGGCACACAAGATTGATTCTAATCCATTGTTTGGGTTGATTTAGGCTTAAGACAAGCTTGGCTTTAAAAGATAAATAGAAATGTTCTTTTCTGAAATCCCTAAGACCAATGATGTTGGTCTGAGGCTTAGGGGTTTAGGCCTTATCTAGTTGGTTCATATGGATAGTCCTCGTAGTGGTACCAGCTATTGTTTCTTGAATCAAGGCTTGGAGAAAAATTGTATTAGGCTTGATCATTATATGGATCCAAAAGATTAGCTTCTAAGGTGCTACCCTTAACTTAGGGATGTGCCAAGAAATTAAATCTTAGCTATATTTGTGCTTGGATTGAAATTTATAGCTTGACAATCAAATCAATGATGTTGTTCTGAGTTTTGGTTGGATCCTTGTACTTTGGTGTTTGCTTTTAAGAGAGTTTGTTTTCTGAGAGTTTGTTTCATAAAACAACGCATGCTTCTGTCTAGATAATATGATTAGATCATGTGAAGGTTTTATGATACTCACCACAAAAACTAATGATTAAGAAGTTGGGTGGTGATGTTGATCTTGTTTTGCTGAGCTCCTGGGCTTGACCTGGAGCTAGCCTGCTCCTCCTAGCTCCTGGACTTGGTCTTGATGTCCACCTGATCCTTCCCCCTCCTTATGTCACCATCCTGGTGATGAGATCTTGGCTTTGGTTGGTTTGATTGCTGGCTGTTGTGCTTGGTTTAGCTATTGGCTGTTCTTATGTGTGAGCAGTGAATAGATGCACTAGTGCCTCTCCACGGCTGTGCTGATGGTTTTGTGTGTTGGAGCTAGGCTGTGAAGCTGACAGCACATCACATGCATTTAGGTGTGTGTCCTGCTTGTGTGCTTGCTTTGCACTTGTGGATATGATTTGGACTTGAGAGTTACTTTGATCTGATTACTTTTACCTGGCTAGTGAAACTTTCCCCCCCTTGCTGTCAATTTGACTTTTTGGCTTAAAATTTATGAAAGATTTATTCTTTCATATTGATGAAACTTGCCCCTTTTATAAATTTCTCAATGATGAAACTTGTTCAGTGCACCTCACTGACATGTCTAAGAGTAAAAAAATTCTAACCCTAACCTTTATTATTGTTTGACTTGCAGGTGCAGATTTGAAGATGAAGATTTTAGTTTAGGTTTTCTTTATAGGATAGTTAATGTAATCTTCTTTATTCTTTTGTAATTTTCATTTTATTATTTTGTAATCTTCATGTTATTCTTCTATAATAAAGATTATATGATTATCAATGAAAAAATATTCTTATTCTTCATTCATTTTGCTATTGTGAAGTTTGTGGGTGATTTCAATAAGTTACATTTTTGTAACTTATTTATGGATTGAAAATATGAAATAAGTTTTCATATTATTAATTGTTTTCTTTTGAATAAAGTTTGATTTATAATAATTACTCTTAATTAAATAAAGATTCAAACCTTATTCCTAATTCATTTGAATTATAATTCAAACACTCAAGTTTAAAATTCAAATTCATTTTCCAAAACACATAATTCCTCAAAGATCATATCAAAGTCTATAGCAATCATCCTTTAAGATTAAACCTAATCTCAAAGTACGAAAGAAACCTTGATCGCTTAAGGTTTTTATTTGGCGAAAATTTTACCCACATTTTCACAGATTAATGCATGCAACATTCCAAATTCCTAAATCTACCCTTCGTTAGTTCCTAAATGCTGGGGTGTTACACTTTCCTTGGATAACATATCTATACTAGGGTTTAATCATGTTCTATCCACCAATGTCACTTATACATGATATAATTATTCATTCTTAGTGACTTGAGCATGATCATTATAATCCTTTGATCATTTATGGCTTAGGTTTCCAGTTGGCTAATCAAGGCTTCATCAGTCCAACATTGCAGTTGTATTATAGTTATCTTCTCAGTATCTCTATTTGTCTAAGAGATATTATTCAATGACTATGCCTACTTGATCCAATAGGATTTAATCCTAGGTAACTATCTTCAATATTCATCCTTATGATCCTATTTGTTACCACATATATCTTTATTTCAGATAACTCTTCCATTCCATCCAGGCGTGAGTTAACTCCACCAATTATCATATTGTTTTGATTCTCTTCAAACACTCCCATCCTATAGATGGTATCTAAAACTAGCATTACTACTTACCTCTTCTTACTTCCTTCTCTAAAGGCTTTAAAGTGAATGCTATGTTAATAACAAGAGTTGATAGATCAAGAATTGATAGGCTAAGAATTAATAGATCAGGGATTGATCACTCCACATTGATGATTAGCAGATATTAGAATAAGGTCCAAAAGAGATGATAGAAATTGATATGGAAAGAAAGATATGTGATGAATGGTCTTGACTTGGTTTCCTTCCTACTCAATAAGTGATAAGGAATTAGTATTTAAGAACTGCCATGATGCTCATGGTAGGAATGGATAAGAATAAGCTAAGTCAAGATTTGGTTATTTAATTCTCATTACTTGAGTTATATACTTGACTTGGTATTAATGAGTTGTTATAATGAATACCATGATAAGATCTCTTAAGGATATGATATTATTCATTCAGCAATGTGTTGTGGTTTAGTTTTATTGCATTTGATCTACCCTTAGATCAAATCACCTTTACCCAAAATAAGGTTTTAGCAAAGGTCATATTGAAACTTATCGTAGTCAACTTGGTGATCTACTTCAATTCCATCAAGTTGAGAGAAGCTTCAATCACTTTGGCAAGTTTTGTTTAAAAACGCGAAAATTATTTGGATTTTCTATACATGAATGCAATGCACACATCTGAGTTCAGCTTATTTCTAAGCTCTAATGTTGGGATGTTACACTGTACCATTATGAGCCTTTATGCACATTCCGACCCACTTGTTAAAGAGACCATAAAACAAATCCTAACCAACTAACCATCACTGCTCCTCCTTATAATATAAGCAACCCTTTCCCTGCTCAACTACCACCACACTACCGCACTTCCCATTCCCCACTAAGACCGGGAGTCAAACCCTAGATCTCACTAGCCCCACTCTCACTCATCCTTCCAATACCCAAACCATATTTCTCATTAGGCTGCACGCTCACTTATCCCACCAGTACCCACTACGACTCCGACTCAAGCATATATCTCTCACTGCTACTTTTGCACTCTATACTTACCCTTGAGATCCGACGTGGCCGCTCCATCGGCAATCACCTTTTAGATCCAAGTCAATGTTGTCAACTAAGATCGTGGTAGACGAATCAGATTCATGCGTGGTCGACGCACTCACGGTGCACAAATTTGGTCCACGCAAGGTTGTCACTCTAGTGACAGACAAAGCAAATCCGCATGAGGTTGTTGTGCTCGCGATGGATCAGTTGGAGGTCGGAGCCCTCAGGGTGGACGAAGCTCATCTGCAGGAGGTCATCGCTCTCGTGCTGGATGAAGTGGATCTTTGCTTATCACGCTCGTGTGTTAGACTGTTCTTTAGGTATTCTTAGAATAGAGAGGCGCACAAGAATTAGATTAGTGTTTAGGAATTTACCTACTTTTGTTTTTTCTTTTTGAAGATTTTTTTACCTTTTTGTAATAGTTGTTACATCAAAATTATAATATATGAAACAAATATTAATATAAATTTAATGTTTGTTAGAATGGACTCATAATAAAATTGAATGGTATGGAAAAACTAAATTAGTAATCACTAATTGTCATTAACTATTGTCCCACTAATGTGTGAACACGACAGTAAAATGCTCCGCACCTCATAGTTACATGACACTAAAATTCCTCCGCCGTCTGTAATATAAAGATGCACATCCTCTATGGTGCCACCGAATCTCTAGACGACGTTGCGCCAAGACAAAAAAAAGCGCCGCATATGCACTTTCCTGGATGCAGTTATCACTGGTGGCTTTTTTACCGTGCCAGCGCGAGCGCAACAATTAGGCATGTGTCTCGGCATTTATAAGCGCCAGGGGCCAATGTCTGTGTTGTAGTAAACATAATGTTTATTTCAAGCGATTGAAATATGAACACGGTAAGCTTCAAAAGGAATATCGTCATATCACCATGCAACTACATTAGTTAAGTTTTAACCTGGCTCAAGGGAATATGTATCATGGAACCGATAATATATGCAAAGCTATTACAAGGATGGTAATCACTCGCCTTGAGGTTGACAAGGTATATCATGAAGCAAAGGAAATACTACATATGACACTGACTCTGACAAGGTTGATTGACTTTATGTTACTTGGGAGTTGTGATGTTCTAATAGGAGCCACTACGAATTATCGACTTTAGCGTGAAGTATTCACTGGTGAGTTAAGTCAATGTATTTATGGTCGTGAATCTATAAGGTCACACACTTAAGGGGATCGAACGAGTCAGATGCAATCCGACTTAATATAGGAAAATCGGGTTGTACCCGTATGTCATTGGACATGTGACGCTTGACAAATAATTCATGGGATCTAGAAGCTTTTCGAGGGATTGGGCGAGTTGGACTGTACCGAGCCGCACCACCAAACCATCTAAGAGGTGGTGGCCTAGAGTAATAAGATGTTAGAGACTCACTTTTACCAATTGACATATAAAGTTCAAAATAATGAAATCAGCGCAAAACAAAGTAACTTATGCTCAAAACCACCTCTCAAGTCTGAGAGATGCAAGTCATGCAATAGTTTGATTAGAGACGGCGAAAGCAAATGAGATAAAGAAATGCTTTGGCAACATTGCATTCTCAGGCACCACTGGTACCAGCTTAAGCATACATCATTACATATATAGCACTTGAAGATGCAACATTACAAATCAAGCACATACACATTTAGGGGCGAAGCTGCCGTCGGTGCTACCAGCGTTGTAGCACCGGTCCAGCTCACTACCCAGCTTGTTAGTATAGCCAACTGACTAGCCAAAGAGAATAGATTACTAGTTGAAATGTGAAGGCAAAGAAGGGATAGCCTTTCGACACTTCATGTGTCCTGCTCACTCGTTCTTCTTAGGCCACGAGTACACATCACTTAGCACTAGTGATAAAGAGTCCTACAATGCTGGAGGACTGAAGGTCACTTGCGGAAGTTAGCATCCCTCTTTCTTCGCTTCTGGCTCCGCCACTGTACACATTCATCATTACAGATCTAGCACACAAGCAAACAACAACACAAATCTAGCGCACAAGCATCAATGCAGAAGATAGACAAGCTACAAATACTAACAACATCAAATCTAGCACATTAGCACAAATCTAACACATAAATCAGAAAAACATCACATACTAATGCCATCAAATCTGGCACATCCTCATAGGTCTAAGCTACAAGTAGAAGGGTTTGAGGATTTAGATCATCTATAGAAGGAAGAAGAAGGCTCGACACCGACGGCAATTTCCAACCGGAGAAGATGTCGCCTCTACCAGGTCGCTGATGATGGGGGGATGGGGATGGGGATGGTGGAGAAAGTGGGGGATGGGCGATGGGGATGGTGGAGAAAGTGGGCGGTGAGGGTGAGAGGTGTAGATATGACGGGAGCTGAGCGGACGGTAACCTACTTTATCCTGCGTTGACCACACCTTCACCGTCCAAGCCCCCCCCTCCCCCCCACACACACGTCTCATTTGCTCGCACGAGCTCGTGCATTGGCGTATTTTTTGATAAGTCTAACCCATGGGCAAAACTTTTTCGAAATCTGACCCCTCGGGTCGACGCCATTTGAAATGGAGCCGAAGTTGTACAGGTCGGCGCCAGCATAGTAGAAACCGAACTGAAGAAGGTTGGCTCCATGTGAAATGGCGGCGACGTCGGCTCCATATGAAACGACGCTGACCTCCCCTAGTATGCTCCTCTGTTGTCTCATGTTGGCGTCAACCTGTACAACTTCGGCTCTATTTCAAATGGCGCCGACTCTAGGGGTCAGATTCGAAATAATTTTGCAGAAGGGTCAGATGAAGAATTAGTTTTGCCTAGGGTCAGTTTTGTCAAAAAAAAAAGAAATCGTTTTCTGTAGCGTGGGCCAAGCAGTACTCCGTTGTGACCTAGTGTTACGCACTAAGGCAAAGGGTGTACCAGGTCACAAAATTCAGTAAACGGCGTGCTTGGTCGGCTCCAGGCTAGTGTGCCCGCATCACCATCCTGCAAGCTAGACACGGCTAGAAACTTGACTTGAAGTCAAGTAAAACCAGGATGCTACTCACTCACTACTGAGCCCTGGAAAAAAAAGGCATGGTGCTGTTTCTGGGCCACGAATCTTTGCTCTCTGGTCGGCCGGTCGCCGCCGTGCCAACTACGGTATTGACGTGAAACATTAGTGCTACGTACAGCTCTCGCTTTCACAGATCACTTCGTACGTACTGCCTAATCTAATCTCCACTGACTAACTGCATCTACTAATGATGACTGTATCCGATTCACTAACGATCTTAAACGGCCTGTCCTTTGATAATACAGTACACAAGGTCGATATACATAAATTTGAAAGCAAAAGCTCAGATTAATTTTCGGTGGATTTTTTTCCGACCGAAGTGCAAATTAAAGCACTGCAGTTTTAGCTTGCAAGTGAGACCAACTGCTCCACGAACTTTATTTCTAAAAGGATATATAGATCATGCATGCTCAAGGAATTGCGTGAACCCCTCGACCAATTGATTGCTCACAAAGTTTGCAGTGGCAAAGCGAGTTCTGCATGGAAAAAAGAGAGGCAAAGCGAGGCTACAGTCTACAGTCGTCTGGCAAGCTTTTGGCACAACGTGATATCTACTGCTGGTAAGGTAGCCGTGTTTTACACGGTGCATTCAGTGGCCATCGACGACCCTTTCACCGGCTAACAAGTAACAACCCTAGCCACCCCTCATCACGGTGCTTGCTTTCCTTCCCTGCATGCTTTCACTTTCTCACTTTCCTTCTTCGGTAGAAAAATACTAATCGTTTACCCAGATGTGATTAATATGCCTTAATTCCAGGGCATATTCTAGAAAAAAAAAGTTTACCCAGTCATCACTCACCGGTCTCACTCAGCTTCGCAAGGAAAAAGAGGGGGCCCTCTTACTGCTGACGATGACAGTGTGAGACTCAGCAACGCTAGGCTGCTACAACGGCAGGCCCAAGTTAGGTATTCAAATGGTCCTTCCACGTGTTTTTTTGTTAGTTATTGTGTTCCCAATGCTGACACTATATGATCAGGAGAGACCATTATTATTATGATGCGCCTAACTGGAGTCTGGAGTCCATTACACTGGTGATCTTCGGCAATTTGTTACGGTAGGCCCTTGCATGCTATCATAGTAGCGTGGCAGTGGGAAATAACGATAGCGAGTTGCTTGGATATAGTACATTTGTCAATGTCGCTTCCCGGTGAACCATGACGAATATTCATGCTTCATGCAACTGCTTCATGGCGTCACCGTGCAGGTGCATCTAGCTCCGAGAGTTGACTCGAATTTTAATTAAAAATTATCTCGTGCTTCCCTCGAGAGCAACCGCGATGTTTGACATACCAATATTTTCATACACGGGTGTTGCTACTCAATATATTGGTGTCGGTACATCGGGTATATCTGCAAGGTTTAGGCTCATCTGGAACAGAGAAAAAACTAGGAGAATAGTAGTTATGTATGAAAATATCATTTCATACCGTCTAGAAAAAATAGGTATTATATTAGGCATATCTTCGCCCGAATGATTAGGTATGCGCACCGGCCTGTAATATTGATTGAACAATTCAATTGTTGTTCAAAGAAATAGCATCCAACAATCTAGATAAAAAGGTGTCGGTACTCAATATATTGGTGTCGGTACATCGGGTATATCTGCAAGGTTTAGGCTCATCTAGAACAGAGGAAAAACTAGGAGACTAGTATTTCTATGTGAAAATATCATCTGGTACCGTCTAGAAAAAAAAAGGTGTTATATTAGGCCACTCTTCGCCTGAATGATTACGTATGTGCATCTGCAGTATTGACTGAACAATTCAATCGTTGTTCAAAGAAATAGGATCCAACAATCAACAATCATAGTTAAAATACTAAAATAGGGATGCATGAAAATGTAAACATATTGGCATGTTGATGCCACCTTCAGAGTCAGGCCGTGTGACGCCATGTCCCAAGTTGCAATGGTAAAAAAATGGCAATCCGGTAGTAATCAACCTCGTTCCTTACATGAAGGAGATGTTTCGGACCCAACGACACCTATTATATGAGGTCAATGCCTGAATGCGGGAGTATGTGCATGAGAGGCTATCAATAAGGGGGGTGGAAAATGAGTAGTGGCATTGATCATTAGTCTAGTGAAAGATAAATAACCAAAAGACAAGGTGGCTCTCGTTTTATCAATACACGAAAAATTCATGATGTAATGGTCTACCCAAGCAGAAGATAGCCAAATAGACAATGTGGTTCTCGTTCTATCAGTACACCAAAAAGTCGTGGTGTTAATGGTCTACCCAAGCAAAACCGAAAGACAATGTAGTTCTCGGTCTATCAATGCATTGAAATTTCATGATGTAATTAAGTGAAATCTTTCATAGGACCATGGAGTCGGCGCTAGCTCCAGGGCAGAATCTGTCCATTTCCACCTTGAGATGTGTAACACATGTCTGAAAGTACTATAAAGCACTGCAAAAATACTACAGAACAACTGCCAAAGTACCGCAAAAACACCGTGAAGAACTATAAAAAATACTTCAAAATCACATACTCCCTCCATCCCAAGGCTAACTTTTTTGAGAAGTCAAGCCATGTAAAATTTGACCAAACTTTTAGAAAAAACTATTATATTATATAGATACCATGTAAAAATATGTTTCATGATGTATAAAAGGGTATGGATACGTATTATAAATATTAATATTTTTCTTAAAAACTTGGTCAAACTTTAGTTGGTTTGACTTTAAAAAAAAAAGTTGTATGCCTTAAGGCTTAAAACAAAGGTAGTATCGTACTACACAAATTTTAAAATAGATGGCTGCTTCCAGGAGCAGATCAGTGGCGCAGGAGGCTAAAACTAGTCACCGGTGACGTGATACCTAGCTTTTACAATTTGACGATGTTTCCACAATGTTAGCACCCGAATGCTACCCATGTTCTGACTTTGTTTCGTTGATCAATGCAGATATGCAATGGCAGGTGAAGGTGACCCCTACTTGCCTACCCAAAAAAATAACAAAGACAAAAAATGACAAGTATACATTAATAGGGCGACGTCCGGGCGAATAGCCTGTTTCCAGAGATAGGGCGGTACGCATACAAGTGCAAATGACATCACACTGAAACTACCATAGTTGACTCAATTTTCCATTACAAGATTCAGACATGCTCCTTGTTCCCTGCTCGAGCAATCGCTCACCCTTAACACCGTGAGGTTTAGCATGCATCTCGTCACCGTCGTTCCGAAGTAAAAAAGGAATATTCGACGAAACGTCACAAGGAGAAATGACAATAACAGGGATGTGAGATAGGGATTTCATCGGTGGAAATCCAAAATTTCCTACTCCGTAGCAATAATGGTTCTGCGTACTACTATTCGCACTGTGGAAACCACAGTCGTCGATACAAATCAACGGTCCCCCGGTCCTCCTGCCAGCTTAACCCATAGGAGACAGGACCGTCGACTCGTACGACGGTCACCGGCCGTAGCCGTCCGCTGCACTTCTTGTTTACTCGTTTGGAAGCTTCTGAACCCGAGCCTGACGCCGAAGTGAGTCTACGGTGTAGGCCTGACCGCCCACGCAGGTTGCCGCCGCACCGAGCAGAGCACCAACCCTGCAGGACTCGTGGCACCCGCAGCTCGTTCCGGGGGGGGGGGCAACGGGCAGCCGATGCAAAACGGAAAAGGTTTCGTTTTGTACGTATATAAACAAGGCGAGATAAAGCGAACAGGAGAGCACCGCAACCGCACCGCACCGCGGGGCCAAAGCCAAAGCCAAACCCGCGAGCGCGCGCGCGTGGAGAGGAGAGGATCAGTCGAAACAGGGGAGGGAGATCGGTGATCACCGGCCCGCGAAGCGCGAGCGAGCGCGTAGGCGGGCGTACGACAAGGGAAGCCAGCCAGCCCACGGGAAGGGACGGGTACGGGTACGGGGAGGGGGAACGGGACGGGACGGACGGGGGCGATAGCAAGCAAGCGAGCGAGCATTGCGTATCATATACAGGCGGACGCAACCACCATTGCCGCCCCCACCGAAAGCCCAGAGCTTTTACCTTTTTTTTTACCCGGCTCCTCCTCCTTCTTCTTCCTTCTCCTCCTGGCGCGCGGGCGCGGGGCGCGGCCATGTGGACGCCGTCGCGCGGGAGCAACGCGCGGCGGACCGGCCACCGCCGCATCGCGGACTACCTCGCCGACGACCAGACCACCAACACCGACACCTCCGACAACGAGTCCTACACCACCGCCTATGGCGACGAGTTCTTCGCCGCCGCTGCCGCCGCCGCCGCCGCAGGCGGCGGCGGAGGCGGCATGCTGCCGGCATTCCTCGCCGACCAGGGCGACCTGGTGGAGGTCATGCTGGAGCTGGACGAGGAGTCCATGGTGGTGCGCAGCGTCACTCCCACCAGCGCCGCGCTCTACAGCGCCGCCGCGATGCCGCACACGCCCGAGGCGCCGGGCAGCGGAGGAGCGCTCGGGTCCGCGCTCAGCCGGTGCTCGTCCACGTCCTCCCGGATACGGAGGAAGTTCGCGTGGCTGCGGTCGCCGTCGCCCGCGCCATCTCCTTCCCCGCGCGCGCCCACGCCCGCCGAGCTGCAGCGGGAGGCGGCCATGGCGGCCCGCGAGCGGCGCCGCATCCAGGCGCGCGTCAACCGCTCGCGCGCCGGCGCCAAGCGCGCGCTCAAGGGCCTCCGCTTCATCAGCCGCACCACGGGCTCCGTCGAGGCCGCCGAGCTATGGCGCCGCGTCGAGGACCGCTTCAACGCGCTCGCGCGCGACGGGCTCCTCTCCCGCGACGACTTCGGCGAGTGCATCGGTACTACTACTACTCTGTTTCTTGGCTAGTACAATCGCATTCCGTGCAAGTGTGTGTTATCCTAACGGCAGCTAATCGCGACGTTCTCGGCCGTGCGTGTCGATCATCAGGGATGGTGGACTCCAAGGAGTTCGCGGAGGGCATCTTCGACGCGCTGGCGCGGCGGCGGCGGCAGAACCTCGAGCGGATCACCAAGGAGGAGCTCTACGACTTCTGGCTCCAGATCTCCGATCAGAGCTTCGACGCGCGCCTCCAGATCTTCTTCGACATGTACCTACTGCTCCTCAAACTCAATCCTATCCGCCAGCGGATGGATCAGTACCAATGCGAATTCTCCCGTACTACGTACCAGACTGCTGATGCGCTTCTTCTTCCTCTTCTTCTTTGCCTCAAATTCAGGGTGGACACCAACGTGGACGGGAGGATAACGAGGGAGGAAGTACAGGAGGTGACTTTTTAAAGTTTTCACTTCTCCATTAACGTTACTAGTAGAAGCTTCTTATTATGGGCTGCGCCGAGTTAAGTTAACAGCTGATCGAGTTAATTACTGCAGTAACTAACTGAATAACTACCACGATTCGCGACAACTAGTACTAGCTGCTGTTACTTTTGCACGTGCTCCGCTGCTGCTGCTTCTGCTTCACTCCCAAGTCCCGATCGAGCTAAATTATTCAGTTGAACTTTTCTGACCGAGCAGCTGATCGTCCTGAGCGCGTCGGCGAACAAGCTGGCGAAGCTCAAGGAGCAGGCGGAGGAGTACGCGTCGCTCATCATGGAGGAGCTCGACCCGGAGAACCTCGGCTACATTGAGGTGCGTAGTAGTAGTATCATTCGTGTTCTTCTCCGCCTCCTTAATTATAGTCTACGTACGAATACTCTGTCTGGATGGTGACACGTGTGATTGTCTTTTCTCCTGGGTGGATCTCCAGCTGTGGCAGCTGGAGACGCTTCTCCTCCAGCGCGACACGTACATGACCTACAGCCGGCCGCTGAGCACGGCGAGCGGCGCGCAGTGGAGCCAGAACCTGGGCGTCGGCGTCGGCGGCTCCGTGCCGGCGGGTGCGGGCAGATCAGGAGGAGGAGACAGTGATGGTGAGGGCGGCGGGCAGACGTCGTGGGGCGGCGGGATGCGTGCGCGGCGGCTCGGGCTGGGCCGCGGCGTGCGGAAGGCGGCGTCGCACGTGCGTGTGGCGGCGGAGGAGAACTGGCGGCGCGCGTGGGTGCTGGCGCTGTGGTTCGCGGCGATGTCGGCGCTGTTCGTGTGGAAGTTCGTGCAGTACCGGCGCACGGCGGGGTTCCAGGTGATGGGGTACTGCCTGCCCACCGCCAAGGGCGCCGCCGAGACGCTCAAGCTCAACATGGCGCTCGTGCTCCTCCCCGTCTGCCGCAACACGCTCACCTGGCTCCGCTCGTCGTGGGCGCGCTTCTTCGTCCCCTTCGACGACAACATCACCTTCCACAAGGTACGTACGTGGCCGCGCGCGCTCCTGCAAACATCGTGGCGTCCGACGTGGCAACGCGCTTATTACTAGGCATTTTTAGTAAAGCCAGGTGTTGGGCACTACTACTAGTTACAGTGGTCGAGACTGGGTGGTTTGGGCGTCGCCGTCGGCGACGCGGCGCGGTGGTGTGTCGTGTAGCCGGCGGGAGCGTGGCGCGCAATGATTGGGCGTAACATGGAGCAGCGGTGCTCTTGGATTGGATGGATGTGCTATCGGACACTGAGCCATGTGGTAGCTCGGCTCCTGCCATCACTCTACCCAGTGCCGCCATAGCAATGTACTAGTAGCACTAATCCTACTGGTGAGTTGACAGTGGAGCCAGTGGACGTGCTTAACGTGCAAAGCACTTCGCCAGTCAGTCCAAAATGATTTCGCTCAAGCTCGAGAGCACGAGGCATAATCCAAAAAACTGCACAGCAGCTCCCCGGCCCCACCACCAGTAAACCCGGAGTCCAAACAGAAGGAAAAGTCACGCTGGGCCGGGCCGGGAAGAAGTCCACGGACCGACAGACGCTCACTGTCGCCTGCATCGTTCCTGTTGTGCGTAGTGAACCGCTGAGCTCGGATCATGAACGAAAATAATATTGATGCTCTGTTTTTGTTTTTCTTCATCAGATGATCGCGACGGCGATCGTGGTGGGTATCACGCTGCACGCGGGGAACCACCTGGCGTGCGACTTCCCGCGGGTGATCGCGTCGGGGCCCGAGGAGTACCGGCTGGTGGCGGGCGCGTTCGGGGCCGAGAAGCCGTCGTACGCGGGGCTGGTGTCGGGGGTGGAAGGCATGACGGGGATCGCCATGCTGGTGCTGATGACGGTGTCCTTCACCCTGGCGACGCACCCGTTCCGCAAGGGCGAGAAGGAGGCGTCGGCGTCGCGGCTGCCGGCGCCGCTCAACCGCCTCGCCGGGTTCAACGCGTTCTGGTACTCGCACCACCTCCTGGGCATCGTCTACGCGCTCCTCCTCGTCCACGGCTACTTCCTCTTCCTCGTCCGCAGATGGTACGAGAAAACGGTACGTACATCCGTTGGTTCCAGTTAACTTTTTTTTTTTTACTTGGTGTCGACTTAGCGCTCTCTGTACGTGCCGCTTTATTCGCGAACGCCGTTTTCGAGGGGTTTGGTTGTTTGTCCGGCCGCTGCTTTACGTTGCCATCTTCTGGAAACGGGATCACGTCACACTCTCTGCTGCTCATCTCACGGTCGATCTCACGCGCGCACACCCCCACCCACACGGCCACACACGAACATGAAAACGACCCATGCCGTTATTAGTGACAGTAACCGTGCGCCAAGAAAGGGGAAGAATGTTCAGAGAGCGTGCTGCTGAAACAGAGTCAGTCCGTCCGTCCGTCCGTCCGTCGTATTATTGGTTCACGCCGTCCGTTTCAAACAGTAAATTAAAGGGAGAAAGATCGGGAATCTTTGTTTTTTTTCCCACACAAGGAGAAGAATCGTGCTCAGTGTCGGCTGCTGCATGTGTGGTTGTGCTAGTCGTACGGCGCTATTGATGTCGGTGGTGCGCCGGGGTCAAACCGGAGAGCTGCCGTGCGTGACAACCCAGCGCCGTGCCCTGCTCGGTTCGGGACGGTCAAATATGTCCGGCTCGGCTCATAAATTGCACTAGGCCGTGTTCAAGGACTTCGTATCAGAAGATCCAAAATGTAGGTATAGATTCGTAGACGCGTACTACTAGTGAAGGATGTCACGGGCCACGTGGGACCGTCGGCACTGACAAATAATATTGTGACGGTCGCCGATCCATCATCAATGAACCCAACTGCGCCGCTGACTGACTGCCGAGCCATTCCGGTCTGTACTGTACCCCGTCTCCCTGTAGTACTAGGTCGTGCGTTCCCAGCCTGGAATGTTGACGTCGCCGAGCAGAGCAATAAATCTCTACAAACTTTACCCAACTTTGCACGAGCGGGGCGGTGACGAGACCACAATGATCTTAATTACACTACTAGTCCACCGCGTTGCATGATGATCCATCAGCCAGGCCCTGGCCCTGCCAGTGTACAACCCGACGAATCGGGCGCGAGCGATCGAATCGATCAACTCTGCCTTAGCCTTTAAGCTCACGACGGTGAATATATATGCTCAGGAAACTTCCCCTGTTCTCTGATGAAGCAGCAGCATACTATACATACATAATGCTACTGCTGCTGCCTTTAGGTTTAAGGTTCTCCCCTATCTGGAGTGCCACATTGTCAAAGGCGCCATTAGCTTTGACCCCAGATCACATGGCCTCCAAAGATAGTATATTGATGATGCTCACCTACTGCCCCGGCCGCGACCTGACGAACCGACCGGCCGGCCGGTGCCGCTTTCCTCCGTCCCACATTTGCCACGAACTCCTCACTTCCGTCCATGGACATGTGGTTGTCTTACGCATTTCTCCCATCACCCATATGCCACTAATGTTGGCTGGCCTAGTTCCCATTACCATCTCACCAAACTCTGAATTAACTGCTAATTTTGGAGCACTAGGCTGTAGCACTGTTTTTCTTTGCTCTGTAAATGGGGTCATGCGTGTTTCGTGATCACTGACCCACCAGTGACTTGAGAGCAATGTGAAGGGAAGAAGTGTCTCATGCATGTCCCCTTTGCCTTCCCACATGCGTTGCGGTTGCAAAATTATTGCCGTGCTACGAGGGCCAAACGACGGGGGCGCTGAGTTGTAAAGGGGATGATGGTATGGTCATGGGGTGGTGGTGGTGGTGGTGGTAATGGCATCTAGGGATCGGATCCGATTAAAGAGCCCTGTCTAGCTAGTGACTGAAAGGCAAAAGATGGAGTAGAGAGAGGAGGAGGGAGAGGCCGGGGCCTCGAATCGCGTGACTGTGAGACTTCCCGTGCAATCCATCCATCGGAGTGTGCGCGGCACGGAATTTCACCGCTCTTTTCCGTTGGGCAATTTGTAGTGGGAGTCTGGTGCCAGGAATGGGCGTTTTTCTGATGCTTTTTGCGATAATCTGCAGTTGCTCTCCATGATAGTCTGAAAATGTATGGTTTTGCTGTACTTAAATTACAGATCGCACGTTAGGAAGGTTCAGCTGTCAGAAAATAAGGACT
The DNA here is from genome assembly GCA_910589765.1 of Avena atlantica. NCBI lineage: Eukaryota > Viridiplantae > Streptophyta > Magnoliopsida > Poales > Poaceae > Avena > Avena atlantica. The sequence continues at coordinate 458,265,315 of OU342736.1, forward strand.
CCCCATGTCCAAGATGTTCTTGTTAGTTGGTGCTATCCCTCCAGTAGTTAGTAGTACAACCCACAAGTTTACTATTCTCCTACTATATTATTATATCAGTGGGGATAGAACAGTTCCTGTATTAAACTCACCCCATTCCAGAATCGCCAAGGAATCTGACAGCTGCCAACTCGAGTGGTTTTGAATTTTTATAGAAATATTTCTTGGTGCATACTGTCTATGCTAGTATTAGTAGTAGTATCTCGTTTGGAGCATTACCATGTGCAGGTTTCTTCTGAAACAGTGTCATGTGGAAAACAGCGGTGTGTTGTAATCCCGCCATGACTTCTGCACTAGTACTAGTACATTCAATCATTCCAACGGCTGGCTCTTTGTCTGGAGCATTCAACTTGGAGTCCATTCACATTTGGGATAGCCCGCTAACGTTGTGATCTCTCTCGGTCGTTTCAGACGTGGATGTACATCTCTGTCCCGCTGGTGCTCTACGTCGGCGAGAGGATGCTACGGGCGCTGCGGTCCAATGCTCATCCTGTCAAGATCCTAAAGGTGAGTAGGTAACAGAGCTGCTGAATTCCTGATGTTTATAGGATCACAGCTTTCTTAGATGCATCACTTTCGACAAATATAAAATCAATAAAAAGATGTAGCACTAATATGATAGGTATGCTGAACTTGTGCACAAATGAACCTGGTCTTTAGGGACCAAGTGCTCTCACACACATAGCACTAATATTAATGGATTGGTTGGTGTGATAAGACCAAAACAGTGCAATCAACTACTGAAACCAGTTTCGAATTATTGATCCATTACAAGTTCCAAGTTCTTGGATCCATCATCTTAACTTGTAGCAGATCACATGGCTGAGTGCTTGTGGACAAGAGAAAGGGTCAATGTCGTGTGGCCTTCTGGGATACAAATGGTATTGCCACTACAGGCACTACTAAAACATCTGCAGTAGATTATAGCCTCTACTCGAGCATCTCTGCCCCTCGGAAATTGCCTGTCCCTTTCTAATGACTTTGATATTTCAAAAGTCCTCGATTTGGGGTTGATTGTTGTTTAGTTTATTCTCCGAGTGCTCCCTACCAGTTGTAACATCACATATTTTCTCTTTACATCAATAGGTTTAATCATTGGTACTAGCATAGGTGATAACACAGTGATTCTTTATTGTCTTAGAGAACCTGTTTGATGTGTTTCTTTTCTTCTCTACCGTTTTAGGTATGTAAATGGAGTTATGAAATGTACATAGGAAATGATGCACACACAGTACTTGTTCATTTACCAGTATATGTTTACAGACATGAAACTAGGTAACCAAGTGCATGTTCTTATATAAATTTTATTTGCACAGGTTTGCCTTCTACCTGGAAGTGTACTGACAATAACAATGTCAAAGCCCTACGGATTTAGATATAGGAGTGGACAATATATCTTTCTTCAGTGTCCGATGATATCTTCATTTGAATGGTGGGTATAGCCTTCTTTTCGCTTCTCCTCTACTTACTCTAGTTTCTACTCTGTTTCTGTTTCTGCTTCTGCTCCGGGTTTTATAAATGGTGTAGCACTTAATTCACCTGCTTCTGCTCTGTTTTTCTTCTTCAGGCATCCTTTCTCCATCACTTCAGCTCCTGGAGATGACTACCTCACTGTTCACATCCGCACAAACGGAGACTGGACGCAAGAGCTCAAGCGCATATTTGTTGAGAACTACTTCTCACCGCATGTTAACAGAAGAGCTTCGTTCAGCGAGTTAGGCGCAGCAGAACCAAGAAGGTCAACCATTGCGCCTTTCCATGGATGCTTTCAATACATGATAGACATACTGATTTTCTTCTTCTTTCCTTATGTGTGATACAGCTTGCCAAAGTTGCTCGTAGATGGTCCATACGGTGCGCCTGCACAGGATTTCAGAAACTACGATGTTCTACTTCTTGTTGGCCTCGGAATTGGAGCAACACCATTCATAAGCATTCTAAGGGACTTGCTTAACAATATTAAGCTGGCTGACGAGTTGATGGTATTGCCTCAACCAAAAGTTGTTCTTGTTTTGACCGTTTCTAAAGATGCTTCCTCCTCCTATAGCTTACATGATTTTCTGCAACCATTAGGACTTGGCAATGGAGACTACTCAAACTAGTAGGTCCGAAGACAGTGCCAACAGCTTCAGTGTCTCAACAGCTAGTAGCAACAGGAAGAGAGCATACCGAACAAGTCGTGCACATTTTTACTGGGTTACTCGCGAACCGTTGTCATTTGAATGGTTCAAAGGAGTGATGAATGAGGTTGCTGAAATGGACAAGAAGGTAGGATTTAATGGTGACATAGTGCTACCCTATGTTCCTTCTTGTTTTTACTGATAACCCTGGGTCTCTTCTACCTTATTGATGAACAACTCGTCATGCAATTTTAACCAGGGTGTCATAGAGCTGCACAATTATCTGACGAGTGTGTACGAGGAGCGTGATGCACGGACAACTCTGTTGTCGATGGTGCAAGCTCTGAACCATGCCAAACATGGTGTCGACATCGTCTCAGGCACCAGGGTAAGCTTGTTTTCTTCCAGTTGATGGATCACAACATTCACCACATAGGCATGTCCTCGAGTGTAGATGGAAGGCTTATTTTCCTCTTAGGAAGAACCGATACACAAACTGTTCGAAGATTAATTTGTTCTTCATGTCTGCCTGCCTGTAAACTGAACATCTTCTGTGCACTTCACAGGTGAGGACACACTTCGCCAGACCAAACTGGAGGGAAGTCTTCACCAAAATTGCTGCTAAGCACCCGAGCGCAACCGTCGGTATGATCTTCACTCATACAGTTTGTTCATTTACATCAGTTGATGTCAGCAATATTCTCTGAAACCAATGGATGTCCATCACCGTCACTTACTCACCAATAATGGTTCTGATTCACGCAGGAGTATTCTACTGCGGCGCACCGACGCTGGCCAAAGAACTGAAGAACCTGTCGCACGAGATGAGCCACAAGACGGCGACTCGCTTCCATTTCCACAAGGAGTACTTCTGATAGAAAGACCATCGATTAATCCTTCTAATCTGCATTAGCTTTAGGTACCGGTAAAGAAGAAGGAATTTTTTGCACAGATGCAAAAGCAAACTGACCTCTCTCTTCCTGACCTGGAAATGTACATAGTATAAAGAAGAACAGCCTACTAGGGAGGGTAGTTAGTACTAGTACCATTTATATATTAACAAAAAAGAGAGTAAAGGAGGGCTACATCCAAGAAAGGAAAGGGGGCAGGGTAAAGAATTGCTAAAATTTCAGATACTGATATACATGTACACAGTGTAGTTAGGTAGTTACGTGTCAAATGATAAGGCATATATATATAAAAGGGCCAGAGGCTGCCATTCTGAATGTAAATCGTTCAGGAATTCCATTCATGTGTGTGCAGAGTGTGCCTGTGGGCCGCAAATAATCTCAGATATTTTCTTCTTCGCGAATGCGGTCTACTACTGTATGATGGAGTATGCAAAGAATATAAAGGAATGAACAGGCAATTTGGGACAGAATTTATACAGCCAAGTGAGCCAGTGCTTCTTCATTATGCCTCCCCCGCCGTACTGGCCGCCCCTGCTGGCGGTTGCAGTGGTGTCTTGGACAGCCCACCTTCGTAACGTGGACTCCCCGTGTCCGTCCTCCGTCGTGGTGCTCGCGGCGGCGCACCGCAGCACCCGCCGGGTCCAACAGGGGCGGCGGCGGCTTGTTGCGCGCCCGTGGTGAACAAGTTTTTTTTAGAAGGCCTGTGGTGAAGATTGAAGAAGATGTTTGCCTAATTTTGTTCGTGTTTATTGGCCTATTCGGTAGAGGCATCTCAGGCTCTGAGCTGTTGGGTGTAAGCAACTAGTAGTGGAAACCAACAAGCTCATTTTGTTTGCTGGTCTGGTCTGCATCCGTCGCAATATGGGACACCTGGGCTTCCCTATTAGTTCATGACGCAACAACTGGGCCGCTGCTATGCTTTATTTTTCTGACCAAAGGCTTATGAACAGTGCTGATAGTCTTTCTCCTCCAGATAGACATACGCCCAGCTATATTAAAGATGTGTTCGGTTCTAGAACGAGAGGGAATGGAACGGAGTGAGTCCATTCCAAGGGCATGGGACGGTTTCGACCCTGTGTTCCGTTTGGAAAAGAACGAGGAACGGAATGGTCCCATATTGTGTTCGGTTGGAAGAATTGGGACCGGAACGGAATAACTATAATGATGCTTAAAATTCTAATAATTTGAGCTTAAATTTAATAATTTTAATTAACGGTAGAAAATATTTTTTTTTCTTAAAATCTTTGCTAAAAGTACCAAATCATAGAAATATTTTTGTTTTAAAATCTTTGCAAAATATACTCAAATTAAAGGGCCGCGTGTTTTTGCAAGATTTTGTCGCTAATCATCTCAGCTAATCATCGCCACAGCTAAAAATTCCCATTGATTCAGTAATTAATCATCTTAACTGGGTTAGTTCGCCAATTAGCGAGTCGTTCCGCGCGATCCGACCGATTCGGTCAGACGATCTCGTTCCGCATATTAGAGGAATATTCCGTTCCGAGGAACTACCTGGTTCCGTTCTTTTCTTCCAACCGAACACACGGACGGACGCTAGACGCGGAACAGACCGGTTCCGTTTCACCTAATTATAGAACCGAACACATCCTAATATAGCACATTTAAGACCGCTGCCGGATCAAACAGCACAACACTCAAAAAAACCGGCAACGGTGGCGTCGACGAAAGCAAAGAAATCAAGGCTGATGGTCTTCCTGAGAGGCTGGGATCAATCCCTGCCTCATCAGCCATCCGATCATCATGAGACGTGAAATCTAATCCATTCAGTCGTTGTAGCATACAACCCCTACCCGTTTATTTAATTGCAACATCGTTACAACATTTATCATCCCCGTGTTGGGTAAGAAATGAACAGAAAGCATCGCGGCATTTTGAAAACAAGGATGCAGCAAATAAATTGAGTCTACGGCCAAAAAATGAGAGTATGCCGCAAATCCCCACAAGTCACATCACATCAGCACATCTCATCGGTCGAAGTAAAATTGTCCCAAAACATTCATGCAACATGGCATACGAAAATTTGGAGGACCTCACGAAAATATTTATAGCATTGAAACAAATATTTGCAGCAAACGCCTAAAACTATCGTAGCACCTCACTCAAAAGTTCGCATAACAAAATGCACCGGAATTTTGCAACACTTTAAAAACACTAATACATCATAGAAAGTCCATGAAAAACTAACCTTATGACCTCATCGCCCTAGGCTCGCCAACCATGAACCCAGTTTGCTAGAGCCCTGTCGGTACCAAGTATCACTACTGGAAAAAGGCTATAGGTAGATCAGATACCCATGGAGCACCGAGGAGGGGGCTCCCATGGGTAAATACTCGTGGTGCATCAAACCTAGGTGCTCCACGGGTAGATTACTTACATGTGGCGCATGCCCTAGTAGGTGCGTCATCACTATGTGTGGAGCAAGGTGCTAGTGGTCGCACACCACTTACCCGTGGCGCACCAGGCACTGATGTGCCACGACTATCTTTGTAGCTGTGACGCACGAGTGCGCATTGTGCCACGAATAAGTGGTGTGCGGGTAACTATAAGACTGGACCAGCTTACCCGTGGCGTATGGCACACTAGTGCGTCACGGCTACATTCCATACCGTGGGGGCACTGGTGTGCCATGCGCCACGGGTAAGCTGCTTGCCATTTTAAGACAGCCACAACCCCACCACCACCTCCTCCCACTTCACTCTCCCCTTCTTCCTCCTTAGATCTGGTTGCCCCCTCCTTCTTTCCACCTCATTTCTTCCTCTCTTTCACCATTTATAGCTTTTTAGATGCTACATACATAAGAGAAAGCCCTCACAACTCTTAGATCTACTATTACATTCTCTCATTCTATCTTCTCGGTCTCGTCTCGGTAAGTTGTCCATGTGTAAGAGGGATGTTTGTGTGTATGGAGGATGATCATGTGGTTGTAGGATGCTCATGTGGTTGGAGGATGCTCTCATGTGTTTGTGTGTGAACGAGTGCCAAAGTTTTGCCGAAATGTTGATTTATTTCTATTTCGGCAAATTTCTGGCATTTTGTAAAGGTCCTACTTTTAAGATAGGTCATGCTAAAATTTTCTGGCGACCATTGCATGCATGCATTGGTTATGTGTTCTAATTCTCTTGCTCACACTGTACCGCGCAGACAACCATGGTCCGCATAATGATCAAAGGCATCGTCGCTAGATTTTTAAAATGTGTGACGACCGACATGATACGAAATAACATGTCGGAGATAAGTCCGTGTATAAGACACAAACTCAAGTGGTTGATCGACCATGATTCCGGACAACTGCAGGCGCACCTGCTCCATCATGGTTTCATGGATGACTACACTCGGTGGATAAATGATGAAGATGATGAGGACGTCAATGAGGCGGTAGGAAATGGGAAGGGGATCAGGATAATAATGGCGAGGGCTGGCGAGATGACGAAGAGTCTCTTGGACATGATGAAGGATATGCCGGACATGATCATCAAGATAAAGATGCCGAAGAAGATCAGGATGATCATGAAGATCAAGATGCTAGAGTAGATCATGAAGATCTAGACGCCGGAGCAGAAGGAACATCGGCAGGCTGGGTGCTTATGTTCAAGAACTGCTTCTCAAGAAGACGAGTAAAGTTAGAGCTGTCGTAGAGAGAAAGCCAAGTTTGCGCAACTAGAGAAATACACGGTTACTCCATTGTATGAAGTATGCAAGCCCGATGATACCCGCTTGAATGTAACGCTCAAGGCTATGAAGAAGAACTCAAAACACAAATGGATTGACGCAATCTTTAATTATATGATGACATTCTGACATGATCGTCTTTCAAAGACAACTGACTGTCTCTAGATCTAGCATAGAGGTAGAGTATAAAGCTTTAGCTAATGGAGCTGCTGAAGCCATCTGGTTAGAGTCACTACTCAAGGAGCTAGGAGTGTCACATTAGCGTACCACCATCTTATGGTATGGCAATCTTGGTACTATGTACCTAACGGAGAATCCGGTCTTCCATGCGCGGACCAAGCACATAAAGATCGATTTCCACTTTGTGCGAGAGTGTGTTGCTTCCGGAGCTTTAGATGTCAGCTTCATCTCGACAACTGACCAACTAACTATTGTTTTTACTAAATTAGCCACACAATAAATTTTAGATTGTTTCCATTCCAATCTGAATCTCGTATGTAGTAGTAGTTTAGATTAGGGGGGAGGGGGTGTCACGCATACGTGTTGTATACGGGTACTTGTCCGTGTTGTAATCATGTACTTCCTCCGTCCCAAAATAAGTGATGTTGAGTTTGTTCAAATTCACATGTATCTAGACATATTTTAGTATATAGATACATGTGAATTCAGACAGACAAGTCACTTATTTTGAGATGAATGGAGTATGTTGGTCTTATATTATGCGAGATATGTGAAGGTTTTGCCCCAGGCAACCGTAAATCAAACTTGGTTACACCCACTCTCTTATTCAAGTTAGATATCAAGAAGTGCTCAGCTACTATATGCTCATCTTGCTTTAGCATCGTGGTACGTATATTGACAAGGTTTCATAATTGATTAACTTTTGTTTAGTATACATCTTTTTCGAGGGTGCTTATGAATGGCATCCATGGCGACACTGACAGAGGTATTTGTAAAGGCAATCCCTTGTCATCGCTTCTCTTCATTCTTGCCATCAACCAAGTCCGACATATTTGGACAAAGCTAACTCCGAATGTCGACTACACCGGTTATGGGGTTGGGGTATCAACATCCGTACCTCTCTTCCTGCGGAGGACGTTGAAAACGGTTAGAATAGAATTGTATTCAATGCTTCTCTAATATTGTCATAAAATTTGGTCAAGTCACGAGTCTTGTTATAAACTTTCGGAAAAGCATGTTGTCACCAGTTTGATGCCAAGATCTCGACCTCTAGAAATTCTCTATTTGATATCTAGGCCTCCTCCTTTTAGTTCATAGATTGAAGAGCACTCACTTTCAACACCTTATAATGATAAAAATAGATAATAAACCTGCTGTGGGATGAGGCAAAGATGTTACATCCCGGGACAACCTTGTCAAGCAAATTGGTCTTCTCCTCGCTGGATATATATCCCCTTGACCCTAATAATCCCTCCAGGGACTATGTATACTGTATTATATTGAAAATATTGAGGGGGTCTTTAACCGGGCGGTTTTCACAATGTTTCGGGTGAATATTGTAATGACCTAACAACTTTAGTGTTCTTGACCTCGAAAAGTTATCGTGAGCTTTGAAACTTTGATGGAGGGCATGTGTCAGTTTAATTTGCACCCCATGTACTAATGAAGATATACTCCCTCCGTTCTAAAATAAGTGACTTAGTTTATCAAGATTTGTATTAATATATACACTAAAATGTGTCTAGATTCATGCGAATCTAGACAACTTGAACTCACTTATTTCAGAACGGGGAGTATTGTTGGGTTCACAATATAGAAAACAAATTTTTTCTACGATGGGAACTACTAAGCACCAAGATCTATCTACTAGATACAAGCAACGGGTGGATATACATCCATAGAGAACATATCCTTGTAGACCGACAAAGTTTAACGAGGTTATACTCTTGGATGATGTAGTCGAACGCTTACCGATCTCAAGATCAAAAGAAGTCCAGCGCCACAAATTAGCAGAACATACCCTTGTAGACCGACAAAGTTTAACGTGGTTGTACTCATGGATGATGTAGTCGAACGCTTACCGATCTCAAGATCGAGAAGAAGTCCAGCGCCACAAATCAACAGCGCATCCGTGATCGCACACACGTTCAATCCACCGAACAACCTCCGCCTGAAATGGATCGTATGGGCACCTAGAGGGGGGGTGAATAGGTGCTACCCAATTTTTAGTACTTTTTCAATTTTAGGCTTGACACAAAGTAAATTCTGTAGATATGTAACTACGAGAATTTTCCTATATGCAACCCTAGATACTAAGCACGTAAAGAGAGGAGCGAGGGAACCGTAGTGGAGCACGCGGAGACACAGGGATTTGTTTTACCGCAGTTCCTTCCTTGTTAAGGGAAGTGCATCTGCGTTGGAGGGATGGGCGGTTCTAAGACCACCACGCCACAATAGGCCTCACCCTATTCTTCGATGGATCTCGCCACGAGAGGCCTGATCCACCTTCTCCACTATTGGTACCCTTCGAGGCGGGAACCGGTGCCTTTTACAACGCTATCGGGGCACACACCCACAACTGAATTGGGGGCTCCCGAGATGACAACAAGCTGTCACAAGAACAAGGTTTATCAATATAAAGAAAACAATGATTTAGCTATTTGCAAGAAATACTAGATCAGTGATTCTCCAAATGAATGGAGAGGAGATGAAGCGCTTGATTGCTGATAATGAAGCTCGAGTTCTCCTCCTTCGATCCCCCAAGGGACGGGGCCTTTGGGTGGATCTAGGTGGAGCTCTCTTGGATGAAGGTTGCAGATCAGATCTTGACTTTTTCGAATGAACCAAGAGATCTGGCAGGAGGGGGAAGGTTGGCTTAAATACCCCTACCCAGATCTGGCCGTTGAACATCCGCCCCCCACTTGGGGCGGATTATACGCCCCCAGGGCGGATATTTTGGGGAGAAAATCCGCCCCCTCTCTGGGGCTGGCACCTGCGGAACTTGAAGAATACCTTGGGGGGCCGGATTATCCGCCCCAGGAGGGGGCCGGATTATCCGGCCTAGCCGAAAAGTCCGGTCGAAACTCCGCCCCCTCTCTGGGGCTTGCGCCTTGGTCGTGAGCAATAGGGTCGGACTATCCGGCCCCCTTGAGGGGCGGATTATCCAGCCGGGCCAGAAAATCCGGCCGAAACTCCGCCCCCTTCTGGGGCTTGCGCCTATCTGGGAAAAGTGAGGGGCGGATTATCCGCCCCCCAAAGGCAGAATCCTTTTCCTTTGATCCCTAGAGAGAGATGAAACACTTCAACACACATTAAATAATCCTTGATATTGTTATCTAACACATAAAACACTAGGGATTATGAAATGTTCTTTCAATCTCCCCCTTTTTGCTGTTAGATGACAATATTAGGATTTGCAATGAAACCGGCTAACGCCACCTTAACAAAAATGAAAGAAGCTCCCCCTAGATGTGTGCATATTTACAATTTGCTTTTGAATACAAATACACACACTAGAGAGAACACAACTTTCATAGCAAAGATAATTGAAACAAGGTGGGTTGGGAAACAAGGTCATACCACCAAGATGTGATTATAGCCAAAGAAAATAATGAGATTGTTAGACTCCAAGCACATCCCACATTATTGATGCATACATTAGATAATCCCATGATTCCATATGCCATCAAATAGGCTCCATAGGTAAATCCAGAATTCCATGAGATCCACAATATAAATCTGGAATTCCAGAATACCAAACACGCAGAGTAAAGCACGACATAGTCTTACATAACCAAGCACAAATAGCAAATAAGTTCACGCTAAAAAGGCACAAGCAAGCAAATAAAACGACTGAAAGATAGGTGCTTGCGCCCGACCCTTGCAAATCCACGAGACCTAATAGAACTACTTCTCCCCCTTTGGCATCGAAACACCAAAAAGGAAGAAGAGCGATGCTAACGCCCCTGAAGATCACGCCTCCTCATCCTCGCCGTAGTCATTCCTGTCCCCTTCCTCTTCATCATACTCATCATCATCGTCATCAGCTGGAGGAGTGGGTGCCCTCGGAGGTGGAGGAAACAGGCAACTCTCGAGCTCGCCGTAGTTGATCCCTGAAGTGTTCCACTGAGCATACGATTCCGGAGCAGTGGGAGGAGGTGGATGGCCAGTGGCACCTGAGACATGGTGAAGAATAAGTTGCTGAGTGTGATCCCTCTCATGATCCCAGCGGTACGCCTCATATTGGCCCTTGTGCGTGTCAATGCCCATGCAAAGGATGTGCCGCTGGAACCAAGTGAGCTGCTTAACCTCGTGTGCCATTGGGGACAACGCGGAACAACGACCACTAGCCCGTGCATCACGCATGAAGGACTCAGGGGCAGTGGAAGGGTGATGGGTCTTCTGAGCCTTGTTGTAAATTTTCTTGGGCTTGTGAACCCCATCCAAAGCAGTGCCAAAGTCCTCATGGGGCAACATATGCTTGATGAGCATCATAATGAAAGGAGCATAAGGAATAGAGAGACCGTTGATCATAGCATCCGTCATCTCATGATATATGTAGTCCATAACATCCAGTTTGTAACCTGTAGCTGAACCAGAGTTGATGGCACACACGTGAGCAAAAGCAAGGAGAGGAAACAGATGGCCACGGATCTTGTCATTGTTTCCACCACTCGGAGAAATGCAATCCCTAAATATGCCAACAAGGGAGGCATACAAGGGAGAGAGAACAGCGAAAGTACCAGCAACACCATCAGGAGTAAGGCAATGAGCAAGCACAGTATCCTTGGCTGGCTTCAGTGGAGAAATGATACGGTGGCCAGAAGGGTATCACGGCCATGGAAGGCATAACCAAGAACCTGCCCAAAAATGCGGAAGTCTGACTGAATCATTGTTGTCCCGGTCATCCACTTCATAGTATGGCGCTCATCACCGCAAATCACAAGTGTCGAGAAAAACTGCCTCACCACGGAGGAATCATAGTTGCATTGGATAGTCATAAGGTGGTGAAGCCCCATCTTGTTGGTCACGTCTAATGCCTCAAGGAGTCTTGCCTTGGATTGAGCCTTAGTCAAATTGATAGGGTGCATAGGGCGAAGCTTGAGGGTAGCATATACATCATCATGAATAGCCCGAAAGTGGGCATTCCAAAACACAGGGTCCTCGGGGGACCATCACTGTCAGCCTCATCATAGTAATCAGTCTAGCGAATGGAGGCATACTGAAGACTGTCCAAAGCCTTGTAATTGGGCCGAGACTGTTTGCCCTTGCGAGATGCGGTCCTCTTTGTTTTCTTTCCTGCCTCTGCCATCCGTTCAACCTCTCTTGCTGCTCTGCTGACTTCGGTTTCGTCAATGAACTTCCCTTCTGCAGTGGGCTTTAGATAACGGGCACGAGAACGACGAGAGAAGGTCTTGGTCGGATTGGAACCACCTATGAAAAGCATGAGAGGGATAGCATGGAGATAAGCACACACACACAAGTCCAGGAGAAACAGTAGAAAGAGTAGAAAAGCAATCCATAAGCGAATGATGTGCATTGCAGGAGTCAGGACCAAACCAGACCAGAAGTGAATCTCCAGGCCGGATTATCCGGCCCTGGCAGGGGCGGATAATATGCCCCCCGCAGAAAATTTCTGGAATGGCCGAAATCTACCATGGCAAAACAGATCAGGCACTAGGGTTGCAATACTACTGGTTCTAGCAAGTAAGGAAGAACACCAAGGATCTTCTACAACGAGATTTCCACCAAACAAAATGCATCACATACAAAAGGAGAGAGATGAGGGAGTTACCCTCACTCATTGGAGGAAAATCACGGAGGAGAAGATACCCGGAGGCGAGGTGAAGAAGATCCGGGGAGGGCCCGGAGAATCCGGTGGTCAAATCGACTTCGGGAGGGGCGGAGGCTTCGGCGACGGCTGGGGGCTGAGGTAGGGTTGGGGGAGGGATGGCTGCTCTGTTTCAGCCTGGCCTCCCCGACCCAGACTTTAAAGGGCAGATTTCGCCCGGGGCGGATAATCCGCCCCCACTTAGGGCGGATAGTCCGCCCCCCTCTGAAATTTCTGTTAAGTTTAGATTCAGGCCGGAGCAACCTTGCAAAACCCCTTGCTGGTGTATAGAGGACTTGTGTGCAAGAAGAGATGGTTCAAGGAGGGAAAGAAAGAGCAACAATCTGAGATGGTACTACACACCCAAATTTGCAAGAATCAAATCAAACAAAAACCATAGTTGAGTGTGTTTTCCATAAGAACAAGAAATATGCAAGAGAATCCAAAGAGAGCCATTAGAACCCAACTCTTCTCAAGGAAGAGGGCGGTGGCCGAAGCCACCATGTTGGAGCGCATGGCATGACACCGTGAAGATGTATCTTGAGTTCAAAACCAATGCTCATTGATGACCCACATATCACAAAATGATATTAAGGGAAATGCTTTTTCTTGCTTTCGGCATTATGGGGGGAGGGTTATCCCAATCAATTAGGACCACACTCCCCCTATGTCTATGCCCGCATCTAAACCAAATACATGAATAAGAGCAAGTGAGTGTGCAAGGGTAGTCAAGCCAAGCTCCTTGAATCTATGATATTTAGCTCATTCCTCAAATAACAAAATCTTGCTTCATCAAGGGGCTTCGTGAAAATATCAGCAAGTTGGTTCTTCGTGCTCACAAAGGATAGGGCAATATCGCCACGAGCAACATGATCCCGAATGAAATGGTTGTGAATCTCAATATGTTTTGTTCTTGTATGCTGCACGGGATTGTAAGCAATTTTGATAGCACTTCCATTGTCACATAATAGAGGCACTTTGTCACAATTGACACCATATTCCTTTAAAGTTTGCCTCATCCATAATAACTGTGTACAAGCACTTGCAGCAGCAACATATTCAGCTTCGGCGATTGAGAGTGAAATACGATTCTGTTTCTTTGAAGACCAACACACTAGGGACCTGCCCAAGAATTGACATGCACCAGAAGTTGATTTTCTATCATCTTTGTCACCATCCCAATCTGAATCAGTGTAACCACATAGAGAGAAACTTGAACCCTTAGGATACCATAACCCAAAATTCGGGGAATGAACCAAATATCTGAAGATTCGTTTGACCGCCACTAAGTGGCTTTCTTTAGGAGCGGCTTGGTACCTTGCACACACTCCTACACTAATACGATATCAGGCCTAGATGCACAAAGGTAAAGGAGAGAGCCGATCATGGATCGGTATACCTTTTGGTCCACGTATTTACCCTTGGGAGTGAGCTCAAGATGACACTTTGTTTGCATTGGAGTAGCAACACCATTGAGATCCGTCATCTTGAACCTTTTGAGCATGTCTTGGATGTACTTAGCTTTATTAATAAAGGTTCCCTCCCTAAGTTGTTCGATCTCGAATCCAAGAAAGAACCTCAACTCACCCATCATTGACATCTCAAACCTGTCATTCATAAGCTTTGAAAATTCATCGTTAAAAGCTTGGTTAGTAGAGCCAAAAAATAATGTCATCTACATAAAGTTGGCATACAAAAAGCTCCCCATTAACCTTCTTATTAAAAAGAGTGGGATCGATTTTCCCAACTTCGAATCCACGGTCTAACAAAAGCTCTTTAAGGTGCTCATACCACGCACGTGGGGCTTGTTTAAGGCCATAGAGCGCCTTATCGAGTTTGTAGACATGGTTCGGAAATTTGGGGTCCTCAAAACCCGGGGGCTGCTTGACGTATACTAACTCATGTAGAGGACCATTAAGAAACGCACTCTTAACATCCATTTGCTGTAATTTAAAATTATGATGGGATGCATAGGCAAGAAGGATACGGATGGACTCAAGATGAGTTACAGGAGCATAAGTCTCGCCAAAATCAATTCCTTCCACTTGAGAGAATCCTTGAGCCACGAGTCTTGCTTTATTCCTCACAACAATGCCATTTTCATCTTGTTTGTTTTTGAAAATCCACTTGGTGCCGATAACATTGCGACAATCCTTGGGCTTCTCTACGAGCTTCCAAACTTTGTTGCGCTCGAAGTTATTTAATTCTTCATGCATTGCAACAACCCAATCGGGATCTTCAAGAGCATCAAAGACCTTCTTCGGTTCAACCATGGAAATGTGAGCTTGATGATCACAGAAGCTTGCAAGTTCTCTTCTAGTAGACACCCTTCTTCGTAGATCACCAACAACCTTGTCAAGAGTGTGACCCCTTAATTCAAGGTTCCGATCAGCACGAGCCTTGCAACGAGCCTCAATGTCCTTATTGTTTCTAGAAGGAGTTGATTCAATATTTGTATCCTTGTATTAACCACTGCCTTGCGCTTGATCTTGATCTGAGTTAACAATAGGAGCTTGCTGCTGAATTTTTTCTTCAGGGCCGGATAATCCGCCCCTTGGTGGGGCCGGACTATCCGGCCTGGGTGATGAGACACCAGTTTCTTCTTCCTGAGAATGTCTGACAGAACTGGGAGATCTAGAGCCGGATAATCCGCTCTCGGGGGCCGGAGAATCCGGCCTGGGAACTTCTTGGCTGTTGTCTTCTTCTTCGGATCCCCTGGAACAAGTTGGAGTGCCAGGGGCGGATTGTTTGCCCCTTGGAGGGGGCGGATAGTCTGGCCTGGGACTACCATTTTGTCCAGGAGACTGATGATCTTCAGTGGGTTGTGGTGTCGGTGCAGAGTTTTCTCCAACAGTAGGAGATTGTTGATCTTGTGTAGATGAGGGCTCCACTTGAGTGGAGCATTGTCCTTTCCGATCTGCCACAAGGGGTTCCTCAATGGGGTGGAAAATCCCACGCCCATTCTTCTTATGGCATCTTGGGGAATTTCAACATCTGCATCACAAACATCAACTTGCCCTACAAAGGAGCCGTTATTTTCAACGAACTCCACACTACAAGATTATACAACAATCCCAGTGATCTTGTTGTAGACTCTATAAGTGTGGGATTCGACACCGTAACCAACGAAAATACCTTCTAAAGCCTTGGACTCAAATTGAGACAAGCGGACACCTTTAATAAGAAAGAAACACTTACACCCGAATACCCTGAAGTATGAGATGTTGGGCTTGTTACCGGTAAGTATTTCATATGGAGTCTTGTCCAAAATCTTTCGGAGGTAGAGTCGGTTCGATGAGTGACAAGCAGTGGATATGGCTTCAGCCCAAAAATTGTAAGGAGACTTGAATTCAGCCAACATTGATCTTGCCATATCCATCAAAGTCCGGTTCTTCCTCTCGGCTACACCATTTTGTTGAGGGGTGTGCATAGCGGAATATTGATGTCTAATCCCCTCTTCGCTTAGAAACTCATTCAAAGTGTAGTTTTTGAATTCGGATCCCTTTTCACTTCTTATTGCGAAGATAGGAACATTGTGTTGACGTTGAACTTCATTGGCAAAGTCAATGACAGTTTGTTGAGTCTCACTCTTTAGCTTGAAGAAATAGACCCATGTATATCTTGAGTAATCATCGACAATGACCAGACGATATTTCTTCCCACCAAGACTTGCATGAGAAGGAGGACCAAATAAATCCACATGAAGTAATTCCAAGATCCTCTTTGAAGACACAATAGTCTTCTTCTTGTGGGGAGAGTCATGCATTTTTCCTTCAACACAAGCCCTGCAAACACGATCTTTGGCAAAGGAGACATTGTATTTTAGTCCAAGGATGTGGCCACCCTTGTGGAGACTTTGCAAAGTTCTCATGTTGACATGGGCTAAACGGTGATGCCATAACCAGCCCACGTCGGCCTTTCCGAATAGACACATCAGACCCGAAGTGGTTTTTCCGGAAAAGTCCACATACAGGTCATTTTCGATGTACCCAACAAAAGCGACCTTCAGAGACTTGCTCCACAAGAGTACTGAAGGGAATATGCCCGAGAGGCAATAATAAAGTGGTTATTATCGTATTCCTTATTTATGATAAATGTTTATTTTACATGCTATAATTGTATTAATACGGAAACGTTAATACATGTGTGTTCAATAAACAAAAAGGAAGTTCCTAGTTATGCCTCTCTTATAAACTAGCTCGTTGATTAACAATATGATCATAGGTTTCCTGATCATGGACATTGGATGTTGTTAATAACGAGGTCACAACATTAGTGTAATGGTGTGATGAACATTCATCCGAAGTATAGCATTACGATCAAAGTCATTGAGTTTATATTGCTATAACAACTTACGAAGTGATCCTATTCCTTACACCATGAGATCATGTCAATCACTAACACCGGAAGAGTTTCTTGATAACATCAAACGTCACACCGTAACTGGGTGATTATAAAGATGGATTTAGAACTAATAAAGTGTTATGTTGAGGCCCATGGATCGAGAGTGGAATTTGTTCATCCCGATGACGGATAGATATGCTCTGGGCCCTCTCGGTGATATCACATTGATTAGCTTGCAAGCAAGTGATTTGATCACTAGAATGTTATATCACGGGAACGAGAAAAGAGTGCATGTCGGTAACGAGATCAAACTAGGTATGGATATACCGATGATCGAATCTCGGACATGTAATATATCGTGAAACAAAGGGATTAAGATACTAGAGTAAAAGGTTCACGCGATCACAGAAGTCATCGTTGAATGTGTGGGAGTCAGTACGGATCTCCAGGTCCCGCTGCTGATTATTGATCGGAGAGGGGTCTCGATCATGTCTGCATTATTCGCGAACCGTAGGGTGACACACTTAAGGGATACCGACACCATTCGGAGCAAATGATATGCCAGAGAAAGAAAAAGGAAAGCGCAGGAATTTATTTCACTAGACACCAAAACTGTTTCGGTTGAAATTGCTGAAACTTGTTCTGCATGTGAAATTGAAATGTTGTAAGGGGTTTTATGTGAATGTTTGTTAATTAAAGTAATTAAAAAAATTCTGAATAAATAAATAAAAGAGTTTTATTTAAATGAGAGCTTGCATTAAATTTGGTGGAAATTTAATGCATGTGAGTGGATTTTTGAGTGGAGGCTTTTTAATGGGAGTGGAGGCTTTCCATTTTGAGTGGGAGCTCCACCCACATGAATGTTGAAGAGGTGGGGGCAGCCCCCCATGGCTGGGCGCCATGCCCCTTGGGTGCCCCCCTCTCCCCTATAAAAGGCCCCCCTCTCCTCCTCTCAAAGTACACCTCCTCGCGAAGGATCTCTCTCCCCCCTTTAGAATTTCCCCATGGTCTCGGATCAGCGAGATACATGTTCTTGGTGGCTTTTTCTGGAAGGATTTGTTGCTTCCGCTACTTTGCTGGAGCGAGGGCGCGGAGGTTGTCGGGGTACCCGTACGTGTGTGCGATAACGGATGCACCACTGCTTTGAGGTGTTGGACTTGATCGTGCTGGACCGACTGGACCAGATGGACTTCATCACGATCTTGAGATCGGCAAGCGTTCGTCTACATCATCCACGAGTACAACCTCGTTAACGCTATTCGGTCTTCGAGGGTATGTATTCTATGGATGTATATCCACCCGTTGCTTGTATCTAGTAGATAGATCTTGGTACATAGATGTTCCCATCGTAGGAAATTTTTTGTTTTCTATGCATCGAACCCTACCGTGGTATCAGAGCCGGATCTATGTGTAGATACTTTGCACGGGTAGTACACATATGAGTATGTGGGCGATGATGATCATTTTATTGCTTATTAGTTATACTTTGGATATTGGTGGCATAGTGGGATGAAGCGGCCCGGACAAACTTTACATGTCCTCGCACATGAGACATGTTCCACGCTTGACATGCAACTAGTTTTGCATAAGTGGCTAGCGGGTTTCTGTCTCTCCTACTATAGTCAATATCTAATTTGCAACGAGTTGTCAACAATTTGGTTATCCTCGTTGTGGTTCATGTTCGTAGGTAAGAACGGTTCTATCTTCGAAATCCTTAAGCCACGTAAAACTTGCAATGGATAAATTAGAGGCGTCTAGTTTAGATTGTTTTGGGGCTAGTGTTATGATATGGTGATTTTGTAAGTAGAAGTATAAGATGATACTCTTACAACACACATAGCGTGTAAGTTCCATAGACCTTGGCCTTACACATAAAGGTATGATAGAGATCATACCACGGTGCACATGATGGAGATCATATGCGGGAACCATATCATTTCACTTATAAACATGTGATGTTTTGATTGCATCTTATATTGCTTGTTTGACGTTTTATTAGCATAATAAGATGATCCCTCATTTAGATATCAAGATAAGAATGTGTTCTTCCTTAGGTATGCACCGACAATGTTTCGTCGCTTCAAGACATCACGTGATGATCAGGTGTACTTGAATCCATGAACATATCTCGGGTGTAAGACAGTTACACAGGTGAATACTAAGGTTCTTACTTGGCGAGCCTAGCATGTACATACATGGCCTTAGAACACGGACCGATAGGTTAAGCATGAGTCATATGTTTTGATATGATGACCATATGGATGCTCGCCTTCGAAGCTACACCGACTCACCTGATGATCAGACTTGGTGTAGTGGATTTGGTTCATGTAATCACCAAAAAGACACGAGGGATGTCGTTTTTGAGTGGTAGTTCATTTCTAATTTGGATTAGTAGAACTCAATTTATCATAAATAAAATCAAAGTGAATTTTCATAATTTGTTGTAGTCATTGGCATTCGTTCACCACCTTATGCATAGTTGTAATTGAGATAATAGAACTATAGAATTCTGGATATATACTTTACGAACTGGTATCGTATTGTGTTGAGTGTCAATCTAAAGTTTAAAGTCCTATTGCAAACTTTCAGCAAACTCTATTTACTCCGTGAAATTTAATAGTTGTTATTAAATCGAGAGTAACAATTCCAGTTTTAGTATCTTAAGTATCATGTTTGCCTCCATGATTCTTGATTGTTTTAATATCAAGTTTATCTAGGAGCTAAAAGAATTGTTTCAGAAACCATCATGTGTGGCAGATATAACGATATCTGAAACAATGTTTTGGTTGCAATATGATAGAGTATAATATATGTTCTCATATTGGATGAGAATTTATGAAGGTTGGAGATGCTAGACATCCTAATCATCCAAAAGGGTTTTGGAAAGTAATGTTATACTCACGATTCCTCTTTATAAGCTACATTAGCTTGATCATGAAAGTCGCCATGATAAGGATGAATAGAATATGTATGTAAAGTGTTTACTACACTAAAAGATTACTAAAGAATGGATTTTGAAAGAATACTGATCATTTTGATGATGGTGATCTACTTCAAATTGCAAGTCCAAAGGTATTATTATTTGAATATACACGCTTTGGACTATGTGTCATGTATATGGCGCCACTTTTGATGTTGATAGATTCTTTTAAAAAGGAAAAGGAAATGCTGAAAGAGAATCTATAAAATATATTTGGCAGAAAAGAAAAGATTGGAAATATCCAATTTTGGTATATGGATGATATACATTTTATGTTTGTATTCTTTGCTTGTTAAACAATGTGGTTCTTGGGTATTGGATACCGAATTGGTTGGTAAGAAATTTCATACGGAACAACGCAATTCATGAACCACAATGGCCTAAGTAACTAGCAAGAGAATATGTGATGATGTTCATCGAAAACAAAAAAACCGTTGTTTGTATTTCTCGTTGACATCAAAGCTTGACTTCAAGATTTGTTTTAATAATTGTTATTTGAATCAGGTATTATGAGAACAAAGGTTGTTCAAATAATTACCGTATTCCATATAAGATGGATGATTTACAAATCTAGTTGGAGAAATCACATCCATAAAACCTAATGCTAAAATGTCGCAAGACAAATGATTGAAAGATCACTTACGAAGTGACATCACTGTTTAAATTATATTGGAAATAAAACATGAAGAATCTCCATATTCATGGATTTTTGGAGTCTTTGATTTGATCAAGTGATGCTTGTGAGACTTTCCACGTGATAATTAAAACTTCGTTCAAAGGCCAAAGAAGAACGAACGACTAAATTATTGGAATTTATACATATCGATGTATTATTCCATTATGTGTAGTCGTAAGCGATGGGTTCCAACTTCATATGCTTTCTCCGGAAATATGAGTGAATATTCACTTAATGAGAAAGAAGTGTGAAATATTTGAAAACGTTCAAAGACTTTCAAGATGAAGTGAAAATCATTGTGACAAGAAAATAAATGGTTTATGATTTTATCATAAAGGGATTTATTTGAGTTACAAGTGTAACAAGAAAATAAATGAATTATGATTTTATCATAAAGGGATTTATTTGAGTAGCAAGTTTAGCCAAACACCTAGATTTACATCTCCCGAAACACCATAGGAGTATGGAGTGTTTGAGATTTGTAATGAAACCTTGTTTGACATGGTTAGATCAAAGGTGTTATTTATAAAACTGCCATTATGTTTTAAAAGATTAAAAGCTTTAGAGACTACCGCTTTTTCACTGAAAAGAGATCCATCTAAATCCATTGAAATGACACCATATAAGTTATGGTTTGGGGTAAAACCTAAATTGTCATTTCTTAAATTTTGGTATGCTAAACATAAGTAAGATGTTTACAACCGAAGTCGGATGAGAATGTCTTTGTAGGTTATTTCGAATAACAATTGGTTATTCCTCCATAACACCAAGGACAAAAGGGTTTGTCGCTTGAAACATGAAGTCTCTTGAAGAAGGAATTTTTCATAAATGTTAAGTGGGAGGACAATAGAACTTTGATAAGGTTAACGAACATTAGCTAAATGTGCTGAGTTGCACAGCGCCGGAAATGGTTCCGAAGGCTGCCATAATGCTCATAGCTTATGTGCCTCAAAGGTTGTGGTCACGAAGATCTAAGTTTTTATTGAACCAAGTCGGTCGGATAAACAAATCAAATGCTGAGATTTGAGAGTAAATCATTATTGCTCGACAATGATGAACTGACTACATACAAAGAAGCGATGATGGGCCCTGACTCCGTCAAATGTCTTAAAGCCATAAAATCCGTGATAGTTCCATACACGAGAAATCAAGTTTTGAACTTGGAAGACCCTCCGGAAAGGTGTAAAAATCTATCGGTCGTATTTGGATCTATAAAGAAACAGACATGGATGTTTCACATCTATGAAATAGTCGACATGTCGGTAAAGTATTTTACGACAATGTTCAAGGAATTGACTATGACAAGATTTGATCTTTCATAGCGATATTTAGTTTGGACCGATTAAAGTAGCAACCACTACATATAATTTGTTATATGGTAAATGAATAAACAAAACAAAGTTCTTTTAATAGAATGGTTACCTAGGACGTGTACATGACACGATCCAAATGGTTTTGTTAATTCAAAGGATGCTAAAAGGGGCATGCAAACTTCAATTGTTGAAGTAAGCATCGCGGAGTTGGAATCTTCACCGTGATGAAAAAGAGTTTTCATCAGGAGACGATGAAGATGCTTGCATTTGCAAGAAATTAAGTGGGAGCGCTGAGAGATATTTCTAATACATTATGTGGAGGACATCTTGTTGATTAGAAATGATGTATCTTTTATTGACAAAGGTTAAGAATTTCATTTTGATGAAAGACTTAGGCAAAACCGAATATTTAGCATGAATGTCTATAGTGGATAGACTGTGATGCTAATATGGTTGTGCCAAACGTACATATATGAGATATTGAAGGAGTTCAATATAGAAACAACAAGAAACGGTTCTTGTCGCATGGAAAGGAATTGAATCAAGATTCAAGTGTATCGACACTTGATAAGTGAAACAAGATTCAAGTGCTTTGACACTTGACGAGTGAAATCACGAGAATGTTTTGATCAATCATACCATGATATGTACACATCCAGATATGTCCTATGCTCTAAGTGTTATGATCATATGCCAGAATAAATCATAAAATGATCATTGGACGATAGTAAGGATACTCTTATGATATTTTGGAAGAACTAAGAATATATTTGTGTAGAGGTGACAAACAATTACAAATAGTTCATTGTAAAGCGTTACATTGATACTAGTTTTGTCACAATATACAAATTAAGTTTATCTCAATTTAAACTATGGGTGGCACAATGTAATGGAAAGGATATTCCATGATGGATTTGGATGATTCCAAAGTTAAGACATTGTGACGGATACTACAACAAAAGGCTAAGTATAAGATTGCTATAGTAGCAACAAAGGAGGGAATTTGTGTCAAGTAGTTTGTTATCAAACTAAGGTGTGGTTCGCAACGGGCTAACACTAAAGATATATTGTATGACAATAGTATCGACGTGTTTTAACCCCAAGGAACTAAAGGTCTCACTGAAAGACCAAATTAATACAATGCCTTCTCATTGGAGAATGAGTGACGCGTGAAGACGCAAAGACATGCAAATACACACGGACCTGAAAGCGTTAGATCCGTAGATTATGTTAACCACTTGCAATTGCGTATATGGAACACCAGAAAGCCATAGGTGTTCAATACGCAAAGTTTTCAAAATAGATTATTGTCTCTAGTGCAAGTGGGAGAGTGAAGGGAATATGCCCAAGAGGCAATAATAAAGTGGTTATTATCGTATTCCTTATTTATGATAAATGTTTATTTTACATGATATAATTGTATTAATACGGAAACGTTAATACATGTGTGTTTAATAAACAAAAAGGAAGTTCCTAGTTATGCCTCTCTTATAAACTAGCTCGTTGATTAACAAGATGATCATAGGTTTCCTGATCATGGACATTGGATGTTGTTAATAACGAGGTCACAACATTAGTGTAATGGTGTGATGAACATTCATCCGAAGTATAGCATTACGATCAAAGTCATTGAGTTTATATTGCTATAACAACTTACGAAGTGATCCTAATCCTTAGACCATGAGATCATGTCAATCACTAACACCGGAAGAGTTTCTTGATAACATCAAACGTCACATCGTAACTGGGTGATTATAAAGATGGATTCAGAACTAATAAAGTGTTATGTTGAGGCCCATGGATCGAGAGTGGAATTTGTTCATCCCGATGACGGATAGATATGCTCTGAGCCCTCTCGGTGATATCACATTGATTAGCCTGCAAGCAAGTGATTTGATCACTAGAATGTTATATCACGGGAACAAGAAAAGAGTGCATGTCGGTAACGAGATCAAACTAGCTATGGAGATACCGATGATCAAATCTCGGACATGTAATATATCGTGAAACAAAGGGATTAAGATACTAGCGTAAAAGGTTCACGCGATCACAGAAGTCATCGTTGAATGTGTGGGAGTCAGTACGGATCTCCAGGTCCCGCTGCTGATTATTGATCGGAGAGGGGTCTCGATCATGTCTGCATTATTCGCGAACCGTAGGGTGACACACTTAAGGGATACCTACACCATTCGGAGCAAATGATATGCCAGAGAAAGAAAAAGGAAAGCGTAGGAATTTATTTCACTAGACACCGAAACTGTTTCGGTTGAAATTGCTGAAACTGGTTCTGCATGTGAAATTGAAATGTTGTAAGGGGTTTTATGTGAATGTTTGTTAATTAAAGTAATTAACAAAATTCTGTATAAATAAATAAAAGAGTTTTATTTAAATGAGAGCTTGCATTAAATTTGGTGGAAATTTAATGCATGTGAGTGGATTTTTGAGTGGAGGCTTTTTAATGGGAGTGGAGGCTTTTCATTTTGAGTGGGAGCTCCACCCACATGAATGTGGAAGAGGTGGGCGCAGTCCCCATGGCTGGGCGCCATTCCCCTTGGGTGCCCCCTATCCCCTATAAAAGGCCCCCCTCTCCCCCTCTCAAAGTACACCTCCTCGCGAAGGATCTCTCTCCCCCCTTTAGAATTTCCCCATGGTCTCGGATCAGCGAGATACATGTTCCTGGTGGCTTTTTCTGGAAGGATTTGTTGCTTCCGCTGCTTCGCTGGAGCGAGGGCGCGGAGGTTTTCGGGGTACCCGTACGTGTGTGCGATCACGGATACACCACTGCTTTGAGGTGCTGGACTTGATCGTGCTGGACCGACTGGACCAGATGGACTTCATCACGATCTTGAGATCGGCAAGCGTTCGTCTACATCATCCACGAGTACAACCTCCTTAACGCTATTCGGTCTTCGAGGGTATGTATTCTATGGATGTATATCCACCCGTTTCTTGTATCTAGTAGATAGATCTTGGTACATAGATGTTCCCATCGTAGGAAATTTTTTGTTTTCTATGCATCGAACCCTACAGTGGTATCAGAGCCGGATCTATGCGTAGATACTTTGCACGGGTAGTACACATATGAGTATGTGGGCGATGATGATCATTTTATTGCTTCTTAGTTATACTTTGGATATTGGTGGCATAGTGGGATGAAGCGGCCCGGACAAACTTTACATGTCCTCGCACATGAGACCTGTTCCACGCTTGACATGCAACTAGTTTTGCATAAGTGGCTAGCGGGTGTCTGTCTCTCCTACTATAGTCAATATCTAATTTGCAACGAGTTGTCAACAATTTGGTTATCCTCGTTGTGGTTCATGTTCGTAGGTAAGAACGGTTCTATCTTCGAAAGCCTTAAGCCACGTAAAACTTGCAATGGATAAATTAGAGGCGTCTAGTTTAGATTGTTTTTGGGCTAGTGTTATGATATGGTGATGTTGTAAGTAGAAGTATAAGATGATACTCTTACAACACACATAGCGTGTAAGTTCCATAGACCTTGGCCTTACACATAAAGGTATGATAGAGATCATACCACGGTGCACATGATGGAGATCATATGCGGGAACCATATCATTTCACTTATAAACATGTGATATTTTGATTGCATCTTATATTGCTTGTTTGGCGTTTTATTAGCATAATAAGATGATCCCTCATTTAGATATCAAGATAAGAATTTGTTCTTCCTTAAGTATGCACCGACAATGTTTCGTCGCTTCAAGACATCACGTGATGATCGGGTGTACTTGAATCCATGAGCATATCTCAGGTGTAAGACAGTTACACACGTGAATACTAAGGTTCTTACTTGGCGAGCCTAGCATGTACAGACATGGCCTCGAAACACGGACCGAAAGGTTAAGCATGAGTCATATGTTTTGATATGATGACCATATGGATGCTCGCCTTTGAAGCTACACCGACTCACGTGATGATCGGACTTGGTGTAGTGGATTTGGTTCATGTAATCACCAAAAAGACACGAGGGATGTCGTTTTTTATTGGGAGTTCATTTCTAATTTGGATTAGTAGAACTCAATTTATCATAAATAAAATCAAAGTGAATTTGCATAATTTGTTGTAGTCATTGGCATTCGTTCACCACCTTATGCATAGTTGTAATTGAGATAATAGAACTATAGAATTCTGGATATATACTTTACGAACTGGTATCGTATTGTGTTGAGTGTCAATCTAAAGTTTAAAGTCCTATTGCAAACTTTCAGCAAACTCTATTTACTCCGTGAAATTTAATAGTTGTTATTAAATCGAGAGTAACAATTCCAGTGTTAGTATCTTAAGTATCATGTTTGCCTCCATGATTCTTGATTGTTTCAATATCAAGTTTATCTAGGAGCTAAAAGAATTGTTTCAGAAACCATCATGTGTGGCAGATATAACGATATCTGAAACAATTTTTTGGTTGCAATATGATAGAGTATACTATATGTTCTCATATTGGATGAGAATTTATGAAGGTTGGAGATGCTAGACATCCTAATCATCCAAAAGGGTTTTGGAAAGTAATGTTATACTCACGATTCGTCTTTATAAGATACATTAGCTTGATCATGAAAATCGTCATGATTAGGATGAATAGAATATGTATGTAAAGTGTTTACTACACTAAAAGATTACTAAAGAATGGATTTTGAAAGAATACCAATCATTTTGATGATGGTGATCTACTTCAAATTGCAAGTCGAAAGGTATTATTATTTGAATATACACGCTTTGGACTATGTGTCATGTATATGTAACACCCTCGCCTGATAAGGCTGAGTTCATGTGTATAGTGCCAATCCCTGGATCGGTTCACTGGCACACACAGTACAAAATGATACCAAATATAATTGTGCATCATAAATACAACGAATATAATCCAGAATTTACATTATTTATTCAAGTACACAGCGGAAAACGAATACAAGGTAGATCTCCATCCTCCAAATGTGCCATAGGCGAACAATTGTTGAGTGGAGTCTCGCGACCTATGAACGATCACTCAGATACAATACAACCTGCAACATGAAACGTTGCAGCCACGAATGGTCAATACATTGAATGTATGGCAAGTAGGCTAAAGTGGTTAACAACATATCTATCAACTACATGCTTATTTGGCCAAGTGGAGTTCAGGCTCATTTGCATAAAGCAACAGTTTTATCCTAACATTTGTAACAAAGTAGTTTTCCAATACGATAAATAGGACACTCTGGTTCACTCCCAGGTGCTCCTACCCAATTATGTTCACCCAACAAGTTTTAAGTAATCAAGAAATAAGGATGAGTGAGAAATATCATAGCATCAGTATCAGGTCGCTCAAATTGTCCATAACCGGGGACACGGCTAAGCACTTAGTTTATACACCCTGCAGGGGTTAGTACACTTTACCCATGTGACTTGGCCAGCCCATCTCGTACCACCACTCTCATATTGGGTGATGATAGGGAGAAGTCCAAGAAGGAACCGTTCGAGAAGTAGCTCCCCAATCCCGACGCGCACCGGTCCAACCTACACTATCTACATCTCTGGATACGCGGGTTCGAGTTACCACAACCTACTGAGTTCAACCAACCGCCCATTTCATTATTGGCACATGGTTGCACACGAAAGCTTCCAAACAAAGAAACCAATCATTTCTCAATGTCCTGGGTGCCTTTCCGCAATGATACCACCAAAAATTATCAATCCCATCACACCCAGGAGATTCATTGATTAAGTTGTTTTAGTTTTCACAAACCAACACATTTAGAATCAACATCAGTGATGTAACCCAGCCCTCGTTCATCATAGCATGGCTAAGCACATCTACAAATGGTGGTTCATCTACAGGAAAACCCTACCACATAATAGGACATAGCATAGCATATACACATCAATTCCTATAGATGCAATTCTACAAAAGCATCTACAATGCATAGGAAAACAATAGGACATTTATGACCAAGATAGCACCACTTGCCTTTGTTGTAGATGTAGTCGATTAGATAATCCTCATAATTCTCATAGATATAATGGTTGCTCTCGTCATAACCACAATACTTGCAATCATAGTAGTTGCAATCACACACGTTGCACTCCTCGCAATCTATCGAGCAAACAATTGCATACAATCATAAACAATAACACATAGAGATCAAACAAATGCAATAAATGCATGCATGACAATTTAATAAGTCACAATGGTTGTTACTTTAGTTCTCTAAACAATATTGAAGTATATGATTCATGCAAGAGGCCAATTAATGCAATGGAGTACTTGTTATTAATAATTACTTGCCAATATAGGGTTTTTAATAGTTCTGTTGTAACGCATGTTCTAACTGTCGGGTTAAATTTGTTTCTTGGGTTTACTAGATAGAGGACGTTAATACGAACCAGTAGGTGTTGGATTCACCCTAATCGGAGTTATAGATCTTTTTGTATGAATTAAATAGTGTTTAATGGGTTTTAAATGATTCATATAGTTTCTGTCTCCTAAAAATCAAACTAAATTATATCTGCAATCTCCACAGAATTGTGAATCCAGGGACATATTATTTGTAATTTTCTGAGCAGTATTTATTTTCTTATGAATTTATTACTCTAAATAGGCCATTAAACCATTTAAATCTTCACGACAAAACCTTAAAGTCAAAGGCTGAACTAATTGCATATTGATGATCTACATGGAACCAGCTTTCCATCTGTATATCATTTATATTTTTTTACAAGCAATTAATTTACTATGAATTTAATGATTTATAAATCCATTAAAACTAATTAAATTTCTACAGGTTAAATAATCTGCAAAGGCTAGATCCAACCCGATATTATTATTGTACATTACAGTAGCTTCAATTTGATATATTGTTCATATTTTTCGGAGTTACAGATAATTTTTTATAATTTATTAACCTAAAAGACCATTAAAACTAATTAAATTACTACAGTAACTACGCACAGTAAAAGTTGGATCTATTCTGATAAGATGATTCTACGTAAAATTATCTTCAATTTGATATATTATACGCAATTTTCTGACGTGGTATGAATTTCTAATGAATTTTACAAGTTAGATCTATAATGTGCAATTTTAAATTCGAACGAAATATTCCAGAGAATATTCCGCTGACTGGATAGGTTGACTTTGCATGCTGACTGGGACTAGATGTTGACCTGACATTGACGTGGTGTTGATGAGGAAGCTGACCGGGATGACGACATGGCACGCACCGGTTTGATTGGATCTCGACCGTCTGGATAGGATCCGGTGGCTAGAAAAAGAGATTGACCCGATTTTGGCCCAAAATAGACAAGAAACAGATCTGTGTTAGAGAGACAAATCCGTAGGTCAAATTGAAAAACTTAGAACACGAAAGTTGTGGGGAATCATTATTCCTACCTTCTCACCAAATGAATTTGGATTTGAAGAAACGAGCGCGAGTACATCTTGGATTTACACCGTAAGATCTGAAATATTGCGATACAAAATTCTCCGGCTATGGTGGATGAAAAGAGGTGAGGTTTGACGGAATTGAAAGATTTCGACGAGTTCTACAACTTTCGTTTTTTGACCGAAGGCAAACGACGAAGTCTAGATGGGTTAAAAAGCGAAATCAGATTCGGGCGTATGTAGATTCGGGATTTCAAGGAGAGAAACTCGTACAGCTGTGGCTCCACGAGTTTATATGGAGGTTTAGGACGGTGGGGAGATAGGTTTTGGAGTAGGAAACAAATAGAAACAAACGAAAGTCGATTTGGAGTTGTAGATAAAAAGTTATAAGAGTTTGAGTAGAAATAGGTCTAACAAAAACCGATTTGCACGCTTTTTAAAGCAATTCAGGGCAGGAACCTGCGCGCGTGCCTGTGCTCCCGTCTCGGGCCGCCGGCTGGTTGGCCGGCCCATTTGTTTTTTTCTTTTTCTATTTACTTGTTTCCTCATATCTTTTGCATACGAACTTCAAATGACATGATTCTTGTTTCTAAATTTTTCTAAAATCGAATAGATCATTATAGGATCAAATTTGTAATCTTTTTGCTAGTTTGGAAGTAGTGGAGTTATAAATCCTTGTATATTCCATTTTATTTATATCTTTATTTGTTTGTAAGCCATAAATTTTTCATAATAGCTCCAAATAGGCTCAATTTTGTTTCTAAAATTTTGTAATATTAATTGGATCTTTTTAGGATATAATTTAGCAATAATCGCTGCATTAGCAACATTGGGTTTTATAAAGTTAATTTAATTACCTTTAGGAACATTTGGGCGAATCAACTATAGGATTTAGATACCAGGATTTGAATTCAGTTTGTGAGAACTTTGCATGGATGTAATGAAATGCTTATGAATGCTTCATGATTTTCATTTTGAAATCTTGCACACCAATTCTACAATCCATAATCAATCCATGCCCCTTTTCCTATATGGCTACTTAGGTCATAACAAAAGAATATAAGATTTTGATTTCAAGGTTGAGAGGATTTTCTATTCTAAAAAGTTTCTTCTCTTTGAGAATTTTCAACATAGTCAAACAATCAATCAAACTTATTTATTTATTTCACATTCCAAAATTAGGAGAATTTTGGGATGTGACAGACTACCACCCTTAAAAGAAATCTCGTCCCGAGATTTGGGAAGGCTAGAAAGAAAGAAAGGTTCGGGATCCATTAGGATGCTACCGCCCTTAAAAGAAATCTGACTAGGTCACTTCTCAAGGATTCACTTGGCTCAATTGGTTTTCATTGCACATTCTAATTCCATAATTGATAGTTTATGAGGAAGCACTTCTTAAACTAGCGAAACTCTCATGGTGGGCAAATAGGGAACGTTTACTTCACGGTGCCCATAATTCACGGTTGGGATTCATCCTTACCGTACATTCCTATGCTTAGCACTGGGTGCTTTTAGAAGGGTGTAACAATATACCATTCTAGGGTTTAGGCTCAATGTCGACTCTCTGCTAAGGTTGAAATGGGCACTCAAGATTCGCAAAGCCAACAGTACAAGAGCGAATAATAAGAGTAGTAGGAATGGTGATCAATCCATCCTGCACCCAAATCATTACCCTGTATGAGGATAGGTGAATCATGTTTTTCTATCACTCGGGCATTCTCACTTACCTTGAAGAAGGTTTCCATGGTCACGAACTAATGCTCTATGTAGGCTCCCATGTATTCAATCAACAAAGCTACTACTAAAACTAAACTATCGATACTTCAACTTTCGGGTTGCGTAATATACTACATAACATCATTTCAACACTTCGTACTTCCACACCCTTCTGTTGCATTAGATGAACTATTCTCCTTTGTCGATGCATTATGTTGTAAAACTTTCCACTTAATACTTCTCATGTATTCAACACATCATTATAGTTCCATGGGTTTGAGATAGAGAAGAATTGATTGTAGGGAGAAGAAGCTACTAAGGAAGTAATCCTACTCATAACTATATGAAGCAATCAATGTCACAAACAAGAAAACAATCATAAGAAATCAACACACACGCAAGAACTTGCATAAAAATAATACATAGGTCTAAATTTAGTAGTATATAACCACAAAATAGTTTGAAAGCATTGGGAACAATACTAGAGTAAAATAGAGCAACATATAAGCAATAAGCTAAATCTGTCAAAATGGTACAACAAGTTTAACGAATTTTTCTGGGCACCTTAAACTCGTCAGGAATTTTAGCCAATTTTTGTGCATGTACTAAAGGTAATTACGCTCCAGATCCTATTTTTTTAGGTTTTTACGAGTTACCAGTAAAATATGAAAAATCGCGCGGTACAACAGGTCAGGCAGAAAACTGCAGCAGTAATCTCACGAATTTTAATCAATTCACACCATTAAACTAATTTAAAAACCTCATCACAATTTCAGAAACATTAGAGTTCAAAACTAACTGATCCTAAACAAATCATCACACAAAATAGCTCAATACAACCAAGCAAACAACCTATATTGTCATACAACATAAGTTGGTAAGAACAATATACTAACACGATAGCGATGATCTCCTAAAGAGATAAAATATGATGGTCCAGTCCTACCCAAACTTGGTGAGATGTTCATTTATGTCATACTATTTGTTCTTTTACTTATCTAACTCTCATATAGGTATAAAAGAATGGACAACTATAAATGTTTGAATAGGAAGAGGTTATAGAAAAGATAGACAAGGAATATAAGAACTCTAATAAGTATAAAATATGATAGTTCTCCTAATAGAGGTCTTTTATTGCTAATCCATTTCTAAGGTCACGATCCTACAGTCAACACACAACTCTGATACCATCGTGTAACACCCTCTCCTGATAAGGCTGAGTTCATGTGTATAGTGCCAATCCCTGGATCGGTTCACAGGCACACACAGTACAAAATGATACCAAATATAACTGTGCATCATAAATACAACGAATATAATCCAGAATTTACATTATTTATTCAAGTACACAGCGGAAAACGAATACAAGGTAGATCTCCATCCTCCAAATGTGCCATAGGCGAACAATTGTTGAGTGGAGTCTCGCGACCTATGAACGATCACTCAGATACGATACAACCTGCAACATGAAACGTTGCAGCCGCGAATGGTCAATACATTGAATGTATGGCAAGTAGGCTAAAGTGGTTAACAGCATATCTATCAACTACATGCTTATTTGTCCAAGTGGAGTTCAGGCTCATTTGCATAAAGCAACAGTTTTATCCTAACATTTGTAACAAAGTAGTTTTCCAATACGATAAATAGGACACTCTGGTTCACTCCCAGGTGCTCCTACCCAATTATGTTCACCCAACAAGTTTTAAGTAATCAAGAAATAAGGATGAGTGAGAAATATCATAGCATCAGTATCAGGTCGCTCAAATTGTCCATAACCGGGGACACGGCTAAGCACTTAGTTTATACACCCTGCAGGGGTTAGTACACTTTACCCATGTGACTTGGCCAGCCCAGCTCGTACCACCACTCTCATATTGGGTGATGATAGGGAGAAGTCCAAGAAGGAACCGTTCGGGAAGTAGCTCCCCAATCCCGACGCGCACCGGTCCAACCTACACTATCTACATCTCTGGATACGCGGGTTCGAGTTACCACAACCTACTGAGTTCAACCAACCGCCCATTTCATTATTGGCACATGGTTGCACACGAAAGCTTCCAAACAAAGAAACCAATCATTTCTCAGTGTCCTGGGTGCCTTTCCGCAATGATACCACCAAAAATTATCAATCCCATCACACCCAGGAGATTCATTGATTAAGTTGTTTTAGTTTTCGCAAACCAACACATTTAGAATCAACATCAGAGATGTAACCCAGCCCTCGTTCATCATAGCATGGCTAAGCACATCTACCAACGGTGGTTCATCTACAGGAAAACCCTACCACATAATAGGACATAGCATAGCATGTACACATCAATTCCTACAGATGCAATTCTACAAAAGCATCTACAATGCATAGGAAAACAATAGGACATTTATGACCAAGATAGCACCACTTGCCTTTGTTGTAGATGTAGTCGATTAGATAATCCTCACAATTCTCATAGATATAATGGTTGCTCTCGTCATAACCACAATACTTGCAATCATAGTAGTTGCAATCACACACGTTGCACTCCTCGCAATCTATCGAGCAAACAATTGCATACAATCATAAACAATAACACATAGAGATCAAACAAATGCAATAAATGCATGCATGACAATTTAATAAGTCACAATGGTTGTTACTTTAGTTCTCTAAACAATATTGAAGTATATGATGCATGCAAGAGGCCAATTAATGCAATGGAGTACTTGTTATTAATAATTACTTGCCAATATAGGGTTTTTAATAGTTCTGTTGTAACGCCTGTTCTAACTGTCGGGTTAAATTTGTTTCTTGGGTTTACTAAATAGAGGACGTTAATACGAACCAGTAGGTGTTGGATTCACCCTAATCGGAGTTATAGATCTTTTTGTATGAATTAAATAGTGTTTAATGGGTTTTAAATGATTCATATAGTTTCTATCTCTTAAAAATCAAACTAAATTATATCTGCAATCTCCACGGAATTGTGAATCCAGGGACATATTATTTGTAATTTTCTGAGCAGTATTTATTTTCTTATGAATTTATTACTCTAAATAGGACATTAAACCATTTAAATCTTCACGGCAAAACCTTATAGTCAAAGGCTGAACTAATTGCATATTGATGATCTACATGGAACCAACTTTCCATCTGTATATCATTTATATTTTTGTGACAAGCAATTAATTTACTATAAACTTAATGATTTATAAAGCCATTTAAACTAATTAAATTGCTACAGGTTAAATAATCCTCAAAGGCTAGATCCAACCATATATTATTATTGTACATTACAGTAGCTTCAATTTGATATATTGTTTATATTTTTCGGAGTTACAGATAATTTTCTATAAATTTATTAACCTAAAAGACCATTAAAACTAATTAAATTACTGCAGTAACTACGTACAGTAAAAGTTGGATCTATTCTGATAAGATGATTCTACGTAAAAATATCTTCAATTTGCTATATTATACGCAATTTTCGGACATGGTATAAATTTCTAATGAATTTTACAAGTTAGATCTATAATGTGCAATTTTAAATTCGAACGGAATATTTCAGAGAATATTCCGCTGACTGGATAGGTTGACTTTGCATGCTGACTGGAACTAGATGTTGACCTGACGTTGACGTGGCGTTGATGAGGAAGCTGGCCGGGATGACGGCATGGCACGCACCGGTTTGATTGGATCTCGACCGTCTAGATAGGATCCGGTGGCTAGAAGAAGAGATTGACCCGATTTTGGCCCAAAATAGACAAGAAACAGATCTGTGTTAGAGGGACAAATCCGTAGGTCAAATTGAAAAACTTAGAACACGAAAGTTGTGGGGAATCATTATTCCTACCTTCTCACCAAATGAATTTGGATTTGAAGAAACGAGCGCGACTACATCTTGGATTTACACCGTAAGATCTGAAATATTGCGATACGAAATTCTCCGGCTATGGTGGATGAAAAGAGGTGAGTTTCGTCGGGATTGAAAGATTTATACGAGTTCTACAATTTTCGTTTTTTGACCGAAGGCAAACAACGAAGTCTAGATGGGTTAAAAAGCGAAAGAAGATTCGGACATATGTAGATTCGGGATTTCAAGGAGAGAAACTCGTACAGCTGTGGCTCCACGAGTTTATATGGAGGTTTAGGATGGTGGGGAGATAGGTTTTGGAGTAGGGAACAAGTAGAAAGAAACGGAAGTCGATTTAGAGTTGTAGATAAAAAGTTATAAGAGTTTGAGTAGAGATAGGTCTAACAAAAACTGATTTGCACGCTTTTTAAAACAATTCTGGGCAGGTACGTGCGCGCGTGCCTGTGCTCCCGGCTGGCTTGCTGGGCCGCCGGCTGGTTGGCCGGCCCATTTGTTTTTTTTTTGTTTTTTGTTTTTCTATTTACTTGTTTCCTCATATCTTTTGCATACGAACTCCAAATGACATGATTCTTATTTCTAAATTTTTCTAAAATTGAATAGATCATTATAGGATCAAATTTGTAATCTTTTTGCTAGTTTGGAAGTAGTGGATTTATAAATCCTTGTATATTCAATTTTATTTATATCTTTATTTGTTTGTATTTAAGCCATAACTTTTTCATAATAGCTCCAAACAGGCTCAATTTTGTTTCTAAAATTTTGTAATATTAATTGGATCTTTTTAGGCTATAATTTAGCAATAATCGCTGTCTTAGCAACAGTGGGTTTTATAAAGTCAATTTAATTACCTTTAGGAACATTTGGGCGAATCAACTATAGGATTTAGATACCAGGATTTGAATTCAATTTGTGAGAACTTTGCATGGATGTAATGAAATGCTTATGAATTCTTCATGATTTTCATTTTGAAATCTTGCACACCAATTCTACAATCCATAATCAATCCATGCCCCTTTTCCTATATGGCTACTTAGGTCATAACAAAAGAATATAAGATTTTGATTTCAAGGTTGAGAGGATTTTCTATTCTAAAAAGTTTCTTCTCTTTGAGAATTTTCAACATAGTCAAACAATCAATCAAACTTATTTATTTATTTCACATTCCAAAATTAGGAGAATTTTGGGATGTGACAGTATATGGCGCCACTTTTGATGTTGATAGATTCTTTTAAAAAGGAAAAGGAAATGCTGAAAGAGAATATATAAAATATATTTGGCAGAAAAGAAAAGATTGGAAATATCCAATTTTGGTATATGGATGATATACATGCTATGGTTGTATTCTTTGCTTGTTAAACAATGTGGTTCTTGGGTATTGGATACCGAATTGGTTGGTATGAAATTTCATACGGAACAACGCAATTCATGAACCACAATGGCCTAAGTAACTAGTAAGAGAATATGTGATGATGTTCATCAAAAACAAACAAACCGTTGTTTGTATTTCTCGTTGACATCAAAGCTTGACTTCAAGATTTGTTTTAATAATTGTTATTTGAATCAGGTATTATGAGAACAAAGGTTGTTCAAATAATTACCGTATTCCATATAAGATGGATGATTTACAAATCTAGTTGGAGAAATCACATCCATAAAACCTAATGCTAAAATGTCGCAAGACAAATGATTGAAAGATCACTTACGAAGTGACATCGCTGTTTAAATTATATTGGAAAGAAAACATGAAGAATCTCCATATTCATGGATTTTTGGAGTCTTTGATTTGATCAACTGATGCTTGTGAGACTTTCCACGTGATAATTAAAACTTCGTTCAAAGACCAAAGAAGAACGAACGACTAAATTATTGGAATTTATACATATCGATGTATGTATTCCCTTATGTGTAGTCGTAAGCGATGGGTTTCAACTTCATATGCTTTCTCCGGAAATTTGAGTGAATATTCACTTAATGAGAAAGAAGTGTGAAATATTTGAAAACGTTCAAAGACTTTCAAGATGAAGTGAAAATCATTGTGACAAGAAAATAAATGGTTTATGATGTTATCATAAAGGGATATATTTGAGTTACAAGTGTAACAAGAAAATAAATGAATTATGATTTTATCATAAAGGGATTTATTTGAGTTGCAAGTTTAGCAAAACACCTAGATTTACATCTCCCGAAACACCATAGGAGTATGGAGTGTTTGAGATTTGTAATGAAACCTTGTTTGACATGGTTGGATCAAAGGTGTTATTTATAAAACTGCCATTATGTTTTAAAAGATTAAAAGCTTTAGAGACTACCGCTTTTTCACTGAAAAGAGATCCATCTAAATCCTTTGAAATGACACCATAGAAGTTATGGTTTGGGGTAAAACCTAAATTGTCATTTCTTAAATTTTGGTATGCTAAACATAAGTAAGATGTTTACAACCGAAGTAGGATGAGCATGTCTTTGTAGGTTATTTCGAATAACAATTGGTTATTCCTCCATAACACCAAGGACAAAAGGGTTTGTCGCTTGAAACAAGAAGTTTCTTGAAGAAGGAATTTTTCATAAATGTTAAATGGGAGGACAATAGAACTTTGATAAGGTTAACTTACATTAGCTAAATGTGCTGAGTTGCGCAGCGCCGGAAATGGTTCCGGAGGCTGCCATAATGCTCATAACTTATGTGCCTCAAAGGTTGTGGTCACGGAGATCTAAGTTCTTATTGAACCAGGTTGATCGGATAAACAAATCAAATGCTGAGATTTGAGAGTAAATCATTATTGTTCGACAATGATGAACCGACTACATACAAAGAAGCGATGATGGGCCCTAACTCCGTCAAATGGCTTAAAGACATAAAATCCGTGATAGTTCCATACACGAGAAATCAAGTTTTGAACTTGGAGGACCCTCCGAAAAGGTATAAAAACCTATCGGTCGTATTTGGATCTATAAAGAAACAGACATGGATGTTTCACATCTATGAAATAGTCGACATGTCGGTAAAGTATTTTACGACAATGTTCAAGGAATTGACTATGACAAGATTTGATCTTTCATAGCGATATTTAGTCTGGACCGATTAAAGTAGCAACCACTACATATAATTTGTTATATGGTAAATGAATAAACAAAACAAAGTTCTTTTAATAGAATGGTTACCTAGGACGTGTACATGACACGATCCAAAGGATTTTGTTAATTCAAAGGATGCTAAAAGGGGCATGCAAACTTCAATTGTTGAAGTAAGCATCGCGAAGTTGGAATCTTCACCGTGATGAAAAAGAGTTTTCATCAGGAGACGATGAAGATGCTTGCATTTGCAAGAAATTAAGTGGGAGCGCTGAGACATATTTCTAATACATTATGTGGAGGACATCTTGTTGATTAGAAATGATGTATCTTTTATTAACAAAGGTTAAGAATTTCATTTTGATGAAAGACTTAGGCAAAACCCGAATATTTAGCATGAATGTATATAGTGGATAGACTGTGATGCTAATATGGTTGTGCCAAACGTACATATATGAGATATTGAAGGAGTTCAATATAGAAACAACAAGAAATGGTTCTTGTCGCATGGAAAGGAATTGAATCAAGATTCAAGTGTATCGACACTTGATAAGTGAAACAAGATTCAAGTGCTTTGACACTTGATGAGTGAAATCACGAGAATGTTTTGATCAATCATACCATGATATGTACACATCCAGATATGTCCTATGCTCTAAGTGTTATGAGCATATACCAGAATAAATCATAAAATGATCATTGGACGATAGTAAGGATATTCTTATGATATTTTGGAAGAACTAAGAATATATTTGTGTAGAGGTGACAAACAATTACAAATAGTTCATTTTAAAGCGTTACATTGATACTATTTTTGTCATAATATACAAATTAAGTTTATCTCAATTTAAACTATGGGTGGCACAATGTAATGGAAAGGAGATTCCATGATGGATTTGGATGATTCCAAAGTTAAGACATTGTGACGGATACTACAACAAAAGGCTAAGTATAAGATTGCTATAGTAGCAACAAAGGAGGGAATTTGTGTCAAGTAGTTTGTTATCAAACTAAGGTGTGGTTCGCAACGGGCTAACACTAAAGATATATTGTATGACAATAGTATCGACGTGTTTTAACCCCAAGGAACTAAAGGTCTCACTGAAAGACCAAATTAATACAATGCCATCTCATTGGAGAATGAGTGACGCGTGAAGACGCAAAGACATGCAAATACACACGGACCTGAAAGCGTCAGATCCGTAGATTATGTTAACCACTTGCAATTGCGTATATGGAACACCAGAAAGCCATAGGTGTTCAATACGCAAAGTTTTCAAAATAGATTATTGTCTCTAGTGCAAGTGGGAGAGTGAAGGGAATATGCCCAAGAGGCAATAATAAAGTGGTTATTATCGTATTCCTTATTTATGATAAATGTTTATTTTACATGATATAATTGTATTAATACGGAAACGTTAATACATGTGTGTTTAATAAACAAAAAGGAAGTTCCTAGTTATGCCTCTCTTATAAACTAGCTCGTTGATTAACAAGATGATCATAGGTTTCCTGATCATGGACATTGGATGTTGTTAATAACGAGGTCACAACATTAGTGTAATGGTGTGATGAACATTCATCCGAAGTATAGCATTACGATCAAAGTCATTGAGTTTATATTGCTATAACAACTTACGAAGTGATCCTAATCCTTAGACCATGAGATCATGTCAATCACTAACACCGGAAGAGTTTCTTGATAACATCAAACGTCACATCGTAACTGGGTGATTATAAAGATGGATTCAGAAATAATAAAGTGTTATGTTGAGGCCCATGGATCGAGAGTGGAATTTGTTCATCCCGATGACGGATAGATATGCTCTGGTCCCTCTCGGTGATATCACATTGATTAGCTTGCAAGCAAGTGATTTGATCACTAGAATGTTATATCACGGGAACGAGAAAAGAGTGCATGTCAGTAACGAGATCAAACTAGGTATGGAGATACCGATGATCGAATCTCGGACATGTAATATATCGTGAAACAAAGGGATTAAGATACTAGCATAAAAGGTTCACGCGATCAAAGAAGTCATCGTTGAATGTGTGGGAGTCAGTACGGATCTCCAGGTCCCGCTGCTGATTATTGATCGGAGAGGGGTCTCGATCATGTCTGCATTATTCGCGAACCGTAGGGTGACACACTTAAGGGATACCGACACCATTCGGAGCAAATGATATGCCAGAGAAAGAAAAAGGAAAGCGTAGGAATTTATTTCACTAGACACCGAAACTGTTTCGGTTGAAATTGCTGAAACTGGTTCTGCATGTGAAATTGAAATGTTGTAAGGGGTTTTATGTGAATGTTTGTTAATTAAAGTAATTAACAAAATTCTGAATAAATAAATAAAAGAGTTTTATTTAAATGAGAGCTTGCATTAAATTTGGTGGAAATTTAATGCATGTGAGTGGATTTTTGAGTGCAGGCTTTTTAATGGGAGTGGAGGCTTTTCATTTTGAGTGGGAGCTCCACCCACATGAATGTGGAAGAGGTGGGGGCAGCCCCCATGGCTGGGCTCCATGCCCCTTGGATGCCCCCCTCTCCCCTATAAAAGGCCCCCTCTCCTCCTCTCAAAGTACACCTCCTCGCGAAGGATCTCTCTCCCTCCTTTAGAATTTCCCCATGATCTCGGATCAGCGAGATACATGTTCCTGGTGGCTTTTTCTGGAAGGATTTGTTGCTTCTGCTGCTTCGCTGGAGCGAGGGCGCAGAGGTTGTCGGGGTACCCGTACGTGTGTGCGATCACGGATGCACCACTGCTTTGAGGTGCTGGACTTGATCGTGCTGGACCGGCTGGACCAGATGGACTTCATCACGATCTTGAGATCGGCAAGCGTTCGTCTACATCATCCACGAGTACAACCTCGTTAACGCTATTCGGTCTTCGAGTGTATGTATTCTATGGATGTATATCCACCAGTTGCTTGTATCTAGTAGATAGATCTTGGTACATAGATGTTCCCATCGTAGGAAATTTTTTGTTTTCTATGCTGCGAAACCTACAAGTACCACCAAATCATCATCAATAAAAACAACAAAACCCATCTTGCCTAGGGCACGAACAGAAAGAAGGTTGTAACCGAGGGTCTCAACAAGCATGACGTCCACGAGAGAGATATCGTGAGCAACCACAACCTTGCCAAGACCCAATACCTGAGATTTAGAGTTATCACCGTAGGAGACTGTAATATTAACATGATTTGGACGCATCTTCGTGATGATCTCCTTGCTTCTAGTCATATGACGAGTGCATCCACTATCCAACACCCATTTCGACCCACCGGAAGCATAGCCCTGCAAGAGAATTACTTCTTGGTTTTAGGTACCCATTTTTAAATGGATCCTTTCATGTTAGTAACAAGGGTCTTTGGAACCCAAATAGACCAAGCAATATATTCATCAAAGGGACCGACATAATAAGCATAAACATCGCCATAATCATCACAAAAGAGTTCATAATTTGGATTGTGAGACCCTGCAAAACCAATATGGTTAGTTTTGTCTTTTGTGACATTCTTCTCAGCGGTGCTTGTCTTTGATTGCACATTCTTGGTCTTGTTCTTCTTGTTTTTGTATTTCTTGGACTTGGTGACATACCCAAGTCCCTCTTTACCATGATTTGACCTTTGCTTGCCAAGAACTTCATCAAGAACACCCTTATCCTTGGGAGTGACGTCCTTGACCACTTCTTTTTCCACACTAGCATTTTCCTTGTGACTATATGTTGAATTGGATGTGCTAGGAACATCATACTTGGCCAATCGAATTAGGAGATGATCATGTGACTCACTGAGAATGGAGAACTTTCTTTTCAACGCCTTGTGAGCGTTGTCAAGTTTCTCCAATTCCTCGGAGAGTCTATCATGAGAAGCCCCAAAGTCAATCTTTTCCTTCTTTAACTTCTTTGCTTTGGTGACTGCATTGTCACGTTCCTTAACAAGTTTAGCCACTATTTCTTCATGTGACTCCTTGTAACATCCCAGGATTAACACCTAGAAATAAAGAGAACACAGGGTTGTGCATTGCATTCATGCATAAGAAAATCCAGGGAATTTTCGCGAAAAACTACAAGAGCTGTAGAGGGATCGAGATCTCTCTTGTTCTGATGGAAACTTTGGAGCAAGTGCGCTAGATTTCGACATGACCTTTATAGAATTCCTTGTTTGGGGGAAAGTTGCTCAAGCATGTATTTGAATTTCAAATATGAAATTCAAATGAATTTATAAAATTCACAAATGGAAATTAGAAACACTTAATAACTTGAATTGAAGTGATTACAAAAGAAAATGATATAAAAATCTTTCTTTATTAATATATATACATATAGTATTACATCGATCTTTTACAATAAATGAATAAAAGTAAAGTATCAAGAATTAAATAAGCAGAAAAAATTTACATTACTGAAGTAAATAAAAGAGCTTTTTACTACAACAAAATAAATATGACATTGTATTTATAAAAGAATTGTAAAAGAAAAAGGAAATAAGTAAACTTTATTAAATAAGATACAAATCCTTACAAGTTTCAACTAAGAAAGAGAAAAATGAACTTTATTATACTAATAAAAGAATACAATATTATTTACAATATTTAAGAATCAAATAAAGTTGCAAAAGAAGAAAATAAGAAATCCTAAACTAAGTTGATCTTGGAACAATCTTGTTCATCTCCTTTTCTTTCTTCACCTACAACATAAACATTCAAATAAGTTAGTAGAATTATTTTGAACTTTGGAAACATCAGATATAAGGGTCAACCTGGATCTTTATTAGATCATCCCACATTGTTACTATACTTAATCAATATTGAAGCTTAGCTATGTAGAAACAACAGTCCAAATAGTGTAATTACATTTGGCAGTACAAAAGAAAGACCAAGCATGGATAAGAACCAACCAGTCGTAGGCTTTCCCAGGAGGCAAAGGAAAGGTCAATTGGTTTCTTGCACTTGAGAAGGGCCACCTGCAAGCAGCACCCTCATCACCTGCATGTGGTGTGTTGGCACAACCACAGAGCAAGTGCAGTAGTATAAGAGAAAAGCAACCAGCTAGCCAAACCATATTTTGCTCATAGAATCCAAATCACCCAGCAGTTAGACAAACACCACACGTTCACATTCACAGCAGTCCATCACATATGTATTCACAACACCAAGAACACACTCAGTTCATTCCCAAATCCTTCCCCAACTAGGATCCAACACCACCATGATAGTCATGATCACATAGAGATCAAGCTCAAGAGTAAGGTGGAGTAGATCTAGCAGCAAGGTGGAGGAGGAATACTAAACGAGGAGCAGGAGCAAATCCAACTACTAGGGGGAGAAGGCTTCCACAAGAAGCGTTATTGACCATCAGCAGGCTATTCCAGATTCTAGAAGAAGAAGTTACAAAATAAATAGGCTCTAGAAGATCAAAGGTAGAGAAATAAAATCTTTGGATCATCAAGTGCATAGCATATCCATCTTACCAGTTTTAGAAGAAAGAAGTACTGTAGAAATAGTAGGGTTGCTGGACCACTATACATAAATCTATTTCTAAGATCACTTCAACACCTCTCAAGCATTCAAACCATCTAGCAAAGTATCTACCTAATCTAGAACCATACCACATAGATCTGGGTACTCATATGATCACCACAAAACCAAGAGCACACCATCATAATTAAATCATAGCAAGTATAACACTAATAGATCATCTATTTGTTTACACTTGGTTAAGTTACTGATCTAGCACACTTATGTGATGCTAACAAACGGTTACAACATGCATTCCTGATATATTTGTACTGCAACGTTCACATACACATGACTTAAAGGAGATATCTGTGGATTATAAGCAATCTAGGAAAGATACAGTAATCTGCTAGCAATAGTGCTTGT
The DNA here is from genome assembly GCA_910589765.1 of Avena atlantica. Classification (NCBI taxonomy): domain Eukaryota; kingdom Viridiplantae; phylum Streptophyta; class Magnoliopsida; order Poales; family Poaceae; genus Avena; species Avena atlantica. The sequence continues at coordinate 458,309,086 of OU342736.1, forward strand.
CTTATTTCATCCTACTCATAAAGGACTAGTAAAGCATGTAGAACAGTGAAATATCCATTAAGAACAGTAGGTATGTAGCACTAGACTATGTGCTCTTATACATATGATCCAGTCATTAACCTAGCAAATAACTTGGAAACTAACAAGTTGTTTTACAAACAACACATACCTGTTCTAGGCTTCCAAGCACTTCACATAAGCCCTGGTTTGGTAAATACCACATACACCTTATTTATGTTCATCCCTGCACTTCACATACATTTCTATTTAAATCAAACAACATATATTTCCCTTAGTAGATGTAGTAGAACAAATATATATTATCTATAATAAATCAATAGAGAATCTGAGCAGTAACATGATCAAGTTATTAAAAAAACATTAGATACACAACATCTTACATACTCATTGTTTGAGATGTATTTTGGGTATGTATATAGCCTAGGTAGGATATATATCATACATTGAATATTTATATCTATGAAGAACATGTGAGTAATGCAAAACAATCAAATCTAGGTACTCCAACTAGATCTCTCTAGAAACCCCAAACAGGTGCTTCATCTAAATATATGTTTTCTATGCATATATGTGATCACTAGGAAACCAAAGCATAGGCTATAAATCTAATTGCAGCAGACAGGATCAACCATGAACACTAAGAACATGTTCCAAGAAAATAAAACTTAGGAATTTAAGTAGTTGATCATGTATATGATCATTAGAAAACGGTCTTGCATAAGGAAAAGCACTCGAACATGTATAACCATCACTTGTTCACTTGTGTGCTTCAATTACACCTTGTTTGAGAATTACTTATGGGATAGATAGGTACATATAAACTAGTTGTACCTAATTATATTGTAGTGAAACTAGTTCTCTTTGTGAACTATTACTTGTTCCCATGGACCAGATTAGGAAACGAATTAGAACATCACGATGGTCTAGTACTAGTTAACACTACCATAAGAATGTGACAAACTACAACCATCTATCACACCTAGCTCAATTAGGAGCTTACTAGCAGTACGCATAGTCATAGATTATCACCACCACCCACTTCTAGAATTATCAAAACCTAAAACTATACCCATACTAGTAGCATAGTATCTTAGTTTAGTTCATCTTGTGTCGTAGAACCAATGCAACATAGTTTAACACCCAATTAATCTCACAACTACTGATAACAAAATCATCACCTTCCATCACCTGTACCCATCCACCAATAAACATATGACAGAAAAATTAGAGGGAGTAGAGAAATAGCTCATAGTGGTAGTTGTAGCCGTGAAGAAAGCCATCGAGGTCGATATAGAAGGAGGGGTCAGCCGTAGTCTACTACCTCACCACGGTGAGGGAGGCCACGGCCAACCATGGTTGTAGGAAGTAGCATCCGCGGTACCACACTACCATCGGAAGGGCGTTAGGTCATGTCGACGCAGAGGAGAGCAGTCAGAGCCCGGGGATCAGCCGGACACGCGCACCGGCGACCATGCTAAACACCACGGCTAGGGATCATCGTGGATGCACGTAGGGGGTAGCAAGCGCAGACCGCGGTGGCATGGAAACGAGGGAGGAGAAGGAGGCGGAGCCTCGCCGGCAGGCCACAACGGCGGATGTCGAGCGGCGATGGCCGGAGCAGCGCGTAGCAGTGAGCAGGCGGCGGCGCACGGGAGCAAGGGGATGAGGAAGAGTGGTGTGCGGGTGTGTGCGTGTGGTGAGGGATGAGCCGGGGGTGATGTGTCTGGCATGGTACAGTTGGGCCAGGCCAGCCCACATACCCAACCAAATGGCCCAAGTCAATTAAGTGTTTTAAAAAAATGAATTACTAAAATAACCTCCAAACATTTTTAACTATAGAAAATTATAGAAAAATCCTAAAAATACATATGATATATCAAAATGACCACAAAAATAATATCTACCTAATAAAAAATATAATTTTAAGTGTTTAAATAAATTTAAAGTAAAATAATTATTAACACCATTAAATCATAAATGAAATTTTATAAAATAAAACGAAAACCCTAAAAATAAATAAGAAATCATTTTTGTGTATCAAAATAACTCTATTATTTTATAAAAATACTCACTTAGAGTTTTACAAATAAAACATAAAGCAAATATTTAAAGACACTTAACTCTTTGATGAATTTTATATAAATAAAGATAATACTTAAAAATAAATAAAATTCATTTTTAAGGTCTTGAATAAATATATTACACTAGAAAAATATTAAATATATTATTAGAAAAGTCTTTAATATTTTAAATAATAAATCCTTACCTAATACCTATTTTGTGAATTCTTTAAAAAAAATCTTAAGTAAGAAATAATCACAATTCTTATAAAACCTTGAGCAATTAGTGTCTTAGTACTAATTCCAAACCCATAACTTGAATTCATAATCAAACTTAAGTATAACTTTTAACTTTAAAATATTATTTTAAAAATCTTATTAAGAATCCTTTTAAATAAACATTGGGTATCACCCATTTGTATAATATAGTGAATAATCATTATATCTTGACCACTATTAACATAACTTTAAATTCTAACAAATTACTAGGACCATCTAATTATGATTCCATTAAATAAATATATATTCCTTTCATAATAGCAAAACAAATTTAATCTAATCATTCACTTAAATAGAAAGTGAATAATACCACACCTTAGTTATACCTATCATAAGTCTAAAACTTGGGAATAATTAAAATATATTACATCTTAAGTTTACTTAACCTTTTAAAGTTAACTTTAGTATCAAACCTTATAAACATCAAGTCTAATAAATCACTTATGTTTTTATAGTTAACTTTGGTCTATTTAACTTAAGACATGAAGCAGCTCAAGTCCAAACTAATAAATCAAACACCAAAAGACATTAATCATGTTCTATTAACAATGATGATTGTTTAAACCTTAGAAAGGAAATATTTTCTTCAAATGTTATTCTTTTTGCCACTTCAAAGAATAATATCATAATAAATTCTTCAACTCTTAACAACTAAAACCAAGGACTCTTACCTTAGTCACCAAATATCAATTAAATATAATCACATTACTTTATACTTTACCTGTGTATTAAAAATTATTATCACTTAGGTTCCTTATAAAGATCATTACTTATAAATTAAAATTTGAAGATAAACCAACTTTTAAAAGAATCACTTGAATTCACTTCACTCAAAGTATTGGGGATTCAATTTGGGAGATTTACAAAATGCATATCATTACTTATGCATAACTGCATCTTGCTTCTTTAAACATTAGTCCTTACCGGACCAATGATGCTGATTTCAGATATTGGATATTATGTCGTCTCAAAGACCGTGAGTGCATAATATTGCAATCACAAAAGGCAAGTTCACACTTGCTCATGTCCTTTGGTTATTTTCTGTAAAGTATTTTACAAATCCAGTGTTATCATCACCTGCATTTGAAAAAGGACAGAAAACACTATTTTCATAATAATGTGATTATAGGTTAATTACCATGAGGTAATAACCTAATACAAGAGTTCCAGTGGTAAAGGAACATATTATCTAGGACTTAACAACCAATGTCGCCAGTGATTCTTGCGTCGTATATTATGTGTTGACCATGAGATTTGGAATGGGACGAAGAAGTCAGCTGTATCTTTTCCCTCTCGCATGGAGCTGGATGTGCGGGCCATGGCTGTTATCACTCATAGCGTGCATATTATTTATGGTAATTCGTAGAGGATATGCAGCATATGGGTGGGAGCCCTCAACGTCCCACGATAGTTCCGGCATCTGAACGGTCTATACTGCCATTGTCGTAATTCAATAGGTGGGCTGGCGTACACCAAGGAGACATGCGGGGTCACAGAGAAGGCAGTGATTGGCTTGGGTCTTAGTCTGGGCCTCACACCAAGGAAGTGTGAACGGGTTCGCGGCCCGGATGTGCAACAAAGCTAAGATCTCTCATGGGTAAAGTGACGCACCTCGGCAGAGTGTAAGAACTGTAACTTGTTACTCCCTGTTCCGGGAAGGAGCTGCGAACGCGGCGGGAAAGGAACTCCATGAAAGTTCTGGTAAACCTGTGAAGGCTGATGGACATAGCTTTTCATAATAAAAGCAACCTTTGAAGAAATGTTTACGAAAACCTGCATTGCCTACGACCTATGGTCTGTGGCTGTAGATATAGTGCATCAAACACTCCTTTTCTAGTGGACTTGCTGAGTACGCTCGTACTCAAAGTATCTTCTTAACCCTTGCTAGGTTCTAAAGCCAGTACAGACGATGACTACATCAATCCATGCTCCAGGAATCATCATCAAAAGCTAAAGCTCTTCAATGAAGTCAAGGAAGTCAACATATACATCAGCTCAAGTGAAGCCGAAGTTGCTGATTAGATAAGAACAGAATCTCTAGCCATAGAACCTATTTCTGTAGGGTATTGCAATAGCAACAATGCCAGACCATTAGTTAAGATATTAGTCTTGATAGAATTATAATTTTGGAGTTGTTTATTTCTGATTCTTCTTTGTAAGAAGTTTCTTTCTCTCTCTTTAACCTAGAGTGTTCTATGGATCTTGTGTAAAGAGTTGAGTTGTAACCTATAGTCATGTCTTGGACCTATTGTGTTTCTGTTGTACCACTCTGAGGGATGTAATACTAGTGAACGGTGTTTCATTGGTGTTATATCAACGACTATAGTGTACTACATCATGCAGTGGTATGCTGGGTCACCGCACTCCTCAATGGACTCAAGCCTCTCCTCAAGAGAGACCCGAGCTTCTTATTCTTCTTCTTCTTCTTCAAGAGCATTTTTTAAGGATGCAATTTCCATTGCATCCTCCCTTTCAATTCTGCCCTTTTCTTCGAGGAGAGCTTCGTTTTGGGCCAGCTGATCCATGAGAGCTTCAAAACGTATTTTGTGCTCACCTTGCAAGTTAGTGTAGAAGTAATCCAAAGCAATAATTTCTTCTTTAACCTTAAGACTAGTAGGAGCATCCATGTCAATCATAGCCTTAGGAAAAGAAGAGTTAGAAGTAGTTACCTTGGATCTTCTTGCCATGAGACAAGTAGCATTCTTGTTGATGATGTTTTCGTTCGGAGAGTCGAAGAGAGATGTTGATGTAGATGTGGTGGCTATAGCAGCCACCTCTTGAAAGCTATCATCCTCATCCTCATCTTCACTTCCCGAAGAATATTCTTCTTGAGCCACTAGAACAATCTTTGGTTGCTTCTTGAAGGGAGCATTCTTATTTACAAACTATTTCTTGCGTGGAGCCTTTGACTTGTCCTTGAAAATAAGTCTTCCTCCATTATCTTCCCTACTTTGATATGGACACTCAGCTACAAAGTGCAACCGGTCACCACAGTTGAAACATGTTCTCAGCTTGGGACCATTGTCCTTTCTTCCATAGGCTCCACTCTTGCGTTCTAGTTCAGCTTTAGCCTTGGCCGGATCTTTCCAAAAGTTTCTAGCATAAAGAGCCAAGTATTGTCCGTGGATCCTTTTTATATCCTCGGGACAGTCCATACCTTCAATGGCATATTCATCATGATCAATCACACTAGTCTTCAAGGCCATGTTGACCCCCTTTTGCATCCCCATAGCTCGTGCACGAGCATCTTCGGCATTCTTGGCAGCCACTTTGAAAGCGGCCATTTCTTGCATTACCTCATTAGATGTCATGAGGTGGTATTTATGCCTACCTTGGATACTTCTCAAATCTGTGGGCTCAAATGGCATAAGAGCACTGACATACTTGCGCTTGATCCATGCATCATCAACATGAGCGGCACCATGGTTTCTGAAAGTTGTGGCTATTGCCTTGAGCCTCCTATACATGTCCACGTGGTTTTCTCCATCCAACATATAGAATCCTTCAGCTTCGTTGCTCAAAGCATCATATCTATTCCTTCTCATACTTTCACTTTCGATGAAGAGCTCGGTTAGAGCATCCCAAGCTTCCTTAGCTGTACTAAGATGCTGAATGTGTGTCATATGTTTGTCACCCACACCAAGCTGTATCATGTGTAGAGCTGTAACGTTGAGTTGGATATCGACAACTTCTCTTCTTGTGAGATTGTTGGGGTTTCCAACATGAAGACCATTTTCGATGATTTTCCACAACTCAATGGAGGAACTGCACACATGAGACTTCATCAAAAATTGCCATTGAGTAAAAGTAGATGCTGAAAGTTTGGGTGGATCACCCCTATTATGTATATGTGGGTGAGGGATAGGTGGATCAGGAGAATACACATGAGAAACCTCATTGTATCCATCCTTACCACTATCCTTTTTCGAGGAGGAGCTCTTGCTTGTGTCATCACTAACCACTTCGTTATCTTTGGAAACGGTTTTACCCGTTTCCTTGGATTGCGGAGTGGTAGCCTCAGAGTTAGATGGAGGTGATACTACGGATGTGGAGAGACGCATTATCAATTGACGCAGCTCTTCCATCTTAGCCTCCATTGAACTCACCAAGGTTGTTTCCAACGTCTTGAGATCGTTCATGGTGACTACCTCCGGAGCATCACTCCCATCTACCTTGGAACCCATACTTCTCTTAGGCGGTTAAGCCCGAAATAAGAGCCGGGGCTCTGCTACCAATTGAAATGGATCGTATGGTCACCTAGAGGGGGGGTGAATAGGTGCTACCCAATTTTTAGTACTTTTTCAATTTTAGGCTTGACACAAAGTAAATTCTCTAGATATGTAACTACGAGAATTTCCCTATATGCAACCCTAGCTACTAAGCACGTAAAGATAGGAGCGAGGGAACCGCAGTGGAGCACGCGGAGACATAGGGATTTGTTTTACCACAGTTCCTTCCTTGTTAAGGTAAGTACATCTGCGTTGGAGGGGTGGGCGGTTCTAAGACCACCACGCCACAATAGGCCTCACCTAATTCTCCGATGGATCTCGCCACGAGAGGCATGATCCACCTTCTCCACTATTGGTACCCTTCAAGGCGGGAATCGGTGCCTTTTACAACGCTACCGGGGCACACACCCACAACTGAATTGGGGGCTCCCGAGATGACAACAAGGTGTCACAAGAACAAGGTTTATCAATATAAACAAAACAAGGATCTAGCTATTTGCAAGAAATACTAGATCAGTGATTCTCCAAATGAATGGAGAGGAGATGAAGCGCTTGATTGGTGATGATGAAGATCGAGTTCTCCTTCTTCGATTCCCCAAGGGACGGGGCCTTTGGGTGGATCTAGGTGGAGCTCTCTTGGATGAAGGTTGCAGATCAGATCTTGACTTTTTCGAATGAACCAAGAGATCTGGCAGGAGGGGGAAGGCTGGCTTAAATACCCCCTGCCCAGATCTGGCCGTTGAACAACTTTGGGGGCGGATTATCCGCCCCCCACTTGGGGCGAATTATCCGCCCCCTGGGCGGGTATTCCGGGGAGAAAATCTGCCCCCTCTCTGGGGCTGGCGCCTGCGGAACTTGAACTTGGGGGGCGGATAATCCGGCCCCCTCTTGGGGCGGATTATCCGGCCTAGCCAGAAAGTCCGGCCGAAACTCCGCCCCCTCTCTAGGGCTTGCGCCTTGGTCATGAGCAAGAGGGGCGGACTATCCGCCCCTCCTGAGGGGCGGATTATCAGGCAGGGCCGAAAAATCCGGACGAAACTCCGCCCCCCCTTCTGGGGCTTGCGCCTAACTGGGAAAAGTGAGGGGCGGATTATCCGCCCCCAAAGGCAGAATCCTTTTCCTTTGATCCCTAGAGAGAGCTGCAACACTTCAACCCACATTAAATAATCCTTGATATTGTTACCTAACACACAAAACACTAGGGATTATGAAATGATCTTTCACAGCCTCCTCGCTCCAGTGACACAGCGAAAGCAACAACTCCTTTCAGACGAATAGCCACCGGGAACATGTATCTCGCTAGTCCGAGACCATGGGGGGATAATTCTAGAGGGGGAGAGAGATCCTTCACGAGGAGGTGTGAGATGAGAGGAGGGTATGGGAGGCCTTTTATAGGAGGAGGGGGCACCCCAAGGGGCATGGCCGGCGCATGGGGGATGCCCCCACCCCTTCCTCCATTATGTGGGTGGAGCTCCCACTCACAAATTGCCTCTCCATTTCCTTCACTCAAAATCCCACTCAAATTTCTATTAAATTTTTACCAAATTTAATGTAATCTCTCATTAAATAAAATACCTTTTATTTATTCAGAATGTTGTCAATTACATTAATTAACAAACATTTACATAAAACCCTACTTTTCAATTTCACATGCAGAACCAATTTCAGCAATTTCACCCGAAACAATTTCGTTGTCCATCAAAATAATTCTAGCGCTTTCTAATTCTTTCGTCTAGAACATATTTGCTCCAAATGGTGTTGGTATCCCTTAAGTGTGTCACCCTACGGTTCGCGAATAATGCAGACATGATCGAGACCCATCTCGGATCAATAATTAGAAGCGGTACCTGGAGATCCATACTGACTCCCACACATTCAACGATGACTTATGTGATCGTGAAAACCTTTTACGCTAGTAACTTAATCCCTTTGTATCGCGATATATTACTTGTCCGAGATTCGATCATCGATATCTCCATACCTAGTTTGATCTTGTTGCCGACATGCACTCTTTTCTCGTTCGCGTGATATAACATTCTAGTGATTACATCACTTGTTTGCAAGCTAACTAATGTGATATCACCGAGAGGGCTCAGAGTATATCTATCCATCATCGGGATGGACAAATTCCACTTTTGATCTATGAGCCTCTACATAACACCTTCGTAGCACTGAACCCACCTTTACAGTCACCCTGTTACGGTGTGACGTTTGATGTTATTAAGATACTCTTCCAGTGTTAGTGATTGACATGATCTCATGGTCTAAGGACTATGATTACTTCGTATGATGTTATAGCAATATAAACACAATGACTTTGATCATAATGTTATACTTCGGATGAATGTTCATCACATTATTCCAACAATGTTGTGACCTCGTTATTAACAACATCCAATGTCCATGATCATGAAACCTTGATCATCTTGTTAATCAATGAGCTAGTTTATAAGAGAGGCATAACTAGGAACTTTCTATTTGTTTATTTAACACACATGTATTAACGTTTCCATATTAATACTATAGCATGCAAAATAAACATCTATCATATACTTGGAATGCATATAATAACAACTTTATTATTGCCTCTCAGGACATATTCCCTTCAAGTATTTCTTTTATGTTGTGGTTATATTATGGTCCAGGATGGAAAACAACAAGTTCTCTCCATCCTCTCAAAAACCTCAATGTTCTCAAGGATTTGATCAGTAATGTTTGCATCAGTTTTATTGTTATGAGTAGTGCTCTATATATTTTGCGGTTCGCTGCTCCCTCCTGAGTCGCACGCGCAGCGACCTGATGCGGCTCAGATCACTATAGAGCTTCGTTGGGAAACCCCAAGAGGAAGGTATGATGAGCACAACAGTAAGTCTTCCCTCAGTAAGAAACCAAGGTTATCGAACCAGTAGGAAGAAGGAAACGACTCCAAGGTGTTGCTAACAACTTGGAACCTACACAACACAAACTCAAGACTTTGCCCCAACAAACAGAGAGGTTGTCAATCTCATCGATTTGCTGAAAACAAAGGATTAAACGTATGGTGTGGAAGGTAATGGAAGCTTGCAGAAAGTAAATAGTAACAGTGGAAGATGTATCAATGGTAAAGATTGGACCGGGGTCCACAGTTCACTAGAGGTGTTCTCCTTAAGATAAACAACATAACATGCTGGGTAAACAAATTACAGCGGGGCAATTGACAAGACAGAGCAAAGCATAACAATGCAATGCTAGACATTCATGACCCTATGAGATTTGATTAGGCATTACAACAATATACATAGACTGCCATCCAACTGCATCTATGAATAGTAATCCACCTTCAGGTTATCATCCGAACCTCCTCCAGTATTAAGTTGCAAGCAATGGATAACTGATTTAAGCAATGTGTGTAAAGTAATCAATACAATTGTTCCATGAACAAGAGATTGTTGTTTTCTCCCTAGTAGAAACAACACATCTACAACCTTAGATATTTTTGTCACTTCCCCAGATTCAGTAGAGGCATGAACCCACTATCAAGCATAAATACTCCCTCTTGGAGTCACTAGCATCTACTTGCCCAAGATAGCTACTAGAAACGGAGAGCATTGAAGACTGGCTCAGTTGATGTGGAGCCTGTTGGGAACCCCAAGAGCAAGGTGTGAAGCAGCACAGCAACAAGTCTTTCCTCGGTAAGAAACCGAGGTTATCGAACCGGTAGGAGGAAGGCAACGTCACATAGGTGTTGCAAGCATCATGGAAACCTGCACAACACAAACTCAAGACTTTGCCCCAACTAACAGTGAGGTTGTCAATCTCACTGGTTGCTGTAACAAAGGATTAAACGTATGGTGTGGAAGATAATGGTTTGCAGCAAGTAAACAGGTAACAGTGGAGGATGTATCAATGGTAAAGATTGGACCGGGGTCCATAGTTCACTAGAGGTGATCTCCTTAGATAAACAACATGGCATGAAGGGTAAACAAATTACAGCAGGGCAATTGACAGGAACCGAGCAAGGCATAACAATGCAATACTAGACAAAAAGATCCTATGAGATTCGATTGGGAAATACAACAATATACATAGACCTCCATCCAACTGCATCTATGACTAGAAGTCCACCTTAAGGTTATCATCCGAACCCCCTCCAGTATTAAGTTGCAAGCAACAGACAACTGCTTTAGGCAAAGTGTGTAAGGTAAACAATCCACTTGTTCTATGAACAAGATACCGTTGTTTTCTCCCTGGTAGCAACAACACTCTACAACCGAAGATATTTCTGTCACTTCCCTTGGAAACTAGAGGCATGAACCCACTACCGAGCATAAATACCCACTAGGGTTTCTGCATCGGGGTCTTCTTATAGGTGAAGAGGCGAGGCTGGGAGGCGGCCAGGGGGGCCACACCCTACCCAGGAGTAGGGCAGGGACCACCCGCGCCTAGGAGGGTGTGGCGGCCCTGGTTCGCCTCTCTGTCTCCCCTCTGGACTTCGTGTCGCCCACAGTAAAATTTTGACTTTGGCTTTTGTCCCGTACGATTCCGAGAATATTGATTTTCTGCCTTTCTGGAACCAAAAGCAGAAGAAAACATGCAACTGGCACTGTGGCAACTTGTTAATATGTTAGTTCCAGAAAAGATATAAAAACACCTCAAAGTATAGACAAAGCAAAGGAAAGTAGATACAAAACAAGCATGGAGCATCAAAAATTATAGATACGTTTCCGACGTATCAAGCATCCCCAAGCTTAACTCCTGCTCGTCCTCGAGTAGGTAAGTGATAAAAGAATAATTTTTGAGGTGACAAGCACCATCAAAACCAAGATCAAACCATTTTCAAGCATTGAAAGCTGGGATCAAAGAACTCTAAACATGTGCATGAAAAATGGAGTTCTAACAATAGGACATAATAACTATGCATGCAACATAAAGGCTACAAACAAAGATCATGAATAACATGCATTGAAAAAAGTTTGTTTGTTTCACATACAGAAAACATGGCATAGTGGCATTCAGCTTGTCCCTCATAGAGTAGCAAATAGATGCATAGGACACCTTTTCACAAGGGTGACTAGAAACAAGTAGCACAAGAACAAGTAATATCACAATATGCATCAATCAATAAGTTTTGGGACACTGCACGCAGAATGACAACTATGCTCTCTTAATGGTGCCTAAGGGTAGAAGGTGGAGACTCAAATAATGGTGTAAGATAGGCCTTTCATAAAGGAAGCAGGGATTTCAAGTTTCAAAAAGAGCTTCCAAAAATTATGGTACTTGTTAGCTTTCGGCCCTCATTGCCCCTATCATAAGCATGTTGAAGTGGTTAAGGTTAAAGTGAACAAACTATGGAGTATATGCTTCACACAGTATAAGTTGGCAATCTCAAGTCCCTTGAATACGAGGGCCACACCTCATGCTACTCAACTTCAGTCACCTATAAGTTCTTGTCATTGTAAGTACTTGCATATCATAGAAAACCGCCAACGGGGTACCCCTTGCACATGGTACAGGAGCTATCCCATAACCAAAATGACAAGGCAAGCAGACAATAAGCATCTTAGTGATCTTTTTATTTACTATGTGCATAACTTTTTATTGAGGATGCTACATAGATAGCTCATTATGGTGATGCTGCAAGTTTCCACCATGATTAGGCATGGCTTAGTCTAGCGGCCCAGGCGTTTCTCTAACACAAAATACATACTCCATGGACTTACAAGTTCCCTATTTATTTCACACTGACATCCATAGACAAAAGAGCATGATATCAACTGTGCACAAAGTACAAGTGCAATGTTGAAAACGTTCCCCGTGACAGCACGGTTCTACTAATTCCGATGTATAAGTGCAAGCATATACAACATAGACGACACAATGGTCCAAGTTTATTAGGGGCAAAGAATATAAAGTGTGCCATCAAGTTTGTGAGGGCTTTAATCATTAAGTTTTCACATAACAAAAAGACTTTTTAACTGGAAGATAGCTGAAAACAAGAATATACTTGGAATGATGTAACACACCATGCATAGGAATTTATAGTGGACACTTTGGAATAACTTGGTTTCTTGGAAGTTGTAAGCATGAGTAGAACTTACTCATACAAGTGGAGGCTAACAAAAGACTGGGAGCAACCAACTAAGAGAGCAATAATGGCCATAATCATGCAGAGCAACAAAACATTACTAATCAAAGCATAGAGTGGTACTACAAGTCAAGGACTAAATAATCATAGAGGCTATGGTGACTTGATCATACTCATAACATGGTGTGAGCATGTGCCAAATCAACCCAAACAAAGCATCAAAGGAGAAAACCACAATACTATGCTTTTGTATGCTAAAACAACGCATAATTATTTCAAGGCACACTAAGCAATCCCAATTGTTTGGAACAAAACATGCTACAGCAATAATCACTAAGCATAAGGTCAAAAAAATACCTAGCATCTCACGCTAAAGTCTAAGTCACAGTCAATGCAATCTCCTCTTGCACTTTCAAGCAGGAACTTCCTACTCCTTTCCAACACCAAGCAACTTATTTGAAACAACACAGCGAGAACGGAAGTCCAAAATACTTTATTCAAGCAAACTAAACAAACCAAACGAAAACTAAGACGCTCCAAGAACAACACAAATTGTGCATAAAACAATAAAAATGAAGTGTCTAGACAGACCTGAGCTTTTTATTGATGAAGAAGGGGATGCCTTGGGCATCCCCAAGCTTTGACGCTTGTACCTCTTGGATATTTCTTGGGGTGACACCGGGGTGGCATCCCCAAGCTTGATCTTTTGTCCATTCTTCATCCCATTACATCATTCTCTCTCTACACCTGAAATTTTTTCCTTCATACAAAACTTCACACAATCTTCATTAGCAACATTAGTGTATTCAAAAGATAATAGACCCTTGGGTTTAGCTTTAGAACAGCAAATTTTTTCACTAAAAACACAAGCTACTGTAGAAACTCATTCAAAAATCTCAATTCCCCAAAATAGAACTCAAAAAGAAATCAATAAGAAGCAAATGCAAATAATGGCAGAAATCTATCAAAACAGACCAGCAGGTAGAAACCGATTTTTTTGAAAACCTTCTGTTGCTCAAATCAAAAAGTGTTGAACTAAGGGAAGTTATCTAACATACTGGGGGATTTATTCGTAAATTTTCAGCTCAATCCGACTTACAGAGACTCCTCATGAATTTTGATGGTGGAGGACAGAAATCTGTTTCGGGACAACAACTCCCCAAATCTTACTTTCCTCTCATTAGAGGTCATTCTTGGCACAAAAAGCAAACAAAAAGGATAAGGAGACGTCATTACTGAATTAATAACTTCCAAGACTCAAGGAAACTCTTGTTTTATCTCCCAACAAGTACTTTTCTTTAACGCCTTTAAGTTAGGCATGATAGTTTCAGAAGATGCTCACATAAGAAATATGAATTGAGTTAAAAGAGAGCATCAAGAAGCAAATTCAAAACACATTTGAGTCTAACCCACTTCCTATGCATAGGAATCTTGTACACAAATAAATTCACAAAGAACAAAGTGCCAAGCATAGGAAGATAAAACAAGAGTAACTTCAAAACTTTCAGCACATAGAGAGGTGTTTCAGTACCATGAAAACTTCCACAGCCATATTTTCCTCTCTCATAATAATTTTCAGTAGCCTCATGTATAAACTCAAAAATATAGCTATCACATAAATCATGCTTTTCATGATCTTCAAACACATAATTTCTATCAAGCTCAAAAATAGTGGGATTAAAACCTTCACAAATATTACCCAAAGTAGATATTTCAAAAGGATCCACGGGAACATAACATTCATACTCCTTTGGTAAGCATGGGGGACAATCAAATAATGTAATGGATAAATAGTTACTCTCATTAGAAGGTAAGCATGGGTAGATAATCCATTCTTTCTCCTTTTGTTCATCACTCTCCTCTTCTTTTTCATCTAATGAGCTTCCAGTTTCAATAATTTCTTCTTCCATAGGATCCTGCAAGGCATTAGTCTCTTCCATTTGTGGAAAGCACCTATTAAAATATTCAAGAATATAGCCATTTTCTTCCTTGTAATTATCAAAGCAAAATTTAAGTATCTCATAAACCTCATATTCATAAGGTGCATCATCAGTATTTTCAAGCAAACTGGCAAGTTCAAAAGCACCCTTAAAGGCAATAAATTCTTCAATTTGTTCCACATCATAAAAGTCATGTTTTCCTTTAACATAAGAGGATATGGTAACATTATCATTGTACTCACATTGAAAAGGGAGGTGTTTATACCTCCTACAACAGCAAGCTTTATCAAAGCAATAAGTAACATTATAAGTAGAGCACACCTCTCTAGCAATAGTATTCAACTTATCAATTTGTTCCCATAAGTGTTTCCATTTTTGTGACAAACAATGTTCCTTATAATAATACCTTTGTTCTTCCGTGAACCCACCTTGCCAATAAGAACTAGTTTCAAAGAAACCATCCATTGATAGAAATCATGACCAAGCAAGGCAATAACAGACCAACAACTAGAGTAGGAACTAATTTTTTTGTGTTTTTGAATAAAGAAAGCAAACCAAACTAAACTATTTTTTTTTGGAGTTTTTGATAAAAAGAGGCAAACAAAACCATCAAACTAAAAACAAAGTAAAGAGAAAGGTTGAGGAGGACTCCCCTTGTGAAGACGTCCTTGGCCTCCTCGGCAACAGCGCCAGAAAATTTGATGGTGGAGCTTGACGGGGAGGAAGAGGTTGAAGCTGTCCTGTAGATCCCCGGCAACGGCGCCAGAAAACTTGATGGCTGGCTCAGTTGATGTGGAGCCTGTTGGGAACCCCAAGAGCAAGGTGTGAAGCAGCACAGCAGCAAGTCTTCCCTCAGTAAGAAATCGAGGTTATCGAACCAATTGGAGGAAGGAAATGTCACACAGGTGTCGCAAGCAACGTGGAAACCTGCACAACACAAACTCAAGACTTTGCCCCAACTAACAGTGAGGTTGTCAATCTCACCGATTGCTGTAACAAAGGATTAAAAGTATGGTGTAGAAGATAATGGTTTGCAGCAAGTAAACAAGTAACAATGGAGGATGTATCAATGGTAAACATTGGACCGGGGTCCATAGTTCACTAGAGGTGCTCTCCTTAGATAAACAACATGGCATGAAGGGTAAACAAATTACAGCAGGGCAATTGACAGGAACCGAGCAAGGCATAACAATGCAATACCAGAAAAAAAGATCCTATGAGATTCGATTGGGCAATACAACAATATACATAGACCGCCATCCAACTGCATCTATGACTAGAAGTCCACCTTAAGGTTATCATTCGAACCCCCTCCAGTATTAAGTTGCAAGCAGCAGACAACTGCTTTAGGCAAAGTGTGTAAGGTAAACAATCCACTTGTTCTATGAACAAGAGACAGTTGTTTTCTCCCTAGTAGCAACAGCACATCTAGAACCCGAAGAGATTTCTGTCACTTCCCTTGGAAACTAGAGGCATGAACCCACTATCGAGCATAAATACCCCCTGTTGGAGTCACTAGCAACTACTTGGCCAAGATAGCTACTAACAACGGAGAGCATGCAAGATCACAAACAACACAGACATGATAGAATCAAATAGACAAAACCATTAATCAATATGACATAGTAATCTCAATATCCATCGGATCCCCGCAAACACAACATGCATGATTACAAATAGATTACATCTTTATCATGAACGGAGCTCACAAGATCTATACATGAAATCACAAGGAGGATATACAACCATCTAGCTACTACATGGACGCATAGTCCAAGGTGGAACTACTCACGCATCATACCGGAGAAAGAAGGCTTCCGGGACGATCTCCCCTCCGGCAGGGTGCCGGGAAGAACTTCAGAAACCCTCGATCTAGGGATGACGGTGGCGGTGGCTACAAAAGGTTTCATGGAGTTTTGATTGGGTGCCTAGGGTTTCTGCATCGGGGGCTTCTTCTAGGCGAAGAGGCGAGGCTGGGAGGCGGCCAGGGGGCCCACACCCTACCCAGGCGTGGGGCAGGGCCCACCCGTGCCTAGGGGGGTGTGGCGGCACTGGTTCGCCTCTCCATCTCCCCTCTGGACTTCGTGTCGCCCATGGTAAGATATTGACTGACTTATGTCCCGTCCGATTCCGAGAATATTGATTTTCTGCCTTTCTGGACCAAAAAACAGAAAAAACAAGCAACTGGCACTGTGGAAACTTGTTAATATGTTAGTTCCATAAAAGATATAAAAACACCTCAAAGTGTAGACAAAGCAAAGCAAAGTAGATACAAAACAAGCATGGAGCATGAAAAATTATAGATACGTTTCCGACGTATCAAGCATACAAGATCTCAAACAACATAGACATGATAGAATCAATAAGATAGAATCATTAATCAATCTGACATAGTAATCTCAATATCCATCGGATCCCCGCAAACACAACATGCATGATTACAAATAAATGATCTTGATCATGAACAAAGATCACAAGATCTAAACATGGTAGCACAAAGGAGGAGAAACAACCATCTAGCTACTGTATGGACCCATAGTCCAAGGATGAACTACTCACGAATCATACCGGAGGCTGGCATGGTGATGAAGAAGGACTCCGGGATGATCTCTCCCCTCCGACAGGGTGCCGGGAAGTGCTTTAGATCCCCCCGATTTAGGGACGACGGTGGCGGCGGATACAGACTGTTTCGTGGAAGATTGATTGGGTACTTAGGGTTTTGGTATTAGGGGCTTCTTATAGGCGAAGGGGGAGACCGAGGGGGTGCCCGAGGCGGTCGCACCCTCCCAGGCGCGGCCTGGGCTGGCCCGCGTGGCCAGGGGGTGTATGCCCCTCGTGGCCCTCCTCCGTCTCGTCTTCTGGCTCTGTGTTCTCCTCGGTGAAATATTGACTTTGGCTTTCGTCCCGTACAATTCCTAGAATATTTATTTTCTAGCTTTTCTGGAACCAAAAACAGCAGAAAACAGGCAACTGGCACTATGGTATCTTGTTAATAGGTTAGTTTCAGAAAACGTATAAAAATACCTCAAAGTGTAGACAAATAAAAGCAAAGTGGATACTAAACAAGCATGGAACATCAAAAATTATAGATATGTTTACGACATATCAAGCATCCCCAAGCTTAACTCCTGCTCGTCCTCGAGTAGGTAAGTGATAAAAATAATAATTTTTGAGGTGACATGCACCATCACAATCAAGATCAAACCATTTGCAAGCATTGAAAGCTGGGATCAAAGTACTCTAAACATGAGCATGAAATATGAAGTTCTAACAATAAGACATAGCAACTATGCTGCAACATGAAAGGATACAAACAAATATTCATGAATAACAATGCATTGAAAGATGTTTGTTTGTTCCACATTTAGAAAAGATAGCATAATGCATTCATCTTGTCCCTCATGGAGTAGCAAAACATAAATGAAAAGGACACCTTAAAAGTTCATAAGGGTGACTAGATACAAATATTTCAAGAACAAGCAATATCAACAATATGAATCAATCAATAAGTTTTGGGACAATGCACATAGAACTAAGAATGGAAACTATGCTATATTAATTGGTGCCTAAGGATAGAAAGTGGAGACTCAATATAAAAGTGGAAGAAATTCCCTTCAAAGGGAAGCAGGGATTTCAAGTTTCAAAAAGAGCTTCCAAAAATTATGGTACTTGTGGTACTTGTTAGCTTTAATCTCTCATTGCCCCTATCATAAGCATCTTGAAGTGATTAAGGTTAAAGTGAACAAAATATGGAGTATATGCTTGACAAAGTATAAGTTGGCAATCTCATGTCCCTTGAGTACGAGGGCCGCTCCTCATGCTACTCAACTTTAGTTACCGGTAAGTTCTTGTCATAGTAATTACATGTGTATCATAGAGATCCGCCAAGGGGGTACCACTTTCCCCATGATACAGGAGCTATCCCATATCAAAATGACAAGGCAAACAGACAATGAGCATCTCAGCAATCTTATTATTTACCATGGGAAAATGGTGCTTTTTTCTCTCTTTCCTCTTTTCAATATCTCTCTTTTTTTATAAGAAGAATTCTTCATGGATTGCTCACTATGGTGATGCTGCAAGTTTCCACCATGATTAGGCATGGATTAGGCTAGCGTCCCAGGCACTTCTCTAACACATATACATAACTCCATGGACTTACAAGCTCCCCTTTTATTTCACACCGACGGCATCCATAAACAAAGGAGCATGATATCAACTGGGTAGATATCTACAAGTGTTGAAAGCGTCCCTCGTGACAGCACGGTTTTGCTAATCTCGACTTATAAGTGCAAGCATATACAACATAGATGACACAATGGTTCAAGTTTATTAGGGGCAAGAAAAATAAAGTGTGCCATCAAGTTTGTGAGAGCTTTAATCACTAATTTTCACATAACAAAATGACTTTTTAATTGGAAGGTAGATAAAACAAGAATATACGTGGAATGGTGTAGCACACCATGCATATGAATTTATAGTAGACAATTTGGAATAACTTGGTTTCTTGGGAGTTGGATGCATGAGTAGAGCTTACTCAATACAAGTGGAGGCTAGCAAAAGATTGGGAGCGACCAACTAAGAGAGCAATAATGGCCATAATCATGAAGAGCGACAAAACATTATCAACTAAAGCATA
The DNA here is from genome assembly GCA_910589765.1 of Avena atlantica. Classification (NCBI taxonomy): domain Eukaryota; kingdom Viridiplantae; phylum Streptophyta; class Magnoliopsida; order Poales; family Poaceae; genus Avena; species Avena atlantica. The sequence continues at coordinate 458,328,318 of OU342736.1, forward strand.
AAGTGGTACCACAAGTCAAAAACTAAATGATCATAGAGGCTAAGGTGACTGGTTCATAGTCATAACATGGTGTGAGCATGTGCCAAGTCAACCCAAATAAAGCATCAAAGGAGAATACCACAATACTATGCTTTTGTATGCTAAAACAACGCATGTTTCTTTCAAGGCACACTAAGAAATCTCAATTGTTTGGAACAAGTCATGCTACAATAATAATCACTAAGCATAAGGTCAAAACAACATCTAGCATGACATGATAAATTCTAAACCACAGTCAAAGTAAGCTCACTTTTGTACCACTATAAGTAAGAACTTCCTACTCTTTTCCAACACCAATCAACTTATTTGAAACAACACAGCGAAAACGGGGGTCCAAATACTATATTCAAGCAAACTAAACAAACAAAACCAAAAATAAAAACTAAGACGCTCCAAGAACAACACAACTGTGCATGAAACAATAAAAACAAAGTGTCTAGAAAGACCTGATATTTTTATCGATGAAGAAGGGGATGCCTTGGGCATCCCCAAGCTTTGACGCATGTACCTCTTGAATATTTCTTGGGGTGACACGGGGTGGCATCCACAAGCTTGATCTTTTGTCCATTCTTCGTCTCATTATATCATTCTTCCCTTACACCTGAAAATTTCCTTCATACAAAACTTCACACAATCTTCATTGGCAACATTAGTGCATTCAAAAGATAATAGACCTTTGGGTTTTGTTAAACACAGAAAAACTTTCATTAAATACACAAGCTACTGTAGCAATTCCCTAAAAAATCTCAATTTACCAAAGAGAACCCAAAAGGAAATCAATAAAGAGGCAAATGCAAATAATGGCAGAAATCTGTCAAAGCAGACCAGCAGGTGAAAACCGATTTTTTTCGAAGACCTTATGTTGCTCAAATAAAATAGTGTTGAACTAACGAATGTTAGCTAACAACATGGGGGGTTTATTCAGAAAATTATATCTCAATCCGACATACAGAGATTTTTCACGAATTTTTACAGTGAAGCACAAAAATCTGTTTCGGGACAGCACTTCCCAAAATTTTACTTCCCTCTCATTAGAGGTTGTTCTTGGCACAAAAATCAAATAAAAATGATAAGGAGAGGTGATTACAGAAGTAATAACTTCCAAGACTCAAGAAAAATATTGGGTTATCTCCCAAGAAGTACTTTTCTTTAACGCCTTTAAGTTAGGCACATGAAGCAAGAATCAAGTATTTTCAAATGAAGAAGCACTAATATCAAACTTTGCTTTCAATGGAGGAGAAAAAGGTATCTTCTCTCTCCTCATAGGGAAGTTTTCAATACCTTTCTTAAATGGAAATTGATATTTAATGGTGCCTTCTTTCATATCAATGATGACACCAACAATTCTAAGAAAAGGTCTTCCCAAAGTAATAGGACAAGAAGCATTGTATTCAACATCCAAAACATAGAAATCAATAGGGACATAAGCATTGTTAACCATAATAAGAACATCATTAACACTCCGTATGAGTTTCTTTTTATCATTATCATCAAGTGGGACATCTAAATAGCAATCTTCCAACGGTGGCAAATCAAGTATTTCATAACTCTTTCTAGGCATAATAGAGACACCAGAACCAATGTCACATGAAACTTTGAGATCAAAGTCATTCACTTGCATATTAATGATGGGTTCCCAACTATCTTCTACTTTTCTAGGAATAGAAGATTTGTGTTTCAACTTTTCTTCCTTAATTTTAATGAGAGCATTTGTAATGTGTTTTGTGAAAGCCATATTCATATCACTAGCATTAGGACTTCTAGCAAGCTTTTGTAGGAACATAATCACTTCAGAAATATTGCAACCATCAAGATCAAAATCAAACTTAGCATCATAGGTAGTAGACTTAGGCATTGTTGTAGGAGGAATAGGGACTTCTTGTGGTTTGGTAGCATCCATATTGGTGGTGCTAATAGTACAAACACTATTGTTTTTAGAAATTTCAGCTTCTCTTTCCCACTTAGCATGTAGTTTAGCTAACAGTCTAACATTTTAATCAATAGTAACTTGTATGGCATGAGTAGCAGCAAAGTTATTTTCCAAGGTTTCAGGTTTAGCAACCATCTTATTAATCAAAGAGGATTGTGCTTTAGACAAATATGAAATATTTTTCTCAACATTCAAAAGCTTTTCTTCCACAGTATTGTTAAAAGTGGTTTGTTTATTAATAAAGTCTTTAAGCATGACTTCAAGTTCAAAGGGAGCACTTCTATTATTGTAGGAATTTCCATAAGTATTATCATTATTGGGAGGATAAGGCCTATAATTATTACTACCAAAATTGTTCCTATAGGCATTGTTGTTGAGATTGTTATTTCTAATGAAGTTTACATCAACTTGCTCTTCTTGAGCAACCAAAGAGGCTAAGGGAACATTATTTGGATCTATATGAGCTTTTCCATTAACAAGCATAGCCATAATAACATCAATTTTATCACTCAAAGAGGATGTTTCTTCAATAGAATTTATCTTCCTACCACGTGGAGCTCTCTCAGTGTGCCATTCAGAATAATTAACCATCATATTATCAAGGAGCTTTGTTGTAGCACCCAAAATAATGGTCGTAAAGGTACCTTCAGCAGCAGAATCCAACAGATTTCTTGAAGAGAAGTTTAACCCTGCATAAAAAGTCTGGATAATCATCCAAGCAGTCAGTCCATGAGTGGGGCAATTCTTTACCAAAGATTTCATTCTTTCCCAAGATTGAGCAACATGTTCATTATCAAGTTGTTTAAATTTCGTTATTTCACTTCTCATAGATATAATCTGAGCAGGAGGATATTATTTTCCAATAAAAGCATCTTTGCACTTAATCCTAGAATCAATACTATTTCTAGGCAAGGATAGCAACCATTCTTTAGCTTTTCCTCTCAAGGAAAAAGGAAATAATTTGAGCTTAATAATATATCCATCTACATCCTTATAATTTTTCATCTCACAAAGTTCAACAAAGCTATTAAGATGGGCAGCAGCATCATCAGAACTAACACTAGAAAATTGCTCTTTCATAACAAGATTTAACAAAGCAGGCTTAATTTCTAAAAAGGTAGCATCAGGAGCAGGTGGAGCAATAGGTGTACTCAGGAAATCATTGTTGTTTGTGCTAGTGAAGTCACACAAATTGGTGTCCTCAGCAGAGTTCATTTTTGCAAAGGTTGAGCAAGCCAACAACAGCAGCAACTAGAGTAGGAACTAATTTTTTTGTGTTTTTATAAGAAAAACCAAAACAAAGGAAACTATTTTCTTTTGGAATTTTTGATAAAAAGAAGCAAGCAAAACAAGGCAAAAGAAACTAAGCAAAACAAAAACAAAGTAAAGAGAAAGGTTGTGAAGGACTCCCCTTGTGAAACCGTCCTTAACTCCCCGGCAACGGCGCCAAAAAACGTCTTGATGCGGCTCAGATCACTATAGAGCTTCGTTGGGAAACCCCAAGGGGAAGGTATGATGAGCACGGCAGTAAGTATTCCCTCAGTAAGAAACCAAGGTTATTAAACCAGTAGGAGGAAGGAAACGACTCCAAGGTGTTGCTAACAACTTGGCACCTATACAACACAAACTCAAGACTTTGCCCCAACGAACAGTGAGGTTGTCAATCTCACTGGTTTGCTGAAAACAAAGGATTAAACGTATGGTGTGGAATGTAATGGTAGCTTGCAGAAAGTAAACACTAACAGTGGAAGATGTATCAATGGTAAAGATTGGACCGGGGTCCACAGTTCACTAGAGGTGTTCTTCTTAAGATAAACAACATAACATGCTGGGTAAACAAACTATAGGGGGCAATTGACAGGACAGAGCATGGCATAACAATGCAATACTAGACATTCATGACCCTATGAGATTTGATTGGGCATTACAACAATATACATAGACCGCCATCCAACTGCATCTATGACTAGTAATCCACCTTCAGGTTATCATCCGAACCCCCTCCAGTATTAAGTTGCAAGCAACGGATAACTGATTTAAGCAATGTGTGTAAACTAAACAATACAATTGTTCTATGAACAAGAGATTGTTGTTTTCTCCCTAGTAGCAACAACACATCTACAACCTTAGATATTTCTATCACTTCCCTAGATTCAATAGAGGCATGAACCCACTATCGATCATAAATACTCCCTCTTGGAGTCACTAGCATCTACTTGGCCAAGATACCTACTAGAAACGAAGAGCATGCAAGATCTCAAACAACACAGACATGATACAATCAATAAGATAGAATCATTAAGCAATCTGACATAGTAATCTCAATATCCATCGGATCCCCGCAAACACAACATGCATGATTGCAAATAAATGATCTTGATCATGAACGGAGATCACAAGATCTAAACATGGTAGCACAAAGGAGGAGAAACAACCATCTGGCTACTGTATGGACTCATAGTCCAAGGTGGAACTACTCACGCATCATACCGGAGGCTGGCATGGTGATGAAGAAGGCCTCCGGGATGATCTCTCCCCTCCGGCAGGGTGACGGTAAGAGCTTCAGATCCCCCCGATCTAGGGACGATAGTGGCGGCGGCTACGGACTGTTTCGTGGAAGATTGATCGGGTACTTAGGGTTATGGTATCGGGGGATTATTATAGGCGAAGGGGGATACCGAGGGGGTGCCCGAGGCGGCCGCACCCTCCAGGCACGGCCTGGGCTGGCCCGCGCGGCCAGGGGGTGTGGGCCCCTGGTGGCCCTCCTCCGTCTCGTCTTCTGGATCCGTGTTTTCCTCGGTGAAATGTTGACTTTGGCTTTCGTACCGTCCAATTCCAAGAATATTTATTTTCTGGATTTTATGGAAACAAAAACAGCAGAAAACATGCAACTAGCACTGCGGCATCTTGTTAATAGGTTAGTTCCGGAAAACGTATAAAAATACCTCAAAGTGTAGACAAAGCAAATCAAAGTGGATACTAAACAAGCATGGAACATCAAAAATTATGGATACGTTTATGACGTATCACGACCCCGGGGGGAAACCCTAGCAAGCCAAGCACCTTCCCCACCGAGCCCCTGCGCTGGCGGCTGTGGTGGTGGCACCCAATCGTCTAAGGCGGCAGGAAGGAGGGAGCGCGCCCTGACGAGACGATTTCACACGGAGGAGAACGTCACCGGGGCTGCGCACAACTATGGAGAGGGTGGCGACGCTTGATGAGCTGGTGGAGGGGAGCGGCGGAGCAGCTTGCAGCAAGATGAGGAGACATGGAGGCGTTGCCACAAGGTCCGAGAGGCGTTGGCGCTGCGGCGTCACACGCGGACCTTGGGGCGCACAGCCATGGAAGTGGCTTGGTGGTGCTACAGCGGGGCCTCGTTGCTGACTCTGGAGGCGGCGGCCAGCTGCGTAGGAGAAGGGAAGGCGGCCCGACTATTGGTGACCCGACCCAGATATGGGCCCGATCTGGGGCTAAATGCTGCTGTGTTGCTCTACTGTTTGGAGGGGATAGCGGCGGCGCAATAGCTCCTCAACCGGGATGGAGGTGGGAGAAGGGAGGGGCTGCAAGGAGAAGGTCGTATCTCGGTCGTGCGGGTCGCGAAGGAACCATGACATTTCGACCATGACGATGAGGTGCTGCGGTGGCAGCGGTGTGAGGAACATGGACATCTTCCCCATTCTCTTGAGCCACGAGGGAGGTGTGTGGCGACACGGACGAAAGTCTTGCCTGTCTTCGATCGGTGCCGACGCCCACGGGTGTCGTTTACCTCCTTGGAGGCGTTGTCGAGGTTTCACGACAACTCACTCGTTCTCTTTTTTGGTTTGGTGGATGTCTCTGGGCGAAAGTTTAGATCCTGTCGGATCGGCGCGATGGCGGCATCCTCGACGTCGTACCTCTATTGGGAGCTTCACGTTTGGATATATGGCTTGGAGGTCCTATGTTGCGCTCCTCCGGTGTTGACCGCTATCCTAGGTCGAGCATCAAGGGCTCTATGTTACGCCATGGCCGGCGAGTCCAAGACGACAACTTCTTGGGATCGACCAAGTTCCGCCATTTATATTCTTTAGATGGTGAGTTGACAAGGAGATCCTTTAGGGTGTTTATTCTTTGGAGGCATCCGACATCGGTTGATTTGTTTAGGTTAGGACAGGATCTCTCATGTTTTAGTTGTTGTGTTTGTGGTGGCGGTCTCCGGACTTGCTGGAGTGGATTTTTTGCTACGCTCGTTGCTTGCAGCTAGTGGTAGTTTCTTATACCTAAAATTTTGCCTTCTATAAAGATAAGGCACGCCTTTCGCGTGCTCTCGAAAAAAATAGTGCTCTATAAATCCTCTAGATTAAGAATTTTTTAACCATTTCTCTAAGATTCCAAAAGTCAAGCTCACATTGGATGTTCATGATGAGATTATTTATGATAAGGGGCACTTTATTACTCAAAAATTTTAAGTATTACACCTGACCTCTGCATAACTAGGATGCACACAACCGTTACAATCTATGAATCCAAACAACAAATAATGAAAAACGTGGATTACGTATCAAATAAGAAATTACAAAACACCTATGATGCCGAAGGAGGGCCTATTAGTAGATATTGTTGTCATCCATGTCGTATAAACAAATTTCATGTTGTATCCTCGAGCAGCAGCATACATAGCTCCATAAAAGGGTTGTGATAACCCACACGATGCAGCGCCAACCAAGACTGTAGAGTGTTGGTACATCTGTAAATGACCTGCAAGAGAGAATAATTTTTATTATTAATTTTTTTACCATTTTTACATAGCCATAGAGACTATATAATGACAATCTCTCCAAACAAAAAAATTAACTTATACTTGTGATCTATACCATGCAACCAATTTCTAAATATGTTGGCAATACTACGTGGTGGATACTAAGACTGAAGCTGTTTGGGTAACTAACCATATAGACCTAGCTAAATTATATTAGAAAAATAGGTGTCTCATTATGATGATAAAACACACAGATAGGATTCTATGCCAATTCCGCTTAATAAGATTATCTTTAGTAAGGATAACCCCTCGATGAAGATACCAAGCAAATATTTTGTTTTTAGAGGTATCTTCATCTTTCAGATCATCCTATTATCTAAAACTGATACGATTGGCTAGACTAAAGCATTGTATAAGAAACTAACGAAGAAAGAATTATTCTCACTTAAGTTCCAATGAAAGTCATCAGGCCTAGCTGATAGTTGAACATTTGTTAACCGATGTAGCAACATGATCCAAGAGTCAAGTCTGGTACCAATCAAATCTCTCCTAAAAATCACGTTGGGAGGAAATGATTCCAATACGGTGGCAATCTTTTTTTCCTTATAACGGACGATGGAATACAACGTGGGATATTCTTTACGGAGTGTAGTAGTGTCAAACCACTTATCCTTCTAAAATGCTATGCACATGAGAAAGCTTCCTCAAACACCCGAGAATAGAGATTAAACATTTGCGAAAGAAGTCGACTTGCTTTCTGAAGTATCTGAGAACCGTCCTTAATAGAAAATGTATTGGAGCGAAAGAAATGTTTCTTCATTTCCATCAGGCTGGTCCAAAAGTAAGAGTTACCAGGTTTCCAAACCACCGAGGCAATACTTTTGATCCAACATATTTTCTTTTTAGTAAAGTTTGCCATATTCCCTTTTTAGCTAATAACTTAAAAACTATTTACTAAATAGGGATGTATTCTTGGAACTTCACCAGAGGATGGAAAGTATCCGTTTCCTCCACTTACAAGATACAACTCGTCGAGATCGTTAACTCAGAGATGCCTACATTGGTCATTTGCAAACAAAAAAAAGAGATGCCTACATTGGTTAAAAGGTTGGGTTCCACCGAAGATGAAATGTTCTCATGGCTCATCATTCAAGTCCGCATTTACACTGCGGATAGGCTTCAACACTGAGGTTAGCTCAACCGTTGACTTTGTCAGCTTTGCAATCACGAGCACGGAGTTGACGGCACATCTTATGTTTAAATCTCATTTCCCAATCAAAGTTTAGGTGATGATCAATAATTGGCTTGGTCTTCACATAATTCAACCAATCACCTAGATAGGGAGTGTCCATGAAGGATTCGTGGAGGAAAACTGTGAGCACACTCGGCATTCAACCGAAAGCGATGAAATCACTAACTAAACTTTGCTTCTTGGAAAATCCGGAACGATAGGAATGCAAGGGTATTTCAAAAGGAGTTCAAAACTAAAGACATCCAGAACCATCCTAAGATTAAAATCAAGGCGATTGATTGGACGACCACGAGGACGACGGAGCATTTGAGTGGATCTTGCAGAGAGTGCCCATGGTTGGTCTTCTGACTTTCTCAGTTTCATGTTTATTCGATCTTGTTGTCTTTCTATGATCTTCTTAATCAATGATGAGACGAGGCAATACTTCTGCCTCCATTTAGAAAGAGAGCGAGAGATCACTCTCTATAGAGAGTCGGATGTTAGCGTCAACACTCCTACAAACCTTTGGGCCGGCAACAAGACCACACAAAAATACACGGTAAACACAGCATATCCATATAAGTATCCGTGATATTACGACGAAATCCCGGCCTGGGCGGTCTCCAGCAGCAAGCAAAGGAGGCGGCAGAGCCACAGGACATAGACGTCCCTCCGGAATCCGGACGTACGCCATACTTGGCGGTGCCGCACGCCCGCACAAGTTCTCCTCAACTTGACGTCGTCCGCCGGTGCATGATAATACAGTGGAACCGAAAGCTACTCGGCGATAAATCTCCGCCTCTCCTTTGCGATGCCTTGGGATACTGACAGAAGTGGCCAAAATGGGCTTGATGTGTGCGTGCGATCGTGCCTCGTTTGGAGACATATGGGGACATGGTTCGGTTCACCTGACGTCCAAGTTTCCAACTGCTCCAAATACCAAAAGTAGTACCCATTCTTTGGTAATCAGTGGAGAGTTTATCACGCTATCCTATTCTTAGACTCTCGGTCTCGATCAGTTAAGGGATTGTAGCAGTTCAATTAGCCTTGTTTTGGCATTTTGAAAAACACATCTGGACTGTATGAATGTGCAGTGAATCTGAATTTCCTTTGTGTAGAAACCATGCCTTCTTTTTTACTCGAAAACATGCCTTTCCGTGTGATGACTATTGGATAGACATACAATAGTATATGAGATGCTTGCAGCTTCAGTGGAATACACCAGAGGGGCTGAGTAACCTGAGTTTAAACAATCATTGTGTGGAATTAAACCACCTAACAAGTAGTATATGTCCAAGCATATTCTTGTGGTAGCATCACTGACACATAGTGCAGATCTATCAGTATATGAGCATCTCTGCATTTATACTCTAGGCAAGGATTTGAGTCTGTCCTAATTAATCACATAATTATGATTCCATATACCACTATTATTGAAGACTCGTATTCATTGGAAAGCAACACACGGCTGTTGCTTTCTCCACCGCCACCAAAAGGTCCAAAACCATGAGATTTGTGTGGTTTAAGAAGTGACAATGATGTTGCTAAACCTACTGCAATATTTGGCAGGAAACTGTGGCAGGGAATGAATCGGAGACAATCAGGGAGTGATGTCTGCCACAGTGCCACTACCACAAGGAGTATGATATTCAAAGGTGGTTCACTGAATTCCATTGACCAGAAAAGCAGGGAATCATTTAGCAACTTTATTACTAATTGCGCAACTAATAAACTAGATATTGGTCCATACATTCATCACCGTGGTTATATAGTATAATATGCAACCATGTCGTACTGTCTCGCTTAACAAAATAGCCAAGGTGAGTACGTTGCAAAGAAAAGGTTAATATATGTCGAAGAAAATGTCAGAGTGTTATCAGCTGACCTATGAAGATTACTACTCAAGTGTGGGATAGAAAGTTTTTGCAAAAAAAAGTGGGATAGAAAGTTTTCGCATCTAGAGAGGCGCACCTACACATCACCAAGTTTCCACAAATTGTGCCAAGAAACCATGGACATATATTACATTTAGTTCCTTGCAATTTGTTTAATATGAATCCCAAGCTTCATAGGAAACATGACAAACAATGCAAATGTTCGAAAGCTGGATTTTTTTATAGTGATTTTGCAAGTTCACATCCCAACATCCTTGGTTATTTTGTCTCAATTTTCAGAAACATAACTAAATATGTGTGGAGAATTGAAGTTAAGTAATAAATGATATCAGAATCTGTAAATGCATTAGAAAGCATCATTTGGCAGATAAACACGGAGAGGAAAGAAAGAAACAAGGATGCAATGGAAGGCAGAGTAGAACATGGAAATGTAAGCAAAGAAGATAGCAATAGTAAATTAATACTCTGCATTTGCCAAATTTTCATTTATCTCCTGAGATTAGGGCTGTTCTTTTTTTTTTTTTTGAGGGAGAGATTAAGGCTGTTCAGTTCAGTCTTGGCCCCTCTTCAGAGAAATACATACACATGACATGCCCAAATTACAGGACAAAAATGCCATATTCACCCCCCCCAATAACATTCCAATAATCCTACACCACATTATACATACATTTCTCTATAGGCTATAGCGACAGGTCCAGTTCCAATCCTGCCCTCCATGGCCGCGCCCCCGGCGGCGACGTCATCGCCGCGGTCACCTCGCCGTCCCACAGCCTGACGACGCTCCCGTCGAGCACAGCCATGTCAAGGTGACGGTACCACCCTAAATCACCCCTCCTCCTCACGGCCATCTCCCTCTCCTCCCAGCTGGATGCCGCCGTCGACGGCGTCGACCTTATCCTGATCCACGCCGTCCGTCTCGGCACGATCTCGCTCGCGTCCACTGGCACGACGTCCTCGTCCTCGTACCTCTCTGCAGATTTCTTGGTGCCGTCCACTACTCCATCGTCGCCGCCAGCTACGGCCCCTCCGTAGTACGCCGTGAACCGGACCTTGGACGGCGAGCTGGGCTCGCAAAATGGGGACGCCGGCTCCGTCGGCTCGGCACGCGCCGGCCGTGGCCGTGGCTCGTCGACGGCAGACGACGGAAGAGGCTGCAGCTTCTTCTTGTTGACGTCCAGGAGAGTGCTGCGGGCGCCGGAGCTGGGTGATTTGTTGGACGAGCCGACCGCCCGGATGCGCCAGAGGCCGACGGCGGCGGCGAGTGCGGCGACGACCCAGGCGAAGAGCGAGGCGACGGTGTTGGACGCCGCGGGGAGGGAGTATAGATGGAGGGCCATGGCGTCCGCCGGGACCACGTCGAGGAGCTCCATTCGCGGAGACGGTGGGGTCTCGCCGGTTGTTCAAGATAGGAAAGCAGGTTGTTTGGTGTTTGTTGTGATGAGGTTTGAGGGAGGTGGGCTTGGGTAGGAAGTGTATATATAGGCGGTGGGGGAGTGGAAATGAAGACATATTTGCAGTTTTGCAGTTTGGTACCAGCTTTTGTTGTTCAATTAGTTGTTAGATTCCCTCCGTTGCATATTACCAATGTTCTATATGCGCGTTTTGGTGTGCATGAAGCGGATGTAGTACCTAGGATTAGTTCAACAAGTGCGTCTACAATCGAGAAAAAAATGTAAATATGCCACATGAGAGATATCTTATGTTTACACAATGAAATTCTGCACCTCAAGATGCGCATAACCCAAATAATTTCAAGAGTGCAAAGTTATTATCATGAGAGGAAGGAAGGCCATAACTTAAAGTACATAAGAAATGAAAAACTCAACAATCACATTGTTATACTCCCACCGATTTAAATTAATGGACTCAATTTGTCTAGATTCAGATGTATCTAGTCATGTTTCAGTGCTAAATACATCTGAATTGAACAAATATGAGTTCATTACTAGTAAATCGCAATCCTTATCTGAACATTTGTAAATAAAGTGCATGTACCTACAACCATTTTTCTGAGAGCATACATATCTACAAGCATTTTTCAATCATTTTCTTACAAGTACCCCGTCTATGTCAATATCATTGCCCAGAACTAAGAAGTCCTTGGGCCTGAAAACATAAAACTAGCTAAAGTCGAGGTGCTTACATGCAAAGGAGACAGACTTCAGTTAATAGGAGCTGTCAAACGTGATCGTATGGGCAAAGATGCTTTAGGAATTGGCATCAGTGGGCGGAGATGCTCGGAATCGAGGTCGGGAGATGCTGGGATACCATTTGCGCAGCCAGGACGCCAGCGTCCGTGTGGCCGTTCGCAACTCGTGGAGGAGATGTCTCTCTGGCCCTCCGAAACTAGCTCGCGTGTGGTGTGGACCTGCTGAGATCTGCGTCGTGGTTCCTGTAGGCCAAGAGATATATCGATGGAGATAGAAATAGCGATATCTCGCCTTCGTGGATCACAAAGTTTTGGGACGCTATCGGTAAGTCGGGCCAAGCGACTGTCAGACGTTCGGTAGATCACACTGGCCGGACAACTGAAGTTGCGGCCGTGGCCAGTTGGTGGTCGTGGGTACCTTCGTTTCACGGACACAACGCGACGAGCATCTCTACCAGATACTACCTCCGTTGGTTAAAATAAAGCCTATAAATTTAATCAAAAGTCAAACAGTATAAAGTTTGACCAAGTTTACAGAAAAAACTATCAATAACTATGATAATAGATAGATATAATACTCCCTCCGACCCATATTAGTTGACTTGAATTTGTCTAGATTTGAATGAATCTAGACACTATTTAGTTATAGATTCATCCAAATTTTGATAAGTCCAAGTCAAGTATTATGGATCGGAGGGAGTACAAAAATATGTTTCATAATGTATCTAATAAGGTTGATTTGACACGGTAGAGGTTTATAGTTTTTTCTAAAAATTTGGTTAAACTTTGCAATGTTTGACTTTTGACTAAATTTATACGCCTTATTCTAAGGACCGGAGGGAGTACCATAGTAAAAAGTTGCGGCTTCCAAAAAAATCGCGATTTTGCAACAAAAACTAACGCAAAATTGGAAATCTGCAAATGTTTTTGTGGGAAACTGCATCGCTCACCGTGAACCTGCATATATACGGTATTACGGGCTGGTTTTCTAGTTTCTCGCATCCTCTTGGTGGGAGGGGCATTTTAGCTATGCTGTTTTCTCACCACCGCTAGTGTAGATCTCGTCACCCGCGTGCCGACTGCCGTTCCTTCGTCCCCCTGTCAACATCCGGATTTTTAATCTCAGATGCCTGTTATGCCATATATCACAATCTCAGGATTACTATTTTTGCGAGACATAACAGATTTGAATATCAAAGTACATCATCCATTATAAACCATACATAAGGTCTTACACAAATAAGGATCTCATGATCCAGTTCTTAATACAACTCAAGTAGCGGAATAATGTACAGATAACGATAGCGTAGGTGAAACTCCATCTTCGGGGTCACAGCCAATGCTGACGATAGGAGATGATCCTAGTTTTCGTAACCTTCCTGCGGTCCGTCATCCTGATACTCCTCTTCATAGTCTGGCCACGTGAATAGCCAGGGACAAAGCCATGAGTACTCTTTAAGTACTCGCAAACTAATACTAATAAGTGAAATGGTTTTGAATGGGATAGACTAAGCTCTAGGGTTGTTTTGCAAAAAGCCAGATTTATCTCTATTAAGTTCAGAAGCAAAGAAAACTAGTTGAAAAAGTTAATAACACCTAAGTGGGAAGTTGAATTTCATATCACAACTCTGTTATGGCCAAGTCAAAGTCATAAATCATTTCATAAGTCATCTGAAAACATCTGACGGGGAACAATATGGCCACTCCAACTGTCCATAATCGTGGACGTGGCTATTCGAATAGTTTGATACTCTACAGAGATTGTACACTTTCACCACAACATTCTATACATCTGTTAGGAACAATCCTGAATTCACCATACTCAGTATGCGGATAATCAATCCCAATCTTTCAATTATACGCCCTAGTATAGGCACCTCTCCTGTGAGTTTGGCCTCCCAACCATGACCAACTGTCATCTTGGATACTGCACAAGTGGCCAATCTTCACAAGGTAGCCTCAGCTCAGACCTTGGCCGTGAGGGAACCCATAATAAGGTATATACATTTCCAGTCAAGCCCTACCCTATTTTCTGGTATTGTGGTTGTACGGTAAAAATTGGAATGGTATCGCATCCAGACAACCATCAGTTTTATAAAGGGCTAAGGCTCATGCCTCAACATTTTCATCATCAAAATCATCTGGTGTTCAAGAACACATGTCAAAACATTTCAGTAGAATGGCTCATTATTCTAAGGTTTTCATAACCATTTTCACCAAGTATTCCCATCTAAAGCTGATCATTTTTTATGGTTAGCACTAGCATCTACAAGTGGGGGTAAATACTAATGGTGGGTAATAAAAAAGTGTATCTTATCTAAGTAAATCTCATGCCTCAGGATGACATTAAGATTATCTAACTTAGGCCAAGATTTATGCTCTTTATGCTACCTTTAATTATCTTTCTAGAATCTACAAGTCACTAAGTGAACTTTTGATAGAAAGCTTTTAATAAAGAAAATAAAATACTAAGTTTGCAAGTAAAACTAGGATGGTGTGTCAAGTGGGTATAATCACATATGCTTAAGGCATATAGTTGGTATAGTAACAAGCAAGTAGTAGCTTGCATATGTAGGGTTTCTTGCAAGTGTTAGCTTGCATAATTGCAAGTATAAGCTTGCTAATTCAACAGGTAGTATTAGGCTTGCCTTGTGCAGAGCAGTGGTTGAAGTTCTCCTCGGCTTCTTCCTCGTAGTATCCTCCTTCCTCCTCGTATCCTTGGTCGGCACTAGCGTCTATAAATAAATACGAGGTACACAATCACCAAACAATACTTGACTATTTCTAATCATCACACAAAGGTTCACACTAGGTGATCTAGCATCATCACTAACATTACAAGATTAAAACACTTGTCCCATTTATTTTATTTTGAGAAAAGTAATTTCTACTCATTGAAAAACTACTTAAGATTTAATATTCTCCAACTCAAACATGGGATCATGTTGACACATGTCATCACCACATATTTCAGCACATGGGAATGTGATTTAAAATGGTGTCATAATTTAATAAGGTTTAACCTTTTTATTTTAATTAAATAAAATGACTAGAAATGCCTATGTGGCATTCTTTTATTACTTGAACATTATTTCTACAAGTAAACCCATATGTTTTTATATTCTGAAAGGTATGATCAAATGTGATTTTTGAGAGTTGGAATCAACTCAAAAGCTCTTATGGTTGAATTTTGAAAAATGTTTGAATGCAGAAAAGCTTCTGCCTTGTTATTTTTACCATGGGTGATCTACAAATCTAAATGGTTTGAATCCAACGGGTTTGGATTAAGCATTCCATTACCTTTCTAACAGAATTGGTTTCATGCATTTTGGTTCAGTGAATCGAGCTAGGTTGATTTTTGAATTTAGGTACAAAACCGTGTTTGACAATAAATGAATAAAAGTAAATTTGAATTGTTGGGTCACGCGGGAGGGTTAACTGGGCCGGCCCACTACGCATAGCGCACGCGCGGGCTGGTTAAGTGGTTGTCCCCACGCGTTAGTAAGACGGGGAGGGGCGAAGCGGTATGGGGCAATGTGGACCGTGGGATCTAGTTCTAATCGAACGACTCTGGTTCATCGTCCACGTCGGGCAGCGCCGGCGAGAAAGAACCCTAGCGCGGCAGGTGGGGATCGTGGGAGGCTCACCGGGGCTCAGGCGATGGTCGACGACGGGGGCGAATGACGAAGTCGACGACGGCGGTTCTCCTGGTACCGACAGCTTCTCTTGGGACGGCTCCAATCGACGGCTACCTTCTCCTCCAGCTGCGGCGGGCTCCGGCCAAATTCCGGCGGTGCGCTTCTCGCCTTGCTCCAGGAGTGAGGTGGGGTGGTTCTGAGGGAGAGGGAGTGAACTGGTGTGAAGAAAACGAGCGGTCGAGGCCTCTATTTATAGTGGCTGAAGGGGACCGACGGGCGTGGGCTAAGCTCGTCGTGGTCGACGGTACAGAGTGCTAATGGCATGGGCGACGGTAGGGGACGGTGTTGTGCTCCTTGGCGAAGCTCAACGGCGTGGTGGCGAGGCGTGGGGCGGTGCTGATCGGTTGGAACGCGTCGATGCTCTGGGCAGGTCCGACGGCAATTTTAATGGCACACAGCGTGCATGGTCCGCGCGGCGGCGAACGGGCATGTCTGTGGGGTTGATGGGGCGGTGGTGATCACGCACGCACACGGCGAGGGCGGCGCGCGATCTGTGGGTGCCGGTCGAGGGTGGCGCACTGGCGCGCTCTCGGCTCGCGTGCAGAGAGGTTTGGCTTGGTCTTGTCGTGTGGTCCAGGGGCTGGCAGTGCTCGGGGCTGGGACAGGGAGTGTCGGTGGACGGTGGAGTGCCTGCTAGACATGCTTGCTAGGCTTGGTGCTGCTCATAGCTTGTTGTCGACAATGGGGTGGCAAGATGAGGCTCGGCATGCTTGCCACTAATGGCATGGTCTTGGTTTACAGTGAGCTAGAGGGGTTAAACAAGTTAGATGATCTACTGAGGATGTAGAGTGAGCTAGATAGGGAACAAGTTAGTCCAAAATTACTGCACACTGTAGTGTTTGATGTTTGTTTGATTTGTATCTGCAAGGTGTTTGATAAAATGGCCGCAAGAACTTTGAATTTGAATTTTGGATTCAAACTTGGTGGGTTTGCTAGGCACATACTAGGGAGTGTCTGGTTATTTGGATTAGTCAAGGGGCACTGGTTTGGTTGGGTTTTGAAAATAGGTGATCTTCACATATGATAAATATTCAATTTTAAATTATGATTTGAATGAGGTTGCCAAATGTTTCTGTAAGTTTGAAAGGTGGGCTTTGATTCAATTTTACTTGTTCTAGCAAGGGGTGAAAAGAATTGGGGAAGTTTCTGTTTGAAATCTTGGACTAGAAACACTCAAAGTGACCTAGTGAGCAAGATTGGCAAAAATGACCATTTGCTTTATTTGCTTTATTTGATTTGTTTTTATTTTCTCTTGATTTGTTTCTGCATGGAAATGTTTTATATGATGTTATTTTCTTCTTTAAACCATTTCTTTCTATTTAGGTTAATCACAAAAGTTCATTCATGCATTAATAAAATCATCTCATTCACACATGCATTCATATGATTTTAATTAATCAAAGTTTCTGTTAACCCTAATTTTAGTGATTAGAGTTTGATGATCAATGTTTAATATTTTTGGGATGTTACACCCCCCTCGCTGCCATGGACCCTCGGGAAGCACTTCTAGTCATTCCCGTGCTCGCGTAGCCCCAATCCGTGTCGTCGTTCATGTGACCGCCGCTGCTGGAGCCGCCGTCACCCAATCCTCCACCGGAAGGTACAAAATCCCCCTTATTGACTAGCTCTATTCTCGAATTGTAGCTTAGATTTTCGGTATTCTCGAATTGTAGCTTTGGTTTGTACACGATGCCGACTTCCTTCAGCAATATGTTGGAGGAAAACACGATAAACATAGGGATTGATCCACTCAACGACTTTGAACAAGATCTTGAGGCCGACGAATTAGAGGAGTTGGATGAGGCAACTTTCGATGCTTATGCTGGAAAGGCGAAATCAATGAGGACCACCAACTACAAGGAAGTTGAAGACATAGCATTGGTGAAGGTATGGGAGTTGGTGTCAATAGATGTCGTGACCAGGAATGATCAAACTAGGAAGAAGTATTGTTAAATAATTAAGGATAAATTCCATCGGATCATTTACCTAAATCAACACACACAATGATATCTCTCCAAGAACGATATGGTGTGATCCAGTGGTGTCAATATTGATGACTATGTGAGTTAGCCTATTCATTTAGTGTCATTTTTTTATTATGCATTTTGGTTGGTCACAATGGTCTTGATTGTTTGTTATTTATGATTGGATAACATAAGAGATATACAAGGATGTGGCCCATCCAAGAAGAGTCCATTCACTCTCTTCCATTGTTGGAAGTTGCTTGAGCGAAGTGAGAAGTGGAAGTTGCGGAATCAAGAGGCACCTCCATCAAGAAGGGGAAACACAATCTCTTTGGATGATGATGATGATGAGACGGGAGGCATCAAGAGAGGTAGGAAGATGGAACAAAGAAAGTGAAGGCGGAGTCGAAGAGGAAGATTGATAAAAAAAGGTTGTGGGAGAAGATCGATGAGATGATGAAGTCCAAAACAAAAAATGTCGTTTCAATAAATGCAAGCACATCGATGCTATAGCGTAGGTCTTTCTTTGTGTTCATACATTTGTGAAACTTTGATCCATACCACCACTTCTAAAAGAATGTTGTTATTCGAATCTTTCATGTTTTAGCTTTCGAATTTGCTGAATAGGGTTTATCTTAAAACCCTAGCGATCTAGGATTTCATACAGAAAAGATCTCACAAAGTGGTAGCGCATATATGAATATTTATTTTTATGGTACCACTATACGGGATCTGTTCTCTGCGAGACATTTTCAGCATGGTAAGTCACTCTGCAGTTTACGTCTCCACGGGATGCGGTATCTGCTCGAGCTCTAAGAGCATCTCTAGTAGACACCGTAAACTCTAACCTTTAAAAACGTGTATATAAGACATGTAAAACCGGTTTACGGTCTAAAAGGGTCGAAATAGAACTACTAGACATCTTAAACACTCAAGGCCCAAGTGTGGCCCACATATTTTTTATGGTTCTCGTCTTTCTCAACACTCCCCACGTAAAGTGCCACGTGATGCCCTCCTGCGCAGCTGTGCACCGTCCCGCGCCACCCTCCTGCTTCGCCCCGCTCTTGGCCCCTCCCGCGCCACCGCCCCTGTTGGCCCCACACCACCTTGCTCCAAATGGGCCGCCGTGTCGACGGGATGCTGCCACGGCAGCCAATCGCCCCGAGCCACCCGTACTCCTAGCCCCACATTGCCATTGGTCCCAGTGTCACCGTAAACCTCCGCGCAACCCACTTCTGCACCCGCCGTGGCCGATTCCAGCGAGCACTGGCCTCTCTTGGTAGGCACCATTCGTCCCGGCCAAAATTAGTCGATGTTCGCTGGAATTTTGGTCGAATTTTGGCAAGTTCCGCTGCGACAGTGTCATGTCGCCTCCTAAAACTCCCCCCGCCAACTAACTCGTGGGTTTACATGCCCCCCCCCCCCGGGTTCGACCACGGAACCTTGGCATATAGGGGTGTGGGGTGCAAATTCTCGGTGCACCGAAAAAGTTTTTCAATTAGTCTCTATTAGGGTCAGTTTTTTAGCTCAACCCCCCCCCCCTCCCCCCCACAAAAAAAAGAGGTTATTTCTCGGTTGTTGGAGATGCTGTAACCACAACCGTTCCCTACTCCGGCCCATGTCGGTCAATGCCACAGCTGGAAAACTGATGTCTATCAGTCTGTACCTAACAATATCCTGAGGTTAGGCAAGGGAAATTTGCAGAATCTATCTGGCAACTGTGTGCAAATCTTGGAGGTTGCAGAACCAAGTGTCCTTCATGTTCGATCACAGGCAGCTGCGCCATATTCATTTCTGACGCACGTTGATCTCGGCAGGCTGCCTAATGTAATGTAAAGGTGCATGCCAACAACGGGTAGCTGTCTTTCCCTGCCAGCCTTGACATGTCCTTCCCTTCCGTGTACCAACAGTTCACTGTCGCAAACCAGTGCAGACCCGTGGATGTCGATGATGACTAGCATTAATCGTGTGTCAGAGCTGAGCTGAAGTCCCAGAGACGTATCATTTTTTTTTGGGAACCAGAGACGTATCATCTGATTTATCGAATCTGCACAGTAAAATGTGTTCAGCCAAAATTGCTCAAAAAAAAACTAAATCTATTCTCGAACTTAGCGGACGCTCGTTCCGCGTGATTCTCTTCTCTTCTTTTTAATTCTATGCATGCACTAAAATCGAAATTGCTGACATCATCAGCATTTAATGCAGAAATCTGTATATTTAAAAAACTTTATAGCTTAAACTATTTGTCTAATTTAGAATCCGTTTTTACCGTTGGGCTAGTCGTGATGAGATTTTCGAAACTAGATTCCATGTGATATGTTTCGATTAAATTTTTTTTAAACGAAAAGGTTATCCACTCTTAACACGTGAGTTATCCATGTCATAATATATAAGTTATTCACCTATAACATATAAGTTATCCACCATATAAATGGGTTGGATCGATGCATTCTCGGATTTCTTATGTGGTAATTTTTGTATTTTTTTTGCCTCATGAAACTTCGGTTGACCCATGTATTTTAGTCTAATTCATTAAATATGAGCTACGAGCTAGTTTAATTGGGACACGATAATCTAGGTATTAGTGTACCGTTAATGCGTTAGCATCGACGAACGAGTAAGGTCGATACCATAACACGTTTCGTCACTCCTACGCTATGAGAGCGGCTACGAGTAATTTCTCTGAGAGCGGCTACGAGTAAGGCTCGGTACCATAACACGTTTCGTCA
Source organism: Avena atlantica (assembly GCA_910589765.1). NCBI lineage: Eukaryota > Viridiplantae > Streptophyta > Magnoliopsida > Poales > Poaceae > Avena > Avena atlantica. Next base: position 458,348,691 of record OU342736.1, read on the forward strand.
CTCGTACGCTACGAGAGCGGCTACGAGTAATTGCTATGAGAGCGGCTACGAGTAAGGCTCGGTACCATAACCCCTAATGCTTTAGTTCGTACGCTACGAGAGCGGCGATGAGAAACGAGGTCGAGATGTTAGAATAACATTTTATATTCTGTTCGTAGTAGTTAAATATGAGCTACGAGCTAGTTTAATTGGGACGCGATAATATAGGTATTAGTGTACCGTCAATGTGTTAGCATCGACGAATGAGTAAGGCTCGGTACCATAACACGTTTCGTCACTCCTACGCTACGAGAGCGGCTACGAGTAAGACTCGGTACCATAACACGTTTCGTCACTCGTACGCTAGGAGTAATTGCTATGAGAGTGACTACGAGTAAGGCTCGGTACCATAACCCCTAATGTTTTAGTCCGTACGCTACGAGAGCGGCGATGAGCAACGAGGCCGAGATGTTAGAATAACATTTTATATTCTGTTCGTATTTGATTTTTTATAGTAGTGGATAACTTACGTGTTATTTGGTGGATAACTTACATGCTCAAGTATGGATAACTCTCGTGTTACAGATAGGTAACTTATGGATAAATAAAAAAGTTATCCATCTATAACACGTGAGTGTGGATAAATTTTGTAGTAGTGGATAACTTATATGTTATTGGATGGATAACTTACATGCTAAAGCCCGGATAACTCCTGTGTTACGGGTGGATAACTTTTGGTCCAAAAAAAAGTTGTCAGAACATAACAACATGGGATCTAGTTTCGAAGATCTCGTTACGACTAGCCTAATGGTGAAAACAGAACTTAATTCGGACAAACTGTTTGACCTAGAAAACATTTTGAATTTTCGTTTTAAATTCAGCTGGCTAATCGATTTTTGTCCCGCGTGTCTTGGCTGGTATCAGAATGTCCGCCCGATTTTGCCATCTATAGGGTGGTTGCCAGGGAGTAAAGTTTAAAAAGAAAATCCAAAACCTGCAAATGTGGTGTTTTTTAGGAAAAGGGAAAACAAAAGGTACTACTAGTACTTTTTATGAAAATGTGGTTTTTATTAGGCCTGCCCTTTAATGCCTAATATGTCTAGATGGGCTTAAACATGGGCCTTGAGCAAAACCATACGGGGAAAACATTAACATGCTCCAACTCGCAAGAAAGAAACCGCGAATCATATAAGAGCATCTGCATTCCCAGAACATCCATCCGAACATTAAAATTCGGTTCAGTCGCGTTTCCAGGAACCTTTTTTTTTGTCTGAATTCGGGCAAACTTCGGTTCGGACTTCTCAGGCCATTCCCAGGATCCCGAGAACGCCCTGGGAACGCCGGACGAAGCGAAAACGGGCGTGGACCAGCTCTGTCGGTGAGGGAAGGCCGAACTCCCGCCCTTTTCTTGCTCCTGGTCCCGCCTTTCTTCCCCATTCCCCCCACTCCTGCCACTTCGTCGAGATCTCGCCCTCCATGCCGCCCAAGAGTTTCGTCAAACCCAGATCGAAACTCGGCGAGGTTTCGGGGGGAAAAGAAGGCGAGGAAGCCGCGAGCGCCGACGATGAAGCCGGAGGGTGTGTCCTGCGCCGAGTGGGTGGCCACCACGCAGAGGAGGAAGATCGAGTCGGACGAACGGAAGGGCAGAAAGGAGAGGGCGAAGCTCAGGCAAGAACAAGAGCACGCTGAGGAGGCGGCGATGAGGGCGAATCCGGCGAAGCAGGCGACGATGTCGCGCGCGTAGATGATGGCGAAGCAGATCGGTCTGACGCCTTATCCCCCCACTGGGGAAGCCAGGCAAGCGTCGGCTCGCCGGCCGGATTCCCGCCGATCTCACCCGCCAGCTTCCAGGAGAGCCAGGCGAACGCTTGGCAGAGGTACTCCTCGTCCCCCGAGTTCGACGACGGGTTCAACCCGAACATGGTCTTCCCCTGCCTCGCGCCTCGCCCTCCTTCGGCCATCAACATCCCCTACTCCACCTCTTCGGCGTACGCGGGTCCTTCATCGGCGATGCGCCACGGCCCACTGCCTTTCGACAAAAGCTCGTCGCAAGCAACCTACAGCGAGGCCGACGCGTACAACCTGTTCGGCGGAATTCCGGCACTAAGCGTCTCCAGGCTTCAATCGAGAAGTGCATCGCTGACACGAGGGCACACGCTCGAGAAGAGGGCCAAGAAGAGCAACGAGAGGTGGGCGCAACTGCTCCAGAACCAAGACCAACTATGCCGCCAAGAAGAGGAACACGGATCTCCAGTTCCTGATGGGCGGTGAGGATACGTCGACAATGAGTTCACCGGTCAAGGCCTAGTACATGGCGCGCCTCAATGCCATCCTCCAGGAGGACAATGTCGAGATCACGCCTGCCACTGCGCCGAATGCCCCTGCGCTGAACGCCACTGCTACGCCGAGCTCCGCTTCCACCACCTCCAACCAGCCGGCATCTTCCGGCGAGACGCCCGACCCCGCCGCATCGACCACGCCGCAGGAGCCCATCCCCATCGACGACTGATGGCCGAGCCTTTTTACCCGGTTCTATAATAATTTTGTCGCCGGACTTGTTGGGCGTAATTCTATTGAACACCTTTTGGCCGAGCTCTCGCCGGCGGGAACGATAAAAATTGAAATATGTCGCTGTTTTCTCTTCGCCTGGGAACACGGCCTGGGAACGCAGGTGAAAAACTCGGCGTTTCCAGACCGAAATCTAGTTTTGTTCGGCCAAAAAAAGGAATGATCGGTTTGTCACCTTAACTCCGTCCCCCACACCTCGAAGAGCCACACACTTGACCGAACTCCGGTCCCATCCTTCCAATCCCTACTGAACCAGGAGCATGGTCGCCGTAGTGTGTTTATTCCGCCTCGTCGACGCTACACGCGCCGAGCGTAGATCGATCTCTCTGGCGTGGTTGTGGGGAATTTCAAGGCAGACAATTTGATATATATATATATATAATATATATATATATATATATATATATATATATATATATCGGAGTCTATATGCTCTAGTAGAAGTGATTTTACCAAAGAGTCTAGAAGTAGTTTCGAGAGTCCGAAAGTTTGTGACGGGATTGACTCTAACTCTTCGCATACTTGATGGATTTGATCATGGATCGGTTCGTTGACTAATATGGATAGGGAGAAGGCCTTGGAAGGTTCTAGAGGTGCTCAAGTGCCCTTGGATCAAAGGTATAGGAATCACATGGCCTAGATAAAATCTTCCACACTATATATTGAGGGGAAACCCTATTTTTTGAGGAGGCCACCCCTTGTCACGAATTTGTCTCTCCTTACCAGCCACCAAAGGGGGAGAGGCTCCTCCACACGAGAATCAAGTCCAAGGAATAATGTGAGGAAAGGGACCCCCTTCTTGTCGCGCGTAGGAGGGATACACCCGCCACCATGACCTCCATCTCCTCCACGCGGCTGCTTCTTTTCATCAACCACTCCATCAAGACTCTGGTCCCCATGGCCATGTGTGTGTAATTTCCACTGTAGGTGTGGGGTATATAAGGGAATTGAATGAGATCTCTTAAGTAATGATTAGTAGTCGTTATCTATGTGGATGCTAGTTTGAAGATGATCTTGGTGATATTTTATGCAACTTTCCTATGCGTAATGCTTGTTACCAGTGAGTAAACATGGTTTCAGTTCTAAAATTTTATTTTCCATCATATATATTATTTTGGTACTTATCTGCAAGTTGTATTATCTATTCTAGTGTTAAACCTACAAACTCTAAAGTGACAACTAAGGAAAACAAGGGGATGTTATAATTTGAGGAGTTCATATGTTCATGGAGTATTAATATGTTTTCATGATGACTGGAAAAGGACATCCTTAATCACCCTAAGTTCCAAGTCGGTCCAGGTAAAGTGGAAGGGTAGGATAGTAGATGTTGTGCAAGTTTCCACTATACGCATGTACATCTATACTTAGAACACATGCCTACATACAACAGAACTAGAACTAGTGCCACTATTTGATAATGCAAATATTGTTACATTAATGATCTCATCCATGTAACACCCTTATTGGTCACCCCATCCGTGCATTTTGATTCATTACTTGCTCTTAACATGAAAGCTCTCTTAAATTTCAACAGTTTACTTTTTAGTTCTTTATTTTCTTGTACTTTTACTTTCACTTTTAAATACCTCAAAGCATTCATCCTAGTTTATTTAGTTTGTTTAGTGCAAGATAATAAAAATAGTATCACTCTGATTTGAAACAATAAATAACTTAACCTTCTTGCTCCTCTGAATCGGTACTCATATACTTCCATATTGAAGATCTTAGTATCCGCTACGCTTAGCACGTTGCACAACCAATTAATGGCGTCATGAGTCGTGGAAGAAGTAAGCGACGTGCTATCACCGCTCGTGCTCCACAAGTTCAAGCTGGCCTTATCCAGCTTCCATCTAGTCTCCTCCCTGTCCGTCGGTGCTGGATCTACTGCAAGGAGAACTCATGAGGTGGTGCAAGAGGGAACTGAGCGACTAGAACTAACCGAAGAGGTAGCGGCCGGGGCAGACATGAACAACACAGAGGAGGGCGACCATCAGTGAAGGAACAAAGCCTTTCCCAAACGCAAGAGTCCGAGCAATGGAGAAGCACCATTCGGGGAGAAGTTAGGGGCGGCGTGAGACCTGAACCAACTGGACGGATGGAAAATATTTATCCACTCTTGATCCATCAAATAGATACTGAGTCGATGGTGAAAAATAGCAGAGAACCATCCCAGGATGACTGCACACATAGACGCACACCTACTAACACGTCCTGAATAACCATATGCTCTCAAATACGTGGAACTTAGAACTCAATGTTGTACTCCCTTCGTTTTAAAATAGAGGTGTGCTTCGGTCCCCCCCTAAACTTCTTGGGCCGTTTTATTTCTTTGATCCGTCAAAACCCATATCGAGGCCATGTATATCTCTGTATATGTGTACTCGGTCGAACCGGGTATAATCCACGCTCCGGACGGCTGATCCCACCTCCTATTATCGCGATCTACGTTTTTGCGTGTCATATTTAAATTTTTTGTTGTTGTTGTTATATAACTTACGATTTTCGCATTCTGGAGACATATAAGTATACGTGTACGGTGAGTATACGTATAAGATGACCATATATATTTCGGGTGAGTTCGTACGGTCCTTTAAACAATCGGTATCGAGTTTTTGTTTGTCAAAGTTTGAAAAGAAGGAGGAAGGGGGGGGGGGGGGGGGGGACCGAAGCAAAAGTGTTTAAAATATAGATTTTTTAGTTTTGTGAAGCAAATGAGTTTATTTGGAATGAATCTACAAACTAAAAAAAGTCTAGATACATTTTTTTCATAAACCTAAAACATCTTATATTTTAAAATGTAGGGAGTATATGTAATGTGCCAGCAAACCATCCTTAGTTACCAGAAAATATGTGTAACCAGTGTTGGTTGCATGATCGATACGAGTTGTGTAACAGTTGGAAGACAAGTATAGCTCCGGCCTTCTTCATCATCTACTGCGCTTCTTCTGGAGTTATGAATGCTTGATCAATTATAGACAAAGGTCAAAAGGCTACACATGGTCCTTAGGGCGGGTCCAAAGAGCAGGGCAGAGGGGCTCTCACCCTGGCCCAGGAGGTCGTGTCACTGGCCCAAGATTTGTTTGTGTACCCATGCTTTTGAACCCCAATAATACAGAATAATTCTATAAAATATAGATAGCACAAAGTGAAGGCTACCATGTCTCTATTCCGACTTTTTCTACCCTAAAAAATACTTTAACATCTATGAATATTTTCTTGATGCTATGATTTGCCTATGGTCTTCCCAGATGTGCCGAACAACACCGGCTCCCATTTATATTTCTAAGGTGGTGAGCGTTAATTAATGTAGACTAATGATGCAATTATATAACTATATCATTCTACAAGCAGCTCTGCTTATTTCCAACATTTCTACTTGTCTCCATCATACATATTTGATAGATAGTGTATACACGTGTACACAAGGAGAAATTGGTAGAACTAAGTATCAGTGTATATAGTATGCCCGATCAACAGTAATAACTTTCAAATATCTTCACCTAGATTCCAATGACCATAAATTATCTAATCTCGCTTTGATCTACCGAACAATGTGGCCATAAGGTCTCATTCCTTCTTCTCTCAAGCCTACGACAACCCCCAAGCAGTTGGTCGCTATGACGCAGCAACAGATCATCGCTGGCAAGGGCCAGCTAATTTTTTATTGCATGATCATAACTAGATTCCTATGTGCGCCCTGGGGTGTATTTGTCAGGCATTTTGTTTGATGAGACGACCTCCACCCTCCACCCCCCGCGCGCGGTGGATGTTAGTCAGAGTGATGACATGGGTTAGGAAAATTATTTGATGACATGGAGAAAGAGGACGTAGACAAATAAAACCGCGGACAAATCTGATGGAAGGATGCATGGGTAGATAAAATTGATGATAGGCATGTTTGATGAGCTCCTCGGGTGTTATCGTGAGGTAGAAGCTTGTATGACTAAATGCAAAGTCCAGATCACTTTATGGCACAAATGGATGTAGTGCGAGTTGGCCACCAACACGACCAATGAACTCACAATGGTTTAGCAGACCCATCAAAGAACTCACGATGGTTCAAGACATCCATATTAGCATGAAGGCCTAATATTTCACCATGACATAGCGCACGCCTGGAAGAAAAGAAACAACACCGAATTATCCTATATAGGCTGCACGACAAACCTAATCTGCCTAAACGGGCAAGTCGGACGACAGTATTGGACAGTCCCGTAGGTGCAAAGGGAGGGCAGCGCGTTTCTGCGATGAGAAGATGATTTATGGCCCGCCTCCGGTGCTTAGAGCTCATTCTTACAGAAGCTCAGCTCGTCCAACGCTGAAAATGAAAAATAAAGAGAGAGCGGCAAAGACGAAGAAACCGAGGAAAACAGAGAAATCAAATAAATAAGGGACAACATACCAAAGGATACGTCGTCAAGGAAAGCGTCTCCTATCGAAACGAAGAACGATGGTTACCACCAAAATAATATCTCAAGTAAAGCAGCAAAAGAAAAAGAGCACACACCACATGACGGTTGTTCGACAATCATCTAGATACGTGTGCGCATGTCAAAGAGAACACACAAGATACACATCTTAAGCCAGAGCGTTCTTGGTACCCTTTGCTCGGCTTCTTGGCCGTGTTTTGTTTATTTCCTTCTTCACACGAATTTGTTCTTTCAACATTTTGGTTTTTGTAGGGTTGTATTGGTTATGTTATTTACGGGTTTTCTCAATTTTTTGAAAGATTTTCTACTTCTTCTTCATCTTGGTCAGCTTACTTCATTCGATTCTATTCTTTTAGACGTGATGCTTGGTTTTAAACATTTTATCTTTTCAATATTTTTTCTTTTCAATGTGTTTTTCTTCAAGTGTGTTCGCTTTTCAACGGGGTTGCCGAAAAATTAAAGCAGGAGAGAGGGAGAGAACAGACGTAGTAGGTAGCTGCACCACCCGCTCCGCTCCGGGTATGGTCACTGGACGCACGTATGCAAACTATGGCGATGGTGAGATAAAACCGTGCTAGCAAAACTAAACACATGTAGAGGAAATCGAATGGAACAAACAATAGGAAATAAACGCAAATAAAACAAAAGAAAAACTAAAAGAAAACCCATAAAAATAAAGAAGCAAAGGAAAACGATGGAAAAGGTAGCCGCGCTCTCCTCCCAGTCTAGCTGGCATATGCCGTTCGCTCTAGAAAAAGAACCCAAAGGGAAAAAGTGGGAGATTTTGCCCGATGTGCGGCGGCGTATGGTCGCTCACGTCCGTGGTTTGTTCCACCGACCGCTCCGGGTGTAGTTACCGGACAAACGGGTATGACTAACCGCGAAAGTGAGACTAACACACTGAAATAGGGTTTTGGGGAGAGAGGTAACACTTTGCATGGGAAAAGGATAAAAGACATGTTTTATATACGAAGAGCTTTCGTGAAAGCTTCCAAGGGACAACATGTGACTCGCGGGTAGATGTGACAGAAAGTCAGGGCCCAATGGCATATGTGGGAGCAGAGGTCTCGCCCGTGTGGTACCCATTGCACGATCTCCCACGAGGTCCCATGAATGACGAGTACTGCATGCTCCTAGATCATACAGCCGTGGGCTCCAGGGCCCGACGGATGCGGAGCTCTCAAGTGGCCCGAACGCCTCTCACCCAGCGTGCTCCTACCGGCAGAAGATGATGTTGGTCCCAATGTGCGTGCTTGGTCCACCATCCAATGACATAGGTCATGATAAGGTCGCGTGCGACCAGCCTCATGGTAGGCCCGTCTCCTAGAAGAGGGGGGCTATGTCGTGATGACAAAGCTTGTCCTCCCCAACATGCATCCCACAACCATAAATAGTGGTGGAGACATGGATAGCCAAATGAGGCGAGACTTTCAACAACTCTTATTTACTATGATATTTCTCTCGCGGAATACTAATGTTTCTTCAAGTATTTTGTGTGTGAACAAGTGGGGGAGCTTAACACACATTATTTAGGGGCCAAGAACTCTAATCATGTGGTGGTGGTGGAAAAGATAACAATGTCAATGACTCCTCAGTCGGTCCACTGCCGGGGACATGGAGAACCAGACGAGCACTGGCGTCTACTCATCATTTGAGAGAGCGACTAGCTCTAATTACTGAGCTTAAAATTTGCTATAAGTATGATAGGAACTTATTTATAAGGTCACACAAGCAACATATTTCCGTAAAGGAGAAGCAATATCTCCGGTCTCTTCATGTACTAACAGTTCTACAATGCAAAATTATGAACCTATTTACGAGATTTTCCAATTACATAGAGACAATTACATTGATCACTAATGAATCGATGTTGTAATTTTGCAATGCAATAGGAGTAAGTTAATCAAATTTGCAACTGAGAGAAGTAAAGAGTGAGACCTGATGAGAGAAATCATAAATGAAATTGAAAATTGCGGCGGTTAGTATGGTGGACTATATATGGCGGTGCTCTTCTACACACCGTGCCTTGCATCTTGGCAGACTTAGGAGTTGATAATGACTAAGGGTAAACTATGATGGCCAGATACAACGAGGAATCATAACCATAACTTTGGCATTAATGCATTTTCTGTAGTCGTGGGGGAAGGGGGCATTGGCCCCCTTGGCATGTATCACCATAAGTGGTGGGCTGCTCTCGGCGGTGGTGACAAAGAGAACAATTGCAACGACTCCTCCTCTATCGGTGGAGTCTATGGCTCCACTGATGAAGACTTGGAGAAGCAAATGAGCACTGACGTCTACTCATCTTTCGGGTGAGCAACCAGCTTAGAGGAGTGACCAGCAAGTTTGGCTTGCTTAGGGCAGCCACAATGTTGCTATTGCTCAATCTGACATAAAGGTCAATTTGGCTTTGGTATGAAATATAGAAAGATCTCCACAATGTAGTGGTTCCAAATATTTATAAAGTGGGTCATGTCATCAAGCTAAAACAACACAGGAAGCAAATATGGAACTACCCTCACAGTGTAGGAATCTATTTCTAAATGAAAAAAGACAAATTTGGCATCAGAGCAACTACTTGCTCTGGTTCCTAGTTTTATTTCATTTGAAACCATCTCCACATTATAGGAAACTAGTTTTAAAAGCTAAAAAGCAAAAATGGAACCATTTTTGACTACACATTGTGGGTTCCCTAAACCTTGGTTTCCTACGTTATCTTTAGTACAAAGAGCTCTAATCGTAGTGAACATTGATTAAAATTTCTGAACTATATTTTTAGTTCCATTTGAAATCTAGACTACAATAACATTTTTGCATGATGTGTGTTACTTATTGGTTCTTCTTGCTAGAGTAACCTTGATGGAGTACTTGAGAAAGAAATTGCTTTACTTTTTTTTTCTCGTGTTCACATGATTGTGAGACTTTGGGAGTAGATCAAGGATGTATAGTGTTCTCGAATGGTGGCGAATCTAGGATTTGGTGCTAGGGTGGAGAAACTAGACACAAATTTTTTTAGTGACACAAAAATAACATGTAGATATACGCGCCTAAAATTTGATATAAGCATGATAGAAACTTGTTTATAAGGTCTCACAAGCAACATGTGTCTGGAAAGGAGAAGTAATATCTCTGGTCCTCTTCATATACTAACAGTTCTACAAAGCAAAATTATAAACATATTTCCGAGATTTTCTAGTTACAACGAATCAACCACATTGATCACAATGTGTAGCCAAATCTAGTTTCAAATTCAATATTTGGCTTTTGGAACTAGTTCTATACATTGTGAGGCTAGTTCCAAAACTAACAAAAGTGAGAACCGGAGCCTTGCTCCGATGCCAAATAGCTCTTTCCAAATAAAATACTATTTCTCTATGTACTACTTGCAGGTCGTGTGTATGAGTTAGGAAACTGGCAGCAGAAGTTCAACTTTCTTGCTATTTTCTATTCGTTGGTGGGACATCATAGTGCAGATTTTTGGAACCAAAACGTTGTGGTACTCTTGCTATATATCAGGCTATAGCCAAATTCAACCCTTTAGCAGATTTAGCCATGGTAACATTGTGGCTGCTCTAATGAATCGATTGTAAAAATGCAAAAGGAATAAGCTAATCAAATTTGCAAAGAGAGAAGTAAAGAGTTAGACCCGATGGGAGAAATTGTAAATGAAATTGATAGCTGAGATGGTTAGCATGGTGGACTATATACGGCGGTGTTGTTCTACTCATTGTACCTTGACATCTTGGCGGTCACTTTGTCATGTGTTACGATTAGTGGTCTAGGACGATATCTTCAGCCTTACCTCATTAATACGGGGGCTCACTTTGGAGGCCCGGTCCTTTTCCGGTTAGCTGAGTCTTGTGTTACCGAGTGGGATTGTCCCGTCAGCGAGGTGGACGTTGACTCGACAGGTGTGCAACCACGGGACACATGTAGAAGCCGGAGCGTCGATTTCGAAAACCGCAGTCATTTGTAATGCATCGGATTTGCCCTCTTGGGTGGTACAAGAACACCGGCTAAGATGGTGCATGTCCTCAAGGCTGGTGTGGAAACCGGAGCTACACTGTTCCAGAACTGGTCTTGAGTTGTAGGGTGTCGGCTTGGGCACTGACGGCTGGGAATAGCCGAGGGATCGACCAACTGTCTACCATATGTTTGTTTTTGATTTCCAAACGGAGTAGTATTTCAATTTTTTGGATGAGTCAGCAATCGTATAACCGCTCTGTAAAATAGTACCGGAGCCCGCCCGTCCATCTATCTATTATATACTAAAAGCAATATAAGGGTGTTTTTCGAGACACCAGGTTGATCCACATCATCACAATTCTTTTGATGGTTAGATCTAAAACCGACGGCTAAGATTTAATTAGATATTAGTAGTAACGTAATTGTGTAGTCCGGTTGACACGTCCATGTGCAAGATGCTTCCGTACCGCTTCAAACATAAAAGATGATCGCTAGAGTTTTCAGTTATAAAAACTCACGTTAGAATCGCACAAGTCAGGCTTCTCAAAAAAAAAATCGAAAGTCCTATTCTGATACGACTCGAGCGGCCTCCTCCAAATAAAACTAGCTAGAGAAAAGGAGAGCTCCCATACCATCGTAGTAGGAAGACCGTAGCCGCACTAATTATCCTAGAAAAATTATTAGCATGTCAAGGAGTATACTGGCAGGAGTCTGCCTCTCATTAAAGATATGCTACTTCTACTTCTCTCTCTCTCTGTTAGCCGAGGAGTGTGCTCGGCTGCTGCCACCGTCAACTCAAGCCATCTGATAGACGGTGGTTCAAAGCTACCAACGTCCTACTGCAGCTCCTAACTATTTGCATAACAATGTTCTACTTTTTGCATGCACAAATAACATGATCATATCCATGTATAGTTTCATTTTGTACGGACCAGAAGCTTGACTCTAAAGTTGATCGATCCAGCCGGTCCGTGTAAAATATGTATTGACTCATAGCTCAACTCTGAACTTGATCGATCTGGCAGAGTCGTTCAACTTGGATGGATATGGATGTACTTCGTCCTCCATTAAGAATTATCTTGCATTTTGGATATAGTCAAAATCAAACTTTATACATTTGACCGAGAATATAAGAAAAATATTTACATCCATAATACTAGATGTACATAATACGCAAATATAGTTTATGACTATTATAATAACATATATTTTATATTTTAATAAATATTGATAATTTTCCTTAAATATTAGATCATATTGAAGGAAGTATTATTTTGGATAAATATAGAACACGATGTAAGTGTTGGGGTTGTTTCCAAGGGAACTAATTAACGCTGGCACGAAAAAAACTACACACGGTTCTAGAAAGTTAATATGTTTATACATACATGAATGTGTACACAAGAATCTATCTATTGCTCCCAGAAAGGTGGACTAACCTCCTACTCCGTAGATGGCAATGTTTATACATTCTTTCTTTGCATTTGACATTTCTACATTCTTTGTTTGCGTTTTGATGTTTCTCCAAAGCTGAAGTGATGAAACTTTAAAAGACCAGGCCCATAAAAGTGGACTAACCTCCTAAATTCAATAAGTAGCGCATGCCATATTGCTACCCATTTCATAATGTATGTGAGATCTTGTGATCGTCAAATGTACCTTGACAAGTGTGGTACCTAAACCATGACCAGAAGGTCAATAGTGGCTCTTTTCCTTACCGACATTTTAGAATGTTAAACTTATAATGTTGTTCCGCTTGATTTCATGTTTTTATGCTACTCATTCAGAATTCCACCTTAAATCATCTCATCATTACTTGGGTCAGCCATAATTATTATTGACCACAATTGATAATATTTTTTAATTACGCATGCATCTACTACAAAATGACCGACAACATATCTCAACCTCACATTCTTATCGAATACGTAACATATAAATACTATAGATTGTGGTAAGAACTATAAAATATACATCTAATATTAGGTACAAGCGACAAATATGGTCATAAATATGCATGCTGCTTTTTCTAAATGGAATATCATCATTGACATATAAAACGGATGATGATTAAACATTCCCCCTGCACATGTGATGTTTATTTGCTATAATATTTGAAATTTTATTTAACCAAATTGCTCTAAGTTACTTTTGATGTATCAAAGATGATACCCTCGCATTAATCCACATCATCTAAATTATTTTTGATAGTTAGATCAAAAATTCACGGCTTGGATTTAACCGGAGACTACGTAACAATCTAGGACACAAACATACTTTGTGTTCGGCCGGACACGTTTTTGTTAAATAGAGAAGTCAAGTAGCGTATGGGCCTGAGGAAAAAGAAAAAATGCCTAGAAGGATCGATCGGTCATGGAGAGTCAATGCATGTTACGTTAGCAAACATGCCAATTAAACCAGCAAATATTACTATATGCCGATCGATTGTCTAAAGAGTCCATGTTTGTTAAAACAGAATACTTGCTACCTAAAAAAAACAGAATATGTGCAATCTAACAACATCTTACAAGTCAAAGATTTTTTTCTAGGCCATATCAATATCTAAAGATGTAATTAGGGAGACCCCTGGGAGCCTCCACAGAGCTCGGCCCATTCTGGCCGTATGCGCGGTCGACTCCACACAGCTCCGCCGTACGCACCCGCTGCTGCATCTGGGGCCTTCTTGCGCTAGTCCACGTTGTCAGCGGCGTAGTAGGATTGGGTTGCGTTTTGGTCGGCGTAAGAAGAAGGACGGCAGGGAGTGGCGGGGTCGGCTACCGTGTATGGGAGGAGTCGCCCGTGGGGTGGGTGAGTATTAATTAACCCATGAATGTCGATGCTGGGCTAGCAGATTTCTTCTAGGGAGCATGGCAGTAAATACATTTATTTACCCTTAGATATTGCCCTGAAAATATACGACGGTTCAATATAGAATTTGTTCTCTTTGTTTAAAAAAATCCGTACAATACATATTTAGTGTGTTGTACCTAAATCTACGTCAGTGAACTATTTTCTCTAGAAAAATATCACTCAAAAAATCGCAACATATGTGTACATGGACATTTCACGAATTCGTCCGTATATAAGTAACACTATATATAGTCTAAAATTTGTAAAAGACAAGCCTTTGGTGTTAAAGAAATAGAAACAAGAAAATCCGGTTAATAAGTAACACTTAAATATATACTCTGAAATTTGCTGACGCCAAGGGATTGGTGTTGAGAAAATAGAAACAAAAAGGAGATATTGCTTGAGTCTAGATAAATTGATGGTATATGCGATCATCCGAACAAAGCAATAGCTAATGGGATAAAGTAGCTTCACATCACCCGCCATAGAAAATATCCAAGTTTATTTTTCAGTGGTCCAGTTTGTTTGTCAAAAGTGTTGTCAAAACTCACATAGATCCCGAAATGTTTGGAAAAAGGTTAAACCTCCTATAAATTTAAGATGTTCCAATTAAAGTAGAATGATCTTCTAAAAACACATCTTACAAAATATTTACATGACATGCACTTAGTGTTAAACTAATTATAACCAAAACAAGCATGCTCGCATCTACATAAATTTATGGTATATGCATCGACAGATAAAGCTATAACTAACATTTAGCGTACCTTCAGGTCAACATCCAAAGAGAACCTGCCTGTTGATTTTCAATAATGGTTAGATTAGGTTGTCGGAAGTGTATTCGAAATTCATAAAGATTACCAAATGTCACAAAAAAGGTTAAACCTTCCAAAAAGCCAAGAGTTTCTGTTAAGCAAACAATGATCTATTAAAACATCCCATCATGAAAAACATATAACCCAACTTCAAAATGACGACATGTTTATAAAACTCATCATGATGGATATATAGAACCGTACAACCCAAATCCACTAAGCATCAAAAAGTTTAGAGAAATATTCAAATGACAGAATTTCATAGGCTAGCCTCAATCATATTCGATCCTATTTCCAAATCAAACAAAGAAATTCAAAAAATAGAATGATAGATTTTAGAATTTAGAATCCAAGTTCAGAAAAACTCGAAAAAACACATGTAAAATCTCTTGAAAGTTATTTCTTAAGATGTTTTACCCAAGGTGCACATACCTCTTATTCTCATCTATAAATAATGATCTAGACATATTAATTTTTGGAAGTGTCTACGAGAGCAAAACAACTAAAACAAGCACCAACAAGAGAGATGCTCATTAAATGCAAATGTCATGTTTGGTTGCCACGAAGTTTCATCTTTAATATATTTTTGGTAGAAAACTTAGACATTATTATATCTCTTTGGTGATGAAACTAATTAGAAACCAATAAAAATAGACTAACCTCACATGGTTGAAAACCGATAGAGACACCCACATCAAAAAGTGGTAACTAATATCATTTATCATTTTCCTAGGGATATTAATTCCTATCCCTAAACTACCAAGGAGTAAAAAAATAACAAAGAGAGATATTGAGTGGTTCTATTGAGTAAAAAGCCTTGCTCACACCATGCAACAGAACCTAAAGAATACTTGAGAGGTTGAACAATGGTTACCCTATATCCCTACACCTTTCGGTAGAAAAATATAAACATTAATCGGTGTCACTGGTCATAAAATTGCTTAAATCAACCAATAAAAAATAGACTAGCCTAATATTGTATAAAACTGATAGAGACAGCCACATCAAACAGCGTGACCCTAACTAGGATTGTTAATGATAGATTTTCTATGGATACACTCATCAAAATACAGCCTGCCAAATTGCTTCTCCATCCCTCAACAAACATGGATGGAAAAATGACAAAGAGAGACATTTAATTGGTTCAACGAAAAAATTTCCTTGGTCACACCATCCAATAGACCCTTAACTACACTCGAGAGGCTGAAAAATGGTTATACTACATCCTCGACACATTAGCGGCTTATCAAGTTGAGAGGAATCGGTTGAGTTTGAAATAGTGGACTATTAACCTGGTGTCCATCTTACTTGATCTAGGGAATTGATTGTTACACGGTGATGTGAGCAAGTTAAAAAAAATCAAATTTCAATCCTAACAAAAGCGAATAATATCGTATTTTCTACTTGAGTTATGTTAACAGTCCGGTCCAAGTGGACACATGCTCAACACATTTGCAAGACGCTAGAGAAAATATCAGTAAATTACAACTCATACTATCCTTGGAACTATAAATTTATTTCAGAGTTTTTTACATATTTCTATTTATATGTTTCTATATTCTATAGTATAGTAAGAATATCCTTGGAACTATAAATTTATTTCAGAGTTTTTTTTGGACAAAATAAAATTGATGCCCTCGCATTTGCGAGGGCCTAGTTATCAGAAAATTCAGAGCACGCACGTGGAACAGACGCGCTCTCGTGATCCGGAAAAAGAACCCAGAAGGCAATCGGACTCGGACACCCTCCGCGCATTGATAACTTTCCAATTTTCAGCGATCGCTGTGGAACTGCAACCGTGGCGCGCAAGGATTTCTTTCCCGCGCAAGGGTGGCAAACCTGGCGCTCCGCGTCTCCGAGTTCTGGCCGGAGTGCAGAGCAGAGCCGAGCCGACCTTGCAATTGCCGCGATCCATATAACCAATTCACAGCGATCCGGCAGCATCCCATCTTCCCTGCAACCTCCGGATCGAGCCCCTGAGTCCCCGTCAAGCCAAGCCCTAGCGGAAAGCAAAGCAAGAAGACGAGAGACCGGAGCATGGCTCCCTGTCCCGCTCTGCATCCGCGCGCATCCTCTGCAGCTTCGTTCTTCCGCGCGCCGGCGCCGTCGTGCGCGGATCGCGTCAGCTTCGACCCCTCCCGCGTCCCGATGCAAGCCGACGCCGCCAGCGACGGCAAGCGGCGACGCCGCCAGGGAGGTGACGACGACTCCCGCGCGAGCAAGAAGCGGGCGATCGGGCGCGTCGCTTCTCCGGTGGCGCACCTTTCCTGCGCCAGGATCAGGCCGTTCGTGCACGCGTCGCGCCAGAAGGAAGAGACCCGGGACATCGCCCGCGCCGTCCGCGGCGACGCGCACGCCGTGATCATGAAGCAGAACATCGTCAGGAGCATTTCTTGCAAGAAGATCGAGCCGACGCCGCGCCCCAAGAAAGAGACTTCGTCATCGACCCAGGCCAGAGCACGCACCGTCGCGCACGGCGTGATCACGAAGCAGAAGGCCGGCGAGAATATTCCGTCCAGGCCGGCGGTTCAGGCGTCGGGCATCAAGGATAAAACGAAGTTCTCCAGCGTCGGCGTCCTCCGCAACGGCGCGGACAGCGTGGTCAAGACGAAGCAGGAGGCCAGCGAGCGCGTCCAAGCCACCGTCACGAAGAGCATCCCGCAGATCCGGCCACCGGCGCCCGCGGCGAACCATCAGGTTCCCCACGCCCCGCAGGATGCGCTGCGTGCGGCCCTCGCCGCCGCTCGCCAAGCTCGGGACAGGCGGCATAACGTCTACGGGCGGCAGAGGGAGGAGGCTCGCCGAGAGCTGGACAAGGTGGTGCAGACGGTCTTTTTCAACGACCCCTACATCACCTATGAGGACGTGCTTAGGCCCTGATCATTTCATGCTGGGATTCTTCTAGTTCTTGCTACGGTTTGGGATCATGATCTTGTATGTCAACCCGAGAATTTTGCAGTTAGATCGTAGTGATTAATCATTGGCATTTTGGTTGTGAGCGAATGGCTTCATTAATTGGTCTTGTATTACGGCCAATCTTTGTGTGACGATGTAAGTTGTAAACATTATACAAATCAATGAAGTTGTGAATTCCTCCTGCTTTCTTGAATTTGTTGAACTGGGTTATTAGTATTTCTATGGAAAATACGATTCAGGTTTATATTTGCCTATTCTGAACTGAAATAATGTATTTCGAAAGAGAGGTGTCACAGTTCTTCCTTCTTCTCTTTCGTCTAGATCGAGATAAGTTGGACATAAATCTCTTGAAAGTGTTTGTGTGTGCACCTTTTAAACCCTAAACCCTAGGCAGCTGAACAATCAGTAGAACTTGAGAAAAATTGGCAAGCACCAAATCCAGTGCAAAACCATGAATGTTACACTAGGAAAAATGTTTTAGAGCAATGATAACTAAAAATGTAAGATGTAACATACCCAAGGATGCAGAATGTAACATATCTGAAATAACAACACACTTTACTATTATATTGAGCTTATCAATTGTTTGATCAAAGGCGTCGTTGCCAATGGCAGCTAAAATTAGCTCATGTTTCAAATACAGAAGCTAGTGTTCAACCGAAAATGCAACACCACACTTATGTTGGGTCCCCGACACCATCATTACCATTGATTTGTTGGAGATTCGTGCAAACTATTTTACAAAAAGACCCTTCCACATTAGTTTAGATTCATGCAAGATTTATTAGAAATCTAAAACTGCTTTGAATCTTGCGGACACATACACGATTCAATAGCAATGGTAAAACAAATAGGAAAAATAACCAAATTAATAGTAGAAAAAAATAGAAAAATAACAAAAATTTGAAGATACATACAAATTTCAGCAGACCCAGATAAGAAACATACAAGTTTCAACGCCAGGTGGAGCTCGGATTGTTTTCAACTTTATAAGGGGACATAAGTGCAAATGTGTGACAGTTATTGACTTCATGAACTCTGGAAGCATCTCCAATAATCGTGGGACACATATGATGTTGGGTGGCCAACGTATTTGCGGTAAATCCGCTCTCCTGTTCAACCAATTTCACTCAATCAAATATTGAAACAATAGAACAGGAAACCACAAAAAAAATACATAATTCTTGGTTGTGCTAAGCAGAGTTCAGGAACATCCTTCTGCTGTCAGGAATCATAACCACCACTTTGGCATGACCAAATCACACCATAAATGCATCAATTGACATTAAACTTCCACTAAGTGATTAATACCACAAAATAGTGAGGAAAATTGAAAAAGAAATTAAGTAGAACCAGATGGATGCATAGCCATATAAATCACTTGTGCCTAAATAACGAAGATGCTACCAATCCAAGTGAGAATGTATTGGATCTATTTCTATGTAATCAAATTGGATTACATAAAAAACAATTTTTTTTGTCTGATGTCGAGGGGTTATCCTTACTAAAGATATATAATCTTATCAAGCAGAATTGGCATGTGAATCCTATGTGTGCTTTTTGTCATCTTAATGAGACAATCAAGGACTTGTTTTTCCAATGCAATTTAGCTAGATCTATATGGTCAGTTACCCAACCAGTTTCGGGCTTGTATCCACCTTGTAGTATTGTTAATATTTTTGGGAACTGGTTACATTGTATTGATCACAAATATAAGTTAATTTTTTGGGTTGGTGTGATTGCCATCATATGGTCACTATGGCTATATAAAAATGATAAGGATTTTAATTATAAACTTTTTTCTTCTATGCAGGTTATTTACAGGTGCACCAACACCCTCGTTTCTGATCGGTGCTGCATCGTGCGAATTATCGCGACCTTTTTACTGAGGTTTGTACGCAGCTGAAGGATATGGCGCGAGATTTGTTTATCCGTCATGGATGACAACATAATCTTTGGTTAGGCCCTTCTTCAGCATCCTAGGCGTTTTACAATTTCTCACTTTGATATGTAATCCGCCTTTTTTATTTTTGGTTTTCGTGGACCTTGCGACTTAATCGGCTGTGTGCATCCTAGCTATGCAGAGACCGGGTGTAATACTTTAAGTAATAAAGCGCCTTTTATCGAAAAAATGAAATCAAATTGGATAAAATCAATAAAATACCCGATTGATGAATCCCTAACTTTAGCGATTAATAAACATCCACAAATCTAAGCATCAATCCTAGATGGGCAGGGACGCAATTCCGGAACTGCGTAATATGGCATCGACAATGACGAGCTGATTTCCCATGGCAGGGTGATGTTTGGTGCACTGTGGGTGAAAGTCTTTCATTGGCCTTAGTTGGTGAAGGTGGTGATGGCGTTATGGAACGTCGTTTTACAACTTGGAGGTGTCGTCATGGAATTCGAGTCTCACCATCGATTTTTAGGTCTTCGCTCTCTAGGTGAAAACCTATACTTTTTGACCTTTGGTTGGAGCAGTCTACAACGATATCTTCAGCACTACCTCATTAATTTGAGGCGTCGCTTTGGAGGCCCGATCCTTTTTCGGCTAGCCAAGGCTTACCTTACTAAGTGGGATTGTCCTATCAGCGATGGTAGTGGATGTCAGGGTTGCGTACCAAGGCCATATGATGAGAGTAAGTTGGAGCGACGACTTAAAAAACCATTGTGGAACAATTTAGTGGAGTGTTGGAGTCGGTCACTAGAGTGGCAGAGACGTTGACTCGACTGGTGTGCAACCATGGGACCAATGTAGAAGCCGAAGCATCGATTTTGAAAACCGCAGTCATTTGTCAAGCATCGGCTTTGCCCTCTTGAGTGGTGCAAGATCATCGGCTAAGATGGTGCATGACCTCAAGGCCAGAGTGGAAGTCGAACGACCGCTCCAGAACTGGTCGCTGAATTGTAGGGTGTCGGCTTTAGGCACCGCCGGCTAGAGTGACGTGGTTTTATTAAATGCATGTTAGACCTATATTCTCTCGATGGTTCTCTACTTCTGAGCGATACTCCCTATGTCTCACTGTTTTAGCTTGCTAAAAATATTTATATTATGAACAGATGGAGTCACTGGTGGAAAACAGGGCTGTAGTCCCGGGCCGCAACGGGCTCTAGTCCCGGTTTTGGGCCCGGGACTACGAAAACGGGACTAGAGGCCCCCCTCTTGTCCCGGCTCGCAACGGCCCGCGACTGATAACATCCACGCGGCTGTTTCAGCGCCGCGGGGGGCGGAAACCCTCTAGTCCCGGACTGTAACACCACCCCGGGACTAAAAGGTTTCCTGCCGCGGCAGAGAAACACACATTTTTCTGCCGCGGCAGAGATTATGTATTTCCTTTTTTTTTGCCATTTCGTTCATTTTTCGTTTTGTGTTTCACTATAATTCAAACATATATTTCATTATACATATTATACGCTACTACATACACACTACACGTCGATGCATTTATATAATTAATTGATCCCTTGCAAGCATACATATAATCAATCATATCAAAAGGAAGAAATGTTTTGAAATTACATGGTCATTGATGAATATATATATATATATATATCATATCAGCTACATGAAGATGACTAAGGCAAATCGAGTTCCACGTCATCCGCACAATGCTCTCCATGTACATCAAGGACTTCCTTCATCATAAATCCCGCCAGCTCCTCTTGAATTGCTCTTATGCGCTGATCTGGCTCTAGTTTCTCCCGCAAATCATAAATATAATATGAGTCAACTTTCCGCTCACTGGTCAACTCGCGGATGTACTCGCAGACGTAGTATCCACATAAATGAGTTCCCGGTGGCTGCTGTAAACTCTTCACCATTTTATAAGTTAACTCCTCTTTGAATGGACCTGATATTTTCTGTCTGAACCGTGTCCAACACCTGCTCGCAAAGAAAATGAACAAAGAAGTTATTAGTTACTTGATATCAGGAAATGAATGAAAGAGGATGATATAATGCGATAATGATTGAAATTACTTATGGAGCATTACTTTCATGTCGCTCCACTGCTCTTGGTCCCAACTTAATGAGTCGTGGACATCAATTAGGGAGTTGTCAACTTGAATGTTTAGCAAGATCCAGTGGAATCTGCGGACATTTACATAAGCATACATGCATAGCTCATCAAGTAAGCAAAAATAAAATGTGTACAAGATATAAACACTCACTTAAAGTTGTAAGGAAATAGTATTTCCTTAACAAAATTATGCTCGGTTAAGAACCTGCACAGGTCTTCCTCCACGTCTTTGGGGTGATTCTTTAACGTATATTCATTAATGATATATGGTCAGTGAACCCAACGTCGTATCTTCTAGCTCTTTTGCATTCAAGCATCTTCATTCTGCGGAATATAATATCATCATACAAAAGGATATATAGTTAGGATAATATATAAAATGCAATGAACGAGGTGAGCTACAAACTTAATTATAGAAATAAATAACTTACATATAGCAGCAACCAATGATAGATTTGTCGAGGACGCGCTGGTTGTATAACTGAAACAATTCGGTCATTTGAACCTGTATCGAGTATGGTTTGAAGTGATGCTCCTTTCTAACATCCACCGAGAAACCAGTCTTTCTGATGTTTTTTCTGCTTGCGACATGTACCATCCGTGCAGATTTCGCATATATGTGGATAGACGCGCGAGCTCCTCGTTACTGACTAGAGGCTCCCCTAGGACATACTGCCGTACTATCTGACCCACTGGCGTATCTTCATAGCCTAAATATTGACCAAGAGACATATTTGCTTCGTTAGCAAGTGCTTTGGCCTGCGATACAGTGATTCCCATAAGTGCAGCATTATTACGGGCTCTAGGGTCCATTATTTACATGTCCATATCCATTTCAGCTCTGAAGGCCTTGTCGAGGTCTGAAATGACTTTGAGCGGGGTGACCGATTGATTCTTCTGTGCTCCGAGCTGGGCAACTTGCTTCCCGCTTTTTGCACTTGTGATTTTTTTCTTCTGTGCTTACTTAATAATCTTCCGGTCATAGTCTGATTCCAGATTCATTGATATCTGGGATGGTTGCTCAAGAAAGGACTTAGCCCACTTTTTGGTTTTTTCATTATATACCGGCTTTGGCTCAGGCTTTTTGGGTGCAAAATGCGCCTTAACTTAGGCAGCCACATCCGCGTTAGTTTCCTCATCGGTCTTGTCATAAGGTCTCTTTGGAAGAGCCGGCGGGATATCGACTATCTTCAGCGTTTGACCTTTCTTCGATGTGGGGTGCGGGGGATCTTCGACCTTCCGTTTCTTCGACGAGGTAGTAGTATTGCACGGAGGCGGAGGCGGAGATCGAGTTGATGTACTCCTGCTGCGGCGATCGTCAGCGGGGCGGGGTGGACTTGGAGGTTGGCGATAATCGGGTTGGGGTGGACTTGGAGGTTGGCAATAATCGGATTGGGGTGGACTTGGAGGTTGACAATATTCGATGCGGGGTGGACTTGGATTCCTTGGAGTCGGTGGCCTTGGCGCCAAGCCTGGAAACTGGATGTACTTCTTATTCCATAGAATGATGTTGCGCTTGACATCTCCTAGTTTCGTAAGGCCTTCAGGCGTAGCGATTTCAATCTCTAGGTCCGCAAAATCCTCTAATATGTCATCCACCGTGACACGAGCATAGCCTGGTGGAATCGGAAGTGAATGGTGGAGTGCTCCAGGTAGACAAGGTAAAGCAGTGCCGATCGCCACCTTGAAGGACAGGTTGTTCATTGGCTGATGTAGCTCACGTTGTGCCATCTCTCTGACATCATCCACGGGGTAGTGAGGAGCCGGTGCATCATCCAGTAGTGCTTGATCATCAGCACGGGCCTCCGTGGAAGCCACGTTGCTTCTCCGTTGGCTAAGATCCAATGCAGGATCATCAGACCGCGGGTGAGTTGACGACGGCGGCCTTTGACTAATTTCATGCATGAGGTTCTTCAGATCAGCTAGGTCCTGCTCTACCCTGGAGATCCGGTCTGCCTCCCGGTCCTTCTTTCTCTGACGGCTTCTGTAACTGGCATCGTACTGAGGAAACCCTTTCTTCCACGAGACATCGGCGCCTTTGCCTCGTGTTCGTCCTCCCTTTTCAAGATTCCCTAGGGCGCGTGTCAGCTCGTCGTTCTCTCTCTCGGGACGGAACAATCCCAATTGAGCATCGTTCATTGCTTTAATAAGGTCTTGGGAGGGTTTTGAATTTTCTCATGAAATAATGTCTTCCCTGTTTCTGGGTCCAAGGATCCCCCGTGCCCGTACCACCAGTGCTTTGACTTCTTGGTCCATCCATCTGTACCAGGAGTGACGCCTCTAGTCCTCATTTCCTTCTCCATAGTTTCCCAATTAGTGACGGCACTCTTGTAGCCACCTGTCCCCATTTTATGATGGTATTTCTTGTTGGCAGCATTTAACGCGTTCTTTGCCGACTTTGCCTTTGCTTTATCAGATTGCTTATACTGTACAAAATCGGGCCACTGTTCTCTCAACTTCTCGTTTACTCCTTTGAAGTCTGGAGTTCTCTTTTTCGCGACATATTTCGCGTATAAAATTTTCTTGTGGTTCCGGTACAGTTCAGCCATCTTGCTCAGTGCCCACTCCTTGACTTTCGCTCTATTTTCAAGCCCACCCGGCCTGGGGGTAATACCATCTACCTCAAATTCCTCATACTCTGGAGGTAGTATGAAATACGCTATGAGCTTCTTCCAAAGGTCATCTTTGGCATCATCGGTGACATAGCTATTGGATTCTTCACCAGGTTTCTTTGACTTATTCCATTCTTGGATGGTGATCGGCAGGTTGTCCCTAACAAGCACCCCGCATTGATTTATAAACATCCTCCGGTGCTTCTCTGGAGCAATCGGTTCACCATCATCATCTATTTCTCCGATGGTGAACCTCTGATTACCATCCAACTTTTTGTTCGGCTCTCGTTTCGTTCGAGCTGTCGATTGCTTCGATCCGGTGGGCTAAAAGAAGAAGAGAGAGTGATTAATATATATCTAGATCAGTTAATGAATAAAGGTAACACGAGGCTTTATATATATGTACCTCGCCGGATCCTGTCGAGGGGCCATCATTATTGTTGTTATTTGTTTGCCCTTCGTCCATCCGGTCTTCCCCTTGGTACATTAGATTTTCCTCTAGTCCATCACCGGATGGATTCAGATATGAGGATATCTCTTCCTCGAGCAAAATATCTTCGACGCCGGTAGTAATATTAAGAGGAATTTCACCTCTTATCATGCCCTGAAGAAAACCTTCACCGATGCGACTAGGATCTTCGGATGGATCCATGACTTAATTATCTATAACAAAAAAGAGAGTTAAACAGGTTAGAAAAAACAATAATCCTAATAACTAAAACAATATAATCCTAATTATAATAATCCTAATATTATTTGTGCTAAAACAATAATCTTAATAAATAAAACAAAAAAATCACTAAAACAATAATCCTAATCCTAATTCTAATATTTTAATTAAAACAATAATCCTAATACTAAAACAAAAAACCCTAATATAAAAAAACTATAACAAAAAACCCTAATAAACCTAATTATAATAATCCTAATACTAATCCTAATAACTAAAACAATAACTAATCCTAAAAACTATAAAAAACTATAGAAAAAAATATAACAAGAAACTATAAAAAAACTAACATTTCCTAATAATATAATAATAATATAAATACTAACATTTCCTAAACATTTATACAAAACCTAAATATTACTTATAATAATAATAAATATTACTACAAAAACCTAACTATAACATTTCCTAGACTAATTATACTACTAATTACTACTAGACTAATTATAATCAAAACCTAAATACTAACATTTCCTAACATTTATACTACTAATCAAAACCTAAATACAAAAATCTAACTATAAAATTAAATAACCACCTCCCGCGAGGTGGTGCGGCGCGGCACGGCACGGCGGCGAGGCGAGGCGGCGCGGCACGGCGGGGCGCCCCGACACGGCGCGCGAGACACGTACGGCGGGCGGCGCGGCGTGCGGCGGCTCTACGGTACGAAGACGAGGGCGGCGACGGCGCGGGAATCGGCCGGCGGGCAGCACCTCCCCTTTTCTGCGTCGATGGCGCCTCGTCTTCGTCTTCGTCTTTGTCGCGTGCTAAGTGTTGGCTCGGCGCGCCAGGGGCGAGCGCGCATATATAAAGGGTCAACCCTTTAGTCCCAGGCTAAGCCACGAGACAGGACTAAAGAGTCTTTAGTCCCAGGCCGTGGCTTAACCCGCGACTAAAGAGCCCCCCCTTTAGTCGCGGGTTAAGCCACGGCCCGGGACGAAAGGGTTTTTTGGGCCGCTTCGGTTTCACGCGCGCAGGCACCCTTTAGTCCCGGGTTCAGCCACGACCCGCGACTAATTGTTTTTTTTTGTAAATTCTCTTTTTTTAATTCAAATCAAATATAAAAACTTTGGAAAATCATATCTTTTATTATAATAATCCAAATAAAACAAAGAATATGTCTATTATTATCAGAAAAATATAAAGAATCCTAATATAATATCCATTTATCTGTTTGCATCATTTATAAATTATTTCATTTGTAAATTTTCTTTTTTAATTCAAATCAAATATAAAAACTTTGGAAAATCATATCTTTTATTGTAATAATCCAAATAAAACAAATAATATGTCTATTATTATCAGAAAAATATAAAGAATCCTAATATAATATCCATTTATCTGTTTGCATAATTTATAAATTATTTCATTTGTAAATTTTATTTTTTAATTCAAATCAAATATAAAAACTTTGGAAAATCATATCTTTTATTGTAATAATCCAAATAAAACAAATAATATGTCTATTATTATCAAAAAATATAAAGAATCTTAATATAATATCCATTTATCTATTTGCATCATTTATAAATTAATTCATTCGTAAATTTTCTTTTTTAATTCAAATCAAATATAAAAACTTTGGAAAATCATATCTTTTATTGTAATAATCCAAATAAAACAAATAATATGTCTATTATTATTAGAAAAATATAAAGAATCTTAATATAATATCCATTTATCTGTTTGCATCATTTATAAATTATTTCATTTGTAAATTTTCTTTTTTTAATTCAAAACTAATATAAAAACTTTGGAAAATCATATCTTTTATTGTAATAATCCAAATAAAACAAATAATATGTCTATTATTATTAGAAAAATATTAAGAATCTTAATATAATATCCATTTAGTCCCGATTGTAGTCACAAACTGGGACTAAAGATATTTCCCGCCATTTCCCACCTCTTCCCGCCAAGTTTTCCCGCCCTTTCCTTTCTACGAGAGCTTTTAGTCCCGATGTAGTCACTAACCGGGACTAAAGATATTTCCCGCCATTTCCCAAAGCTTCACGCCAAGTTTTCCCGCCCTTTCCCTCTATATTTAGGGCGATCACGCCATGGCTATCCACACATCCACACCTTCCTCTCTTAGAACAATGGACAACGCCTACTGGGCCATTCTAACCCTCGAGGAGACCGAGGCGCTGTGTGCCTCCAACTACCCTTGTCCGCCGGGCTACCGGCCGCCCGCCGGCTGGATGCTGAGCGCTGGAGGGGTTCATGTCCCTCCTGTCCCTCAAGGTTCCGCACGCCAGGCGGCCATCACAAACCACTTTTACCACGAGCTCACGCCGGAGCAGCGGATGGATCCCACAGTGTGTGCATGCATTGTATCCCTTGTTTGACTGTCCTGAAAGGTTACTAAGAGCAGGCCAATCATTAATTGTTACGAAAAGCAATGCTCGGAGGTTAAATTTTTCCTGCTTGTGCTCATCCCACATGTGTATCCCGGGTTCGTGCCACAACTGTAAAAGTTCTTCCACTAATGGCCTTAGGTACACATCAATGTCGTTGCCGGGTTGCTTCGGACCTTGGATCAACACTGGCATTATAATGAACTTCCGCTTCATGCACAACCAAGGAGGAAGGTTATAGATGCATAGAGTCACGGGCCAGGTGCTGTGACTGGAGCTCTGCTCTCCAAAGGGATTCATGCCATTTGTACTTAGACCAAACCTTAAACTCCTTGCGTCATCTGCAAAGTCCGGGTACTTTCTATCGATTTTTCTCCATTGTGACCCATCAGCGGGGTGTCTCAACATCACGTCTGACTTACGTTCCTCTTTATGCCATCGCAACAACTTGGCGTGCTCTTTGTTTCTGAATAAGCGTTTCAACCGTGGTATTATAGGATCATACCACATCACCTTACAGGAACCCTCTTCCGGGGGGCTCGCCCTCAACGTCACCAGGGTCATCTCGTCTAATCTTATACCGAAGTGAAGTGCATACCGGGCATGCATCCAAATTCTCATACTCCTCACCGCGGTAGAGGGATGCAGTCATTAGGGCATGCATGTATCTTCTTAACCTCTAAACCTAGAGGGCAGACAACCTTCTTTGCTTCGTACGTTATCTTTTGGAAGCATATTCTTCATTATTTTCAGCAACTTTTCAAATGAGGAGTCAGGTATAGCACCCTCAGCCTTCCATCGCAACAATTCCAGTGTGCTGCCTAGCTTTTTTAGACCATTTTCGCAATTTGGGTACAACAACTTTTTTGATCCTCTAACATGTGATTGAACTTCTCCTATCCTTTTCAGTTTCACAATCTCTTCGTGCATCGGCAATGGTCTGACCAAGATCATCAGTGGGTTCATCATGTGTCTCTTCTTCATCCTCCCCTTCAGCATCCCCCATGGAAGTATCTCTGTACTCGGGGAAACCATGATAATTGTCATCCTCCTCCTCTTCTTCATTGTCTTCCATTATAACCCCTCTCTCTCTGTGCTTGGTCCAACAATTATAACTGGGCATGAAGCCGGACTTCAACAGGTGGTTGTGAAGGGTTTTTGAGTCAGAGTAATCCTTCTGATTCCTACATCCATTACATGGTCAGAATACAAAACCATTGCGCTTGTTTGCATCAGCAAAACGGATGAATTCATGCACGCCATTAATAAACTCGCCAGAGCATCGGTCAGTACCGTACATCCATTCCCGGACCATCTGCATTATAGTAAAAGTATATCAAAAACCATTACACAACATGATAAAATTATTACAAGTTATATTGAGAGCTTCTAGAGCATTAATTTTGAATTTTGAAAAATTTACATGCACCAATTTGTGAATGGGAGAAAACAATCAACATGATAAATATGGAGTTTTTTATTATTGTTCTATCAGCGAAAACCTCATTCCATTCTAAACTCTGAAACTCTAAAATTACACATTTCAATTTTCAGTAACTATGTGCCTAATCAAAATTTGTTACACATATATATCAAAATCCTTCTAGCTACTTCTAGAGCATGCATGCATTTGATCCATATCTCTATACTTCTAGAGCATTATAGAGCTAAAGTAGCAATAAGAGATGAAAGAATGAAGTTCTAACTTTTTAAAGCTTTGGATTTAGGTGTTGCAAACTAAATCTTGAGAAAAAAATGGCATGAACTCTCTTACTTCTTTGAGAAAAATGGCCACCATATGCTTTAGGACAACAGGACAGGAGGCAGAATATATAGTCGTGGACAATTAGTCCCGGGCCGTGATACGACCCGAAACTAATAGTCCACGAAAAGACCAGCTGGCCTGCTCCAGGTTATTAGTCCCGGACCGGGACTAATGACCTGGTCTGGCCCGGGACTAGTCACTACGGCCGTTTCTAGCCGTTAGAGGCCTCACGGCCCGGGACTAGTGCTCCCACTAGTCGTGGGCTGTGCCAGGTCGAGACTGCTGGCCTTGTTCATATGGAACCGAAGATGATTTTTCAGTAGTGAGTATACTTTACTAAATTCATTGTGTGTACAAGTTTTTTTAGATGAGTTACCGTTATTTTCACTTTTGTGAACTTCACCGAATTTCTTTCTCAGGGAATAGCCAAGGGATCGACCAACGGTGTACCAAATGTTTGTTTTTTGTTTTCGAAACGAGTTGCTGTTATCATACAACCGCTGTCTAACATAGTGTATGCACGTCCAAAAATTCAGAGCACGCGCTCTCATGATCCGGAAAAAGAACCGGACTCGGACACCCTCCGCGCATTGATTACTTTCTGATTTTCAGCGATCGCTATGGAACTGCAACCGTGGCGCGCAAGGATTTCTTTCCCGCGCAAGGGTGGCAACCTGGCGCTCCGCGTCTCCGAATTCTGGCCGGAGTTCAGAGCAGAGCCGACCTTGCAATCGCCGCGTGCGATCCATATAACCAACAGTATTCACAGCGATCCGGCAGCATCCCACCTTCCGTGCAACCTCCGGATCGAGCCCCTGAGCCGGTGAGCCCCCATCAAGCCAAGCCCTAGCGGCAAGCTAAGCAAGAAGACGAGAGACCGGAGCATGGCTCCCTGTCCCGTTCTGCAGCCGCGCGGTTCCTCTGCCGCTTTGTTCTTCCGCACGCCGGCGCCGTCGTGCGCGGATCGCGTCAGCTTCGACCCCTCCCGCGTCCCGATGCAAGCCGACGCCGCTAGCGACGGCAAGCGGCGACGCCGCCAGGGTGATGACGACGACTCCCGCGCGAGCAAGAAGCGGGCGGTCGGGCGCGTCGCTTCTCCGTTCGCGCACCTGTCTTGCGCCAGGATCAGGCCGTTCGTGCACAAGTCGCGCCCGAAGGAAGAGACCCAGGTCACCGCCCGCGCCGTCCGCGGCGACGCGCACGACGTGATCATGAAGCAGAAGATCGTCAGGAGCATTTCTTGCAAGAAGATCGAGCCGACGCCGCGCCCCAAGAAAGAGACTTCGTCATCGACCCAGGCCAGAACACGCACCGTCGCGCACGGCGTCATCACGAAGCAGAAGGCCGGCGAGAACATTCCGTGCTCCAGGATCAGGCCGGTGGTTCAGGCATCGGGCATCAAGGAGAAGAAGAAGGTCGCCAGCGTCGGCGTCCTCCGCAACGGCGCGGACGGCATGATCAAGATGAAGCAGGAGGCCAGCGAGCGCGTCCAAGCGACTGTCACCAAGAGCAGCCCGCAGATCCTGCCACTGGCGTCCACGACAAGCCATCAGGTTCCCCACGCCCCGCAGGATGCGCTGCGTGCGGCCCTCGCCAAGCTCGGGACAGGCGGCACAATGTCTACGGGCGGCAGAGGGAGGAGGCTCGCCGAGAGCTGGACAAGGTGGTGCAGACGGTCTTTTTCAACGACCCCTACATCACCTACGAGGACGTGCTTCGGCCCTGATTGTTCCATGCCGGGATTCTTCTAGTACGGTTTGAGATCATCATCTTGTATGTCAACTCGGGAATTTTGTACTAGTTAGATCGTACTCCCTTCGTTTAGAAATATAAGATGTTTTAGATTTGTGAAGAAGATGAATCTAGACATGTTTTAGTGTATAGGTTTAAATGAATCTCGACACTGAAAGATATCTAGATACATCTTATTCATAAACCTAAAACATCTTATATTTCCAAACGGAGGGAGTAGTGATTAATCATTGGCATTTTGGTTGCGAGCCAATGGCTTTATTAATTGGTCTTGTATTATGATGTAAGTTGTAAACATTATACGAATCAATGAAGTTGTGAATTCTTCCTCTCACAAAAATAGATGCGTTCTTGACTTTGTTGAACTGGATTATTGGTCTATCTATGCAAAATAGGATTCGGGTGTATATTTTTTAAACAGAATGTTATTTCTAGATAACCATATGGACCAACATAAAACCGAAATACTTATGTGAAGAATTCTGGATTTAGTGATTATATCAATCCCATTAAGTCAATTATCAAACATATTAGTAATATTGAACGGTAGAAAAATGTTAAAAGAAAATTAAACAATTCGCCGAATAATACGAGCAAACATGCATGACAAAAAAAATGCTTCATGGACTCTACAGAATCATAGAAAACACATTTTTGGCAGCCATGTCAATTCCGTTTAGCCAGGTCATCCTTTGTTAAAAAAACCTTATTCTTGAGGAACGACATAAATATTTTGATCTTAAGTGGGACTTTAATCTTTCTTAGGTACTTGTGTAGAAATCTTGTATGTCCATTCATTCGATCTAGATACATAGATTTAACTGTGAATATACCCATATTAGTGAGTTTCCAAATAAAAACATCAGGACTATCATTAAGCTGAATCATCATTAGTGTTTGGCACAAATGTAACCAACGTGTCCATTTGTTCCTAGTTAAACTTTTTCTAAAATCAATATTCAAAGGAGTTTGCGATAAAACATCACCTACCACTACATTGATAGTATTGGGATCTAATTCTTAAACATGTTACAGGATGGTAATGTTTAAGATGGGATCATCAATCAGATTAAGGGTTTAAGAGATAATTAATTGTGAATTTTTAGATTGCAAAAAAGTTCTTGTATACATATATGGTCGTTATCTCTTTGACTCTTATAGTCGCGCGAGCTGACACCACCCGCCGTATCGGTGGATTTCCATGGGCACATACGCTTAGTACATTAATCGTTGATTAAAGGAAAATGATACGAAACCCCCAGGGTATCGAGCGACTCCATCATCCGGGTTAAGCCAGTAAACACGCGTCCCTCATCCACTGGAAATAATAGTTTGTTGGACCCACCTTATCTTTCCACCGTCCTCCTCCTCCACGTATTTTCCTGTTCCCCACCTCTTCATTCTTCATGTGCGTGCATCCCTCTCTCGCCACTCCCATGGTTTTCAAAGGCACACGCCACACGCCTCTCCTCGTCCCTCGCTACCGCCTTCCCACCTGTTGCGCTCCTCCCACCGTACCTTGTCCTCTCTCGCTGCTTTCTCTGCTTCGGGCACGACATCACATACCTTGGCATCTGCCGCGGCTTGCACGCGCCCAACATCGCCTGGTGCGGCTCCCTCTACCAGGACATCGACCAAGAGCGCGGAGGAGCTGCGAGGCGGCTGGCTTTGCTACCAGTGGTGGGGGATCTATAGCAAGAGGCGGTCGTTGTTGCTACATGTGGTGAGGGGAGTTGCTACATCGGCCGTCCAATGTTGCTACCGGTGGCGGAGAGCTCTAATACAAGAAATGTCCGTTGTTTCTACCTATGGTGATGGGATTTGCTACAACAGGCAACCGGCGTTGCTACCGGTGCTGGAAGGATCTGCTACAATGGGCAACCGGCGTTGTTACTGGTGCTGGGTGGCTCTACTACAATTGGAAACCGGCCTTGCTACCGGTGTTATGGGGCTCCGCTATAATGGACAACCAAGCTTGCTACTAGTGGTGAGGGCGGCTCTGCTACAAAGGGTTGGCGGCTCTGCTACAAAGGGCTACCGGCCCTGCTACCAGCGAAGGTGGGCCTTGCTAGCAGCGACGACCGGTGATGTTGTTAGCTCTAGACCATGGTGCTGCCAGCCAGAGGCGGCAGCGGTCGGTGAGGTTCTCACCAGAGTTTTGAGCGACGGGACGGTGTTGCGCGATGTGAGTTATAGATGGGGATTTGCCAGCGCATCAGCGAGGCCGCGACTATGTCTTCTCCGCTGATGGCGATGGCTTCTTCTTCGGCGACGGTTGGAGATCACGATAGGAGAGGTTTTAGACGCGGCCGGAAATATGCGTGTTTTTGTGTAGGCAGAGGATTTCGTACATGAGAGGAAGGAGAAGAAATGTGGTCGTTCCCGTTTAGGGGGGGGGGGGGGGGGGTTATCCCGGAAGACGTCTAGCGTACCCCTTGGTTAAATGCATGTTAGACTTATATTCTCTCGGTGGCTCTCTACCAAACTTCATTGTGTGTCCAAGTTCTTTTAGATGAGTTACCTTTATTTTCACTTTTCTGAACTTCACTGAATTTCTTTCTCAGTGAATAGCTAAGGAATCGATAAACAGTTTACCAAATGTTTGCTTTTGTTTCCGAAACGAATTACTCCCTCCGGCCCATATTAATTGACTCAGATTTGTCTATATTTGAATGAATCTAGACACTATTTAGTATATAAGTTCATTCAAATTTTGACAAATTAAAGTCAATTAATATAGATCGAAGGAAGTACTATTATTTAAAGTTTCTTTTCAATGAGTCAGCAATCATACAACCGCTCTCTAACATACTCCGGAGCACGCGCGTGGAACGGACGCGCTCTCAGGTTCCGGAAAAAGAACCCGGAAGGCAATCGAACTCGAACACCCTCCGATTTTCAGAGGTCGCTGTGGAACTGCAACCGTGGCGCTCAAAGATTTCTTTCCCGCGTCTCCGAATTTGGGCCGGAGTGCAGAGCAGAGCCATATAACCAGTTCTCAGCGATCCGGCAGCATCCCACCTTCCGTGCAACGTCCGGATCGAGTCCCTGAGCCCCCATCAGGCCAAGCCCTAGCGGCAAGCAAAGCAAGAAGACGAGAGACCGGGTCACCGGAGCATGGCTCCCTGTCCCGCTCTGCAGCCGCGCGGATCCTCTGCCGCTTCGTCCTTCCGCGTGCCGGCGCCGTCGTGCGCGGATCGCGTCAGCCTCGACCCCACCCGCGTCCCGATGCAAGCCGACGCGGCCAGCGACGGCAAGCGGCGACGCCGCCAGGGAGGTGACGACGACTCCCGCGCGAGCAAGAAGCGGGCGGTCGGGCGCGTCGCTTCTCCGGTCGCGCACCTGTCTTGCGCCAGGATCAGGCCGTTCGTGCACGCGTCGCGCCCGAAGGAAGAGACCCAGGTCACGGCCCGCGCCGTCCGCGGCGACGCGGACGACGTGATCATGAAGCAGAACATCTTCGGGAGCATTTCTTGCAAGAAGATCGAGCCGGCGCCGTGCCCCAAGAGAGAGACTTCGTCATCGACCCAGGCCAGAACACGCACCGTCGTGCACGGCGTCATCACGAAGAAGAAGGCAGGCGAGAACATTCCGTGCACCAGGATCAGGCCGTCGGGCATCAAGGACAAGACGAAGGTCTCCAGCGTCGGCGTCCTCCGCAACGGCGCGGACAGCGTGGTCAAGATGAAGCAGGAGGCCAGCGAGCGCGTCCAAGCCACTGTCACGAAGAGCATCCCGCAGATCCGGCCACCGGCGCCCGTGGCGAACCATCAAGATCCCCACGCCCCGCAGGATGCGCTACGTGCGGCCCTCGCCGCCGCTCGCCAGGCTCGGGACAGGCGGCATAACGTCTACGAGCGGCAGAGGGAGGAGGCTCGCCGAGAGCTGGACAAGGTGGTGCAGACGGTCTTTTTCAACGACCCCTACATCAGTTACGAGGACGTGCTTAGGCCCTGATCGTTTCATGCTGGGATTCTTCTAGTTCTTGCTACGGAATTTTGCAGTTAGTAGATCGTAGTGATTAATCATTGGCATTTTGGTTGCAAGCCAATGGTTTCATTAATTGATCTTGTATTACGGCCAATCTTTGTGTGACAATGTAAGTTGTAAACATTATACTCCTCTCACAAAAACAGATGCGTTCTTGACTTTGTTGAACTGGATTATTATTGGTCTTTCTACGGAAATATGCTTTGGGAGTACTAATTCGAAAGAGAAGTGTCACAAATCTTCTTCTCTTCCGTCTAGATAAGGATAAGTTGGACACATGTCTCTTGAAAATATTCGCGTGTGCACTTAAAACCCTAAACACGAGTTGGCGTAACAATTGGTAGAACTTGAGCAAATTTGGCCAGTACTGAATCCAGTGGAAAACCATAAATGTTACACCAGGATAACTGTTTTAGAGTAATGATACCTCGAAATGATAGATGTAACATACCCAAGGATGCAAAATGTAACATATTTGAAATAACTACAAAATTTTAGAATTAGTATCATATTGAGGTTATCAGTTGTTTGATCAAAGGAATCTTTGCCAATGACAGCTAAAATTAGCTCATGTTTCGAATACAGATGCTATTGTTCCACCAAATTCACTCAATCAGAAATCGAAACGATAGAGTAGAAAACCATAAGGAAAATACACAGTTGCTAACTCTACTAAGCAGAGGGAACGGGTTTCTGTTGTCAGGAACTCGCGGCATAGTGGAAATGAATCAGCTCGTTGCACCCTGTCCAATGTTGCAGGAATGATTGGAATAATGCAAGAGGAAGTGACCAGAGCCAACAGGAATATCCGTTGAGTTGACTGGCATGGTGTCTTCCTCCAGAATTTGAACCCAGTATGAAATTGCAACTTCAAAATATAAGCAAATCATTAGAATGAATTATTAGAGTATAGATCGGTTAGGGTTAGACCCTGAGTTGTAGTCTATCTTAGTCATTTGAGGATAAGTCTTGTAATCTATATAAACAGCCCTTCGAGGCCTTAATCAATATAGCTATTATTTTCTCAATATCCCAAACTATCATGGTATCAGACGCCTACGTTTTCTGCACATGGCATGGCACCGCTGCCAGCATCGCCGCCGCTGCACTCGGCCCCTCTTCTCCATGGCCGAGTTCCACGCCGCCGGTGCCCCTCCTTCTTCTCCTTCCTCCACAACTACCCAAACAAACCCTACCCAAATCCCAATGATCTCCCTAGCCGACACCATTGCCGACGTCTCCCCATTCATCCCGATCTCATTAGATCTCGGCGCCCACAACTACTACCATTGGCGCCACCTCTTCACCATCCACCTCGGCCGCTGCGACCTCCGCCACCACATAGATCCATCCTATCCTCCGCAGCCCGCCGATCCTCGCTGGGTGAAAGACAATCTCGCCATCATCCATTGGATTTACACACGCATCTCTATGGAGCTCTTCAATATTGTCTCCTCCGACAACACCATCGCCGCCGAGCTCTGGGCCTCCCTTCAATAGTTGTTCCAGGACAACTCCGACGTGCGCATCAACACGCTCAACACCAAGCTACGCACCACAACTCAGGGCGATGCCTCGGTCACCGTCTTCTGCCAGCGGATCAGCGACGAACTCCGTGAACTCGGCGATCACGTCGAGGACCGCACCCTTATCAACACCCTCCTCATCGGCCTCGGTGATAAGTTCGAGAAGCAGCAGTCCTTCATCCCCATGTTCAAGCCCTACCCCATCTTCAAGGAGGTCTGCTCCCTCCTCCAGCAAGAAGAGAAGAACCAGGCTCGCAAGGCGCAACGGGCACGCAGGTGTTTCACGCTGCCGCCCCCTCTGTCGCGGCAGCGATTCATGCCTCTGGGCTGCCGCGACAGCCTGCCACGCCTCCACCTCCTGCCGTGACCGCTGCGGCTCCCTAACCGCCCTCCGGCTAACGTCCGAGCCCCAACTATAGGGGCAAGAAACCGATCTACCGGCCTCCTCAACCTCGCCCTGCCGGCCCCGCACTTGTTCCGCCATCAATCGCTCCGTTGCCCTATCTCCAGCACCATGGCCTCCTCAGCACAACCCCTGGACCGGCCTTGTGCAGGTTTGGTCGATGCCTTGGTTGGCCCCTTTACCGTACGACAACCCTCCGACATACACGAGCACATGGAGCCCCGGTCTTCGTCTAGCCACCGGCTCCCCCGGCCTCCTCGGATCCCGGCCACCGGCGAACGTCTCCACCACTACACCACCTCCCGGTGCACCAGGACTCCTGCCAAACTACTACAGCATGCAGGCTCTGTACGCGTACAACCAGTTACAACCTCTCCCCTACATCAACATGCAAGCTCCTGGCCCCTCTTCTCCTCCAGAACAGCCGGCCTGGGACCAAGCCGCCTTCATCAACGCCATGAACAATTTTACCCTACATAACGAAGGTATGGATTGGATTTTCGATTCTGGTGCATCCTCGCACATGTCTTCAAACATGAATTTGATGTCAGCTTGTTTTCCCACTACCTTCTCCATAATAACTATTGACGACGGCTCCACAATCCCTCTTTCTTGCACTGGTCACTCTTACATACCTTCCCCTTATACCAACTTTCTTCTTTGCAATATTCTCGTTGTCCCTTCCTTAATCAAAAATCTGATTTCTATTCGACAATTCTGCATTGATAATAAAGTTATCCTGACTTTTGACCCTTTTGGTTTGTCTGTGAAGGATCTGAAAAAGAGGGAGGTTCTCGCTCGATACAATAGCACGAATGGTCTTTATCCTCTTCATGGAACACCCACACCCCCCCCCCCGTGCCATGCTTGCATCAGTTGATCTGTGGCATCGTCTTCTAGGCCACCCCAATAAAAACACTTTTTCATCTGTGCTTCAAGATTTTTGTATCCCTAGTTCTACTGCTTCTCATGATCCCTCTCTCAGTAATGCCTGTCAATGCGGCAAACATGTTAGATTACCCTTTGGAACCTCTACTACCATTAGCACTTTTCCCTTTGAGCTACTTCATTGTGATCTATGGACCTCTCCAATACCTAGTGTTTCTGGTTATAAATATTATCTTGTGATCTTGGATGATTATTCTCATTATATTTGGACTTTTCCTATTCATGCTAAATCTGATGTGCATGCAATTTTTACCAATTTTTGGCAGTATGTTCTTACTCACTTTGGCTTGCCAATTCAATTTATTCAATGTGATAATGGTCATGAATTTGA
This sequence comes from Avena atlantica, assembly GCA_910589765.1. Lineage (NCBI taxonomy): Eukaryota > Viridiplantae > Streptophyta > Magnoliopsida > Poales > Poaceae > Avena > Avena atlantica. The sequence goes on from OU342736.1 coordinate 458,386,651, forward strand.
TAACACTCAAAACCATAACTTCTTTCTCTCTCAAGGCATTCTTATTCGCTTTTCATGTCCTTATACTTCTTCCCAAAACGGTAAAGTTGAACGTTCTCTTTGTTCCATTAACGACATTCTTTGGAGAATTTTAACATGCAGCCCAAAAGTTCAGACGCCAAGGCAACACGGGGTCCAAGTTGCGTGTAATCTCGCGGAAGGGTTGTAGTAGCTTCTCCAATTGTGGAGAGGGGCCAAATGGGGGTAAATACAAATCTAACAGCCAAACGATCATTTGAACCAGTCAAAAAATGGTTGAACTCAAATCCCGCCGTTATGTCAACTCTTCTTGCATTGACCCGTCAGTATTTCCCGTTATCCTTTGTGGTCGTGGACTGGTTTACCCCTGCGAGGACTAGATCTTCTTCTCCGCTCTGCTCTTCTCCCCTATTATTCCCCTCTCCATTACCTTGCTTAGCTCCGGCTACTGGTCTCTAGATCGGAGCTCGTCGTTGCTCTCCTTGCGTCCCCGCCATGGCCGGTCAACCTCCCATGCCCTTAATCGAAGCTCGCTGTCGTCGCCCTCGCCTCGTTTTTCCTAGTCGGCATGTCGGAGCTTCGCGTCCCTAGCCTAGCCTCTCGTCGCTGCCTAGACCTTCTCGCACGGCGGAGCGTGTCTGGCCGGGCAATCCGGACCGGCGACCGGCCTCGGGCGGTTGCATGCTTTCTCACACCCCAGGCATGGTAGCCCTGGCAGAGGAGTTCAACGACAATGCTCTCATGGCCACCGTGCTAGGCACGCGTCCCATCGTGTCGCCGACATACTTGCTGTCGGCTTTCAGGTCTCGTTTTGGGATCAAACGAAAAGTGGTCAATATTGAGGTATGCGCGCCGCCATTCGATTTCTTTGTTTGGTTCGCCCACAGCTCAGACAGCGAGCGCGTTCTGCATTCTTCCCGTTCTTTCGAGTGTTGTGGGGAGAAAATGGGCTTCCTGCATTGGCATCGCGCCTGTGGGTGGGACGATCGCTTGGGACAGCTTTGTTTCTTCTCTAAACTCAGCTTTGATGGCCTCCCACTACTAGGAAAATGGTCGTTTGTGGCGCACCTGAAAGGCCCATCCGTGGCGCACCTGTAGTGCGCCACGGGCCTTGCGCTACGGCTATCTCTCAGCCGTGGCGCACTGCCTAGTGCGCCACGGTTGTGTAGAGATAGGCGTACCGCACCACCCAGTGCGCCACAGAAGTTTGGCATGGTGCGCTACCCCTTGGATCTTCTGTGGCGCACTACCCAGTGCGCCACTAAACATCCATGGTGCGCTTTAGGTGTAGTGCGCCACAGAAGGTAGAACATGTGCGCCACAGATGTATTTTTTGTTTTTTTTAATTTCCAAGCCAAATTATATGCAATACAGATTATATACAATATTACAGCAGATATACACACACAGATACAAGATATACAATTATATATATAAATACTCGATATGAAAAACAAGATTGAAACAAATACATATAGATAAGTCTCATACATGTACATAGTCCAAGTTACATTGTTTTGATCATGTTACAAAGTAGTAGTTGGTGACATGCGAATACATGTGTCGATCGAACAAGTTAGAGCTCGGAAGCTCGCCTAGACATCTAAACTAGCTAGCTAGACACAAACGCGGGATAAATAACCAAAGAAGATAAGCATGATCACCGCCGCGACGAAGGTGTAGGTCTTCATCCGGTTCCTTGTCCTAACTCCCGCTAGATAGCGCGTGTATCTATCTTCCGCCTCCGCCATAGTGTTGTACCCTTTGTAGCTATTGCCTCTGAAACGGTGCACCTGTCTCCGGCAGTCTTCCCAATCATCGTAGACTCCGGGAACCCGTCCCTTGTACACGACGTACCACGTCATCTACAAGTTGACAATAATAACTAACCGGTGATTGAAAAAACATGTATAATTAAAGTCGCATATGAAGATACACTTATAGAAAGTACTCTTAAATCAAAAAGAGCAAACTCGAAAAGCATGCCTCATATATAACTAGCTAGGTCGTTGGACACAGGAATTGCTTATGACGGGACTGTTAGCCAAGTAGGATGCACAATTCCTGGACTTGTGCATATCACAAGGCTAACAATCCCGTCATAGCACATTCACATATATATTGTGCCACGACATTTCAATCATCAGCATATTCTCGAAAAAGACAAAAATAACTCGAAAAGCATGCCTCATATATAACTAGCTAGGTCGTTGGACACAGGAATTGCTTATGACGGGACTGCTAGCCAAGTAGGATGCACAATTCCTGGACTTGTGCATATCACAAGGCTAACAATCCCGTCATAGCACATTCACATATATATTGTGCCACGACATTTCAGTCATCGGCATATTCTCGAAAAAGACAAAAATAACTCGAAAAGCATGCCTCATATATAACTAGCTAGGTCGTTGGACACAGGAATTGCTTATGACGGGACTGCTAGCCAAGTAGGATGCACAATTCCTGGACTTGTGCATATCACAAGGCTAACAATCCCGTCATAGCACATTCACATATATATTGTGCCACGACATTTCAATCATCGGCATATTCTCGAAAAAGACAAAAATAACTCGAAAAGCATGCCTCATATATAACTAGCTAGGTCGTTGGACACAGGAATTGCTTATGACGGGACTGCTAGCCAAGTAGGATGCACAATTCCTGGACTTGTGCATATCACAAGGCTAACAATCCCGTCATAGCACATTCACATATATATTGTGCCACGACATTTCAATCATCGGCATATTCTCGAAAAAGACAAAAATAACTCGAAAAGCATGCCTCATATATAACTAGCTAGGTCGTTGGACACAGGAATTGCTTATGACGGGACTGTCAGCCAAGTAGGATGCACAATTCCTGGACTTGTGCATATCACAAGGCTGACAATCCCGTCATAGCACATTCACATATATATTGTGCCACGACATTTCAATCATCGGCATATTCTCGAAAAAGACAAAAATAACTCACACTTGTCGTCCGAGAACCAAAGAGTAAGCAAAAAAAACCAAAGAGTAAGCAAAAAAACCAAGCATTGATTGATATATAATAATAATAAGCAAAATAAGTAAGCGGTGATTCATAAACCTAATAAGATAAGTACACTTGTCGTCCACACACACACAAAGGTCATCTATAGTTTGCAACTACAACTAGGCCAACATCAAGCCTTCTGGCTCGGCTTAGGGAACGGGAGGACGCCCTGCCTCGTCATGAACTTCCTATAGTCACCCTGCATCTCTAGGCGATCTTCTATGTCACGGTTATTCGGGATATTTCCTCCGTAGAAGATCCCCCCCGAAGTCATGACATCACGAAAGATGATTGCCCCAAACTGCTGCTGGATGCGATACATCTCTTGTCTAATATCCGAATCATTGATCTTGGCCTTTGCTTCGGCCCACTGTTTGAGATGATCTGGCAGCGTAGAATTCTGCTGGTCAAGTAGGAACGCCCTCATGTGATGGAGTGCGTAGTAGGCTTCCTTCTTACTGTTTTCCGGCTGCTTCACGCAGGGGAACTCTGTTACGTGGTTGAAGACGTGCCTGCCAAACTTGACCTTCTTACGCACGAAGCTGGTGCCTTCCGTCGAGGCAAAGCCAGTGAGAGCATCATCCAGAACTTCCTTGATCTTGTCGTAGTTTTTCTTCTTTTCTAGACTCCCCGAGTCGAAATACGTGGCGTGGGAATGCTTCGGCGATAAGGAGATGAGCGTGCAGTGTTCATCTCTGCGCAAAAAATTCAAATGGAATGTGTTGAAAAAAGAATGATGATGATCTAATAAAGCCAATCGACGGTGGCGACTGAATAACGACTTACTCGGGAAAGTAAGGCACGAGAATGTATTCCTTTGTCTTGTTCGCCACGAGGATTCTTTTTAGGTACGAGGCCACGATACGTCGTTCGGCGGGGGAACCCAAGCAGCCGTCACGCATGTAGTAGGGGTCCACTATAGCGATGCCCGGTGTGTTCTCTCTAATGATCTGCGTGGCCAGGCTGAGAGAAAAGAGACGGACCATGGTATAGTGCAGCGGGTATAGGTGGAACATATTGAAGATGTCCTCGAACCGCAGGAAGAACAGATCCGCGGGGGCAGTGTCGACGAAGCCCAAGCCTGGTGGCACCTTAACCACGAATACCGGGTGCGAGGGATCTTTCTCCGATAGAAGGCGTCTCTCTATCGTCAGCACGCCGTCATGCACACTCTGCAGTTCCGAACTGGCGAGCTTCCGCAAATTCTTAGGTAGCATGGCCTCACCCGCCACATGAATCCTCCACATAATACCCTTGGGTCTTGGTGGCCCGTCCCGAAACCTGATCGGATTCGCAGTTGTTGACGCCACCGGCTGGCTCGAGCTGCTAGATTTTCTTTTCCTGCCCTTTTTTCCTTTTGGAGAGCGGGCAGGCACCGCAATCTGAGCACCGGCCGCCCTATGTAGTGTGTCAGGGCTTAGAATAAAGGGCCGGTTGGTTGTATCAGCTGGCTCTGTAAAGGCGCAAGCTGGAGGCGTCTCCTGAGAACCAAACAGACGCTTGGTGATAGTGGCTTTCTCTGTGGGGCCACCAGCTAGGTCTTCTTCGTTGCCAAACTGAGTGCTGAAGAAGTGATCATTCCAGTCTTCGAAGTCCTTGGCCGAATCCTGCGCCATGTGCATATCATCAACATGATCATCCGACCCACCGCGTGGAGGTGACGGCGAGGGCGGTAAGGGGGCCTTGCCACCGCTTGTCGCTGGCACGACAGGCGGTGCTGTTGTCTGTGGCGTGATGGCCCCCGCCGTCCCCAAACGGATCATGCTCTTTGGCCATAGCATGAACAAGCCGAAGCAACTTCTGAGGACAGACGACTCTTCTTCATCCGCTCCTGGGGGTTGAATGGGAGGTTCCAGGTCGTCGCAGCCCCTTAGCACCCGACTAATTTTAACCCTGTGCACGCTATCTGGCATCGGCTTTGAGTGGAACGTGCGCTGCAAGGGTTGAACGATGGTACCCTTGGCAACATCCCTCAGCTCGTTGTTCACGTAGCATAAGAGAGTGCAAGGAACATCCGTCTGCGGAAAACATGTACGGCGTCGTCAGAGCGAGATGCCACAAGAGTAATATATAGATGGCATGAAAGGCGGTAATTAAAGCAATTTGTTTACCGTGATGGCGTCGAGATCGGCTAATGTCGACGCACCGCATACGGCGACGGGCGTGCAAGAGACGGAAGGGCTGCTTGATGGCGCGGTGCTGGCCGCCGGTGTATTCTCCCTACCGACGGGTGCTTGGAGCTCCGGTGCCGCCGCGATGATGGCAGGGGGGGCACCAACATGTACTCCGGCGCCGCGGTGATGGCAGGGGGAGTCACCAACACTTGCGGCGCCGCGGTGCTAGCGGGCGGAGTCACGAACACGTAGTTCGCCTGATTCGTCGGCGCCGCGTTGTTCGAGTGGCTGCTGACCATGCTTGGAATCGGGCACGGCCCTACTCGACCACCCGCACTCCAGTTCGCTATTGACTCCACCAAGGTAGGCAGGAAGGACGTAAGAGTGATTGCCAGGTTGTCTTGGACGATCTGCGGGATCCGCGCCACTTGTGCCTTAAGTTCTTGAACCTCTCTGTTTTCCTCCTCGCTCCTTCCCGACGGCGCCACATGCGTCCTCGGCGGTGGACCAAAATGATCCACCCAATTCTTACCCCCGAGGCCGGCCAGACGGCCAGCCGACGACGGCTTCTTCGTAACCGGCTCTATTTTCTTGGCCCGGTTCATCGCCCTGTTAAAAGGGTTATCCCACCGGGTGGCCGCCGTCGACCCCTGGGATGAGGAACCCTGGGATCCATGACTAGCAACAATTTCCTCCTCCTGCAGAAGAAGTAACAGTGAATCATTTAGATCATCGATTAGATTGCAATCGTGTTGATCACCGGTAATTAGATTATACTTACCACAATTTCCTCGAATTCCTTCACCGCAGGATCCGCGGTGAGTTGTTTGGTTTTTGGGTCCACATGGTAACGGGCCCTGATGAAGTTTCGAACCTGCCCGGGTTCGAATTTAGCAAAGGGGTTTTCTATCCCCTTGGATCTATACTCTTCGTCCTCCTTATTCCATTTGGCCTCCGCGGTTCTGTATCCACCAGATCCGAGATGGTGATGACCTATATTCATCGCCTGCAGCACCTTTCCCCGATTACTATTGGCCAGGGCTCTTTTGGATTCACACCTCTCCTTGAACTCCCGGAACTGATCTTCGGTGATCTGCGGGTCAATCTTCTGGATCTCCTCGAGACTTTTGCCTTCTTTATAGATCTTCTTCTTTATCCGGGTTCTCCAGCTGGCCAGGGCGGTGCTCATCTTTGTGAGGGCGGATTTGTTTACTTTGTTCCCATGATAATTTGTGTTCTGATACTTAGCGGGGAACTTGTATCTGGCGTGCAACTTCTCGAAGAGGAGTGTGCGCAAGTGGCCATTATCTTTATGCCGGAGATTCTCGGTGTTGATCGAGATGGTTGTCCGGGTGATCGCCGCCACTTGCCCACCGTACCCTTTGACGACAAGGGCGGGCTCCAAAGGAACCCCTGATGGGCTCACTTCGGTAATTTCCTCCCTGACCGTGCCGACCGTGTTCGGGCGCCGGTCCTTCGGATTCTTCTTCTTAGGAGGGTTGCTACCACTCCCTGTTCCCTCGCCGCCATCAGTGGTTTCATCGTCCGCCGTTCCTTCGGCTTCTTCCTCCGCGTCTTCCATCTCATCATCCTCGCTCTCCGAAGGATGGTATTCTTCATCGTCTTCTAGACGCTGGGCCGCCTCCCAGAATGTCAATTGTTTATTCGGAGGTCTGAGTTCTCCTTCAGCGCTGATGCGCTTAGAACATCCAGCCTCGTCGTTGTCACACATCTTTGCACTAATAAAAAACAAATAATTGGTTAAATGCACGGAAAAATCCGGCATGACCTTTGCTAATTTTCTTAAACTAGGAGTGCCCGATTTCTGCCGAAACGGAAGTTAATCAACATTCCGGCAAAAATCGGGACTCATTTCATACAAGAACCTGCATACACACATAATAAAGTGCTTCATATACAAGCACAAGCACAATTTCAAGTGCTACAATTATATCACCACAGATTATATCAACTGTCATTGACAACAAGTATGACAGCAAGTATGACAACAAATATGACAACAAGTATATGATAGCATCCAGTCCATTCTAATTTTATTAATAAGAAAATACTGCAGGCCATTCTATTAAGTAAAAAATGTACAAAAGCTATCTTAGTCAAATAAAAGCTGAAACAATGGATGCACATAGGAGAAGTTTATATTACTGAGCACTAGTTGGTTTAACTATCAATTTATTTCTGCAATCAGAGCACAGCTAGATATGAACATTACTAGAATCCTAGATAAAATTAGGTCCACAAGTGAGAAAGGACAACAACAACAACAACAACATGGAGAACCAAATTAACAGAGAACTTTTAGATGCTAAAGTGAGCTACTGTCCAAGCTTGGCAAGAAAATTGTATAAGTCAATCAGAACAAGCCTGAAACAATTCAATGTTTCTAAGCAGTTCAGATGCTAATCAAGATTGACATCTAGCTACACGATAACTAAACAAACAAATCACAATTAACTAAACATCATTATATTCCAGATTGGCAACATTGATTAACTACAAAACCCTATTGACTTGATCAACATGGTATCTCCTGGAGCACAACACTGAAACATTAAGTAAATCTCAACAGAAAAAAACTTACTGATTAGCATCCCAAAATTTTACAAGACACCAAACATGTTTGTCTAAATAGGCCGCAGATGCTATACAGATGCCATTATAAGCTAGACTAGAAGATGTAGACAAATCTGAAAATTTTAATCTGCGTGTAGGCAAATCAGAACAAGCCTGAAACAATTCAATGTTTCTAAGCAGTTCAAATGCTAATCAAGATTGACATCTAGCTACACGATAACTAAACAAACAAATCACAATTAACTAAACATCATTATATTCCAGATTGGCAACATTGATTAACTACAAAACCCTATTGACTTGATCAACATGGTATCTCCTGGAGAACAACACTGAAACATTAAGTAAATCTCAACAGAAAAAAAATTACTGATTAGCATCCCAAAATTTTACAAAACACCAAACATGTTTGTCTAAATAGGCCGCAGATGCTACACAGATGCCATTATAAGCTAGACTAGAAGATGTAGACAAATCTGAAAATTTTAATCTGCGTGTAGGCTTGGAATCCGACGAACAAAGCGAATCTAGAACAACCTGTGAACCTAGGACCGGCGTCAATCGCGTCAATCCCGGCGATTGACTGCTGTGCTTAGCCTACTAGTAGCCTACCCAGATTGGCCTAGCAATCTAGCAATCTGGCTTGGTTCAGAGGCAGACCCCCATCGGGGAGATAGAGGGGGAGAGAGGGAGAGAGGGAGAGAGGGAGAGACAGGGGAGGGAGAGAGGGAGAGACAGGGGAGGGGCTACCTCTGACGAAATTGCTAACTATCTGTCGAAACTGGCAGTGAGTGTGAGTCCTATCTGACGAAACTGAATTTTTCTTTAAGAAGTGCGACAGAGGCAGCTGTTAACTGACAGGCGGCATGATGATGGACATCGTGGCCACTGTGAGCGCAAAGGAGAGACGCGCAACCCCGTCTGCCATCTCTGGGTCGGTGGTGGAGGCTGGCGCAGTGACCGTAGCGACCACACTGGTCGTGGCCAGCGAGGCCGAAGATGCTCTATCGGCCAGGCTAGGCTCTACGGCGCCGCTCGCGCCATCACGGGTTGTCTGTAATCAAGCAGGGCTCTCTGCTAGCTAGTACCAGAGGGAGAGAGGGAGAGAGGGGAGAGGAGATGCTCACCTCTGACGGGCGGACGACGGGCGGACGACGACGGGCGGACGACGGCGGCCTCCACCTCCTGAGACGCGCGCGGCGGCTGCTCCTCCTCGGACACGGGCCTCCTCCTGAGACGCGGGCGGACCTCCTCCTCGGACACGTACGGGCGGACCTCCTCCTCCTCGGGCGCGGGCAGGCCTCCTCCTCCTCAGACGCAGCGGCGGCGGATCGAGAGCGGCGGCGGCGGTCCTTCGGCTTCGGGCTAAGAGATGGAGAGATGGGGATGAGAGAGGGGGTCGGGCGCCACACGTGTGGATAAAGGCACTTAGGCGTAGCGCACTGAGCCATAGTGCGCTACGGATATCTGTAGCGCACTACGGGCTAGTGCGCTACGCCTATCGGCTTCTAACTACTGGATAAGAGAACTACAGACCCACTAGCTAACAACTATACTAGCCTATCCCACTGGTTCTGCCCACTACTCTATTCTAAACCTGAGAGCACCCAGGTTCGAATCCTGGTGCCCCAATTTTTTTGTTTTGATTTTAAAAACACTTTTAAATATTCCAAAAAATGCCAAAAAGTGGTGATATATGCCATAGAAGTTTTATTTTGATTTTAAAATACTTTTAAATATTCTAAAAATGCCCAAAAGTAATAATATTCCAAAAATGCCCAAAAATATGATTTAAAGTATAACTAAATTTCATAATACTTTGTTCATGAATATTACAATCTTTTTTGACCACGCGTTTACAATATTTTTTGAGCTAGCGTTTTACAATCTTTTTTCCCTTCTTTGTCGCGGTTGAATAATTTAGCCCCGACACTTTAATGTTTCTTCTTTCGAACGGGCTACCTTTTTTGGGTAGGGTTGTCCTTTTTCTTCTTGTGATGTATGTTGCTGCATCGTAGTCGTCGTCATCTTCAATCTTTGGATCGCCGTACTGGTCGAAGTCTTGCTCGTTGGCGACTCCATCCATTCCGATGATGTTCCTTTTTCCTCTCCTCACGACAACACGGCTAGGGTTTGTCGGGTCGGTAATGAAAAAACATTGGTCCACTTTGGTAGCCAGTACCCACGGTTCATTTTTCGCGGCCACGTTTGCACCGGCGGCCTTGGATTTGGCTGCTTCGGGTATAACCATGGTTGTGAAATACTGGTCTTCTCTTTCGACGCTCTTTGCCCATATGACATGGAACATCGGCACCTTTTCTCCACAGTAGTCGAGCTCCCAGATCTCCTCGATTCTTCCGTAGAATCTTTCCTTCACGTTGTCATCGGTGTAGAATTCCGACGTTACGCCTGAGTTCTGATAATCACACTTGTTGTCCTTTTCCTCCGTGTAGAATGTGTAGCCGTTGATATCATACGCCTGATAGGTCACCAGGTTTTGCATCGGTCCCTGCGACAAGGTGAATATGATCTTTTCCGTGTCAGAAGAATGCGAGCGCGGGGGATTATCAAGGAGCGTCTGCCTAAACCAACGCGTGAAATCTGAGTTGTGCTCTTTGATTATTTCTCCCTGCGTCCTCTGTATGCCCCGGTCACTGTACTTCTTCTCGATTAACCTTTTGTGCTTCTGTACCCAAGGATCGACCAGTTCTAAATGCTGTAGCGCGACGAGGTTTGCTCGATCAAAGTCTGCGCGTCGAAAATCGAAGTCTGCATGCAGTATGCGACGACCCTCTCGGTGACCAGATCCGTCGAGCTTGCCAAGGTGTCTGTTGACGGGAAGACCGACAGGGTTCTCGATGTCTAGATAATTCGTGCAGAGAGAGATGCACTCTTCGGCCAGAAAGCCCTTGGCTATGCTTCCATCTGGACGGGACCTGTTGCGAACGTATCCTTTGATGTGTCCGTTCATCCTTTCGAACGCCATCATGCTGCGGAGAAACATCGGCCCGAGTTGTACGATGTCCTCCACGACATGGACCAGCAGATGCACCATAATGTCGAAGAATGCGGGTGGGAAGTAGACCTCAAGCTCACATAGTATCACCACGATCTCCTCCTGTAGCCTTCCGAGCTGATTCAAGCCAATCGACTTCCTAGAGATGACGTCGAAAAACTTGCATAGGCCAAATAACGTTTCACGGACGTGCTCGTCCATTATCCCTCTTAGTGCGACCGGAAGTACCTGCGTCATTAGCACGGCACAGTCGTGAGACTTCATGCCACTGAACCTCTGCTTCGCCTCGTCTAGGTATCTGCTTATCTTGCCCGCGTAGCCGTAAGGAAATTTGACTCCTAGAAGGCACTTGAAAAACTGTTTGATCTCATCCTGGCTTAGAGTGAAGCAAGAAGGAGGGCAGTAATATTCGTTCTTCTTGAACTTTTTACCCTTCCGACGACCTTGTGTCGTCTCCGACTCATGATCATCATCATCTTCCTGATCATCAGGAGTAGTGCGTCCTCCGTGAAGCTCCTTCCGGATACCCAAGCATATCAGGTCGTGCCTTGCTTTCGGACCATCTTTCGTCCTATCTGGCATGTTGATTATGGTGGCGACCAGACTCTCGCACACGTTTTTCGTGATATGCATGATGTCGAGGCTATGAGGCGTGCGGAGAAACTTCCAGTATGGCAACTCCCAGAAAACAGACCTTGTTTTCCATACCTTCATCAGCGGCTTGTCTTGTTGCTGCCTCTTTCGCTTCTTTCCAGGCTTAGGACAATCTTTCCAGTTTTTCAGCAACTCTTCCACTTCTTCGCTGCTCCTACGCTCTGGGATTCCTCGGGTCTCTGATTTGCCATCGAACAGGTCTCCACGTTTTCTCCATGGATCATTCTTGCCGAGCCACCTCCGGTGCGCCATGAACACGGTTTTCGATGACCCTGGATCTTTCTCTAGTTGGAGATAGCTTGTGTTATCCATGCACCTAACGCATGCGTAGAATCCTTGGATAACCTGCCCCGAGATATACCCGCAACCTGGATAGTCTTGCACCGTAGTGACCAACGCGGCTCTCATAGTGAAATAATCTTGTGCGACGGCGTCGTAAGTATTGGCTCCAGATTCCCATAACGTGGCTAGCTCCTCTTTCAACAGCCCGAGATACAGATTGATGTCGGTACCAGGTTGTTTCGGCCCTTGAATTAGCATACTCATTTGTATGTACTTCTTCTTCATGCACAACCATGGAGGGAGGTTGTACATCCATACAAACACAGGCCAAGTGCTGTGCGTGCTGCTCTGGCTACCGAACGGATTGAGTCCATCGGTGCTCGCACCAAGCCTGATGTTCCTCGAATCTCCACCGAATTCTGGGAATTCGAGGTCCAATGCTTTCCACTGGCTAGCATCTGAAGGGTGCGTCAGCAGCTCATCCTTTTCGGGGTCATCATCATCTCCTGGCTTCTTCCTTTCCGCATGCCATCGCATGAGCTTCGCTTCCTTAGGGTCCGCGAAATAGCGCTGCAGATGAGGGGTGATAGGAAAGTACCATACCACTTTTCGAGGTGCTTTCTTCCCTTTCTTGTATCGACTCACGCCGCACACCGGACATGTGGTTTTCTCCGCGTCCTCGCCCCGATAAATGATGCAATCGTTGATGCATACGTGATATCTAACGTGCGGTAGATCGAGAGGACAGACGATTTTCTTGGCATCCTCGATACTAGTTGGACATGTGTTCCCCTCCGGGAGACGATCGTGCCAGAATGCCATCATATCATCGAAGCTTGCGTCGCTCAATTTGTGCTTTTCCTTCATCTCCATAGCCTTGAGCGTTACATTCAACCGGGTATCATCGGGCCTGCATCCTTCATACAATGGAGTAACCGCGTCTTTCTCAAGTTGCGCAAGCTTGGCTTTCTCTCTAGCGGCAGCCCTGGCGTTACTCGTCTGCTTGAGAAGCAGCTCTTGCACATAAGGGTCCCGCACCCAGCCTGACGTTGTTCCATCGTCGTCTGCTCCTCCGGCATCTAGATCATCATCATCCCGGTCTGCTTCCGTACCTTCACCATCTCCAGGAGCCTCTTCATCATCTCGCCCGTTCTCGCCGTGATGATGATCATCGTCATGTTGGCCACCTTCTTCACCGTCTCCATCATCTACGCCATCGCTTATCCAACGAGTGTATCCATCCATGAAACCATGGCGGAGCAGGTGCGCCTGCAGATTCCCGGAATCTGGGTCGATCACCCAGTTGAGTTTGCATCTTCTGCACGGACATCTTATATCTGTCTTGTTATTTCGTATCATGTCGGCCGTCGCACATTTCAAAAATCTAGCCACAATGCCTTCGCTCATTATGCGGACCATTTTTGCCTGCACGATGTACACGGTACAATTTTGAAGTCTATTAGAACCACATAATGAATGCATGCATGCAATGGTCGATAGAAAATTTCGGCATGACCTATCCTAAAATTAGGACCTTTGCGAAATGCCAAAGTCTTGCCAAAATGGAAATGAATCAACATTTTGGCAAAACAAATGGCAACTTGTTCACATACAAACACAAGAGAGAGAGAGACCGATCCATACACACATGAACATATCATTATCCTCTCCATACACACATGCATGAGCATCATCGATACTCTCCATATACACACACATATGACCATCGATCCTCTCCACACATACACACATCATGAGCATCGATCATCTACATACATATGAGCACATGCATCATCCATATACACATGAACACATCCTTACATGGACAACTTACCGAGATGAGAGACCGATCGCGAGAAAGATGGAAAGGAGAGGTGCGCGCGTCGACCGGAGACGGATAGATGAGAGACCGGAGACCTCCTCTATTACTTATGTAACATCCAAAGCAAGTTTTACATGCTAAAAATGGTGAATGTATGGAGAAATTGAGGTGGGAAGGAGAAGATCCCGACTAGATCTAAGGAGGAAGAAGAAGGGGAAAGTGAAGTGTGGGTGGTGGATGTGTGGGCACACATGTGCACATAAAGTGCTGCCCTAAAAGAATCGAAACATCCGTGGCGCACACGGCCCCAGTGCGCCACAGGGAGTACAAACTTCTGTGGCGCACTAGGCCGAGTGCGCCACAGATGCTCCTAGTCCCTGTGGCGCACTAGGCGGAGTTCGCCACAGAAGTTTGTGGCCGTTTCAGAGCAGAGGTGGGCATGCGCTTAGTCGTAGCGCACCATGCACACGTGCGCCACAGATGACCCTAACAACCGTGGCGCACATGACTGTAGTGCGCTACAGAAGTTTGGCGTGTGGCCAACAGGGCCCTGGCCCACACACATCTGTGGCGCACTATGGTCATGTGCGCCACGGTTGTTCTAGTTATTAGTAGGGCACTGCCCACAGGTGAGCCACGCCTGTTTTAGCCGTGGGGCACTTCAACCATGTGAGCCACGGATGTGCTGATTACCTATATCCGTTTTCCTAGTAGTGTCCCTTTGCACGCTTGTGAACCGGAGTCCCTCAAGCAGGTCGTCAGTATCCTTGGCGACGAGATGGTGGAGATTGTGCCACCGAGCGATAGATGGATCATCGAGGTAAAGGCATGGCTGAAATATCCAGACATCGTTCCTAAGATGTACAATGTGGAGATTCCAAGCAGGGCAAGAGGACAGCTTTCCTGGAAGCACCCGGTGATCATCCACCTGCAGGAGGTTCTGGATACGGTACATGGAATTCAAGACCCCGGTGAGGCGGCCAGAAAGCGTCCTCGTCGCCTCAGTGTTGGCCTGGAAGGATCGATGTCACATGACCACCACCGTTCCGTGATGGAGCGCACGGTTTCGGTAGGGGGGACCGGGCATGGACAGGTTGGTGGTTCTGATTTCCCTCGAGTGAAGCCAGAGGTTTAGTGAAACTGAAAGATTGCTGACTTGAGAGTCGAGCACATAGTACGCCTTATGTAATAGTTTGAACTGTTGTAGATGTGTGACTACTAAATTTGTAATGTGTGGCTACTGAATTCATAGTATGTGTGGCTAATGATTTTTAGTTTGTTTGGCTAATGATTTCGTAGTATGTGGCTAATGATTTGTAGTTTGTGTGTCTAATGAATTTGTAGTATGTGTGGCTAATGAATTTATGTGAATAACCAAGGTTAGCCTCCTGAAAAGAGGGTGGGCTAGCAATGAACAATGTCACCATTGCCAGGGAAATGCTGCTAGTGAGCGATCTGAAAGGCACGAAATTCTACTGGTTTGTATGCCTCGAACAATTTTTACATATATTTGTTCGAGCTGGTGCGTGATTCTATATGGAACTTGCATGAATAAACCACCCAAGATCATTTCATAAAATGTTGTCTGAATCTTGTATGCCTCGGGTAAGTATGACAGTAAACTAAATTCAACCGTCAGTATTAATTGAATAAATAGATACATCTTGATAGTATTTGGTTACTTCCGAACTAATTCCATACTACAGTATGGGATAACTGTGTAAAAGGGGGCTATGGCCTCTAGAAAAGGCATTTTACAGAGTTAGTCTCTGAACTTAATTGTTCTAAACTGAAGAAACTGCAGATCTCCACCATAAAAGTTGGCTAGCCAATTGCCTAGAGAGGATGTAAGTTCAGGGATCGTTTAACCACAACTGATCTTTTTTCCTTCCTGCCAAACTTCAAGAGATCTGCAATGTTCATGCACTAGTTGACGCGCTTGAACCAGTCCCGGTTCAGTACGAACAGTCACGCCGCCACAACGATTTCTTTGAAGGTGAACTCCGGCTTCTTGTGGCAGGGATCGTAGGTCCCTGTGAATCTGAACCTGAATTCCGGTGCTGAGCTGTTGCTCGTCGTCGGCTCCAACTGTCGAACACTCCAACAAGCTGAGTGTAGATGGATGCACGCTGTCGCGGTGTGGCCGCCGATGGTGCGTAGTATGGATCGTCTTTGCCACTGACGGCGTGCGCCCAGATTGCCCCACGGTAAGGTCGCCCGCCCCGAGGCATGGAGGCGAGAGTTTGTTGACCTTGGTTCCGCCCTGTTCGGGGGTTTGTTTCCTCCGTGGCAAGCTCACAGGAACACTTTGGAACATACCTTCTTTCTCGTGCGCAGAGCACACGAAAATTCCGCCATATGCATTCTCCACTACGCTCGATTGGCCCTTCTCGACGCCGCGGCGGCCTTCGCCGTTGCCACCGCCACCGCCACAGATGCAGCACATTCTGCGAAATCAACCATCTTGGATGGCAATGGAAGACCGGCCTTGTAGTACAGCCGCATGGCCTGCCTCAGAGGGGCTAAATAGCCAAGCTTCGGCGGCGGCGGCCGCCGGGGTGGTGGCTTCTGCTTAGGCGAGGCCATATCTAAGCTTCCTAAGAGTGTATCTTATTTATTTGAAACTAGTTCAACTAACTGCTGAATCTTTATTTCCCTTCTCATCATAAGAGTGCTAAGATATTAAAAATACAGGTCGTGGCTAGCAACCGAATTGGGAAATGTACCAGGCTAGGGTTCCATTTTAAGTATATTTACGAGTGTGTTCTTAGTTGTGTCCAGAAATTTTGCATGTGCCACTACGATCGTAGAACTGTAGCAACACCATCAGAAACAGGGGAAGAGGACGTGACGTTTTACTAAACGGTGGGACCTGCAACCTCGACTGTTGATGGCGTGCATCCCAGGTTCAGGATTAGTGCTCCCCTTTATTATGTGATTTTCCATATTATGTCGCTCGCTCACAGCTCCACTCCGCTCCACCACCCTGGTCTTGCATGCCGCCACTATGTCCCCTCCGGCAACACTCTCGTACTCCCCCTGGACTATCGTCCTCCCGTCATCCCCTACCCACCCTACCCACCCTGCCTTGCCACCTTTCCCTGCTCCTTGCATCCGTCGCCGCCCAGGCGCGTCTGGGAATAGAAATCGTTAGGTGGACGCTAGGTTCTCGCACAATGACGGTGGCTTTGATCTAGATCCCGCATGGAAATGGATCCTGCGTGGCCGGAGAACACGGAGATGGGTCCTTCGCGGACGAATAGGGAGGAGATGGACCCTTCAAGGCTGGAGAACATGGAGGAGAACGAAACAGGGGAAGAGGACGCGGGGTGCATAGCTTTGGTGCTCTGGAGCCCATTGAACGTGTCATACATCCTCTGTGAAGGGTAAGAACTGCAATTCCATCTCTGCATCTCCCAATTAGCGTTTCTAGTCCCGTGTTGATGGAGAGGATATGTGTTGGTGACCGTAGGACGTCTGCTTCATCGATATTTCTTTTGAAGATTCGACATGGGTGTTGATACGTCGGAAGCGTATCTATAATTTTTGATGTTGCATGCTTATTTAGTATCTACTTTGCTTTTCTTTGTCCACACTTTGAGGTGTTTTTATATGTTTTCTGGTACTAACCTATTAACAAGTTTCCACAGTGCCAGTTGCATGTTTTCTTCTGTTTTTGGTTCCAGAAAGGCAGAAAATCAATATTATCGGAATTGGACGGGACAAAAGCCAAAGTCAATATTTTACCGTGGGGAACACGGAGCCAGAGTACAAGACGGAGGGGAGGCACCAGAGGGCCACACCCCCCTGGCGGCGCGGGCTAGCTCTAGCCACGCCTGGGGGGTGCAGCCGCCCTTGTGGCCCCCTGCCTCGCCTCTTCGCCTATAAAGTCCCCCCGAAACCTAAACCCTAAGCACCCGATCAATATTCCACGAAACCGTCTGTAGCCGCCGCCACCATCGTCCCTAGAGAGGGGGGATCTGAAGCTCTTCCCAGCACCCTGCTGGAGGGGAGATCATCCCGGATGTCGTGGTATTGCCGACGAGTACGCCATGGAGGGTTCCTCACAGTGTGTGTTTAGAGACGTGGGGAAGGCGGAAGGTTGACGGGTACGAGGTAACACAGCTTACCCAGGTTCAGATCCCACAACGGTGGCGGAATCCTACTCCTACTATAAATCACTATAAGGGCAATAGCCGAGTTACAGAGATAGGTTCGCTATGCGAGGTTGTCTGAGATTGTCTGAAGTTGTGCCCTAAAGTCTCCCATAGGCCCGACTTATATAGTCGCCAGGTCCTAGGGTTACAGGGAGAAGTCCTAGCCGGACAGGTTACAGAGTCCTACACCATCTATTACTAGTCTCGCGTGTCTTGTACTCCAAAGCTCCGGGTACGCTGGTGACTCCACCATAGCCTTCCTTTATCCGGCATGGGCCTCCCTTCTGGATCCATCTAGCTGGGCCGCCCAGCAGGCCATGGGCCATGCTACCAACTGTGGGCCACCCGGGTTATCCAGATAAGAGACATGCTATGAGGATACCCATATAGCATATCCCCAATAGTAGCCCCCGGAGAACTCCGAGATCTTGCGCCGTCTTGCCTTTTCACGTGAATGCTCCATCTAGATGGATGTCGGCAAATCGTCAAGCAATATCTTGTAGTCCTCCCAAAGAACCCTGCAAGGTTTTCTCTGTCTTCAACTTGTAAGTCGGAGAATTGCTGAATCTTCCATCGTACTCTTCCGTAGCTGGATTGGATCCGTCCATGCCGGAATCTTCTGATGTGATGGTTCATCTGCCTATGTCAGCTAGGGAGACGTACATGTAGGTCAGCAACACCTCGTAACTCACACATGAAGAGAACGCAATCATGTCCACTTTTCCCGTGCGAGCGATATGAACCGTTGGCGGCGACGATTGGTACGTGGCGAAATTTCCGCGCACGTCCCCGTACACGTCGTCTACGCGGCAACCGTCTGATCAAGCTGCACGAATCTTGATGCTAGGTATCATAAATAGTAACTGCGGTGGAAAATTTACTTTTTCACCTCATTCTCACCTGCATCTTATTCTTCATCAGGCAAGCGTCTCCTCGAGCACTCCGCGCCTCGCACGAAAAACCCTAACTCCCAATCTCGCCAGTCACTTACAAACGCACCCAATGGCTAGCAGAAGTTCCTCCCCCTCGATGGCGGTGTCAGGCGAAGCCATGGCAAAGCCAGCGAGCTCTGTCGTCGTGCCCCCAGAGGGCTTGGTCATCCCTATGTCCCTGGTGGTCAAAACCACCGGCGGCGACCATAATCCAGCGGCGCTGGAGCTGCTGGAAGAGGAGCTCGACTCCCACAAAGGCGATTGGCGCGGTTCGGACATCACGGACCGCGACATCAAAGAGTTGATCGTCGAAGGCTACCTCCCCACGACGGAGGGGCTTAATTGTAAGTGTGATTACAAAGTAAATTGTGAAGTAGTAGTATATCTAGGAAAGGAATTCCTTAATTAGAAGTCAAGAATTATGAAGTAGGAAAGATAGGAACTCTTGATAAACACTAAACCTTCATTCTATAATCAACTTAATATCCATCTTATATGTTTGATCTGTCATCTTATTTCTCATTGGTTTATAGGAATATTTTCCTATAGCAAATCACTTAAGCAAATCTTTGTCATTTCCAATCATCATAATCAGATGTGCAGAAACACATGATACAGCAATAATCAGTAAGCATAAGGTCAAAACAACACCTAGCATGTCATGCTAAAGTCTAAGTCACGGTCAATGCAAGCTCCTCTTGCACTTTCAAGCAAGAACTTTCTACTCCTTTCCAACACCAATTGACTTATTTGAAACCACACAGCGAGAACGGGGGTCCAAACTACTTTATTCAAGAAAACTAAACAAACTAAGCAAAGAAAACGAAAACTAAGACGCTCCAAGAACAACACAACTGTGCATGAAACAATAAAAACGAAGTGTCTAGACAGACCTGAGTTTTTTATTGATGAAGAAGGGGATGCCTTGGGCATCCCCAAGCTTTGATGCTTGTACCTCTTGGATATTTCTTGGGGTGAAACCATGGTGGCATCCCCAAGCTTGATATTTTGTCCATTCTTCATCTCATTACATCATTATCTCTCTACACCTGAAATTTTTCCTTCATACAAAACTTCACACAATCTTCATTAGCAACATTAGTTTATTTAAAATATAATATACCTTTAGGCAAAGCTTTGGAACAGAAAAACTTTTCACTAAAAACACAAGATACTGTATCAACTCCTTCAAAAAATCTCAATTCCCCAAAAGATAACTCAAAAAGGAATCAATAAGAAGCAAATGCAAATAATGGCAGAAATTTGTCAAAACAGACCAGTAGGTAGAAACCGATTTTTTCGAAAATCTTCTGTTGCTCAAATAAAAAAATGCTGAACTAACGAAAGTTATCTAACATACTAAGGGATTTATTCGTAAATTTTCAGCTCAATCGGACTTACAGAGACTCCTCACGAATATTTATGGTGGAGGACATAAATCTGTTTCGGGACAGCAACTCCCCAAATCTTACTTCCCTCTCATTAGAGGTCATTCTTGGCACAAAAAGCAAATAAAAAAAGATAAGAAGAGGTAATTACTGAAGTAATAAATTCCAATACTCAAGAAAACTCTTGGGTTATCTCCTAACAAGTACTTTTCTTTAACGCCTTTAAGTTAGGCATGATAGTTTGAGAAGATGCTCACATAAGAAATATGGATTGAAGCAAAAGAGAGCATCAAGAAGCAAATTCAAAACACATTTAAGTCTAACCCACTTCCTATGCATAGGAATACTATAAGAAAATAAATCAAAGAAGCACAAAGCAATAAGCATAGGAAAGCAAAACAGGTGCAACTTCAAGATTTTCAACATAAAGAGGGCAAACTTAATATTATTGAGATACATAAGACCATGTTTCCCTCTCTCATAATAACTTTCAGTAGCATAATGAATGAAACCAATAATATAACTATCACATAAAGCATGCTTTTCATGATCTACAAACACATAATATTTAACAAGCTCAAAAATAGTGGGATTAAAACCTTCAAACCCACTTTTAGCAATTTTATAATAAGGTAACTGATCATTCAACATAGGACCATCATCTAGAGCTTTATAATAAACATTTTCTAAGAAAAACTCCTTAGTACCATGAATTTCAAAGTTAGGCGCAAATATAGGATTATCATAGATAACATGAGCATAACTATTATCACAAGTTTTACCCATAGCAGATATTTCAAAAGAATCCACAGGAACATAACGTTCATCCTCCTTTGGTAAGCAAGGGGGACAATCAAATAATGTAAGAGGTAAAGAGTTACTCTCATTAGAAGGTAGACATGGGTAGATCCATTCTTCCTCCTCTTGACCATCACTCTTCTCCTCTTTTTCATCTAAAGAGCTTTCAGTTTCAGCAATTTCTTCTTCCATAGGCTCCTGCAAGGCATTAGTCTCTTCCATTTGTGGAAATCACCTATTAAAATATTCAAGAATATAGCCATTTTCTTCCATATAATTATCAAAGAAATATTTAAGTATCTCATAAACCTCATATTCATAAGGTGCATCATCAGTATTTTCAAGCAAACTAGCAAGTTCAAATGCACCCTTGAAAGCAATAAATTCTTCAACTTGTTCCACATCATAAAAGTCATAATTTCCTTTAACATAAGAAGATATGATAACATTATCATTATACTCACATTGAAATGGCAGGTGTTTATACCTCCTACAGCTGCAAGATTTATCAAAGCAATAAGTAACATTATAAGAAGAGCACACCTCTCTAGAATTAGTATTCAATTGATCAATTTGTTCCCATAAGTGTTTCCCTTTTTGTGACAAACGGTGTTCCTTATAATAATATTTTTCTTATTTCGTGAACCCACCTTGCCAATAAGAACTAGTTTCAAAGAAACCATCCATTGATAGAAAGCATGACAAGGCAAGGCAATAACAGACCAGCAACTAGAGCAGGAACTAATTTTTTTGTGTTTCTGAATAGAGAAAGCAAACCAAACTAAACTAATTTTTTGAGTTTTTGAAAAGAGGCAAACAAAACCAAGCAAAATAAACTAAGCAAACTAAAAACAAAGAGAAAGGAAGTGGAGGACTCCCCTTGTGAAGACATCCTTAGCCTCCCCGGCAACGACGCTAGAAATATTTTGATGCGCGCACCCAGTGTTGTCGTGGGACGCTTCGTTGGAAACCCTAGGAGCAAGGTTGGATGCAGCACAACAGCAAGTTTCCCTCAGTAGAGACCGAGGTTATCGAACTAGAAGGAGGAAGGAAACGTCTAAAAGGTGTTGCAAGCAACATGGAAACCTGCACAACACAAACTCAAGACTTTGCCCCAATGAATCAGTGAGGTTATCAAGCTCACCGGTTTGCTGTAACAAAGGATTAACTGTATGGTGTGGAATGTAATGGTGGTTTGCAGCAAGTAAACAGTAACAGTGGAAGATGTATCAATGGTAAAGATTGGACCGGGATCCATAGTTCACTAGAGGTGCTCTCCTTAGATACACAACATGGCATGAAGGGTAAACAAATTACAGCAAGGCAATTGACAGGAACTGAGCAAGGCACAACAATGCAATCTATAAAGACAAAAAGATCCTATAAGATTCGATTGGGCAATACAACAATATACATAGACCGCCATCCAACTTCATCTATGACTAGTAGTCCACCTTCAGGTTATCATCCGAACCCCCTCCAGTATTATGTTGCAAGCAACAAACAATTGCTTTAAGCAAAGTGTGTAAGGTAAACAATCCACTTATTCCATGAACAAGAGACCGTTGTTTTCTCCCTAGTGGCAATAGCACATCTATAATCGAAGATATTTCTGTCACTTCCCTTGGAAACTAGAGGCATGAACCTACTATCGAGCATAAATACCCCCTCTTGGAGTCACTAGCAACTACTTGGCCAAGATAGCTACTAACAACAGAGAGCATGCAAGAACACAAACAACACAGACATGATAGTATCAAATAGACAAAACCATTATCAATCTGACATAGTAATCTCAATATCCATCGAATCGCCGCAAAAACAACATGCATGATTACAAATATATTAGATCTTGATCATGAACGGATCTCACAAGATCTATACATGAAAGCACAATGAGGAGATACAACCATCTGGCTACTACATGGACCCATAGTCCAAGGTGGAACTAGTCACACATTATACCGGAGAAGAAGGCCTCCGAGATGATCTCCCCTCCGGCAGGGTGCCGGGAAGAACTTCAGATCCCCCAAATCTAGGGACGATGGTGGCGACGACCATAGACGGTTTCATGGAGTTTTGATCGGGTGCCTAGGGTTTCTGCATCAGGGGATTCTTATAGGTGAAGAGGCGAGCTAGGGGGGCCACCAGGACGGCTGCACCCCCCAGGCACGGGGTGTGGCCCCCTGGTGAGCCTTCTCCGTCTCTTCTTCCGGCTTCGTGTTGCCCATGGTAAAATAATGACTTTGGCTTTTGTCCCGTCCAATTCCGAGAATATTGATTTTCTGCCTTTCTCGAACCAAAAACAAAAGAAAACATGCAACTGGCACTGTGGCAACTTGTTAATAGGTTAGTTCTAGAAAAGATATAAAAACACCTCAAAGTGTAGACAAAGCAAAGAAAGTAGATACTAAACAAGCATGTAACATCATGTTGGAGATATTCCCTAGAGGCAATAATAAATGTAGTTATTATTATATCTTTGTGTTTATGATAAATGTTTACATTCATGCTATAATAGTATTAACAAGGAAACATTAATACTTGTGTGATTTGTAAAATTAAATTGAAGCCCCTAGTAAAGCCTCTTCATAATACTAGCTTGTTGGTTAATAAATGATTGTGGTTTCCCTATCATGAACATTGAGATGTTATTAAAAACAAGATCATATCGTTAGGAGAATGATATGATGGACATACTCCTATAAGATAAGCATAGCATAAAGATCAAGTCATTTTAATAGTTCAATTGCTATATGCTTTCTGATACATAGTAACCTAATTCCTTCGACCATGAGATCATGCTTATCACCATCACCGGAAGGATGCTTTGATGACATCAAACACCACACCATAACTGGGTGGCTATAAAGGTGGCATTGAGTGTTCGGAAAGTATTGGTTGAGACACATGGATCAAGAGTGGGATTTGTCCATCCATATGACGGATAGATATACTCTGGGCCCTCTCGGTGGAATGTCATCCAATTAGCTTGCAAGCATGTGACTGGCTCATAAGGGATCACATATCACGGGAACGAGAAAAGAGTACTTATCAGTAACGAGGTTGAACTAGGTATGTAGAGATACCGACGATCAAAACCTCGGATAAGTAAACTATCGTAGGACAAAGGGAAATTGGTATCGTATGTAAGTGTTTCATTCGATCGCAAAGTAATCGTAGAAATATGTGGGAGCCATATGAATTTCCAGATTCCTCTAATGGTTATTGTTCGGAGAAGTGTCTCGATCATGTCCGCATAATTCACGAACCGTAGGGAGACACACTTAAGGATTCGACGTTGTTGAGTAGTTATGGAATGATGAGTAAGAGACCGAATGTTATTAGGAGTCTTGGATGGGATCCGGGATATCACGAGGAGATCCGGAATGATCTGGAGAATAAGATTCATATAAGGAAAGTCCTATTTCGGTGTTGGAGAATGGTTCCGGTGTTTTCATCGGGAATGTTCTAGAAGGTTCCGGAATGTCCGGCACTCCGGAGAGGAAGGGTACATGAATGTGTCATAACAAGTTGGAATGGTTGCATCATGTACTAGGTGTCATCACTGAACAAAATAAAGGGTTAAATCAAATCCTAGTTTGAAAAGTCAAACGCCAATTTGAAAAGTCAAACGGCTATTTTGTTTGGTGGAGGGAGAGTAGGAAACCTACTTGGGGAGGAAGTCCCTCTCCCTCCACCGCCGGCCTTGGAAGCCGAGTTGGGGAGGGACTCCCCTCCCCTTGGCGTGCCCCCTCCACCTATATAAGGAGGGGCAGGGCTGCCCCTCCAAGACCTACACCTTGCCCTCTCTAAACCCTAACCTTAGCCGCCGCCGCCCACCATAGCCGCCGCCCTAGGGTTTCTCCCAAGCCGCCGAGTTGGGGCTTCTAGTTGAGCCTAGCCGCCGGCCTTGCCCCTTCTACTTGGTGCGTCTAAACCCTAGATCACCGAGGCTCTCTCATAGTCCACCATACTCGCTCCGGTTTAAGGCGAAGCCCTGCGAGATCTCCCCACTACTTCCGGTACCACGCCGTCGTGCTGCCGGAATCACGAGGAGAGTGCTACATCCTCTGATGCCTGCTGGAACAAGGGAGAGGAAGGTCTTCGTCGAGTACCGAACGTGTCACCGACTGCGGAAGCGCTGCCGGAACGCAGCGCCGGAAGGATCGTCTACGCGATCTTGAGATCGGGAAAAGTACGACTACATCACCCACGAGAATCCGCTCTCATTAAACACTTTGGAATCTTCGAGGGTGAGTTATTCTATCGACTCCTTGCTATAATCTAGTAGATAGATCTTGGCTTGTTTGTTTGTATGCGGTAGAAATTTTTTGTTTTCCATGCTACGAACCCCTACAGTGGTATCAGAGCCGTGTCTATATGTAGATCTGTTGCACGAGTAGAACACAATGGTCATTGTGCGCGGTGGTGCTTTTATTATCAATTTCTTCTTGTGTACTTTGCATCTTGCGGTATGATGGGATGAAGCGGCCCGGACTAACCTTACATGACATCATTCATGAGACTTGCTCCACGCTCAACATGCAACTTGTATTGCATAAGTGGCTTTGCGGGTGTCTGTCTCTCCCATTATAGTATAGATCCAATTTACAACGGGCACTTGATAGTTCAAACATCAACGTTGTGGTTCTTGTTCGTAAGTTAGATCGACACTTATTGAAAGCCCAAAACAACGTAAAATATGCAAAGAAATTAGAGGCGTCTAACTTTGTTTTGCAGGGGTGTGCTGTGATGTGATATGGCCATGATTGTGATTATATTTGATGTATGCAATGTTCCTTATTGTAAGTTGGCAACCGGCAGGAGCCATATGGTTGACTTTAATTTATGTTAAGACCCGCGTGTCTATTCAAAGTAGTTGTAATAGTTGAAGCTGGTGGACGACAACCATGGAGCAGCGTCATTGACCTTGATGCAATGCAGGTGATGATGGAGATCATGTTCGTGCTTGAAGATGGCGATCGGAAGCACAAAGAAGAAAGGCCATATCATATCACATATTATGAATTGCATGTGATGTTAATCCTTTATGCATCTTGTATTGCTTAGTTAACGACGGTAGAATTATAAGATGATCCCTCATGCACATGAATTTCAAGTTCTAAAGTGTTCATTCTTAGTAAGCACCGTTGCTAAGCCAGATTTGCTCATGCAGAAGCTAAGGTTTGTTAGATTCTGCACCACGTGATGATCGGGTGTGTTAGATTCTGCAAGTGTATACAACGTGAGCAAGCCAGATTTGCTCATGCAGAAGCTAAGGTTTGATCTTGACGAGCCTAGCATGTATAGACATGGTCTCGGAAAACGGATCACCGAAAGGTAAAGCATGAATCATATAGTAGATATGATGAACATGTTGATTGTTCGCCATTGAAGCTACATCAACTCTCGTGATGATCGGTGTTGATGTGGTGGATTTGGTTCGTGTGATCACTAAAACAATGTGAGGGATATTGTTTTGAGTGGGAGTTCACCTAGATTAATTTAACTATTAATTAGAACTCAATTTGTCATAAACTTAGTCTAAACTATTGCAAATATGTTGTACATCAATGGCGGCCCCAACCATCAATTTTAATGCGTTCCTAGAGAAAGAAAAGTTGAAAAACAATGGAAGCAACTTCGCGGATTGGATCCGCAATTTAAGGATTGTCCTCAATGCTGGTAATTTGACCTATGTGCTGGATGCACCGCTGGGTGACCCGCCTGCAGCTGATGCTACCGATGAAGTAAAGAACGTTTACCTCGCTCGGAAGAATCAGTACTCCACAGTTCAGTGTGCTATCTTGTATGGTTTAGAATCGGAGCTTCAGAAAAGGTTTGAGAATTCAGACCCACATGATATTGTCTGTGAACTCAAATTGATCTTTGAGACTCACACGGCAGTTGAGAGCTATGAGGCTTTTGAAAAGTTTTTTAACTGCAAGATGGAAGAGGGCAGCTCCGTCAGTGAGCATGTGCTTAAGATGTCTGGGCACGCAAACAAACTTCAAAGCTTGGGTATAGTGATTCCTAATGCTTTGGGGATTTATCGTGTCCTCCAATCACTACCACCAAGTTACAAGAACTTTGTGATGAACTACAATATGCAAAGCATGAACAAGCAGTTGCCAGAACTCTTCTCCATGTTAAAATCTGCAGAAGTGGAGATCAAGAAAGAGCACCAAGTGTTGATAGTCAATAAGACCACCAAATTCAAGAAAGGCAAGTCTAAGCAAAAGGGACACTTCAAGAAGGGTGGTAAGAAAGTTACCGCACCGACGAAGAAGACCAAGGCTGGACCTAAGCCTGATACAGAGTGCTTTTACTGCAAGGGAGAAGGTCACTGGAAGCGGAATTGCCCAAAGTACTTGGCAGATTTGAAGAACGGCAACATCAAGAAGAAAGGTATATCCGATATACATGTTATTGATGTGTATCTCACGAGTACTCGTAGTAGTGCCTGGGTATTTGATACTGGTTCGGTTGCTCATATTTGTAATTCGAAACAGGTGCTGCAGAATAAACGGAAGCTAGCGAAGAACGAGGTGACGATGCACGTGGGAAATGGATCAAAGGTTGATGTGATCGCGGTCGGCACGCTACCTCTTCATCTACCATCGAGATTAGTTTTATACTTAAATAATTGTTATTTGGTGCCTGCGTTAAGCATGAACATTATATCGGGATCTTGTTTATTGCGAGACGGTTACTTGTTTAAGTACGAGAATAATGGTTGTTCGATTTATATGAGTAATATGTTTTATGCACATGCACCTTTGATAGATGGTATATTCTTATTGATTCTCGATAGTGGAAATACACATATTAATAACATTGAAGCTAAACGTTTGAAATCGAGCGATAACTCGACCTATATGTGGCACTGTCGTCTTGGTCACATTGGAGTGAAGCGTATGAAGAAACTCCATTCTGATGGACTTCTTGAATCACTTGATTTCGAATCACTTGAAAGATGCGAAGCATGTCTGATGGGTAAAATGACTAAGACTCCATTTTCTGGTATGATGGAGCGAGCTACGGACTTATTGGAATTCATACATACCGATGTGTGTGGTCCAATGAGTGTAGCATCGCGCGGTGGTTATCGTTATATTCTTACCTTCACGGATGACTTGAATAGATATGGGTATATCTATTTCATGAAACATAAGTCCGAAACTTTCGAGAAGTTTAAGGAATTTCAAAGTGAGGTGGAGAATCAACGTAACAAGAAGATTAAATTTCTACGTTCTGATCGTGGAGGTGAATATCTAAGTTACGAGTTTGGCGAGCATTTGAAGAAATGCGAAATACTTTCACAATTGACACCACCGGGAACACCACAGCGTAATTGTGTGTCCGAACGTCGTAATCGAACTCTCTTAGATATGGTTAGTTCTATGATGTCACTTACAGATTTACCGCTATCATTTTGGGGTTATGCATTAGAAACAGCCGCATTCACTTTAAATAGGGCACCATCTAAATCCGTTGAAACGACGCCGTATGAACTATGGTTTGGGAAGAAACCTAAATTGTCGTTCCTTAAAGTTTGGGGTTGCGAAGCCTATGTAAAGAAGTTACAGCCCGACAAGCTTGAACCCAAAGCGGAAAAATGCGTCTTCATAGGATACCCAAAGGAAACTATTGGGTATACCTTCTATCACAGATCCGAAGGCAAAATCTTTGTTGCTAAGAATGGATCCTTTCTAGAGAAGGAATTTCTGTCGAAAGAAGTGACTGGAAGGAGAGTAGAACTCGACGAGGTTGTCGAACCTTCTCTCGAACTTGCGAGTAGCGCAGGACCGGAAGAAGTTCATGTGGTTCCTGCACCAATAAGAGAGGAAGCTAATGATAATGATCATGAAACTTCGGTTGTAGTTGCTACAGAGCCTCGCAGGTCAACGAGAACTCGTACCACTCCTGATTGGTATGATCCCGTTATGAGTGTCATGTTGGTGGACAACACCGATGACCCTGCGACGTATGAGGAAGCGATGATGAGCCCAGATTACAATAAATGGCAAGAAGCCATGAAATCCGAGATTGGATCCATGTACGAAAACCAAGTATGGACTTTGGTGGACTTACCGGATGGCCGGAAGGCTGTCGAGAACAAATGGATTTTCCAAAAGAAAACAGATGCTGATGGTAATGTTACTGTCTATAAAGCTCGACTAGTCGCAAAAGGGTTTCGACAAATTCAAGGAGTTGACTACGATGAGACTTTCTCACCAGTAGCGAAGCTAAAGTCTGTGAGGATTATGTTAGCAATCGCTGCATATTATGATTATGAGATATGGCAGATGGATGTCAAAACAGCGTTCCTCAATGGAGACATTGATGAAGAGTTGTATATGATGCAACCCAAAGGTTTTGTCGATCCTAAAGATGCTAACAAGGTATGCAAACTTCAACGGTCCATATATGGATTGAAGCAAGCATCCCGAAGTTGGAATCAATGTTTTGATAAGGTGATCAAAAGTTTTGGTTTTATACAAACTTATGGAGAAGCTTGTATTTACAAGAAAGTGAGTGGGAGCTCTGTAGCATTCTTAATGCTATATGTAGATGACATATTGTTGATTAGGAATGATGTAGACCTTCTTAATAGTGTCAAGAAATATTTGAATAATAGTTTTTCAATGAAAGATCTTGGCGAAGCAGCTTACATATTGGGCATAAAGATTTATAGAGATAGATCGAGACGCCTAATATCATTGTCACAAAGTACATATTTGGACAAAGTTCTAAAGAGGTTTGGAATGGAAGATAGCAAGAAAGAGTTCTTGCCCATGTTGCCCAATACGACCTTGAGTAAAACTCAAAGTCCAGTAACGGCAGAAGATAGAGAAAGGATGAGTAAGACTCCCTATGCCTCAGCCATAGGATCTCTAATGTATGCCATGCTATGTACTAGACCCGACATTGCATATGTTGTTAGTTTGACTAGCAGATATCAAAGTGATCCAGGAGTGGATCATTTGACAGTGGTCAAAAACATCCTTAAGTACTTGAGAAGAACTAAGGATATGGTTCTTTCTTATGGAGGTGATGAACAGCTCGTTGTTAATGGTTACACTGATGCTAGTTGGAACACCAATCCGGATGATCCTAAATCACAATCTAGATACATATTTACTTTGAATGGTGCAGCAGTTAGCTGGAAGAGTGCAAAGCAAAGCGTTGTGGCGAGATCTTCAACTGAATCGGAATACATGGCTGCTTCGGAGGCTTCACAAGAAGCGATATGGATGAAAGAGTTCATTACAGAGTTCGGTGTTGTTCCAAGTGCGCTGGACCCAATGTCTATCTACTGTGATAACATGGGCGCCATAGCCAATGCGCAAGAACCAAGGTCACACAAGAAGATGAAGCACATCAAGCTACGTTTCCACACTATTCGAGAACATGTCCAAGATGGTGACATAAAGATTTTCAAAGTACACACAGATCTGAATGTGGTGGATCCGTTGACTAAACCTCTCCCGAGGGCAAAACATGACCAACACCAAACTGCCATGGGTGTTCGGTATATTACCATGTAATCTAGATTAGATGACTCTAGTGCAAGTGGGAGACTGTTGGAGATATGCCCTAGAGGCAATAATAAATGTAGTTATTATTATATCTTTGTGTTTATGATAAATGTTTACATTCATGCTATAATAGTATTAACAAGGAAACATTAATACTTGTGTGATTTGTAAACTTAAATTGAAGTCCCTAGTAAAGCCTCTTCTAATACTAGCTTGTTGGTTAATAAATGATTGTGGTTTCCCTATCATGAACATTGAGATGTTATTAACAACAAGATCATATTGTTAGGAGAATGATATGATGGACATACTCCTATAAGATAAGTGTAGCATAAAGATCAAGTCATTTTAATAGTTCAATTGCTATATGCTTTCTGATACATAGTAACCTAATTCCTTCGACCATGAGATCATGCTTATCACCATCACCGGAAGGATGCTTTGATGACATCAAACACCACACCGTAACTGGGTGTCTATAAAGGTGGCATTGAGTGTTCGGAAAGTATTGGTTGAGACACATGGATCAAGAGTGGGATTTGTCCATCCATATGACGAATAGATATACTCAGGACCCTCTCGGTGGAATGTCATCCAATTAGCTTGCAAGCATGTGACTTGCTCACAAGGGATCACATATCATGGGAACGAGAAAAGAGTACTTATCAGTAACGAGGTTGAACTAGGTATGTAGAGATACCGACGATCAAAACCTCGGATAAGTAAACTATCGTAGGACAAAGGGAAATTGGTATCGTATGTAAGTGGTTCATTCGATCGCAAAGTAATCGTAGAAATATGTGGGAGCCATATGAATTTCCAGATTCCTCTAATGGTTATTGTTCGGAGAAGTGTCTCGATCATGTCCGCATAATTTACGAACCGTAGGGAGACACACTTAAGGATTCGACGTTGTTGAGTAGTTATGGAATGATGAGTAAGAGACCGAATGTTATTCGGAGTCTCGGATGGGATCCGGGATATCACGAGGAGATCCAGAATGGTCCAGAGAATAAGATTCATATAAGGAAAGTCCTATTTCGGGGTTGGAGAATGGTTCCGGTGTTTTTATCGGGAATGTTCTAGAAGGTTTCGGAATGTCCGGCACTCCGAAGAGGAAGGGTACATGAATGTGTCATAACAAGTTGGAATGGTTGCATCATGTACTAGGTTTCATCGCTGAACAAAATAAAGGGTTAAATCAAATCCTAGTTTGAAAAGTCAAACGCCAATTTGAAAAGTCAAACGGCTGTTTTGTTTGGTGGAGGGAGAGTAGGAACCTACTTGGGGAGGAAGTCCCTCTCCCTCCACCGCCGGCCTTGGAAGCCGAGTTGGGGAGGGACTCCCCTCCCCTTGGCGCGCCCCCTCCACCTATATAAGGAGGGGAAGGGCTGCCCCTCCAAGACCTACACCTTGCCCTCTCTAAACCCTAACCCTAGCCGCCGCCGCCCACCATAGCCGCCGCCCTAGGGTTTCTCCCAAGCCGCCGAGTTGGGGGTTCTAGTTGCCCTAGTCGCCGGCCTTGCCCCTTCTACTTGGTGCGTCTAAACCCTAGATCACCGAAGCTCTCTCATAGTCCACCATACTCGCTCCGGCTTAAGGCGAAGCCCTGCGAGATCTCCCCTCTATTTCCGGTACCACGCCGTGGTGCTGCCGGAATCGCGAGGAGAGTGCTACAACCTCCGCTGCCTGCTGGAACAAGGGAGAGGAAGGTCTTCGTCGAGTACCGAACGTGTGACCGACTGCGGAAGCGCTGCCGGAACGCAGCACCGGAAGGATCGTCTACGCGATCTTGAGATCGGGAAAAGTACGACTACATCACCCACGAGAATCCGCTCTCGTTAAACACTTTGGGATCTTCGAGGGTGAGTTATTCTATCGACTCGTTGCTACAATCTAGTAGATAGATCTTGGCTTGTTTGTTTGTATGCGGTAGAAATTTTTTGTTTTCCATGCTACGAACCCCTACACATCAAAAATTATAGATACGTTTCCGACGTATCAGCCTGCAAAAAGGTAAGACAAGGGAAGGTAGAAGGGTGTGCATCCCCCTCATCTCGGTCGTTGCCAAAACGCGGTGTAATGAGATCCTCATTGTATGATGGCCTAGCTCGGGAGGATGATCTTGAAGGCCTTGTCCTCCTAGGTGCATCACTCTCAAATACTTCTCCAAAGGTGTGGTTGTCCATGACCCTTTTTTCTGAAATTTTTAGACAAACATCAAACCAAGTATTTTCCAAGTTGATAAATGATGAGGAACTATTATAGGAACTTGCTAGAGGGATAAACATGCATCAAAATGAAATCTATAAGCATAGAACAAGCATGCAAGCTCACACAACCTGACACCTATAGCAGCGAAATACTCGAGATGCAATCTATCAATCACAAATCTAATTGGACAAGAGGAGGCACATACCAAGGAGAAATCCCTCCAAAAATCAGCAACAAAGATAGGCTGAGCAAGGAGATCGAAAATCGGGAGCAAGAATAGTGTCGTGGGAATGGTCACAGCAGATGCTGCAATCGGCAGCGAGTAGTAGAACAAGGGGTAAGGGCGGCCAGTCATCTGCGGTGCGAGATGAGGGCAGAGACACAGGGTTTACCCAGGTTCTCCCCCCGGAGGGTAAAGACCTACTCCTGCTAGATTGTATTATGATGGTGGTACAATGAGGGGAGCTCGGCGGCGAGTCGCTTGGGTGTATGATGGAACGTATCTCTACACGCCCTGTAGGGAGGTTTATATAGACTCACCTCCCCTAGGGTTTACATATCTCAACCGAATCAGTTAAGGCTTCGGTACTCGTTTAACCTAATCCGACTAGGCCTATCTACTCTCCTGTGCCTTCAGCTTCCAGTCGCTTGGATCCACACCGGGCCACGATCCAGTCGCCGCCTTACAGGCCCACTCGCCAGTTCCTGGGCCAGCCGGAAACGTCTTGCTGGGTATACCCTGGTAGGCATATCCCCATCAGTAGTCCCCGAGGCCGTCGTCGATTGGGCGCAGGTGGTTGCTGGAAGTCAGAGTATACGGATTTCAATGGGGACATCCAGTCGAATCGGCGGCGGGCTCCTGAATAAAGGAGAAAACTAGTCATTCTGGTCGCAGCTTTGGCGATTGGGTCGGCGAAATATTTAGTCACTGTTTATAGTGATCGGGTCGGCGAGCCGAGTGGTTGAAGTTGGACCGTCCAGACGCAGTCAAACTAGCCGTTGGGGTAATCCAACGGTAACTTTTGGCGCAATCACCGCGTTGTAACGGCTCCCTGATTTGGCGGGTAACAACCGCTATATAAAGGGAATGGTAGGCGATCGGAGAACCACCTCCTCGTCATTTCCTCTGATTGCGCGCACCTTTGTTTTCCTCCGCATCGAGATCCAGCCGAACCAAAGTCCTCCGACCCCCACGAACCCTTACGCCAATGGCTCCCTCCACCGAACCATGGGGCAGGTCCAAGTGCACGAGGGCGCAACTGGCGTCCTTCGAGGAGGCCGGGATCCTGCGCGCCGGCAGGTGGCGCATCCCTGCGGCCGGAGAGGTGACCCCGGACCCGCGTGAGGGAGAGTTCGTCTGCTTCACCAGCCACCTAGAGCGGGGGCTGGGATTCCCAACATCTCTTTTCTTCCGGCGCTTCTGCGCCTTCTACGGGATCCAACCGTCAGACCTGGGCCCGCACAGCATCGAGCAGCTCGCCATTTTCGTGGCGTTCTGCGAGTGCTACCTGGGATGCAGGCCCTACTTCCCATGTGGCAAGATCTATTCCACGGGCGGATCAGTCGCGAGGAAGCGGGCGGCCCAATGCTCGCTGCGGGTGGCCTGACGTTTCAGCTGAAACCGAAGGCTTCCTTCTTTGATCTGATGCTACCCGCCAAGGCGGCGAGTGAATGGAAGAAGTCTTGGTTCTATGTCACCGAGGCGACTCCGGATGGCGAGGTGGCGATCCCAAGATACTCCGCCGACCGGCCTGAACCACGCCGACTCCAAGTCGGCAAGCTTCTAACAGACCAGCGGATGGTTGTGGATGAAATGCTTCAGACCATCCGCGGCCTAAAGAAGAGGGGTCTCCAGCCCATCAATTTGTACAACTGCTAGCTCGGGCGGCGATTCGTCCCCCTGGCCCACCGCGACCACTACATGTATGAGTACGCGGGCCGGGAGGACTCGACGAAGTCCTGCCTCGTCGAGTGGCAACTCGAGGATTACCTCCTGGCGCTGAAGAAGATCACCCAGGCGGCATACCTCGACGCGAAGGCTGGGGTCGCCCCCTACACCGCGAAGCATCCAGCCCCAACGGTAAGTCATCTTTCTGTCATTCGCAGTCGCAGTTAAATGCAGTCGCGGTCATACTGATGTTGTTTATGCCTATTGCAGCTATTTATGGTGGTGGAAGGGTGGCTTCCGCCCGCGGACGACGAGAATTCGAGCCCGTCCGTCCAGGAGGTGGGCGAATCGCCTCTAGCAAGGGGAGGCGTCGAGAGTGACGGGAGCGGCGACGACGACGAATCAGAGGAAGAGTGTAGCATCCCACTTGTCTAACAACTGTAATGCTACTTGGTCTAGTAATATAATGGCTACTTCCTACATTTAATTGTGGCATCATCATGTTATCATGCTCATGTCATCATGCCACCTTGCATTTGAGCATCATACAAAAACCCTTGTGTTTTGGTTCTTATCTCATATGCATTATTATTTATATTTCCCTCTTGATATTGTATTGGTTCTTGATATATTGTTAAATGGCCAAGTTGAGTTGGGGGCATATCTTTTATTGACTCCTCCACCCTTTCTTTCACCACTTTATAATTCCACCATCCAATTAATATGAGCTTGCATTTTATTTGAGTTACCTCTAGCTCATGTGGGTTGGGTGGATCCCACTCAAATCCTTTTGCTTGGCCCTTACTCCAACTTTGGAGTATGCAAGTAAATAGTGCCATGATAATATCATTGCTTCTACAATATTGTAATCATGGTAATTCTCATCTTGCATGGGCCATGCAACCTTTGCCACCTTTGGTTCCCCTTGTTTTTAGTTGCATATTTAAGTGGATCATCTCCCTCTATATCTCTTTTCCTCACCTTCCTCTCTTTTCACCTTCCCTTGCTTGCTCCATTGCTTGCCTACATGCATTATGGATGCATTGCATGGCACATGCAATATGGGCACCATCTACACCCTTCACCTCTATTTTTGTTTTGGTGTTGTTTGGGTTTTACCTAAAGGGGTGGAATCTATTGTTTTGGTCAACAAAATAAATAAACCTAGCTAACCCTAATTCCAATCCACCTATCTCTCTCTCTCTACTAACCTCTAGCTAAAACCCTACCTCCCCTAATCACCATCCCCATCCATGCATGACCATGTGGGCATGCCCAAACCCTAAACCTCCCCTCTCTCTTTTCATCTCAAACCCTAACCCAACCACCCCTTCTAGCCCTAGCTCGACCCATCTGATCTACCCCATCCACTCCCCTTCCTCTCACCAGCTGGCCCCACCGGCCACCCTCTCCCATGGTCACCTCCCCTGCCCTAGCTAACCTAGCCCGAGACTACCCCCTCTCTTTTCCCCTCTCTTCTCTCCCTGCCCTGTGGCCCTAGCCCGAGCTTGCCTGCCCCTGGCCTCGCCGTGACCCACCTGGCAGCCCCACCGTTCTGGCAGCCCCTCCCCCTGCCCATGCCTGGCCCGCGCGAGCACGTGAGGAAGGTGGCAAAAGGTGGCCGACGCCACCTTCCCGTCCCCCACGCCATCCACACCTCCCCATCCTTATCTACTCCCTCCCAACCCTCTGCCCTCTCCCAGATCTCCCCAGAGGACCTGCCTTGCCTCCTCTCTTCTCCCTCCTTCTCCACCGCCACCATCCTCCGACGCCGGCCACCACCGTCGGCTCCCTCTCGTACACATCGATCCAGGAGGCGGGCGAGGAGCTAGGGTTGTCGAGGAAGCCCGCAGCGTCCCTCTGCTTCGCCCTGCACGCTCCAGCAAGGAGGAGAAGCCCCAGGCCGCTGCACGCCACCGCCACCCGACGCAAACCCTAGCTTCACGGGTCGTCTGCCTCGTCGCCGATCCGACGCTCCCCGCCCCGATCAGAAACCACTGTCGAGCCCGCGGTGAGCCCCTAACCCTCCTGGACATGCTCCGCCTCACCGGGTAACCCTAGTTGCGCCAGTTGTTTCGTCGAACGCCCTCGGTGCGCGCCGTTCGCTGTTGTCTGCCAGGGTCCCGCGCCGTCTAACACCTTATCTAGCCCGCGCCCTCCCTTCTGTCACCAACCCACGCCCACCGCAGCGGTAGCCGCCGCCGCTAGCGCGCCCGAGGTCACAGGTTCGAGCCCCCGCAGCGCTCTGTCCGCTGTCGCGCGCGTGCCTGACGACAGCGGGTTCAGAGAAGAGGAACAGGGACCTGATGGCCTTTTTCCCTAAACCCCCCTCAAGTATTTTTTTCCCTCAACCCGCGACCCCCTGCCCCACCTGTCTGCGGCTGTGCCGTTTTGCAAAAAGGCTCCCGGCGTTCGCATTCATCAACCCGCAGTCCCTCCCTTTTCCTGTGCGCGCGTGTGGCACTGAGTCAGCATGTCCCCACCTGTCATTGTCTGTGGGTAGAAAAGGGTGAGTAACAAAAGGTTTTTGGTTTGTCTGTATTATTTCAAATCTATTTCAAATTAATTCAAATTCAAATTCAAATCAGATTTTAATAACTTTTAAAATACCAATCCAAATTATACATATGATATATGTTTCTTAATCAGAAAAATGTGAGGTTTTCAAATATGCCATCCAAAATATGTTTTGCACACTTAAAATTTCAAGTTGATTTAAATTACAATAAAATACCCCTGGACCTTAATAAATTAATAACTTTTGTTTTATAACTCCGAATTTGACAAATGATAGGTCTAAAATGATCATCTCTATGAGACCTTCCTATTTATGCATTCCATGTTCTGAATTGCAGCATGCATCACATAAATATAAAGTATACAGCAACTAATATGACAATAAATTGTGACCCAAACTCAATAAAATGCTGATTCCTTGTATCCTACATCTCACCCATGCCATGCTACCTTATTGCCATGCAAATTGTGCATCATGCATCATGGCATGATTGTTTGCTTGTCGCATTTTATTCATATGCTTGCGCACTTTATTTATGTTGGCCCTTGTTTGTTTGGTTCTTCTTCGAATAGACGCTGAGCAGGGGATATATCAAGAGAACCAGGAGTACTACCCAGATCCGTCTCTCGCTTCAACTGAGTTGCCAGGCAAGCACTACCACATGCTTGCATACATACAGTACCTATTGCCTCTATCTTATTCTTGCATCATTGAGTCGCGATTGCATTAAACTAAATCCCAAGTATGGCATAGCCTTTACTTTTAAACCCCACCAAGCTTGTCTCCCCATCCCATGAGCCATTACTACAGGAGTTGTTTGAGCCATGCGAGTCGTAGAACAGCATGTGTAGGGTATGTGAGAGTCTGATGGATAACGAGGTACCTAAACAACTTAACCTGAGTAGTAATGGGATAACTAATGAAAGTGGCACCGGTGGGCAATATCTGCTATTTGGTTTTTCCTGCTCACTTGTGTCCCGTAGGACCCCGAGTACTTGATTCCTGTTCCTTGATTATTCGCGCTATCCACATCCGGGAGGCTTATGGGACCCCCCCTGAGCCAGATCTTGATTCCGTCTTATTTCTTGGGGCCACAAACTAGTTTGAGGTTTTATTTACTATCCTGTACTTATGCCATGCTTTACTGCTTTATTACGATTGTGCGAGGAGCACCTATACTGTTTAGGTAAGCGGAGTGTTTTCGCGGTATCGACAAGCCTAGTCACATTTTCGGGTTCCCAGTCGTTTACAGCCACTAACGCAAACCTTGAGTCTGTTTTGAAGTCAGCTAACTTCGTTGCGGGTAGCTTAATGGGGTGGCCCCCTGAAATATTTCTGAATCTTGTGATTGCTTTGTCGTGAAGGCCTCGTTGGGTTTTGATTTGGTTTTTCCGAGGTTGATCGAGTGTGTGTTGCTATTTGTGCACCCCTGCAGGGTAAAACTTTCTGAAAGCCGTGTCCGCGGTTATGGACGACTTGGAGCACAGTTTCTCGACCATAGACAAGCATAACTAAAGTACCGCTTTTAACTTGACTAAATAACTGCCTAGTAAATAGTGCAACACTCATGGAATGGTTAATAAAACTGCCAACGAATGGGGGGTTGTTCGTCCGCTTCCTCGTCGGTAAGCGAGGAGGAGGATGGATCTGGTGATATTACTGTTATAACTGTTGTCATTAATTCACGGACATCCGTCTATCTTTGGTTAGGCGGATGGTTAGCGAGTATCTATAGAACTGTTAGGGTTTACCTTTTGCTGCAATTGCGTCACCCCAGGTTGTGTCCCCTTTAGAGGCATAAAGACTTGCTGAGTACCCCTAGGGTCTCACACGATAAATTATTGGTTCAGATGAACAGGTACACTCGCAGGATGGATACTGGGTGGAGGAGGCTGATGATGTGGGCAACGATCGTTTGGTGTAGAGATTCCGGGAACGGGGATCCGTGAGATCTGTGGGCGGGATGTGCTTATTTCTGGGCATCTTATGCCGATTTGCTTCTTATCCGTACTCGGATCTTGTTTGCCGCTTCCGCCTGAAAACTCTGATGTGTGATGTATGAGGAAATATCCTAAATTATTATACCTATCTAGGTCATTTGAATCTTGCCGTATGGTGTTGCTATATTTCCTTTCTTTTTAGATGGAATGTCTCTGATGTACTATTGTATGGTGGCTTGCATACATACTCATTTGTGTATGTAGTTGATCCCTTCGCCTGCCGATTACGCCGCCCGTACTTGTCCCGATGACTGGAAATGGTTGGGACGGCCGAAAGGTCTACCCGTGAGTGGCATCTGGGCCCCACCATACTATTTCAACCATTTCCGCTCATCCAGGCTTGTATCTAGGAGCGTAATTCACCGAGGTAGTTATAATTGGTATCAGAGCCATCCCGCCCTTCAGGGTCTCAGCCAAATGGTCGTTGTCAGTCTAGCAAATATTTTTGGTAGTTATGTATACTAGGGAAAAACAAAACGCGAGAGTAGGACTGCTTCCACTTTTCTTCTTACCCACCCACCCACCCTTTTCTGGTAAGGAAGTGTAACGTTTTCAATCCTCTTCTTAAAATTTCAAACTAGGATTCACGTGTTCTGGGTTTCCGTAGTACCATAGGTTGTGTGTGTGTGTGTGTGAGTAATTCCTTGTCTATCTGTTGCATCCAAGTTGTTATCACAATCGGCCTTTTGGTTATCAACTGTTGGTACATTCCATACCGACAGGCTTTGCAAACCGACGCGATCTATCTGATTTGTTGTATACCGACGCGATCTGTCTTACTCTTTGTTAACCGACGTTATCTTGTTTGGGGTGTTCGTTTCCGTAGTTGCTAATTTTTAGGTTCATCGTGAGAAGAAGGGGTTAGGATATGTGTTCCACTTATTCATGTGCGGAGTAATGATTTGAGTGCGGGATGGAGTCGCGACCATACCACTACTCTTATCATTCACTTTTGTATATTGAATTGGTAGAGTCACTAATCTTGATTCGTTAAGTGATTTCGCGCATCTATTGGTATTTTCATGCCGAAATTTGTGGAATTTTTTTCTTTGATATATCTGTGTACCACACTCCTTTTCAGTCGTGTGCGATATGCTTAATATCTTCTAGGTGCTTTGAACTTTGTTGATATTGTAATATCATCTTAGTAAATTGTATCCTTTAATCTCGGTTAATTCCATCTTGGTACTATTTTGGATTATTATTATTCTCCATTATAGTACTGACTTGTGTTTTATATCAATCACAGGATGGCTCCACCACGCCGTTCAGATGAGGATATACCACCTGAAGTGGGGGCCGCGTTGTCAAAAATCGCCAATGCCTTGGCAGCAATGCAGCAGAACCAACAGCGTTTGGAAGAAAGTGTCAGGAGGAATGAGTTTGCTCCACTACCTCCACCGCCCAAGCGGGGTGACATCAAAAGCTTCCTCAAGTTCAACCCACGCCAATTTGATGTTTCTGATCAACCACTTGATGCTGATGATTGGTTGCGTGAGATGTCAAGGTTACTGGAGACTGCTGATGTGCCTGAGCAAGAATGGGTAAAATGTGCTACTCACCTTATGAAGGGAGATGCAGCCCTCTGGTGGGAGAATTACCTGAAGGCAAGCTGCACTGGTTTTCAGCCTACTTGGGAACAGTTCTCTGGAGCTTTCAAAGAGCAATTCCTGTCAGAGATTGTCATGGAAAAGATGAAGGAAGTCTTTCTCTACCTCAAGCATGGAAATGATAATGTCAATACCTACATCAGGAACTTCATGAAACTCTCTCGTTATGGTGGTGATGAGATCTCAGATGACAAGAAGAAACAAAAGAGGTTCCGGCAAGGGCTCAATGCATCGATCAAATATGCAATCACACATGCAAGGCCGGCATCTTTCCTGGAACTTCAGCATACAGCTCTGCAGGAGGAAGCCAGTAGGCAAGTGTTTGAAGAGTCAAAGAAACACAACCGTGACGCACCAAGTTCTTCAGCTATGTCAGCTCCTTCTAAGCGGCGTGTCTGGGTTCCTAACACCCCACCGTCGCTCCCGGCTTCACCAAGACCTTCAAGCTACGCGGCAAGGCCACCAAACTTCATCACTGCTGCTCCCAGGGGCTACAACCACCACTACCCTGGAGCGCCTGGCGGAGTCCCTGGCCACGTTGCTCCACGTCCACCTGGTGCTTGTTTCACGTGTGGAGACCCTGGGCATCTAAACTGGAACTGTCCGTTGAAGAACAAAGCTCTTCCTCCACCCCCGCCAAGATCTGCGGCAAGCTCTCCTTTGGTTCGTGCACCACCACCTCGGGCTCTCAACATCAACACCAAGCCCGGGTCTACTGTTGCTCATGCCAACTGTGTCAACGCCGCTCAAGCTGAGCATGCACCTGGAGTTGTGATGGGTATGCTTTCCGTTAACTCAGTCCCTGCACGAGTTTTGTTTGATTCTGGTGCATCGCATTCATTTGTTTCTCACAAGTTTGCAAATGAGAATGAGTTAGTCTTGGTTCCTCTCCTCAAGCGGTTAATGGTCCTCTCTCCTGGAGCAAAGATGGCAGCTTCTAAAATCAGCCATGGCAATCAAATTGAGATTGGTGGCTCTTCGTTCTCGGCATCCTTAATTGTTTTGGGCAATTCTGACATTGATGTCATCTTGGGCATGGATTGGTTGACGGCAAATGCAGCTGTGATTAATTGTGCTGAACGCTCGGTTTCTCTGAAGATTCCTGAAGGCCATATAGTCTTCTCTCCAGGTTTGACTCATGCTATCCAGCTTTTCTCTTTGGCGGCTCCGAATGATGATGCTATGGAAGCTATTCAGAGTGTTCCGGTGGTCTGTGAGTTCCCAGATGTCTTTCCTGAAGAGTTGCCGGGTATGCCTCCGGATCGTGAGGTTGAGTTTGTAATTGAGCTTGAACCTGGAACGGCTCCTATCTCCAAGCGGCCTTATAAAATGGGTCCTTCTGAGTTGGCTGAACTCAAACGACAACTTGATGAACAAGAGAAGTTGGGTTTCATTCAACACAGTACTTCTTCTTGGGGTAGCCCAACAATCTTTGTGAAGAAGCGTGACAGGACTGATAGACTCTGTGTGGACTATCGGGCTCTCAATGCTAAAACCATCAAGAACAAATATCCCCTTCCGCAGATTAATGATCTCTTCGATCAGCTAGCTGGAGCTGTGGTGTTCTCTAAGCTTGACTTGAGAAGTGGTTATCACCAAATCAAGATTCGCAAGGAAGATGTTCCTAAAACAGCTTTCACCACCCGCTATGGCCTGTATGAGTACACGGTCATGTCGTTCGGTCTCACCAACGCACCTGCTACCTTCTCGAGGCTTATGAACTCGGTTTTCATGGAGTACCTTGATAAGTTCGTTGTGGTCTATCTGGATGACATCCTAGTCTATTCTAAGTCAAAGGAAGAGCATGAAGAACACCTTCGGTGTGTCCTAAACAAGCTTCGTGAGAACCGCTTGTATGCAAATTTCTCAAAGTGTGAGTTTTGGCTGCCTCAAGTAACCTATCTTGGTCATGTCATCTCTGCCAAGGGCATTGCAGTCAACCCGGAAACTGTGAAGACAATTGTTGAATGGCTTCCTCCTGTTAATGTCAAAGAAGTGCGGAGTTTTCTTGGGTTGTCTAGTTATTGTCGTCGCTTCGTTCAGAACTTCTCGGAGATAGCGAA
Organism: Avena atlantica; assembly: GCA_910589765.1. NCBI lineage: Eukaryota > Viridiplantae > Streptophyta > Magnoliopsida > Poales > Poaceae > Avena > Avena atlantica. The sequence goes on from OU342736.1 coordinate 458,429,310, forward strand.
GCCTCTTACCGATCTCCTTAAGAAAGGCAACAAATACCTTTGGACCCCTGCATGTCAAGCAAGCTTTGAGACACTCAAAGAGAATCTCACTTCCACACCAGTCTTGGTCCCTCCGGATACATCTAAGCCTTTCCAGATATTCTGTGACGCCTCTTTGCAAGGATTGGGTGCGGTCCTTATGCAAGAGAAACAAGTGGTTGCTTATGCCTCTCAACAGTTGAAGACGCATGAGATCAACTATCCCACACATGACCTCGAGCTCGCAGCAGTTGTCTTTGCTTTGAAACTATGGAGGCACTACTTGCTTGGCAACCGTTGTGAAATCTTTTCTGATCACAAGAGTCTGAAGTATATCTTTACTCAACCTGATCTCAACCTTCGGCAGAGGAGATGGATTGAAGCAATCAATGATTTTGATTTGACCATCAACTACACTCCGGGCAAAGCTAATGTCATGGCCGATGCTCTCAGCCGCAAAGCGTATGTCAATAACCTCATGATGGAAGAACAACAGCCTCTCTTGTGCGAGGAATTCCGTCAGCTCAACCTTGAAATGGTGGAACAAGGGCATCTCCTGAACCTTCTGGCTACTCCTCTCTTGGAAGAAAAGATTCGCTCTCGTCAGCTTGGTGATCCGCACACCAAAAAGATCATCTCCAAACTTCAGCTTCCGAAGTATGAGTCTTTCCACGTAGATGATCAAGGCACGCTCTTCTTTGAACACCGGATGTTTGTTCTGAACTACCCGGGTTTGAGAGAGCAAGTTCTCAAGGAGGCGCACAATTCTGTTCTTTCTATCCATCCTGGCAGCACAAAGATGTACATGGACTTGAAAACACAATATTGGTGGCCGGGTTTGAAACGATATTGTGCCAAGTATGTCTCGGAGTGTGATGTCTGCCGTAGAGTGAAAGCTGTCCATCAGAAACCTTTCGGTCTTCTACAGCCATTGAAACCCCCGGAATGGAAATGGGAGAAAGTAGAGATGGATTTCATCACTGGTTTTCCAAGGTCGCAGAAGGGCAACAATGCAATCTTTGTTGTCATTGACAGGCTCTCAAAGGTGGCTCATTTCTTCCCCGTCAAGGAAACAATTTCTGGAATTCAGTTGGCTGAGCTCTATATCAACAGAATTGTCTCTCTGTATGGGGTTCCGCTTGAGATCAGTTCAGACCATGGGAGCATCTTCACTTCCAAGTTCTGGGAAAGTTTCCAAAATGCTTTGGGAACAAAGTTGAACTTCGGCACAGCTTACCACCCTCAGTCGCAAGGACAAGTTGAAAGGATCAATCAGATTCTGGAGGACATGCTTCGTGCTTGCGTCATCTCTTTTGGCATGAAGTGGGAAGAATGTCTTCCTTATGCTGAATTCTCTTACAACAACAGCTTCCAGAAAAGTCTGAAGATGGCACCATTTGAGGCTCTCTATGGTCGCAAGTGCAGAACTCCGATTGGTTGGTCGGGTGCAGGAGAAAGAATTTGGTTTGGCCCTGACATTGTAACTCAAGCGGAGGAGAAGGTGCATATCATTCTTGAGAACCTGAAGATTGCTCAAAGTCGTCAGAAGAGCAATTATGACAGGAAGCACACGGACATGGTGTATGCCCCTGGTGATCTCGTTTACCTTCGTGTCACTCCCATGAGAGGCACGCACCGCTTTGGTATCAAAGGAAAGCTGGCTCCTAGATACATCGGCCCATTCCAAATTCGTGGTAGAAGAGGAGAAGTTGCTTATGCTCTTGAGCTCCCGGAAAAACTCAAAGTCCATGATGTTTTCCACATCTCTCAACTCAAGAAGTGCTTCAAGGATCCCGGCAGAACCGTGGATCATGAGATAATCGATCTCCAAGAAGACCTGTCTTATCAAGAACACCCCATAAAAATCATTGAGACCGTAGAAAGAAGGACTCGCAACAGGTCCATCAAGTTCTGCAAGGTGCAGTGGTCGCACCATTCTGTTGATGAAGCCACTTGGGAGCGTGAAGATGAACTCCGTGCCAACTATCCTTTCCTCTTTGTGTCTTCTTCTTCTTCTTCCTAGAATCTCGGGGCGAGATTCCTGTTTAGTGGGGGAGAGTTGTAGCATCCCACTTGTCTAACAACTGTAATGCTACTTGGTCTAGTAATATAATGGCTACTTCCTACATTTAATTGTGGCATCATCATGTTATCATGCTCATGTCATCATTCCACCTTGCATTTGAGCATCATACAAAAACCCTTGTGTTTTGGTTCTTATCTCATATGCATTATTATTTATATTTGCCTCTTGATATTGTATTGGTTCTTGATATATTGTTAAATGGCCAAGTTGAGTTGGGGGCATATCTTTTATTGACTCCTCCACCCTTTCTTTCACCACTTTATAATTCCACCATCCAATTAATATGAGCTTGCATTTTATTTGAGTTACCTCTAGCTCATGTGGGTTGGGTGGATCCCACTCAAATCCTTTTGCTTGGCCCTTACTCCAACTTTGGAGGATGCAAGTAAATAGTGCCATGATAATATCATTGTTTCTACAATATTGTAATCATGGTAATTCTCATCTTGCATGGGCCATGCAACCTTTGCCACCTTTGGTTCCCCTTGTTTTTAGTTGCATATTTAAGTGGATCATCTCCCTCTATATCTCTTTTCCTCACCTTCCTCTCTTTTCACCTTCCCTTGCTTGCTCCATTGCTTGCCTACATGCATTATGGATGCATTGCATGGCACATGCAATATGGGCACCATCTACACCCTTCACCTCTATTTTTGTTTTGGTGTTGTTTGGGTTTTACCTAAAGGGGTGGAATCTATTGTTTTGGTCGACAAAATAAATAAACCTAGCTAACCCTAATTCCAATCCACCTATCTCTCTCTCTCTACTAACCTCTAGCTAAAACCCTACCTCCCCTAATCACCATCCCCATCCATGCATGACCATGTGGGCATGCCCAAACCCTAAACCTCCCCTCTCTCTTTTCATCTCAAACCCTAACCCAACCACCCCTTCTAGCCCTAGATCTACCCATCTGATCTACCCCATCCACTCCCCTTCCTCTCACCAGCTGGCCCCACCGGCCACCCTCTCCCATGGTCACCTCCCCTGCCCTAGCTAACCTAGCCCGAGATTACCCCCTCTCTTTTCCCCTCTCTTTTCTCCCTGCCCTGTGGCCCTAGCCCGAGCCTGCCTGCCCCTGGCCTCGCCGTGACCCACCTGGCAGCCCCACCGTTCTGGCAGCCCCTCCCCCTGCCCATGCCTGGCCCGCGCGAGCACGTGAGGAAGGTGGCAAAAGGTGGCCGACGCCACCTTCCCCTCCCCCACGCCATCCACACCTCCCCATCCTTATCTACTCCCTCCCAACCCTCTGCCCTCTCCCAGATCTCCCCAGAGGACCTGCCTCGCCTCCTCTCTTCTCCCTCCTTCTCCACCGCCACCATCCTCCGACGCCGGCCACCACCGCCACCATCCTCCGACGCCGGCTTCACCCTCCTTCTCGTACACATCGATCCAGGAGGCGGGCGAGGAGCTAGGGTTGTCGAGGAAGCCCGCAGCGTCCCTCTGCTTCGCCCTGCACGCTCCAGCGAGGAGGAGAAGCCCCAGGCCGCTGCACGCCACCGCCACCCGACGCAAACCCTAGCTTCACGGGTCGTCTGCCTCGTCGCCAATCCGACGCTCCCCGCCCCGATCAGAAACCACCGTCGAGCCCGCGGTGAGCCCCTAACCCTCCTGGACATGCTCCGCCTCACCCGGTAACCCTAGCTGCGCCAGTTGTTTCGTCGAACGCCCTCGGTGCGCGCCGTTCGCCGTTGTCTGCCAGGGTCCCGCGCCGTCTAGCACCTTATCTAGCCCGCGCCCTCCCTTCTGTCACCAACCCACGCCCACCGCAGCGGTAGCCGCCACCGCTAGCGCGCCCGAGGTCACAGGTTCGAGCCCCCGCAGCGCTCTGTCCGCTGTCGCGCGTGTGCCTGACGACAGCGGGTTCAGAGAAGAGGAACAGGGCCCTGATGGCCTTTTTCCCTAAACCCCCCTCAAGTATTTTTTTTCCTCAACCCGCGACCCCCTGCCCCACCTGTCTGCGGCTGTGCCGTTTTGCAAAAAAGCTCCCGGCGTTCGCATTCATCAACCCGCAGTCCCTCCCTTTTCCTGTGCGCGCGTGTGGCGCTGAGTCAGCATGTCCCCACCTGTCATTGTCTGTGGGTAGAAAAGGGTGAGTAACAAAAGGTTTTTGGTTTGTCTGTTTTATTTCAAATCTATTTCAAATTAATTCAAATTCAAATTCAAATCAGATTTTAATAACTTTTAAAATACCAATCCAAATTATACATATGATATATGTTTCTTAATCATAAAAATGTGAGGTTTTCAAATATGCCATCCAAAATATGTTTTGCACACTTAAAATTTCAAGTTGATTTAAATTACAATAAAATACCCCTGGACCTTAATAAATTAATAACTTTTGTTTTATAACTCCGAATTTGACAAATGATAGGTCTAAAATGATCAGCTCGACGAGACCTTCCTGTTTATGCATTCCATGTTCTGAATTGCAGCATGCATCACATAAATATAAAGTATACAGCAACTAATATGACAATAAATTGTGACCCAAACTCAATAAAATGCTGATTCCTTGTATCCTACATCTCACCCATGCTATGCTACCTTATTGCCATGCAAATTGTGCATCATGCATCATGGCATGATTGTTTGCTTGTCGCATTTTATTCATATGCTTGCGCACTTTATTTATGTTGGCCCTTGTTTGTTTGGTTCTTCTTCGAATAGACGCTGAGCAGGGGATATATCAAGAGAACCAGGAGTACTACCCAGATCCGTCTCTCGCTTCAACTGAGTTGCCAGGCAAGCACTACCACATGCTTGCATACATACAGTAACTATTGCCTCTATCTTATTCTTGCATCATTGAGTCGCGATTGCATTAAACTGAATCCCAAGTATGGCATAGCCTTTACTTTTAAACCCCACCAAGCTTGCCTCCCCATCCCATGAGCCATTACTATAGGAGTTGTTTGAGCCATGCGAGTCGTAGAACAGCATGTGTAGGGTATGTGAGAGTCTGATGGATAACGAGGTACCTAAACAACTTAACCTGAGTAGTAATGGGATAACTAATGAAAGTGGCACCGGTGGGCAATATCTGCTATTTGGTTTTTCCTGCTCACTTGTGTCCCGTAGGACCCCGAGTACTTGATTCTTGTTCCTTGATTATTCGCGCTATCCACATCCGGGAGGCTTATGGGACCCCCCTGAGCTAGAGCTTGATTCCGTCTTATTTCTTGGGGCCACAAACTAGTTTGAGGTTTTATTTACTATCCTGTACTTATGCCATCCTTTACTGCTTTATTACGATTGTGCGAGGAGCACCTGTACTGTTTAGGTAAGCGGAGTGTTTTCGCGGTATCGACAAGCCTAGTCACATTTTCGGGTTCCCAGTCGTTTACAGCCACTGACGCAAACCTTGAGTCCGTTTCGAAGTCAGCTAACTTCGTTGCGGGTAGCTTAATGGGGTGGCCCCCTGAAATATTTCTGAATCTTGTGATTGCTTTGTCGTGAAGGCCTCGTTGGGTTTTGATTTGGTTTTTCCGAGGTTGATCGAGTGTGTGTTGCTATTTGTGCACCCCTGCAGGGTAAAACTTTCTGAAAGCCGTGTCCACGGTTATGGACGACTTGGAGCACAGTTTCTCGACCATAGACAAGCATAACTAAAGTACCGCTTTTAACTTGACTAAATAACTGCCTAGTAAATAGTGCAACACTCATGGAATGGTTAATAAAACTGCCAACGGATGGGGGGTTGTTCGTCCGCTTCCTCGTCGGTAAGCGAGGAGGAGGATGGATCTGGTGATATTACTGTTATAACTGTTGTCATTAATTCACGGACATCCGTCTATCTTTGGTTAGGCGGATGGTTAGCGAGTATCTATAGAACTGTTAGGGTTTACCTTTTGCTGCAATTGCGTCACCCCAGGTTGTGTCCCCTTTAGAGGCATAAAGACTTGCTGAGTACCCCTAGGGTCTCACACGATAAATTATTGGTTCAGATGAACAGGTACACTCGCATGATGGATACTGGGTGGAGGAGGCTGATGATGTGGGCAACGATCGTTTGGTGTAGAGATTCCGGGAACGGGGATCCGTGAGATCTGTGGGCGAGATGTGCTTATTTCTGGGCATCTTATGCCGATTTGCTTCTTATCCGTACTCGGATCTTGTTTGCCGCTTCCGCCTGAAAACTCTGATGTGTGATGTATGAGGAAATATCCTAAATTATTATACCTATCTAGGTCATTTGAATCTTGCCGTATGGAGTTGCTATATTTCCTTTCTTTTTAGATGGAATGGCTCTGATGTACTATTGTATGGTGGCTTGCATACATACTCATTTGTGTATGTAGTTGATCCCTTCGCCTGCCGATTACACCGCCCGTACTTGTCCCGGTGACTGGAAATGGTTGGGACGGCCGAAAGGTCTACCCGTGAGTGGCATCTGGGCCCCACCGTAATATTTCAACCATTTCCGCTCATCCAGGCTTGTATCTAGGAGCGTAATTCACCGAGGTAGTTACAAAGAGGTCGCCCCGCTGGTCCAGAAAACACGCGGACAGCGGCAGCGTGAGCTCGAAGCGAGAAAAAGCCTCGAGCGTCATGACGATGACGACGACGAGCTCCCCGAACACACCTCGCATCGCGAGGCCACTCCATCGAAGAAGAAGAAGGAGGTGAAGGCCTCTCCAAAGAAGATTACGAAGCCAGCGAAACAGGCGTCTCCGCCTCATTCGCCAAGCAGCTCCAACGCCACCAGCCTGGCCAGGGGCGAAGCTGCACAGACGACGACGGCGTCGGATACCACCGTCGTCCTGAATGAGGTGCCTCTGGCCTCGATGCCTCCGCCGTTCGCCCCAGTCTCTGGGTCGTGGGCCGCTCCAGTCGCGGTAGCTTCGCCGCCCAAGGATGCTCCTGCCGAAAATGTTTCGGAAGCTCTAGTCGCGGCCTCGACAACGAAGAAACCATCCGTGTCTTGGGCACGCGACGTCCTGGAGATGGGCCTCAGTCGATGACTGGGCCCCGAATTGGAGAAGCCGGCCGGCATCCGCACGGGGCTGCGGTTCCTACCGGTCGCCAAGTGAGTTTTATTCACCTGTCTTTTGTTTTCATTGTACTCCGACCACTTGCTCATGTGATTAATTTGTAGGACTGGAGCCAAGAAGATAGGTCACCCGACCGTGGCCAAGGTGCCACCAGTCGTCAGCGAGGAGGATCCCTCCCGGAAGAGGAAAGCGGACGAGGTCGTCGCCCCCGCGGATAGCGCCAAGAAGGCCAAGGGCGACGAAGTCGTCACGGTATCTGACGACACGATGATCGCGCCGAGTGAACCCATGGCGGAGGCGGCCTTGCCAACCAAGGAGGGTACTCCCTCATCTGGAGCAGCCGAGCCGGCCTCCTTTGGTGCCGGCGCATCCATCGCAACCTTCCCGCACTTTATAACCAGAGCGGCTACGGCGAGTGGTACCTCGCCCTCGAGCCGCGCACCTGGGGTCGCTGACACGGAGGTCGAGCAACGTCGCGGGCACACGCCGGCTCTCCTCGCATCCGTGGACGCGATACAGCTTCATGGTATGCTTGGCGCAGCCATCCAGGTATGTCCAGTCCCCGAGGATCAGGCCGCTGTGTTGCAGTGGTCTGATTCTTTTAATGTCTTGTTTTTAATTCTCGTGTCCAGTCCCCGAGTGCGCACTCGCTGAATTTCAGCGGGTGGGCACTTAGGATTTTTGATTGCCAGTCCCCGAGTGCGCACTCGCTGAATTTCAGCGGGTGGGCACTTAGGATTTTTGATTGCCAGTCCCCGAGTGCGCACTCGCTGAATTTCAGCGGGTGGGCACTTAGGATTTTTGATTGCCAGTCCCCGAGTGCGCACTCACTGAATTTCAGCGGGTGGGCACTTAGGATTTTTGATTGCCAGTCCCCGAGTGCGCACTCGCTGAATTTCGGCGGGTGGGCACTTAGGATTCCGCTGTTGCTAACTGTTTGACTCGTGTTCAGGGTTTGCAGCGCGAGTAAGCCGACCGTCTCGCTGCAAAACATCATGTGGAGAGGGAACTGGTCGCCGTCCAAGAGGCAAACAAGGGGCTCCAGGCGACTGCTGCTAAGGCAGAGGAGGTCCGCCAGGGCCTCGTCCCAGCGACTAAGTTGGCGGCAGCTCAGACTGCTTTAAGCTCAGCTGAGGAGCGGATCGCCCACCTTGAGTGCGAGCTGAAGGAGGCGAGGGAGGAGGAAACTTCGGCGGATGGGCAAGCCAAGGCTGCCGTTACAGCCGCCGCTGAGGAGCGTAAGGTCTCCGATGCCCTTGTTGCTGGGCTTCAAGATGACTACACCTCTCTTCAGAGCTTCATCACGGATCTCTCCTGTCCCTTGATTGGTGAGTGTGCCTTCCTGTGTCTGTAACGTTTGCATTGTGTAATCTTTGATGTACTCACTGTCGCTTTCTGTCCGCAGGTCGAATCATTGACAGCGCGGAAGAGGCGAGTTCGTTCGACGCATGGCAATGTGTGGCCACGCTGGTCGACTCGGCCATGTTGTCGGCGACGTGCATACGGGCGTATCTCCAGGAAATGTCACCCACGGAGGTGATTCCCAGCGACCTCGTCGAGGTGTGGCGATACTTGGAGAAGGCGCCGTCGGTCGTCGAATTCATGACGCGATCGGCGTTCCAACGCGGAGCGGCGACGGCGCTTAGCCTTGGGCTCGCTCACTTCCCGGAGGACTTCGATCTGGACGATGTGACGAGTGGCTACCCATCGTCGACCGACTCGGTGGAGATCTCCGAGGTGCTGAAGCTGACGGACCGCGCCGCGGTATACTCCGAGCGCGTCTGGGCGATGGGCGACCTCCTTCCTTATCAGGAGATGGTCGTCGCGCCCAACGACCCCGAGCCGCAGCACCGGGACTTCAAGATCGAGCAACCCTTCCGTGCAGTGATGGCGGGTGAGCTGACGACGTACCCATCAAACCCGTTCACTCCCTTCATTCGCAATCGCAAGGGTGGTGGCGAGTCGTCGTCGAAGCCTGCAGAGTAGAATATTGTGCCATGGGGCGTTAGTAACAGTGCTGCCATTGGGCATACTTTGTATTTTGTAACGCTTGATGGAATATCGTGTTGTTTTGTGAACTGTCGTGTGTTTCTGATTGAGGTTTGAACGAGTCCCCGAGCGCGTCCGCCCTTTTTTATGGGGTTTACCTCGTTTGTTATGTGTTTGTTGTTTTGAATGTTTTGTTTATTGGGGTCGACTGGCCCGAACTCGGAGAGCTATTCGCAAGGCGACTCCCATGAGTGCTCTGTACTTCACCGTTTTCCCTTGCGCGAACGAGGTCGGGTTGCCGAGTCCCCGAGCGTGGTACTTGGTTGTTCTAGGCGCGACTCGAGGGTGGGTGAGGACTTGGCGCGTTATGGTGAGCGCATCGCTCCTTCCTGGCCCGTTGGGTCAGTCGCGTGGCGAGTCCTGGGCATGCTCTCGTACTTGGCGTTTTCCCTAGCCGCTCGTGCTAGACTGGTCGTCAGTCCCCGAGCGTGGTATTTGGCCGTTCGAGTCGCTATGTCGAGGATGCGGAGGATCATGGTCGCTGTGAGAAGCAAAGGCAGTTGTCTTGGCTCGTAGAACCAGTCGAGCTAGGCGACTCCACTGGGGCTCCGGGTAGGCATTTTTCGTGGACGTTACAAGACCTGGGGTGACCCAGTGCCCTTGTAACGCACTACTTGGCCGTGCCGATCGCCGTACCAGAGGTTGACTTCTGCAGTTAGCTTGACGCTGTTATTACGAGTGCGAGTGGCACAAGACACGGAGAGTAGGCGCAATTAGCGGTAACCAATTCTTTTTTATTTCATAGCGACTTGAGGATACATATGAGGGGTTCTAGGAGTAGAACTTCCGTAGGAGGTTTACATTCCATGGTCGCTTGACATCGAGTTTGCCGTCCCCGCGGACGTCGATGAGGTAGTAGGCGTCGTTGCCGAGTACTCGCCCGATGGCGAATGGTCCCTCCCATGGGGGAAGCTTTTGCATGCCTTTCTTGTCCTGGATGAGGCACGGCACCAGGTCGCCTTCTTGGAAGGTGCGAGTTTTCACCCGCCGGCTGTGGTAGCGGTGGAGTCCTTGCTGGTAGATGGCGGTGCGTGATCGAGCGAGGTCACGTGCTTCGTCGAGTTGATCGACTCCATCCTGACGTGCGAGTTCGTTCGCAGCCTCCGTGTAGTGGACGACCCTTGGCGAGTCCTGCTCGAGGTCGGTGGGCATGACTGCCTCGGCGCCGTACACCATGAAGAAGGGGGTGAACCCTGTCGGCCTGTTGACCGAGGTGAGGATGCCCTAGATGACGGAGGGTAGCTCCTCGACCCAGCACCCGGCGGTGCGCTCGAGTGGTACTTGGAGCCGCGGCTTCAGGCCGTGGAGGATGCTCTGGTTGGCCCGTTCCGCCTGGCCGTTGGATTCCGGGTGGGCGACTGATGCGAGGTTGAGCCGGATGTGGTGTTCCTCGCAGAACTCGGCCATGGCTCCTTTAGCGAAGTTGGTGCCGTTGTCCGTGATGATGCTGTTTAGGAACCCGTTGCGATATATGAGCTCACGTAGGAATTTGGTGGCGGTCTTCCCGTCGCATTTCTGGACTGGCTTGGCCTCCACCCACTTTGTGAATTTGTCGACCGCGACCAGAAGGTGGGTGAAGCCGGAGGGGGCCTTTTTGAAGGGGCCTACCATGTCCATACCCCACACGGCGAATGGCCTGGTGATAGGGATTGTCTTGAGCGCTGAGCTCGGCACGTGTGTCTAATTGGCGTACTTCTGGCACCCAGCGCACCGCTGGACAATGTCGACGGCATCGGCGTGTGCGGTGGGCCAGTAGAAGCCGTTTCGCGTAGCCTTGGCGACCAGAGAGCGGGCGCCGGCGTGGTGGCCGCAGTCGCCGGAGTGGATGTCGTGGAGGATCTTGCGTCCTTCGGCGGGTTGGACGCAGCGTTGGAACACGCCGGTCACGTTGCGCTTGTGGAGCTCGCCGTCGATGATGCTGAAGGATTTGCATCGGCGTGCAATCATCCGGGCGTCCATCTCGTCTGTCGGCAAGGTGCCAGCCTCCAGGTAGGCGACGTAGGGCCTGGTCCAGTCATCTGGCTCGGCGACGAGTGCGACCAGGGCTGCCTCTGGCTGCAGCGGGACTCTGATGTCGATCTCCCTTGGGGCAGAGACTGATGGCTTGGTGATCGTGTCGAGGAAGACGCCGGCGGGTGGCGCGAGTCAAGCCGATCCAATGCGAGAGAGTGCGTCAGCCTCCTCGTTCTTCCGCCTGTCGATCCACTCGACGGAATACCCTGCGAAGTGTCCCCCCAGCTTGTCTACTTCTTGGCGGTATGCCGCCATGGTGGGAGAGACGGCGTCGCACATGCCAGCGACTTGCCCAGCGACGAGGTCGGAGTCTCCGTAGCAGCGTAGGCGGTTGACGTTCATCTCCTTGGTAGCTCGCATGCCGTGGAGTAGTGCCTCGTACTCGGCCATGATGTTGGTGCAGGGGGTGAAGTCGAGGCAGAGGACGTAGCGGAGCTTGTCGCCCTTCGGTGAAGTCAGCACGATCCCTGCTCCTGCGCCGTCCGCGTTCTTGGAGCCGTCGAAGTGGAGGCTCCAGTAGTGGAGGTATGGCAGCTTTTCTGGCTGCTGGGCCTCTTCCCAATCGGCAATGAAGTCTGCTAGAGCCTGCGACTTGATCGCTTTTCGTGGCTCGTACTTGATGTTGTGGACGCTGATTTCGACGGCCCACTTGGCGACTCGCCCGGTCGCCTCGCGGTTGCGGATGATGTCCTGCAACGGTGCTGAGGAGACGACCATGATTGGGTGCTCCTGGAAGTAGTGCAGTAGGCACCGCTGTGCTCTAAAGACCGCGTATACCAGTTTCTGGTACTGCGGGTACCGCTGGCGCGACTCGTTGAGGACCTTGCTGATGTAGTACACCGGTCGCTGTATCAGGCGCTCCTTTCCTTCCTCTGGCCGTTCGACGACCATGACGGAGCTGATGACGCGCTCGGAAGCCGCGACGTAGACCAGCATGGGTTCTTTGTCGGCAGGGGCGGCGAGTAGCACCTTCTTGAGGTCGCGGAGCGCGTCGTCCGCCTCCTTGTCCCACTAGAAGGTGGGGTTCTTGCGCATCAGGCAGTATAGGGGCATCGCCTGTTCACCCAGACGGGGGATGAAGCGACTGAGAGCCTCTACTCGCTCGGCCAGCTTCTGGACGTCGCGCGGGCACTCGGGTTTGCCGAGTCGAGCGATCGTTTCGATCTTGGTGGGGATCGCCTCGATCCCGCGCTTGGAGACGACGTACCCCAGTAGTTGTCCTGCTGGTACACCGAAGGTGCATTTGCCTGGGTTGAGCTTTATCTTGTATTTCTACAAGTTGGCGAATGTTTCCGCCAGGTCGGCGAGTAGATCGCCCTGGCGAGTGGACTTTACGACCACGTCGTCGATGTAGACGTGGATGTTGCGGCCAATTTGGCTCGCGAGGCACTCCTGCATGCACTGCTGGTAGGTCGCCCCGGCGTTCTTGAGGCCGAAGGTCATGGCGGTGTAGCAGAAGGCTCCGAATGGCGTGATGAACGCCGTCTTCTCCTCGTCCTCAACATCCATTTTGATCTGGTTGTACCCAGAGTAGGCGTCGAGGAAACACAGCGACTCCGAGCCCGCGGTGGAGTCGATTATTTGGTCGATCCGCGGGAGGACGAACTGCTCCTTCGGGCAGGCACTATTCAAGTTTGTGTAGTCGATACACATCCTCCAGGTCCCGTTCTTCTTCTCGACCAAGACTGGGTTTGCCAGCCACTTGGAGTATTTAATTTGCCGGATGAAGCCTGCAGTGAGTAGGCGCTGCACCTCCTCGGCGATAGCTCGGCGGCGCTCTTCATTGAAGGGCCGCAACGACTGCTTGACGGGTCGCACTTTGGGGTCGGCGTTTAGTTTGTGCTCAGCGAGCTCCCTAGGGACACCAGGCATGTCAGAGGTCTTCCATGTGAAGATGTCCCTGTTCTCATGGAGGAACTTGATGAGCGCTCCTTCCTAGGCTGGGCTCATGCCCGTCCCGATCGTCATCGTCTGGCTGGAGTCGCCTGGGACCAGCTCGACGGTGCGGGTGTGCGTCGTTGCCTCGAAGGCTAGGGTGTTTGCGCCCTCCGAGTTGGGCTTCTTGAGTATGGTCGGGTCGTTGTTGTTGACCCCGCTCGCGTACTTGGCGAGCTCGTCGGCGTGGTTGGTCTCTGCCGCGATGACGGCGTCGGCGAGTTCGGCTCCTTTGGCCTCGCACTCGGCGGCCATGTCGGGGTCGCCGTTGATGGTGATGACGCCGCACGGCCCGGGGAGCTTCATCGCGTTGTACGCGTAGTGGGGCGCTGCCATGAACTTGGTGAACGCCTGGCGCCCCAGGACGCAGTGGTAGGGGCTGTCGAAGGGTACCAGCTCGAAGACAATCCGCTCGGTGCGGAAGTTTGCTGGTCTGCCGAAGGTGACGGGCAGCGTGACCTTGCCGATCGGGTACGCCTTCCGACCGGGGACGATGCCGTGGAACGTGGTGTAGGTCGTCTCGACCATCGACTGCGGGAGCCGCAGTCGCCTGAAGGTGTCTAGGTACATGATATTGATGGAGCTGCCGCCGTCCATCAATGTCTTGGGGAGCCAGTAGTCGCCCACCTTAGGCTTGACCACCAGGGCGACTCGGCCTGGGTACTCGATGCGTGCGAGTGGTCCTGGCGGCTCCAGGTGATGGGCTGCTCCGACCAGTTGAGGAACTGGGGAACGTCCACCTGGGCCACCGCGTTGACAGCGACGGAGCGGGCGATGACCTTCTTCTCGTGCTTCGTGTTGAAGCCTGTGAAGGTATGGAGCGAGCCGACCACATTGCCGAATTTTCCGCCGTTTGGCGGGTTGTTGTCGGGGTCCTCCCGCGCTCGCCGTGCCTTCTCAATCTCCCTGAGGGTGTGGCAGTCGGCGGTCGTGTGTGTAGCGGGCTTCCCTTCCCTGCTGTGAAACGCACAAGGTTGGTTAAGGAGGGCCGCAGGGTCGAACCTTGGTTTCGCCTTGTAATTGCCGTTGTCGTGGCGTTGCCATCCGTCGCGGCGGAAGCTCTTGGGCTCGCGCTGCGCCTGCCCGGCGTTGGCGACGAAGTCGACTCGCCCGTCACTGCGGCGCTTGCCGGTGAGGCGAGTGTTGCTGTAGCGTAGGTCGGACCATCGTCCGTTGTCGTTGCCGCTCGTGCGGTGTTGGCCTCCCGACTCGTCGTCGGTTTCTTGGTTTGGATCTTCCTCCGCGTACCGTTTGGCGATCTCGAGGAGGTCAGGTATGTTGTCGAGCATGCGAGAATGTCACTTGAGCTTGGCGACCAAGGGCTCGTAGCGGCACGAGGTCTTGAAGCAATGGATCACGGTGTCCGGGTGGATGCCGACCGCGTTGTACCATAGTTCTTGCCACCACTGGACCCAGTTGCGGGTCGACTCGCGGGGTCCCTGTACGCATCGCTCCAGGTCCTCGATGGTGGTGGCGCGGGTGTAGGAGCACTCGAAGTACCTGACGAAGGCATCTCGCATCTCGTCCCACGAGTCGATGCTATCTTGGGGAAGGGTGTTGATCCACTGCCTGCACGTTCCCTCCATCATCAGGGGGAGGTAACGGGCGGCTAGCAGGTCGGTGTGGCCAGCGATCCCCATCGCCATGAGGTATGTATCCAGCCACACGGAGGGGTCATACGAAGGGTCGTACTTTTCTATTTCTTTCGACGCCTTGAAGTTCGTCGGGTATTTTTCGCCTCGGATCATCGGTCCGAAGCACCTGGGACCGAGTCGACTTAGCGACCCCATCGGCTCGCCGTCGCGGCGATTCGTTAGGGTGTGTCGCAGGTCGTCGGGCTGGCGTGCGCGCCAGCTTTGGTTGTTAATGATGTGGGTGCGGGCGTCGACGGGCTGACCGTTGGCGGCGACGAAGTTGGTCGCTGGCCTGGGGTCGTTGGTGGAGAGTGCCGCATTCGCGGGTCGATGTTGGAGCTGCAGTGGCTCTGGTGGCGGGCAGTTGAGGGTGTTTGCCGCTAATGGGCGGCCGCTTGAGGCCGCTCTGCTGCCCGAAGAACGCGAGTACACCTGGCCCTGCGAGTCGGCGCCAGCATTTTGCTGCTCGACCGCCTTTGTGAGCAGGGCCCTCACGTACTGGATCTGTAAGGCGCCGTCGCCGGTGGCCGTGATGTTGTCGGCCGCTGCTCGACCTGCCACAAGGTTGTCCATCGGGGTGGAGAACAGTGGTAGGCCATTCGCGTCTCGCTCCCGTGAGGAGACCACTATCCGCGGTTGGTCCCTGGGAGGTGTGCGGTTGGGTGGAGGTGGGGCGCCGTTTGCCGTCGACCCTGGTGGGGGCCAGGCGCTTCCTCCTGGCGGCGCGTTCTCGCAGATCGCGCGCTCGGCCACGCGGGCCGGGTCGTTTTCGTCGTCGAAGTTCAGGGCGCGCCCCTGGACTGCGGGGTTCAGGCGCGACCTGATTCGCTGCTGGTGGTAGCGCGACAGCTCCTGCCCGTCACCTGCTCGAGGTGAAATTTTTCGCGCTCGGCTTGCTCCTTGCGGACTGCCTCCGCCAGCTTCAGGCGGAGTTCCTCGACCTCCGTTGTCGTGGCGTTAGGAGGGATCGGGGTGGAGAAGGGATCCTCCGGCGGATCGGTGCCGGTCTCCATGTAGGTCGCGGCGTGGCGGCCGGTACCGTCGCGGAGATCGGCGGAGTTTTCTGATCCGGAGTCGAAGTCGAAGATCCCAAGGATGGAGGGATCCTCGAAGTCTCCCATGTTGGAGACCTGGGTGATGGAGCCCGCGGGTGAAGCCGCGGTGATGGATCCGGCGAGTGACGCCGGGGTCGCCGAGTCGGCGTCGTTGTTGAGGGCCACGTCTTGCGCGGCCACGGAGTTTTCGGCCACGTTGTTGTGGGCCGAGTTGTACTCGGAGGCGAGGCGATGGATCGTGCGGACCTGGCTCTCGGAGAGCCGGTCGCGTGGCGGCGACTCGCGGATGCGAGCCGAGTCCTTCGAGGCGATGACGTCGGTGAGGCCGACGAAGAGGCTGACCGTGCCGACCGGCAGGATCACGCTGTGCGTGACGGGTCGCGCCGCCGGGACGTAGCTGCTCGGCAAGATCTGGAGCATCTCACCGATCGCTATCATGCGGCCGGTGGCGACCATCTCGTTGATGTGCAGATTGGATCTCGCCGCAGAACACCGGCCAGACCGGCCAGGCCCCACGGTAGGCGCCACTGTCGTGGGAATGGTCATGGCAGATGCTGCAATCGGCAGCGAGTAGTAGAACGAGGGGCAAGGGCGGCCAGCCATCTGCGGTGCAAGATGAGGGCAGAGACACAGGGTTTTACCCAGGTTTGGCTCCCCGGAGGGTAAAGACCTACTCCTGCTAGATTGTATTATGATGGTGGTACAATGAGGGGAGCTCGGCGGCTATGCGGCGAGTCGCTTGGGTGTATGATGGAACGTATCTCTACACGCCCTGTAGGGAGGTTTATATAGACTCACCTCCCCTAGGGTTTACATATCTCAACCGAATCAGTTAAGGCTTTGGTACTCGTTTAACCTAATCCGACTGGGCCTATCTACTCGCCTGGGCCTTCAGCTTCCAGTCGCTTGGATCCACACCGGGCCACGATCCAGTCGCCGTCTTGCAGGCCCACTCGCCAGTTCCTGGGCCAACCGGAAACGTCTTGCTGGGTATACCCCGGTAGGCATATCCCCATCAAATAGCAGGAACTCGAGCTTGAGAAAGTTTTCCAGTGTTTTTCAGGAGAGAGAAAGAAGTGGCTGGGAGGAGGCAACTTGGAGGGCCACAGGTGGGCCACACCTAGGCCAAACACCACCTGGGGCTGGCCGCGCCACCAGGGGGTGTGCTGGCCTGGTGGGTCCCCTTGGGCAACACCAGGTGTCCCTCTGCCCCTTTTTTTGAGGAAAAATTTAATATGAATTTTCTGAAATTTTTCGGGAAACTTTATTTTTGGCCAACTTTCAGGTTATGAAAATTGATTTTCTCGCAGAAAAAGATTTTTTAGAAGAAGAAAAAGAAAACAAAAACCAAAACTACAGAAGTTCTAAGACACTCTAACAAGCAAACAACTAGCAAAACTAAAGCTAACAAGAGAAAAAGCAAAGACTCGGAAGGAGAAAAATAAAAGGTGAGCAAGTATAACCACTATGAAAGCATTGTTTTGTTCATTAGAATCCCTTTGTTAACAAGGTTGATCAAGTCTTGTTACCAAAACAATCTTATGAAGCAAAAATTTGCATTGCACAAAGTGATTATGTTACCTCAAACTTGATAGCAATAGTCCCAATCTTAATAGTTTCAAAACTTTCTTGTGGAATGGGACAATATATTTCTCCAACTTTGATGCCCTCAATATTTTCAATGGAATTCAGGCAATAGCTCTTATCAATCTTCTTGGGGAAATAGACAGTATGCTCTTTGTCATTAATATTAAAAGTTACTTTTCCTTGGTTACAATTAATAACAGCACGTGCAGTATTAAGAAAAGGTCTCCTAAGAATAATAGACATATTATCATCTTCAGGCATCTCAAGCACAACAAAATCAGTTAAAACCAAGAAATTATGAGCCACTTGAACAGGAACTGTTGGGAATATGCCCTAGAGGCAATCATGTATGATGATATTTCCCATAGTATTCATAAAGATATAAAGTTGTCCTTGTATAAACATCTGATGTATATCATTGAATATGTGATTCGGTTGTGGAACTATGCATTCATGTTGTTTGTACTAAATGTCCTTGGTCATTGAGGTTGTGCTGGACACACAACTTAGACCAATGTGAAAGCCGGCTTGATGACTCGATTCCACTTGTCATGGGCATGGAGATGCCATTCCGACTTACATAGATTAAGCTAAAGAGTTTAGCGAGTCAGATTGACCCATATTGAGGTACAACGAACAAGTTGTCATTTGTATATCTCAATCAATGTAATCCTTAGACCTGAGGTTATTGCATAGTCCGAGTTGAGGATCACCGACTTAGGTTCTGTCAAACGCTGATCCGTAATTGGGTAGTTATAAAGGCAGGGTTCGGGTCGACTGAGAATCAAGCTGCGTGATGTGAATAACCAAGATGGGATTTTGCCCCTCCACTCGGAGAGATATTCTCTGGGCCCTCTCGGAAGATATGATTCGGAAAGCATGGCCATGCACGACTCGGTTAAGGGTTAACCGAGGCGGTCGACTAAGAGTTAGTCGGGTGAATCACTTATCTCGGATCGAGAAGAGAGTCGGACTATTTAAGGGATGACATATATTCGCCTATAGTCTGACAAGGTATATCGTGAGGCAAAAGGGACTCGGACGCAAGTCGCATTGGAAAGGCAAGTCATCATGACTCATTGGTACTTGGGAGTGGGCACGTTCTGCTAGGAGTCACTGCCGACTGATCGATTGTGAGTCGGACTCCAATCGTGTCCGAGTAACCAAGAGCCTGCCGGGTCACACACTTAAGAGCGGGAGCAAGTCCGGGTTGGACCCTGTCACATCCCAAGATTTTCCAAATCTTGTAATGTGAAAAATAAATAAACAAAATAAATAATTGTTGAAATTTAGGGTGAAAAGGAACTTTTGTTTCTAAATGGAAACTTAAAATCCCATCTTGAACAAACTTTGGTTAATGTTTGAATCTAACTAAATAAAAATCAAGTGGAATGCATTCCTCATAAAATGCATCTTGAAATTTAAACACTTGGAGAATAAACCAAAACTCTAAAACCCTAATGGAAGAAAATCATTTTCAAGTTATCTCTAAGACTGTGGATTTGATCCATATAAAAATTGGTCAAAAAAACATTTCAAATTGATCAAGAATGACTATTAGAAATATTATAAAACCATATGAATTGGATTCACTTAATTTGGAGCCATAGATAAAATCTTATGAATTTAATAAGATAAAGAAATTGAATTTCCAAAGCTAATAAAGCATCTATCTATAAATCCATACAAAATAGTGAGAAAATAATCCTAAATATATTTAAAAGGATAAATAAATATTAAATAAGTTTTTACAAATTGGAATCACCAAGTTTGGATCTATAAATAAAAAGATATGGATTTTATAAGATAAAGAAAGAAATTATTAAATGAGGAATATTTAAAGACCAAATTAAAACTTGGCCAAGACCATAAGCAAATGGAATGATTATAATCCAAATCCAAATAAAATAAAATAAATAGATAAAGAATTTTCCAAATAAAATAAAGTGGCATTAACCAAATTCTATTTCCATTTGAATAAAGACAAAAATTCCTATTAGAAATGATTAAATAAATCATGAGAAAATAGAATTTGGAATTTACCGAAGGGGAATAAAAGTTGTTTAATTAACTTAAATGGGATCAAAGAAGTTAAATAAAATTTATGGAATTAAAACTATATTTCATTTCATTGGAATAAAGACAAATACCCAATTTTAAATGATTAATAAATCATATTAAAATATTCCAAATGAATCAAGGTGAATTATTTGACACCCTATTAAATAAATAAACCTACTTAAAAGGTTTTGTGAGAATTGAAATTAAATAAGGGTTTAAAATATATTTGATATTAATTGAATTTAAATGCATGGGCCTATTTTTAAATAATTAAAAGACCCTAAAAGAATAAAAGAAATATTCTAATTTTGACTTTAAAATGTATTATTAATCAGTATTTGATTGCACACCAAGTTTGAGAGAAGTTTGAATTCAAATGAATGTTTGAAATGATTAAACAAAATCAAAACAGAAAAATCAAATGGGAAAAAGAAAAAGAAACAGGAACAGAAAAAATAAAAGAAGCCAGCCCAACCTAACCTAGCCCAGTCCAGGCCCAGCTAGCCCATTTACTTCTTCCCCGCAGGAAAACGATTCGTACCAGAAAAGGAACCCGCGAACCCACTGACCGCTGGACCCCACCCTCACACTCTCTCACTCGCTGACTAACCAGGCCCACGGCCACGTCGTCGTCGTCCTCACCCGCCGCTGACCGCGGCCCCCTCTGTGGCTATTACTGCCGATTGAATGCCAGCGTGAATTCGCGTTAACCACGCCATGAAACAGACCCGCGACCATGCCTCTTAACCGCCTCTTCCTCCTCTCCATTTTCCCCCCAACCTTCCATCCCCATGCGCCCCTAGGCTGCTTAATTTCGCACTACACCGCCACTGTGTCCGGCGAGCTCACCGAGCAATTCCGGCAGCTCTTCGCCTCCCCTCATCCCCTCGACCACTCGAGCGTGCTCACAGGAACCAGACACATATCCCAGCAACTCCAGTTCGCCTGCGCACGCCCTAGACACTCGCCTTCGTCTTGAACAGAGCACCACCGTTGTCTGCCACCTCTCCAGCGAATCCCCTGGTAAAAATCTTACCGCCCTAACCCCTCTCCTTCTCACGCACGTGCTCGCCGCGACCCCGCGCATCTAACGGCACCTCCTTTTATCTCTGGCGTGCACCGTGATTTCGCCATCGTCTTCAACAGGACGAGCCCGACGCGGACACGAACTCCGCGAGCGATTCAAGCCAACTCCATGCGCTCGTGTCCATCCTACGGCCACCTTGAGCATCACCGCGACCCCGCGAACCCGGTGAGCATATCCTTCCTCTCCCTCGCTTCCTGTAGCCGCCGCAGCACCGCTAGCAGAGCGTCGCCGCCACGCGCCACCGTCGTCGCGCCGCCAGATCTTGGCAATGCGTTGGTAGCCATCCGATCTGGACCGGAGTGACGCGATAGAATCTAGGCGAAGGGGTACGCTTGCACATGTGCCGCACGATCTGTTTAGATCTAACGCACCGTGTAGGCCGATCCGTGCGAAGCGGTATAAACGAATCAGAATATGACGCGTGGCCCAGTCTGTTTATAAAAACCAGAAATTAATCTATTAGATGACCAAACTTGTAAATTGCATAACTTTCAAACCACACATCCAAATTTTGCAAATTTTATATCAATGGAATCAGCAAGACAAGTACTTTCTGACCATGCACCTTGTTTAGTAAATTGCTTCTGTTAAATTGGTTATATTTGCAGAAACTTGTGTAGGCATATTTAGAATATAAAATTTGTTCTAAAATGATTTTTGAGTTAAAACCTTTGGAAAATGGTTTGTTTTGAACCTACTGACCATAGAAATCAATCTGTGGTTTCAAAAACATATTTGGTGAAGCAAAATAATAAATCTTTGATTTAAAGCATTTCTAGTCAAATAAAAATATTGTTTATATGTTAAAAATGCTTTTTGGAGAAAACCTTTGGGAAATGTTTTGATTTAAACTCTATGACACTAAACACAAAGTTTTATGATTTGAAAATGTATTTGGTGAACCCTATAAAAATTATTACTTTGCTAAAGGCATTTTCAACCACATAAAATGTTGATTTGATTTAAAAATGGTTTATAGGTAAAATCTTTTGCAAATAGTTTTGCCACTTTTAGAAAATGACCAATAGGTGTTTTCAAATGTTTATAACCCATTATAAACCACTTTTCCAAATAAAAAAATCTTTAGCATGCTTGCATGCATTACTTTGTTTCTATTATTTTATGTGATGTTTGCTTGAATGGTAGTTTGAAATATTGTTTGCTTGATGGAATTGTAGTGATTTGAAGAGTGTGAATATTGCAAGATCAAGGAGTGAACTTATATTATCTACAAAAAAGGCAAGTGATGCTTCATACTTTTGTCCCATTATTTTTACTATGCATTAGTGATATTTCTAAGTAGGACTTGCATGGAATTTTGCTAAGTGTAAACTATGCCATGGGAAATCCTAGTAGATGAAACCTTAGTAGAATTTTCCTAAGTTAAGATTCCTATTACTATCATGCTTAGCTTAGATAGTAGAAAACAAGGGTGGAATATATTCATGCTATGGAATACTTCTAAGTCAAGGACTTGTGTTTTGTTTAATAAAACAACTAAGTGAATGAATCACCTGGGTGGAATGGAAGGAATGGTTTGTGTTGAGTGGTTACAAGGCCCATATCTATGGTTTACCTTGTGTATCTCACTTGTGGATGGCCACCCAGGAACAAAGAGATTTGAGATGTCAAATGTTGAGAAGCTTCAAGTGCAGCCACTTGGCATTATGGGCTCTGCCTGGATCATATAGGTTGCAATAACTTAGCCAAATGGACAGTTGGTGGTAGGGGATGATAGGTTGGAACGCGTCCATTCTGGTCTAAGGGAAGGCTTCTAAAAGATCTTGTCTTGGTGAAACCAAGTCTTGTGGGGAAAGTGCACAACCTCTGCAGAGTGTAAAATCTAAGTACTTAGCCATGTCCCTGGTAAAGGACAATTTGAGCATCAAGACATGGAAGCTATCAAGAATCTCCTCATCCTAATTTCTAAGTTAAAACTTTGTGGTTGAACAAGGGTTGAAGGATCACCAATTTCTATTGGAAGACGCCTTGGGTGATTTTGTCAAGCAAAAACTTAGTGTTTTCAAATGATAAGGAAAATCTATTTTGAGCAATGCAAGCCTAAGCTCCACTTAACCAAATGCATATAGATGATAGACTCCACTATACTACCATAGTATCACTTGCCAATACAATTCAAATGTATTGACCCTTGTGGCTGTAACTTATTATGTTGCAGGTCGGTTTGCTGTTAGTGAAGTTTATAGATTAGGATTACAAGTCTACAACCAACATGATTGCCTGTGGCACTTTGAAGATGAAGGACCCCATGTTATTGTTATATTCTGCTGCATTGTAATGAGATAGCCAAATGATCTATGTAAGATGTAATAAATTATTTTATTCCTGGTTATAAAGTTGTATTATGACCTTTGTTTCTTGATATTACATCTTAACTGTGAATGCTAGCTATTGATCCAGGGACTAGCATTGTAAACACAGGTATCTCTACCTTATTAAAGGTTGGGAACTTACAGACCCAAGCCGGAAATCAGTCCGGGTTGGACCCGAGCCGGATTAGGACTGAGTCTGCGAGTCGGACTCGCGGTGACTAGGGTTATATGGGCTTTACTGAATGGGCCACGAGAGTGGAGCCCACATTTAGTCCCTATATATAGTGGAGCACAGTAACCCATAAGGGTTAATCGTTGTTCGGTCAGGTCATTCCATGTGTTGGAAAGCCTAGCTCCACAGTAGTCCTGCCGTCGATACGAACCTAGCAGTTCGCCGTGGTGCTCCTCCTTGTACGTGTGGATACTAGCAGAGGTGCTGTACGATCAGCACCAGGACGATCGGATCGCAAAGGACTGCACTGCATCAATTGATGCGCTTCATCAGTAATCCGCAACTGCGCGTCTAGTGGTAAACCTCGTGGCCTTCTACCTCGGCTAGATCTTGGGATCACCATGTTAGAGGAAAAGGTTTTTGTTTTATCTCTACGTGGCCCAACAGGAACATCCTCACATATACCAATAGGAATAGTAGTAGACTTATTAGCTATTTGCAAAGATATATCAGTTGGTATCAACTTTTATAGTTGGAGTCTCTTGTAGAGAGAAAAAGGCATAACACTAACTCCAGCTCCCAAATCACATAAAGCAGTTCTAACATAATTATTTTTAATAAGAGCAAGGAATAGTTTGTATACATGGATCGCCAAGTTCCTTTGGAACCTTACCATTGAAGGAATATTTAGCAAGCAAAGTAGAAATTTCCTCATTAGGAATCTTCCTTTTATTAGAGATAATATCCTTCATATACTTCGAATAAGGAGGCAACTTAATAGAATCATTCAAAGGAATTTGCAAAAATAAAGGTTTCATCCACTCACAAAACTTGTTATAGTGTTCTTCCTCATTTGACTTGTGTTTCTTATTGGGAAAAGGCATAGGTTTCTGCACCCAAGGTTCTCTTTCACTACCATGTTTATTAGCAATAAATTCTTCCTTAGTGTACCTAGTGTTCTTAGTGCGCTTCTCAGGTTCTTCCTCAACTTCCTCCATATCAGGAGCATCATTGTTATTATTATCACTCTCAGTTTCAGCATCAGAGACAGATATACTATTAGGGTCTACAACAGGTTCAGAGGGTTCCTCAACTATTTTATGTTTCTTTTTCTTTCTCTTATGAGGACTACCACTACTTACACCTTGTTGAGAATCCTACTCAATTCTTTTAGGGTGTCCTTCAGGATATAAGGGATCTTGAGTGGTTGTACCACTCCTAGTTCTAAATCCATAAGCATGTTTATCTCCAGAAGCATTAACTAGCATATATTTTTGTACCTTAGAAAGTTGATCAATTTGGGTTTGAACCAATTGGAAGTGTTTACAAAGCATTTTAACATTATTAGCAGTTCTTTCCACAATATCTCTCAACTCATTAATAGCTCTAGAGTTTTCCAATAAATGATTTTGAACTTCTTTATTAAAATTACCTTGTTTAACAATAAAGGTGTTAAGTTCATCTAAGCATTGATCAGGAGGCTTACCATAGGGAATATCACCTTCATCAAAGTGGAGAGAGTGTACCTCAATAGTAGATGAGTGTGGAATTGGCTTACATAATTCTTCTATAGGAGGTAGATTCTTCACAGCTCTAATACCTTTCTCCTTAAGACATTTCTTAGCTTCTTTCATCACTTCATCATTTAATGCAATCACTCCTCTCTTTTTTGGTGTTGGTGTTGGAACTAGTTTAGGCACCATTGGTTCAGGAGTAATAGGGGCAGGTGTATTTAGCACAGTTGAAGTCCAATCATCATAATTCTTACTTATTTTAGCCATTAATTCTTCAGCATCTGTAGGAGTTCTTTTCCTGAAAACACAATCAACAAAACTATCTAGGTATGTCCTAGAAGCATCAGTTAGTCCATTATAATAAATATCAAGAATCTCATTTTTAGGTAATGGACATCCAGGATGTGCATGAATCAAGGCACATAACCTTGTCCATGATTCAAGAAATTTCGCTTCTTCACCCTGTTTAAAATCAAAAAGTTTCTGCAAAGCAGCGTGTCTAGCACTGGGAGGAAAATATTTCTGAAAGAAAGAAGCAATCAGGGCTATCGATGGATCCAGGAGGTAATCTATTAAACCAAGCTTTAGCTTCTCCTTTTAGTGAAAAGGGGAAGATCTTAGTAACAAAGTACTTGTGCATCTTAAAATCATCAGAGAATAAGGCACTCATAGTGGAAAGCTCATTCATATGAGCTACAACACTTTCATTTTCAGTCTCACAAAAGGTTCTTTCTCAACAATGTCTAAATAGGATAAATCAAGAGAAAAATCATAATCTTCATCTTTAATATCTATGGGAGAAGTAGCAAACTTAGCATCAGAAGACAGTTTAGTAATGGTATGTTTCTCAAGGAGACTCCTAATAGCTCTATCACCATGTGTGTTTTGGTACTCTTCAATAAATTCATCAGTCATTTCAATGTAACCATCACTAATATCATATCTATCTCTAGACTCAGGTGATCTAACAGGTGTAATAGTGTCTTCACTAGGAGTTTTAGTGTTTCCCAAACTAGTTCTAGCAATAGTAGCATCTAGGAAAGGACCTAATGAACCACTTGCATCAAGCACAGTAGAAGTAACATCATGAGTATCAGAAGCAATTTTAGATTCAGTAGTAGTAGCAGTGTGTGTAGCATGTGTATGTGGTGGTGTAACAAGCTTACTTATAACATACGGTGAATCAAGAGCATCGGAGGTGTTTAGGATTGTACCTCTTCTTGTAGTGGATGGTAAAATAGGAAAATTTCCATCACGAGACTTCCCCATGATTAAAGGAATATCATTGAACAATAATAGATCCAAAGTGAACTTACAAATAAAGCTATGCTCCCTGGCAACGGCGCCATAAAATAGTCTTGATGACCCACAAGTATAGGGGATCAGAACATTCTTCGAGGGTAGTATTACGCCAAAGAATACTTATAAGCCTTAACAACTGAGTTGTCAATTCAGCTGCTCACAGTAGTTTATCAATAGCAACAGTTTTCTAGTAGCAATAGCAAAGTAACAGCAACATTAGAACAAGAGCAATAGCAACAGTAGTAGCAAACAGTAGGATATGAGTGCAGTAGGCATAGGGATGGATGGAGCGGCGTTGCATGGACAAGTCTAAACATGTAGCTTCAAGATCTAGGGCAATTGCAGATAAATAATATAAAGCATCCAAGTACTAAACAATCATAGGCATGTGATCCATATATAGTCATGCGTGCTCACAATGAGAACTTGCACAACATCTTTTGTCCTGCCAGCCCGTTGCAGCGGGGCCTCAAGGTAACTGCTGGCAATTAAGGTGCTCCTTTTAATAGAGCACTGGAGCAAAGCATTAACACTCTATGAACACATGTGATCCTCACATCACAGCCATCCCCTTCGTCTGTCCCAATTTCTGTCACTTCGGGGCCTTTGGATCCGGACAATGATATGTGTACACAACTTGCAGATAAGACCACAAACAATACTATCTTAATGAATCAATAATAAGTCCAGATCTGAGATCATGGCACTCGGGACCTAGTGACAAGCATTAAGCACAACAAGTTGCAACGAAGTCAAATAGCACTAATAGATATACTAGGCACCATGCCCTAACAATCTTATTCGATTACATGATAGAACTCATCCAATCCCTACCATTGTAGGGGTTCGTAGCATGGAAAACAAAAAAATTCTACTGCACCACAAACAAGCCAAGATCTATCTACTAGATTGTAGCAATGAGTCGATTAGAGTACTCACCCTCGAAGATTCCAAAGCGGTTAACGAGAGCAGATTCTCGTGGGTGATGTAGTTGTACACTTGCCGATCTCAAGATCGCGTAGACGATCCTTCCAGCGCTACGTTCCGGCAGAGCTTCCACAGTCGGTCACACGTTCGATACTCGATGAAGACCTTCCTTTCCCTTGTTCTAGCAGGCAGCGGAGGTTGTAGTTCTCCTCTTGCGATTCCGGCAGCACGGCGGTGTGGTATCGGAAATAGAGGGAAGATCCCGCAGGGATTCGCCTAAGCTGATGCGGGTTATGGTGGATCTAGGGTTTCCGACGATCTAGGTTTAGAAGGTCTAAGAGGAGGAGGTGGAGTCGGCGGCGGCTAGGGCAATGGCGACGAGGTGGCGGCGGCAGCGGCGACTGGCGACGGCGGCGGCGGCTTGGGCGGCGGCGCAAGGTGGGGATGGCTGGTTGTGGCCTCTTGGGGCAGCCCCCCCCCCCCTCTATTTATGAGAGGGAGGGAAGCTTGGGAGAGGGGAGTTTGAATCCTTCCCCAAATCCCTGTCCAAGTTGGAGGGAAAGAAGGACTCTTTCCTTCTTCCACCAGGAAACCATTGTTCCAGTTTGACTTTTCAAACCTGCCTTTTGACTTGCAATTTGGAGCTTAATTCCTCTGTTGCAAATGCCCAACCAAGTGACCTAGGACATGATCCAATCATTACACTTAACCATGACACATTCACGAACCATTCCCCTCCGGTCCGGTGAACCTTCTAGACCCTTCTAGAACCTCTCCGATGAAAACATCGGAATCATTCCCGAACTCCGGAATCAGACTTTCCTTATATGAATCTTATTCTCCGGACCATTACGAATCACCTCGTGATATCCCGGATCCCATCCGAGACTCCGAACAACATTAGGTCTCCCTACTTACATGCCATATCTACTAAACAACATCCAATCCATAAGTGTGTCTCCCTACGGTTCGTGAATTATGCGGACATGACCGAGACACTTCTCCGATCAATAACCAATAGTGGAATCTGGAAATTCATATGGATCCCACTGTAGGGGTTCGTATCATGGAAAACAAAAAATTTCTATCGCATGAACACACAATCAAGATCTAATCTATGATCAAGCCAAGATCTACCTACTAGATTGTAGCAACGAGTCGATAGAATACTAACCCTCGAAGATCCAAAGCGGTTAACGAGAGCAGATTCTCGTGGATGATGTAGTCATACACTTCTGATCTCAAGATCGCGTAGACGATCCTTCCGGCGCTGTGTTCCGGCAGCGCTTCCGCAGTCGGTCACACGTTCGGTACTCGATGAAGACCTTCCTCTCCCTTGTTCCAGCAGGCAGCGGAGGTTGTAGCACTCTCCTCGCGATTCCGGCAGCATGACGGCGTGGTACCGAAAGCTCAGCGAGAGGTTATAAAGAAAGTAGAGTGCCGGACCTTCCGGACCCTTCTAGAACATTCCCGGTGAAAACACTGGAATCATTCCCCAACTCCGAAATAGGACTTTCTTTATATGAATCTTATTCTCCGGACCATTCCGGATCTCCTTGTGATATCCCGGATCCCATCCGAGACTCCGAGCAACATTCAGTCCCTTACTCATCATTCCATAACTACTCAACAACATCGAATCCTTAAGTGTGTCTCCCTACGGTTCGTGAATTATGCGGACATGACCGAGACACTTCTCCGATCAATAACCAATAGACGAATCTGGAAATTCATATGGCTCCCACATATTTCTACGATTACTTTGTGATCGAACGAACCACTTACATACGATACCAATTTCCCTTTGTCTCACGATAGTTTACTTATCCGAGGTTTTGATCGTCGGTATCTCTGCATACCTAGTTCAACCTCGTTACCGATAAGTACTCTTTTCTCGTTCCTGTGATATGTGATCCCTTGTGAGCCAGTCACATGCTTGCAAGCTAATTGGATGACATTCCACCGAGAGGGCCCAGAGTATATCTATCCGTCATATGGATGGACAAATCCCACTCTTGATCCATGTGCCTCAACCCATACTTTTTGAATACTCAATGCCACCTTTATAGCCACCCTGTTACGGTGTGGTGTTTGATGTCATCAAAGCATCCATCCGGTGATGGTGATTAACATGATCTCATGGTCAAAGGAATTAGGTTACTATGTATCAGAAATCTTATAGCAAATGAACTATATTAAATGACTTGATCTTTATGCTACGCTTAACTATAGGAGTAAGTCCATCACATCATTCTCCTAATGATATGACCCTGTTGTTAATAACATCTCTATGTTCATGATCAGGAAACCATGATCATATATTAACCAACAAGCTAGTTTAACAAGAGGCTTTACTAAGGACTCTTTTATGTTTACAAATCACACAAGTATTAATGTTTCCGGTTAATACAATTATAGCATGGTATGTAAACATTTATCATAAGTATGAAGATATGATAATAACCACTTTATTATTGCCTCTTGGGCATATCTCCAACAGTCTCCCACTTGCACTAGAGTCAATAATCTAGTTTCAAACCTTTGTGTATTCAACACCTATTGCTTTCTGGTGTCGTATGTACACGATTGCTAGTGGTTAACTGATCTCCGGATCTAACACTTCCAGGTCCATGTGTAATTGCATGTCTTTGCGTCTCTACGCATCACTCATTCTCTAATGAGATGGCTTTGTACAAATTTGGTCCTTTGGTGTGACCTTTGGTTCTTTTGGGGTTAAAACATGTTGATAATATTGTCGTACAATATATCTTCATAGCATTATCCCTGCTGTGAACTACACCTAGTTTGATAACAAACTACTTAACACAAATGCCCTCTTTTGCTGCTATAATAGCAGTTATATACTTAGCCCTTTTGTTGTAGTATCTGTCACAATATCTTAACTTTGGAACTCATCCAAATTCATTATGGAACTCTCATTCCATCATATTGTGCCACCCTTAGTTTAGATTGAGATAAACTTAATTTGTACTTTGTGACAAAACTAGTATCAATGTAATTCATTTACAATGAACTAACCATCTATTTGTCACTTCTACAAAATAATATATTCTTAGTTCTTTTATAAGATCATAATAATATCTTTACTATCGTCCAATAATCATCTTATGAATCATTCTGGTATATGCTCATAACATGTAGAGCATATGACATATCTGGATTTGTACATATCACAACATGATTGATATAAATACTCTTTGTGATTTCATACATCAAGTATCAATCTATACTTGAATCTTTGTTTCACTTACCAAGTGTCAATACACTTGAATATATCATCAATATTGAACTCATTCAATCCTTTCTATGCGACAAGAACCTTTCTTGTAGTTTCTATATTGAACTCATTCAATATATCATCTATGTACTTTCAGCACAACCATATTAGCGTCTATTGATGCCAAATATTTGGGTTTTGCCTAAGTCTTTCATCGAGATGAAATTCTTATCATGTGTTAATAAAAGATACATCATTTCCAATCAACAATATGTCTTCCACATAATGTATTAGAAACATGTCTTAGCGCTCCCACTTAATTTCTTGCAAATGCAAGCATCTTCATCGTCTCCAATGAAATTAAATTCTTTTAACAGTTTCATCATAGTGAAGATTCCAACTCCGCGATGCTTACTTCAACCATTGAAGTTTGCATATGCTTTTAGCATCCTTTGAATTAACAAAACCCTTTGGACCGTGTCATGCACACGTCCTTGGTAATCATTCTATTAGAAGGACTTGTTTTTGTTTATTCAACACATAACAAAATTATATGTCATGGTTGCTACATTAATCCGTCTAGACTAAATATCGCTATGAAAGATCAGATCTTATCATAGTCAATCTTTGAACATTGTTGTGAATTCTTTCCCAACATGTCGATAATTTCATAGATGTTAAACATCCATGTCTATTTCTTTATAGATCCAAATACGACTGTAAGGTCTTGTACATTTCTAGAGGGTCTTTCAAGTTCAAATCCTGATCTCTCGTATATGGAACTATCACGGATTTTATGGCTTCAAGCCATTTAACGGAGTCAGGGCCCATCATCGCTTCTTTGCATGTAGTCGGATCATTATTGTCAAATAATGATTTAACTCTCAAATCTTGGTATTTGATTGTTTATCCGACCTACTTCTTTCAATAGGAACTTAGATCTCCGTGACCACAACCTTTGAGGCACGTGAGCCATGAGCATTGTTGCTGCCTCCGGAACACTTTTCGGCGCTGCGCAACTTTGCACATATATCTAAGGTTCTTTTAACCTTATCAAAGTTCTATTGTCCTCCCACTTAACTTTTCACGAAAAATTTCTTTCTCAAAGAAACTTGACGTTCTAAGCGACAAACATTTTTGCCTTTGGTGTTATGGAGGAATACTCAACGATTAATCAAAAATAACATACAAAGATATGTTCATCCGATTTTGGTTGCAAACATCTTACTTATGCATAGAAAACCAATGTTTAAGAAAGGACAACTTGGGTTTTATCCCAAACCATAACTTTATATGGTGTCATTTCAACAGATTATGATGGAGCTCTTTTCAGTGGAAAAACGATAGTCTCTAAAGCTTTTAATCTTTAAAATCTAATGGCAGTTTTATGAATTACACCTTTGATCTTACCATGTCAAACAAGGTTTAATTACATATCTCGAATGCTCCATACTTTTATGGTGTTTCGAAAAAATGCAAATCCACGGAACGATTCCTTATATCTTAGGTATTATGCTAAACTTGTAACTCAAATATCTTCCTTTATGATCTTATCATAAACTATTTATATTCTTGTTACAATGATTTTGCACTTCATCTTGAAAGTCTTTGAACTTTTGAAATGTTTCACACTTCATCCTTATTAAGTAAATATTCATATATTCACTCAAATTTTCGGAGGAAGCATATGAAGTTGAAATCCATCGCTCTTGACTACACATAATGGACTTCATACAACAATATGTACAAGTTCTAATAAGCTAGTCATTCGTTCCCTTTTGGCCTATGAATGAAGTTTTAATTATCTATAGGAAAGTTTTAACAAGCGTCATTTGATCAAAAATCAAAAGACTCCAAAATTCCATCCATATGGAGTTTTTTTCATGTTTTCTTTCCAATATAATTTAAACGGCGATGTCACTTCCTAAGTGATCTTTCAATCAATTTGTCTTTTGACATATTTAGCACTAGTTTTATGGATGTGATTTCTCCAACTAGATTTGTGAATCATCCATCTTTTATGGATTACGGCAATTATTTGAACAACCCTTTTATTCTCATAATACTTGATAAAACAAATCTTGAAGGCAAGCTTTGATGTTTAACGAGCAGGACAATATCCCTTTATTTGTTCTCGATGAACATCGTCACATATTCTTTTGCTAGTTATTTAGGCCATTGTGGTTCATGAATTCTGTTGTTTCGTATGACGATTCATACCAACAAATTCAGTATCCAATACTTAAGAACCACATTATTTAACAAGCAAAGAATACAGCCATAACACGTATATCCTCTATATACCCAAGCTGAACAATTCTAGTCTTTTCTTTTCTGCCATATATTTCTGAGATTCTCTTTCAGTATTTTTTTCCTGTTTGAAAGAATCTATCAACATCAATAGTGGAGCCATATACATGACACGTAGTCCAAAGCATGTATAGTTAAATACCAATGTCTTTGGACTTGCACTTTGAAGTAGATCACCATCATCAAATGTTTGGTGTTCTTTCAAATCCCTTTCTTTAGTAATCTCTTGGTGTAGTAAACATTTTGCCTACATCAAATATTCACCCTTATTATGGAATTATCCATGATCAAGCTACTTTTAGCTTATAATGGTGAATCGCGAGTATAATGTTGCTCTCCAAAACCTTTTGAAGGATTAGGACAACTATGTCTCCAACCTTTTGTAAATTCTCATCAAATATGAGAACATTAACTTTGTCATATTATACTCTATCATGTTGTAACCAAAACATCATTTCAGATATCGCAATATCTTCCATACATGATGGTTTTTGAAACAACTCTTTCAACTCCTAGATTACTTTGATATTGAAACTATCTTTTGAATATCAAGAATCATGGAGATAAACATGATACTTATATACTAACACTGGAATTGTTACTCTTGATTTAATACCAACTATTAAACTTCACGGAGTAATCGAAACTTACTAAAAGTTTGCAATGGGACTTTTAAACTTTAGATTAACACTTCAAAACAATATGATACCAGTTCGTAAAGTAACTAACCAGAATTCTATAGTTCTATCATCTCAACTATAACTAAGCGCAAGGTGGTAAACGGATGCCAATGACTACAACAACTATGCAAATTCACTTTGATTTAATTTATGATAAATAGTGTTCAACTTTTAATCAAATTGTTGTTGAACTGACACTCAAAACAATATCCCTCACATTGTTTTAGTGATCACACGAACCAAATCCACCACATCAAAACCGATCATCACGAGAGTTGATGTAGCTTCAATGGCGAACAATCAACATGTTCATCATATCTACTATATGACTCATGTTTTACCTTTTGGTGATCCGTGTTTCGAGACCATGTCTGTACATGCTAGGCTCGTCAAGATCAAACCTTAGCTTCTGCATGAGCAAATCTGGCTTGCTCACGTTGTATACACTCGCAGAATCTAACACACCCGGTCATCACGTGGTGCTTCGAAACAACGAGCTTTAGCAACGGTGCTTACTAAGGATGAACACTTTAAAACTTGAAATTGTGTGCTTGAGGGATCATCTTATAATGCTACCGTCGTTAACTAAGCAATACAAGATGCATAAAAGGATTAACATCACATGCAATTCATAATATGTGATATGATATGGCCTTTATGCTTGTGCTTCCGATCTCCATCTTCAAGCACAAACATGATCTCCATCATCACCGGTGTGGCGTCAAGGTCAATGGCGCCGCTTCATGGTTGTCTTCCACCAGCATCAACTATTACAACTACTTTGAATAATAGATACGCAGGACTTAATGGAAACAACCATATGGCTCCTGCCGGTTGCCAACTTACAATAAGGAACATTGCATACATCATATATAATCCCAATCATGGCCATAACACATCACAGCACACCCCTGCAAAACAAATTTCGACGCCTCTAATTTTCTTTGCATGTTTTACGTGGTTTGGGGCTTTCAATAAGTGTCGTTCTAACTTACGAACAAGAACCAAAACATTGATACAAGTATTGCCAATCACCCATTGTAAATTGAATCTTAACTATGTTGGGAGAAACAGGCACCCGCAAAGCCACTTATGCAATACAAGTTGCATTTCAAGCGTGGAGCAAGTCTCATGAACGATGTCATGTAAGGTTAGCCCAGGCCGCTTCATCCCACCATCTCGCAAGATGCAAAGTACACAAGGAGCAATCGACAACAAAAGCATCAACGCCCACAATGACCATTGTGTTCTACTCGTGCAACAGATCTACATATGAGACACGGCTCTAATACCACTGTAGGGGTTCGTAGCATGGAAAACAAAAAATTTCTATCGCATGAACACACAATCAAGATCTAATCTATGATCAAGCCAAGATCTATCTACTAGATTGTAGCAATGAGTCGATAGAATACTAACCCTCGAAGATCCAAAGCGGTTAACGAGAGCAGATTCTCGTGGATGATGTAGTCGTACACTTCCGATCTCAAGATCGCGTAGACGATCCTTCCGGCGCTGCGTTCCGGCAGTGTTTCCTGTAGGGGTTCGTAGCATGGAAAACAAAAAATTTCTATCGCATACAAACAAACAAGCCAAGATCTATCTACTAGATTGTAGCAACGAGTCGATGGAATAACTTACCCTCGAATATTCCAAAGCGTTTAACGAGAGCGGATTCTCGTGGGTGATGTAGTCGTACTCTTTCCGATCTCAAGATCGCGTAGACGATCCTTCCGGCGCTGCGTTCCGGCAGCGCTCCCGCAGTCGGTCACACGTTCGGTAATCGACGAAGACCTTCCTCTCCCTTGTTCCAGCAGGCAGCGGAGGTTGTAGCACTCTCCTCGCGATTCCGGCAGCACAACGGCGTGGTACCGGAAGTAGAGGGGAAATCCCGCAGGGCTTCGCCTTAAGCCGGAGCGAGTATGGTGGATTATGAGAGAGGGCAATTAGAGGTCTAGAGATTAGACACACCAATTAGAAGGCTCTAAACCACTGGCTAAAGCAATTAGAAGCTCTAAACCGGAGATTAGAGGTAGAAACTTGTGTGTGTTAGGAGGGGAGCCCTGCCCCTCCTTATATAGATGGGAGGGGGCTGGCGCGCCAGGGGAGGGAGGGAGTCCCTCCCCAACTCGGCCTAGGGCTGGCCGCCGGCTTGGAGGAGAGAAACTCCTCCTCCAAGTCGGTTCCAACTCCTCTTGCTTGTTTCCCACAGTTTCTTGTTTTAGCCGTTTGACTTTCAAACTGGACATTTGACTTTTCTGTTTTAGGATTCAATTTAATCCTTTATTTGGGACAGCAAGAACACTTAGTACATGATGCAATCATTCCAATTTGTAATGACACATTCATGTACCCCTTCCCCCCCGGAGTGTCGGACAATCCAGAACCTTTTAGAACATTCCCGATGAAAACACCGGAATCATTCCCGAACTCCGAAACGGGACTTTCCTTATATGAATCTTATTCTCCGGACCATTCCGGATCACCTCGTGATATCCCGGATCCCATCTGAGACTCCGAACAACATTCGGTCTCTTTCTCATAATACCATAACTACTCAAACAACGTCGAATCCTTAAGTGTGTCTCCCTACGGTTCGTGAATTATGCGGACATGATCGAGACACTTCTCCGAACAATAACCAATAGAGGAATCTGGAAATTCATATGGCTCCCACATGTTTCTACGATTACTTTGCGATCGAATGAACCACTTACATACGATACCAATTTCCCTTTGTCTCGCGATAGTTTACTTATCCGAGGTTATGATCGTCGATATCTCTGCATACCTAGTTCAACCTCGTTACCGATAAGTACTCTTTTCTCGTTCCCGTGATATGTGATCCCTTGTGAGCCAGTCACATGCTTGCAAGCTAATTGGATGACATTCCACCGAGAGGGCCCAGAGTATATCTATCCGTCATATGGATGGACAAATCCCATTCTTGATCCATGTGTCTCAACCAATACTTTCCGAACACTCAATGCCACCTTTATAGCCACCCAGTTACGGTGTGGTGTTTGATGTCATCAAAGCATCCATCCGGTAAAGGTGATATGCATGATCTCATGGTCGAAGGAATTAGGTTACTATGTATCAGAAAGCATATAGCAATTGAACTAATGAAATGACTTGATCTTTATGCTACGCTTATCTATAGGAGTATGTCCATCACATCATTCTCCTAATGATATGACCCTGTTGTTAATAACATCTCTATGTTCATGATCAGGAAACCATGATCATATATTAACCAACAAGCTAGTTTAACAAGAGGCTTTACTAGGGACTCTTATTTTAGTTTACAAATCACACAAGTATTAATGTTTCCGTTTAATACAATTATAGCATGGTATGTAAACATTTATCATAAGTGTGAAGATATGATAATAACCACTTTATTATTGCCTCTTGGGCATATCTCCAACAGTCTCCCACTTGCACTAGAGTCAATAATCTAGTTTCAAACCTTTGTGTATATAACACCTATGGCTTTCCGGTGTTGTATGTACACGATTGCTAGTGGTCAACTGATCTTCGGATCTGACACTTCCAGGTCCGTGTGTAATTGCATGTCTTTGCGTCTCTACGCATCACTCATTCTCTAATGAGATGGCTTTGTATAAATTTGGTCTTTCGGTGTGACCTTCAGTTCTTTGGGGTTAAAACATGTTGATAATATTGTCGTACAATATATCTTCATAGTATTATACCGCTATGAACTACACCTAGTTTGATAACAAACTACTTGACCCAAATGCCCTCTTTAGCTGCTATAATAGCAGTCATATACTTAGCCTTTTGTTGTAGTATCTGTCATAATGTCTTAACTTTGGAACTCATCCAAATCCATTATGGAACTTACTTTCCATTATATTGTGCCACCCTTAGTTTAGATTGAGATAAACTTAATTTGTACTTTGTGACAAAACTAGTATCAATGTAGTACTTTTACAATGAACTAACCATCTATTTGTCACTTCTACAAACAATATATTCTTAGTTCTTCCAAAAGATCATAAGAATATCCTTACTATTGTCCAATGATCATCTTATGAATCATTCTGGTATATGCTCATAACATTTAGAGCATAGGACATATCTGGATTTGTACACATCACAGCATGATTGATATAAATACTCTTTGTGATCAAGTATCAATCTATACTTGAATTTTGATTCACTTGCCAAATGTCAATACACTTGAATATATCATCAATATTGAACTCATTCAATCCTTTCTGTGCGACAAGAACCTCTCTTGTAGTTTCTATATTGAACTCATTCAATATCTTGTCTATGTACTTCTGGCACAACCATATTAGCATCTATTGATGCCAAATATTTGGGTTTTGCCTAAGTCTTTCATCGGGATGAAATTCTTAATATGTGTTAATAAAAGATACATTATTTCCAATCAACAATATGTATTCCACATAATGTATTAGAAACATGTCTTAGCGCTCCCACTTAATTTCTTGCAAATGCAAGCATCTTCATCGTCTCTAATGAACTTTTAAACTCCTTTAACAGTTTCATCACAGTGAAGATTCCAACTCCGCGATGCTCACTTTAACCATTGAAGTTCGCATATGCTTTTAGCATCCTTTGAATTAACAAAACCCTATGGACCGTGTTATGCACATGTCCTAGGTAACGATTCTATTAGAAGAACTTGTTTTGTTTATTCAACTACCATATAACAAAATTATATGTAGTGGTTGCTACATTAATCCGTCTAGACTAAATATCACTATGAAAGATCAAATCTTGTCATAGTCAACCTTTGAACATTGTTGTGAACTCTTTCCCAACATGTCGACTATTTCATAGATGTAAAACATCCATGTCTATTTCTTTATAGATCCAAACACGACTATAAGGTCTTACACCTTTCTCGAGGGTCCTTCAAGTTCAAAACTTGATTTCTCGTGTATGGAACTATCACGGATTTTATGGCTTCAAGCCATTTTACGGAGTCAGGGCTCATCATCGCTTCTTTGCATGTAGTACATTCATTATTCTCAAATAATGATTCAACCCTCAAATCTTGGTATTTGATTGTTTACTTGACCTACTTGTTTCAATAGGAACTTAGATCTCCGTGACCACAACCTTTGAGGCACGTGAGCCATGAGCATTGTTGCTGACTTCGGAACACTTTTCGGTGCTGCGCAACTCTGCACATATAGCTAAGGTTCTTTTAACCTTATCAAAGTTCTATTGTCCTCCCACTTAACTTTTCACGAAAAATTCCTTCTCAAAGAAACTTGACGTTCTAAGTGACAAACACTTTTGTCTCCGGTGTTATGGAGGAATATTTTAACAAAGACAGTTTCATCCGACTTTGGTTGCAAACATCTTTCTTATGCATAGCATACCAATGTTTAAGAAAGGACAACTTGGGTTTTATCCCAAACCATAACATATGGTGTCATTTCAACGGATTATGATGGAGCTCTTTTCAGTGGAAAAACGGTAATCTCTAAAGCTTTTAATCTTTAAAATATAATGGCAGTTTTATGAATTATACCTTTTGATCTTACCATGTCAAACAAGGTTTAATTACATATCTCGAACGCTCCATACCCTTATGGTGTTTCGGGAAATGCAAATCCACGGAACGATTCCATAAATCTTAGGTATTATGCTAAACTTTGTAACTCAAATATCTTCCTTTATGATCTTTATCATAAACTATTTATATTCTTGTTACAATGATTTTGCACTTCATCTTGAAAGTCTTTGAACTTTTCAAATGTTTCTTACTTTATCCTTATTAAGTAAATATTCATATATTCACTCAAATTCTCGGAGAAAGCATATGAAGTTGAAATCCATCGCTTTTTGACTACACATGATGGACTTCGTACAACAATATGTACAAATTCCAATAAGCTAGTCTTTCGTTCCCTTTTTGCCTATGAACGAAGTTTTAATTATCTCTTAGGAAAGTTTCACAAGCGTCATGTGCTCAAAATCAAAAGACTCCAAAATTCCATCCACATGGAGTTTCTTCATGTTTTCTTTCCAATATAATTTAAACGGCGATGTCACTTCCTAAGTGATCTTTCAATCAATTTGTCTTTCGACATTTTTAGCACCAGTTTTATGGATGTGATTTCTCCAACAAGATTTGTGAATCATCCATCTTTTATGGATTACGGCAATTATTTGAACAACCCTTTTGTTCTCATAATACCTTATAAAACAAATCTTTGAAGGCAAGCTTTGATGTTTAACGAGCAACAC
Source organism: Avena atlantica (assembly GCA_910589765.1). Classification (NCBI taxonomy): domain Eukaryota; kingdom Viridiplantae; phylum Streptophyta; class Magnoliopsida; order Poales; family Poaceae; genus Avena; species Avena atlantica. The sequence continues at coordinate 458,468,563 of OU342736.1, forward strand.
AGTAACCCTTTATTTGTTCTCGATGAACATCATCACATATTCTTTTGCTAGTTACTTAGGCCATTGTAGTTCATGAATTGTGTTGTTTCGTATGACAATTCACACCAACAAATTCAGTATCAAATACTTAAGAATCACATTGTTTAACAAGCAAAGAATATAGCCATAACATGTATATCATCTATATACTTAAACTGAACAATTCTAGTCTTTTCTTTTCTGCCATATATTTATGAGACTCTCTTTCAGTATTTCCTTTTCTGTTTGAAAGAATCTATCAACATCAATTAGTGGAGTCATACATATGACACATAGTCCAAAACATGTATAGTTAAATACCAATGACTTTGGACTTGCACCTTGAAGTAGATCACCATCATCAAATGTTTGGTGTTCTTTCAAATTCCTTTATTTAGAAATCTCTTGGTGTAGTAAACATTTTACCTACATCAAATATTCATCCTTATCATGGAATCGTCCATGATCAAACTACCTTTAGCTTATAACGATGAATTACGAGTATAATGTTGCTATCCAAAACCTTTTGGAGGATTAGGACAACAAGTGTCTACAACCCTTTGCAAATTCTCATCAAAATATGAGAACATGAACTTTGCCATATTATACTCTATCATGTTGTAACCAAAACTTCGTTTCAGATATCACAATATCTTCCACACATCATGGTTTCTGAAACAACTCTTTCAGATTCTTAGATAACCTTGATATTAGGAGAATCCTTTGAATATCAAGAATCATGGAGACAAACATGATACTTATATACTAACATTGGAATTGTTACTCTTGATTTTAATACCAATTATTAAACTTCATGGAGTAACCGGAACTTACTGAAAGTTTGCAATAGGACTTTTAAACTTTAGATTAACACTTCAAAAACAATACGATACCAGTTCGTAAAGTAACTAACCAGAATTCTATAGTTCTATCATCTCAATTATAACTAAGCGCAAGGTGGTAAACGGATGCCAATGACTACAACAACTATGCAAATTCACTTTGATTTAGTTTATGATAAATTGAGTTCTAATTAATAATTAAATTAATCTAGGTGAACTCCCACTCAAAACAATATCCCTCACATTGTTTTAGTGATCACACGAACCAAATCCACCACATCAAAACCGATCATCACGAGAGTTGATGTAGCTTCAATGGCGAACAATCAACATGTTCATCATATCTACTATATGACTCATGCTCTACCTTTCGGTAATCCGTGTTCCTGAGGCCATGTCTGTACATGCTAGGCTCGTCAAGATCAAACCTTAGTTTCCGCATGAGAAAATCTGGCTTGCTCACGTTGTATACACTTGCAGAATCTAACACACCCGATCATCACGTGGTGCTTCGAAACAACAAGCTTTAGCAACGGTGCTAACTAAGGGTGAACACTTTATGACTTGAAATTCATGTGCATGAGGGATCATCTTATAATGCTACCGTCGTCTACTAAGCAATACAAGATGCATAAAGGATTAACATCACATGCAATTCATAATATGTGATATGATATGGCCTTTCTTCTTGTTCTTCCGATCTCCATCTTCAAGCACGAACATGATCTCCATCATCACTGGCATTGCATCAAGGTCAATGACGCTTCTCCATGGTTGTCGTCCACCGGCTTCAACTATTACAACTACTTTGAATAGACACGCGGGTCTTAACATAAATTAAAGACAACCATATGGCTCCTGCCGGTTGTCGACTTACAATAAGGAACATTGCATACATCATATATAATCACAATCATGGCCATATCACATCACTGCACACCCCTGCAAAACAAAGTTAGACGCCTCTACTTTCTTTGCATATTTTACGTGGTTTGGGGCTTTCAATAAGTGTCGTTCTAACTTACGAACATGAACCACAACATTGATACTAGTATTGTTAATCACCCGTTGTAAATTGGATCTTAACTATGCTAGGAGAAACAGACACCCGCAAAGCCACTTATGCAATACAAGTTGCATGTCAAGCGTGGAGCAAGTCTCATGAACGATGTCATGTAAGGTTAGCCCGGGCCGCTTCATCCCAACATACCGCAAGACGCAAAGTACACAAGAAGCAATCGACAATAAAAGTATCAACGCCCACAATGACCATTGTGTTCTACTCGTGCAACAGATCTACATATAGACACGACTCTGATACCACTGTAGGGGTTCGTAGCATGGAAAACAAAAATTTTCTATCGCATACAAACAAAAAAGCCAAGATCTATCTACTAGATTGTAGCAACGAGTCGATGGAATAACTTACCCTTGAAGATTCCAAAGCGTTTAACGAGAGCGGATTCTCGTGGGTGATGTAGTCGTACTCTTTCCGATCTTAAGATCGCGTAGACGATCCTTCCGGCGCTGCGTTCCGGCAGCGCTCCCGCAGTCGGTCACACGTTCGGTACTCGACGAAGACCTTCCTCTCCCTTGTTCCAGCAGGCAGCGGAGGTTGTAGCACTCTCCTCGCGATTCCGGCAGCACAACGGCGTGGTACCGGAAGTAGAGGGGAAATCCCGCAGGGCTTCGCCTTAAGCCGGAGCGAGTATGGTGGATTATGAGAGAGGGCAATTAGAGGTCTAGAGATTAGACACACCAATTAGAAGGCTCTAAACCGCTGGCTAAAGCAATTAGAAGCTCTAAACCAAAACGGCTCTAAACCAAAACGGCTCTAAACCGGAGATTAGAGGTAGAAACTTGTGTGTGTTAGGAGGGGAGCCCTGCCCCTCCTTATATAGATGGGAGGGGGCTGGAGCGCTAGGGGGGGGGAGGGAGTCCCTCCCCAACTCGGCCTAGGGCTGGCCGGCGGCTTGGAGGAGAGAAACTCCTCCTCCAAGTCGGTTCCAACTCCTCTTGCTTGTTTCCCACAGTTTCTTGTTTTAGCCGTTTGACTTTCAAACTGGACATTTGACTTTTCTGTTTTAGGATTCAATTTAATCCTTTATTTGGGACAGAAAGAACACTTAGTACATGATGCAATCATTCCAATTTGTAATCACACATTCATGTACCCCTTCCCCCCGGAGTGCCGGACAATCCGGAACCTTCTAGAACATTCCCGATGAAAACACCGGAATCATTCCCGAACTCCGAAACGGGACTTTCCTTATATGAATCTTATTCTCCGGACCATTCCGGATCACCTCGTGATATCCCGGATCCCATCCGAGACTCCGAACAACATTCGGTCTCTTTCTCATAATACTATAACTACTCAAACAACGTCGAATCCTTAAGTGTGTCTCCCTACGGTTCGTGAATTATGCGGACATGATCGAGACACTTCTCCGAACAATAACCAATAGACGAATCTGGAAATTCATATGGCTCCCACATATTTATACGATTACTTTGCGATCGAATGAACCACTTACATACGATACCAATTTCCCTTTGTCTCGCGATAGTTTACTTATCCGAGGTTATGATCGTCGGTATCTCTGCATACCTAGTTCAACCTCGTTACCGATAAGTACTCTTTTATCGTTCCCGTGATATGTGATCCCTTGTGAGCCAGTCACATGCTTGCAAGCTAATTGGATGACATTCCACCGAGAGGGCCTAGAGTATATCTATCCGTCATATGGATGGACAAATCCCATTCTTGATCCATGTGTCTCAACCAATACTTTCCGAACACTCAATGCCACCTTTATAGCCACCCAGTTACGGTGTGGTGTTTGATGTCATCAAAGCATCCATCCGGTAAAGGTGATATGCATGATCTCATGGTCGAAGGAATTAGGTTACTATGTATCAGAAAGCATATAGCAATTGAACTAATGAAATGACTTGATCTTTATGCTACGCTTATCTATAGGAGTATGTCCATCACATCATTCTCCTAATGATATGACCCTGTTGTTAATAACATCTCTATGTTCATGATCAGGAAACCATGATCATATATTAACCAACAAGCTAGTTTAACAAGAGGCTTTACTAGGGACTCTTATTTTAGTTTAAAAATCACACAAGTATTAATGTTTCCGTTTAATACAATTATAGCATGGTATGTAAACATTTATCATAAGTGTGAAGATATGATAATAACCACTTTATTATTGCCTCTTGGGCATATCTCCAACATTTCCGCAGTCGGTCACACGTTCGGTACTCGATGAAGACCTTCCTCTCCCTTGTTCCAGCAGGCAGCGGAGGTTGTATCACTCCTCGTGATTCCGGCAGCACGACAGCGTGGTACCGGAAGTAGAGGGGAGATCTCGCAGGGCTTCGCCTTAAGCCGGAGAGAGTATGGTGGACTATGAGAGAGGCCTTGGTGATCTAGGGTTTAGAGGCACCAAGGATAGAGGGCTAGGCCGGCGGCTAGGGCAAGGGGAGAGCCCCAACTCGGCGGCTAGGCAAACCCTAGGGGCGGCGGCGACTTGGTGGAGGCCGGCGGCTGGGGCTAGGGTTTAGAGGAGAGAGGTGTAGGGAAGAGGGGGCACCCCTTCCCCTTCTTTTATAGGTGGGAGGGAGGCGCGGTTGGGAGGAGGGAGTCCTCCTCCAACTCCTCCTCCTTGGCCGGCGGGTGGAGGGAGTAGGACTTCCTCCCTAAGTAGGTTTCCTACTCTCCCTCCACCAAGCAAACTTGTCGTTTGACTTTTCAAATTGGCGTTTGACTTTCAAACTAGGATTTGAATTCTTCCTTTATTTTGCCCAGCCATGATACCTAGTACATGATGCAATCATTGAATATTGTTATGACACATTCATGTACCCTTTCCCTCCGGAGTGCCGGACCTTTCGGACCCTTCTAGAACATTCCCGGTGAAAACACCGGAATCATTCCCCAACTCCGAAACAGGACTTTCTTTATATGAATCTTATTCTCCGGACCATTCCGGATCTCCTTGTGATATCCCGGGTCCCATCCGAGACTCCAAACAACATTTGTTCTCTTACTCATCATTCCATAACTACTCAACAACATCGAATCCTTAAGTGTGTCTCCCTACGGTTCGTGAATTATGCGGACATGACCGAGACACTTCTCCGATCAATAACCAATAGAGGAATCTGGAAATTCATATGGCTCCCACATATTTCTATGATTACTTTGCGATCGAATGAATCACTTACATACGATACCAATTTCCCTTTGTCTCACGATAGTTTACTTATCCGAGGTTTTGATCGTCGGTATCTCGGCATACCTAGTTCAACCTCGTTACCGATAAGTAATCTTTTCTCGTTCCCGTGATATGTGATCCCTTGTGAGCCAGTCACATGCTTGCAAGCTAATTGGATGACATTCCACCGAGAGGGCCCAGAGTATATCTATCCGTCATATGGATGGACAAATCCCACTCTTGATCCATGTGCCTCAACCCATACTTTCCGAATACTCAATGCCACCTTTATAGCCACCCTGTTACGGTGTGGTGTTTGATGTCATCAAAGCATCCTTCCGGTGATGGTGATTAACATGATCTCATGGTCAAAGGAATTAGGTTACTATGTATCTGAAAGCTTATAGCAAATGAACTATATTAAATGACTTGATCTTTATGCTACGCTTAACTATAGGAGTATGTCCATCACATCATTCTCCTAATGATATGACCCTGTTGTTAATAACATCTCTATGTTCATGATCAGGAAACCATGATCATATATTAACCAACAAGCTAGTTTAACAAGAGGCTTTACTAGGGACTCTTTTATGTTTACAAATCACACAAGTATTAATGTTTCCGGTTAATACAATTATAGCATGGTATGTAAACATTTATCATAAGTATGAAGATATGATAATAACCACTTTATTATTGCCTCTTGGGCATATCTCCAACACCCACATATTTCTATGATTACTTTGCGATCGAATGAACCACTTACATACGATTCCAATTTCCCTTTGTCTCGCGATAGTTTACTTATCCGAGGTTTGATCGTCGGTATCTCTGTATACCTAGTTCAACCTCGTTACCGATAAGTACTCTTTTCTCGTTCCCGTGATATGTGATCCCTTGTGAGCCAGTCACATGCTTGCAAGCTAATTGGATGACATTCCATCGAGAGGGCCCAAAGTATATTTATCTGTCATATGGATGGAAAAATCCCACTCTTGATCCATGTGCCTCAACACATACTTTACAAACACTCAATGCCACCTTTATAGCCACCCAGTTACGGTGTGGTGTTTTATGTCATCAAAGCATCCTTCCGGTGATGGTGATTAGCATGATATCATGGTCGAAGGAATTAGGTTACTATGCATCAGAAAGCTTATAGCAAATGAACTATTGAAATGACTTGATCTTTATGCTACGCTTATCTATAGGAGTATGTCCATCATACCATTCTCCTAATGATATGATCTTGTTGTTAATAACATCTCAATGTTCATGATCGAGAAACCATGATCATCTATTAACCAACAAGCTAGTATTATAAAGAGGCTTTACCAGGGACTCTAATTCAGTTTACAAATCACACAAGTATTAATGTTTCCGATTAATACCATTATAGAATGAATATAAACATTTATCATAAACACAAAGATATAATAATAACCACTTTTATTATTGCCTCTAGGGCATATCTCCAACAGTCTCCCACGTGCACTAGAGTCAACTAATCTAGATTACATGGTAATATACCGAACACCCATGGCGGTCTGGTGCTGGTCATGCTTTGCCCTCGGGAGAGGTTTAGTCAACGGATCCTCCACATTCAGATCTGTGTGTAGTTTGCAAATCTTTATGTCACCATCTTGGACATGCTCTCGAATAGCGTGAAAACGCAGCTTGATATGCTTCAACTTCTTGTGTGACCTTGGTTCTTGCGCATTGGCTATGGCGCCCATGTTACTACAGTAGATAGACATCGGGTCCAGCGCACTTGGAACCACACCGAGCTCTGTAATGAAATCCTTCATCCATATCGCCTCTTGTGAAGCCTCCGAAGCAGCTATGTATTCCGATTCAGTTGAAGATCTCGCCATAACGCTTTGCTTTGCACTCCTCCAGCTAACCGATGCACCATTCAAAGTAAATACGTATCCAGATTGAGATTTAGAATCATCCGGATCGGTGTTCCAATTAGCATCGGTGTAACCATTAACAACGAGTTGTTCGTCACCTCCATAAGAAAGAACCATATCCTTAGTTCTTCTCAAGTACTTAAGGATGTTTTTTACCGCTGTCCAATGATCCACTCCCGTATCACTTTGATATCTGCTAGTCAAACTAACAGCATATGCAATGTCGGGTCTAGTACATAGCATGGCATACATAATAGATCATATGGCTGAGGCATAGGGAGTCTTACTCATCTTTTCTCTATCTTCTGTCGTTGCAGGACTTTGAGTTTTACTCAAGGTCGTATTGGGCAACATGGGCAAGAATCCTTTATTGCCATCTTCCATTCCAAACCTCTTTAGAACTTTGTCCAAATATGTACTCTATGACAATGAAATTAGGCGTCTTGATCTATCTCTATAAATCTTTATGCCTAATATGTAAGCTGATTCGCCAAGATCTTTCATTGAAAAACTATTATTCAAATATTGCTTGACACTATTAAGGAGGTCTACATCATTCCCAATCAACAATATGTCATCCACATACAGTACTAGGAATGTTACAGAGCTCCCACTCACTTTCTTGTAAATACAAGCTTCTTCATAAGTTTGTATAAAACCAAAACTTTTGATTACCTTATCAAAATGTTGATTCCAACTCCGGGATGCTTGCTTCAATCCATAAATGGACCGTTGAAGTTTGCATACCTTGTTAGCATCTCTAGAATTGACAAAACCTTTGGGTTGTACCATATACAACTCTTCATCAATGTCTCCATTAAGGAACGTCGTTTTTACATCCATCTGCCATATCTCATAATCATAATATGCAACGATTGCTAAAAAAATCCTCATAGACTTTAGCTTCACTACCGGTGAGAAAGTCTCATCGTAGTCAACTCCTTGAATTTGTCGAAACCCTTTTACGACAAGTCGAGCTTTATAGACAGTAGCATTACCATCAGCATTTGTTTTCTTCTTGAAAATCCATTTGTTCTCGACAGCCTTCCGGTCATCCGGTAAGTCCACCAAAGTCCATACTTGATTTTCATACATGGATCCAATCTCAGATTTCATGGCTTCTTGCCATCTATTGGAATCTGGGCTCATCATTGCTTCCTCATATGTCGCAGGGTCATCGGTGTTGTCCACCAACATGACACTCATAACGGGATCATACCAATCAGGAGTGGTACGAGTTCTCGTTGACCTGCGAGGTTCCATAGTAACTTCAACCAAAGTTTCATGATCAACATCATTAGCTTCCTCTCTTATTGGTGTAGGCGCCACACGAACTGCTTTCGGTGCTGCGCTACTCTCAAGTCCGAGAGAAGGTTCAACAACCTCGTCGAGTTCTACTTTACTTCCAGTCACTTCTTTCGAGAGAAACTCCTTCTCTAGAAAGGATCCATTCTTGGCAACGAAGATTTTGCCCTCGGATCTATGATAGAAGGTATACCCAATAGTTTCCTTCGGGTATCCTATGAAGACGCATTTTCCGCTTTTGGTTCAAGCTTTTCCGGTTGTAACTTCTTTACATAAGGTTAGCAACCCCAAACTTTAAGGAACGACAATTTAGGTTTCTTCCCAAACCATAATTCATACGGTGTCATTTCAACGAATTTAGATGGTTTCTAATGCATAACCCCAAAACGATAGCGGTAAATCTATATTCACCTCCCATAGAATGAACCATATCTAAGAGAGTTCGATTACGACGTTCGGACACACCATTACGTTGTGGTGTTCCCGGCGGTGTCAATTGTGAAAGTATTCCGCATTTCTTCAAATGCTCGCCAAACTCGTAACTAATATATTCACCTCCACGATCAGATTGTAAAAACTTAATCTTCTTGTTACGTTGATTCTCTACTTCACTTTGAAATTCCTTAAACTTCTCGAAAGTTTCGGACTTATGTTTCATGAAATAGATATACCCATATCTATTCAAGTCATCCGTGAAGGTAAGAACATAACGATAACCACCGTGCGATGCTACACTCATTGGACCACACACATCGGTATGTATGATTTCCAATAAGTCCGTAGCTCGCTCCATCATACCAGAAAATGGAGTCTTAGTCATTCTACCCATTAGACATGCTTCGCATATTTCAAGTGATTTGAAATCAAGTGATTCAAGAAGTCCATCGGAATGGAGTTTCTTCATACGCTTCACTCCAATGTGACCAAGACGACAGTGTCACATATAGGTTGAGTTATCGCTCAATTTCAAATGTTTAGCTTCAATGTTATTAATATGTGTATTACTACAATCGAGATTCAACAAGAATATACCATCTATCAAAGGTGCATGTGCATAAAACATATTACTCATATATATCGAACAACCATTATTCTCGGACTTAAACAAGTAACCATCTCGCAATAAACATGATCCGGATATAATGTTCATGCTCAATGCAGGCACCAATTAACAATTATTTAAGTATAAAACTAATCCCGATGGTAGATTAAGAGGTAGCGTGCCGACCGCGATCACATCAACCTTTGATCCATTTCCAACGCGCATCGTCACCTTGTTCTTTGCTAGTTTCCGTCTATTCTGCAGCACTTGTTACGAGTTACAAATACAAGCAACTGAACCAGTATCAAATACCTAGGAACTACTACGACTACTAGTGAGACACACATCAATAACATGTATATTGGATATACCTTTCTTCTTAATGTTGTCGTTCTTCAAATCCGCCAAGTACTTAGGGCAATTCTGCTTCCAGTGACCTTCTCCCTTGCAGTAAAAGCACTCAGTATCAGGCTTAGGCCCATCCTTGGTCTTCTTCGCCGGTGCGGTAACTTTCTTACCGCCCTTCTTGAAGCTTCCCTTTTTCTTAGACTTGCCTTGCTTCTTGAATTTGGTGGTCTTATTGACCATCAACACTTGGTGCTCTTTCTTGATCTCCACTTCCGCAGACTTTAACATGGAGAAGAGTTCAGGCAATGACTTGTCCATGTTTTGCATATTGTAGTTCATCACAAAGTTCTTGTAACTTGGTGGTAGTGATTGGAGGACACGGTGAATCCCCAAAGCATTAGGAATCACTATACCCAAGCTTTGAAGCTTGCTTGCGTGCCTAGACATCTTAAGCACGTGCTCACTAATGGAGCTGCCCTCTTCCATCTTGCAGTTAAAGAACTTTTCAGAAGCCTCGTCACTCTCAACTGCCGTGTGAGCCTCAAATAACATTTTGAGTTCACGGACAATATCATGTGGGTCATGGTTCTCAAACCTTTTCTGAACCTTCGATTCCAAACCATACAATATAACACACTGAACTGTGGAGTACTGATTCTTCCTAGTGAGAAAAACATTCTTCACCTCATCGGTAGCATCAGCTGCAGGTGGGTCACCCAGCGGTGCATCCAGCACATAGGTCAAATTACCAGCATTGAGGATAATCCTCAAATTGCGGAGCCAATCCGCGAAGTTGCTTCCATTGTTTTTCAACTTTTCTTTCTCTAGGAACGCATTAAAATTGATGGTAGGGGCCGCCATTGATCTACAACATATTTGCAATAGTTTAGACTAAGTTTATGACAAATTGAGTTCTAATTAATAGTTAAATTAATCTAGGTGAACTCCCACTCAAAACAATATCCCTCACATTGTTTTAGTGATCACACGAACCAAATCCACCACATCAAAACTGATCATAACGAGAGTTGATGTAGCTTCAATGGCGAATAATCAACATGTTCATAATATCTACTATATGACTCATGCTTTACCTTTCAGTGATCCATGTTCCGATACCATGTCTGTACATGCTAGGCTCATCAAGATCAAACCTTGGCTTCCGCATGAGCAAATCTGGCTTGCTCCCGTTGTATACACTCGCAGAATATAACATACCCGATCATCACGTGGTGCTTCGAAACAACGAGCTTTAGCAACGGTGCCTACTAAGGATGAACACGTTATAACTTGAAATTTTTGTGAGAGGGATCATATTATAATGTTACCGTCGTGAACTAAGCAATACAAGATGCATAAAAGGATTAACATCACATGCAATTCAAAATATGTGATATGATATGGCCTTTCTTCTTGTGCTTCCGATCTCCATCTTCAAGCACGAACATGATCTCCATCATCACCGGCATTGCGTCAATGTCAATGGCGCCGCTCCATGGTTGTCGTCCAATAGCATCAACTATTACAACTACTTTGAATAATAGACACGCAGGTCTTAACGAAATTAAAAGACAACCATAAGGCTCCTGCTGGTTGCCGACTTACAATAAGGAACATTGCATACATCATATATAATCACAATCATGGCCATATCACATCACAGCACACCCCTGCAAAACAAAGTTAGATGCCTCTAATTTTCTTTGCATATTTTACGTGGTTTGGGGATTTCAATAAGTGTTGTTCTAACTTACGAACAAGAACCACAACGTTGATGCTTGAACTATCAAGTGTCTGTTGTAAATTGAATCTATGATGGGATAGACAGACACCCGCAAAGCCACTTATGCAATACAAGTTGCATGTCAAGCGTGGAGCAAGTCTCATGAACGATGTCATGTAAGGTTAGCCCGGGCCGCTTCATCCCATCATACTGCAAGAAGCAAAGTACACAAAAAGCAATTGATAATAAAAGAACCACCGCCCACAATAACCATTGTGTTCTACTCGTGCAATAGATCTACATATAGACACGGCTCTGATACCACTTTAGGGGTTCGTAGCATGGAAAACAAAAAAAATTCTACCGCATGCACACAAACAAGCCAAGATCTATCTACTAGATTGTAGCAATGAGTCGATTAGAGTACCCACCCTCGAAGATTGCAAAGAACGAGAGCAGATTCTCGTGGGTGATGTAGTCGTACACTTGCCGATCTCAAGATCGCGTAGACGATCCTTCCGGCACTGCGTTCTGGCAGCGCTTCCGCAGTCGGTCACACGTTCGGTACTCGATGAAGACCTTCCTCTCCCTTGTTCCAGCAGGCAGCAGAGGTTGTAGTTCTCCCCTCACGATTCCGGCAGCACGACGGTGTGGTGTCGGAAGTAGAGGGAAGATCCCGCAGGGCTTTGCCTAAGCCTATGCGGGTTATGGTGGATCTAGGGTTTCCGGCGATCTAGGTTTAGAAGGCCGGAGAGGAGGAGGTGGAGTCAGCGGCGGCTAGGGCGACGGTGACGAGCCAGCGGCGGCACGACGGCGGCGGTGGCTTGGGAGGCGCAAGGTGGGGAGGGCTGGTTGTGGCCTCTTGGGGCAGACCCTCCCCTCTATTTATGAGAGGGAGGGCAGCTTGGGAGAGGGTAGTTTGAATCCTTCCCCAAATCCCTGTCCAAGTTGGAGGGAAAGAAGGACTCTTTCCTTCTTCCACCAGGAAATCATTGTTCGAGTTTGACTTTTCAAACCTGCCTTTTGACTTGCAATTTGGAGCTTAATTCCTCTCTTGCAAATGCCCAACCAAGTGACCTAGAGACATGATCCAATCATTCCACTTAACCATGACACATTCATGAACCATTCTCCTTCTGGTCCAGTGAACCTTCTAGACCCTTCTAGAACCTCTCCGATAAAAACATCAGAATCATTCCCGAACTCCGGAATCGGACTTTCCTCATATGAATCTTATTCCCTGGACCATTCTAGATCTCCTCGTGATATCTCGGATCCCATCTGAGACTCCGAACAACATTCGGTCTCCCTACTTACATTCCATATCTACTAAACAACATCAAATCCTTCAGTGTGTCTCCCTACGGTTCGTGAATTATGCGGACATGACCGAGACACTTCTCCGATCAATAACCAATAGAGGAATCTGGAAATTCATATGGCTCCCACATATTTCTACGATTACTTTGCGATCGAATGAACCACTTACATACGATACCAATTTCCCTTTGTCTCGTGATAGTTTACTTATCCGATGTTTGATCGTCGGTATCTCTGTATACCTAGTTCAACCTCGTTACCGATAAGTACTATTTTCTCGTTCCCGTGATATGTGATCCCTTGTGAGCCAGTCACATGCTTGCAAGCTAATTGGATGACATTCCACCGAGAGGGCCCAGAGTATATTTATCCGTCATATGGATGGAAAAATCCCACTCTTGATCCATGTGCCTCAACACATACTTTTCAAACACTCAATGCCACCTTTATAGCCACCCAGTTACGGTGTGGTGTTTTATGTCATCAAAGCATCCTTCCGGTGATGGTGATTAGCATGATCTCATTGTCGAAGGAATTAGGTTACTATGTATCAGAAAGCTTATAGCAAATGAACTATTGATATGACTTGATCTTTATGCTACGCTTATCTATAGGAGTATGTCCATCATACCATTCTCCTAATGATATGATCTTGTTGTTAATAACATCTCAATGTTCATGATCGAGAAACCATGATCATCTATTAACCAACAAACTAGTATTATAAAGAGGCTTTACCAGGGACTCTAATTTAGTTTACACAAGTATTAATATTTCCGGTTAATACCATTATAGCATGAATGTAAACATTTATCATAAACACAAAGATATAATAATAACCACTTTTATTATTGCCTCTAGGGCATATCTCCAACAACCATCCCCATAGCCTACAGCGGGGGATTACTCACTCATGGACGAGGAAAACATGGATGCTTGATGGAGAGGCGTTGGTGATGATGATGACGATGATCCTCTCCAAATTCCCCGTCCCGGCAGGGTGCCAAAATGGAGTTTTTGGTTCTGAATCACGGTTTCTGGTGGTGACGACGCAACGGAACTCTTTCCGGAAAAACGTCGACCCCCCCTGAGTTTTTAGGTCAGAAGGCAACTTATAGGCGAAGAGGGAGGCTGAGGGAGTGTCTGAGGCAGCCACACCCCCTCCAGGCGCGGCCAGGCCCGGCCCACGCGGCTGGGGTGTGTGGGCCCCTCAGGCCTCCACTCCGTCTCGTATTCTGGCTCCGTGAATCTTTCGGTGAAATAGGATTTTGGCATATTTTTCAGGATTTTTCCTGATAGTTGATTTTCTCCACAAAAACTAGACACCAAGGTAATTCTGCTGAAAACAGCATCAGTTCGTGTTAGTTGTATCCAAATCACATAAGTTTAGAGGAGAAACAATAGCAAAAGTATTCAGGAAAATAGATACGTTTTGGACATATCAATGAACTTAGGTCCAAATAGTCTATATTTCTCTTAGTACATGCAAGTGCCCAATGACTATGTGTTTGACCTTGTGATTTTGGAAGAAATGGCTATGTTAGAATGAAAATGTCATTTCTGAAACTCCCAGTACTTGCAAATTTCTTTTGCCACTCTATTTATGTCACTGTGTCACTATGTTCATGTCATTTCACAATGTCACTATGTTTATCAATACAAAAACTGCTTGAACTGGTTGATGTACATTCATTCTGTCAATGTTCTATGATTTTGACCATTGGTTGATGTACATTCATTCTATGGACACTATTGTCAAATTCTGTCATTGGAACAACACAAATTCAAGTGAATTAGGCAGAATTTCATTGAAGCAACACAAACTTGATAGCTCTGATTCACACATTCACATTACATTGCATAACTTCATTGTACATAACCACCACATTCACAGTAGATTGCAACATTGCTACCATCTAACACACTACTGGAAGCAAAGCTTCCCTGCAACTAAGCCAACCACAAAGACAACAAATACCAAAAATAAAGTCTCATATTTTCCCTTTAGCTTCACTATCTCTGATTTCTTCTCCTTCAACTCATCTTCTGGAGCCTAAATTCTTCCCTCAGTACCTGCATCTTCTCCAGGCCGACCACATCCTTGTTCATCGCGCAACCTCCAGACAACATCTCGCAAATCTCCAATCAAGTCGCTCAAGAACTCAGGCAATGGTTTATCATGCCAGTCAACAAAACCACATCCACGACCATTCTGCGCAAATTTTAATGAATCAGAAAGGGGCATCAAGAAAAGAGTGAGAGAATAGCAAAATCGGAAAGGGGCGACTCAGGTTACTCACCATGGCATTGACACACGCGTAGTACCTCCAGCCTGGGTTGGGTTTTGTGCACTCCAAGAGATCCACCTTCTTCCTCGGATTGAAATGGCACAGCACATCCGACTCATACGCCATGGGATTCTCCCGATATGGCACCGACGACCTGGCATCCGTCCTAGCGGTCCTTCCAGAAGCTCCTCGGAATCCAGGTGCGGAGAAGGAACCGGAAGACCACGGCATGACGGCGGCGACAACGATCTACTCTGGTGGCGGCGCGTGCTAGGTCTTGGGAGAGGAGATGCCAGGTTTCGGGAGAGGAGATGCGAGAAACGTCCAGAGAGGAAAAGAAAAAGAATTTGCGATTTGCAATTTACCCCTTCGCTAAGATGAGCCTATCTGAGAATTTCGTAAAACTGCACGCTCTGTCACACTGACATGTCGGCCGCGTTACGATGTACGCGAGCGTCTACGCGCCGTACTGACCATAACGAGACATGCGACGTATATAGATACCGTAATTCCTGTATTTTTAACCCGAATGAATTTTACTCTTTCTTGTACGATGTTTTCTGTGCACGTCACTTTTGCAATTCTGCATCGACGATCTCCCTCCCGTGAGTCTCCGAACATAGCATGCAGCCAATGGAAGCAGCTGCACGCGCACAAAGTCTGCGCCTCAAAGTGCGAACCGGTCTGGAAAAAGAGCCACCCACGGCTGAGACGTGACCGCCTTGCCTTGCCTGGGTTGGGTCTGCCACCACACGTCTTACCTTTTCGTGAAATCGAGGGCACGGTTAATTTTCTCTTTTGGTCGGAAGGAAAGGATTTTTGCTTATACCGAAATCGTACCCAGAGTAAGCCGAGACGCCCTGTCTCTGCGGGGTCCAAGGAGGGCCTGGCCCGCGTGCAGCCAGTGCTGACCGTGGCGGCCTGGGTACACGGAGAAAAGGAGATGCCGCGTCCACCTCACGTACGTAACCCGGATCTGAGATTTTTCCCTTCCTGCCCCTTATCTCCTCGCTCCTCCTCTCTCTCTCCTCACCGAGCCCCAGATCTCACAGGGCCAAACCCTAGCCGCCGCTCATCTCCCCGCGGATCTCCATGGCCTGCTCCTCTCCCTTTCTGTAGCTATGGCTATCCTAGTCCTCGGTCTGTGGCCACCACGGCGAGCTTTCCCTCGATGACCTGCATGCTCGCCTCAGCGGAGCGACACCGAGAACGACGGTGTGCCACAGCACCCTCGCCGGCCGGCAGAACCATGCTAGGGAAGGCACGTCGACCCACTATGGCGGCCTCACCGCGAAGGCGGTCGACTCCGAGGAGGGGTCACGCAGCGTGACGGCGGCGACAGCAGAGCTCGGAGACGCCCAAACCACGGTGGCTAGCTGCCACAGAGCACGGAATGCCGACGCCATGGTGGCGCGCGAAAGCGGCGACCGCGCCGATCTCTAGCGCCACCGGCGGCTCTTTTTTTTTTTTTTTGAAGAAACGGCCAAGATTTAGATCTCCCCGCACGGTCACGCGGCAGAGGCTGTTTCTGAGCGTCGGCAGGGGCGAAGAGTTCTTGGTGAGTACTCGCAGATTTGCTTCGATCTTCTGTTTAACGCATCTCTCTATTGATATACTCACGAACCCTTTTTTCCGTTGCAGGTTTCTTCGTGTATTATACGTTTAATTAATCTGTATATCTCGTGAAGCTTGAGTTTTATAAGGTTGTTAATATAGGTCATAAACATGGTTTTGTTTTCCCAAGTGTTTAGTACTACTATACACTAAGAGGATGTTAGTGTTGGATTTGTTCTACGAGTACTTGGATAGATGCTAGCGTACTCTAGCTAGAGTTGTGGTTCAGAGTTATACATATTGTTAGTTAATCTTAGAGCGTTTGTATATTGCAGTCTGAATTCAACGCTATTAAGCCACAACAATTTTTCCTCTCCATTCATTTTTTTCACATCCTTTTAACACCACTTGTGTGTGCTAAATAGTGATAAAACAGTTTAAACAAAAAATAGGTAAGTTTTTATAAAATTTTAGCATTTATCCTCATATTTTTAGTGCATACAACTAGTTAATTTTTACAAATGGTCTAGAACTAGAGGGCAGGTGTGAAACTTATCGTCACTCTTCAGATTAGTACCCAATACAAAGTAAATTGATTATTTTATGCACTAGTTTATGTTTATCTTTTTTGTTTCTTTCATAAAATCTAACATCTTCAGCTTTATTGATAAAAGAAGCTTAGAGATGTGGATGCTCTAAGCTTAGAGATGCGGATGCTCTAAGTGAACAAATTGATCTCTTCCACCTAGAGGCTAGAGATGCGGATGCTCTAAGCGCTAAAGAGATTCTAGAATAGGTACGGATTCGCTGGCATTTGTGTTAAGTGAGTGGTAGGATAGATGCTTGCTTGCAGCTAGTACTCTTTGGTTCATAGCAAAAGCACGGGAGAAGTTCTTTTTTCTTTTGTGGCTCCTTTCACTCGAGTTTGTTCGTGAATGGAGTAAACTTATTATTTCTAGGCATAAGGTATGCCATTGTGGTCTTCAGTGGCATAATAATATCTTATTTATATTTTGTTGTTGCTGTTTTGATTTGGTTTTGAGCTATATGAAGATTTTGTTTTCCTTTAAACCATACAAACACTTCTACAACTTTTTTTTTGTGTTTTTTCAGTTCACTTTTCATATATTCATGTGTTCTCGAGAGTCCTACTGATTCATATAGGACCTTCGCTTGTACGCTGTAGCTAACAGAGCTGATTCATTTAGAGAATAATGTGGTGGTCCCATTCGTCCTACCACTACACTAAAGCATTATAAGTGTGGTATGAACAGTGGACACGAAGTGGGTGTGTAGGGTGGCTCACGTGTGTACCCGTGCTCGGGGAGCAGTCTCGTGGTCCCTAGCTAGCTAGACGGTACTACAGTACACTCTGAACGTTTTCTTTAAATGTACTCCCTCCCTTAATGAATATAAGATTGTCCTTGTTTTGCATTTTTTAGCAAAAATTGCTCAAAATATATGAAGATTATTGATATAAAATTATTAGAGAATGTTTTTTAATATGAATCCAACTATACTAATTATGTGCAATATAATCCAGATTTTGTTGTTTGATTTTTGGGTTAAAATTCTTCTTGGAATACGCGTGTGCCTTATTCATTAAAACAGAGGTGTGGATTTCTTGGTATAATAACACGAGATTTTTTACGTCTTCATGTAGATTACTAGTATATGTGAGCTTCTTTATTACACGGTTATGTTAATCTGGATATTGACTTGTCATCCTAATATGGCTACACTCTTTCCTCGTTCAGGCAACCCACCACACTCTGGTGCCAGGCTATTTGCTTATATCTCTTCGATAAGATGCTCACATTTGTGCTACTTGTTGACGACCTACGATGATGATCAGTAGGTGATCAGCCTTTGTTGGTGAGTCCACTGTACAGTTGCTCCCAAAGCTGTATATCTTGTTTCTTTTGAATGCCTTTATTTCTTTTACTGCTTCTTTTTTGCAAAATGGTTGTTAAAAATCTGATAAACATGACAAGTTATCTCAAGTCACATGTTTTTTTAAGTGTACTGTTTGTATATATAAATCTAAAGGTTCAAACTACTGCCTCCATTCCGGTTTTAAAGCCTTATAAATCGAAAAGGAACTACTCACTCCATCCCTATTTTGGTGATGTCAAATTGTTTTTCGTGGTTTAACTTTGATCTTAGATAATCAGTACAAACTCAAAAGACGGTCCATAGCCCCACTTGAGTGAAACAGGAAAGGAGAGAAGGGTGGTATTTTACATTAGGGGCCTCGTTTTTAGAGGTTTTGGATCTTTAGGAATTTTTCTATATATTTGATTTAGAGGATTGGAATCCTTTTTAATATTTCCTTCTCCTCTGTTGGAGGAAAAACTTTTTAACAAGAAAAGAGAACTCCTGGTCACTCTTCTTGTTAGAATTATTCTATTTTTTCTGTGGGGTCAAACACACTTTGTTTTAATTTATGTAGTCTTTCACTGCGGTCTCTAAGCTTAGAGAGAATTTGATGCTCTAATCCAACATACTTTTCTATTCCCATGCCTCGAGACCACACTAATCCAACAAGTCCAAAATGTGTCCTCTATTTTCGACCTAGCACTTTGAGACAAATACAAGAGGGAAGATAAATTATAGTATTCTTGATTTGTCAGACATGTGTTGCCGGCGGTCTTTGTCCTCGTTGTGGATGGTCTTAAGGTAAATCTCGTTTAATTTGCATACAAGTTCTATGAAGTAGACATTAACTTGACAAATATACTTTTCTTCTCCATTCATCTTGTTAATTAGTTTTTTTGGTCACATCTTTGCACCACTTGCATTTGTGCCAAGTGAGGGATACCAAATTATTCTGGTGTTGATGCATTTGTGCCATTGTTAGTCGTTTTACCCCACCTTTTGGTCTAGCTGTCTGGCTGGTCCATGCCATGCAAGCAGACATCAGGGGTTAGTGATTTTTTTGTAGCACGTGATAAGGGATATGAGGGTAGGTAGTAAGATCAAAAAGCTTAAAGCACACAGCTGGGCAGAGCTAAATTAATTTTAAGTAGTTTAATTTAATTTAATTTTCGTCTTGTTGATTTGATAAATATCTAAGTTTAGCTACCTACAGGTGGTGCTTTGGGATGCAAGTGAAGTAGCCTAGAAAGATTAATAGACAGTGAGAAAACTATGTCTGTATCTTGGCTTCTAACTTGTGAGTGTCAGAGATGTGGGCATTTGCGTTGGTGAATGGGTGGTGCTTTTGAATGGTAATAACACAAATGAAGTACTCCCTCTGGCCCATATTAATTGACTTGGATTTGTCAAATTTTGGATGAACCTATATATTCCCTCCGTCCCAAAAATAGATGTCTCAAGTTTTGTAAAATTTGGATGAATCTATATACCAAATAGTGTCTAGATTCATCTAAATTTTGATAAATCTGAGACATCTATTTTAGGACGGAGGGAGTACTAAATAGTGTCTAGATTCATCCAAATTTTGTCAAATCCGAGTCAATTAATATGGGTCGGAGGGAGTAGTAAGAATTTATCTTGCAAGTTGTAGCTAAGAAATGCAATTACATATTGTTCCTAATAATCTGCTGATTAAGTGTGGTAAGAAGATTTAGTCTCGCAAACACAGTTTTTATTAACTTGTGCTCATTACTTGTGTGACTATCTGGTACTAATTCCCACAGCTTGGGGGTGTCGAAGAGGAATGCGTGGGTTCCATGTGTCTCTAGCATCTTGAGCCAGCACGATTTGTGGAACCCCTATAACCAGCTCTCTCTAGACCAATCATCTGCTAGATTGACCTTGCCAACTAAAAGAGTGGCAAGCTTAACTGACAGAACAACAGGGGAGAGGAGCCGAGAAAGGAGCAGGCAGAGCATTTTTTTTCCAAGTTCACTGAGTAAGTTGACTCGTTGGCTTTTGTCTTCATTTAGCTCACTTAATTTTTTAACCTGCATCAGTCGTAAGGACGAATTTTTAGGCTAAAACTTCTTTGCTCCCATTGGTAATGTTCAAGATGTGATGTACTCCAAATGGCAGTGATGTGAGACTAACCGTAAAGAAATGCGTCTAGATACTCTTTGTCCTAAATTTATCTAAAAATGCATCTAGATATATGTGCTTATAGCAAATTTTCGACAAGTAATTTGGAACCAAGGGAGTAGTATGTTCTAAAATATCCTACCAAACGTGATAGCCATCAACAATTTTTTTCAAACATTTTATTTTGCAAATAAATCAGAATAGTAGATATTAACTTGTGAGGAGACCAGGCTCAATATAAATTCTCACATAAGTTTTTCGCAAAATCTCATAACTCAGCCAGCAATCAGAATAGTAGATGTTAACTTGTGAGGAGACCAGGCTCAATACAGATTCTCACATAAGTTTTTCGCAAAATCTCGTAACTCAGAAAGCTCATGCGTGATATAAGTTCTCTTGGCAAATTCCTACGCAAATAATTCAACTGGGAGCCACGGCTTGAAACAGACTCAAACATAGATTAAAACATCAAATTCTGCAGATAAGATGGGATAATAGATTGTCTCAGCCTGTGCAACTTTCTTTCCGCTTGATAGTCTCCTGGTAGTCCTAGCGCCTGAACATCTTCATCTGAAGAGAAAAAGAAGTTATCATGTCAGTTTCTCTGAATGCGATCTCAAATGAAAGGATAAAAGAGTCAATAAGGATAATTCCAAAAATATCACTCTTGCTCACTGTATCACATCACAATCAAAACGTATCTGCCCTTTGAAGTAATCATATGATGTAACAATTAAGGATAAACTGCACACTTGGACTAATTATCATTGGTACAAAATTTACACGACATGCATCAATTGAAGGTAAACGAACACAGAATTTAAACCAGGTCTCAGATTACAGAATGTTTTCATGAACTGCACAAACTCAACTAACTGGATCAAAATCTACTATTTTGCCCAGTTTTCATGAACTGCAGACATGTCCATCAATGGACTCTCTTTTTAACCAAAATATGATTCAAAATATGCAGGTGTAGGTCGCAAACTGGTGAGGTGGAAGGCACAGCAAGCTCCATTTTTTGTAACATAGTGCAAGTGAGCCTTAGTGTTCTCAGTGTTTACACGTTTGGTGCAAAGGACATTGAAACATGAGGGCCATTTTTTGTAACATAGTGCAAAGCTCCAAGCCTCCAATGTTATGGAGATGTCTTCATCATGTTTTACATGCAGCAATGCTGCAGTTTTTCAGTTCGTTGCAAAATAGTAGTAATTTTTTGTACATTTCGTTGTTTGCCTTGCCCCTCACTGGTGTTAGCTAACATGGTACAGGCAATTCTTTCGTTAATCAGGTATCAGTTGGTCGCAAAATACATGACAGGCAGAACTAACTCATCATCTGAACAAAATTAATATTCAAAAGACATGCAAAACTTGCATGTCAGCATTTCAACAGACAAGCAAAACAAATGTATTAATCCTTTTCAACAGACATACACATAATCTGAACAAATGTATTAATCCTTTTCAACAGACAAGCAAAACAATAACTTCAGGCTCAAGACAGCAAAACAGAGACAAGAATTTACATTACATGACAGATTTTGTTTCCTGTTAAATTACATAAATTCAGGCTCAAGGCAGCAAAACAGTAAGTAATCTAAGAATACATTAAAATACAGTCACACACATTACAATGTGACTGGTAGAAAAAAATTCACCAACTCCGTCTTGTGAATCTTGGAAAATCTTATGCAGATTTGCTTCCTTTTCAACAAATTGTTTGCAACAAGCAGTGCAAAGGACAGTTCACATTACAAATTTTTACAACAAGCAGTCCATAGCAAAAAATAATTTAAGAATTCATTAAATTACATAACAATAGGCTGAAGACAGCTGGGACCAAACAATAAGCAAATTTAGGAATACATTAAAAATACAGTGCCACACATTACAAAAATTATGGTAAGGTGGAAAATCAAATTAGTGAACACTAAATAAGTATCCTAAAGGATTAACGTTACAACAAGGGAAAAATGAGCACAGACCACCCAAGCTAAATAACCACCTGGACCTAATTACAAGGTCTACATTTCACATCTGAAGTAACTGCTACCATTGAACTTTGATGCAGCAACAGTTTTTTCAATGCATTTACTTTTTGCTGTCGCAATTTTTTTCTGTTGCATGTCAGCTCCCAGCTGATGGTTTGCATTTCCTCAAATGAGAACATCCGTTGCAACAATGTATGACAGATAACTTATAGAAATTGCCAAATAGACAACCAGTACATAAATACCAAAACACAGAAAAAATTAGAGAGAAATGAACGGTTTCCTAGAATATAAACAGAGCTATGCTACCTAGGTAAAGAAAATCTAATCTAAGAAGATTTTCACTAAAAGCTATTCCCATGAAGTCAGCATTGATTAATTTGTGTATGACAAGAAGTCTGTTTTGACCATGGCAAAGTATGTAACTGATAGCTCAGAGGACAATGCAGCTCATGAGCAACAAGAACAATCGGCAGCAGAAGGATATATTCAGATAAACAAAAAATGGAGATGGTTGGGTAATTATTTCTGATCAGCAAATGGGTCTTATAAGGGCAGTTAATGAAATAATCCCTGAAGCACACACAAAATTATGCAAATTGGAGAAAGCACACACAAAAAATACCAGAAAATGTTTTGGGCATGTGCAACATCATCTGAAAGGAATGGTTTCAATTATGATAGAGCCAAGTTAGCAGAGAAGAAAGTAGAAGGTGCAAAGGACATGATGAAGACATCTCCATAACATTGAAGCAGAGCATTTTACATGTTTGGTGCTATTTTGACTCTGGAGAATAACTTGTGTGAATCTTTCAACAATGCACCATGAAGGCTAGTTTTATCCTATAATCACTAGTAATGGAATTATTAGGAAGAAAGTGATGGCTAGGATTCAGGAAAACAGGGCAAAGTCAGCTGGATGGCATGGTACAATATGCCCCAACATATTCACTGCAATATGTACTCATGTACTGCAACAAGCAAGCAATGCTCAAGTTTAAGCGCAGGTACATTAACAAGAAAATTCTGCTCAAGTTAATGCTACTTTACATCCTACAGCACCGGCTAGGAAGAAAGCAAAGAGAAAGGCTACTGTCAATGGCCAGTCTAGTTCTCAATCTACTCCAGGTCCTTTTCCTATGGTCCATAGCTATCAACCTGCTTCAGAACCTGCTCCCAAATTCTACTGCTGTCCAGCATTCATCCTCAGAGCAAGTTAACATGCAAATCCCAAAAGAAAATGGGCTGAGATGGTGGTTGTATGGCAATGAAGAAGGGGCTGAGCAAGGTGGAGCAGAATAGTACAATGTGTTATTTTCATGCTTTAGTTGCCAGATGCTGAACTTCTCTATCTAGGTCTTTTTTGGTTACCAAATGTGGAACGGGTGTACTGGTGTTTTGTGTTTGAGCTATGAAGTTCAAGACGATATTGTTTGCCTTATGTGCTGATGTATTTTTATCTTCTGTGGAAATGTGCTAATATTGTTTGCAATTGCTGTTTGTCAATCATGCTAAAAATCTCACCAAAATGCTACCAAAAATTTCTACACACATTGCCACGCAGTTCAGTACAAAAATCAAGCAAATTCAAAGGAAATTATTGCGGAGGTAAACGAACAGAGGAGCGACCTAGGCATATCTGGTTTGACCAGACCAGGTCGGGGGGGTCATTTGGACCGGCGCGCTCAACCTTTACCACCCTGGCTCGACCCGACCAGGTCGCCTATAACCGTTGAGGTGCCACGTCGGCAAAACCAGAGTACAAAACAAAGCACTCGAGTTTATAGTTGAGGCACATCCTTTTTCCACTAGTTCTGGGGGTTATTTATATTTCTTTCTACAATTATATCTGCGAGGATCACCAAACAAAAATTTGATAGGAGCAGAGGCTTTAAAAGAACACATGATGAGAAAGCCTTCTTGGTCATGCTGTCGCACAGACTGCGACATGATAAGAGAGGATGCAGAACTATTACAATATGCAGGACAGAGGGCATGATACGTGGGGTGGACCAGGACGAACAAAACATCAGACCACAGATACTAGAGACGCACGATTGCTGCCCAGCCAGGAAACCAGGTATAGAATAAGTAATGCTAGCAGATATAATTGTAAGTATGTGTGTTCTTCGGCATACCAGGGAACGGATCTTGAGGCCCCTTGATCTCCCCTTGGCCTGCACATTCACTGAACCATCTTGCCCCCTTGCCTTCGCAGCCCTATCCATCCTGTAGAGTTGATTTGTGTTACAAATTACAAGGACCACACATTCTTGTAATGACAGTCAATTCACAAGAACTTATATCTACAGCAGCAAACAGCAAACAATGCTATGATAATACTTCAAGGGATGTCCTTGCTTAACATTTACACTCAGAAAGTAGAACACACAGATGAAGGGTGAAATTGCACAAATTTCAGATAATAAAACAGGTACTTAGTGGCTATGGCGTTCGAGTACCAGTGCATCGCTGAGTGGGCCTCTGCATCACGAAGGCAGATGTCTGCTTTGCAGATCGGACACTCCACCTTGAGATATCCCCACGCTATAGCAACTTCCTGTCTCCTCCTGCTGTACTCATCATCCTCCGCCCTATAATTAATCTTGCAGTAAGTTGAGAGATAACAAAGAGAATAGTATAGCTCACTTATAGTTGATGAGAGAAGACAGTACTCGTGGATCTCAAAGTGTGCCTCCATGTCGGCAAAGGGGATGCTCTTTTTGCAGCGGGGGCAGCGGTAAGGATGGCTCATCACGTGTTCTTCCATATCTGTCAAGGACACGAACCTCTCGCAGATCGGGCATGAATACCCGTGAGTCTTAAGGTGCTCTTCCATGTCAAGGAAGGGCACGGACTGGTCGCAGGAGCGGCAGGCGAACGGGTGGTTCTTGGCGTGTTCGTGGAAGTCGCGCGCTGCTACCTTCTGGCTGCAGGCGGGGCACTTGATCTTGCCGAACCCCGCGATGAACCATCCGGCAGTGCCGAATGCGCCTGCAACTCCCGCCATGGCGGTGCCAGCTTTCGCGTACAGCGCGATCCCAGCGGCAGCTGATGCCGCAGGTGCCATTCTCTCAGGGGCGGCGGGGCGGCGGGGCGGCGGGGCGCGGCGCCAGGATCTCTCTCTCTCTCTCAAGTGCGAACGGGGAGGCGCAGATGGAGGGGGGTGGATTTGGTGGTCAGGTCTTGTTAACTACTAGGGTTTTATGAGCTGGCCGTTTCTACAGGCTGACCCGATCAGTGCGGCCTAGCAATCTCTCTCACAACTCGTTTATGGCCTTTATAAGACAAGGCCTATACAACGTTCCAATCGCTAAGCCCACTACGATTCCAACATTTCGGTCTGGGTTTTCTCTGGTCGGTTTTCCTTCTTTCTGTTTTTCCTTTTTATTATGTTTTTTCTTTCTTTTTCAATTTTTTTTAAATCTGATTTTTTTTTTACAATTTTAAATTGGAACATTTTCGCAAATATGATTTTTTAAAAACATATTTTTTGAATTTCGACTTTTTAAATCTGAACATTCTTTTAAAATATGACCAACTTTTTAATCTGGTTTTAAAAAATAAATATTTTAAATTTAAATAAATTAATTAAAAAACAAAAGAAAGAGAAAATAATAATTGTAACATTCGCTGGGCCGGCCAACTGTGCGCAAGTACGTCGACTCCTAAAGCATATCTAAAGAAGATATTTGTACCCCTAATTTAAAGAAGATATTTGTACCCTCCAATAAAGAATATAGAGGCCACATGTCTTCTCTGCCATTGGATTGGGGTTCCAAACAAATCCAGGCCGTCTGTTTGCCCACAAGTGGTCCCAGCCGTTAGATCCGACGAATCCTGGCCATCCATTTGAGTGACTGTGAGGGATAGCGGTTATGCTCTCGCGCTCAGCCAGTGCTAGCTACCATCCCTAACGATTGGGGCCTGCGTTTTGCAGGTCCCGCTGCTCAGCGGCTAGTGGTACGTGGGCGTCTGCGTGCGTTTCCTTTACATGCCACTACGCGGTGGCTCCTTGTGTTAATACATCTGGCGAGCGGGGCCAGAACCGTCTAGCCCGTTCTTGGCCCGTTCTCTCCGTGGCAGCTTCTTGGCAGCTTCTGCTTCGTCGGCGAGTACTCCCTGGTCGTCGTGGAGGGCCCCGGCTCTGCCCGTGGAGATCGAGCGGGGAGGCTCCTTGTGTTTTCCCGGGAGAGAAGGGCTGGGTCCCTCCACAGATCCTTCTCACTTTCCCCTCCCCTCCAGCCCAACGTCCTCTCCTCAAGCCCTAGACGCCGTCGATTTCTCTAGACCCCGGTCGATTCCGGCCGCGTCCTCCACCGCCAGCTACCAGCGCCATCTCATCTTGCCTGTATCGCTCTCCGCCCCTTCTCCCCCTTCTATTCAACTCTTTCCATTTCCAAAAATTACTCCCCAGGATCCCGCACCAATCCCCAAACCCTCAAACCGCGGTGGCAGAGGCGGCTGCCGGCTGGTACAACGGGCTCTCGTGGTAGGAGGACCCCTTGGCGCCATGGGCTGCTTCCTCTCATTCTTCCTCGGTCGCCCCGACTCCTCTGGCGGCGGTCTCTAGGTAAGCACACCACCCCATCGATTCCGTGTTCCGGCTCAGGACGCCTTCCTAGACGACCACGACGACAACACAACAAGTGGTTCTTGAATTTTTGTTGCGCCGATAGGATCGGATCGGATTCGATGTGCTGGTGGACTGACCGATTTGTTTTGGTTGCTCCCTCTGTTTGTATTGCATGTTGTTTCTCAGAATTTGAAGCAGGAGTAAAGCTGAAGGATGATTTGAGGAACAACGGAGGCCCTGACAAACTCAGGCGAGAGGTACCTGCAAAGAGCTCTTATGTTTCAGTGTCTGTTGTCGTGTGCAGCTCCATTAGTATTCAGACTGCATACAATTTGAGCTGCTCCATTTGTCACGTCTGCTGTCGATGTGGTCTTCATGGATATTCATTGATTGCAGGTGTTGTAGCCTATATGGGTAATTCTCTGGGTTGTAATATAGGTTATGCCTTCTGCAATTTCCAAGGTGGCCTATTTAGTACTTCATCCGACTCATATTAGTTGACTTAAATTTGGCTAGATTGGATGAATTTAGACACTATTTAGTATATAAATTTATCCAAATTTTGATAAATCCACAACTAATATGGGTCGGAGGGAGTACTATAATTAGTGGCGGACATTGAGTTTCATCTTGGCAGGGACCACAGTAGTCTAGGTCATGTAAAGAGGGGTCCAATTCAAAGGATTGTATCATATACTAGTTAAATGCCCGTGCGTTGCCACGGGTCATCAAGTTTTCTTCTCATTGTTCATGTATATTTGTAATCGACATCTCATTGGCAACACCATCCAATCGAGATGAGTTGCACATAATTTGGGTTACTCAAACTACATGCTACGTTTTTGATCTACTTTATTTATCACTGAAGTATGAAGGGCGCACTTCTATTTTATACGGTTTTGATGTTTTTCGTTGACTCTCAGGTGAAGCAACAATTGATATAACTAATCGCAAGAAAAATGTATAGTTTTGTCCCTTTGACTATTATTGGGAGGTTATCTGTGCAGCAATGTCGCTAGCAACCAAAAGTTTGGCAAAAGGTAAGTACTCGACCCGGCCACATACGCCAATCTTTGCACCAAAGCTAGCTAAAGCATCAGCAAACTTATTACCATATCTTGGACGGTAACAAATCGGAAAAGATCTAAAATTTATAAAGGCTAGAGCCTTGATCTCCCAAAACCAAACATTGCAATATAAAATTTTATGTGTAGAGTTATATACATATAATATTACTTAAAAAACAATATGTTTCTAAAAACGGCAACCATTTGTAATTTATCCACATTCTTCTTAGTACAAGCCAAGTAGAGCAACTCCGAGTTCTGGCCACAAACCCTTGTAACTTTTCTTAAAGTAACACTTTACCATTCCATCAAGATAATAGGCTATACATGTCAACAGCTACATCGTCTTTTTCATAATGACCGGCTTCCATAAGTAGACCATGCGCAACTGAAGTGTGCCCAATATCATTATGGGCCCTTGGACAGAGTAGAAGTTGTGCATCATTGAAACCAACATGGCTCCTAGAAAGGACAACTCATAATCTATAGTAGTGATATCATGTTTCAACAATACAAATTCTAGAAGAAATAATTGTTGCATATAGAATGGCTTGTGAACATGTAGAGCACCGGAAATTCGCTTTAGCTGCACCAGGAAATCATTTTCATTCCCAATTGTAAATCCCAATCCATATCAGACAATGCATTACTGTTACTACTATCCTAGATCATTGAAAATGATGAGCTGAAAGAAATTGTGTTGTTGTCACTGTCTCTCAAGTTTGTTTCCTGGCAGATGATTTACTGTTATTGTCAATTAGGTAACATTGTAGTGAGCTCTGATTAGAAAAAAAATACTAATATGTATTCCCTCTTAGCTCATCAGATTAATTCTGACTTGACTTGTAAAGCTTGATAATAATTTTACGGCAACATTGTTCCACCATGGCACCACATCTGTATCTCTGCATGAAGAAAAATACACTTTTCTTTCAGAAACGAACACGCATCTGGCCCCATGCTAATTTTCAGAAGAGACTACCCATAGTTCTCGGGGTTGGTGTTGTAGTTCAGAGGTTGAACACCAATGGCTTTTGATACTCACCTGCTTCCCCTCATAGTGATAGAACTCTACTCTATAGCTACATATACTTCCCATGACTATGCTCATGGCCATGAAAACAACAAAACTTCTTTATGAAACATGTACCATGCTGCAAGAATTGTCCAACTAAAGCAGTCTTTTATGCAAGCTCGACTACTCCATCACCACTACTTGATACATACATATTTAGCCTGAAAGATGGCACTAATTCTATTCCGACTCAATAAGGGAGAGGCATGCATCTATGTGTGGTTTTGGGAGAGCAATGGACAAGAGAGTTTGCATCGGATCTGTAGATTGGATCGTGTCGATGCATGGATAGCTAGTTAGCAGTACCATGTTTTTTGGACGCTCCACAACAGAAACTATGGTTCTTTCCCTGGATTAAGGAAGCAATCAACCACATTGTATGAGATTGATAGTGTGTTGATGATTATTACCTTGCGACACCAAAGACCCTCCTGCTATCCATCTAGAGTGATGGAAAAGGCTTGCCTGCACATGAAAGGCTAAGTTTTAAATCCCTAGTTCCATTAGAAGAAGCAAATGATGAGTTGGTGACTCGAACATACGAAATATATATATTTGTCACATCAATGCAACGCATATGTATGGTACAAACGTAAGAACATGCCTATCAATCACCTGGAACTGAACCACACATACCTTGTTATGGGAACATGGGTACCTTGTTTCACAGGCATTCATGGCTGGTGGGCAGGGAAAAAGGAATATCCTCCAATATTAGTAAAATTGAATAATCCACAAACCACAAGTTTCACCACCCACATAGTGGAGGCCTCCATCCCACCACAACATCAATTCATCCTAAAGAAATTCCTGATATTAGCACCGCGAAAAAGCCTAATCCAACTCCTTCCACCAAAGAAACAACTACCGCAACGCAGATAAGTATAATTAATGAAATCTCAAGCACCCGGGCTCCCTCAGTGGTAGACCAGGAAGAGGGAGAAGGAATGGAACAGAAGGGGAGGGTAAGGATAAAGACATACTGACTTAATTATGAAGACACATCAATTCCTTATTTGGCCTTTAAAAATACTTTATGGATTCTGCTTTATTGCACTGATACAGAATAGACATGAATTTTTTGGCCAACAGTAACAACATGCAACTTGAATTTTTGATATGGACAAAACCTCACAATTGCAGCTATCCTTGGCATAGCTAACGTGTGTAAAAAGGACTTTTTAAACATTTGTAAACTGGACATTGTTCTTGTGAGAGCTTCATGATGAGGTGCAACGACCATGCACAACCAAGGTCTTCAACAGAACCCAAGCAACAAAAATGTTTACTCTAATTTTGATCAAGATAATGGCTTTGAACATTTTGGAATATCAAAATTGTTCAGTCATCTCGTTCAAGAACAATAACACCTTAACTGAGTCGAGCAGAGTTTCGAAGCTCATGACACAACCAGACACGTCACTGAGGAAGATAAATTTCATTATACAATGCCAAGCACATAAAACATGATCGAAGGAGGAATAGGTTCTGTGAACCATGCAAAGTATGATTTAGAAAAAAATCATTATATTTGAGCCATAGAAAAAATTAGACCTATGACATTTAAAAATTCATCAGTCTTCAGCCACAAAATTCTGGCTATGTACTCCCTTAGTAGTACATACTCACTGGGCATTTGAACCTGACTAAGAGGACATCTGGGCAGGAGCATATAAAATAAAAATTGAAAATACCTAGTAGTACGGAAACAGTAATTTGGTAGAGAGGCTCTAGACTACATCTCAGTTGCAAATCCATAGGTTCCTCTCCACCTGTGAAGAATCTTTTTGCTAGCTCATTTTGGCACTGAGATATGCTTGGAGCCATAAAGTTTGATGATTGGCCCTTGACAGAACATTGCTGCTCTCATGCAAAATATAAGCCCACATGCATCGCCTCAAAAGAAATGCAAAAAATATGAATCTGGTAAAATTTTCTTCTCATTTTATATAAAAAAACATTTTTTGTTCATTCCATTGAATATATACAACATTTTCTCAAAATTTCTTAAGCAAATCAAGACAATGTACTTCTTAATTTTTCAAGTCTATGTTTTAGTTACTTCTTTCTTTTGGCCAGGTTCCTATATCTGCAGAATAACGCTTTATATTCATAAATGTATGACAACGCAAGATATAGGGTTCTGAATGTATGACGCAAATTTGCCGACATATGCACAAAGTTGCCGACATATGCATACCCGCAAGCAACAACCCATCATGATGCTTCTCCATTTCTGAGCCAAGTTATTGGTAAAATAACATCAGGAATAAATCTACTATCTTCTTTTTTTGCACGAAATGTCAATAAATGTAAAAGCCATTTGAGCCACGAATTTGTTTTTTTTACACAAAATAATCAGGAATAAATCTATGTAACTCCGTGAATGGTGGGTACTTTAACAACCCAATAATTTGAATAGTACCAACAAAAAAATTGATGGTATACAAAGTAATCAAAATTCACAGATAATGTGTTACTTGCTTGTGTTGTGAGAAAGGAGCGACGGGCGACCGACACCATCTTGATTCAAGATGTAGCATAGCAGTGTAACACGATAGCAAGCTTTGATGACAGTGAACTCCCAGATATAAATCTCAATCGATGGTACTGTATGTCTGTATACCGGTATATGACGCCGAAAGCTGCACCCATAAACTATTTACGTCAGATAAAAAACCTGCATAGAGCGGTGAAGAAAAAATTAAATAATTGGATGATCCAAACATGAGAAGGATGGAGAGGGCCGTGGCATGCAACCGGCCAAGAATGGAGGACACCTAACCTGATTCAGTCAACGCCCTCCTCCTACGTTGCATCAGCCATCATAAATTGCAGTGTTCTGAACCTTCAAGTTGAGGAGCATATGTGTGTAAACTATGGATAAATGGAAATGGGGATAAGTGGATCTAACCTTGGGGATTCAGATTTTTTCATGGATGAAGTGGATGCAGCCACAATGGGGGCTCCCCGCCTCGTTCGGGAGGCGCCAGATGCGGAACTGCTCCTCCTCTCCGGAGCTGTCCACCGCGGGGAGATCTTTGGTAGAGTGGCCGCTGCGGCCATAGAATCCCGCCAGGAGCCGTCCGCCGTGGGGATCGCCGTCTCCGGCGGAGCGGCGGTGGCGGCTGAAATAGGCTCCCCTTTTCGTGTGGGACGGGAAGCCGCCGACGGACGCACGCGAGGAAGATGGAGGCGGACGCGTGCGCGGTGGCAGGGAATCCCACGCGTGGAGCACAATAGATTCCTCTAAACTACGGAAGCTTGGAAGCATCGCGATTTGCCGGCGATGTGTAGCTGCAGGGCATTCCCACGTGGAGCTCAAGGACGGCGGCAGATTCCAGGCTCGCAAGGTGTGTGGCGACGGCGTCCAGACCAGCTTGTGTCGCTGCACGGCAGTCCGCGGGTGGAGCTCGAGGGTGGGGGCGGCGGCGTTGTCCAGGCCCGCAAGGTGGGTGGCGTCGAGGCCAACGTGAAGGGTCGGAACTCTGAATCATCCAGGCCTTCGAGGTAGGGGAATGCGGCAGCGGCCGGGATGTGGGGTGTTGCCGGGGTCGTAGGAGTCTAGGAGCCCCTGCGGGGGTATGATTTTTGGAACACGGAAGTTACATCTGGGCTGTTAATTTGGCTGTTTCGTGGCCGTGATTTTCGCGCTGTCTTTTGTGCGCGATGCAGTCGGGCGGACGATGCTGGACGAAACCATGAGCTCGGCAGAAAACGGAACGCAAAGTTTTTTTTAGATAGTAGAGATAGGCTAAAATAATGTCACTGAAGATTTTGTTTGAGCCGGCGGCCAGGGCTCATCTTGCCATGACTAAGCTCCGCCAGCGAGTAGAATGTGAAGCGTGCATCCACAGCAGCAATACATATGTGTCAACAAACAGTATTTTCTTTTTCAATGCTTTCTTTGGCTCTAGGGATTTATGTAGCGATTTCTGTTTTTGTATTTGAAGTTCTAAATCTAAAGTTCTAACTCCTGAATGTGTTGTGTTCATTGGATGTTAATTTGCACATGGAGATGGAATTCCTCAAAGACCTAGCCGCCTGGTCCTTGTCCCCGCGTTAGCTCCATCGGAGGAGCTCGACCGAGCTCCAGGTGGAGGACGACAGCAAGCATCGACGAGCCGAGCGTAGGTCGTGTTGCCGCCACCCCGCTTGATTGCGGTCGACTGCGACACTCACCCACAGGTACGATTTCCTGCCTCTCCCTCCTATGTCTCTTGTATGTCTCACTTAACTCCTTGAGTTGATTTTGATTTTGATTTTGATTTACCTACAGGCAGGGGCGGAGCCAGGGTGTGAGATTAAGGGGGGCAAAGTGTGCATGTTATTTGTTTGAGGGGGACTGAGCTTGCTAAACTACCACAAAGAACGACCTGCCATTGCTACTATTCTTAAGAAAACCATAAGCATAGGGGGGGCGTCGCCCCTGCTCGTCCCCCCTTGTCTCCGTCCCTGCCTACAGGGAGTGAACTGGTCGAGAAGGGCACATCAGTTGCTGCATAGAAGACTGCTAGTGCGGGAAAGAACAGACATCTAGATGTGCCAGCTGCAAAAAGGTTCCTTTGAGTTTGTCTTTGTTGAGATCTTTGCAAATACAGTTTCAGAAATCACATATTTAAGAAATGGAAGTAGCAAGATCGCATAGCAATTTGACTCAGGTTTGCTTGATATTCTCCAATTGCTTGCTTGTTGTTTCTGATTGATTCCAAGTTTACATGCTATATAGCTCCAGATTTAGAGTTGAATATTGGGCTTGCCTATTATTTCTGATTTATCTCAGGTTTATATTCTATAGCTCAAGATTTAGAGGTGAAGTGGGCAGCTAGCACTAGATTATGGCATCTAGATTTAGAGGTGAAGAATGGGCAACTAGCACTAGCTCGTGCATTTGCTTGAAGGTAGCCTATGCCAAATTTGTTTGTCTAGATTTATTTTTCAATTCTTTTGTATTTGTTCAATACCATGGTGTATCACGTAACCTTTTGAGTAAAAATATGAGCTATATGCATGAACTTATTATTCACTACTATCTGCTTGTCAGATTGGTATTATTTTGCTAGTGAACTGGCGGAAGGAGAGAGTGCGTGAGGAGGTGCACGGCAGAAGCAGCAGCGGCCTCCTCTTCTACCCTGATCGAAAACATCTTCTGTGGCGCCTTCTCCATCGGCCCGGCATCCAGGAGGAGCATCTTCAGGTATGTAGGTTTCGTCGACCCGCCGGTCGTGGAGATTACGAGGTCATGGCTCGATCTTATCTGCTGCTTTCTTGTCCTCTCTTTTGGTTATTTTCCCCTCTATCACTATGTTTGTATGCCTGTTTCTCGATCATGTGCATCACAAAAGGAGTAGAGCAATCTCTCATGGCTTCTGTGTGATGCGGTGCTGGTTGAGTTTGTCATGTGTTTATTTGGTCCATTCTTCTGCTCCGTTTACCCATCGGGTATAGCCCATCGAACTTATTATTTGAATGTTAATGAAAATATTCTTGGTGTCTAGGTTTTTCTTTTTGGAATTTCACATGATTACTTTTGTTGGATTTGTAGCGCATCCCATATGACCGCCTCCCTTTGTCATGTAGGAGTGTATCAAGTCGTAGATGTGCTAGATTGATTACGATGGACCAATGAGTTTTTTTGGGTACCACCCTCTTTGTTTGGTTTAGTTGCCTCCATCTTGGTACTAGTATCCGTTGTTCTATGCTCGATCTTAATTAGCTAAATTTTTGCAGTGATTTTACTGTATAATGTGCAGTGGGCTTATGTTTAAACAGTTAGTTCTAGAATTATGTTCCATAGATCCGATAAACCTTAAACAAGTTAATATTTACTCATGTTACCAAGTAACTAATTACCATGATGTCTTGGTTCCATATAGATAGTAAATGTGCAATCAAATACACAAATAACTTTATACAAATATCAGTAGGCAAGAGCTATGTTGATCTTTGTGATTACGTTATGATACTCTTCAACGGTATCCAAAATAATTATCAAAACCAACAATTACGATGAGTTCATTTTTTGCCAATATGTTGTACATAACCTTTCTATGTTCATCGAATTAGAGTCGAAAATGTATACTAGGAGCTGCTGCAACGAATGAATGCCTGACTGTTAGTGTTTTCCTTACACCATGTTAAACTTTTAATATTTCTGCCATCATATGTGTTCCCTTGATGCAGGAAAGTGTGGAAGGACCAAGACAGTCATGGCATGATTTGCGCTGTAAGATTGATGGACAAGCTGCCTATGGTTTCTTAAAAAAAGTTGATAAACGCTGGAGAAACGCATCCAAATTACATGACCACTTTCTTTGTTGTAAAGATGATGCCCTCATAAATATGGAATGTATATCATGGATACTCATCCGTCATCTAATGTTCTGATTGATCATGTTAGTTTATGGGTTTTAAAAAAAGGTCCTGAAAATTGGCATGTTCAGGTCTTAGCACTTCTTTTGTAAGTTCTGCTTATATAATACCTGTGAAAGTCTAGGCACTGATTAACACATGTTAATTTTCAGGTATTCCGGTAAATTGACTCTGGCTCCCTAAAGGGATTTCCTAGTGATAGTAAAGAAGCTTCAAAGAAGGTTGGTCTGGCACATCTTCACTTCTACTTTTTTCGTATTACGAATATACTCCTTGGCAACGTTTAGTAAATCTGTAGCTATGCTAAAGTTTCTGCTATTGTTTTTTCTAGAATTTCTCCCATCTTCTTGTCCTTTTCCACTTCTAAAATATGTTTTTGTATAAGGTACTAATCATTCATGATTAATTGGACTTCTGCACATTATTGTGTGCCAAAATAATCTCATATCATAATAAATAAGAGCAACCACATAGCATATGTACGGACAATCATATCAACCAAACATTTCGTTTATTCATAAAATCAGTACTTTCTTGGTTCTTCTTACATGTGGCTATCCTATGTGAATTCAGGTTTGGGGTTGTTTTTTAAATGGGCTGCAACTTGGTATTGCTTATTGTTAGGTATATAGCCAGCATATATAATCTAACATGGAAGAAAAGTCACACACATAATGCAGAAAAGTCATAGAGAACTTAAATTTATTTTTCTCTTTCTACTTTCATTAGTAGGTTACATCATCTTTGTTTCGTTCATGCGTTTATTGATGATGGTACTGTTGCTTGTTTCATTAGTAGCTTGCAACATCAATAATTTGTATCCTTTTGTTGCTTGTTTCAGGTTCTATACTACACAGGAGAAAGTGAGATGAGCATTTGTGTTTTAGTTTTTAAAGAGGAGATCACAACTTTACTGTATTAGGTGAAATTTCCGATCTATGTAATTTTTTTTGCCAGATTTATGTGATGGATTGTGGTTATTGCAACTTCAAATGTATAAGACACTTTTGTTTGGCTTCAACTAAAATTTCAGATTATATAGATGAGTTAGACATGTTCCATTCTTCATTGTTCTACCGCTAATGAGCAAGCTTGCCTTTTACTTTAGAATATGAGATATTTATTTCCATGAGTGAATAAATCAAATATGAATCTTAGACAATTAGCAGTTACTTTCGCTGCTATTCACCAAGCTTGGTTTATTAATGTTTATTAACTCATATTCTTTTTTCGCTTCCTCTTGGTATGGAAGTTAACTGACTAATACTGACAGAAACTGTTAGCTACAGTTTGTATTTGAATGTTGTTATTTGCTAGGCTCATACTCAACATATTTAGCCCCCAGGCTCATGATATTTTTATCTGAAAAAGTGTTTAATTTAAGGTGCTTATAAAGAAAATGCTTTCTGCGAAGATGTTTTTCTAGAGAATATGAGATGTTGTTTCTGGTAGTACCAGTTTAAGAGCTTATGATGTCATAAAGCGATCTGTTGGCTCTTTTTTTACTTTTAGCGGGGCACATGAAATTTTTCTATTCTGAAAATGATGAAAACAAGGAAATCCAAGGACTACTAAAAAAATCAAAGATGTTTGTTTTAGACCTTCTCCATTTACGAGCAGTGCTATATGAGTGAGTGCAGGTATTCTTTATGAGGCTGAAGGTACCTGGAGTGTGCAATCGAGATTTGGGTTTCACGAATGATTGCCTTGACAAGCTGCACAACTGTGTTCGTTTTGGGTTGGGGAGCTCCTTCTCCCCTGTTCAGTAAGTGGAGATCTCCCCTTCGTTGCTGGGAACGGGCCTCCCGGCGATCCCGCATCACCTCCCCTTGTTACCCTGGAAAGAGGGGGTCTACTGCTTCTTATTTTGTCTTGTGCAGAACCCTAGAAGACCTGGCGGCCTTGATCTCCTCTCCTACCCCCTCGTGTCGCCGCCCCTCCACAAGTAGAAGCAGCTGAACGCCTCCAATACCCCTGCCTCTGGCTCGACCTCTATGCCACCATCATGTCGTGTTCACCTAAACCCTAGTAGCCAGGTGATTCTTTCATGTCATCTCCTCTCTTTCTCTTTTGCTTCACCAATCTGCAAGCCTATGTAGAGCTCCTTGGCACGAATGCCAGTCTGTTCACTTTTCATTGACTCTTTTATTCATCTTGGCCTCCTAATTTTGAGGTTTTATCTGTTACCATATTAGATGTTCCTAGATGCATGTGGACTTTATTCCGTTGTGCTGCTACTGCTCAGACTGTCGAACTACATAAATTGGTGCTTATAATATGAGGTTCTTCCACATTTATTGACTACAACCGGTGCTTATAAATATATGCGTACATAATACTGTTGGCTGTACCACTGCGTTCTATGCGCACGTTTTAACACGCTAGGTTAATCCACTTTGGATACTACTACTTTTGCTACTGCTGATTAATCTTAGTGGATGGTGTGTCTGCATACGTCTATGTCTGGTGCTTGTGGCTTCTACTAAAAGTTGTTAGATGTTACAAAGACAAATGTTTTTGTTTTATCCTTTTTATTATATGGTTGAACTTTATTTGGTATTCTACATGATTTTTTAAAAATATATAGTGGATTTATAAGTGTATGAATGTAGAATTCTTGATAGTTTTACATTCAGCTCTTTCTTAGTTTACTTTCCTCCTGTGCAGGTCTGCCAAGTACGCTAAGCGCGTTGACAATTTTATTTATATCAGGAAGAACTCGGAGTTGATTTCGACAATAAAGCTTATCTAATCAGGTGTGCCTCTCCCTACTTCCATAAATAAAGAATCAAACAACTCTTGCAACGATATCAATCTATTCCCTTACATGTCAAGGTAAACACAGACTTGCAAAGCTCTGTTAATGTTGAATAATTGGTCAAGTAGCAGCTTGAGTTCCTTTTGATTTAAATCACTGTTCAGGTGCATTGATGTCCTTTCTAGGTCCCATGCTTAACCATGGATTGATCTTGGATTTTATGGATGCTGCCTGTTTGGCAATTGTGAGCCAAAGTTCTATTAAATGCTCAGAATGTCCATAATTTTTTCCTTACAGTTTATTACTTATTTAGCTGCGAGGCTTACTTTGGTTGTTATCTAAGATCCTCCATATAAAGCTAGGATCTTTCGGTCTCATTTTTCCCTGTGGGTGATCTTTCTTTTTATCTAGGGGTGACCATACCAGGTTGGTGGGGTCTGGAAATCTTTAGGTTAGTCTAGGACATATGTTTTGTGGTAAAAACCGTAACGGTTGTGGCCCACTACCTACTGATTAGTAAAATATTCTCTGTCGAAAACGCTAGCAGTGAGAGGACCAGAGACTCCCTTTTATTTTTTGGATGAGTAAAATCAGGAACTGTGAGTGATATTTAAGGCAGATATTGAGCACATATTATTTGGTAGTTATGATTTTGTGCCTTTTTATCTGTCCTAATAATAGTAAAATGGTAACATATGTTCACAACTCATAGTTCCTTTGCCTTGGTAGCTTCATGTAATATGTCCGCAGTTTTTTGCTAAGGAAGATATATTGCAGTTATGGGTTCAGGCCTCTAAAATTATGCATAAAACCCTATTTCTCTGTCAAACCTTTTGGTCTCTCGTATTGATATAAATCGATATAATTAATAGATCAGTGTTTGCAGGTACAATGGAGTGGAAACTTACGGATAGAAGATTCTTATTGGTTCAATTTAAATTAGAAATTCCTATTCAACTTGACCTTTCATCAAGATCCTCTTAGTTGTGTTGCATCAAAATCCTCTAAATGATGCTATGTACAAATCACTTTGAAATTGCAAGTCAGTTGGCCAGTTCTTATGCAACATTTAATGTAGTTAGTATATTATTTAGATTATTATGTAACCTCATCTAGACTCTATATTATGTATCTTGAATGTGTATGTTAATCGTGGTCAATATTGTGATTGGACCTTGTCAAACATAATTCTATAATACTGCGTTGTATATTCCATCCTTCATTTCATGTCAACAATGTCCATTACTATATGTGTATGAACACTCGGTATGTACAGTCCAATGTTCATGAACACTTACAATGTACATGAACTGGTATGTAAGCTCGTGTTTTATTTCAATAGTGCTCATTACTGTATGATTGGTACCAATGGGATTTCCATCTGTGTTTTTAGTATCGATGTACTGCTCTCTCATACTATGTCCTACTAATGTATTGTAAAGTGCGGCGGGCAAGCCGCGCGTCCCTACCTAGTATAGCATAGGAGCTCCCCTAAGACAATACTAGATCATAATTCATAAGGGGCATATGCCATTTGCCAAACTTAAAAGAAAGTTTCTCGAGGGTTTTGCGACTATGCGATCTTGATCTTTGACTATAGTTTCCGTGACGGCCACCAGTTCTCTCCCCCTTTCATAACCCATTCGAGTTGATTAAGGAGACATCTTTTTGTCTGTCTACCCACTATTGACAGTGTTGTCTTGAGGTAGTGGTTCGGGTATTGGGGTAAGATCGGTTCTGCGTTTTTCAAAGCCAGTGAGATGATGCGTTCGTCAGGGAAACCTATGAGGGAGAACAATCGGATTTTCAAAATCAAGAGTTCAATAATGTGGTTTTGGAAGAGAAAGATTTGAAGGAACTAAAATCGGATACAATGTGGTTGGTGGTGGCCAAGTTAATCACACATAAAGAGGATTTTAGTATTTTGACACGCACATACGTTATAACTAGAATCCGACCAAGGTGTTTCTTTTTGCGCATTACCGAACAATTTGTTTGTGGTGCAAGCGAGGTGCTTAAGTGATTGGAAACGGATCATAGAGATGGGTATGTGGCTTTTCATAGGCTATGGGGTGATCGTTAAGGAGTATGATATTGTTGCTGATCCGGAGAAGGTAGTGCTTGATAGAAAAATGTAAGGATACACATTCATAAATCCTTGATTCATATCATAAGGAAAATCTTGTTGAGGGATGCTAAGATTGGTAGTGTTAGTAAAGTTGCAATGAACGCCTCAACGGATTTTGCAGGGTAAGTTTATTTTGAAAATTGATGTTCGCTTGAAAAGGTTTGCCTTGATCAATATTTAGACGAATGAAAGATTAATTTATCATATCAATTATGAAAAGATGGTTGGATGATTTTAGTATAGTGGGATGCATGATAAATACTATTTAGTTGTTTTAATTTTTTCTCAACACTTCACATGGTCAAGTGATGATGGTTGATGGATGATGTTGGGCATGATCCAGGGTGAGTGGGAGGGTACTGAAGATCACTAGATAGGATTTGAGAAGAATCCCACTTGAGAAATTTGGAGTTTGAGTGAGATTTGTGATCTAGGGTCTTATTATCATCATACCTACTTTGTCAAGCTATATTAGGTGGCTCAAAGCTTCATTTGGCTCATGGGACACATGGATGGATTGACCAAGTGATGTAGATCAATATGGTATAAAAAGTTGATCTTGATCATGATTGAGTGCTCCATGCTTTTATGACAAACTTTGATGATTGGGTGTCAAAACAGATTATCATCTTGCCTTCAAAACTATGATGGTTTAAGAAGCACAAGGCCCCAATTGGAACAAGGAGAGTATGAATTGATAGACTAGGTTGATTAGATCACAATCATGCAAAGGGTTGGCCAAGCAAGGGTGAGAGGGGGTTGGGAGATTCTGCCAAAGTTGGCATGTTGAAACAGTTGGCAGAGATAGATCATTTTCTTGACTACAAAACCATCAAGGACAAGTGGGTCTAAGAAGGATCTAGACAAGGGAAAGAGTGTAGTTTGCAAGTACACATGATGGTGTTCAATATGGTCCAAGTGAATTTCCAAAAATATCCGTGGATTAATATAGATATGAACTCAAAGATGGGATCCTGATAACAGGTTCAGACTTAGTCTAATTTTGACTGTTTTAGGGTTCTTGACCAAGGTACAGGATCTAGTGGTTTTGGTGGGATGCAAGGTTCCAAACTCATCACCAAGTGAATGAGGTTGAAGTGTAGATTGAGTGGAAGGGTTTCATACCTAGAGTTGGTATCCACTGTTTTGGAAACTACTACAAAGAATTAACTCAAAAGTGATCTTGTTAAGGAATTAGATGGTCAATTTAATGACTAGAGATCAAGACAAACTTGGGAATCTTGGTAGAAGGGTTCCTTATAAAAAGCAACTATGGATGATGGTAGAGTACATCAAAAGGATGAGTATAGTGTAGGTACATTGCGTGGGGATCAAGAATAAGGATATTAGTTGGATCTCAAAAGAGTGGACCTAATAACTAGGGGAAGATAATTCCCACAAGAGTTTTGATGATTTCTTCTCAAGAGTTGTACATGTTGCATTGTTGGGTTGGTTTAGTTACTATAGTATGAGGTCCTAGAGTAGCTCATACAATCTCCTAATCAAACAAGTCAAGTCAAATCTTGCTTATGACAGCAGATCAAGGCAATTCATCTTGTCAAGCAGATCAAGTCAATTCAGACAAACACCTCAAGAAGAGGTACGATCATACTCAAGCATGAATTAGAATCTAAGGAAGGTAAGCTTTGAAAGTTTTTGGGTTTTGAAGAGGATAAGAGGCCTTGTCACTTCTACCTAGAGTGGAAGACAATTAGCTTTATAATTTTTTTTGGAAAGACTAGAGGTAAGGATATTTGGAAGGTTCTGTCTTGAAAACATAAGGAGATGGTATCATATAGATCTCCATAATTTTTTCAATAGAAGATAGGAAAATATTTGTTGTTGCAAAGGCACCTTGGCTCTTGTTTTGAAATGCCAAAACATTTGAGAATATGTAAGGTAAGACAAGACATTGCGTTTTGTGAAATAGTTTTTGCAAATGATGGTAAGGTAGGAAGCATCTTAACTACTACATAATTAGAAACATAAGCACAAGTAAGCAAACAACTGCTTCACCCCTAAGCAAGAAAAAGTTTTTTGTTCCCCCTGATTTTTGCATTCATGACAAATAATCAAGGTTACTGAAAGCGGGGTGTTACAACTGGATTCATATTTCCATAATAGAGAATCCTCCTCACCATTAAGTTGAAGTGACTCTACTATGTGAAGATCATACCACTTATGCATATTATTTTGGGTGACACATCTTATAAAGTAAAGCTTGATCTCAGTTCCATCCCATACATCAGTAATGGAAATATTTTTCTCATTACAAACCACATAGAGGTCCCAAAATTGTATAGCTAAACTACAATTTCCAAACCAATGATCTTCCCAAAATTTTACTTTCTTACCATTACGAACTTTACAATGGTAGGCAAATTTGGTAGCTCTAGCAGTCCAGAGTACCCCTTTCCAAAAAGGGAAGCTCTAGTACCAGACCAAGCAAAAAGATGAGGATTATACAAATCATATTTATGATCATTAATATTTTCCATAGCTTATGAGAATCTAAATGTTATCAT
Organism: Avena atlantica; assembly: GCA_910589765.1. Classification (NCBI taxonomy): domain Eukaryota; kingdom Viridiplantae; phylum Streptophyta; class Magnoliopsida; order Poales; family Poaceae; genus Avena; species Avena atlantica. The sequence continues at coordinate 458,511,668 of OU342736.1, forward strand.
AAATTTATGATCATCAACACTATCATATGATTTTTCATAATCAAGCTTGAAGAAAAAAACAGATTCCTTTTTCACAACATCATGAATAATTTCATGCGTAGAGACAACAGATTCTAAAATATACCTCTCTTCCATGATGGTTGTTTGATTTCAAATTCAATAAGCTCCTCACTAATACCACTTAGTTTATTTGTAGCACATTTAGAGAAAATTTAAAAGCTACAATTTGTTAGAGCAATAGGCCTAATTTTTTTAATAGTCCTAGCATCGGGTTCTTTGGTAATGAGAGTTAGCAAAGAGAAATTAAGCCTAAAAATATCAAGCTCACCCCTATGACAATCCCTAAACATAGCAAGCATATCAAACTTGGTCAAAGCCCAATGTTTTTGATAAAACAGAAAGGAGAAACCATCAGGTTTAGGGGCACCTTCATCATAAGATCCAAAGACTGCCTCCTTGACCTCATTTTCAGTGAACTCGGCATCTAATATATCATTGTGAACATGAGATACTTTTTATCATTGTTCCCAAAAATCATCAGCTAAGTTAATATTCAAATTATCTTCAGCCCCCAAAAGGGACTTGTAATAGGATACAACAATTTTCAGTATACCTTTTGTCTCATGAACATCCCCATCGACACCTTCCAACACTGCAATCTGCTTACTCCTTCTCTTCTTGTTGGACATGGCATGGATGTATGCAGTGCTTTGGTCACCTTCTAGGATTCCCTTCTCTCTAGCTCTCTGCCAAGCTTTTATTTCTTCATTCCTCCAAATCTTCTACAACTTATCTACAATACATCTCATTTGCTTCTTAGCCCCAGGGGACATGGGTTAAGTTTTAGAGAGGATATAAAATAAATCATATTCAGCAATAAGTTGCCTTTTATGCTTATTCTTCTCAGCTTATATATATTAATGGCCCAACCTTTCAATACTTTTCTAAGGTTTCTATGCTTAAATTGCCAAATATCAATAGACTTGGTGTGGTTGTAGAGGGTTGCCATGTTCTATACACATCTTCTTTAAAACCCTCCACCTACAGCAACCACTTCTCATACCTGAACATTTTGCAGTAGGAGGAGAGAAAGCTCTAGAGTCTTATTAAGGGAGTGTGATCACTTCTAATCCTAGCCAAAGCTTTTACAGCTACATTAAGGAACATATTTTCCTAGCAAGTAGAAATAAAAAATTTGTCAATGGCAGCCATCACTAAATTTCCTTGATTGTTTTCCCAAGTAAATAACCTACCCGCATTTTTAACTTCAATAAGATTCCAACTAGAATTCCTCCAGCTGTGCATACAATAGGTAACCAATTCCACACGTACACATTATTGTTGGAAATATGCCCTAGAGGCAAATAATAATATAGATTATTGACATATTTCATTAAGTTCATAATAGTTTTTATATCATGATATAATTGTATTGATAGGAACGTCAATACACGTGTGATATATAAACCACCACAGTCCCTAGTGATCCTTAGACACTAGTTCATCGGTCAATCGATGATCGACATTTTCCAATCATGGAAATTTATGTCAATTGATAATAGGGTCATTTTATTAGGTGAAATAAAGTGATGGACATACCCAACACAGGAATTGTAACACGATCAAGTCATGAAGTTCACTGTTACAATGACCGGGAAACGTAGTAACAAATTCCTTAGACCGTTATACCATATTTAATCATTGTCACCCGAGAGTGCCTTGTTTGCATCAAACGCCACTCGGTAAAACAGTGATAATAAAGATGTCTTTAGGTATTTAGAGGGGCATGTAGAGGCGTATGTGTCAAGAGTGGGATTTGTTCTTCTGTGTGACAGAGAGATACTATGGCCCCACTGATGACTGCAAGTGCATATATCAATTGTAGCTAGTTTCAAAATAAGAGTATCGATCCACAGAGAGCTATTGGTAGAGGTCTTTATGCCCCTCGTTACTATAAACTAGAGAGTACTTGTAGGTTATCTCTAATTCCAAGTAATGGTGTATAAAGAGTATGTTTGAATAAGTGCTAAAGTAAACAAGAACAAAATAAATAACAAAAGTAAACTAAAGCAAGAGAGTATCTCTGAGGTGTTGTGTGCTATGATTGAGGGGTTCTCGAGGAGTGCAGGATTCACCACTAGCATGGAATACTTATGAATGATTAGGATACCCTATTTTTTATGTCATGATATGTGTGGAGAGAGTTCCATAATAAGATGTTCACCAAGGCTCGTAGGAAACCACTTTGTTGAGACAAGAATAGGGTCATCTCTAAATAACCACTGCGATGTCTGGAAGCAGTCACCATGCATACCACCGCAATTAAGGGTCTCCATGTGGATATCGTAATTAGCTTAGTGAATCTCTCTTTATTACCCCTTCGACCGTGCATGTTGCTAGAGGAGCTTCTAGTCACAATAGCTTCCGTCACACCCCCATATAATGAGGGGAGAGGGCCAAGGAAAATACACACTAATCCACGCCCTATCCCAAGCCACCACCACAATCGCCGCGCCGCCGCCACCCACCATCGCCGGCCACCGCCTTGGCCCCGGTCCTTTTGATCTTACTCGTGTTGTTGTCTTTGTCGCGTGGAGGAGATCTTCACCAACACCCGCAGTAGCTCCTTATTCTACCCCGTCTATATCCAATCTTGATGGACGAGGAGTTGTCAGGACCTGGAGCTTGTCCATTCGCCTTGGACGGCTGTGATGCTCGTGTACCATTTTGGTGAATCCAACGGCTCATCTTAAACCCATTCAAATAATTTGTATTCAAATTATAAACTGTCGAGGCTCTGACGGTTGGTCTATAAAACCGTGGAGAGTGGGCGGTTGGGTGGCTCGACAATAAAAACCCTAAATTCCTTTTCCTGTATATTTACTGTAGTTTTTCTTCCTGCTCTTTTACCCTGCAATTACTTACTTTCCTTGACTAGATCTAGCATTCATAGCAATTACTTAGTAGTTCCTGTCTGATTGCCACTATCTGAATCTCTAAATCAAGTGAGGTCCTGACAAAGTGGTATCAGAGCATCAAGATCTGTAAGAAATCCCCCCGGGTTCTCTGGTCACATTGATCCAGAGGTAAAATTCCCCTCGAGTTCTCCACGGCTCTGCAGGCAAGATCGAGCGAAGAGGGAACGTGTAACGCCCCCGAATCGGGTCTATGCAGATCTCAGCATTTTCCGCCAAAACCCGCATAGAAGCGATTCAAAGACGCCCACCAGACACTTTCGTGTGGGTGGGATTTGAATACAAGTAGTTACATCACAGTAGTTTACAACAGAGTTCACAAGAACTTATATATACAATGACTCAACGAGTCAAGAATACAAAAGTTACAATACGAAGATACAACTCAAGAAGAAAGCGAAATAGTATCCGAGTACGGACAAGATCCAAATAGGACTAAGAGTCCTGAAGAGTAACCAAGCGGTGTCCAACCCTGCCCAGGCCAAGCCTGAAGGGTAAACTTGCTATCGTCGTCAATCACATACCTGTCAAGCCAAAAGGGTCCTGACAAAGGGCAAGGAAAAGCAGAAAGAGAGCGGTCAGTACTGAGGCCAATACATGGCGAGACTAGAATTCGGCGGTCCTCGCCTACATAGGTATGGTGGGCTCAGCGGCAGCAAAGCTTGCACTCTCTAACTTATAGAGACACACTACAACTTCGGATATTAGAGCGAGATGAGAGAGCACTACACGGTAACTATATATAACACCAAACATAACCCATCCGAAGATTTCCCCCTCGAAGACCAGTCAAGGAAGTCCCCTTGCGGAACGCACACAGTGGCAATTTTAGTTAAGCAGGTGTTTAGTTGATAAGGCTAATTACTAATCATATTATTAGAGGCAAAACATTAGTAGCGTTGTCTATGATCATGACACTGTACTCCTGAGGCGCCCATAACCGTGGACACACGACTTCTCGAAAAGATTTACCCTGCAGGGGTGCACTACTGTACCCAAACACATGCTCAACCCTTCAGGCAATATATCACGCGTGCCATCCGAATCTCGCAACAAGAACTGTCCCTTAACTACGCGCATATCCAGAGGCAGCACCTACTATGGGGAACCAACCAAGAGGTACGACGATTCTCGAGGGAGGCACATCGTTTGCGCCTACTGGTGGATCGGGCCCTGCGGGGTAACTTGTACACACCGTGGGTGCCGCCACTGTGTACCGCGATTTATGTATGCAAGCCATGGCAATCCACCAAAATATCAAGTCCGAAGACATATCAACTCACCCATGTCCGAGGACATATTATGCGTATGCACCAAATGGAAAACCAATTTTGTAACCCTCTGGATATACGAATAGCGCCGGTAGTTGAGGGGGGATCCCAGAGGCCCCACGTTTGGTTAGCGCGATCAACTCAGAACTGGTATCGTAGAACGAACGGGTCCTAGGTCGGCTCAAGCAGTTCCCAAAGGTGGTCCCTGCCGGGGCCTTATCATTAGGTGAAACCATAACCAACAACATCAGATTAATTATCTTATCACCAACCATATCCGAGTATCATGTTCCACCTGTATGAGAGCGGTACTAAGCATGCCTACGACTCGCAAGGACAAAGCTAGCTAATCAAACAAGGCAATAGGATAACCAAGGCTATATAGTGGAGCAGGTAAATAAAGGAACGGTACTATAGCATCGACAATAAGGATAGCAATAGATCAAAGGAAGGAAGTAAAGACTATAAATACAAAATAGGTAGAAGAGGGAGAATGCTCGCCTGTGAGACAAAGTTGGAAAACCGGAGGCTTGTCGTATCTCGCACCAACTCAACGTCCTATCCGAGAAGAAGCAAAGCACTAGAAAGAACACCCGGTGCAATATTTAATACTAGTGCGGAAGATCCGACATGTTTATGATATGATGCATGGCATGCCAATATGCGGCCTAACTTAGCAATATTAAGCGGAATCAGGATTCCGACATTTATTATTAAGTTCAAGTTATTTAACTACCCCGCATATTAAATGTTGAATTAACAAGGCAAAGCATGACATCGGTTCGCTACACAAATTTAAATGGAGTCGAGATAATATAAGTATAACCCGCATATGGTCTCCATATTTAATTTAGGTGAATGGACAAAGTATCCCCAACTAATGAACATGTATGCAAGCATGAATAGTTTAATATGCACAAGTTATATCATATTTATCAAAATAGGGTATCGGAAAGGGGTCACACATGTCGAATCGACGATCTTGGGGTTCCGAGTGTTCGAGGGATCGGTCTTCAGGTTTCTCAGCCATCAGATCCATGACGGGGCACTTGTTGTTCCGGGAAGGAGAGCTTGGTGGTCCCCGAGTCCGGACTTCTCCTCCGGGAACGAGGCCTTGGCGTCCGCGACGAGCGTCTTGGGATTCGGCGCCGACAGTTCATCGGAATTGTCTAGGTCGATGTTGGTCTTGTGGATGTGGCCCTTGCCGTCGATCAAACTTGACGAAGACACAGCTCAGGGAGGTGGTGGTGATGGTCTGAGTGAGACTACAACGTCTAGCGTGGGACACAGGTGATATGCCAAGCAATCCTCGACTAGTTTTAGTGTCCACGAGAACACACATCTACAAGCAGTCACATACACAAACGATTAGGAAAATAAAAGGAGATACCCAATAAACATGGCAGGAACAGGGGCACAACCAGTGATGTCACCGTATCCCTACTGAAGAGCTTGTCGTATCTAGACAAAGAAAAACAAAGGCCTTCTGGAGCCATGGACAACGACCGACGACGGGGAAAAATAGCGACAGGATTGGCACGGCAACACACGCGCGGGGCAAAGACGCCGCAGAGGCTCGGCGGCGGGGCCGCGAAAATCTCGGAGACGGGCGGTGCTGTGTGGCAGAGCCTGCAGAGGACCAAGGCAGCAGCGCTGGAGAATATACGATGGCGGCGCCATACTGGAGAGAGGGAGCTGGGCGCCCAACGCTCGCTGCTACCACAGAAGGACGAGACGACGAAGCTTGGGCAGGATAGCCGCGACGCTGTGCTGCGAGGCGAAGGACTGCAGGCGGGGTTGGCGCGAACGACGCTGCAGAGACATGGTGACGTTGGTGGCGGGGGTAGACGAAGCTCACCGGAGGCGACGCGGAGGCGCTCGGGGCCGCGACGCTCTGACGTAGAAGACGGGCCGACGCAGGTCTCTGGGAGGAGAGCATCGGGAAGATGTGCGCTCGACGGCAGCTTAGTCGAGGAAGGGCGCAGGGTGGCAGACGAAGGGGATGCCCCCTGGCGGCGCGAACGCGGCTCGGTGGAGGCAGGACGTCGCAGCGGGGCGACGGTGCCGGGACGGGGAGAGCGGGGACCGGCGGCAGGGTAAGAGACGAAGGGGCGTCTCCCTGGTCACGGGATCGAGCGGAGAAGGAGGCCGGCGAGCTTGCCGGAGCGGATCCTGGCGGCGACAGGCTCACGCAGGAGGAGGAGAGGCGAGGTAGAGGAGGATGCCGGCAGCGGTGGGGCGGAGTTCAGTTGAGAACGAAGCAGAGAGGGGATGGGATCGAGACGAACGAGAGCGTGCGTGGCGAGTTGGTTTGGGTCTGGTCGGTTGGTCCACGCGTTCGTGAGCGTGTGTGTGTGGGTTGTGTGAGGCTGAGCGGGTTGGTCCAGGGGTGGTTTGTGTGTTGGCCTGGGTGTGTGAGTGCGGCTGAAGCATGCGTGTGTGGCGGCGGCGGGGTGGAGCTGGTTAGCAGAGGGGTGGAGATTAGGGTTAGGATACGGGGTCGTAGGTGGCTAGCTGGTCCGTTTGGCCCGGCCGGCTGCCTCTCTCTAATTTATTTATTTATTTTAGTTTTAAATAAACTTTATAAATAGTTTTTAGATAAATAAAAGATCCGGAAAATACTAGTGTTTTGATTTGAAATTAAAGGAGGGACTAGTTAGAAAATAAAATAGGCTTTTGATGAAAATAATTTAGGGCGAAAGTATGCATGATGTCATGATGATGCAAAAATAGAAAATAGCACGCAATTTTATTTCGGAATATTTTCCGGGGCATTACAGAACGGATGTCGATTATCCTTACGCGCTCCCAGGAACACATGGACAGGGAAGCGGAGGAAGCATCCTGAGTCATGGCGGAGCAGGAACATCAAAGCGCTGAGGCAGAAATCAGTCATCGCCTGCCTCGCGAGGTCCTCAACCTCTCGACGCGACTGGATAAACAACATGAATCGATGGACAAGATGCAGGGAGACATGGCCAACCTCATGACCATGGTCAGCCAGATCAACGCCTCGCTGAGCAGGCCACTGGAGCGAGCTCCTACCCCGAGTTACTCGGCCCTGACCTCAGCGAATTTCTCAACACCGCCGCACCTTCTGTCACATCTGAGTCCGATTCCGGAAGCGCTAACTCCACAGAGCTCGATCCAGTTGACATCGATGAACACCGCTGCTCACCCCCTTCACTTCGATAACACCTCCTACCCCTCCTCTTCGTCTCAGGTCACATACTGCTCTTCCACCATTACCCATCCATGCTATGCCCAACTCCCACCTTACACTTTCACTCCACCAAATTCCTCTCCTTTACCCCCACCAACCTCATCCTACATACCACCTGCACCCAAAACACCTCAATTCCACCAAAATTCCAACCCTTACAATCAACCTCAATACTACCAACATCCTCAACACCCGTACAATTATCACCCATACCCACCTAGCCATACAACACACACCATTCAATACCATTACCCTCACCAGAACACCACCAATTCTTACAACTCCAATACACCTGCTTTACCACATGGTCAAAATTCTTACTCTTACACCCACCAACCAACCAACCTATTCTTATACAACACCCATCACCAATGCCACACCAATTTTCCCATAAAACCAGTAGAACCGTTTTCCCAACAAGTACAACACCAACAACATACCCCTATACCCCATCACAGAGCCCAAGTACCTCCTACAGAAACACCACCTCCTACTTCTCATCATAATAACACACAAGACCCCTACCTCAGAACCCCCAATATGGAATTGCCCCTTTTCTTTAGAGACAATGCTAAGTGCTGGATTGAGGAATGCGAAAGCATATTCACTCTATTGGGAATCCAAAATGAAGCCAAGATCAAATGGGCTAATGCTCACATAAGGGGCAAAGCAAAGACATGGTTAGCCAGCAGCAACCTAAATATTTACTTGATGTACTAGGAACAATTATGTGAGCTGCTTTGTGAAAGGTTTCCCTCTATTGGCGAACACGAGCCTATGGAACAATTTCAGAACCTCAAGCAGCTAACAACCGTTAATCAGTATATTGACTCACTCGAGGAGTATATGATTCACATGCGTCGTGATCACCCGTACTTGACCGACAACTTCTTCCTGCTTCGCTTCTTAAGTGGGCCGAAGGATACAATTAAACATGCTGTCAAAAGTCATAATCCTCCCACCCTTCACTCTGCTTATTGGCATGCCCGTCAACATGAACAAGCTTACCTCTCCACCAGCAGACGACCTGGACCAACTACTACTCCTAGAAGAGCAAACACCGGTCAGAATTTTAGACTGAATAACTCTGTTAGAGACAACAAGCCGAGAGTCAATGTGGAAAGAACAAGAGAAAAAGGTAGATGTTGGTACTTCCCTGAACAATGGTCGTATGGTCACAAGTGCGCCAGTGTCAAAAATATTGTACATGCAATTCAAATGCAAGGACATAGTGATGAGGAGGATGAAAGCCTCGAATCACCTGAATATTTCTAAGATGCTCAAGCAGTACTCCCACCGCCTCCTATAGTAGTACACCAAACTGCTGATCCAGTACAAGAGAAAGTAGCAAAGGAACAACTGATGCAAATATCAGCTGAGGCTGTGCATGGCATGCCAGGAGACACCACTCTATCTATATTGGTTAAGGTGGGCAACTATTAAGCCACTGCACTCATGATAGTGTAAGCACAAACACCTTTGTGGACACTGAATTTGCCACCAAGGCCAAACTGCCAGTGAAACCAACCCCAGCTAGCAGAGTGAAAGTTGCTGGTGGTGGAGAACTAATATCTGCTGGGTATATTCAGGATTGCAAATACTACATTCAGAAAACAGAATTTCAACATGACTGCAAACCCCTTCCACTGAAAGGGTATGACATGATACTGGGAGCAAATTGGCCCAGTCACCACAGTCTCAACTACACTGATTGGGAACAAAGGAGCATTTCTATCATAGTACAAGACAATTGGTTCACTATCAAGGATAGAGAAGTACCATTGCAGAATTCCATCATTTCTGCTAAAGCATGTTCCAAACTGCTGCGAACAGGTGCCCATGCTTATCTCATTAGAGCAGGCCATGCAGAGGAGGTTACACAGAAGCACATGGTGGATAAACAGGCAGAATCACCTATAGATGACATTCTATTGGAATATGTTGATATCTTTGAGGATCTAGTTGGCCTTCCCCCACACAGGAACCGTGACCACTCAATTCCCTTGAAGGAGGGAGCTACCCCACCTAATGTCATACCATACAGAATGCCACACAAGCAGAAGAACATAGTGGAATAATTGGTTCAGAATATGCTAAAAAATTCTGAAATCAGACCCAATACCAGTCCTTATTCTTCTCCAGCTATCCTTGTTAGGAAGAAAGACAAAACTTGGCGACTCTGTGTGGATTATAGGCAACTAAATGCATTAACAATGAAAAGCAAATACCCTATACCTGTAATTGAAGATATTTTGGATGAATTACAAGGAGAATATGTGTTCTCTAAATTGGATCTAAGATCTGGGTACCACCAAATAAGGATGGATCCTCTGGACATTCCAAAAACAACATTTACAACTCACTTGGGCCACTATGAGTACCTGGTTATGCCTTTTGGCTTGACTAATGCTCCTGCCACCTTCCAACAGCTTATGAACAACATCTTCTCTTCCTTCCTCAAGAAATTCGTCCTTGTGTTCTTTGATGATATATTGGTCTATAGAAACAACATCAACCAACACAGAACCCACATGTCTCAGGTTCTACACATCCTCAGGCTGCACAAGTTGAAAGCAAAACGGTCCAAATGCACTTTTGCTACATCCTCAGTGGATTATCTAGGCCATGTTCTGTCAGGGCAAGGGGTGGCAACAAATGCTACTAAGATTGTTGAAATCAGAGAGTGAGAAACTCCTAAAAACATCACCCAACTGAGAATATTCTTGGGCTTAACTAGATATTATAAAAGGTTTAACAAAGGCTATGCTTCCATTTGCAAACCTCTCCATGAAGCACTCAAGAAAAACAGTTTCATATGGCAGGAACCTCAAAAATCTGGTTTTGAACAACTCAAGGTGGTCATATCTACCCCACCTGTGCTCACACTTCCAAATTATTCCCTTCCATTTGTGCTAGAAACAGATGCTTCTGGAACTGGATTAGGAGCAGTATTGATGCAACAAAGCAAACCCATTGCTTTCTTTAGCAAATGTTGGGTCCCATCCACAACTGCCTTATCAGTGTATGAGAAAGAAGCCTTGGCAATCTTGGAAGCATTGAGAAAATGGATACATTATCTCTTGGTAAATTCTCTAGTAATCAAGACTGACCAGAAAAGCCTCAAATACTTAGCCAGTCAAAGGTTACTAGAATGAATTCAACATAAACTCATGCTTAAGTTACTGGAGCATGATTACACCATTGAATACAAGCAAGGCAAAGACAACACTGTGGTAGATGCTTTATCAAGGAAATTTGAACAACCAATGAAAGCTTCTTGTCAGGCAATCTCTACTGCTATTCCCTCTTGGTTAACCAAAATTTTTGACATCTACACTGGTGATGATAAGTGTACACATCTCTTACAAGATCTGACCATACAACCTAAGAGTAACCCTCATTACAAACTACAATCTGGTCTCTTGAGGTATAAGAACAGACTAGTCATTGGCAAAACCACAGATTTGAAATAAAAAATATTTCAGGCTTCCCACTCCTCCATTTTTGGTGGTCATTCAGGCCATAGAGTAACTCATCCAGAATCAAGCAGCTCTTCTATTGGCCAAACATGAAACAGTACATTGCTACTAAGGTGGATGAATGCCCTACTTGCCAAATATCCAAAACTGAAAGAGTTCACTATCCTGGCCTATTAGATCCACTCAACATTCCAAAGATGAAATTGTCTGAAATAAGAATGGACTTCGTGGAGGGTCTCCCCAAGTCAAGAGGCAAAGATGTCATTCTGGTGATTGTGGACAGATTGACAAAATACTCTCATTTTTTGACCTTGTCACAACCCTTCATTGCACAGCAAGTTGCAAACTTGATCATCAACAACATATACAAACTGCATGGACCACCAAGTGTCATAGTAAGTGACATGGATAGAATCTTCACATCAAAGATTTGGCAAGAAATTTTCTCTGCCCACAAGGTCCAGCTCAACTTTAGCACTACATACCACCTAGAGTCTGATGGACAAACTGAACGCGTCAATCAGTGTCTCGAATAATACCTCAGAGCTATGGCTTTTAAGGAACCAAAGAAGTGGGCAGATTGGATACCAGTTGTGGAGTGGTGGTACAACACTTCATACCACACTTCCCTCAAGACCACACCCTTTGAGGCACTCTATAACTACCCTCCTTCTCCTCAAATGCATGGCATCTTAGTTCCTTGCAATGTTTCAAGCTGACATAGAAGTAACACTGCTGGAAAGAGAACAAATAGTAAAAGCATTGCAACAAAACTTGTTACAAGCACAAAACAGGATGAAAAAGTATGCCTATTTGAAGAGAACTGAAAATCAATTCTCTGTAGGGGACATGGTTTACCTTAAAATGCAATCCTATAGAGAAACACCACTGGGATGAAGGTGTAGGGGTTCGTAGCATGGAAAACAAAATTTTTCTATCGCATACAAACAAACAAGCCAAGATCTATCTACTAGATTGTAGCAACGAGTTGATGGAATAACTTACCCTCGAAGATTCCAAAGCGGTTAACGAGAGCAGATTCTCGTGGGTGATGTAGTCGTACACTTCCGATCTCAAGATCGCGTAGACGATCCTTCCGGCGCCACGTTCTGGCAGCGCTCCCGCAGTCGGTCACACGTTCGGTACTCGACGAAGACCTTCCTCTCCCTTGTTCCAGCAGGCAGCGGAGGTTGTAGCACTCTCATCGAGATTCCGGCAGCACAACGGCATGGTACCGGAAGTAGAGGGGAGATCCCGCAGGGCTTCGCCTTAAGCCGGTGCGAGTATGGTGGAGTATGAGAGAGAGCTATTAGTGGTCTAGGGTTTAGACACACCAATTAGAAGGCTCTAAACCAATTAGAAGGCTCTAAACCGAAGGCTAAAGCAATTAGAAGCTCTAAACCGAAACGGCTCTAAACCGGAGGTAGAAGATAGGAACTAGTGTGTTCTAGGATGGGAGCCCTGCCCCTCCTTATATAGATGGGAGGGGCCGGCGGCCAAGGGGAGGAGTCCCTCCCCAAGTCGGCCTTGGGTGGCGCGCCGGCCAAGGGGACTCCTCCCCCAAGTCGGCCTCCACCAATCCTCCTTCTCCTCTTTCCGAAAACTGGCAGTTTGACTTTTCAAACTAGCCGTTTGACTTTTCAAACTAGGATTTGAATTAACCCTTTATTTCGGACAGCGATGACACTTAGTACATGATGCAATCATACCAACTTGATATAACACATTCATGTACCCTTCCCCCCCGGAGTGCCGGACATTCCGGAACCTTCTAGAACATTCCCGGTGAAAACACCGGAATCATTCCGCAACTCCGAAACGGGACTTTCCTTATATGAATCTTATTCTCCGGACCATTCCGGATCACCTCGTGATATCCCGGATCCCATCCGAGACTCCGAACAGCATTCGTTCTCTTCCTCATAATACCATAACTACTCAAAACAACGTCGAATCCTTAAGTGTGTCTCCCTACGGTTCGTGAATTATGCGGACATGATCGAGACACTTCTCCGAACAATAACCAATAGAGGAATCTGGAAATTCATATGGCTCCCACATATTTCTACGATTACTTTGCGATCGAATGAACCACTTACATACGATACCAATTTCCCTTTGTCTCACGATAGTTTACTTATCCGAGGTTTTGATCGTCGGTATCTCTGCATACCTAGTTCAACCTTGTTACCGATAAGTACTCTTTTCTCGTTCCCGTGATATGTGATCCCTTGTGAGCCAGTCATATGCTTGCAAGCTAATTGGATGACATTTCACCGAGAGGGCCCAGAGTATATCTATCCATCATATGGATGGAAAAATCCCACTCTTGATCCATGTGTTTCAACCAATACTTTCTGAACACTCAATGCCACCTTTATAGCCACCCTGTTACGGTGTGGTGTTTGATGACATCAAAGCATCCATCCGGAAAAGGTGATATGCATGATCTCATGGTCGAAGGAATTAGGTTACTATGTATCAGAAAGCATATAGCAATTAAACTATTGAAATGACTTGATCTTTATGCTACGCTTATCTATAGGAGCATGTCCATCACATCATTCTCCTAATGATATGATCCTGTTGTTAATAACATCTCTATGTTCATGATCAGGAAACCATGATCATATATTAACCAACAAGATAGTTTAATAAGAGGCTTTACTAGGGACTCTTATTTTAGTTTACAAATCACACAAGTATTAATGTTTCCGTTTAATACAATTATAGCATGGTATGTAAACATTTATCATAAGTGTGAAGATATGATAATAACCACTTTATTATTGCCTCTTGGGCATATCTCCAACAGTCTCCCACTTGCACTAGAGTCAATAATCTAGTTTCAAACCTTTGTGTATTCAACACCTATGGCTTTCCGGTGTTGTATGTACACGATTGCTAGTGGTCAACTGATCTCCGGATCTGACACTTCCAGGTCCGTGTGTAATTGCATGTATTTGTGTCTCTACGCATCACTCATTCTCTAATGAGATGGCTTTGTATAAATTTGGTCTTTCGGTGTGACCTTTAGCTCTTTGGGGTTAAAACATGTTGATAATATTGTCGCACAATATATCTTCATAGTATTATCCCACTGTGAACTACACCTAGTTTGATAACAAACTACTTGACACAAATGCCCTCTTTTGCTGCTAAAATAGCAGTCATATACTTAGCCTTTTGTTGTAGTATCTGCCACAATGTCTTAACCTTGGAACTCATCCAAATCCATTATGGAACTCACTTTCCATTATATTGTGCCACCCTTAGTTTAGATTGAGATAAACTTAATTTGTACTTTGTGACCAAGCTAGTATCAATGTAGTACTTGTACAATGAACTAACCATCTATTTGTCACTTCTACAAATATTATACTCTTAGTTCTTCCAAAAGATCATAAGAATATCCTTACTATTGTCCAATGATCATCTTACGAATCATTCTGGTATATGCTCACAACATTTAGATCATAGGACATATCTGGATTTGTACACATCACAGCATGATTGATATAAATACTCTTTGTGATCAAGTATCAATCTATACTTGAATTTTGTTTCACTTGCCAAATGTCAATACACTTGAATATATCATCAACATTGAACTCATTCAATCCTTTCTGTGCGACAAGAACCTTTCTTGTAGTTTCTATATTGAACTCATTCAATATCTCGTCTATGTACTTCTGGCACAACCATATTAGCGTCTATTGATGCCAAATATTTGGGTTTTGCCTAAGTCTTTCATCGGGATGATATTCTTAATATGTGTTAATAAAATATACATTATTTCCAATCAACAATATGTCTTCCACATAATGTATTAGAAACATGTCTTAGCGCTCCCACTTAATTTCTTGCAAATGCACATCTTCATCGTCTCTAATGAACTTTTAAACTCCTTTAACAGTTTCATCACAGTGAAGATTCCAACTCCGCGATGCTCACTTTAACCATTGAAGTTTGCATATGCTTTTAGCATCCTTTGAATTAACAAAACCCTATGGACCGTGTTATGCACATGTCCTAGGTAACGATTCTTTTAGAAGAACTTGTTTTGTTTATTCAACTACCATATAACAAATTATATGTAGTGGTTGCTACATTAATCCGTCTAGACTAAATATCACTATGAAAGATCAAATCTTGTCATAGTCAACCTTTGAACATTGTTGTGAACTCTTTCCCAACATGTCGACTATTTCATAGATGTTCAACATCCATGTCTATTTATTTATAGATCCAAACACGACTGTAAGGTCTTACACCTTTCTCGAGGGTCCTTCAAGTTCAAAACTTGATTTTTCGTGTATGGAACTATCACGGATTTTATGGCTTCAAGACATTAGACGGAGTCAGGGCCCATCATCGCTTCTTTGCATGTAGTCGGATCATTATTGTCAAATAATGATTTAACTCTCAAATCTTGGTATTTGATTGTTTACCCGACCTACTTGTTTCAATAAAAAATTTGACTATTGTAACCACAACCTTTGAGGCACGTGAGCCATGAGCATTGTTGCTGCCTCCGGAACACTTTTCGGTGCTGCGCAACTCTGCACATATAGCTAAGGTTCTTTTAACCTTATCAAAGTTCTATTGTCCTCCCACTTAACTTTTCACGAAAAATTCCTTCTCAAAGAAACTTAACGTTCTAAGCAACAAACACCTTTGTCTCCGGTGTTATGGAGGAATACTTAACAAAGACAGGTTCATCCGACTTTGGTTGCAAACATCTTTCTTATGTATATCATACCAATGTTTTAAGAAAGGACTACTTGGGTTTTATCCCAAACCATAACCTTATATGGTGTCATTTCAATGGATTATGATGAAGCTCTTTTCAGTGGAAAAACGGTAATCTCTAAAGCTTTTAATCTTTAAAATACAAGGGCAGTTTTATGAATTACACCTTCGTCTTACCATGTCAAACAAGGTTTAATTACATATCTCGAACGCTCCATACTCCTATGGTGTTTCGGGAAAATGCAAATCCACGGAACGATTCCTTAAATCTTAGGTATTATGCTAAACTTGTAACTCAAATATCTTCCTTTATGATCTTATCATAAACTATTTATATTTTTGTTACAATGATTTTGCACTTCATCTTGAAAGTCCTTGAACTTTTCAAATGTTTCACACTTCATCCTTATTAAGTAAATATTCATATATTCACTCAAATTTTCGGAGAAAGCGTATGAAGTTGAAATCCATCGCTCTTGACTACACATAATGGATTTCGTACAACAATATGTACAAGTTCCGATAGGCTAGTCATTCGTTCCCTTTTGGCCTATGAACGAAGTTTTAATTATCTCTAGGAAAGTTTCACAAGCGTCATTTGATCAAAAATCAGAAGACTCCAAAATTCCATCCACATGGAGTTTCTTCATGTTTTCTTTCCATTAATTTAAACGGCGATGTCACTTCCTAAGTGATCTTTCAATCAATTCGTCTTTCGACATATTTAGCACTAGTTTTATGGATGTGATTTTTCCAACAAGATTTGTGAATCATCCATCTTTTATGGATTACGGAAATTATTTGAACAACCCTTTTGTTCTCATAATACCTGATAAAACAAATCTTTGAAGGCAAGCTTTGATGTTTAACGAGCAACACAATAACCCTTTATTTGTTCTCGATGAAAATCATCACATATTCTTTTGCTAGTTACTTAGGCCATTGTAGTTCATGAATTGTGTTGTTTCGTATGACGATTCACACCAACAAATTCAGTATCAAATACTTAAGAACCACATTGTTTAATAAGCAAAGAATATAGCCATAACATGTATATCATCTATATACTTAAACTGAACAATTCTAGTCTTTTCTTTTCTGCCATATATTTATGAGATTCTCTCTCAGTATTTCCTTTTTCTGTTTGAAAGAATCTATCAATATCAATAGTGGAGTCATACATATGACACATAATCCAAAGCGTGTATAATTAAATACCAATGTCTTTGGATTTGCACTTTGAAGTAGATCACCATCATCAAATGTTTGGTGTTCTTTCAAATTCCTTTCTTTAGTAATCTCTTGGTGTAGTAAACATTTTACCTACATCAAATATTCACCCTTATCATGGATTTATCCATGATCAAGTTACTTTTAGCTTGTAACGGTGAATCACGAGTATAATGTTGCTCTCCAAAACCCTTTTGTAGGATTAGGACAACTAGTATCTCCAACCTTTTGCAAATTCTCATCAAAATATGAGAACATGAACTTTGCCATATTATATTCAATCATGTTGTAACCAAAACTTCGTTTCAGATATCACAATATCTTCCACACATCATGGTTTCTGAAACAACTCTTTCAGATCCTTAGATAACCTCGATATTAGGAGAATCCTTTGAATATCAAGAATCATGGAGACAAACATGATACTTATATACTAACATTGGAATTGTCACTCTTGATTTAATACCAATTATTAAACTTCATGGAGTAACCGGAACTTACTGAAAGTTTGCAATAGGACTTTTAAACTTTTAGATTAACACTTCAAAACAATACGATACCAGTTCGTAAAGTAACTAACCAGAATTCTATAGTTCTATCATCTCAATTATAACTAAGAGCAAGGTGGTAAACGGATGCCAATGACTACAACAACTATGCAAATTCACTTTGATTTAGTTTATGATAAATTGAGTTCGAATTAATAATTAAATTAATCTAGGTGAACTCCCACTCAAAACAATATCCCTCACATTGTTTTAGTGATCACACGAACCAAATCCACCACATCAAAACCGATCATCACGAGAGTTGATATAGCTTCAATGGCGAACAATCAACATGTTCATCATATCTACTATATGACTCATGCTCTACCTTTCGGTAATCCATGTTCCGAGACCATGTCTGTACATGCTAGGCTCGTCAAGATCAAACCTTAGCTTCCGCATGAGCAAATCTGGCTTGCCCACGTTGTATACACTTGCGGAATCTAACACACCCGATCATCACGTGGTGCTTCGAAACAACAAGCTTTAGCAACAGTGCCAACTAAGGGTGAACACTTTATGACTTGAAATTCATGTGCATGAGGGATCATCTTATAATGCTACCGTCGTCTACTAAGCAATACAAGATGCATAAAGGATTAACATCACATGCAATTCATAATATGTGATATGATATGGCCTTTCTTCTTGTGCTTCCGATCTCCATCTTCAAGCACGAACATGATCTCCATCATCACCGGCATTGCATCAAGGTCAATGACGCCTCTCCATGGTTGTCGTCCACTGGCTTCAACTATTACAACTACTTTGAATAGACACGCGGGTCTTAACAGAAATTAAAGACAACCATATGGCTCCTGCCGGTTGCCAACTTACAATAAGGAACATTGCATACATCATATATAATCACAATCATGGCCATATCACATCACTGCACACCCCTGCAAAACAAAGTTAGACGCCTCTACTTTCTTTGCATATTTTACGTGGTTTGGGGCTTTCAATAAGTGTCGTTCTAACTTACGAACAAGAATCACAACATTGACACAAGTATTGTTAATCACCCGTTGTGAATTGGATCTATACTATGCTAGGAGAAACAGGCACCCGCAAAGCCACTTATGCAATACAAGTTGCATGTCAAGCGTGGAGCAAGTCTCATGAACGATGTCATGTAAGGTTAGCCCGAGCCGCTTCATCCCAACATACCGCAAGATGCAAAGTACACAAGAAGCAATCGACAATAAAAGCATCAACGCCCACAATGACCATTGTGTTCTACTCGTGCAACAGATCTACATATAGACACGGCTCTGATACCACTGTAGGGGTTCGTAGCATGGAAAACAAATTTTTTCTATCGCATACAAACAAACAAGCCAAGATCTATCTACTAGATTGTAGCAACGAGTTGATGGGATAACTTACCCTCGAAGATTCCAAAGCGGTTAACGAGAGCAGATTCTCGTGGGTGATGTAGTCGTACACTTCCGATCTCAAGATCGCGTAGACGATCCTTCCGGCGCCACGTTCTGGCAGCGCTCCCGCAGTCGGTCACACGTTCGGTACTCGACGAAGACCTTCCTCTCCCTTGTTCCAGCAGGCAGCGGAGGTTGTAGCACTCTCCTCGAGATTCCGGCAGCACAACGGCGTGGTACCGGAAGTAGAGGGGAGATCCCGCAGGGCTTCGCCTTAAGCCGGTGCGAGTATGGTGGAGTATGAGAGAGAGCTATTAGTGGTCTAGGGTTTAGACACACCAATTAGAAGGCTCTAAACCAATTAGAAGGCTCTAAACCGAAGGCTAAAGCAATTAGAAGCTCTAAACCGAAACGGCTCTAAACCGGAGGTAGAAGATAGGAACTAGTGTGTTCTAGGAGGGGAGCCCTGCCCCTCCTTATATAGATGGGAGGGGCCGGCGGCCAAGGGGAGGAGTCCCTCCCCAAGTCGGCCTTGGGTGGCGCGCCGGCCAAGGGGACTCCTCCCCCAAGTCGGCCTCCACCAATCCTCCTTCTCCTCTTTCCGAAAACTGGCAGTTTGACTTTTCAAACTAGCCGTTTGACTTTTCAAACTAGGATTTGAATTAACCCTTTATTTCGGACAGCGATGACACTTAGTACATGATGCAATCATACCAACTTGATATAACACATTCATGTACCCTTCCCCCCCGGAGTGCCGGACATTCCGGAACCTTCTAGAACATTCCCGGTGAAAACACCGGAATCATTCCGCAACTCCGAAACGGGACTTTCCTTATATGAATCTTATTCTCCGGACCATTCCGGATCACCTCGTGATATCCCGGATCCCATCCGAGACTCCGAACAGCATTCGGTCTCTTCCTCATAATACCATAACTACTCAAAACAACGTCGAATCCTTAAGTGTGTCTCCCTACGGTTCGTGAATTATGCGGACATGATCGAGACACTTCTCCGAACAATAACCAATAGAGGAATCTGGAAATTCATATGGCTCCCACATATTTCTACGATTACTTTGCAATCGAATGAACCACTTACATACGATACCAATTTCCCTTTGTCTCACGATAGTTTACTTATCCGAGGTTTTGATCGTCGGTATCTCTGCATACCTAGTTCAACCTCGTTACCGATAAGTACTCTTTTCTCGTTCCCGTGATATGTGATCCCTTGTGAGCCAGTCACATGCTTGCAAGCTAATTGGATGACATTTCACCGAGAGGGCCCAGAGTATATCTATCCGTCATATGGATGGACAAATCCCACTCTTGATCCATGTGTTTCAACCAATACTTTCTGAACACTCAATGCCACCTTTATAGCCACCCTGTTACGGTGTGGTGTTTGATGACATCAAAGCATCCATCCGGAAAAGGTGATATGCATGATCTCATGGTCGAAGGAATTAGGTTACTATGTATCAGAAAGCATATAGCAATTGAACTATTGAAATGACTTGATCTTTATGCTACGCTTATCTATAGGAGCATGTCCATCACATCATTCTCCTAATGATATGATCCTGTTGTTAATAACATCTCTATGTTCATGATCAGGAAACCATGATCATATATTAACCAACAAGCTAGTTTAACAAGAGGCTTTACTAGGGACTCTTATTTTAGTTTACAAATCACACAAGTATTAATGTTTCCGTTTAATACAATTATAGCATGGTATGTAAACATTTAACATAAGTGTGAAGATATGATAATAACCACTTTATTATTGCCTCTTGGGCATATCTCCAACAGAAGGAATGCACTCGAACTTTCCTCCAAGTATTATGGACCCTTCTGAATCCTACAGAAGATTGGTAACCTGGCTTACAAACTCCAACTTCCCGAAGGCACACTTATACATGATGTTTTTCATGTTAGCCAACGGAAGAGACATTTGGGTCCTAAGGCTATTCCCAACCCAAGATTACTGATGCGGCTCAGATCACTATAGAGCTTCGTTGGGAGACCCCAAGAGGAAGGTATGATGAGTACAACAACAAGTTTTTCCCTCGGTAAGAAACCAATGTTATCGAACCAGTAGGAGGAAGGAAACGAGTCAAAGGTGTTGCTAGCAACTGGAAACCTGCACAACACAAACTCAAGACTTTGCCCCAACGAATAGTGAGGTTGTCAATCTCACCGATTTGCTGAAAACAAAGGATTAACTGTATGGTTTTGAAGGTAATAGTGGCTTGTAGAAAGTAAACAGGAATAGTGGAAGATGTATCAACGGTAAAGATTGGACCGGGGTCCATAGTTCACTAGAGGTGTTCTCCTTAAGATAAACAACATGGCATGCTGGGTAAACAAATTACAGCAGGGCAATTGACAGGACAGAGCAGGGCATAACAATGCAATACTAGACATTCATGATCCTATGCGATTTGATTGGGCAATACAACAAGATACATAGACCGCCATCCAACTGCATCTATGACTAGTAATCCACCTTCAGGTTATCATCCGAACCACCTCCATTATTAAGTTGCAAGCAACAGATAACTACTTTAAGCAAAGTGTGTAAGGTAAACAATCCACTTGTTCCATGAACAAGAGATTGTTATTTTCTCCCTAGTAGCAACACCACATCTACAACCTTAGAGATTTCTGTCACCTCCCCAGATTAAATAGAGGCACAAACCCACTATTGAGCATAAATACTCCCTCTTGGAGTCACTAGCATCTACTTTGCCAAGATAGCTACTAGAAATGGAGAGCATGCAAGATCACAAACAACACATACATGATAGAATCAATAAGATAGAATTATTAACCAATATGACATAGTAATCTCAATATCCATTGGATCCCTGCAAACATAACATGCATGATTACAAATAGATGATCTTGATCATGAACGGAGCTCACAAGATCTAAACATGGTAGCACAAAGGAGGAGAAACAACCATCTAGCTACTACATGGACCCGTAGTCTAAGGTGGAACTACTCATGCATCATACCGGAGGCTGGCATGGTGATGGTGGCTCAGATCACTGTAGAGCTTCGTTGGGATCCCCAAGAGGAAGGTGTGATGACCATAGCAGCAAGTCTTCCCTTAGTAAGAAACCAAGGTTATCGAACCAGTAGGAGGAAGGAAACGACTCAAAGGTGTTGCTAGCAACTTGGAAACCTACGCAACATAAACTCAAGACTTTTCCCCAACGAACAGTGAGGTTGTCAATCTCACCAGTTTGCTGAAAACAAAGGGTTAACTGTATGGTGTGGAAGGTAATATTGGTTTGCAGAAAGTAAACAGTAATAGTGAAAGATGTATCAATGGTAAAGATTGGACTAGGGTCCATAGTTCACTAGAGGTGTTCTCCTTAAGATAAACAAACATGACATGTTGGGTAAACAAATTACGGCAGGGCAATTGACAGGACTGAGCAATGCATAACAATGCAATACTAGACATTCATGATCCTATGAGATTCGATTGGGCAATACACCAACATACATAGACCGCCATCCAACTGTATCTATGACTAGTAATCCACCTTCAGGTTATCATCCGAACCCCCTCCAGTATTAAGTCGCAAGCAACATATAACTGCTTTAAGAAAAGTGTGTATGGTAAACAATCCACCTGTTCCATGAACAAGAGACCGCTGTTTTCTCCCTAGTAGCAAAAACACATCTACAACCTTAGAGATTTCTATCACTTCCCTTAGATTAAATAGAGGCATGAACCCACTATCGAGCATAAATACCCCCTCTTGGAGTCACTAGCATCTACTTGGCCAAGATAGATACTAGAAACAGAGAGCATGCAAGATCTCAAACAACACAGACATGATAGAATCAATAAGACAAAACCATTAATCAATCTGACATAGTAATCTCAATATCCATCAGATCCCCGCAAACACAACATGCATCATTACAAATAGATGACCTTGATCATGAAAGGATCTCACAAGATCTAAACATGGTAGCACAAAGGAGGAGATACAATCATCTAGCTACTACATGGACCCGTAGTACAAGGTGAAACTACTCACGCTTCATACCGAAGGATGGCATGATGAAGAAGAAGGCCTCCGGGATGATATCCCCTCCGGCAGGGTGCCGGGAAGAGCTTCAGATCCCCCCGATCTAGGGACGACGGTGGTGGCTGATACGTTGGAAACGTATCTATAATTTTTTATGTTCCATGCTTGTTTAGTATCTACTTTGCATTGCTTTGTCTACACTTTGAGGTGTTTTTATATGTTTTCTGGTACTAACCTATTAACAATATGCCATAGTGCGAGTTGCATGTTTTCTTCTGTTTTTGGTTCCAAAAAGGCAGAAAATCAATATTCTCGGAATTGGACGGGACAAAAGCCAAAGTCAATATTTTACCGTGGGGAACACGACGCCAGAGTACAAGACGGCGGGGAGGCACCAGGGGGCCACACCCCCTGGCGGCGTGGGTTAGGGTTAGCCACGCCTGGAGGGTGTGACCACCCTGGCCGCCCCTGCCTCGCCTCTTCGCCTATAAAGACCCCCCGATGCACAAACCCTAAGTACCTGATCAATATTCCACGAAACCGTCTATAGCCGCCACTACCATCATCCCTAGATCGAGGGGATCTAAAGCTCTTTCTGGCACCCTGCCGGAGGGGAGATCATCCTGGAGGGTGGAGGCCTTCTTCTTCATCATGAAAGCCTCCTGTATGAAGCGTGAGTAGTTCCACCTTGGACTACGGGTCCATGTAGTAGCTAGATGGTTGTATCTCCTCCTTTGTGCTATCATGTTTAGATCTTGTGAGCTCCATTCATGATCAAGATCATATATTTGTAATCATGCATGTTGTGTTTGCGGGGATCCGATGGATACTGATATTACTATGTCAAATTGATTAATGGTTTTGTCTTATTGATTCTATCATGTCTATGTTGTTTGTGATCTTGCATGCTCTCTGTTTCTAGTAGCTATCTTGGCCAAGTAGATGCTAGTGATTCCAAGAGGGGGTATTTATGCTAGATAGTGGGTTCATTCCTCTATTTAATCTAAGGGAAGTGACAGAAATCTCTAAGGTTGTAGATGATGTTTTTGCCACTAGGGAGAAAACAACGGTCTCTTGTTCATGGAACAAGTGGATTGTTTACCTTACACACTTTGGTTAAAGCAGTTATCTGTTGCTTGCAACTTAATACTGGAGGGGGTTCAGATGATAACTTGAAGGTGGATTTCTAGTCATAGATGCAGTTAGATGTCGGTCTATGTATCTTGTTGTATTTCCCAATCGAATCTCATAGGATCATGAATGTCTAGTATTGCATTGTTATGCCTTACTCATTCCTTTCAATTGCCCTGCTGTAATTTGTTTACCCAGCATGCCATGTTTGTTTATCTAAGGAGAACACCTCTAGTGAACTATGGACCCCGGTATAATCTTTACCATTGATACATCTTCCACTATTACTATTTACTTTCTGCAAACCACTATTACCTTCCACACCTTACAGTTAATCCTTTGTTATAGCAAACCGGTGAGATTGACAACCTTACTCTTCGTTGGGTAAAGTCTTGAGTTTGTGTTGTGCAGGTATCCAAGTTGTTGGTAACACCTTTGAGTCGTTTCCTTCCTCCTACTGGTTCGATGACCTCGGTTTCTTACTGAGGGAAAACTTGTTGCTATGCTCATCACACCTTGCTCTTGGGGTCTCCCAACAAGGCGTCAACAACATGCCCATCACAAGCTTTTCTGGCGCCGTTGCTGGGGAGGCTAAGGATGTCTTCACAAGGGGAGTCCTTCTCAACCTTTCTATTTACTTTGTTTTTGTTTTGCTTAGTTTCTTTTACTTGGTTTTTTTGCCTCTTTTTATCAAAAACTCCAAAAAATTAGTTTAGTTTGTTTTGCTTTCTCTTATAAAAACACACAAAAATTAGTTCCTGCTCTAGTTGCTGCTGCTGTTGGCTTGCTCCACTTTTGCCAAAATGAACTCCGCTAAGAACACCAAGTTGTGTGACTTCACTAGAACAAACAACAATGATTTCCTAAGTACTCCTATTGCTCAACCTGCTCCTGATGCTACCTTTTATGAAATTAAGCCTGCTTTGTTGAATATTGTGATGAGAGAGCAATTTTCTGGTGCTAGTTCTGATGATGATGCTGCCCACCTCAATAACTTTGTTGAGCTTTGTGAGATGCAGAAGTATAAGGATGTAGATGGAGATATTATTAAGCTCAAGTTGTTTCCTTTCTCCTTGAGAGGAAAAGCTAAAGAATGGTTGCTATCCTTGCCTAGAAATAGTATTGATTCTTGGATTAAGTGCAAAGATGCTTTTATTGGAAAGTACTACCCTCCTACTAAGATTATATCTATGAGAAGTGATATTATGAAATTTAAACAACTTGATAATGAACATGTTGCTCAAGCTTGGGAAATAATGAAATCTTTGGTTAATAATTGTCCCACGCATGGACTTA
This sequence comes from Avena atlantica, assembly GCA_910589765.1. Classification (NCBI taxonomy): domain Eukaryota; kingdom Viridiplantae; phylum Streptophyta; class Magnoliopsida; order Poales; family Poaceae; genus Avena; species Avena atlantica. The sequence continues at coordinate 458,537,013 of OU342736.1, forward strand.
CTACTTGGATGATTATCCAGACTTTTTATGCAGGTTTGAACTTATCTTCAAGAAACCTGTTGGATTCAGCTGGTGGAGGTACCTTTATGACCATCACCTTGGGTGCTGCAAAAAAACTCCTTGATAATATGATGGTTAAATATTCTGAATGGCACACTGAGAGAGCTCCACATGGTAAGAAGGTTAATTCTGTTGAAGAAACCTCCTCTTTGAGTGATAAGATTAATGTTATCATGGCTATGCTTGTTAATGGGAAAGCTCCTTTAGATCCTAATAATGTTCCCTTAGCCTCTTTGGTTGCTCAAGAAGAGCAAGTTGATGTGAACTTCATTAGAAACAACAATTTCAACAACAATGCCTATAGGAATAATTTTGGTAGTAACAACAATTATAGGCCTTATCCTCCTAATAATGACAATACCTATGGAAACTCCTACAACAATACTAGAAGTGCCCCCTCTGAACTTGAAGTCATGCTCAAAGACTTTATTAGTAAACAAACCACTTTCAATAAGACTATGGAGGAAAAGCTTTTGAATGTTGAGAAAAATATTTCCACTTTTTCTGAAGCACAGTACTCTTTGATTAATAAAATGGCCGCTAAACCTAAAACTTTGGAAAGTACCTTTGCTGTTACTCATGCCATACAAGTTACTATTGCTAAAAATGTTAGACTATTAGCCCAACTACATGCTAAGTGGGAAAGAGAAGCTGAAATTGCTAGAAACAATAGTGTGTGCACTATCACTGATAACCCACAAGTATAGGGGGTGTATCGTAGTACTTTCGATAAATAGGAGTGTCGATCCTAATGAGGAGCAGAAGGTGCTGAACAGTGGTATGGAGCAGGAAATCCCTGTGAATACTTAACAAACGGACTTTTAGTGGTTTTCTGACAAGGCAACAAAACAAAGAGCAAGTAACATAAGTAAAGAACAAACGAAGCAAGTGGCCCAATCCTTTCTTAGCAAAGGACAAGCCAGTGGAAATACTTATAAGGACAAAACGTTCTCGAGGACACATGGGAATTCTTTCAAGTGCTTTCACTGCAAATTGCTGAGTACTCTTCTCTGGTGTTCGTAAGTGTTGTGTGGGTGAACCTATGCTAACATACCGCCCTTCCTAGGACTAATACATACTTGTGATTAAACCCCATTCAAACATCCGTAACTACAGGAAAGTAATTAAGATATAAATCTAACCATAGACTTAAACTCTGAGATCCTACACTCCCTTGTGCAAAGGTGTCCTAACGGGGGTTCAAGTTTCTGTCACTCCAGCAACCCCGCAATTAGTAGCCAAATACACAATGCATCCCCTAGGCCCATAAATGGTGAAGTGTCATGTAGTCGACGTTCACATGACACCACTAGAAGAATAGCACCACAACTTAAATACTAAACCATTGAATAATAACTCATCACAGATTCACTACTAACAACATGACTTCTCCCATGTCCTCAAGAACACAACGAACTACTCACAAGACATCATATGGACCAAGATCAAAGATGATATGGTAATGGATAACAATCTAAACATAAACAATAATCCAATGGTTCCACTCACAAGCATCAACTACAATAGTAATCAACACCGGGAAAGTTTCCCCAAATGAACTAAGCAATATCCAACACAATTGTTACAGCGAGACGGAGTGGTGATGATGGTGCTGGTGGAGATGATGGTGTGGATGATGATGATGATCCCGATGAAGCCTAGCTTGATGATGGTGTTGATGGCGACGGTCTCCCCTCTCCGGGAAGGAATTCCCCTGACAGAAATCTGTCTGCCAGAGAGATATTTCTCTCTCGGTGTTTTCCATCCCCCAGAGGCGGCGGAAATCTATCTATGGTCGCTCCCCGTGTATTAGGGTTCCGAGGGGAAGTTATAGGCGAAGGGGGAGAGTCGGAGGCCAGGCAAGTGGGCCACACCTGCACTAGGCGCGGCCTTAGGTGGGCCTGCGCCTAGGAGGTGTGTGGCCCCCCTATAGCCCCCCTTTACTCCTCCTTCTGGCTCCATTCATCCCCTGGTAAAATAATATGTTTCCATATTTTCTGGTATTTTTCTGATCTTCGCGAAATTGCACCGAAACGCCTTCTTTTCCATCAGAATCCAGACTCCGGCAGTCCATCCTCCAAGAATCATCCAACATGCATAAACAGATGAAAAGCCATAAGTAATACCTCATAATAAGACAAATATCAATGAATCGAGGTAAATTATGATATAGAATGGTGATGCAAATTGGGCGTATCAACTCCCCCAAGCTTAGACTTCGCTTGTCCCCGAGCGAATACTGAGGTCAGTAAACATGTCCACAGGTTTATGGAGTGAAGTGTCGATAAAAGAATACGAACAAGAAGCATCACACTTACCATTGCACAACTCATAGAAGAAAGCAACTCACCATTATGTAACTTAGCTTGCAACCAAGCACAACAGTCACACTAGAGATGCATAAAGATAAATCATAATTGGAATTGGCAAACTTGTTCTTGGTTAGAGAACACCTGGCAAATAGTTTCACAACAAGATTTTTGTAGAAGTTTCAAAACATGAGCACTCTTTGCTCAAGAAGGTTTTTCACAAGTGAAGGCTTTCAAAGTAATACTCAATAGATAAGAGTTTTGTGCAAACAAGGAAGATAAAGAACATGATTGAATAAATCACCATATGAATGCTTGAAACACAACAACTCAAATGCTTGCTGGAGATAGAGAGGAAGTAGGTTTACTGACTCAACTTGGAAGTGGAAGAAAGGTCCCTTCATAGAGGGAAGTAGGGATTACAAGTCATAAAGAGCTTCCAAAAGATTATGTTACTTACTAGCTTTGAGCCCTCATTGCCCCTATCATAAGCATCTTGAGATGGTTAAGGTTAAAGTGAACAAAGATGGAGTATATGCTTGACGAAATATAAGTTGGCAATCTCATGTCCCTTGAATATGAGGGCCACTCCTCATGATACTCAACTTTTGGGCCCAGGCAAGTTCTTGTCATTGTAAGTACTTGCATATCATTGAGAACCGCCAAAGGGGTACCCCTTGCACATGGTACAGGAGCTTTCCCATAACCAAAATGACAAGGCAAGCAGACAGTGAGCACCTCAGCAATATTTTTATTTACTACGTGTATAGTTTTTTATTGAGGATGCTTCACAGAATGCTCACTATGGTGATGCTGCAAGTTTCCACCATGATTAGGCATGGCTTAGGCTAGCGGCCCAGACGTTTCTCTAACACAAAGTACAAACTCCATGGACTCACAAGTTCCCCTTTCATTTCATACCGTTGACATCCATAGACAAAAGAGCACGATATCAACGATGTACAGAGTACAAGTGCTATGTTGAAAACGTTACCCGTGATAACATGGTTCTTCTAATCCCAACGTATAGATGCAATCATATACAACTTCTATGTCCACAATGGTTCAAGTTTATTAGGGGCAAGAAAATGAAGTGTGCTATCAAGTTCGTGAGAGCTTTACTAACTAGTTTTCACATAACAAAATACTTTTTAATTCGGAAGGTAGATGAAGCTTGAGAATTTGCTTGGAATAGCAATAGCTACTAGGTAGATATGGTGGACACAAGTGGCAAAAGTTTGGTTCAAAGGAGTTTGGAAACATGAGAAGTATGCCTTCTCAAAACAGGTTTTTGGCTAGCAAGGCTGGGTAGCAAGCAAGAGAGTTGAAAGAAACAAGCAAACATACAAGTAATAAAGCCAAACATGCAATCTTCCTTGAAGACACAAAAGATCTTAAATAAAAAAATACTAAACTTATGAGCCAAAAAGAAAGAAAACAAATGATACCAAATACCTGTAAGCTTTTTCTTTCTCCTTTTCTTTTTCTTTCAAACCTCAAAATTTGTTGCTACTGACCAGAACTCGGTTTGCCAAAACCAATTTAGATCCACTTGATGTTCCCAAAGTGGTGGCAATACTGATCAACAAGATCCATCATATAACAGAGATTGCAAACTAAGATAAGAAGTGCAAAAAGTAAAATATGAGACTTCCCATTAATATTCATAAAGGCACTCACACCAAGGGATACATAGATAGTCAACTGAAGGAGAGGTACTTCCACATGCAAACCAAACTGTAAGATAACTTTTCTACCACAGATATGAATCCACTAAAAAGGTAAAAGATAAAAGATAATGGTGGTGATACCGTGGCACTCCCCCAAGATTGGAACAAGCCAAGGGGATGCCAAACCTAATGACGAGTTACTCCTTGGGTGGTGGTGGCGTTCTCTTGATAAGCTCTTCAATAAGTTTCTTCAACTCCTTGAACTCAAAAGTGAGAGTACAGATTAACTCTGAGTTTTGCTCTATACGGTTCATGATCATGTAGGTCTGAGAATCTCAGTTCTTGTTATTCTTTCCCCACTCTTCATCCTTAGCATGATCCTTCTCTGCAATGTTAGAACGACGCATATCCCAAACCGAAGGAAAGTTCCCTTTGGGCACATGTTGATATTGATATTCATGTATAAGTGTATGGAAGGGTCTCTTGTTACGTGGAGGAGATGACCTTGGATTGTAGAAGAGACGTGGAGGTTTCCCTCCTATAGACATCCGTGCTGTCCTCTTAAGCTAGGTAGGTCGTGCGACCAAACCAATAATTGCGACAGTAGCGCAGGTGTCCGGTTGCTTGTCCTCCTCCATGTCACCTTCATATCCTACCAAAATCTCCTCCTCCTTAGGAATTTGAGGTTCTTCTTCCTCCGGCTTCTTTCCTTTGTCGTCGGCGGAGGCCATGGCGCTCTAAACTTGAGAAGATTTCCTGACAGAAATAGGCCAAAACAAAAATACGACGAGAACACGATGCACGAACCTCGGGGGATTCGGGGGGTTATATATTACGAAGTTTCAAGGCATATCCTTTTGTACCTTAGCAAGTTGATCAAGTTGGGTTTGAACCATTTGAAAGTGTTTACAAAGCATTTTAATATCATTAGAAGTTCTTTCCACAATATATTTCAACTCATTGATAGCTCTAGAGTTTTCCAATAAATGATTCTGGACTTGTTTATTAAAATGACCTTTATTAACAATAAAAATGTCAAGTTCCTCTAAGCATTGATCAGGTGGTTTACCCTAAGGAATATCACCTTGATCAAAGTGTTAGAGAGAGTGTACCTCAATAGTAGATGAGTGGGGAATTGGCTTGCATAATTCTTCTATAGGAGGTAGATTCTTCACATCTTCAGCTCTAATACCTTTCTCCTTTAGACACTTCTTAGCTTCCTTCATCACTTCATCATTTAACGCAATAATTCCTCTCTTCTTTGGTGTTGGTGTTGGAATTGGTTCAGGAACATCTGGTTCAGGAGTAATAGGCTCAGGTGTATTCACCTCAGTTGAAGTCCAATCATCATAATTCTTGCTTATCTTAGCCATTAATTCTTCAGCATCTATAGGAGTTCTTTTCCTGAAAACACAATCAGCAAAGCTATCTAGGTAGGTCCTAGAATCATCAGTTAGTCCATTATAATAAATATCAAGAAGCTCATTTTTTAGGTAATGGACATCTAGCATATGCATGAATCAAGGCACATAACCTTGTCCATGACTCAGGCAATTTCTCTTCTTCTCCCTGTTTAAAATCAAAAAGTTTCTGCAAAGCAGCATGTCTAGCACTAGGAGGAAAATATTTCTAGAAGAAAGAAGCAATCAAACAATCAGGGCTATCAAAGGAACCAGGAGGTAATCTATTAAACCAAGCCCTAGCTTCTCCTTTTAGTGAAAAAGGGAAGATCTTAGCAACAAAGTACTTGTGCATCTTAAAATCATTAGAGAATAAAGCACTCATAGTATAAAGCTCATTCATATGAGACACAACACTCGCATTTTCAGTACCACAGAAAGGTTCTTTCTCAACAATATCTAAATAAGAGAAATCAAGAGAGAAATCATAATCTTTATCTTTAATATCTATGGGAGAAGTAGCAAACTTAGGATCAGAGGACAACTTAGGCATAATAGTACGTCTAGCAAGGAGATTCTTAATAGCACTAGTACCATGTGTGTTTCGGCACTCTTCAACAAAAGCATCAGTGAGCTCAATGTAACCATCATTAATATCATAACTCTTACTAGACTCAGGTGAGCTAACAGGTGTAACCGTGTCTTCACTAGGAGTTTCGGTATTTCCTAGACTAGCCATAGTAGCATCTAGAAAAGTACCTAATGAACCACTCGCATCAAGCACAGTAGAAGTAACATTATGAGTTTCAAAAGCAGTTTCAGATTCAGAAGTAGTAGCAGTGTGTGTAGCATGAGCATTTGGTGGTGGTGTGACAAGATTACTTATAACATACGGTGAATCAAGAGCAGCAGAGGTGTTTAGGAATGTACCTCTTCTTGTATTGGATGGTAAAATAGGGAAATTTCCATCACGAGACTTCCCCATGATGAAAGGAGTAGCAATGAACAATAATGTCCTTATTGTTTCTAGGAGGAGTTGATTCAATAGTTGTATTCTTGTCTTGATTACTGCCCTGCCCTTGATCTTGGTTTCCGTTAACGCCAGAAGATTGTTGCTGAACATTTTCTTCAGGCCCGGATAATCTGCCCCTTGGAGGGGCCGGACTATCCGGCCTGGGAGGTGAAGTACCAGAACCATCTTCCTGAGAATGCCTGACGGGAGTTGGAGACCTAGGGCCGGATAATCCGCCATTGGGGGCCGGAGAATTCGGCCTGGGAGCTTCAAAGTTGTTGACTTCTCCTTCGGATCCACTGGAACGAGTTGGAGTGCCAGGGGCGGATTGTCCGCCCCTTGGAGGGGGCGGATAGTCCGGCCTAGGACTACCAACTTGTCCAGGGGACAGTTGATCTTCAGCAGATTGCGGTGTTGATGCAGGATTTTCTCCAACAGTAGGAGCTTGTTGATCTTGTGTAGATGAGGGCTCCACATGTGTGGAGCATTGTTCTTCCCGATCCGCCACAAGGGGTTCCTCAATGGGGCGGAAAAATCCCACGCCCATTCTTCTTATGGCATCTTGTGGTATTTCGACATCTGCATCACAAACATCAACTTGCCCTACAAAGGAGCCGTTATTTTCATCGAACTCCACACTACAAGATTCTACAACAATCCCAGTGAGCTTGTTGTAGACTCTATAAGTGTGGGATTCGGCACCGTAACCAACAAAAATACCTTCTAAAGCCTTGGAATCAAATTTTGACAAACGAACACCTTTAATAAGAAAGAAACACTTACACCCGAATACCCTGAAGTATGAGATGTTGGGATTATTACCGGTAAGGATTTCATATGGAGTCTTGTCCAAAATCTTTCGAAGGTAGATCCGGTTTGATGAGTGACAAGCAGTGGATATGGCTTCATCCCAAAAATTATAAGGAGACTTGAATTCATCTAGCATAGATCTTGCCATATCCATCAAAGTCCGGTTCTTCCTCTCGGCTACACCATTTTGTTGAAGGGTGTACGCAGCGGAATATTGATGTCTAATCCCCTCTTCGCTAAGAAACTCATTTAAAGTGTAGTTCTTGAATTCGGAGCCGTTGTCACTTCTAATTTCCAAGATAGGAACATTGTGTTGACGTTGAACTTCATTGGCAAAATCGATGATAGTCTGTTGTGTCTCACTTTTCAGCTTGAAGAAATAGACCCACGTATATCTTGAGAGCAATTTCTTCCCACCAAGACTTGCATGAGAAGGAGGACCAAATAAATACACATGAAGTAATTCCAAGATCCTCTTTGATGACACAATAGTATTCCTCTTGTGGGGAGAGTCATGCATTTTTCCTTCTACACAAGCCCTGCAAACACGATCTTTGGCAAAAGAGACATTGTCTTTTAGTCCAAGGATGTGGCCACCCTTCTGGAGACTTTGCAAAGTTCTCATGTTGACATGGGCTAAACGGCGATGCCATAGCCAGCCCATGTTGGCCTTTCCGAATAGACACATCAGACCCGAAGTGGTTTTCCCCGAGAAGTCCACCACATACAGGTCATTTTCGACGTATCCAACGAAAGCGACCTTTAGAGACTTGCTTCACAAGAGTACCACCAAATCATCATCGATAAAAACAGCAAAACCCATCTTGCCAAGGGCACGTACAGAAAGAAGGTTGTAACCGAGGGTCTCAACAAGCATGACCTCCACGAGAGAGATATCGTGGGCAACCACAACCTTGCCAAGACCCAATACCTGAGACTTAGACTTATCACCATAGGAGACTGTGATATTATCATGATTTGGACGCATCTCCATGATGATCTCCTTGCTTCCGGTCATATGACTAGTGCAGCCACTATCCAGCACCCATTTTGACCCACCGGAAGCATAGCCCTGCAAGAAAATTACTTCTTGGTTTTAGGTACCCATTTTTCAATGGGTCCTTTCATGTTAGTAACAAGGGTCTTTGGGACCCAAATAGACCAAGCAATATATTCATAAAAAAGACCAACATAATAAGCATAAACATCACCATAGTCATCACAAAAGAGTTCATAATTCGGATTGTGAGCCCCTGCAAAACCAATATTATTAGTCTTGTCTTTTGTGACATTCTTCTCAGCGGTGCTTATCTTTGATTTCACATTCTTGGTCTTGTTCTTCTTGGTTTTCTTCTTCTTGGACTTGGTGACATACCCAAGTCCCTCTTTACCATGATTTGATCTTTGCTTGCCAAGGACTTCATCAAGCACACCTTTGTCCTTGGTAGTGATGTCCTTGATCACTTCTTTTTCCACACTAGTATTTTCTTTGTTACTACATGTTGAGTTGGACGAGCTAGGAGTATCATATTTTGCCAATCAACTTTGAAGCTAATCATGTGACTCATTGAGAATAGAGAACTCGTTTTTCAACGCCTTGTGAGCATTTTCAAGTTTCTCCAATTCCTCGGTGAGTCTATCATGAGCAGCCCCAAAGTTAATCCTTTCCTTCTTTAACTTCTTTGCTTTGGTGACAGCATTGTCACGTTCCTTAACAAGTTTAGTCACAATTTCATCATGTGACTCTTCAATAGACTCAAGCCTCTCTTCAAGAGAGACTCGAGCCTCTTCCTCCTCTTCAAGAGCATCTTTTAAGGATGCAATTTCCATTGCATCCTCCCTTTCAATTCTTCCCTTTTCCTCAAGGAGAGCTTCGTTTTGGGCCAGTTGATCCATAAGAGCTTCAAAACGAACTTTGTGCTCACCTTGCAAGTTAGTGTAGAAATAATCCAAAGCAATGATCTCTTCTTTAACCTTAAGACTAGTAGGATCATCCAAGTCAATCATAGCCTTAGGAAAAGAAGAGTTAGAAGAAGTTACCTCGGAGCTTCTTGCCATGAGGCAAGTAGCATTCTTGTTGATGATGTTTTCGTTCGGAGAGTCGAAGAGAGATGTTGATGTATATGTAGTGGCTATAGCAGCCACCTCTTGAGAGACATCGTCCTCGTCCTCATCTTCACTCCCCGATGAATATTCTTCTTGAGCCACTAGAACAATATTTGGTTTCTTCTTGAAAGGAGCATTCTTCTTTACAAACTGTTTCTTACGTGGAGCTTTTGATTTGTCCTTGAAAATGAGTCTTCCTCCATTATCCTCCATACTTTGATATGGACACTCAGCTACGAAGTGCAGCCGATCACCACAATTGAAGCATGTTCTCTGCTTGGGACCATTTTCTTTTCTTCCATAGGCCCCACTCTTGCGATCTAGTTCAGATTTAGCCTTGGCTGGATCTTTCCAAAAGTTTCTTGCATAAAGAGCCAAGGATTGTCCGTGGATCCTTTTTATATCCTCGGGACAGTCCAGACCTTCTACCGCATATTCATCATGATCAATCACACTAGTCTTCAAGGCCATGTTGACCCCCTTTTGCATCCCCATAGCTCGAGCACGGGCATCTTCGACATTCTTGGCAGCCACTTTGAAAGCGGCCATTTCTTGCATTACCTCATTGGATGACATGAGGTGATAGTTATGCCTACCTTGGAGACTTTTCAAATCTGTGGGCTCAAATGGCATAAGATCACTGACATACTTGCGCTTGATCCAAGCATCATCAACATGAGTTGCACCATGGTTTCTGAAGGTTGTGGCTATTGCCTTGAGCCTCCTATACATGTCCTCGTGGTCTTCTCCATCCAGCATATAGAATCCTTCAGCTTCATTGCTCAAGGCATCATATCTATTCCTCCTCATACTTTCATTTCCGATGAAGAGCTCGGTGAGGGCATCCCAAGCTTCTTTAGCTGTGCTAAGATGCTGAATGTGTGGCATGTCTTTGTCACCCACACCAAGCTGTCTCATGTGTAGAGCTGTAGCGTTGAGTTGGCTATCGACCACTTCTCTTCTTGTGAGATTGTTGGGGTTTCCAACATGAAGACCATTTTCGATGATCTTCCACAACTCTATGGAGGAACTGCACACATGAGATTTCATCAAAAATTGCCATTGAGAGAAAGTAGATGCAGAAAGTTTGGGTGGATCACCCCTATTATGTATATGTGGGTGAGGGATAGGTGGATCAGGGGAATACACATGAGAAACCTCATTGTATCCATCCTTACCGCTATCCTTTTTCGAGGAGGAGATCTTGCTAGTATCATCACCAACCACTTCGTTATCTTTGGAAACAGTTTTACCCGTTTCCTTGGATTGCGGAGTGGTATCCTCAGAGTTAGATGGAGGTGATGCTGCGGATGTGGAGAGACGCATTATCAATTGACGCATCTCTTCCATCTTAGCCTCCATTGAACTCACCAAGGTTGTTTCCAACGTCTTGAGATCGTTCATGGTGACTACCTCCGGAGCATCACTCCCATCTACCTTGGAACCCATACTTCTCTTAGGCGGTTAAGCCCGAAATAAGAGCCGAGGCTCTGATACCAATTGAAATGGATCGTATGGGCACCTAGAGGGGGGTGAATAGGTGCTAACCAATTTTTAATACTTTTTAAATTTTAGGCTTGACACAAAGTAAATTCTCTAGATATGCAACTACGAGAATTTCCCTATATGTAACCCTAACTACTAAGCACGTAAAAGAGGAGCGAGGAAACCGTAGTGGAGCACGCGGAGACACAGGGATTTGTTTTACCGCAGTTCCTTCCTTGTTAAGGGAAGTACATCTGCGTTGGAGGGGTGTGCGGTTCTAAGACCACCACGCCCCAATAGGCCTCACCCTATTGTCCGATGGATCTCGCCACGAGAGGCCTGATCCACCTTCTCTACTATTGGATCCCTTCGAGGCGGGAACCGGTGCCTTTTACAACACTATCGGGGCACACACCCACAACCGAATTGGGGGCTCCCGAGATGACAACAAGCTGCCACAAGAACAAGGTTTATCAATATAAACAAAAACAAGGATCTAGGTATTTGCAAGAAATACTAGATCGGGGGTTCTCCAAATGAATGGAGAGGAGATGAAGCGCTTGATTGCTGATGATGAAGATCGAGTTCTCCTCCTTCGATTCCCCAAGGGATGGGGCCTTTGGGTGGATCTAGGTGGAGCACTCTTGGATGAAGCTTTCAGATCTGATCTGGTCTTTTTCGAGATGAATCAAGAGTTCTGGCAGGAGGGGGAAGGCTGGCTTAAATACCCCCTCCCCAGATCTGGCCGTTGCACAACTTTGGGGGCGGATTATCCGCCCCCTGGGAAACCTCCGCCCTAAGGGCGGATTATCCGGGGAAAACTCCGCCCCTCTCTGGGGCTTGCGCCTTGGTTAAGCTTGGTGAAGATCTTGGGGGGCGGATAATCCGACCCCCCTAAGGAGCGGATTATCCGGCTAGGCCGGAAAGTCCGGCCAATACTCTGCCCCATCTCTGGGGCTTGCGCCTTGGCGATGAGCAGGGGGCGGACTATCCGGCCCCCCTGAGGGGCAGATTATCCGGCGGGGCTGGAAAGTCCGGCCAAAATTCTGCCCCCTTCTGGGGCTTGCGCCTACTTGGGAAGAGGGAGGGGCGGATTATCCGCCCCTGGTGGGGGAGGATTATCCGCCCCCCCCAAAAAACAGAATCCTTTCCCTTTTTCTCATAGGTGGCTGCAATACTTCAACACACATTAAATAATCCTTGATATTGGTATCTAACATACAAAACACTAGGGATTATAAAATGTTCTTTCATCAGCAGTATGGCCACCCAAGAAAAACCTCGGCGACCATAATTAAAGCCCTAAGGTGGAAAGACTGCATATTTCCACTCAACTCCAATAAACCACTCCACCCAATATTATACCCCGCCAAATACCTCTACCCTCGCACCTGAAAGACTAACCTTGCAGCATCATTCCTTCTGCAGCCAAGGACCCTCCTCCCCCAAAGATGGCTCCCTCCCGCTCGGAAAGCATCATAGTAGGAGAAAGCTTCTGGCCCTTCGAAGAGCAACTGCATGAGCTACTGAAGATCATCCGTCGTCCCCAACCTAAGATCGAAGGGACAGAACTTCCTCGCAGCAATTCAAGCATAGCTCAGTGGGTCATCAAGGCAACCATTCCTGCACATGAGAATGACCCAGAACCCATCATCTTCACCTTTGATGACCCACAAGTGTAGGGGATCGCAAAAGTCTTCGCGGGTAGTATTAACCAATTTATTGATTCGACACAAGGGGAGCCAAAGAATACTTGCAAGCCTTAACAATTGAGTTGTCAGTTTAGCTACACCTGGAAATAGTTCTTTCTCACAGAAGTTTATCAGTACCAACAGTTTGGTAGTAGCAACACCAAAGCAACAACAGCAGTAACAACAACAGTGAAACAAGAGCAATAGTAACGGTAATAGTGGGATTCGAGTGCGGTAGGCATAGGGATGGATGGATGGGCGTTTCATCGACGAGTCTAAACATGTAACTTCAAGATCTAGGGCATTGCAGATAAATAATAATAAGCATCCAAGTACTAAAGAATCCTAGGCATGTGCTCCAAATATTGTCATACGTGCTCGCAATGAGAACTTGCACAACATCTTCTGTCCATCCAGCCCGTGGCAGCGAGGCCTCTAGGGAACTACTGGCAATTGAGGTGCTCCTTTTAATAGAGAATCGGAGCAAAGCATTAACACTCCATGAACACATGTGATCCTCACACCACAGCCATCCCCTCCGGTTGTCCCAATTATTGTCACTTTGGCGCCTTTGGATCCGAACAATGATATATGTACACAACTTGTAGATAAGATCACAAACAATACTATCATAATGATTCAATAATAAGTTCAGATCTGAGATCATGGCACTCGGGCCCTAGTGACAAGCATTAAGCACAACAAGTTGCAACAAAGTCAAATAGCACAAGAGATACTAGGCATTATGCCCTAATAATCATATTCGATTACATGATGCGCACCCCTCCGCCTTTCCTTGGCAAAAAAAAAAAGAAAACAAAGCAAAGTTTGACAAGGAAAGGTGGAGGGGTGCACATCCCCTTCGTCTCCCTCGTCACCAAATCGCCGAGTGATGAGATCCTCATTGTATGAGGGTCTAGAGCTGGTAGATGACCTTGTAAGCCTTGCCCTTCTAGGTGCATCACTCTCAAATATGTCACCAAAGGTGTGGTGGTCCATGACTTCCCTATTCTGAAATTTTAAACAACCATCAAACCAAGTGATTTCTAAGTTGATAAATGAAGAGAAACTAATATAGGAACTTGCTAGAGGAGTACACATGCATCAAAACAAAGTTTCTAAGATAAGAACAAGCATGCAAGCTCAAACAACCTATCACCTATAGCAGCAAAATACTCAAGATACAATCTACCAATCACAAATCTAATTGGACAAGTGGAGGAGGCACATACCAAGGAGCAATTCCTCCAAAAATCAGCACTTGAGATGGGCTGAACAAGGAGATCGAAAATCGTGAGCAAGAACAGCAAGAACTCGAGCTTGAGCAAGTTTTTCGGTGTTTTTTGGGAGAGAGAAAGAATGTGGCTTTAAGGAGGCAGCCTAGAGGGGCCCAGGTGGGCCATACCCCCCAGGCGCCACCTCTTGGTAGGCCACGCCTACCATGGGTGTGCGGCCCTGGGGTGGCCCCCTGGGTCACTTCAGGTACCTCTCTACACCTTTTTCGAGGAAAAATTTATTTTTAATTTTCTGGGATTTTTTGGAAAACTTTATTTTTGGCCAATTTTCAGGGTATGAGAATTGATTTTCTTGCAAAAACAGTTTTTTCAGAAGAAGCAAAAGCAAACCAAAAGCTAAACTACAGGAGCTCTAAGAAACTCGAACAAACAAACAACTAGCAAAACTAAAGCTAAAGCAAAGACTAGGAAGGAGAAAAGTAAAAGAAAGAAAGAATAACCATAGTGAAAACATTATTTTGTTCATTAAAATCCTTTTGTTAACAAGGTTGATCAAGTCTTGTTACCAAAACAATCCTATATGAAGCAAACTTTGTATTCCACTAAGTGATTATGTTACCTGAAGCTTGATAGCAATGTTCCCAATCATAATAGTTTCAAAATTTTCTTGTGGAATGGGACAATATATTTCTCCAACCTTGATGCTCTCAATATTTTCAATGGAGTTTAGGCAATAGCTTTTGGAAACCTTCTTGGGGAAATAGACAGTGTGCTCTTTGTCATTAATATTGAACGTTACTTTTCCTTGATTACAATTAATGACAACACCTGTAGTATTAAGAAAAAGTCTCCCAAGAATAATAGACATATTATCATCTTCAGGCATTTCAAGCACAACAAAGTCGGTTAAAACCATGCAATTATGAGCTACTTGAACATGAACATCCTCACATATACAAACAGGAATTGTAGTTGACTTATTAGCCATTTGCAAAGATATATCAGTTGGTATTAACTTTTCTAGCTGGAGTCTCTTATAGAGAGAAAAAGGCATAACACTAACTCCAGCTCCCAAATCACATAAAGCAGTTCTAACATAATTATTCTTAATAGAGCAAGGAATAGTTGGTATACCTGGATCACCAAGTTTATTTGGAACCTTACCATTGAAGGAGTAATTAGCAAGCAAAGTAGAAATCTCCTCATTAGGAATCTTCCTTTTATTAGAGATAATATCCTTAATATACTTTGAATAGGGAGGCAACTTAATATCATCAGTCAAAGGAATTTGCAAAAATAAAGGTTTCATCCACTCACAAAACTTTTTGTAGTGTTCTTCCTCCTTTGACTTGTGTTTCTTACCTGGAAAAGGCATAGGTTTCTGCACCCAAAGTTCTCTCTCTTTACCATGTTTATTAGCAATAAAATTTTCCTTAGTGTACCTAGTGTTCTTAGTGTGTTTCTCAGGTTCTTCCTCAACTTCTCCCTCAGGATCATCATTTTTATCATTACCACACTCAGTTTCAGCATCAGAGGAAGAAATACTATTAGGATCTACATCAGGTTCAAGTGGTTCCTCAACTATTTTATGTTTCTTCTTCTTTCTTTTATGATGACTATCACTATCTTCAACTTGTTGGGAATCCTGTTCAATTCTTTTAGGGTGTCCTTCATGATATAAAGTATCTTGAGTAGCCATACCACTCCTAGTTCTAATTCCATAAGCATGTTTATCTCCTAAAGCATTAACTAGCATATCCTTTTGTACCTTAGCAAGTTGATCAAGTTGGGTTTGAACCATTTGAAAGTGTTTACAAAGCATTTTAATATCATTAGAAGTTCTTTCCACAATATATTTCAACTCATTGATAGCTCTAGAGTTTTCCAATAAATGATTCTGGACTTGTTTATTAAAATGACCTTTATTAACAATAAAAATGTCAAGTTCCTCTAAGCATTGATCAGGTGGTTTACCCTAAGGAATATCACCTTCATCAAAGTGTTGGAGAGAGTGTACCTCAATAGTAGATGAGTGGGGAATTGGCTTGCATAATTCTTCTATAGGAGGTAGATTCTTCACATCTTCAGCTCTAATACCTTTCTCCTTTAGACACTTCTTAGCTTCCTTCATCACTTCATCATTTAACGCAATAATTCCTCTCTTCTTTGGTGTTGGTGTTGGAATTGGTTCAGGAACATCTGGTTCAGGAGTAATAGGCTCAGGTGTATTCACCTCAGTTGAAGTCCAATCATCATAATTCTTGCTTATCTTAGCCATTAATTCTTCAGCATCTATAGGAGTTCTTTTCCTGAAAACACAATCAGCAAAGCTATCTAGGTAGGTCCTAGAATCATCAGTTAGTCCATTATAATAAATATCAAGAAGCTCATTTTTTAGGTAATGGACATCTAGCATATGCATGAATCAAGGCACATGACCTTGTCCATGACTCAGGCAATTTCTCTTCTTCTCCCTGTTTAAAATCAAAAAGTTTCTGTAAAGCAGCATGTCTAGCACTAGGAGGAAAATATTTCTGGAAGAAAGAAGCAATCAAACAATCAGGGCTATCAAAGGAACCAGGAGGTAATCTATTAAATCAAGCCCTAGCTTCTCCTTTTAGTGAAAAAGGGAAGATCTTAGCAACAAAGTACTTGTGCATCTTAAAATCATCAGAGAATAAAGCACTCATAGTATAAAGCTCATTCATATGAGCCACAACACTCGCATTTTCAGTACCACAGAAAGGTTCTTTCTCAACAATATCTAAATAAGACAAATCAAGAGAGAAATCATAATCTTTATCTTTAATATCTATGGGAGAAGTAGCAAACTTAGGATCAGAGGACAACTTAGGCATAATAGTACGTCTAGCAAGGAGATTCTTAATAGCACTAGTACCATGTGTGTTTCGGCACTCTTCAACAAAAGCATCAGTGAGCTCAATGTAACCATCATTAATATCATAACTCTTACTAGACTCAGGTGAGCTAACAGGTGTAACAGTGTCTTCACTAGGAGTTTCGGTATTTCCTAGACTAGCCATAGTAGCATCTAGAAAAGTACCTAATGAACCACTCGCATCAAGCACAGTAGAAGTAACATTATGAGTTTCAAAAGCAGTTTCAGATTCAGAAGTAGTAGCAGTGTGTGTAGCATGAGCATTTGGTGGTGGTGTGACAAGATTACTTATAACATACGGTGAATCAAGAGCAGCAGAGGTGTTTAGGAATGTACCTCTTCTTGTATTGGATGGTAAAATAGGGAAATTTCCATCACGAGACTTCCCCATGATGAAAGGAGTAGCAATGAACAATAATAGATCCAAGTGAACTTACAAATAAAGCTATGCTCCCCGGCAACAGCGCCAGAATATAGTCTTGATGACCCACAAGTGTAGGGGATCGAAACAGTCTTCGCGGGTAGTATTACCCAATTTAATGATTCAACACAAGGGGAGCCAAAGAATACTTGCAAGCCTTAACAACTGAGTTGTCAGTTCAGCTGCACTTGGAAATAGTTCTTACTCACAGAAGTTTATCAGTAGCAATAGTTTGGTAGTAGCAACAACAAAGCAACAACACCAGTAACAGCAACAGTGAAAAAAGAGCAATAGTAACGGTAACATGGGATTCGAGTGCGGTAGGCATAGGGATGGATGGACGGGCGTTACATGGACGAGTCTAAACATGTAACTTCAAGATCTAGGGCATTGCAGATAAATAATAATAAGCATCCAAGTACTAAACAATCCTAGACATGTGTTCCAAATATAATCATACGTGCTCGCAATGAGAACTTGCACAACATCTTCTGTCCAGCCAGCCCGTGGCAGCGGGACCTCTAGGGAACTACTGGCAATTGAGGTGCTCCTTTTAATAGAGCACCGGAGCAAAGCATTAACACTCCATGAACACATGTGATCCTCACACCACAGCCATCCCCTCCGGTTGTCCCAATTATTGTCACTTTGGGGCCTTTGGATCCGAACAATGATATGTGTACACAACTTGTAGATAAGATCACAAACAATACTATCATAATGATTCAATAATAAGTTCAGATCTGAGATCATGGCACTCGGGCCCTAGTGACAAGCATTAAGCACAACAAGTTGCAACAAAGTCAAATAGCACAAGAGATACTAGGCATTATGCCCTAACAATCATATTCGATTACATGATATAACTCATCAAATCCCTACCATCCCCAAGCCTACAACGGGGGATTACTCATGGATGAGGGAAACATCGGTGGTTGATGGATATGCGTTGGTGATGATGATGGCGATGATCCTCTCCAAATTCCCCGTCCCGGCAGGGTGCTAGAACGGAGTTTCTGGATCCGAATCTTGGTTTCTGGTGGCGGCGGTGGAGTGGAACTCTTTCTGGAAAACTATCGAACCCCTCTCGGTTTTTTGGTCGAAAGGCAACTTATAGGCGCAGAGGGAGGCCGAGGAGCTGCCTGGGGTGGCCTCACCCCCACCAGGAGCAGCCAGTGGTGGGCCCGCGCCTGGGGTGGGTCTGGGCCCCCCAGGCCCCCTCTCTGTCTCCCCTTCTGGATCCGTGGATCTTCTGGTGAAAATAAGTTTTTGGCATGTTTTCCGGGATTTTTCCTGATAGTTGATTTTCTGCACAAAAACAAGACACCAAGGTAATTTTGCTGAAAACAGCGTCAGTCCGTGTTAGTTGTATCCAAATCACACAAGTTTTAGAGATAAAACAATAGCAAAGTGTTCGAGAAAGTAGATACGTTTTGGACGTATCAACCTTCATTGATCACAACTGGGTAGATGGAGTCATGCGAGCAATACAACAAATCATGGCACGCCTCTGCAAGATCCATGAATAAGAGCTGAAGGATACCCCTTACCACCTGTTTGGGAAGCGTGATAAGGATGGTCTCCCCACCGAATCCTTCCTCACCTGCTGCATTGGAAATCAGCTGGAGAATATGGAGTACCTCCTGCAACACCATCAAGAAGACCTCGACAAGACCCGTCGTCAAAACATCCTCATGCGTATGGATCTCACCATACTCCGTACCTGGGAGAAGAGTCTTCAAGCCGCCAACGCTCGTCTAGAAAGGAGAGTGGCCGCCCTAACCTCCTCAACTTCTGAAGCTATCAACTCCGGGACTAAAAATGAGGAACTATCCTTCTATGAGTATAAACCTATCTTCCAGTCAACCCCACCCGAAGACCCACCTACCAAAGCAACTCCAAAAGCAGACACGACCCTCACCCTCACTGCCAAAGAGTTGAATGTTCCCCACATCCCTGAGGAATTGCAGTAGCCGAAGTCAATGCCACAACTCAAGAAGGAACAACTAGAGTCAAGAGATACCCATGAAGTAGTTTCCTCGCCCGACTCACCCCTCATGGCACAAAGTAGAGTCATGTATCGCCCCAAGACCAGTTTTGTAAAACTCTAAAGTGCCTGCGCGCCCGGCAACACAGACTTGTTTTGTAACCCTTTAAGTACCCCCGCCACCGACTGGTTTGAACTCTGCTAAATCTATGGATGACATCCTTCTTTGCATGTTTTACCCACGACGTTGCATCAGACCCAAACCCCTGTAGTTTTGCTCTAAGGGGGAAGACTGCGTCTTTCTCGTCCAAGATCCGATAGACCCCTGGAGTCAAACACTGGTTAGCGTTAAGTGGTGACCACCCCTCCAACCCCGAATCTTCGACCCGGCAAGAAGGACAACAATCGGCACTTCCCCAGATTCAGAAAATACTTCAAGAAAGTCCTCCACTCCAAGTTCGACCGCCCCGCCAACATCCCGGTATATCAAGACCATGAAGAGAGAAAAGTCGACCGCAAGGCGAAGAAATAAAGAGACTCAATTTGCCGTATCGCCTCAAGAGGGAAGTACCCCCATCAACGCTAAACCTACCTAGACTTGTCCTAAGGGGAAAAGACCGCGTCTTTTCCAATTGTTCAAAAATTAAACCGCTTGATCCGAAACCCCTCAGCTCCGATCTATAACTAACCACGTCGGTTAGTTGTAAAACTTTTAGCGCCTAGTTTTTTTCGACCGCTGAAATTGCTAAGCGGATGTTATCACCCGAACCCTACTCCTCCCTAATCTCAGGACGAGATTATTTTAAGGGGGAAAGGTCTGTAACATCCCAATTTTAGCAACCCTGATTAAATGTCCAAAAGGCAAAAATCAGGGGGAATAAAGACTTTTTCTTGCATTGTGTGCTGACATGTTTGCTTGTGCTCAAGCAACTGTTTGGGTATTAGTTGTATACTTATCATCTCAACACTAGTTTACAAAAAGCTAATTTACAAAAGAGATGTCTTGGCTCATCTTTCATATTCTCAAATGTTCTGGAATTTCAAAACCTGAGCCAAGATGACTTCAACATAACCAAATATTTCACTATTTTCTATTGCCAAAACTATGGAGACATATATATACTCTCCTTAAGTTTTCAAGACAGAACCTTCAACTACCCTTATCTCTAGGTTTTCCAGAAACATTTATTAAAACATTTTCATCTCAATCTTGGTAGAGATACCAAGATGGTACTTATCTTACTTCAAAGCAAAACCCCTTTTTCAACATAACCGTCCTTACCTCAAGCTAGGCTTGATGGTAACACTAGTACTAGTTGGATAAGTAATAAGATGAATTGCCTTGATCTGCTGGTTGATGAATTGCGTTGATCTGCTGTTTGATGATTTGCCTTGATCTGTTGTTTGCCTTGTTTGCTTCGGGACTAGAGTGAGCTAATTTAGTCGATAATCCCTTAGTACCCAACCCTTGATTGTGATCATCAAGCCCATATCAAGCATCCAAGTATGGATCTATCCTAATGCACTAAAATAACCACCTCCTCTCATGCTCAGATCAATCTAAGGATAATCCCTCTAGATGGTGTCCAACCCAATGGAGACCCAATCTAATAATGAATCCCATCTAATTAGTTAGTACCTCAATCTCATATCCTTGATCATGAGTTTGGAACATATCATCCTCTCAAAAGCTCCTACACTTGCACTCTAGCCAAAATCTCCAAATCTGCCCAAAATGGCTAAGTCTGGATTTCTTATCTGGATACCATCTTTGGAACTCTACCTTTTCCAACATAGGTTCATTCTTGAGAATGCATTTGCACCATATTGTAGTACATTTGTAGTACTACCAAAGCCCACTCTTTCCCTTGGCTAAGCCATTCTAATTCCCACTCATCCATGATGGTTTTGTAGTCAAGCTAATAATCTTTTCTTCAAATCTTATCATCTTGCCTACTTTGGCCGAAGCTCACATCTATATGCCACCTCCCCATGACCAACTCCTTCCTTGGTTATGATCTACTAATAATTACCTATCAATACCCACTTCACTTGTTTCTATTGGAGCCCTGTTCTTCCTGAACCCACATGGTTTAGGAGGCTATGTGATGTATCTGTTATGGCAGCCTTATTTTTCTACAAATTTGCCATCTCATCATGATCACCTCAAATACAATCAAGCCCAACTCTTGCTTCCATGATCATCTAGATGACATGGTCTATCCATCCATACACCCCTTGTACCAAGGTGAGCTCTGAGCTCCCTAATCCAACCATGTTTAGGTGGCATCAAAATAACCAAACCCTAGATCCTCCCGAATCTAGTTTCAATTCTTTTCATCACTTTTATTAAAAACCAAGGTTGACCTTGATGACTACATCAAGTTTACATCATCTACCTTGGATATAAGCATCCCCAAATAAGTCTCCCAATTAACTGGATTATTGAACTATTTTATTGCTTTATCTACCAATTTCTCACATCTTTCTCTTTAAAAGACAAGTTTGTTTTTCTCCAAATCACCTTGCCAACTCAAGGCGCATTTGAGGCATATAGTTCATATCCCATCTTCCAAACTCAAAAATAAATATTTTTGAGCTTCTTTATTATTTCTTTTTACCCTTTTTCTTAAATGGCAGAAACAAGAAATAATTTCCCCAAAAATACTTTTCCACTTCAATAAACCCCAAAAAAATTCTCCAATGTGTGTTATGGTATTTAAGACATACCACATCAAAAACCAAGCTTGAACAATGTAAAAATATCATTTTTGCTTTCATAATCTACTTCAACACTTTTTGAAGAAGTGCATTTAAATGGGATTATAATCCTCAGAAAAATCCCATTTAAATCTTGGAGAGATTATTTGACCTCCTCTATCTAGCAATACCATTTATCAACTTCCTTCACAAGCCTCCATTTGATCAATTTTACCAAACCAAAGCAACCTTGATTCAAACCAGCCCCAAACACCACCAAAGCTTGTCAAGCACTCCTCCACAGCATCATCACTCTCTCCTGGATGACCACCTACTGCAGCATCACTTGACCATTTGTTCTCTTGTGTTTGTTTATGAGGGAGACAAAGTCCATATCCCTTCAAAGCCATATTAAAACCCTTGCATCAGCCTCTCTGCCTCCCCCACCCTCTCTGCTCGACCACAGGGCCCCCCCACCTCCCAGAACCGCCCTTATCAACCAACCATAGCCCCGGCCCACTCCCCAAGCTTCTCCATGAGCTTGTCCCACCATAGACCCTCCCCTCTCAGGATAAATAAGCCAGAGGCCTTATCCCTCGCCCTTCTCCCTCATTTCTCCCCCAACCCACCAGAGAGCCTCCCCAGAGCTCCCCCTCTCCGCTGGCCACAAGAACAAGAAGTGGCCAATTCGGCCATTGCTTAGTACAAGCTCGAGGTCACCCTCTTCCTGCTCCCCCCTTCATGCATGTGTTTGATTCGTGCTCCCCTACCCCTTACCTACCCCCTCCTCTTCCCTCCTCTCCAGGACCCCTGGAGCTCGCCACCGTTGAGCTTGCCCGAGTGGAGCTTCTCCAACGAGGACCATCTCCCCGAGCTCCTGCTGCGGTAACCACGCCTCCCCCAACCTTCCTAGGGCCCAAGAACCCCCTCTGACCCCTCCCATTTGACCTCCATGCCACCTCAAGTGCATCCCGACGAGTTCCCGAAGCCCTCCCCGTCGTGGAGGCACGCGACCCCGTCCCTGCACGGAAAACCATGCTGCCTCCCGTCGTCGGACTCGGTGCGGAGCACCGCCTCGCCCTGTGCCGTCCCCGTCGCCTCCCAGGGCCTAGTTAAGCCTCCCCAAGCACGTCCCTCACGGCTAGGGTTTCTTCCTGGTCTGTTCGTGGCTAGAGGAGCAGGATGGACCTCTGCCGTCGATCTCCTCTTAAGCCAGCGGCCGAGATTCACCGGTACCCCTTCGGCCCCCGCAGTCACTCACGGGCGGGACCACAGCGTCAGCCCAGATCCCCTACAAGAATGTGCCTGGGTGGGCCAGAATCCCCCTCTCCCGGCCCATAGTGTGTTGGAATTATGCCCTAGAGGCAATAATAAAGATGTTATTATTATAATTCATGTTCATGATAAAGTTTATATTCCATGCTAGAATTGTATTAAGCGGAAACTTTAATACTTGTGTGGTTTGTGAACAACACCGTGTCCCTGGTACGCCTCTAAGGACTAGCTCATTGATCAATGATGGTTAAGGTTTCCTAACCATAGATATGAGTTGTCAATTGATAATGAGATCATTTCATTGGAGAATGATATGATGGACAGACCCAAACTAAGCAAAGCAATTAGATCGTGTCATCGTGTTCGTCTTTGCGAAGCTTTTCTTATGTCAAATATTGTATTCCTTAGACCATGAGATAATACAACTCCCTGGTATCGGAAGAAAGCTTTGAGGTCATCAAACGTCATCCTATGAGAGGGTGATCATAAAGGTGTCTCTCAGGTGATCGGAAAGTATCTGTTGGGTTGTATGTATCGAGATGGAATTTGTCCCTCCCAAGTCGGAGAGATATACTTCGGGCCCACTCGGTAATCGATATCAACACCGCTTGCAAGCATGTGGTTAAGGAGTTAATCACAAAGTGATATCGGATTACGGAACGAGTAAAGTACTTGCTGTGAACGAGATTGAACTAGGTATGACGGTACCGACGATCGAATCTCGGGCAAGTAAAATATCGCGAGACGAAGGGAATATATATATGGGATTGATTGAATCCTGGCATCGTGGTTCATCCGATATGATCATCGATGAATGTGTGGGAGTTAATATGGGTGCCCAGACCCCGCTGTTGATTATTGATAGAAGATCATGTCTGCATATTCTCGAACCCGCAGGGTCACACACTTAACGTATCTCGACGCTAGGATAGATTGGATAATTGGTTTATGAATTTTTGTTCGGAGTCTCGGATGGGATCCAGGATATCACAAGAGGTTCTGGAATGGTCCGGAGAATAAGATTCATATAAGGCAGTGCAGTTTTTGGAGTTCGGAATTGTTCCGGGTTAATCGGTATTGTACCGGAAGCTTCTAGAACCTTCCATAAGGGGACCAACGTGGCCCCACCTTCCGGGAGGGGGCATGGGCCTATGAGGGAGTGTCCTAGATGCATTGGGCCAGGGGCACAAGGCCCCATAGGGCCCATCCGATCCTAGAGAGTTTAAATCGTTTAAACTAGAGATAGGGTTTCTAGAAGAGGGGAGAGTCCATGCCCCCCACTCCTTATCCTTTGGGCTTGGGGGAGGGGCTAGGGCTGCGCCCCCCCTCTATATAAAGAGGGGTGGGGGCGCACCAAACTCCTACACCTCTCCTCCAAACCCTAGCCGCCTTGCTAGCTTTCCTCTCTCCCTCCCGACTGTTTGTAGGCGAAGCCCTACTGCAGAAATTCTCCACCATATACACCACGCCGTCGTGTTGTAGATCCAATCTATGTCTCCACCATACTTGCTGGTCCGAGGAAGGAGGAGACGTCGAGGTGCTGCACGTGTGCATCTCACGGAGGCACCGCCACTTGTGGTGCTAGATCGGATCGGATCACGAGGAGGAGAAGCGAGTACGACTACATCACCCACGTTCCGACGAACGTTCCGCTGTGCGAATCTTCAAGGGTATGAAGATCTAATCCAATCTCTCTCGTTGATTGCATCTCCTAGATTAGATCTTGGCTTTCCCTCTGTTCGCATCCGTAGAAAATTTTGATTTACTATGCCGCGAATCCCTTCAGTGGTATCAGAGCTAGATCTATGCGTAGATGTGTTTCACGAGTAGAACGCAACATGGTTATTGCGGGCGTTGATGTTTTCTGTTGCAAGCCTCTTGTTTGTGTTCTTCTTATGACGCGGGATAGTGAGATTGAAGCGGTCCAGGCCAACCTTACGCGACGTCGTTCGCGAGACCGGCTCCGCACTTGACGTGTGGCTTGTTCCACACATGCGGCTGGTGGATGTCAGTTTCTCTCACTATAGTTGTCATGGGATTAACACCGGAGTTTGGCAACTATAATATCACCGTTGTGGCTTTCCGTAGGTAAGAATCGGTCTTAGCATCTACTCCCATAAGCCACGTAAAACATGCAACAACAAAGTAGAGGCGTCTAACTTGTTTTTGCAGGGAGTGTTTTCTGTGATATGGTATGGCCCAAGATGTGATGTGTATAATGTATGCGATGATCATGTTTTGTAATGTTTCACGACTTGCATGTCGATGAGTACACAACCAGCAGGAGCCATATGGTTGTCTTTATAATTGTGTATGACCTGCGAGTCAACTTCTTATACGCCATGTAATAGCTTTACTTTATCGCTAAGTAGTTAGCAATAGTTGTAGTTGCTATTCGTGGTGAAGGCAATCATGGTGGAGTGATGGAGATCATGCCGGAACACACAAGATGGAGATCATTGCGCGAAGATTGGCTATACCATGTCACATAAAGTTATATGCATGTGATGTTTATCCTTTATGTATCTTATTATGCTTAGATCGCGACGGTAGCATTATAAGATGATTCCTCACTTAAAGATCAAGATAAAAACTGTGTTCTCCCCAAGTATGCACCGTTGCGAAAGTTCGTCGTGTCCAAGCATCACGTGATGATCGGGTGCTATAGACTCTACGCTCACATACAACGGGTGCAAGCCAGTTTTGCACACGCGGAAATACTTGGGTCTGGCTTGACGAGCCTAGCATGTACAGACATGGCCTCGGAACACAAGAACCGAAAGGTTAAGCATGAGTCATATGAATGATATGATCGGCACTTTGTTGTCCACCATTGAAACCACATCTCTTCTCGTGATGATCGGATTAGGTGTGGTGAATTTGGATCGTGTTCACTAAACAACTTGAGGGATGTTGAATTTAGTGGGAGTTAATTTAGTAATTTGATTAAGTTGAACTATTTATCATGAACATAGTCTAAATTGTACTTGCAAATACTGTAGATCACATGGCCAAATCCAACTTCAACTTCAACGTTTTTGCTGAGAAGGAAAAGCTTAGAAATAATGGGTCTAACTTCACCAATTGGTTCCGCAATCTAAGAATCATTCTGTCTGACGGACAAAAGGACTATGTCCTTGGGAAAGCGTTAGGTGACCCCCCTGCTGCAACTGCGCCGGCTGATGAGAAAGCTGTCTATCAGTCGCGCAAAGATGATTATGGTGTGATTAAGAGCACCATGTTGTTTGCTATGGAACCGGAACTTCAAAATCGTTTTGAAACCTATCCCGGGCCCTTTGAGATTCTCGAGGAGCTGAAAACCATGTTTCAGACTCAAGCCCGTTCTGAGAGATATGAGATCTCTAAGAAGTTCTTTAACTGCAAGATGGAGGAAGGGAGTTCCGTTAGTGAGCACGCCATAAAGATGTCGGGCTACACTCAACGCCTTGAGCAACTGGAATGCACGATTCCAGAGGATCTCAAGATTGACAGGGTTCTGCAATCACTCCCTCCCAGCTACAAAAGTTTTGTAGTGACTCATAATCAGATTGGCTCCACTGATACGATCACCGAGCTCTTCGCAAAGCTGAAGGCTGCGGAGGTGGACATCAAAAAGGATAATCATGTGTTGATGGTCAACAAGCCCTCCTTTAAGAAAGGTAAGGGAGCAAATAAGCCCTTCAAGAAGGGCGGCGGCAAGCGCAATGCTCCTGCTGAGAGGAAGCTCAAGTCTGGTCCTAAGCCGGACACTGAGTGCTTCTATTGCAAGGACAAGGGTCACTGGAAGCGCAACTATCCGAAGTACTTAGCGGACAAGAAGGCTAGCACCATCAAAGGTATATTTGATATACATGTTATTGATGTTTTCCTTACTAGCCCTCGTTGTAGTGCCTGGGTATTTGATACCGGTTCAGTTGCTAATATTTGTAACTTGAAACAGGAGCTACGGAATAGACGGCGGCTTGCGAGGGATGAGGTGACGATGCGCGTTGGCAACGGATCAAGAGTTGATGTGATGGCTGTCGGCACGCTCTCCTTAGTTTTACCTTCGGGATTAGTTTTAAACCTTAATAAGTGTTATTATGTGCCTGCGTTGAGCATGAACATTATTTCTGGATCGTGTTTATTGCAAGACGGTTATTCATTTAAATCAGAGAATAATGGTTGTTCTATTTATATGAGTAACATCTTTTATGGTCATGCACCTCTTATGAATGGTTTATTTCTTCTAAATCTCTAAAGGGATGAAACACACATCCATAACATTGAGGCTAAGAGATGCAAAGTAGATAGTGATAATACTACTTATTTGTGGCACTGTCGTCTAGGTCATATTGGTGTAAAGCGCATGAAGAAACTCCATTCTGATGGACTTTTGGAGTCTCTTGATTTTGAATCATTTGACACATGCGAACCATGCCTCATGGGCAAGATGATCAAAACCCCGTTCTCCGGAATGATGGAGCGAGCAACGGACTTGTTGGAAATCATACATACTGATGTATGCGGACCGATGAGTATTTCGACGCGCGGTGGATATCGCTATTTCCTCACTTTTACCGATGACTTAAGTAGATATGGTATATCTATTTAATGAAACATAAATCTGAAACATTTGAAAAGTTCAAGGAATTTCAGAATGAAGTGGAGAATCATCGTAACAGAAAGATTAAGTTTCTACGATCCGATCGTGGAGGTGAATATTTGAGTTATGATTTTCTCACGCATCTTAAAGCAAGTGGAATCGTTTCACAACTTACGCCACCCGGAACACCACAGCGCAATGGTGTGTCTGAACGCCGGAATCGAACCCTATTAGATATGTCCGATCAATGATGTCTCTTACTGATTTGCCGTTATCATTTTGGGGTTATGCATTAGAAACCGCTGCATTCACTTTAAATAGGGCTCCATCTAAATCCGTTGAGACGACACCGTATGAAATGTGGTTTGGTGCTAAACCTAAGTTGTCGTTTCTTAAAGTTTGGGGATGCGAAGCTTACGTCAAGAAGTTGATGCCGGAAAAGCTCGAACCCAAAGCGGAGAAATGCGTCTTCATAGGATACCCTAAGGAAACTATTGGGTATACCTTCTATCACAGAACCGAAGGCAAAGTGTTTATCGCAAAGAACGGTTCCTTTCTTGAGAAGGAGTTTCTCTCGAAAGAAGTGAGTGGGAGGAAAGTAGAGCTTGACGAGGTTATTGAACCTTCTCTTGAATTGGAGAGTAGCGCAGCACCTGAAATTGTTCCAGTGCCGCCTGCACCAACAATAGAGGAAGCTAATGACAAGGATCATGAAGCTTCGGACGATGCTGCTACTGAACGTCGCAGGTCGACAAGGTCGCGTGCCCCTCCTGAGTGGTACGGCAACCCTGTCTTGACTGTCTTGTTAGTAGAAGACAGTGAACCTACGAACTATGAGGAAGCGATGATGAGCCCAGACTCTGAGAAATGGCTAGAAGCCATGAAATCCGAATTGGGATCCATGAGCGAAAACCAAGTATGGACTTTGGTGGACCCTCCTAGCGACCGAAAGGCCGTTGAGTGCAAATGGATCTTCAAGAATAAAACGGACGTGGATGGTAATGTTACCGTCTATAAAGCACGGCTTGTCGCGAAAGGTTTTCGACAAGTTCAAGGTGTTGACTACGATGAGACTTTCTCTCCCGTAGCGATGTTTAAGTCCATTCGGATTTTATTAGCAATTGCTGTGTTTCATGATTATGAAATATGGCAGATGGATGTCAAGACTGCATTCCTCAATGGCAACATTGATGAAGAGTTGTATATGATGCAACCCGAAGGTTTTGTCGATCCTAAGGATGCTAGTAAAGTATGCAAACTTCAGCGTTCCATTTATGGACTGAAGCAAGCATCTCGGAGTTGGAACCTTCGTTTTGATCAAGTGATCAAGAGCTTTGGATTTGTTCCAAATTGCTACGAAGCTTGTATCTACAAGAAAGTGAGTGGGAGCTCGGTGACGTTTCTGGTACTATATGTGGATGACATATTGATTATCGGAAATGACATCAACATGCTTAACGATGTGAAGAGTTATTTGAACAAGTGTTTTTCAATGAAAGACCTAGGTGAAGCTGATTATATATTGGGCATCAAGATCTATAGAGATAGACAAAGACGCCTGATAGCTTTAAGCCAGAGTACATACCTAGACAAAGTTCTGAAAAGGTTCAGAATGGATAAGGCAAAGAAAGGTTCAGTGCCTATGTTATCAGGTAAGATATTGAGCAAGGCTCAGTGTCCAGCTACGGTAAATGATAGGGAAGCTATGAGCAAAGTGCCTTATGCCTCGGCCATAGGTTCTATCATGTATGCCATGCTGTGTACTAGACCGGATGTGTCCAATGCTCTTAGTTTGACGAGCAGATATCAAAGTGATCCAGGAGTGGAACACTGGACAGCCGTGAAGAACATCCTAAAGTACCTAAATAGGACTAAAGAAATGTTCTTAGTCTATGGGGGTGATGAACAGCTTGTCGTAAAAGGTTACGTCGACGCTAGTTTTGACACCGACAAGGATGATTCCAAATCTCAGACAGGATACATTTATATTTTGAATGGAGGAGCTGTGAGCTGGAGAAGCTGCAAGCAAAGCGTGACCGCGGGATCTACAGTAGAAGCGGAATACATGGCTGCTGCAGAAGCGTCAAGTGAAGGAGTTTGGATCAGAAACTTCATCACTGAGCTTGGCGTGGTTCCAAGTGCATTGGACCCACTGGAGATATTGTGTGACAACACTGGCGCCATAGCACTCGCTAAGGAACCAAGATATCATCCAAAGACCAAGCATATCAACCGCAAGTTTCATATAATCCGAGATTATATTGCAGATGGAGATCTGAAGATTAGCAAAGTACATACAGATCTGAATGTCGCAGATCCATTGACTAAACCTCTTCCACGTGTAAAACATGATCAACACCTTAGTGCCATGGGTGTGAGATTGTTACCAGATGTAAACTAGATTATTGACTCTAGTGCAAGTGGGAGACTGTTGGAATTATGCCCTAGAGGCAATAATAAAGATGTTATTATTATAATTCATGTTCATGATAAAGTTTATATTCCATGCTAGAATTGTATTAAGCGGAAACTTTAATACTTGTGTGGTTTGTGAACAACACCGTGTCCCTGGTACGCCTCTAAGGACTAGCTCATTGATCAATGATGGTTAAGGTTTCCTAACCATAGACATGAGTTGTCAATTGATAATGAGATCATTTCATTGGAGAATGATATGATGGACAGACCCAAACTAAGCAAAGCAATTAGATCGTGTCATCGTGTTCGTCTTTGCGAAGCTTTTCTTATGTCAAATATTGTATTCCTTAGACCATGAGATAATACAACTCCCTGGTATCGGAAGAAAGCTTTGAGGTCATCAAACGTCATCCTATGAGAGGGTGATCATAAAGGTGTCTCTCAGGTGATCGGAAAGTATCTGTTGGGTTGTATGTATCGAGATGGAATTTGTCCCTCCCAAGTCGGAGAGATATACTTCGGGCCCACTCGGTAATCGATATCAACACCGCTTGCAAGCATGTGGTTAAGGAGTTAATCACAAAGTGATATCGGATTACGGAACGAGTAAAGTACTTGCTCACTAGTGCAGAGCCCCCCCTTTAACTCCGGTTGGGAGGGCCCTCTAACAGCGGTTCCCCAACCGCTGTTGAGGGTTCGGTGTTAGAGGGGGGGGGCCTTTAACACCGGTTCTTATACGAACCGGTGTTAAAGGGTGGCGCACGTGGGGCTGCCGCAGGCCTCAGGCCCCCCCTTTAACACCGGTTCGTATCTGGAACCGGTGTTAAAGGTTCTTCTGCCGCGGCAGAGATTTAGGCCGTTTTCCTGCCGCGGCAGAACTCTGCCGCGGCAGGAAAACGGCCTA
The DNA here is from genome assembly GCA_910589765.1 of Avena atlantica. NCBI lineage: Eukaryota > Viridiplantae > Streptophyta > Magnoliopsida > Poales > Poaceae > Avena > Avena atlantica. Next base: position 458,567,980 of record OU342736.1, read on the forward strand.
AATCTCTGCCGCGACAGACTTCTGCCTCTGCCCTGTTCTGGGCGTATTTCTGCGGGAGGGGGGGGAGCAAGGGGGAATCGATCGGGAGCGGTATACACATAAATCGTCATCGGTACATACGAGTACATGAATAATTAAGCAACTATTATTATACACAAACATCGTCATCGGCACATACATCGTCATCGGCACATACATCGTCATCGTTCATTTTGGTGGATATCTAAAGAGTTCTCCGCCAGGCGTGACGACCTCATCAAGTATGAACCCCGCCAATTCCTCTTGAATGGCTCGTATGCGTTCAAATGGTAGGAGTTGGTCCCGCATCCGTTCGATCTGAATATATATGAAGAATGGGTCGTCAATATATATATAAGAATAAAACTCAACACAATTGATGGTAATAAAATAATGTTGTGGACTTTGTTTACTTACTCTAAGTTGTTCTAGTGCGGCTTGGCCCGTCGCACATATCGTGTTGCGAATGAACTCGCAAACATAGTACCCACATAAGTTATTGCCGTATCCCTGATGCGCGCACTTTACGAGAATAGAGAGTTCAATCAAAATAATAATCAATAAAGCATGATATAATGGAATTGGAAGCTAGCTAGTATTACTTACATTTTGGTCTACAAATTTTAGTTCTTCTGACCATTCACCCACGGCCCTGCCCGTGAACATTTTCCAAACCCTGTCCGACAAAGAAAATGGATAAAGGAGTAATTAATTACTTATTGTCACGAAAGTTGCCGATCTAGTGCGATAATATGATTGAAATTACCTCTGGAGCATCTCTCTAAAGTCTGCCCATAGCTCTTTTTCTTTTCGTAACGAGTCCATGACAAGGACTTTTCCTGAGTCGGGTTGAATGACTAGCAGAATAAAGTGGAACCTACGCACGCATAACTCATCATCAGTTACACTTAACATCGAGTAAGCCGAAACAGAATGTGTACAAGAGAGAGGGTAACAGTACTCACGAGAAGTTGTAAGGCAATAGTATTTCCCTTTTGGTTTGTTGTCTCAGTAAAGACTTTAGCAAGTAATCTTCTGTTTGCCCGGGTTTGTCTCTTACCACTTCTTCATGAACTCTATTTGGGTCAACGAACCCAATGTCAAAAGGGCCTCCTTTCATGCATTCCATAACCTTTTTCCTGCATAATAGTATATACATATATGGTGAGCATATATATATACATGCAATTAATGAAGTGAATGAGATGAGATAAAAATTACAGAAATAGTACTTACACACAATAAAGGCTGATGGCAGATTTGTCGAGTTCCTTCTGATTGAATAGAAAATGCAAGTCTTGAATGTTGAAGTCGATCGCGTCGTCTCCGCACAAGAAAATCTGATCTCTTATATGCGCCGTGATCCATTCTTCTTTTCTCGTCTTGCAGAAATGAAGGTACCACTTGTGCAATTTTCGCATCTTTGTTGGTAGATTCTTGAGCTCCTCTTTCTTGACTAGATTCTTCCCATACTTCCATGGATGTATGGGGTTGACATCGCATTTGGGAAAGTTGTCTCCCATGACGTTCAAGTATGCAATGTAAGTCATCCCCATCTCATTGGCCTTTCTTTGTAGCTCTGCCTCGTAATCATCTACGGGAGGAGCGTCCCGTTTGTCAAACATTTGGAGCGGGGCGCATGATTGGTTTTCCTGCTCTCCGAGCATGGGAACTGTTTTCTGGGGTGCCTCACGACTGCTACTTTCAGTCTCCCTACGGCACCTTGCATCCGCCTTCAAAATCTGGAGCTCGTAGTCCGGCACAAGTGGGGTTTCAGGTTTCAAAAGATTTTTGTAAAACTTCTCCACCACCGCCGGATCTATTTTCTCCTTTGGCTCGGCCCGTCTAGGTGCAAAGAATTTCTTGACCTGTTCTCCCGAGATCCTATTGGTCTCCTCGTCGCTGCGATTCCACGGTAAAACCGGCAATGGCTTGGCGGAAGGCTGCGGGACGTAGTTTTTTGAACTCTTTGGCGTACGGCTTCCTGCGGATTTCTTTGTGGCAGTGCTACTGATGCTCCTCGTGGCAGTGCTCTTCCGCTTACGCTGAGGAGATGGCTGAAGCACCGGAGATGGCTGACGGGCCGGAGATGGCTGCCGCGCAGGAGATGGCTGACGGGCCGGAGATGGCTGCCGCGTAGGAGATGGCTGACGGGCCGGAGATGGCTGCCGCGCAGGAGATAGCTGAAGCGGCTCAGACTGCTGACGCTGCGGAGACGGCGGGGGTGCCAGTGACCTCCAATTTGGAAGCACAATGTGTTCCTTCTTCCAAAGAATGGTTGTTTTCACTGCAAATTTGAGTTGAGTTTCCCCTTCACCTGTAGCATGGTCAAGCTGTGCTTCCTCATATTCCTTCACAACCTCATCCACCCCGACAATAGCATAGCCATCTGGAATCGGTCGGCAGTGGTAAGTTCCACCAGCTACAGGAGGTAAGGCATAGCCGACAGCCACCTTAATGGATAAGCCCATTAATCTCACATGCAGCTCAGCGTGTTCGCTCTCCGTGATCTCATCAATGGGGTATCGAGGACCCGTCATTTCAAGAGTGGGCTGCACGTTCTCCGTGGAAGCCACACTGCTTTTCCGCGCAGAGTCTGGGCCGCGGGCAGCTTCCAATGCAGGCTCTTCGTGCCGCTGAGATGGGCCGGTAGCTTGATGGCTCTGTTGTGCATTCACTTGCGTCTGCAGCGCCGCAAGTGCATGTTCTATCTGTGTCATCCGCTCTGTACGCTCTTTTTCTTTTCTGCCGCGCCATCTGTAAGAGTCGCTCCAGTCGGCAAACCCATCCTTCCACGTCATACCCCCTGTGCCTCGTGCATGTCCAGGGTGTTCTTTTTTACCGATGGCGCGTGTGAGCTGGTCATTCTCTCTGTCGGGATGGAAGGTCCTGGCGGATGTTTCCTCATATGCCGTGATGAGTTCAGTGACGGGTTTGGCAAGGATGGTTGGGAAGATACACAATCCTGTTTCTGGGTCCAACCTTGTCCCGATTCCGTAGAACCAAGTCTTTGCACGTAGGTCCCACCCATCTGTCTGGGGTGTGATCCCTCTCTCGCGCAGGGCCCTCTCAGCTTCCTCCCACTTAGGCCTCTGAGATATGTAGCCACCTGACCCCGTCCTCTGGTGATATTCCTTCTTCAGGGCATTAAGCGTATTGGTTTCTGACCTCTTTTTAGCTATAGCACTTTTTTTATATGTCTCAAATTCGGGCCAGTGAGGTCTTATCTTCGCATAATATGCGTCTTCGAAATCTGGAGTCTCGCTACATTTGACAAATTTGTTCAATTTTGTCTTCCAGTTGCGGAAAGCCTCAGCCATCTTCTTTAGAGTCCACTCTTTGACCTTTTCCTTTATAACCGGGTTGTTTTCATCCTCCTCTGGCGGAAGGGTGAAATTTACCAACAACGAATTCCAAAGCGTTTCTTTGGATCTGTCATCGACAAAGGTACCGTCGCCCTTCTTTGGCTTATTCCAATTTTCAATTATGATTGGGATTTGGTCCCTAATAAGAACTCCAGCCTGACGTACAAATTTGTCTGCGGCCTTCTTGGGCTCCATCGGCCTGCCATCAACACGGACTGCTTCGATCGTGAACTTTGCACGATCTTTCAACCGCTGGCTCGCGCCTCGCTTGCTCTTTTTCGTAGAAGAAGATGGTTGCTGGCTGGTCGATCCAGAGGGCTAAAAGAAGAAAGAAGCGTTAATTAATACATGTATAAGAAGATTTTTGGTGGAAGTCAGCTGAGGCTTAATCAATGCATATACCTCGCCGGACTTTGTAACCATTAAATTGCGTTCACCGGAGTCTTCATCTTCTCCATGACTAGTACTTGAGCTGTCGTCGTCATGTCCCTCCAAGTTCAGATATTGTGAGGTGTCCTCATCAATAATGTTCTCCATTATTTCTTCTTCTTCAAGGTTTCTACTAAGTGGATCCATAGTTTCTAAAACAATAATATTATCTAGAGTAAGAGTGTAAACATTCAAGTGGACTTGGATTCATACACAAATATACATATTATTCATACCAAAATACACAAATAAATACACAAATGAGTCAGAGGTCCAATTTGTATACAAGTTTTAATCTATGCATGTAGTACAATTTATCGAGCAAACAAGTTTTAATCAGGATGAGCCAGCAATCACACACGTGGCAGACACGTGGCGCTCACCGGTGGGGTGACGTTGGTCTCGTCGGGCGGCGGTGCTCGTCGGACGGATGCGGCGGTCTCGTCGGGCGGCGGTGCTAGCGGCGGGCTCGTCGGGCGGCGGGCGGCGTCGGCGTTGAGGCGTGGCCTACGAGCTCCGAAGCGGCGGCGGCGAGACGCTCCTGCACGGGGAAGAGAGCGAGGTGGTCAGGGCTCCTCGAAAGAGGCTTGCGCCCCGCTATATTAATATAGCAATCACAAGATACAACGACAATGTTGGAGCAACAGAAAAGGGGAAGGTGAAATAAGTTATGGGTCCCAAATTGTCTAAAGGGGTCCCACAGTACTTTACATATTTGATAAAAGTCCCTGGTATTTTTGAAAAAATCAAAACAGAATTTGAAATGAAAATATAAACAGAAAATACAAAAGAGAAATAAAAAAACAGAATTGTCTAAAGGCAGGCCCAGCTTCCCCTTCCCTCTGCCTGCCGCACATCGCAGCTCCCGCGGCCCAGCAGCAGCCCACCCGACCCGGTACCACTTCATCCCTCTCTTCGTCGTCTTCCTCCTCCCAGGCGCACTGCTCGGTGTCACCGGCGCCGCCGTTGATCTCCGCCGCCTGCGCTCCGCCGTCTGTCGCGCTGCAGGAGAGGATAAGGACGCCCCGCCGACGCCCTTGCTACCCTATCCACTCCTCCCCCTCCCCAGAGACCTCTCTCTCTTCTCCCTCGCGCGGACCCGAACCCCTAGCCACCCAGGTTCCGTCGATCGCCGCCGTACCGCACCTTCCCGTGCTCGTCCGAGCAGGCGACCGAAACCACCGTGCTCCCCTGCCTCTACTCGTCAAAGGAATCAGCGTGGAGCGCCTGCAATCGGCCGTCCCGATCCGTTCTTCCTCGTCACCGACGCCGTTCGCCATAGCCATTACCTCCGTTCCCAAGCTCCCCCGTCCTTGTCGATGTCACTCACGCGTCAAGGGTGACCTCACGGTCCTCTAGGACCTCTCCAATCCTCCCATCTCTCACTGGTTCGAGCTTGCGCCGAGAGCCTCCCATTGCCGCCGTCGGCCGTCGTGCACACGGACGGAGCCCCACCGTGTTAGAGGGAGGGGAAGGATGCGGGGAAGAGAGGGTCGGGGCGGCGGACCTCGAGCTCCGAAGCGGCGGCGGCGAGACGGCGGGTCGGGGGCGGCGAGACGGAGGATCTCGATCGATCTGGCTCAGTGGGGGGAAGAAAGGAAGGGGAAGGGGAAGGTGAAATAAATACACACCCCCCTTTAACACCGGTTCGTGGCTGGAACCGGTGTTAAAGGGGGGGGCGTTTCCCACGCGCATTTATTACCCCCCCTTTAACACCGGTTCGTGGATGGAACCGGTGTTAAAGGGGGGGGGGGTGGTGCGCACGGGAAACGAAATAAATGCCCCCCCTTTAACACCGGTTCCTGCCACGAACCGGTGTTAAAGGGGGGGGGGTGGGTGCGCGCGGGAAATGAAATAAATGCCCCCCCTTTAACACCGATTCCTGTCTGGAACCGGTGTTACAGGGGGGGGGGCATTTATTTCATGCATTAAAGGGGCTTTTTTAATTCAAAAAATATGATATGAATTTAGAAAATTCATATCTTTTTCATTTCAACTCAGAAAAATATGAATAATATATCATAATTTTCAGAAAAATAATATCTATCCATTCATGTAAATAATTTTATATTTACTTTACATGAATTTTTTTAAAATAATTAAAACACTTATTTCATGCATTAAAGGGGCTTTTTTAATTCAAAAAATATGATATGAATTTAGAAAATTCATATCTTTTTCATTTCAACTCAGAAAAATATGAATAATATATCATAATTTTCAGAAAAATAATATCTATCCATTCATGTAAATGATTTTTATTATATCAAATCATATTTTAATGCCGCATCTTTTGTATTAACATTTTTGAATTGATTGGATATTTAAATGTCGCATCTTTTGTATACACTTGAATCTCACCAAGCCTCTCTCAACTTGCATTGTTTTTTGATCAATGTGTTGGTGGTTTTTCGAATTAGCCATTTGGTGGTTGCTTCACAAAACCGTCCGTTTTTTATGCTCGGAAAATGGAAAATGCCTTTTTGGTGCGATAAAAAGGAAAACTCCTCTTGCAAACTATGCCTTGATTCTAGCCATAACATTGGTCATTTGACCCGAATGAGATAGGTCATTTTGAGACAGTTACATAAAGCCGAACTGGAACTGAAAATTAAGATACATAAAAGAACTGAAAATTAAGATACATGGCCAGATTAAGTAACAATCGGCCGAACTTGTTTCAGAATGTTGGAATGATTCAGTCATGCTCCTGCCTACACCTGTAATACTCGCCACTGTAGTCGTCGTACTCGTCGCCGCCGTCATCGCTGTCATCGTCGGGGTCACCGTAATTGAACCTCTGGAGAGTACGCGTGGGCTGGACTTGAGGGTAGCGCGTGGGCTGGACTTGAGGGTAGCGCAGACGGGGGTTAGAGTCGGCGGCAGTGTCATAGGCCATGACGCTCTGGAGAGTCCGACCGCGCCAACATAGCCGACGGCCGGCCGCGTTGAAGTTAGGAGGAGGTGGGCCGTCCTCCTCGTGCCTGGCGAGCGCCCTCTCATGCCGATCCACGAAGAAGGCTTCCCAAGTAGGGAAATAGTCGGGATGCCATCTGGGATTCCTCCGCTGCTCCGGCGTGAGCTCGAAGTAGTAGTGGTTCGTGATGGCCATCCGGCGCGCCACACCTAGAGGGACAGGAGGAACCGACACGCCTCCGACGCTCAGCATCCAGCCGACGGGGACACAGTAGCCCGGCGGGCAGGGGTAGTTCGAGGCACAAAGCGCCTCCGCCTCCCTGGGGGTTAGTGCTACGGTGGAAGCCATGGGAAAGAGTGATGAGGTTGCAGATATGAGTCTAGAGATGTGCAATGACAATGGAGGCCAACCCCCTACATATATATATAGTGAACTAGCGGGAAGAACTGGAGGGAAGAACTGGCGGGAAGAAAAATGGCGGGAAAAAATGGCGGGATGAACCTTTAGTCCCGGTTGGAGACACCAACCGGGACTAAAGATGAACCTTTAGTCCCGGTTGGAGACACCAACCGGGACAAAACACGAGTCAGCACTAATAATAGGGGTGAGTGCATGTCGACATTATGTCGTGCGGCGTGTACCTTGTCCCGGATGGTGTCACCAACCGGGACTAAAGATGAACCTTTAGTTCCGGTTGGAGACACCAACCGGGACTAAAGATGAACCTTTAGTCCCGGTTGTAGACACCATCCGGCACAAAACATGAGTCAGCACTAATAATAGGGGTGAGTGTCGACATTATTTTGTAAGTGTCAACACTATGTCGAGCTGCTTGTACTATAAATAGGCATCCTTGTGAGTCCAGTCCTCCAGCCAGTTTGAGGCAGGGACACCACTACGGCCAGTTTCAGGGAGATGCCGACGGAGCCCAGTCCTCCGGCATCTCCGAGAAACTGGTCATAGAGGCACTCCCTAATATGTGAAATTAGTTAGCTTCCTGGTTTATTGATCTAGTTAGAGAAGTTACAAAGCTACAAGATGGTTTTCGAGAGCAGGGACACCACTACGGCCAGTTTCAGGGAGATGCCGACGGAGCCTAGTCCTCCGGCATCTCCAAGAAATTGGTCATAGAGGCACTCCCTAATATGTGACCGCGCGCGTTTGGAGATCAGATCTTAATGGTAAGTACGAATCGGGACAACTTCTTTTCATAGTCCCGGTCCATCCACAAAACATGACTAACACTCAAGACATGTATTAATATTAAAAACATGAACTAGAGTTACATAATATGAGCATGAACTTCTTGGCATATGCCCTTCCTTATGATCGCTTCAGACGTAACCATGGAGCATCTTCTTTACTTAACGGAATGCTTGGGTCAGTTTTGTAACACCCTCAGAATCGGACCTATGCAAGTTTGAGCAAAATTCGCCAAACCCGCATAGAAACGATTCAAAGGTGCCCACCAGGCACTTTCGTGCGGGTGGAAAACGAAGTAATAACATTACACAACAGTCCTCGATGGGACCCACAGAACAGATATATATAACAGCGACTCAAAGAGCCAAGAATACAGATATATTATTCAAAGATCCAAATCACCTTGAAACGATAGTGCGTCCCGCTACGAACAAGAAGCAAATGGGGCTAAGAGCCCTGGAGAATAACCAATGGCGTCCATAACCCTGCCCAGGCCAAGCCGGAAGGGTAACCCTGCTAACGACGTTGATCTCAAACCTGCTTAAACAAAAGGGGTGCCGACAAAGGGCAAAGGAAAAAGAAGGAGCGTCAGTACTGAGGCCAGTACACGGCGAGGCTAGAATTCGGCGGTCCTCGCCTACATAGGTATGGTGGACTGAAGCGGCAGCGGCAGCATGCGCTAAACAACCTATAGAGACTCGATACAACTGGCGGTTATCAGAGAGGGGTGAGAATGACCTATCCGGATCCAACCTGAGGCTAACACCAAACAAACCCATCCTGGTGTTTCCCCCTCGAGACCAAACGAGGAAGTCAACCGAGGAACTCACACCGTTGGCAGTTTTATTTATTCAGTTATCGTTGCAGCAATTACTAGTCAGGTTTAAATAATCATCCTGAGAAAATAAACAGTGGGCACTTTTAGTTAACCATTCCGTGATAGTTGCAACAATTACTAATCAGGTACAGATAGCATGAGATAAACCCAAAACCCAGCAGTTGTTGGTATTTTTAATCAGCCATTTCGTTGTAGTTGCAGTACTTACTAGTCAGATACAATTGTCGCAAGCGATAACCAAACAAGCAATTGTGGGCAGTATTAATTAGCCATTCCGTTGTAGTGGAGCTGATTACTAGTCATTATATGTCAAATTTATAGCAGTAAACTTTAGTTATGCTTGTCTATGATCGCGATACTGTGCTCCAAGTCGTCCATAACCGCGGACACGGCTTTCAGAAAGTTTTACCCGGCCGGGGTGCACCAATAGCAACACACACTCGATCAACCTCGGAAAAACCAAATCAAAACCCAACGAGGCTTTCACGACAAAGCAATCACAGGATTCAGAAATATTTCAGGGGGCCACCCCTTAAGTAGAATTCGCAACGGAGTAAGCAAGCTCCGAGACGGCCTCAAGGTTTGGGTGGACGGTTGTGAACGACTGGGAACCCGAAAGTGTGGCTGGGCTTGTCGACACCGCGGAATCGTGTCCCGCTCCTAAACAGTACAGTGTGCTCCTCGCACAATCGTAAATAAAGCAGTAAAACATGGCATAAGTACAGGATCGTAATAAAACCTCAAACTAGTTGTGGCCCCAAGAAATAAGACGGAATCAAGCTCTGGCTAAGGGGGGTCCCATATACCTCCCGGATGTGGATAGCGCGATAAAACAAGGAACATGTATCAAGTACTCGGGGTCTCACGGGACACAAGTGGGCGTTCGGAAACCAAATATTATCTATCACCCACCGATGCCTCTGCTTATTTCAATTTTAGTTGTTAAACAGAATTTAAAGTGACGATAAGTAAAACTAGTATCATCTCCAACATCAACATGCGGCAATACATCAGCAACTGTGGCATATGACGACACACATCAGCACTTGAGCAAGCACTACGACGCGCAAGTCCAACTATCTACCAAACAACAGGTAATAGGATGTGTCCAAGGCAATATAGGGCGGCAAGGGACTTCACGGGTGCGAAAACTAGAGCATCGCAACACAGATAGCAATAGATCAACAGGAAGGAGTAAATTACTATAAAGTAAGATAGGTAGAAAGGGGGAGATGATCGCCTGAAAACATTGTCGAAGGTTCAACCGAAGATCGGGCGAAGCTCACATCAACTCAACGGCCTCATCCGCGAAGAAGCAAAACACTAGAATAAACACCGGATGCAGTATTTGAGATTTCGGCAGAAGATCGGCATGATGCATGTATGATGTATGGCATGGTAACGGTGCGATGCAATTAGGTCATATTAAGCGGAACCGGGGTCCCGGCAATTAATTACATGGTTCAAGTTATTTAGAACCCCCGCAATTAAATGTTGTTTTAACATGGCAATAATAGCACCGGGTTCGCTACACAAATTTAAATGAGGCCAATATGAGACTAGATTTGCCCGCATATGGGCCCCATATTTAATTATTAGGTGAATCGACAAAAGGCCCCCAAACCACAGATATGCATGCGAGATGGCAATTAAATATGCAACAAGTTGTTGTTATGTTATAAAATAGGGTTCTCGGATAAGGGTCACACATTAGGGTTCGGCGATCTTGTTAGGGTTCGACGAACTTGGGGTTCCGGGGTTCGGGGTCGGTCTCAGGGTCCAGGGTTCGACGGAGCGGTCTCGCGGGAACGTTCTCGGTAACGGGTAGATCTTGTCGCATCGGGGTCTCGGTGTCCGGGGCGCGACGGATTTCTTCCGGGCCGATGCCGTTCTTGTCGCATGCAGATCTTGTCGGGCCCTCGAGGAAGTACTTGTCGCACCCGGGTTCTCGACGTGGCATCCGGGGAGAAGATCTCGTTGCATCCGGGCCTCGGTGTCGGGGCGCATCGGTTCCTTCCGGGTCGACGCCGTTCTCGTCATCGCGAAGGTCTTGCCGGGTCCCACGGGGTCGGTCTTGCCGTTGCGAGGGTCTTGTCGGGCCTGCGCCATCGAGGCGGTCTTGGCGAGGGAAGAAGCACTTGGCGTTCTGCATCGATGTTCTCGGAGGACAATGTCGGTCTTGGGTCTAGCGCCGGTGGATCTTGGCGATTCCATGAAGGAGGCCTTGGCGCTTCGGTCCTGTGTCGATCTCCGGGTACCGTGTTTCTCGGGGTGGTTACCTCGATGGTCGATGAACTTGGTCCTCAAGTCAAAGTTTCCTTCCGAAGATCTTGGGGTTCCGCCCTTGGTTTGCGGATGCCGAACTTGTGTTGGACTCGGGCCTTCTGGGGTCATATGGACGTATGCACGCTGTCGTCACCGCGGTACACGACTAGCCATCGAGGTCGCGTCGAGGGGCAGCCGCGTCCACACGGGTTGAAGGCGCTGGAGGACGAGGGAGCGGCCCTGGCTGCGTGCGGGCCCGCAGGGCACGGCTCGGTGGAGGGGCCCACCTGGCGGCGGCGGTGGGGCCCTGCGGCGGCGACGGGACGCGGGAAGAGGCAGGCGCGGCGGCGGCGGAGCGCTTGGAAGGCGAGGGGGCGTCCAGCGGCGAGCGGAGGGTGCTGCGGGCGTCTCCGGCGGGGCGCTCGCGGAGATGGGGAGGGGCCGCCGGAGCCGGGAGAGGGGGAGGCGGAGGGGGTCGCATGGAGAGGCGGCTTGAGCGGCGGCGCAGCCGGGGGTCGGGGGCCGGAGGGCGGTTGGAGGAGCACGGCTCGAGGCGGGCCGGGGGCTAGGGGCGAGGCGGCTGCGCGCGCCGGCGCGGATGCGGAGGAGGCGGGGCAGGCCTGACGCGGTGGCGGCGACGGAGCGAGGCTGCGGGGACGGTCGCGCGCGGAGCGTGCGGGGACGCCAGGTTGCAGGGGGGTCGGGGGAGGCACGCGAGTACGGCGGGGCGCTGCGGGTGTGCTTGCGAGAGGGCGAGGTGGCTGCGGTGAGCGCGGAGGCGGAGGCGAGCTCGCGGGGCGACGGAGGCCGGTCGAGGCGGCGAGCGGCGCCGGGGACGGGGCCGGCGGGGCTTGCTGCAGCGGCAGGAGGAGCGGGGTGGCGCCGGGTGGGGCTTGGCGCCGGCGGCGCTGGCGGATGCGGGGAGGAGCCGAGGCTCTGGGGCGGAAGGATGGAGGCGGGCGGAGCGGCGCGCCAAGGAAGAGGAACAGGAGAGGAGGAGGGAGGTGGGTCGCGCGCGTGGGGGACGGGGTGGGGCCCGCGGGCGCTTTGCGGGTTGGTTGGGGCACGCCAGGGAGGCGGGGTGGGCGTGTTGTGTGCGTGCGGGGCGGGGCCCGCGTGCAGGGAGGTGTGCGTGTGTGTGTTTGAGGGAGTGTGAGCTGGCAGGGTTGACTGGTGGGGGAGAGGGGGTGAGAGGAGAGAGAGTGGCCATGTGGCAGGGGGTGATTGGTGGGGGGTTTGGGGTGGCTGATGTGGCGTGCTCTGATTGGTTGGGATGAGGTGGAGTGGGGGTGTGGGTAGACTAGTTGGTGGACTTAGGATAGAAGGGCAGGTGAATGGTGGACCGATTGTTAAACTGGGGGTGGTCGTTCGGGTCGGGACGGCCCGTTCGACTGCCCCCGCTAAAAATTAATTAAAAGTTTTATTTAATTAAACGGACCGTTTGCAAAACAATTTTAACAAAACAAAATATTCCGGCGACCCGGTTTTCGATGTTGAATCAAGAGGGGGCGTTTTAGAAAACAAAACGGGTGTTGCGAAAATAATTTTGGCAAACAATGCATGATGATGACGATGCAATGCACAAATTCAACGCGATTTTCTAGTAGTGGTTTTGCGGGATGCCACAATTCGACACCACTAACAAGGGATCTCGCCCTCGAGATCCGCCTCATGGTACCGGAAGGAAAGGTCGGCGATCTGAATCTTCTCGCTTCGTGCAGATCTTCGCGACACCACTAACAAGACATCGTTGATCCCGTTCGTCAACACTCCGGTTAGACAACGGACGAAGTTAAAGGTAAGGCCACCTCTAACTTCCATGGAAGGAGTATAGTTGCATCGATCCACCATTCAATGTACATAAGCGAATGATAAGAGTAGTGGTATGGTCGCGACTCCATCCCGCACTCAAAGCATTACTATGTACACGAATAGACAGATTATGCAACCAACTCTCAGGATTCAGACTGAAGATCTCGACAAGCGAGGTTCAGAAACAAAGGGGTGATGCAGACTCTGCATCGGATCTGGCGTAGAGGATGTCGTCGCGTCGGAAAACACCGGAAGGCACAAACAAGGAACAAAGGATGGTACCACAGACGAAGGATTCCTCGGATAGCGCGAGGACCAGATGTAGCAACACCGTTACCGAAGGAGAAGCGAAACCCTAAAGGTGCGACGGAAAACCCACCACGAGAAATCCTGGACTCGAAGAAAAGATAAGAGAGCAGGTTCAAAACACGTCGAGATAAGAGGAGAATAGCAGAGGGGTAAGGAGTAAAATCAGACCTAATCAGAACTATCCAACCGTTTTTCAAAAATAGTTTTGACACTCTACTTCGGCCGTTAGCTAGGTTATCCTACAGGCTGGACTTGTGGGGTATCGCAACTGCTTGGCTCTGATACCACTCTGTAACACCCTCAGAATCGGACCTATGCAAGTTTGAGCAAAATTCGCCAAACCCGCATAGAAACGATTCAAAGGTGCCCACCAGGCACTTTCGTGCGGGTGGAAAACGAAGTAATAACATTACACAACAGTCCTCGATGGGACCCACAGAACAGATATATATAACAGCGACTCAAAGAGCCAAGAATACAGATATATTATTCAAAGATCCAAATCACCTTGAAACGATAGTGCGTCCCGCTACGGACAAGAAGCAAATGGGGCTAAGAGCCCTGGAGAATAACCAATGGCGTCCATAACCCTGCCCAGGCCAAGCCGGAAGGGTAACCCTGCTAACGACGTTGATCTCAAACCTGCTTAAACAAAAGGGGTGCCGACAAAGGGCAAAGGAAAAAGAAGGAGCGTCAGTACTGAGGCCAGTACACGGCAAGGCTAGAATTCGGCGGTCCTCGCCTACATAGGTATGGTGGACTGAAGCGGCAGCGGCAGCATGCGCTAAACAACCTATAGAGACTCGATACAACTGGCGGTTATCAGAGAGGGGTGAGAATGACCTATCCGGATCCAACCTGAGGCTAACACCAAACAAACCCATCCTGGTGTTTCCCCCTCGAGACCAAACGAGGAAGTCAACCGAGGAACTCACACCGTTGGCAGTTTTATTTATTCAGTTATCGTTGCAGCAATTACTAGTCAGGTTTAAATAATCATCCTGAGAAAATAAACAGTGGGCACTTTTAGTTAACCATTCCGTGATAGTTGCAACAATTACTAATCAGGTACAGATAGCATGAGATAAACCCAAAACCCAGCAGTTGTTGGTATTTTTAATCAGCCATTTCGTTGTAGTTGCAGTACTTACTAGTCAGATACAATTGTCGCAAGCGACAACCAAACAAGCAATTGTGGGCAGTATTAATTAGCCATTCCGTTGTAGTGGAGCTGATTACTAGTCATTATAAGTCAAATTTATAGCAGTAAACTTTAGTTATGCTTGTCTATGATCGAGATACTGTGCTCCAAGTCGTCCATAACCGCGGACACGGCTTTCAGAAAGTTTTACCCGGCCGGGGTGCACCAATAGCAACACACACTCGATCAACCTCGGAAAAACCAAATCAAAACCCAACGAGGCTTTCACGACAAAGCAATCACAGGATTCAGAAATATTTCAGGGGGCCACCCCTTAAGTAGAATCCGCAACGGAGTAAGCAAGCTCCGAGACGGCCTCAAGGTTTGGGTGGACGGCTGTGAACGACTGGGAACCCGAAAGTGTGGCTGGGCTTGTCGACACCGCGGAATCGTGTCCCGCTCCTAAACAGTACAGTGTGCTCCTCGCACAATCGTAAATAAAGCAGTAAAACATGGCATAAGTACAGGATCGTAATAAAACCTCAAACTAGTTGTGGCCCCAAGAAATAAGACGGAATCAAGCTCTGGCTAAGGGGGGTCCCATATACCTCCCGGATGTGGATAGCGCGATAAAACAAGGAACAGGTATCAAGTACTCGGGGTCTCACGGGACACAAGTGGGCGTTCGGAAACCAAATATTATCTATCACCCACCGATGCCTCTGCTTATTTCAATTTTAGTTGTTAAACAGAATTTAAAGTGACGATAAGTAAAACTAGTATCATCTCCAACATCAACATGCGGCAATACATCAGCAACTGTGGCATATGACGACACACATCAGCACTTGAGCAAGCACTACGACGCGCAAGTCCAACTATCTACCAAACAACAGGTAATAGGATGTGTCCAAGGCAATATAGGGCGGCAAGGGACTTCACGGGTGCGAAAACTAGAGCATCGCAACACAGATAGCAATAGATCAACAGGAAGGAGTAAATTACTATAAAGTAAGATAGGTAGAAAGGGGGAGATGCTCGCCTGAAAACATTGTCGAAGGTTCAACCGAAGATCGGGCGAATCTCACATCAACTCAACGGCCTCATCCGCGAAGAAGCAAAACACTAGAATAAACACCGGATGCAGTATTTGAGATTTCGGCAGAAGATCGGCATGATGCATGTATGATGTATGGCATGGCAACGGTGCGATGCAATTAGGTCATATTAAGCGGAACCGGGGTCCCGGCAATTAATTACATGGTTCAAGTTATTTAGAACCCCCGCAATTAAATGTTGTTTTAACATGGCAATAATAGCACCGGGTTCGCTACACAAATTTAAATGAGGCCAATATGAGACTAGATTTGCCCGCATATGGGCCCCATATTTAATTATTAGGTGAATCGACAAAAGGCCCCCAAACCACAGATATGCATGCGAGATGGCAATTAAATATGCAACAAGTTGTTGTTATGTTATAAAATAGGGTTCTCGGATAAGGGTCACACATTAGGGTTCGGCGATCTTGTTAGGGTTCGACGAACTTGGGGTTCCGGGGTTCGGGGTCGGTCTCAGGGTCCAGGGTTCGACGGAGCGGTCTCGCGGGAACGTTCTCGGTAACGGGTAGATCTTGTCGCATCGGGGTCTCGGTGTCCGGGGCGCGACGGATTTCTTCCGGGCCGATGCCGTTCTTGTCGCATGCAGATCTTGTCGGGCCCTCGAGGAAGTACTTGTCGCACCCGGGTTCTCGACGTGGCATCCGGGGAGAAGATCTCGTTGCATCCGGGCCTCGGTGTCGGGGCGCATCGGTTCCTTCCGGGTCGACGCCGTTCTCGTCATCGCGAAGGTCTTGCCGGGTCCCACGGGGTCGGTCTTGCCGTTGCGAGGGTCTTGTCGGGCCTGCGCCATCGAGGCGGTCTTGGCGAGGGAAGAAGCACTTGGCGTTCTGCATCGATGTTCTCGGAGGACAATGTCGGTCTTGGGTCTAGCGCCGGTGGATCTTGGCGATTCCATGAAGGAGGCCTTGGCGCTTCGGTCCTGTGTCGATCTCCGGGTACCGTGTTTCTCGGGGTGGTTCCCTCGATGGTCGGTGAACTTGGTCCTCAAGTCAAAGTTTCCTTCCGAAGATCTTGGGGTTCCGCCCTTGGTTTGCGGATGCCGAACTTGTGTTGGACTCGGGCGTTCTGGGGTCATATGGACGTATGCACGCTGTCGTCACCGCGGTACACGACTAGCCATCGAGGTCACGTCGAGGGGCAGCCGCGTCCACACGGGTTGAAGGCGCTGGAGGACGAGGGAGCGGCCCTGGCTGCGTGCGGGCCCGCAGGGCACGGCTCGGTGGAGGGGCCCACCTGGCGGCGGCGGTGGGGCCCTGCGGCGGCGACGGGACGCGGGAAGAGGCAGGCGCGGCGGCGGCGGAGCGCTTGGAAGGCGAGGGGGCGTCCAGCGGCGAGCGGAGGGTGCTGCGGGCGTCTCCGGCGGGGCGCTCGCGGAGATGGGGAGGGGCCGCCGGAGCCGGGAGAGGGGGAGGCGGAGGGGGTCGCGTGGAGAGGCAGCTTGAGCGGCGGCGCAGCCGGGGGTCGGGGGCCGGAGGGCGGTTGGAGGAGCACGGCTCGAGGCGGGCCGGGGGCTAGGGGCGAGGCGGCTGCGCGCGCCGGCGCGGATGCGGAGGAGGCGGGGCAGGCCTGACGCGGCGGCGGCGACGGAGCGAGGCTGCGGGGGCGGTCGCGCGCGAAGCGTGCGGGGACGCCGGGTTGCAGGGGGGTCGGGGGAGGCACGCGGGTACGGCGGGGCGCTGCGGGTGTGCTTGCGAGAGGGCGAGGTGGCTGCGGTGAGCGCGGAGGCGGAGGGGAGCTCGCGGGGCGACGGAGGCCGGTCGAGGCGGCGAGCGGCGCCGGGGACGGGGCCGGCGGGGCTTGCTGCAGCGGCAGGAGGAGCGGGGTGGCGCCGGGCGGGGCTTGGCGCCGGCGGCGCTGGCGGATGCGGGGAGGAGCCGGGGCTCTGGGGCGGAAGGATGGAGGCGGGCGGAGCGGCGCGCCAGGGAAGAGGAACAGGAGAGGAGGAGGGAGGTGGGTCGCGCGCGTGGGGGACGGGGTGGGTCCCGCGGGCGCTTTGCGGGTTGGTTGGGGCACGCCAGGAAGGCGGGGTGGGCGTGTTGTGTGCGTGCGGGGCGGGGCCCGCGTGCAGGGAGGTGTGCGTGTGTGTGTTTGAGGGAGTGTGAGCTGGCAGGGTTGACTGGTGGGGGAGAGGGGGTGAGAGTGGCCATGTGGCAGGGGGTGATTGGTGGGGGGTTTGGGGTGGCTGATGTGGCGTGCTCTGATTGGTTGGGATGAGGTGGAGTGGGGGTGTGGGTAGACTAGTTGGTGGACTTAGGATAGAAGGGCAGGTGAATGGTGGACCGATTGTTAAACTGGGGGTGGTCGTTCGGGTCGGGACGGCCCGTTCGACTGCCCCCGCTAAAAATTAATTAAAAGTTTTATTTAATTAAACGGACCGTTTGCAAAACAATTTTAACAAAACAAAATATTCCGGCGACCCGGTTTTCGATGTTGAATCAAGAGGGGGCGTTTTAGAAAACAAAACGGGTGTTGCGAAAATAATTTTGGCAAACAATGCATGATGATGACGATGCAATGCACAAATTCAACGCGATTTTCTAGTAGTGGTTTTGCGGGATGCCACAAGTTTTCACTGTGAAGGGCGGAATTTCATCAAACTTATTATAATCTTCTGACATGTCTGTCTTGTCCTCGATTCCCACGATGTTTCTTTTCCCTGAAAGAACTATGTGACGCTTTGGCTCATCATATGATGTATTCGTTTGCATATTTTTTCTTTTTTTTGGTCTGGAGGACATGTCCTTCACATAGAAAACCTGAGCCACATCATTGTCTAGGACGAATGGTTCGTCTAAGTTCTTCATAAGATTGTTGAGATCCACCGTTGTCATTCCGTACTTCTTGTCTACCTCAACCCCTCCTCCTGTTAGCTTGACCCATTTGCATCGAAACAAGGGGAACTTAAAATTAGGTCCATAGTCAAGTTCCCATATCTCCTCTATGAACCCATAATACGTGGTCTTTTGCCCATTGTCTTCTGCTGCATCGAAGCGGACACCACTGTTTTGGTTGGTGCTCTTTTTATCTTGGCCTATCGTGTAAAATGTATTCCCATTTATCTCGTACCCTTGGAAAGTACATACAGTCGAAGACGGTGTCCTGGCCAACAAGTACAGCTGATCCCCAACAGTGGTGTTATTCGTGAGAAGTCTTTGCAGCCAGCCGCCAAAACTCGCCATGTGTTCACCTATAATCCATTCATCAGACTGCCCCAGGTGTTTGAGGCGTATTAAATTCTTGTGTTCATTGATATACGGGGCAACCAAGATAGATCTTTGTAAAACCGTGTAGTGTGCTTGATTGAGAGAGTGCCCGTCCCTACATATCATTGCTTTACATCCTAGGGAGCCTTTTCCATGCAGTCTCCCCTCATGTCGTGATTCTAGAACACCAATCGCCTTAAGGTCAGGAATAAAATCAACACAGAACTCAATGACCTCCTCTGTTACATAGCCCTTGGAGATGCTTCCTTCTGGCCTAGCACGGTTATGAACATATTTCTTTAAGACTCCCATGTACCTCTCAAAGGGGAACATATTGTGTAGAAATACAGGACCGAGAATGGCAATCTCTTCTACTAGGTGAACCAGGAGATGCGTCATAATATTGAAGAAGGATGGTGGGAACACCAACTCAAAGCTGACAAGACATTGGGCCACATCTGTTTGTAACCCTGGTAGGCTTTCTGGATCGATTACCTTCTGAGATATTGCATTGAGGAATGCACATAGCTTCACAATGGGTACTCGAACATTTTCAGGTAGAAGCCCCCTCAATGCAATCAGAAGCAATTGTGTCATAATCACGTGGCAGTCATGAGACTTCAGGTTTTGGAATTTTTTCTCTGCCATATTTATTATTCCCTTTATATTCGACGAGAAGCCAGACGGGACCTTGATACTGCTTAGACATTCAAAAAAGATTTCCTTCTCTGCTTTGGTAAGAGCGTAGCTGGAGGAGTTAAGTGGCATCGTTTACCCTTCTCGTTCTCAGGATGCATAGGCTCTTCAGGGGCCTTCGGACGTTGCTGGTCCTGTCGTGCTTCCGGTGTATCTTTTTTCTTCCCATACACTCCTAGAAAGCCTAGCAGGTTCACGCAAACATTCTTCGTCACGTGCATCACGTCGATTGAAGAGAGGACCTCTAAGACTTTCCAATAGGGTAGGTCCCAAAATATAGATTGCTTCTTCCACATGGGCGCGTGTCCGGCATCGTCATTCGGAACAGATAGACTGCCAGGACCTTTTCCAAAGATTAATTCTAGGTCCTTGACCATACCAAATACCTCCTCACCGGTACAGAGGATAGGCTTCCTCCGGGGTTCTGCCAGACGTTTGAAATGCTTGCCTTTCTTTCTTACTGGATGTAGGTTCGGAAGAAATCGGCGATACCCTAGGTACACAACCTTCTTACATTTATCCAAATATACACTTTCAGTATCATCTAAACAGTGTGTGCATGCATTGTATCCCTTGTTTGTCTGCCCTGAAATGTTACTAAGAGCAGGCCAATCATTGATGGTTACGAAAAGCAATGCTCGTAGGTCAAATGGCTCCCCTTTGTGCTCATCCCACATACGTACACCTGGTTTGGCCCACAGCTATAAAAGTTCTTCAACTAATGGCCTTAGGTACACATCAATGTCGTTGCCGGGTTGCCTCGGGCCTTGGATGAGCACTGGCATCATAATGAACTTCCTCTTCATACACAACCAAGGAGGAAGGTTATAGATACATAGGGTCACAGGCCAGGTGCTGTGACTGCAGCTCTGCTCACCAAAAGGATTCATGCCGTCTGTACTTAGACCAAACCTTAAGTTCCTTGCGTCACGTGCGAAGTCCGGGTACTCTCGCTCGACTTTTCTCCACTGTGACCCATCAGCAGGGTGTCTCAACATCGCGTCTTTCTTACGGTCTTCCATGTGCCATCGCAACAACTTGGCATGCTCTTTATTTCTGAAGAGACGTTTTAACCGTGGTATTATAGGAGCATACCACATAACCTTGGCGGGAACCTTCTTCCTAGGGGCCTCGCCCTCAACATCGCCAGGATCGTCTCGTCTGATCTTATACCGCAGTGCAGTGCATACCGGGCATGCATCCAAATTCTCGTACTTCTCACCGCGGTAGAGGATGCAGTCATTAATGCAGGCATGTATCTTCTGCACGTCTAATCCTAGAGGGCAGACAACCTTCTTTGCTTGGTATGTACTGTCAGGCAACTCATTATTTCTTGGAAGAAGATTCTTCATTTTTACCAACAACTTTGAAAATGCGCTGTCAGTCACACCATTCTCTGCCTTCCATTGCAGCAAATCCAGTGTGGCACCTAGCTTTTTGTGGCCATCTTCGCAAGTTGGATACAACAATGTTTTGTGATCCTTTAACATCTGCTCTAGCTTCTCCTTCTCCTTTTCAGTTTCACATTCTTCCTTTGCATCAGTAATGGCCCGACCAAGATCGTCATCAGCGGGTCCATCTGCTCCCTCTTGATCTTCATTATCTACCTCCGTTGCATTATCATCATATTCAGGATACATATTATGATAGTTTTCATCATCCTCTTCTTCTTCGTTGTCTTCCATCACAACCCCTTTTTCTCCGTGCTTGGTCCAACAATTATAGCTGGGCATGAAACCGGATCGAAGCAGGTGGGCGTGAATGGTTCTGGTATTTGAGTAGTCTTTCTTGTTCTGACAGTGAACACACGGACAACACATAAAACCATTGTGACCACGGTTTGCATTAGCCACAACGATGAAATTTTGGAGGCCCGTAATGTACTCGGAAGTGTGGCGGTCACCGTACATCCATTGCCGATTCATCTGCATTAATATGTAGTATATATCAAAAAATAATAGGGAGATGACCATTTATATATATAGTACATCAATGACACATGAAACTATAGTTGCCGACCTCGAGCGAGACGGAAAGAGCAACAAGAAAGCTTATTTTGAGCTCTCGGGCATTTCACCGAACACCTCTAGTGCATATGAAAAAAACACAAACTAGCACTCTTCACACCCTCTTGCTAGGCTCCAAAATGTGAAAGAATGGAAGAGTGGGGTGTGTGTGGGCTGGGGTGGTGTCTTATATAGCCCCCCCTTTAACACCGGTTCGTGCCACGAACCGGTGTTAAAGGGGGGGGGGTGCGCGGGCCACTAGTGCAGGGACCTTTAACACCGGTTCGTGCCACGAACCGGTGTTAAAGGGGGGCTCCTTTAATGCCGCAGAGGCCACGCTGGTACGGCCCCCCCTTTAACACCGGTTCGTAGAAGAACCGGTGTTAAAGCCCATTTTCGGGATCAACAAAAGCCCTCGTTTCCACTAGTGGCTGTGAACGAGATTGAACTAGGTATGACGGTACCGACGATCGAATCTCGGGCAAGTAAAATATCGCGAGACGAAGGGAATATATATATGGGATTGATTGAATCCTGGCATCGTGGTTCATCCGATATGATCATCGATGAATCTGTGGGAGTTAATATGGGTGCCCAGACCCCGCTGTTGATTATTGATAGAAGATCATGTCTGCATATTCTCGAACCCGCAGGGTCACACACTTAACGTATCTCGACGCTAGGATAGATTGGATAATTGGTTTATGAATTTTTGTTCGGAGTCTCGGATGGGATCCGGGATATCACGAGAGGTTCTGGAATGGTCCGGAGAATAAGATTCATATAAGGCAGTGCAGTTTTTGGAGTTCAGAATTGTTCCGGGTTAATCGGTATTGTACCGAAAGCTTCTAGAACCTTCCGGAAGGGGACCATCGTGGCCCCACCTTCCGGGAGGGGGCATGGGCCTATGAGGGAGTGTCCTGGCCGCATTGGGCCAGGGGCACAAGGCCCCATAGGGCCCATCCGATCCTAGAGAGTTTAAATCGTTTAAACTAGAGATAGGGTTTCTAGAAGAGGGGAGAGTCCATGCCCCCCACTCCTTATCCTTTGGGCTTGGGGGAGGGTCTAGGGCTGCGCCCCCCCTCTATATAAAGAGGGGTGGGGGCGCACCAAACCCCTACACCTCTCCTCCAAACCCTAGCCGCCTTTCTAGCTTTCCTCTCTCCCTCCCGACTGTTTGTAGGCGAAGCCCTACTGCAGAAATTCTCCACCATATACACCACGCCGTCGTGTTGTAGATCCAATCAATCTCTCCACCATACTTGATGGTCCGAGGAAGGAGGAGACATCGAGGTGCTGCACGTGTGCATCTCACGGAGGCACCGCCACTTGTGGTGCTAGATCGGATCGGATCGCGAGGAGGAGAAGCGAGTACGACTACATCACCCACGTTCCGACGAACGTTCCGCTGTGCGAATCTTCAAGGGTATGAAGATCTAATCCAATCTCTCTCGTTGATTGCACCTCCTAGATTAGATCTTGGCTTTCCCTCTGTTCGCATCCGTAGAAAATTTTGATTTACTATGCCGCGAATCCCATCATAGTGTTCCAGATCTAACCCAACAACCCTTTTTCCTTTATTATTTCTTCCAGATCTGGTGATTAGTGCTTTGGGTTAAATCTTGTCAAAAATGAAACATGCCACAAAATGCCCAGATACAAAAATACCCAAGTACCTAGATGTCTTACCTTACATGAAGGCTTGGTGTTGGCCCAAATTGACCCTTAATTAAAATCTGACAAATCCCCTACTAAGACTTGTCCAGAAGACTAAATAATTTCTCCAGTAAGTTGGCTATATCCAAATGACCTAAATCCAATTTGTGATGAAAGGTACTGACCATACCTTTCATGTACCGCTGGCCCTACCCTATTTTGCTTCCTAAATTGCAGTTGGCAAACATATCAAATAAAGCCTTTTCTGCCTTTAGGAAATTCCCTAGGTCAACAAAGTGAGGTTTTGACCTAACCCCAACTCCCAGATGACACACCTAACCATATCTTCCAAAACACAGTAGCTCATAATTTTAGAAGTCTGTGAGGAATTTTAGTGAATTAAATTATTCTAAGCATGGTTTATTCACTAATAAAATAACTGCAGTAGCTATGTAACTCCAATTTAATTTATTACAATTTTTACAGAAAGGTACTCTCAGTACCTATCATGTGTCCTTGGAATAAACTAAAAAGCTTTTGCAAAATAAATCTGATGAAAAAGACAAATCTTGTCCAGTACTGCCTTTGGGAATTTCTCAAGGGAATTCTCGTAATTTTTGTGAGAAGATTCCAACTCCTCTTGGTTCAGTCCATCAAATAATACCTTTTTACCCAAGGAAATAATTTTTGGAAGTCTAGAGAAGTTCTGGTGAATTATTTCCTAAAACTAGAGTTTTCACCACTATAAAATCCATTATAAATCAAGGAAAATTGATAAAATAGTGAAACCACTTTTGTTGGCTTCATTTTATCAATACCTATCTGATGGTACCATTTTTATACAATGGTATCATACAGATTAGGTCCTTAATCAAGAACCCCTCTTTTAGGTAATTCCTAGACTATAAATCCAAAGGGAGCATTTTTCCCTAATGTCTCCAAATCTTCTCGCAATCCAATCAAACAAAACCTCCAACATCCTACTTATTTATATCATACATTTATCCTTTGCTTTCTATTTTGTTTGATGCTTGTATGCCTGGTATTGATTGGTGTATTGTTTGTTTGCATGTATGCTCGATAAACGGCGATAGTTGCGATTGTGTGATGCCGAGAAGAAGGCAGGATCGGGTTATTCTTATTACTGTTATTATTGGTATTCTGGTTATCTAACGTCGTCAAGGGACATCTCGCTGGTCACAGGCAAGCCACCATTCATGAACTCCTATTTTAACCTACTCCTGTTTATCAACTATTTTATATCTCGTTTATAAATTGCATGATCACAGGCATGGTTTGTTTCAAATAAAAGTGTGTGAGTAACTTGGCTCCTCCAAGTTATGGATGGATGTCCATTTGGACACCCATTTTTATCCCTTAGATCGAGGCTAATATGATTAGCATCTTACCTCTTGGAACCCCGGATTTTCAATTGATAAAATTATTTTGGGTTTTATCCCACTACAAAGTTTTCAAAATAAAACCCTTGGAAATAGGCATCATTTCCGAGTGGAATTTTTACTAAAAGAAGATATGAGGAGGATGAAGAGAAAGTCAAGCAAGAGAAAGAGAAAGGATGTTCTAAGCCAATGTTCGGAAGAATTTTATATGTGCAACCACATTACCCTAGACACTGGGATTAGCTCGTAGTTTGTGGTCTTTAGCCGGGGCTGCTCGTACTCTCTAAAGGGGAGAAATCCCCTGAAATCCGGACTGCCATGGGCAATGTGCTGGTGTAACAATTGGGTCTCTCGCGGACGGTATGCTTTTAGGTAGTACGGATGGAAGATTGTCACTATTGCTATCTGCCAGACTTCAGTATGGATATAGGGGTCAGTACGGGAGGAAGGACCAGGGTCGTCGTACCCCATACTCGCACCGGAGAGAACAACCCAAAAGGAAAAGCCGCCGTTGCTAGGGATGGACAAATGAAAGGTTTAAGTTTGATTCTCTGAACTCCTGTCTACCGTGTGTAGCAGGCCGTGGTTTTATCCCGGCGGATGTATTGATTCTTGTGGGTAAAGTGCACAAACTCTGCAGAGTCTAATCTATTCGAATAGCCATGTCCACGGTCAAGGACGGTTGGAATGGCAAGTGCTAGGAGGACCCTTCGGATTATGTTGAGATGAATTAATGCATGTGACTTGGTCACGAGGAAAGATAAGAATGAGTTTGGTTTTGACTAGAGATGGTCGAAGACGTTTAAAAAGGGTTTTACAATAAAACTGTTTTAAAATCTTTTTAACAAGGATGTGGAGATGTCCAGATTTTCAAAAAGGATACATATTTTCTAAAAACTCTTTTTCAACAAAGATATAGAGATGACATTGTAGATTTTCTTCAGAAAACAACCTAGTGTAGAGCTATCTCACCAAAGCCAATTATGCATTATCTTCTTACCTTTGTCTCGGTGGTTTGCGAGTACATTCAAAGTACTCATCGGCATTGTCCCTGGCTATTTACTTAGCTAGATTGCAGATGTTAAGAATGAACGAAGGTGCTGACGTCTATGCGACCTAGGCCATCTTCCCAGTCAGTTTCCTATAGGTTAAGGCGCGGGATCT
Source organism: Avena atlantica (assembly GCA_910589765.1). Classification (NCBI taxonomy): domain Eukaryota; kingdom Viridiplantae; phylum Streptophyta; class Magnoliopsida; order Poales; family Poaceae; genus Avena; species Avena atlantica. The sequence goes on from OU342736.1 coordinate 458,593,523, forward strand.
GCACTGAAGACTTCCGCTACTTGTGTTGTATTTGCCATAATGGCCCTCCTATAAGTTTTTTACTAGTTAATATATAGATGATGAGATGATACTAGTCGGTTATGCTCATGGCTCACTGATCATGGGATCATGAATTGTATGCATAACGGGTATTCTCGGACCATAAATCCGGGGTGCCACAGTGGGCAAGCCAAAAACAGCAGCAACAACTAGAGCAGGAACTAATTTTTTGTGTTTTTTTAATAAAGCAAGCAAACCAAACTAGACTATTTTTTTGGGTTTTTTGGAAAGAGGCAAACGAAACCAAGCAAAAGAAACAAAGCAAACTAAAATCCAAGTAAAGAGAAAGGAAGTGAAGGAATCCCCTTGTGAAGACGTCCTTAGCCTCCCTGGCAACGGCGCCAGAAAACTTTGACGGGGAGGAAAAGGTTGAAGATGTTCTATATATGTCCCCGGCAACGATGCCAGAAAACTTGATGGCGCCCGGTGTTGACGTGGGAGCGCTTCGTTGGAAACCCCAAGAGCAAGGTGTGATGAGCACATCAGCAAGTCTTCCCTCAGTAGAGACCGAGGTTATCGAACCAGAATGAGGAAGGAAATGTCTCAAATGTGTTGCAAGCAACCTGGAAACCTGCACAACACAAACTCAAGACTTTGCCCCAACAAATCAGTGAGGTTGTCAAGCTCACCGGTTTGCTGTAACAAAGGATTAAATGTATGGTGTGGAAGGTAATGGTTTGCAGCAAGTAAACAAGTAACAGTGGAGGATGTATCAATGGTAAAGATTGGACCGGGGTCCATAGTTCACTAGAGGTGCTCTCCTTAGATAAAAAACATGGCATGAAGGGTAAACAAATTACAGCAGTGCAATTGATAGGAACTGAGCAAGGCATAACAATGCAATTACTAGTCAGAAAGATCCTATGAGATTCGATTGGGCAATACAACAAGATACATAGACCGCCATCCAACTGCATCTATGACTAGAAGTCCACCTTCAGGTTATCATCCGAACCCCCTCCAGTATTAAGTTGCAAGCAACAGACAACTGCTTTAAGCAAAGTGTGTAAGGTAAACAGTCCACATGTTCCATGAACAAGAGACCGTTGTTTTTTCCCTAGTAGCAATAGCACATCTACAACCGAAGATATTATTGTCACTTCCCTTGGAAACTAGAGTCGTGAACCCACTATCGAGCATAAATACTCCCTCTTGGAGTCACTAGCAACTACTTGGCCAAGATAGCTACTAACAACCGGTAGCATGCAAGATCACAAACAACACAGACATGATAGAATCATAAAGACAAAACCATTAATCAAACCAAAATAATAATCTCAATATCCATCGGATCCCCGCAAACACAACATGCATGATTACAAATAGATTAGATCTTGATCATGAATGGAGCTCACAAGATCTATACATGAAAGCACAAAGGAGGAGATACAACCATCTAGCTATTACATAGACCCATAGTCCAAGGTGGAACTACTCACGCATCATACCGGAGAGAAGGCCTCCGGGATGATCTCCCCTCCGGTAGGTGCTGGGAAGAACTTCAGATCCCCCCGATCTAGGGACGATGGTGGCGGCGGCTACAGACGGTTTCGTGGAGATTTGATCGGGTGCTTAGGGTTTCTGCATCAAGGGCTTCTTATAGCCGAAGGGGGAGGCCGAGGCGGTGGGCAGGGGCCCCACACCCCTCCTAGGCGCGGGGCAGGGCCCACCCGCGCCTAGGGTGGGTCTGGCCGGCCTCTCCGGCTCCCCTCTGGACTTCTTGTTCCCCACGGGAAGTAATTGACTTTGACGTTTGTCCCGTCCAATTCCGAGAATATTTCTTTACTAACTTTTCTAAAACCAAAAACAGCAGGAAACAGGCATCTGGCACTGTGGCAACTTGTTAATAGGTTAGTAGCAGAAAAAAAGTAAAAAGTACCTCAAAGTGTATACAAGTAAAGCAAAGTAGATACTAAACAAGCATGGAGCATCAAAAATTATAGATACGTTTCCGATGTATCACCTGCTTCCCTCTATGAAGGGACTTTCTTCTACTTCCAAGTTGAGTCAGTAAACATATTCCTCTCTATCTCCAGCAAGCATTTGAGTTGTTGTGTTTAAAGCATTCATATGATGTTTTATTCAATCATGTTCTTTATCTTCCTTGTTTGCACAAGAATCTTATTTAAATGAGTATTAATTTGAAATCCATTATTGTGAAAATCCTTTTATGTTTGAGCAAAGAGTACTCCTATTGTAAACTTATTTACAAAAGCTTTACTTGAAAACTATTTGCCAACTATTCTCTGACCAAGAACAAAGTTTGCCAATCCCAATTATGATTTATCTTTATGCATCTTTATTGTGACTCCTATACTTGTTCCAAGCTAAGTTATATAATGGTGAGTTGCTTTCTTCTATGAGTTGTGTATTGGTAAGTGTGATACTTCTTGTCCATATTCTTTTATCGACACTTCACTCCATAAACCCGTGGACATGTTTACTGAGCTCAGTTTCAGTTGGGGACAAGCAAGGTCTAAGCTTGGGGGAGTTGATACGTCCAATTTGCATCACCATTCTATATCATAATTTGCCTCTATTCATTAATATATTTCATATTAAGAGGTGATACTTATGTATTTTCATCTGTTTTTGCAAGTTGGATGATTCTTGGAGGATGAACTGTCGGAGTTAGGATTCTAATGGAAAAAAGCGATGTTTTGATGCAATTTCGCGAAGATCAGAAAAATACCAGAAAAACTACACAAAACTATATTTTCCCAGAAGACGAAGGAAGGTAGAAGGGGAGGCAGAGTTGGGCCACAGGGGGCCCACACCCACTAGGCACGGACACCCTAGGCCGCGCCTACCACCTCTAGCTCCGCCCTCTCGCCTATATCTTCTCCTCGAAACCCTAATACAGGGGAGCGACCACATAAAGATTCTACCGCCTCTGCAGGGCGGAAAAAACTGAGAAAGAAAGAGCTCTCCGGCAGACATATTTCTGCCGGAGAATTCCTTCACGGAGAGGGGAGATCGTCGCCATCAACACCATCATCAAGCTAGACTTCATCGGGATCATCATGATACGCCCAATTTGCATCACCATTCTATATCATAATTTACCTCTATTCATTGATATTTGTCTTATTGTGAGGTATTACTTATGGCTTTTCATCTATTTATGCATGTTGGATGATTCTTGGAGGATGGACTGCCGGAGTCTGGATTCTTATGGAAAAGAAGGTGTTTCGGTGCAATTTCGCGAAGATCAGAAAAATACCAGAAAAATATGGAAACATATTATTTTACCTGAGGACGAAGGAAGACAGAAGGAGGATCAAAGGGGGGCCACAGGGGGCCCACACCCCCTAGGCGTGGGCCCACCTAAGGTCGCGCCTAGGGCAGGTGTGGCCCACCTGCCCGGCCTCCGACTCTCCCCCTTCTCCTATAACTTCCCTTCGGAACCCTAAGCCTCAGGGGGCGGCCACAGATAGATTTCAGCTGCCTCTGGGGGCGGAAAACACCAAGAGAGAAAGATCTCTCTGGTAGATAGATTTATTCCGAGGGAATTCCTTCCCGGAGAGGGGAGACCATCGCCATCAACACCATCATCAAGCTAGGCTTCATCGGGATCAACATCATCATCATCCACACCATCATCTCCATCAGCACCATCATCACCACTCCGTCTCGCTATAACAATTGTGTTGGATATTGCTTAGTTCATTAGGGGAAACTTTCCCGGTGTTAATTACTATTGTAGTTGATGCTTGTGAGTGGAACCATTGGATTATTGTTTATGTTCAGATTGTTATCCATTACCATATCATCTTTGATCTTGATCCATCTTGTGAGTAGTACGTTGTGTTCTTGAGGACATGGGAGAAGTCATGTTGTTAGTAGTGAATCCGTGATGAGTTATTATTCAATGGTTTAGTATTTAAGTTGTGGTGCTATTCTTCTAGTGGTGTCATGTGAACGTCGACTACATGACAACTCACCATTTATGGGCCTAGGGGGATGCATTGTGTATTTGGCTACTAATCGCGGGGTTGCCGGAGTGACAGAAACCTGAACCCCCGTTATGACACCTTTGCATAAGGGAGTGTAGGATCTCAGAGTTTAAGGCTGTGGTTAGATTTATATCTTAATTACTTTCCTGTAGTTATGGATGTTTGCAGGGGGTTTAATCACAAGTATGTATTAGTCCTAGGAAGGGCGGTATGTTAGCACAGGTTCACCCACACAACACTTATGAACACCAGAGAAGAGTACTCGGCTATTTGCAGCGAAAGCACTTGACGTAATTCCCATGTGTCCTCGAGAACGTTTGGTCCTTATAAGTATTTCCACCGGCTTGTACTTTTCTAAGAAAGGATTGGGCCACTTGCTCCATTTGTTTGTTACTTCTGTTAGTTGCTCTTTGTTTTATTGCCTTATTAGAAAAACACAAAAAATTCATTTACTAAGTATTCACAGGGATTTCCTGCTCCATACCACGGTTCAGCACCTTCTGCTCCTCGTTGGGATCGACACTCCTATTTATCAAAAGTAATACGATACACCCCTTATACTTGTGGGTTATCACATCATCATCCACACCATCATCTCCACCATCACCATCATCTCCACTCCATCCCGCTGTAACAATTGTGTTCAATCTTGCATAGTTCTTAGGGGAAACTTTCCCGGTGTTGATTACTATTGTAATTGATGCTTGTGAGTGGAACCATTGAATTATTTTTTATGTTCAGATTGTTATCCATCATTATATCATATGTGATCTTGATCCACATGATGTCTCGTGAGTTGTTCATTTAGTTCTTGAGGACATGGGAGAAGTCATGTTGTTAGTAGTGGATTTGTGTTGAGATATTATTCAATGGTTTGATATTTAAGTTGTGGTGCTATTCTTCTAGTGGTGTCATGTGAACGTCGACTACATGATACTTCACCATTTATGGGACTAGGGGAATGCATTGTGTATTTGGCTACTAATTGTTGGGTTGCCGGAGTGACAGAAACCTGAACCCCCATTAGGAAACCATTGCACAAGGGAGTGTAGGATCTCAGAGTTTAAGCCTGTGGTTAGATTTATATCTTAATTGCTTTATTGTAGTTGAGGATGCTTGCAAGGGGTTTAATCAACAGTATTTATTAGTCCAAGTAAGGTCGGTACATTAACACAGGTTCACCCACACAACACTTATAAAACCAAAGAAGATTAATCAGCTATATGAAACGAAAGGACTTGACAGTATTCCCATGTGTCCTCGAGAACATTTGGTCCTCATTAGTATTTCAACCGGCTTGTCCTTTGCTAAGAAAGGATTGGGCCACTTGCTGCAATTGTTTGCTATTTTATTTACTTGCACTTTATTTCCTCGCTTTATCAGAAAACCCCTAAAAATCCATTTGATAAGTATTTACATAGACTTCTTGCTCCATACCACTATTCAACACCTTCTGCTCCTCGTTGGGATTGGCACTCCTATTTATCAAAGTACTACGATACAACACTATACTGGTGGGTCATCACCAAACAAAGCATTAAAGGAGAATACCACAATACTATGCTTTTGTATGCTAAAACAACGCATGATTCTTTCAAGGCATATTAAGCAATCCTAATTTTTTGGAACAAGTCATGATACAACAATAATCACTAAGCATAGGGTCAAAACAACATCTAGCATGACATGATAAAGTCTAAGTCACAGTCAAAGCAAGCTCTTCTTGTACTACTAAAGCAAGAGCTTCCTACTCCTTTCCAACACCAATCAACTTATTTGAAGCAACATGGCGAAAACGGGGGTCCAAACTACTTTATTCAAGCAAACTAAGCAAACAAATACCAAAAACGGAAACTAAGACGCTCCAAGAACAACACAACAGTGCATGAAACAATAAAACGAAGTGTCTAGAAAGACCTGAGTTTTTTATTGATGAAGAAGGGGATTCCTTGGGAATCCCCAAGCTTTGACGCTTGTACCTCTTGAATATTCCTTGGGGTGACATGGGGTGGCATCTCCAAGCTTGATCTTTTGTCCATTCTTCAAATCATTACATCATTCTTCCTCTACACCTGCAAATTTTCCTTCATAAAACTTCACACAATCTTCATTAGCAACATTAGTGTATTCAAAAGATAATAGACCTTTGGGTTTTAGTTTTAAAACAGCAAAACTTTCACTAAAGACACAATCTACTGTATCAATTCCCTCAAAAAGTTCAATTTCTAAGCAAGTAGAAACCGATTTTTTAAGACCTTTCGTTGCTCAAAATCAAAAAGTGTTGAACTAATGAAAGTTAGCTAACAACCTGGGGGATTTAGTCAGAAAATTACAGCTCAATCTGACTTACAGATATTTTTACACGAATTTTTACAGTGGAGCACAAAAATCTGTTTTGGGAGAGCAACTCTCCAAATCTTACTTGCCTCTCGTTAGAGGTTATTCTTGGCACAAAAATCAAATAAAAATGATAAGGAGAGGTCATTATAGAAGTAATAACTTCCAAGACTCAAGAAAACTATTGGGTTATCTCCCAAGAAGTACTTTTCTTTAACGCCTTTAAGTTAGGCATAAGAAGCAAGAATCAACTATTTTCAAATGAAGAAGTATTAACATCAAACCTTGCTTTCAAAGGAGGAGAAAAATCAACTTCTATCTCCTCACAAGGAAGTGTTCAATACCTTTCTTCAATGGAAATTGATATTTAATGGTGCCTTCTTTCATATCAATAATGGCACCAACAGTTCTAAGAAAAGGTCTTCCCAAAGTAATAGGACAAGAAGCATTGTATTCAACATCCAAAACATAGAAATCAACAAGGACATAAGAATTGTTAACCATAATAAGAACATAATTAACACTCCCCATGAGTTTATTTTTAGCATTATCATCTAGTGGGACATCGAAATAGCAATCTTCCAAAGGTGGCAAATCAAGAATTTCATAAATCTTTCTAGGCATAATAGAGACACTAGAACCAAGGTCACATGAAGCTTTGAAATCAAAGTCATTCACTTGCATATTAGTAATGGGTTCCCAACTATCTTCTACTTTCCTAGGAATACAGGCTTTGTGTTTCAACTTTTCTTCCTTAATTTTAATAAGATCATATGTAATGTGCTTGGTGAAAGCCACATTCATATCACTAGCATTAGGACTTCTAGCAAGCTTTTGTAGGAACATAATCACTTCAGAAATATTACAACCATTAAGATCAAAATCAAACTTAGCATCACTGGTAGTATACTCATTGGGTTTAGGCATTGTGGTAGGAGTAATAGGGACTTCTTGTGGTTTGGTGGCATCCATAATGGTGGTGGTGATAGTGCACACACTATTGTTTCTAGCAATTTCACCTTCTCTTTCCCACTTAGCATGTAGTTGAGGTAACATCCTAACATTTTCATCAATAGTAACTTGTATGGCATGAGTAGAAGCAAAGGTACTTTCCAAGGTTTCAGGTTTAGCAGCCATTTTATTAATCAAAGAGGACTGTACTTCAGACAAAGATGAAATATTTTTCTCAACATTCAAAAGCTTTTCCTCCACATTTTTGTTGAAAGTGGTTTGTTTACTAATAAAGTCTTTAAGCATGACTTCAAGTTCAGAGGGAGCACTTCTAGTATTGTTGTAGGAGTTTCCAAAGGTATTGCCGTTATTAGGAGGATAAGGCCTATAGTTATTGTTACTACCAAAATTATTCCTATAGGCATTGTTGCTGAAATTGTTGTTTCTAATAAAGTTCACATCAACTTGCTCTTCTTGAGCAACCAAAGAGGCTAAGGGAACATTATTTGGATCAATATGAGCTTTTCCATTAACAAGCATAGCCATGATAACATCAATCTTATCACTCAAAGAGGAGGTTTCTTCAATAGAATTTACCTTCTTACTATGTGGAGCTCTCTCAGTGTGCCATTCAGAATAGTTAACCATCATATTATCAAGGAGCTTTGTTGCAGCACCCAAAGTAATGGTCATAAAGGTACCTCCAGCAGCTGAATCCAACAGATTTCTTGAAGAGAAATTTAACCCTGCATAAAAAGTCTGGATAATCATCCTAGCAGTAAGTCCATGAGTGGGACAATTCTTAACCAAAGATTTCATTCTTTCCCAAGCTTGAGAAACATGTTCATTATCAAGTTGTTTAAATTTCATTATTTCACTTCTCATAGATATAATCTTAGTAGGAGGATAGTATTTTCCAATAAAAGCATCTTTGCACTTAATCCAAGAATCAATACTATTTCTAGGCAAGGATAACAACCATTCTTTAGCTTTTCCTCTCAAGGAGAAAGGAAACAACTTGAGCTTAATAATATATCCATCTACATCCTTATATTTTTGCATCTCACAAAGTTCAACAAAGTTATTTAGGTGGGCATCATCATCATCAGAACTAGCACTAGAAAATTGCTCTTTCATCACAAGATTCAATAAAGAAGGCTTAATTTCATCAAAGGTAGCATCAGGAGCAGGTGTAGCAATAGGTGTACTTAGGAAATCATTGTTGTTTGTGCTAGTGAAGTCACACAACTTGGTGTTCTCAGCAGAGTACATTTTTGCAAAATTGGGGCAAACCAACAACAACAGCAACTAGAGTAGGAACTAATTTTTGTGTGTTTTTTATAAGAGAAAGCAAACCAAACGAAACTAATTTTTTGGAGTTTTTGAAAAAAGATGCAAACAAAACAAAGAAAAATAAACTAAGCAAAACAAAAACAAAGTAAAGAAAAAGTTTGTGAAGGACTCCCCTTGTGAAGCTGTCCTTAGCTTCCCCGGCAACGACGCTAGAAAAAGGCTTGATGCGGCTCAGATCACTGTAGAGCTTCGTTGAGAGACCCGAAGAGGAAGGTATGATGAGTACAGCAAAAAGTTTTTCCCTCGGTAAGAAACCAAGGTTATCGAACCAATAGGAGGAAGGAAAGGACTCAAAGGTGTTGCTAGCAACTGGAAACCTACACAACACAAACTCAAGACTTTGCCCCAATGAACAATGAGGTTGTCACTATCACCGGTTTGCTGAAAACAAAGGATTAACTGTATGGTGAGGAAGGTAATAGTGGCTTGCAGAAAGTAAACATGAATAGTGGAAGATGTATCAATGGTAAAGATTGGACCGGGGTCCATAGTTCACTAGAGGTGTTCTCCTTAATATAAACAACATGGCATGCTGGGTAAACAAATTACAGGGAAATTGACCGGACAGATCAAGGCATAACAATGCAATACTAGACATTCATGATCCTATGAGATTTGATTGGGAAATACAACAAGATATATAGACCGCCATCCAACTGCATCTATGACTAGTAATACACCTTCAGGTTATCATCCGAACCCCCTCCAGTATTAAGTTGCAAGCAATGGATAACTGCTTTAAGCAAAGTGTGTAAGGTAAACAATCCACCTGTTACATGAACAAGAGATCGTTGTTTTCTCCCTAGTAGAAACAACACATCTACAACCTTAGAGATTTCTATCACTTCCCCAGATTAAATAGAGACATGAACCCACTATCGAGCATAAATACTCCCTCTTAGAGTCACTAGCATCTACTTGGCCAAGATAGCTACTAGAAACGAAGAGCATGCAAGATCACAAACAACACAGAAATGATAGAATCAATAAGTGAAAATCATTAACCAATCTGACATAGTAATCTCAATATCCATCGGATCCCCACAAACACAACATGCATGATTACAAATAGATGATCTTGATCATGAACAGAGCTCACAAGATCTAAACATGGTAGCACAAAGGAGGAGAAACAACCATCTAGCTACTACATGGACCCGTAGTCCAAGGTGGAACTACTCACGCATCATACCGGAGGCTGGCATGGTGATGAAGAAGGCCTCCACGATGATCTCTCCCCTCCGGCAGGGTGCTAGGAAGAGCTTTAGACCCCCCCAATCTAGGGACGATGGTGGCGGCGACTATGGACTATTTCGTGGAATATTGATCGGGTCCTTAGGGTTTTGGTATCGGGGGCTTCTTATAGGCGAAGAGCGAGGCCAAGGGGGTGCCCGAGGCGGCCGCACCCCCCAGGTGTGGGCCAGGCCTGGCCGCGCGACTAGGGGGTGTGGCCTCCTCGAGGCCCTCCTCCGTCTCGTCTTCTGGCTCCATGTTCCCCACGGTAAAATATTGACTTTGGCTTTTGTCCCATGCAATTCCGAAAATATTGATTTTCTGCCTTTTCTGGAACCAAAAGAAGAAGAAAACAGGCAACAGGCACTTTGGCATCTTGTTAATAGGTTAGGCCCAGAAAACATATAAAAATACCTCAAAGTGAAGACAAAGCAAAGCAAAGTAGATACTAAAGAAGCATGGAACATCAAAAATTATATATATGTTTACGACGTATCAATTACCTTTAGTGACAGTTGATGGTAAGATCAAAACTAACCCCTGGCTATCCTCCAATACAGGCAGGTTCCTAGAAGCGCAGGCGCTTATGATATTCCAGTTGCTCAATGGTTAATTCACTGGGAGAATCTCACACCCGAAGAAGCTACTTGGGAGGATGCTAAATTCATTCAAGCAACCTTCCCAAATTTCTATCTTGAAGTCTGAAGCTGGTCGGGGAGTATTGTTAGGACCTGGAGCTTTTCCATTCACCTTGGACGGCTATGATGCTCGTGTACCGTTTCCTTGAATCCAACGGCTCATCTTAAACCCATTAAAATAATTTGTATTTGAATTATAAACTGTCTAGGCTATGACGGTTGGTCTATAAAACCATGGAGAGTGGGCGGCTAGGTGGCTCGACAATAAAAAATCCCTAAATTCCCTTTCATGTATCTTTACTGTAGTTCTTTATGAGTGCTGCCGGATTTTCATCGACACGTTCCCGCTTCGTCCGTGAGTTCTTCATCTTGCCTCGACGCGGTGTCGCCATCATTGCACATGTGGATACCGGTGGAGGTGCGACACTTGGAGAACTAGTTCTTCGGAGCCATCTGTGGGATAATACATGTCCTCGCAACTTGCTAAGGCTTGTTGCGGGGATCAACGCACGATCAACCTCGTCATCGACAAACTCTAGTTCAATCAACGAGGGTATGTTTTGTTACCTCACCCTTGCAGTGGATCTTGGTTATGCGCTAGAATTTTTTGTTTTTCGTAGCATGTTCCCTAACACCCCACGATATTGGTATCTAGACTATCTATGAGGGATGGTCTTAGGTAGGTCCTCATATCAATGGGGCGACCAGGTACATTGTCTGCTCACTAGACTCCTCAAGGGGTCTACCAGGGTTATATCTGCCTATATGGAGGTTAATGGAGGTAGTTCTGCTTGAGGGTCGTGTTTACAAGTGGGGTCGTAGAAAAGGGCAGTGATTGTCTTGGATCATCTACTGGGCCCCACACCAAAGGAAGTGTAGACGGGAAAGATTGCCCAGTTGTGCAACAAGGATTTGATCTCTTATGGGTAAAGTAACGCACCTCTATAGAGTGTAAAGAATGTGACATGTTACTCCCTGTTTCGGGAAGGAGCTACTAACGCGGCAAGAAAGGAGATCCATGAAGTTTTGGTAAACCTGTGAAGGCCGACGGACATAGCTTTTCAGAATAAAAGCAATCTTTAAAGAAATATTTACAAAAACCCTACATAACCTATGACCTATAGTTTGTGGTTGTAGATACTGCATCATATACTCCTTTTTAGTGAACTTGATGAGTACACTCGTACTGAACCGTGCCTTCTTAACCCTTGCTAGATTCTAAAGCCAATTAAATACCACATCTACATCAACTTATGTTCAAGGGAATCGTCACCGAAAGCTCAAGTTCTTCAATAGAGTCAACATATACATCAACTGAAGTAAATACGAAGTTTCTGATTAGATAGGAATATAATCTCTAGCCTAGAACCTACTTCTGTAGAACATTGCAATAGCAGCAGATGCAAGCCAGATAGTTTAGATACTAGTATATTAGTATGATATTTATGAGTTGTTATTCCTGATTCTTCTTTGTAAGGAGTTGCGTTCATTCTCTATAACCTAGTGTGTTCTCTGGATCTTTTGTAAAGAGTCGAGTTGTAATCTATAGTCATGCCGTGGACCAGCTATGTTTTTATTGTACCATTCCGAGGGATGTAATACTGGTGGAATGGTGTTTCATTGGTTTATGCCAACAATTATAGTATACTACATCATGCAGTGGTAATCTGAGTCACCATAATAATGAATCCAAAATTTGCGCAAAGGTGTGCCTTGTCATGGTAAACAACATTGCCACGTGAATATTTCATTTTTTGTATAAAAAGGTGATTTTTCATTTTTATAGTGCAAAATCATGAGTTATTTATCAAACATGTACCTAAAATAAGATGCTAAATGTTATCAATGTGCTCTGAAAATAAATTAGATCATATGGGATGGACAATTTCCATATATTTTTTAACTATTTTTCCCATTTAAATGAGCTTCTGTTGATTTTTGGAAATTAATTTGAACTTAACTACAGGTGTGCTATAGTATGATTTTTTTAAATAGTTTAAGGTTGCATAGTGTGGTATCCCCGGATTTATGGTCCGGAAATCCCTTTTATGCATACCACCATGATCCAATGATTAGTGCATCGTGGAGCATAACCGACAGATATCAAAGGATACATCCATTACAACATCGATTACAACAATGTTTACATAAATAAACTTACATAATGCCACTAAGGGCGCAGATACATAATAACAGCGAAACCTCTACTCCCGTGGGACCCAAGTCAAGCCATAACCCAATAGGGTGCCCGACTCGGAGATACGCCCTAGCTCGCATAGACATCAGCTTCTTCCTCGCTCCTCGTTCTTCTGGAAATCTGGCCAAGTTAATAGCCAGGGACAATGCCAGTGAGTACTTTCAATGTACTCGCAAACCACCTTAGAATGATATTAATAAAAAGGAGATCTGCAGTATGGCTATGGTGGTAGGATGGCTCCAGGAGAGGTTCTTTTCTAAAATAGTTCCTCTTGTAGATATATCATCTTCAAGGTTTTATTGAAATACTTTATAAAACATTTTTGGAAACCTTTTGGAAGAGTTTTGTAAAACAATAGGACTAGGTCAACCTACTTCATCTCCCAGGGTCCTCAACTGACCGGGTTATCCTCCTCCATCTCTGGTGTCCCTCGGACCAGCAGGTTTTAGAAAAACACTTTCCTCTCAGAAGTCCTTTTTGGAAAACAAAACCAGCACCGCTCTACAGTAGTTTGTCCAACACATTCATTATCACGGACACGGCTATTCGAATAGATTTACACTCTGCAGAGGTTGTACACTTTACCCACACCAACCGGGTACCCTGTCATGATCTACACCGATCGTGGTTCGAGTAACCGGCCAAGACTCTCCAAATGCCACTCTAGTATAGGCCCTACCCTATGAGTTGTTCCCCTCAACACCGGGACTTCTGGATCTACGGACCAACTGGAATGCCTTCCGACTCCACGAGAAGGGGCACTTTCAATGAGGGGCTCATAGTATCGCCCGACTGCTCCTAGGGGCAGTTCGCAGTTCCTCCAAGTGACTGCCTAGCAGTTCACCCTTTTACGTAAAGGAACCCCAGCATTCAAGTGAGATGATCCCTTATAAGTAGTCGTGATAATTCCCATACCAAAGTAGCAAACTTCAAATCCATCTCCGTCCCATTCTAGAATAATGTGGTTGCACGGGTTAAGTTGTTATAGCTTGCTGCAAAGAACCGGGTGCGTTTTCGCAAACATTTTTCCTCCATCCTTTTTTTAAAAACCAAAACCTTTCTCATTTTTCAAACCTCTCTTGGTGGGTCAAACCTCACCAAGGTTTTCTCATAAATCATTTTATAAACATTTTTCACGAGGTCTTCCTATCCTATTCTTTTTACTTAGGCTAAAACAGGGTCTCCAAATGGGGTTATGGTGTTAAACACCATCTGCCATACTAGGTCAAGTAGGTGTCGACAAGAGGGTTGTACTTACTAGTACAAAAAGGGGTAATGGTTGGGAGGAGCCAAACTGTTGGGGATATACTTTCCGAGTATACCCACAAGACTCGCTGACTAGGGTGGCCCACCAACGGGTTAGAGCATTGTTTCACGGGCGGTCCAGTCAGAGAAAGAGGAGGAGCCAGTTCCGGCTACGTCAAGGCCCAGAAGAGTTACCGACTTAGGCCTGTAGTATTACTTGTAGTCCAAGTTGTATTTAGTTACCGACTCTGTAACGTAGCCGGATAGGTCTCTCCTATAACCCTAGGTCCTGGTGACTATATAAACTAGCCCTATGGGAGCCTTTAGGGCACAACCATAGCAATAACCACAATCACAACTCGCACAGGCGAACCTCTCTTGTAATTTGCTGTAACATCCGGCTTACGCAGATATATTACTAGGTTGCTAGCAGGAGTAGAATCCGATCCCCACAGTCGGATCTAAACCTAGGTAAACTTGCGCTCACCGCTCCTGGAACATCCGACGTCTCACACCCCATCTTCTCAACATCATTAGGACCCCCTATGGCGTACTTGTCGACAATATGATTACACAAACATTCCCACAAATAAACATATTATAGTAAAACCATGCAGTTTTATCAACAAGTATAGAAAACATGCATAAATACAAAAAGTAGGACAATGGTGTATGAGAAAGAAGGTGGCTTTCCTGATGATCAGCAATATGGAAATATGTACTACACAGCGCCGTTATAGCGTATTTGGAAGGCGAACGCTACGCTATATAAAACCTACTCGCTATGACGCTATTCACTTTATAGTGACGCTAAATACGCTATAACCTCATAACGCAATAGCAACGCTAAAAAATCTATGAAAATAGCATCGGCTCATAAGCTCATTCAGCCTATAGATGTAATTTCTTCATGGATTTTTGTGGTGAATACCATGATATTGACCTTGTCATGTTGAATTTGGTGATCATTGTGACCTGGACTTTGTCATTTTGCCGCACTAGTTAATTGGTTTTGCATGTATTACTCTAGAAAAAAATTAGTTGCTAAAATCCCTAGTAATACATGCTATATATGTCAATATTTAATTTTTTATAAACGCTATTTTAAAAATAGCACGCTATTAGCGCGTTATAACTTGCATAGCGTTTGGAGAAGGACCACGCTATTTCTTTTAGCACGCTATTTTTTTCCTTGGTCATATCTCATCCTGGTAGAATTTGTTCTCGGCAATTAATTCCATGTGTATTTCTGCTAATCGGAGGCCGCCGCTATGATTTTAGTTTTTTCTAGGTAACTCAGGTATTTAAATACTATGATCCATGTGCAAAAATGTAGGTTTTATTGAATATATATACATAACTACTCTTATTAAGATGACCATATGTAATTTTGACGGTAGACTTGATATATACAGATTAATCTTATTTATACATCTAAAACAGGTAGCCGAGGAGTAGATATGCCAAAGGTAGTTTGAAACAAATAAGATGTACGGCTGTGGTCGTCAGGAACTATGCCGTCCTTTCGAAGTCCTTGCATTAGCGTGGTAGGCATTGTAGAAAGGAAGTGACGATGTCCAAGGCCGTCGCATCAGTGCCATGCTAGCCATTACATAAAGAAAAGAAAGTGAAGATTTCCAGTTGCCGGCGACACGTCAGTATCAGCCATTACCTTTGTTTTGGCCGATGAGGATTCCTACCTAGAATTTTTTCCTGCTAACCTATGCAATTAGTAATAGTTAAAGGACAATTATAAAAAGTTATTTTATAAATCAAAGTATTACCATGAACATGGATCTTCTTCAAAAGAATAAATAAAACTAAACATGTCCTTCTTGCATCCACTATTTGATTCTGAAGCTCCTAGAGTGACGAGGTCCATGGTGAGAGTGTTGGTGCTAATCTTGTTAGTAGTGTCAAGTTTAGAGTTTAATCATGTTTTATTTAGTAGTTGATTGTAACAGTACCACTTGCGGCATTATGTGCACGGCAAATGTGGTCCAGTGCATGTAGGCAAGTTGGCAGTGAGTTTAGTCGTGAGGATAATTGGATTAGCATGCATGTATGCCCAGCGTGAGACTAGCTCTTGTAGTGTTCGAGTTGGTTAGACTAGGTACATGCATGCTGGCTGGGTCTTCTGGATCAGAGATAGTTTAGTTAGTGGGTTAGGGCATGGAGTTAGTGGCCGGTGTGGCCGTGTGGTATGCAGGTCAGGTACTATTTACTGTCTATTTAAGTCGATCAATGGAATGGAAAAAGTGGCCAGCGGGCAGAGAGAATAATGTAGTGTTTGTGGCTGACAAGGAAGAGAGTCTCGGCAAAGCCTTTGTGGTTCTTCCTTGGTGTAGTGTGCGTGTGTGTTCCTGTTAGTTTTCAGATCTCTTGTGTGTGTTCAAGGAGAGTAGGGAGATTGAGAGGTAGAAGAAGAAGATCAAGAGCTGCATGTGGCAGCTCCATCAGAGAGTATTTCCAAGGATGGGATCATAGCGAAATCGGCAGACGAAACAACAAACGCCTTCTTTTATGTGTAAGCAACAGACAAGGTAGAAGATGCAATGTAGTTACATGTTGACACTATGGTTTAGAATTCTTCTAGATCTGTATCACAAAGAAGCTGCAATGTGGTTTAGCTAATCAAAACAATAGCACCTAAGGCTTTTAGTTAGCAAATTAGGTTATTTATAAGAACATATCAAAACTATTATGACTTAGATCTTATTGTTGGTATTTTCTTAAAGAAAGATCATAATGAAATAATTAGTTTATATGATGCAGAAACATGATATAAGGTCATGTAGATGATCGGATGTATGCACTTTGTAAGACTCACATATAAATTGAGTGAAGTCATGTAATTGAATATATTTTTAATTATGACATGAAGTGATTTCACTTCTTGACAGACATGTCCATTAGTCATTGTTATTTCACATTTTTTGTATACACACATGTTTATCACAATATGACAGTGCATGGGAAAATAACTATCTAAAGACAATACTACACTGGATGGAGCTATTAAATATATGTACGCCATGTCATGGTGCATGCATGAGAAAATAATTATTTAAGGTATTCTCCAAGCTCACACTCTTGCATTTGAGATTTCCATGTAGTTTCTATTTAGTACTCTTCTACCATTATATTCAGTTCAAGTTCTTTCGTGGCTTGGTTGTTTCTTTGTATATAATGGATTCTCAGTACATCATTTTCTATGTATAAGAGAAGACTACAAATTATAAGTTTCAAGCCTGCGCGTTAATTCCAAGAGGACGGAGGGGCTGGAAAAGACTATATTATTATCAGATAAAAATGAGTTGGAGCAAGTTACAAGGGAGCAAGGTGCACAAGTTGTCTCTACCTTACCTTTTGTGATAAAATGAACTTATATTGAAAGAAGATCCCACCTGTCCACTTCTAATTGTGTTTTACATTTCCAAACATATCAATGTCGAACAAATGTCATGGCTTAAGGCTAATGTTGATACAGATTTCTCAAACCAAGACTTTCGTCTACATAACATAGCTTAGAGATAATATCTAACAAACAAGAGAACTGCTTATTCCACATTTTTTTATACATAAAGGAATTATTGAGATTTCATCTGCTTTTCACCATTTTAACATACAGATAGTGCAATATAGCAGTACACTGAATGGACCCATTAAATATTGGAAAAATAATTTTTCTATGGTATGATTTGTGCTCATACTCCAAACTTGAGATTTTCGCATGCAGTTTAAATTTAATGCTCTTCTACCATGCTTCTTTGTTTCAAGTGTACTTTGATTTGGTTGGAGGCACTGGAAGAGCTAAATTAAATATATCATCTTGTATTCTTTTTTTTTTGCCTTAGTTGTAAGTATGTATTTAAAGACTCCCTACACAATAATTCTTACGTAAGACCAGGTGACTATAGTGATGAAAAATACAATCTTTTATAAGTATACTTACTCTTAGAGATTTTGAGCCTTCACGTGGATTAATCACACAAAGACAAAGGCTGTGGCGCTGGCTGTTGGATATAACCACGATGAATCTTTAGGCAGGCACCCTACCTCACAGATAAAGCTGTGGAAGATTGTAAGATGATATTTGGTGGTTATAGTATGTTCAAGGACGCCATTGAAATATTTTTTCTTATATTACTAATACTTTATCCTTCCTGAAATGTATAACATATAAAAATCTTCCTAAAATGTATGACATATAAATTGTGTTAAAATCTAATATCCTTTAAATTTCCACCAAGTCTACAAGAAAATAACGACATCATAGGTACCAAAGTAGTTTCCCGACATGATTTTTGTAGTGTGCATATTTGATATTAAAGATATTAATTAACGTAGTTTTGTGTCTCCCAGAATAGCTTGCACATGCAGGTGCACGGGTTAATGACTAGTTTTATCAATTACCATTGATTTATAGTGATTTTCCTAGTGTTTAAAACTCTAGTTTTAGTAGATAATTCACCAGAAATTTTCTGGAGTTCCAAAAATCATTTCCTTGGATGGTTAGGTAGGGTTTACTGGACTGATTTACTAAGAGTTGGAATCACATAAATATAATTACCAGAATGCCCTCAGGAAATTCCCAAAAGCAGTACTAGAGGAAATTTGTCTTTTTAACCAGATTTATTCTACAGGAGATTTCGACATGAATACAAAGGAAAATGTTAGGTATTTATAATATATTTCTGCAGAAATTGGAATCACTCTTTTTGGAGAAGCAGAACTACTGTGATGAATTTATTGGTGAATAAATAATGCACAAAAATGTTTAATTCACCAAAATTCAATAAAGGCTAAATAAATTATGGTATTCTGGTATTTGAGGGATATGGGTAGACATGTCCAATGGGATTTCAAATTAGGTCATTAACATTTATGGTTTGACCTAGAGAAATTAGTGAAGGCATAAATCTAGTGTTTTTGTTATTTTTAGTAGGAGCAAACCAGGATGCAAGTGAGGGTGGGGCCAAGTAGTCATGCAGGGTATACTAGATACCTTTCAGGACTCCAAGGTTTTAAGTCATTTGGAGGTCTAGAACTACATGTAGGATTTAATAAGTGTTTTAGATACTTTGTGGCAAGTGATTTAATATACTCCTCCGTCCCAAAATAGATGTCTCAAATTTATCAAAATTTGGATGAATCTAGACACTATTTAGTATCTAGGTTCATCCAAAATTTGAAAAACCTAAGACATCTATTCTTGGACGGAGGGAGTAATTAATCTGTTCATACTCTAAGCCATCCAAGGGTACCTCAGGTTTGGGAAAACATGTAGGTATCTAGGAGATTTTAGATATAGGCATTTTGGGTGGTTTTCCATTTTCATATCTAATTAAACCTAGTAGGTAAACTAACAGATCCGAGAAAAAGGATAAAGGAATAGGGGTTCCTAGGCCAGATCCAGATGAAGAAGGGCCGCAGGGGGGAATTTGGCCCACCCGGAGTGGCTGCGCATGAGGAATGGCCGGCTGCCGGCCTGGTGGTGCCGACCCGTTAGCGGGACCAAGGGTGAAGGGGTATGGAAAGGCAGGAGCCGTTCGATTAGATTAAGATTGATGCCCCCGGGCCATCTTCCTCCTCGCGACGGTGCACGGGAGAGGGAACCCTAGGCAGGGAGCGGGGAGGCACGGGGTGGCTTACCGTGGGCTCGCCGACGGCTGGGAGGGGGTGGAGCAGACATGGCGCGCCCTGGTGATTCCAACGAGGGGCGACATGACGGGTTTCCACGTCAGGAGGGAGCTCGCGCACGGGCACCGGCGACGACGGCTTCAGGCCTTGTCAGGAGAGCTTGTAGAGATAGTCCTGGACAAGGAGAAGGGCATGGTTAGCTGCAGGGAGAGAAGGGAAGCACGTCAGTGTGAAATTCAGGGGAGAGGAGCTCGGGGGAGGGACCTACACTCGGGTTTCGAGGGATGGCCAAATCTCCTTCTTCTTCGACTCTTAGACAGGATAGGGCATGGGAGGGTACGTGGATCTCAGGAGGGGTAGATCAGGGGTGTGGGATTGTGGTGAGGCCACATGCAAGTGGAAAGGAGCAGGGGAGGGAGGGGATTTGCTCAAGTTCTTATCAAGTCCGAGGATATCTTCCCCTTCTTCTCTCGGCTAAACCAGAGCAAGGGGAGGGAGATGGGGCCTGAGGGAGGTAAGTGGGATTTTTTGGGTGCAAATGAAACAGAGGGGGAAGTGCTGGGGCTTGGAGCTTAAATACCAAAGAGGGTAGGTCTACAATGGACTATGTCCATGAGAGACAAGAGGAGGAGTGAAAATAGGGAGGGGTCAGTTCCTGTGGGTGTCGGGGTGGTTTGTGGTCGTGGTATGGGAAGGTGAGAGAGAGTGATGGCAAGATATTACAAAGGGGGAAAGACTAGATATTTATGTGGGTGTATCCTCCTCCTTCCAAGCACTAGGGACAAAAGGGAAGGGTTTGCTACTGTGCCTACAGTGCTAGCTCGACCAGGGGAGGATGTAGTGTGTTGTCTAAGTTTGGTTGACCTGCTTGGTGATGGTTTGGTGGGTTTGGGGAGTATGAACTTGAATGATTTCAAATATTGACCATCAAGAGCATTGTGAAGTACATCTAGAAACTTGACCTAAGAAAGATGGTAAAAAGGTACTGGTAGATGGATGGGGTCATGATACCTCCATAGGATTTATTTGGGAATTTTACAAATATTAAAAGTCAACTTAATCTCATTTATTCAAAAAGTGCAGAAGTAGTTTCTAGAAGATCATTTGATATACTCACATTGGACATGGTTGGTTTGTGATGTGTGATGGTCCTAAATACCATAATACACCTTGGGGAATTTTATTGGGATTTATTGATATGGAAAAGTATTTTTAAAGAATTATTTCTTGTTTCTGCCATTTAAGAAAAGGGGAAAAATAAATAATATAGGATCTCAAAACTATATATTTTTGGGTTGGGAATATGAGGTAGGATATATAAGCATCAAATGTATCTTTACTTGGCCATGTGGTTTGGAGAAAGGCAAACTTGTCTTTGTAGACAAGGTTTTGGAGGTTTTGCAAAACAATGGAAATAGATGGTTTAATAATCCAAATAATTAGGGGAATTATTTGGGGATGCTTATATCCAAGTTAGATGACGTATACTTGGAGTGTCTAACAAGATCACCTTGGGTATTGACAAACAAAATGGATTTTTGGAAGAAAAGATGGATTTTGAGGATCTAGGGCATTTATATTTTTATACCACCTAAACAAGGTTGGATTGGTGAGCTCAAAGATCACCTTGGTACAAGGGTTATATGGATGTTTAGAACATGTCATATATATTACCATGGAAGTAATAGTTGGTCTTAGATGTATTTGAGGTGATATAGAAGAGATGACAAACTTTGTTGAAAACAAGGTTGCCATAGCAGGGTTATCGTGATGCCTCATAAACCATGAGGGTTTAAGAAACACAGGGCTCCAATGGAAACAAGTGAAGGATGTATTGAAATAACATGGTTAGTAGATCATAACCATGTAAAGAGTTGGTCAAGGGGTGATAGCATATGGATATGAGCTTCTGCCAAAGTAGGCATGTTGACTAGATTTGCAGAAAAGATTGTCATGATGTCTACAAAACCATCATGGATGAGTGGGAGACAAAAAAGGCTTATCCAAAGGCAAGAGTGGGCTTTGGTAGTACTAATTATGTACTACAAGATGGTTCAATTACATTCTCAAGACTGCACATAGGTTAGAATAGGTATAGCTCCAAAGATTAAATCTTGATAAGAATTCCAGACTTGCATTTTGGCAGATTTAGGGTTGTAGACTAGATTACAAGTGTAGATGATTTTGAGAGAAGTCTAGGTTGCAAACTCATGATCAAGGAGATGATTTTGAAGTGCAAACTAATTAGATATGATCCATGCTTAGATTTGGCCTTTGATGAATTGGTTGCTAATATAGAGGATTAATTCAGAGGTGATATGGTGAAGGGGGATTAGGAGATCACATGAGTGACTTAAGATAGATCCAGATTTGGATGCTTATTTGGAGATTGATGATATCAAACATGGATTGGATCCTAAGGGATGAGCTACTAGGTTAGCTCACTCTGGATCCTATGCACACAATACAGTCAGCAGATCAAGGCAACAGATCAAGGCAATTCATCTAATCAATCTTATCAACTATTACTAAGGTTACCATCAAGTCTAACTTGAGGTAAGCATGTGTATTTTGAAGATATTGCATTTTGAAGTAAGGTAAGGACCTCTTGGTATTTCTACTTGTTGCCTGTCAAAACCCACCGGCGAGCAGCGACGAGCAACACGAAGAGCCGGGAGGCTCCCAGAACTGCTGGTGGGCCCTGGTCCCTCGGGCAACGGCCCGCAAAACTCCGGCACACGTCCTGGCTTGGTTCGAGGGCGTGCCACCTGACCTATACCTGGTCAGGAAGGTGAAGGGTTGCTTCTATTGGTTTCCTGCATGGTGAACAAGTATACGTAAAATTCGAGCCGTGACCGGCTCCCAGGTTTCCCTGTGAATCGGCTCCTAGAGCCGATTAACCCATGGTTCTGCATTAGATTTACGATAACATGGGGTTTTGCTTCATCAATACAAGTTAAATCGATCTACGACAGTTTAACGTTTTCACTACATGATTGGAACGTCCTACACGTAACTGAGCCTGGTAGATACGAAAGATGATGGGAAACTAACCCTAGAGAAGGCCTAAAAACCAACGTAAAGTCAATTCCCGGAACAACTCCTCTCGGATTAGTAAACCATATCTTGCATACTACTGGATCGTTCAATCCGTTTGCAAGGCCTGATCATGTAGATATCAAACTAAGCCTTGGAGAACAAGGCTCAACTATAACAGATCAAATTGACTTAAATAAAGATCAAGCAAGATGCCACCCTTACACCCGGGAAAAGGTGTAAAGGCGAAAGATAACTAGAGGCAGCATAACTAAACAATCATAGCAAAAAGGTACCGATGCTAGCCTACACAAATCTGTGATAATAGTACTACTCGCCATCAACAAGGCTTCAGTACGAGTAACACCAAATAACGCATAAGTAGATACTAGATGCGATCTAGGCAGCATGGCACTTACCCGAGAAAAACCCTAGAAACAAGGGGTGGCGATGCGCCGAGATTGTGTTTGTTGTGAACGTGATTGTCCTCTTTTTCTCGATAACCTTAGGTACATATTTATAGTCCGGAGACTTTCTATCTTTGGAATAACTCTACAACTCTATCTCCTACCTAAACCGAAACGTAATCTATTACAATATAAGATACACGGGCAATTTAGCCCAAATCAACGTACGAGGCCGATTCAACAACACGTTGCATATACGTATCTTCTAAGCCCATCTTGATCACGGCCCATCTCCTCCTTTGGCCAAAATATGGCGATAACACATGCCCCCTGGTTTTGGCAATAATAATTCCAAAACCACTCTGTTTTTCCTTCTCCTCCCCTTTTTTTTGTATCGGGTTACGCGTTGCCAGAATGCGTTGCAGAACAGGATCGTCACGCCACTCCCTCATCATGATGCCCTGTCTTCTCCACTTCTCCGCAGTGCATGATTTGACAATTTAGGCAGTACATTCTGGGAAACCGCTATAGCATTGAACCGTCTCCTACTATTCCCTTATTTAAATTCATCTAAGCAGTTTGCAGTCCCCATCTTCCTCCAGCAGCCAAAAAAACCCTTCTTCCTCCGCCGAAAAAACCCTCTTTCTCCGCCATGGCCTCCTCTGCTTCATCTGGCCTGTCCTCCCAAGCCTCCAATACAATGAGCGACCGGGAGCCGACGCCAGAGCACCCGCCGACGGCGGCGTACAACACTCTCGCCCCACAATGGTGGGACGAGAGGGATTGGGATTTCGCCACCTGGTCCGAGGACGACGAGTCCTTGACCGATGGCGAGGAGGACCTGCAGTTCCTTGCCGATGGGGAACTGGAGGCGGACAGCACCGACGACGCCATGTCCTGGGACGGCATCGACTCCTCCGACGAGGAGGAGGAAGCGGAGGAGGACACCTCCTCCGAGGAGTACCAGCCGGTGAAGTACTTCCGCGCCGGGTCCAGCGAGGACACCGAAGACGACGACGAGGACGAGGAGGCCCCCGCTGGCATCTGGATCAGCAGCAGCGAAGACGACGCCGGCAGCAGCGCTGATGACAGCGAACAAGACGACGGCGAAGACAGCGGCGACGACCTCGGCCTCTAGATTAGGAATTAGTAGTAGTAGTAGTAGTAGATTTCCTTTTGTAAGCAATCATCTCCTTTTGTAAGCGATCAGCTCCACTGTAAATAATCGTCTTTTGAATGAACGAAGATTGCTTTTCCAACTCGAAGATTGCTTTTCCGACCCAATTTCGCCGATAGTCACATAGGTCGATGTTCCAGAAGCCGATAGCAACGCATCGGCTTTTACCCTGCTGCGCCCATACAGTCAACCAAGTCACAGCCCAAAGAGCCGATGGTAAAACATCGGCTTTCCCAGAAACGTTGACAAGGTCAAGTTCGGTCGCATACTTAGACAAATCTGAGCGGCCACTTTCCAGTTTCAAACGGTAACCTGCGACCCTCTTCAAAAAGGGCGACCCAGATCTCCAATTGCTCATCGACCAAATCGAGCTCACAGCGACAAGACTCCTCGATCCCCAATTGCACAGATCCATCTCCGCCGGCAAACTAGATGGCGGAATCGTCCAACACCAACCCAGAGGTCTCCGGTCTGAAGGTATGCCTACTCCCCGCAGTCTGAACGCGATGCTAGAATTAATGGCGAACACCTGAATTAATGCCTTATTCCATTATTAAATTTTCTAGGTTTCAGACATTCTGCTGCCACATCCTTCTCTCCCAAATTCTCTCTGCCTTGGCCCTCGTACAGCATCTAGTCCTGCCCATCTGATTTCTTGCGAAGCAAACCGAATCCCCTTCGTAAGCCAAGACCTAGATTTGAACTCTTGGGCCGACTGCTTGCGAGCCTGGCCTAATCCCCCTGAACAATGGGTCTCTTGGTTCAGCAGGGTAGCTAGAGCTTACCAATCCCAATGGGAAACCACGGGAATAGCCGATGCCTTGCATTTGTCCTTGTCTCCTCTTGAAAAACACGAAAATCTTCTCAAAACCATCGGCTACTTCTGGTCTGATGCTCTGAACTGCTTCATGTTCGGCCATGGCCCTATGTCACCAACTCTATTAGACGTGGTGATGATTACTGGTCTGGATGTTACATCACCCAGCCCCTCTGCTTTTAAACTAACCAAAGTCCCCTACAAACTGTCTTCTAAAACAGACTGCACAAACTGGGGTGCCTACCTCCAACGCCATATGAAAACAAAGGGCCCTGTCACAGAGAAAGAACACACAGCCTTTCTCAACTTCTGGCTAGAACATTTCATATTCTGTGGCCCTTCCCTTGCTCCAACCAAGAATTATCTTTCCTTAGCCCACGAACTGGCCAAAGGCACTCAACTCGGCATCGGCAAACTGTTCCTTGGAGAGGTCTATCGATATCTCCAATTGATGTCTGTCAAGCTGTTCTCAGGCATAGCAGTCAAAACAGGTGGTCCTTGGTGGTTCATTCAACTATGGGCTCAGCTGTATTTTCAAAACCACATCCCAAACTTCCCCCTTTTGGCGAGTTGCACCTTTCCGGATGTCAAAGGGAAGCAGATCCGATGCACCAGCTATGCCCAAGCTTTGTATAGACTGCCAGGCAGCAAACTATCCCCTCAGGAAGCATCTAGGTGGTTCAGTATTTTCTTCCAAGGCCTGGATAATCCTATCTTCTTTCCTTACACGGCAGAATCGGAACATTTTGAAAATCCTATCTCCTTCAGGCTAGATAGCTTTGCCGATGACACTAGCACTCGACAGCTCTTTTCCATCGTGATCCGTCCCTGTTTCCTTCCAGTTGGCATGAGTACATCCAACAGAATAATCAAACCTGGGTATGAGTTCTACCAGCCGGTCGTAGTGGCTCGGCAATTTGTCCTTGGACAAGTACCTCCCCACTTCTTTCTCCACCATCTCACAGAGAGCAGAGCCGACCTGCCTGATCCTCTCACCGGCCAAAGGTGTTATTCCTTTTTTGACCCTCTGACCATCCCAATTCCTAACGACCTCACCTTCGCCTCATCAACCGATGGCTTTGAAGACTGGTGGTCGATGTGGAAGACTCACGCCTTCAGGAGAGCTCTGGGACCGTTGCTGAAACAGCTCGATGCTGACTATGACATCCCCGTGGAACAGGTACCACTACTTGTAAATTTTTTGATGCAGCTCACAAATGACTCTTCTACTAACCCACTCTTTCTCTATGCAGCAACAAGATGGCCCTGAACCTACGCACGGTGATGGCTCCCTCTTCGAGTTCTTTCCGCCAGATCCTGTAGTTCTTTTCTGCAAAAACTCGCCACCTTTGAAAAAGGTCATAATGCAGAACCAGCCGATCACACCACAATCGGCTTCCAAGAACCAAGCAACTCCTAAGTCAGCTGCCCCTCGAGTTCCAACTAAAACAAGAACGATGGTGAGGAAGGTAGCTGCCAGGAAGACCTTGAGGCGCCGGAGCCCTTCTCCAGAAAGCTCGCATGTACGCTGATCCATGCCTTGGTTAATCTCTCTCATTCTTTCATTCTTGCAGACATGCTCGTGTTTACTAGCTCTCCCTCTCTTGCAGGCTTCCGTCGAAGACTCCTCCCACGAGGACACACAACCCAATCAAGGAGAATCGAGCTCAACAGACTCTGAGAGGACTGCCACACCAAACCAGCCGGATGTGCCACCATCGGCTTCCAGGAAAAGGCCGGTTCCTGAACCTGCTGCCCCCCGAGCACCAGTCGAGGCGGGGCCAGCTGTGGGTCCCAAGAGAGCTCGTAAAAGACCGCAAGCTTCTTCGTCGAGCCAGGAGGTTTCGAAAATCATCATCCTTCATGCTCTTACCACTTACTTCCTTTTATCTGCCGATTCATCATCATTTACATCGGCTAATCACCTTTCATGCAGACAACCGATGCTTCTAGTGGGAAGGCCGGGGCCGCGCCGATGCCTTTAGCCAAACCAGACCTGGCAATCCCCGAAAATGCAGATGAAACGGCTACCACTTTGGCAACGCCCCCAGCAACCACACACAAGCCGATTGCCTCGTCATCTGCTATCCCCTCGGTCTTAGGAGAGGTATGTTAACTTCTTTCGGCTTATTCTTCCCCGTTGGACGCACACTGACGCCTTTTCGGGCTGCCAGGGTTGTGACATTTCAGGCTTGCTGACGTTCGACCCTGAATCCATCGAACCAACTCCCTCTGTCGCCACCGATGAACCACAAGCCAGGGCTGTTCTACCTCAATTCCAACGTCTTAGAGCCTTGCTGTCCTCCCCGATCGAGGAGTTGATCGAGGGTTCTGAAGAGGTGAAGAGCGTTCTTGCCGAAATCAAGGACCAACTCCCAGTAGCATTGCAGGTGAAGCTTTGGCCCGTCGTAACTCTGTCCTTCTACGGGTCAAGGGTGAAGCTAGCTCGTGAAAGGATCAACCTGCGTCGTGCCCAACTTCCGCTGAAGGCCAATATCGCAGACAGATGTCAGCAGCTCAACGAGAAAAAGGCGTCTCTGGATGCCAAAACTGACACCTCCGTCAGTACCGCCGATCTCGCCTCCTTAAAAAGGGAGTTGGAAGATCTTGAAGAAAAGGTCCGGGCGACTAAACAGCTCATTCGTGACAAGGAAGCATCCATCGCCCGCTCCCAAGACGAAGCAGAAGGCCTCAGAGCTCAACTGAAGACTGATCTGGCAGAGATACGTGCCCTGAACAAGCAGCTAGTGACGGGCAAGGACAAGGATGACGAAGCCGAGATCGCCGAGGTGGACCGTGTCCGTGCTGACGCCCTCCACGCCTTCGAGGCATTTCTTCAGTAGCTCGTTTATGTAAACTGGCATCTGCTTGTAACAGTTTGAACTTCTAGAGTCGATGACTGTGCATCGGCTGTATATTTTTATTGGCCGATTTCATGTATCGGCCCCCATCTCTCACTGTCCATCATCCCACCTGCTTGGGAAATATATATATTTTTTTTTTATTGGCCGATTTCGTGTATCGGCCCCCGTATCTCACTGCCCATCATCCCACATGCTTGGGAAATATTTCTTGAGATGTTGACCGTTAACAGCCACTGGGAATTTCACGCCATCGAGCTCCTCCAGCATGTACGCGTTCCCTCTTAAAACTTGGTCGACCCTGTATGGACCGTGCCAATTTGGAGACCATTTACCATATGCTGCATCCTTAGTCCCTAATGGCAACACAGCTTCCCATACCAGATCGCCGACGTGGAACTCCTTTGGTCTCACTTTCTTGTTATATGCACGAGCTACCTTGGCCTTGTTCTCTTTGATTTTCTCAAGCGACCACAGCCTAAGCTCAGTCAAATCCTCAACACTGTCACTCATCAGGGCCGCATATTCTTCAGTTTTTAGATCGTTCTGAAAAGTGACACGTCTCGATCCAACCATAATTTCCCAGGGCAATACGGCTTCTTGTCCATAGACTAAATGGTATGGCGAGGTTTTTATCGCTCCATGACATGACATGCGGTAAGCCCATAAAGCCTCTGACAAAACCTCGTGCCAACGCCTAGGGTGCTCGTCGATCTTCCTCTTGATCAACTTGATAAGGCTCTGGTTGGATGCTTCAGCTTGCCTATTTGCTTGAGCATAGTATGGAGACGATCGAATCAGCTTAATCCCTGTGTCCTCACAAAACTTTCTAAACTCGTGAGAAACGAAGACCGAACCTCCATCGGTCGTGATAGTCTGGGGAATCCCGAATCTATGAATGACATGTTCTTTCACAAACTCGATAACGTCCTTCGAGCTCACTGACTTCATAGGGACGGCTTCCACCCATTTAGTGAAATAATCCGTAATTGCCAAAATCCACATGTGGCCTTTGCTTGATGGAGGATTGATCTTGCCAATCATATCCATGCCCCAACCCCGGAATGGCCAAGGTTTGATGATGGGGTTCATTGCTGACGCGGGTACCATCTGAATTTTCCCAAATTTCTGACATGCTTGACATCCTCTGTAGTACTTGAAACAGTCCTCGAGCATGGTGGGCCAATAAAACCCTGATCGCCTGATCAACCATTTCATCTTGTGAGCCGATTGGTGAGTTCCACAGGCGCCTTCGTGTACCTCGTGTAGGAGCCGATTGGCCTCGGCTGTCCCCAGACATTTGAGCAATAACCCCTCCAGAGTCCTGTAAAACATGTCGTCCCCAATGAGCACATACTTCATGGCCTTGTACCTTATCCGTTTAGGTGCCCAAGTCGAATCCTTCAAGTAATTGAAGATATCGGCTCTCCAGTCGTCTGCGTCCAGGAATTGTACCTGAACATCGGCTCCCTCTGCTACGTCCTTGTAGCCTGAAGCCATTTGTGCAAGATCATTCGCCTCGGTATTCTGCGATCGCGGGATCCAGGTGAAGTTTATGTACCGGAACTGTGCCATCAGCTCACGGCATTGCAGCCATAATGGGAAGAGCGACTCGCTCTCACACTTGTATTCCTCCGTGAGTTGAGAAATCACCAACTTGGAGTCTCCAAAAATTTCCACTGCTTCTGCTCCAGCTTCGATGAGCAACTCCATTCCCTTGCGTATCGCCTCATACTCAGCGACGTTGTTGGTGCGAGGGGCAGATAACCTGATGGAGAAGGAAAATGTTGCCCCCCGGGGCGACACGAGTAGCATGCCGATGACGCACCCATCGTCACAAACTGATCCATCAAAAAACATAGCCCACGCTCGTATAGACAGTGCTGCTATGTTAGTGTTGATCCTTTCCGCGATAAGGTCGGCCAATGCCTGTCCCTTAACTGCTTTCGCGGGTTGATACCGGATGTCAAACTCCGATAATGCAAACATCCATTTTCCCAGTCGGCCTTTCAACATAGGAGCCGACAACATGTGCTTTATGACATCTGATTTGCATATGATGACAATCTCCGCTGATAGCAAAATGTGGCGCAGCTTGGTGCAGGTGAAAAACAGGCAGAGGCACAACTTGTCAATCTCAGGATACCTTATCTCTGCATCCAGCATCCTTCTGCTGATGTAAAACACTACTCGCTCCAGGCCATCGTAAACTTGCACCACCACTGAGGCGATGGACGTGTCAGCTACTGACAAGTAAATGTAGAATGGCCTGTCTGGCTAGGGTGGAACCAACACTGGCGGCTTTGTTAAATATTCTTTGATTTCGTCGAAGGCTCGTTGTTGTTCTGTTCCCCAGCGGAACTCCTCATCAGATTTAATTTTTACCAGTCCCATGAACGGCTCTATCCTTCCGGACAGATTGGAGATGAATCTTCTGACGAAGTTGATCTTGCCGATGAGAGACTGCAGTTCTTTCTTCGTGGTAGGTGGCTTCATTGTTCGCACTGCCTCTTGACTTTTCAGGCCGATCTCAATTCCGCGTTCATGGACCAAGAAACCCAAGAACTGACCGGCCGTTACACCGAAGGCACACTTCTTTGGATTCATCCGTAGGCCGAATTTTCTTGTTCGGTCCAGGACGCGCTGTAGATCGCCCAAGTGTCCTTCTACTGAGGCAGACTTGACCACTACGTCATCGATATAAATTTCCACCAGCTTGCCGATCAGATCATGGAAAATGTAATTCATGGCTCTTTGGTACGTGGCGCCGGCATTCTTCAGTCCAAACGTCATGACTACGTATTCAAACAACCCCACCGAGCCTGGTACTCTGAATGCAGTCTTGTGTATGTCTTCTGGAGCCATAAAAATTTGGTTGTAACCGGCATTGCCATCCATGAAGCTCAAGATCTTATGACCAGCCGCTGCGTTGATTAACGTTTCTGCCACCGTCATCGGATACTCATCCTTTGGGGTAGCTCTATTGAGATCCCGAAAATATATGGCAACACGCCAGCGGCCATCCTTTTTCTCTACAGGTACGATACTAGAAATCCACTCAGCATACCTGCATGGCCTGATTAACTTGGCTGTCAACATTTTCTCGACCTCTTTCTTGACTTTTTCCAAAATTTCGGCCTTCATCTGTCGTGCTCGCTGCTGGAATGGCCGAAATCCTTTTTTAAGCGGGAGTCGATGCTCAATGATGCTCCTGTCTAATCCAGGCATCTCTGTATAGTCCCAGGCGAAGTAGTCTGGATATTATTTCAACAGAGCTATCATCGGACCCCGCAGACTCGGATCTAACTTCTTGCTGATAAATGTTGGTCGTGGCTTATCCCCAGGACCGATGTCGATTTCCTCTAGTTCATCAGCGGATGTAAACCCATACCCTAGCTTTCCATCACCTGTTAAATCGATGCTAAACACAGGGCAAGCATTAGGTGAGGATAACAAAAATAATTTGGGCCGATTGCCTGAATCGGCCCCCTTTTTGATTGCATTAGTCAAGGACGGTTTACACCTTATTTGTGTTTTACAATGGCAGGGAATCTCCCTGCTACGACTACATGATCTGCTTGTCGTAAGATTGCTGCTTTTCATTTTTTGTGGCCGATCGCAGGGATCGGCCGTACCACGTACGATCGTGGACTTTGCTACTCTGTCAGGCCAGTGGATAAGACCAGCCTCATCCCGTTTTTTGTAGCTTCAATGCGCTCACAGCCGTCTAGACTGATTCCAGAGATCGGCTCTTGGTCTTGTGCTTCCCAGATGTTCATGCCAGCTATGGAGATCTCGATAGAATCATCTGCCAGAATGACCTCCACATCATCTCCATCCCACTGTATCAGGCACTGGTGCATCGTGGATGGAATGCAGCAGTTAGCATGAATCCAATCTCTCCCTAGCAAGACAGCGTAGGTGCTTTTGCTGTCCACGACGAAGAATGACGTAGGGATGGTTTTTCTGCCCACGGTCAGATCCACGTTCAGTACGCCTTGCGTTTCTGAAGTTTGGCCGTTGAAGTCGCTTAATGTGACGTTGGTTTTGATCTGATCCGCAGTGGAGCGTCCCAAACGCCGTAGCATGGAGTATGGCATTATATTGACTGCCGCTCCGGTGTCCACCAACATCTTGCTGACAGGCTGCCCATTGATGTAACCTCGTAGGTACAGGGCTTTCAGATGTTTGTAGCCCTTCTCACGTGGCTTCTCAAAGATAACCGGTCGTGGGCCGCAGTCAAACTGTGCCACTGGTAGCCCGTTGGTTCTTGGCGCGCAGAACTCTGACGGAAGTATGAATACCATGTTTGTGCCAGCCGATGTCTTTGGATCGGCTCTTACTGGTTTGGGGCGCCACTCTTTCCTTTTCGGGCGATCTTCCGTTTCCAAGGTCTGCCGAATCTTAACGGCCAGATCGGGCCGTGCTTTCTTTAAAGCGTGGAGATACTGCGCTTCGGCTTCCTCCAAGTTACGCAGCCGCTGCACTCTACGCTTTTGGGTGTGTCTGAGTCCGTCGGGACACCACCTTGGACGGTGGTATCTGTCTTCTTCTTTGTCATCCATTGGCTCCTCGAGATCTTTTGCTCGAGCGGACTCCCTGTATCTGCTCTGAGGTGGGAGAGGCCCTAGACGCTTGAACACGGACACTGGCCCTGTGTCCTCCTTCTGCTGTCCACATTCTGGGCAGTTATCGATTGTAGGCAATCGGCTCATTCCCGCATCCCAGCAATACTTGAAGAAAGGACAATCCCAATGTTTGTCTGCGCCTTCCTTTCCTTTTGACGGTCCCCTAGCGAGGTGCTCATATCCTTCATCGTCTCCATCGCGCCGGCGACGTCGGTCATACTGACGCTCATACTTGTTAAGGAGATGCGTGGAATGTGGCTTCTGATATCGCACGCTCCTCACCTGTTCCTCAGTTAAATACCGCCTGTCATCGTAGCTGGGCCGGTCGCGTGGACCAGCCTCCTCTCTTACTCTGCCCCGAGAGCGACCGCCTTCCTCCCTGTACGTGCCATGGTGGTACACAGGCCCTGCCATGTTGACATCGAACGAGAAATCCAACTGGCGCCTCGTGGAGTGGCCGTGTTCTACCATGTTGACGCCGGGAAACGGGTTGGTGTCTACTTTCATGGCGAATTGCCCCAGGATCAGACGGCCCTGCTCTATCGCCGTTTGGATCTGGCGACGTAGCTCTTTGCAGTCATTGGTGGTGTGGGTGAACGAGTGATGCCACTTGCAGTATGGTCTTCCGTTCATCTCTTGAGCCGTAGGGATTTTGTGGCCTTCGGGTAACTTCAGCTGCTTTTCTTTCAGCAGTAAATCGAATATCTACTCAGCTTTGCTCACATAGAAGTCGAACCCTTTTGCAGGCCCTTGCTGTTTCACCCATTTGCAGGATACAGGATCTGCCCCCCGAGCCCATTCAGCCACGGCCACCTCCTGGTCTTGCGTAGGATCTTCTTCTTCTGTATCGACCAGGCCTATCGGATGTTTGAACTTGTCTTGGTACAACTCAGGGTGGCGCTATTCATACATTGTCAGCTTCTGGGCCATGTGCGCCAATGAGTTGTACTCTACTTGGAAAGCCAGATCCTTGATAGGTGCTGAGAGACCCAACACTGCCAGCTCGACTGCTTCCTTTTCAGTTAAACGAGCTGAGTAACATCGGTTCTTGACGGTCCTGAAGCGCTGGATGTACTCGGCTACAGTTTCTCCCCGCTTTTGCCGCACCTGTGCCAGGTCTGCAATGCCAGCCTCGGTAGCTTCTGAATGATACTGAATGTGGAACTGCTCTTCCAGTTGCTTCCAGGTCTGGATCGAATCAGGTGGTAACGAGGTGTACCACCCAAAGGCTGGTCCTGTCAGAGATTGCGCAAAGAACCTTACGCGCAACTGATCTGATGCTGAAATCATGCCTAACTGTGCCAGGTATCGGCTCACGTGCTCGATCGAGCTCGACCCTTCTGACCCGCTAAACCTTGAGAACTCAGGGAGCCGATACTTGGGTGGTAGCGGAATCAGGTCAAACTCGTTGGGGTACGACTTTGAATAGCCGATTGTCCTTATCTTCGGCACGAAGCCGAACTGGTCTCTCAAGATGGTACGGATTTGCTCCCAGTTTGGGCTGCAGGGGCTAGATTCTCATGATTCGTTCCAGTGGCATACTTGGCTAGCCACGCCTGTTTGTCGGCGTCTATCCCAGACATCGCTGCTCCAGAAACGCCTGCTCCTGAAACCCCTGCTCCAGGAACCCCTGCTGCAGAAATCCCTGCGGTCGCAATCTGGTTGGTGCGTGTCAGGTTATTGCAGTCCGGCACGTAGGTGCACACGTATCCATGTGGGATTTCCTTAGGTGGCTCAAACAGGAACTGGCAATCGCCTGGGTCGCCTCCGACCTTGTAGACGACGTACGCCGCTGCCCCTGGTGGCTCCGGAGCTGCAAGTGTGAATGGCAGCGGTGGCCTGGCCTGGAGCGGTCTTTCTCCCTGGTGAGTCCCCAGAGTAGGCCCCGACGGAGAGTACTGATGTTTCATGATCTCCTGAACTACGCGAACTGCGATCCGCTCGAAAGCGTTCACCAGGCTCTCAGAATGGCGGTGAAGAGAATGAGCCACCATGTAGTTGACTTCCCGTCGCAGAGCTCTGGTGCGCTCCTCTGAAGTAACAGACATATCCACCTCATCAAGAGCACCCTCGGGTGAGAACCCTTTCCACCTGATGCCATGCTTACGAGTCCTCTCAAAAGAGCCGATGAGATCGGCTTCGAAGAGAGTTTTGATGTCATCATACTTCGCCTTGTGCTCCTTAGGCAGCTCATCGTAAGTGACTGGTCTGTCCCCCATCTCAGCGTCGGATGTTGATGCAGATGCTGTTGAAGGTCCCACCGGGCGTGCCAGAATGTGTTGCCTGTCAAAACCCACCGGCGAGCAGCGACGAGCAACACGAAGAGCCGGGAGGCTCCCAGAACTGCTGGTGGGCCCTGGTCCCTCGGGCAACGGCCCGAAAACTCCGGCACACGTCCTGGCTTGGTTCGAGGGCGTGCCACCTGACCTATACCTGGTCAGGAAGGTGAAGGATTGCTTCGATTGGTTTCCTGCATGGTGAACAAGTATACGTAAAATTCGAGCCGTGACCGGCTCCCAGGTTTCCCTGTGTATCGGCTCCTAGAGCCGATTAACCCATGCTTCTGCATTAGATTTATGATAACATGGGGTTTTGCTTCATCAATACAAGTTAAATCGATCTACGACAGTTTAACGTTTTCATTACATGATTGGAACGTCCTACACGTAACTGAGCCTGGTAGATACGAAAGATGATGGGAATCTAACCCTAGAGAAGGCCTAAAAACCAACGTAAAGTCAATTCCCGGAACAACTCCTCTCGGATTAGTAAACCATATCTTGCATACTACTGGATCGTTCAATCCGTTTGCAAGGTCTGATCATGTAGATATCAAACTAAGCCTTGGAGAACAAGGCTCAACTATAACAGATCAAATCGACTTAAATAAAGATCAAGCAAGATGCCACCCTTACACCCGGGAAAAGGTGTAAAGGCGGCGAGATAACTAGAGGCAGCATAACTAAACGATCATAGCAAAAAGGTACCGATGCTAGCCTACACAAATCTGTGATAATAGTACTACTCGCCATCAACAAGGCTTCAGTACGAGTAACACCAAATAACGCATAAGTAGATACTGCCTAGATCGCGAGATGCGATCTAGGCAGCATGGCACTTACCCGAGAAAAACCCTAGAAACAAGGGGTGGCGATGCGCCGAGATTGTGTTTGTTGTGAACGTGATTGTCCTCTTTTTCTCGATAACCTTAGGTACATATTTATAGTTCGGAGACTTTCTATCTTTGGAATAACTCTACAACTCTATCTCCTACCTAAACCGAAACGTAATCTATTACAATATAAGATACACGGGCAATTTAGCCCAAATCAACGTACGAGGCCGACGTATCTTCTAAGCCCATCTTGATCACAGCCCATCTCCTCCTTTGGCCAAAATATGGCGATAACACTACCAGGATAGAATGAAAAGGTTTTATAAAAGGTTTTGGAAAAACCTAGAGACAAGAGTAGGTGAATGTTCTGTCTTGAAAACATAAGGAGATTATATATAGTTCTTCATAGTTTTTGTAAATAGAAACTAATAAAATATTTGGTTTTATCAGAGTCATCTTGGCTCGGGTTTGTAATGCCAGAACATTTGAGAATATGTAAAATAAGTCAAGACATATCTTTTGTTAAATAGCTTTTGTCTAAAGGGGTTTAGGTAAGAAGTATATGCTCTAAAATACCATCAGACAAGCAACAAGCAACTAGCATTGCAACTCTTAACAAGAAAATGTTTTTGTTTCCCCTGATTTTTTTCCTTTTTGATAAAATATCAGGATTGCTGAAATTGGGATGTTACACATAGTATTATTCTATGCCGTATCCACAAAGAAAATAAAATATTTAAACTATTTGATATGAATTTGCAAGGCAACAATTTCGACTACATTTTGGAAACATTCAAACTAATTCAAAAAAGATCATAAAAATGTAATCCAGCGCCAAGTTTCCTTGTATACTAACTAATTACTAAGAAAAATACCAATCTTGAGTTATGGGACATGTTTCAAAAATTCAAGTTTATGTGACCATAACAAATTTAAGTTCACAAGACCATAACATATAGTTTGCACACCATAAGAAATTCAAGCATACACGCCATAAGAAATTCAAACTTACACACCATAGGTTTATAGACACCACAAATTAAAGTTTACAAGACCACAAGTTTCAAATTCAAATTCAAAGTTTTCAAAGGTCAATCCATTTCTTTGTCCTTGTGTTCTTGACTGGGTTCACCGACCTTCTCTGGGTGTTCCTTGCTGGGTTACTCGCAGGCTCCACTACCTTCTATTTTTCACTGGGATGTTAAATATGATTTTTGGTGGCGCTAATGGAGTACCTCCAGTAACTGAGAATGTTGGAGGAAAAAGTGCTTCTTCTTTAGTTGGAGGAATAGGGGCTTCTTCTTCATTTGCAATAGGGGCACTGCCTTATCTGCATGTCCATCATCTTGCTTAGTTCACACACTAGCACTATCCTAGCTTTCACTACCAGTAGGTTTGCATTGTGTCAGCCTACAAGGAGTGCGGGGGCGCTCAAAGTTAGATAATTTACTTGATGTGCCAGCTTTGCTCTTCCCCAGTTCTTTCTAAGGTTGAGGCACTTTGATATGGATTTTACCAAACCCGTCCGAAGAGAATAGAGTGTCGATATGCATGTCACAAGTTAGTGGACAAAATATTTGTTCACTATTGTTCCAAACTTTAATATCGATTGCATACTCTTGGCTCCACCCGTACTGGACACTCAATGAATTGATCAATCCATCGAAGGAATACATTTTTCTACCACCATAGGATACCAGAAGTCAAAATATAACGATTACAATTTTGTACCCTTTAGAATCCTAGTTTTCATTCTAACTGACAGCCAAAAAGCAGTATCCCGATCATTCCTATTGGATGGAAAAACAATGCAGTCAAACAGGTAACAAATTTGTTGCACTACAGGAAGGAACATCACTGCTGAGCGGGAAAACGCTCGGCATAGGCCAATTCCCCCTCGGGCCTGCTCAACGCTGAGGGGAACCCTCGGCATTAAGCCCTCGGCGTAGGTGGTCCTCGGCACAGCAGTTTACCTTCGGCGTTGCTCCGGCCCTCGGCGTAGATGGCTATGTCGAGCGTTTAGCGACGCCCCTCCGCACAGCCCAGCTGTCACCACACGGAGTTAGCGGCGCGAAGAAGACGGCGCCCAGGAGCAACACCGAGGGGGATGCGCTCAGCATCACTTGCCCCGTGGAGCGGTAGGGAGGATGTTGTGATAGACCTATGCCGAGGGGAGCCCACTCGGCTTTGTGTGATGTGTGCCGAGGGGATACTCTCGGCGTTGCTTGCTCTGCGCTGAGTGGTTCCCTCTCGGCTTTGCTTGATGTGCGCTGAGGGGATCCCGCTCGGCGTTGCTAGCTGTGCCGAGGGGATCCCTCTCGGTGTTGATGTCCACCAGCCCACTCTAAGGACCAATGCCGAGGGGATCCCTCTCGGCGTTGATGTCCACCAGCCAATTCTGAGGACCAATGCCTAGGGTATTACCCTCGGCGTTGATGTCCACCAAGCCTTTTTTTTCCCAGCAATTTTGGGATTGACAGCAGATACACATATATAAGAATTGGCTATAACAATGCAAAAACATTTCAGCATAGATGACATCCATATACATATCACATGTCTAGCATCAAATCTCCATATATAGATAAATGTAGTCACAAATACACATCACTACAAGTTCGTTGCACATAGTATTCGATAGCATCATCACTACAAGTTTATTACACATAGTGTTCGAGAACATCATCACTATAGGTTCATTACACATAGTCATGCGATAAATGCCACATGGCAACCGGTCTTCCAAAGACTTCAAGCACCGGCACAATACATTTTGTCTTCGAGAGCACCGTCACTACAAAATGAAAGAACATGCTGGTTTAGCATGGAAAATTGTATGAAAGAACACGCATGTTTAGCATGGCAAATTGTCTAAGTCAAAGTTCATGCATGGCAAGTTGAGCATGGAAAATTGTATGAAACAACACACACGTTTAGCATGGCAAATTGTCTAAGTCAAAATTCATACATGGCAAGTTAAACATGGAAAATTGAATGATACAACACACACGTTTAGCATGGCAAATTGTCTAAGTCAAAGTTCATGCATGGCAAGTTAAGCATGGAAAATTGTATAAAACAACACACACGGTTAGCATGACAAATTGTCTAAGTCAAAGTTCATGCATGGCAAGTTGAGCATAAAATTTTTACCAAGTCAAAGTTCATGCTTGAAAATAACCGGGGTCGGAGAGTGTGGACGCCAGTCACGATCAGAATGACCAGGACTAGGGCCTCCTTGGTGAAGTGGAGTGGTCCGGTGTGACTCGAGTGGCGAGGCGGTAGCATGGCCAAAGTGCGTATGTGAATGAGATGATCCCTACATATGTTTGAGTACAATATTAACTACTAACTTAGTAGTTCTTTCGTGACTAGTAACAAATAACTTAGTAGTTCCATGGATTACTAACCGGAGTCCCCATGGCTAGATGTGCGAGGAATTCGGCCTTTGATGGCAACACTGGCATTGGAGGTTTTGGTGGAGGATCAACATAAGGGGGCATTGGAGTACCGTTCATCTGAGCAATATACCACGCCTGCAAGTAAGTTTATATGGCACGCTTGGTCAAGTAAAATACAGCCTACGAAATACTTGCAAGTAGCTCGAATGGGCTAGAAATAACCTTATGTGCCGCTTGAATGTGCTCCTCGCGGGCATCAATTGCATCATGCCATTTCTTCATCTTTTGGTGAAACTCGTGGCAAACCTCATCATAGGCATCCCTATAGCGGGACTACAATTTGACATAATCAATCTCATCAAAATATAAATGCATAATCAAAGGTATACATTTCGATAAAAATGAGAAACAGCTTACATCGCGACGCGGTGCACGAGGTGGGATACAAGCCAATTTGCCCGTGGTAGCTTTGATCCATGTGAGAGTGGTCGTAGAGGGAAGCACCACATTAAGAATCTTGAGGCGGCCATGTGGCTTGCCGCCCCTGCGAGCATCACCACCGTCTCATCGACCAGATCCTGAAGGGGCTGAGAATCCGGCCATACAACTCTATGAACCTACATTGAGTAAATAATTAGTAGCAATCAATAAGCATGGTAGACACTAGTATGCATGGTGGCAATAAATAACCTGTCAGAGTAGTTGCT
Organism: Avena atlantica; assembly: GCA_910589765.1. Classification (NCBI taxonomy): domain Eukaryota; kingdom Viridiplantae; phylum Streptophyta; class Magnoliopsida; order Poales; family Poaceae; genus Avena; species Avena atlantica. Next base: position 458,633,285 of record OU342736.1, read on the forward strand.
CATGGTCTCACTGGTGGTGCCGTAGTATGGATCCGCGTTGGGCCTTGGGTCCTTCTTCTTATGAGAAGCTTGGCACAGTTGAACATCAGGAATGTCAACCCCCCATTAGCGGCCACCTGTAGTGCATAAAACACATGTTAAGCATTACAAACGGAACATGTTGGGAAATAGAAGGAGGTTGTGGCATATATACCTTGTGATCCTTGAAGCGGTCGAAGCTCCTGCTTCCTTGAACGTGTGTTCCCCCCTTGCCACGATTTTCCTTGCCTTGCATGCTCCTTGCATAGAACTCCGGATCGCTCGTCCACATATCCACCAATGCTTCCCAACCATCCTTATTTCCAGAGCACCACTTTGGAACACACTAAGAAAATGAAAACAACACAAATCAAGAAGAGATGATGGAATTTAGGATGAATATAGAATAAAAAGACAATTTTCTCACCATCAAATAATTTTCCACTTTGAAGGTATCTTCGATATTTTCCTCAACAATCGCACCCTTCAATTTCCTCTCGCCTTGTTCGGCATAGTAGTGTGAGATGCAAGTTTTTCTAGCATCGTAAATCATCTGTTGTACCTTGCCCCTCGCCATAAGATCGAAGACCTCGTTTGACTTATCCTCAAGCTCCTCCTCCACTGTATAATATTCCTACAATTGTGCATAAAACATTTATGGTGAGAATCATAATTTAGCATAATGGGATGATGAACCATGAATAGAACTTGACAAAGAAAGTCTTACCCAAAACTTCTTGTGCACAACTTGTGCTATACTGGGCACAGATTCATGACCGCTCTCATCGGTCATATAGCCCGCCGACAATGCGGCCTCATAATCCTCCCATTTGGTGGCCAACTTCTTTTCATTGGAGCCATGGCGGATTTTGTAGAGGCCTAGCCAATATGTCTTCAGCAAAGACGTAAGAATAGCACCTGGAATACGGCGTCTGGTGGTCGTTTGATCAACAAATCTAAAATTCCTGCACATGAATCAAAATATTAGTATACGCCAACAAAGTACTATCAAAATGAAATAGACCACAAGGCCTTCATATATGATCGAGAGATATTCTTACGTTTTGGTCGGCTCAAGGCGGGTTCTCTCAGCTTCTCTTGGTGGATCTGGGAGCTTATTTGGTCCTTGAACCCACAATGCCCCCGTCTTCTCCAACCTGCCCTCCTCCTGCAACTGCAAATTACAATGCAAATTAAAATGCAAGTGAATGAAAGGAAGTGGGTGGAATAAGAGAAAAGACTGTGCCTCCTCCTGCTCCTCCTCCTCCTCTTCCTCCTTGTCCTCGTCCTCGTCCTCCTCCTGGTGCTGCTGCAAATGAAATTAAAATTACAATGCAAATTAAAAATGCAAGTGAATGAAAGGAAGTGGGTGGAATAGGAGAAAAGAGCATACCTCCTCCTGCTCGCTCTGATGCACCTCATCATCATCCTCGGGAGCTGTGGTGCCACTAGTGGAGGGTACCTAAGAAATATTGGCAATTAGTGGAGGGTGTCTAAGGATAATAATAATAATAATAATAACAGTTAGTAGGCATGATAGAAATAGGTACCTCACTACGGGAGGGCGTCGAAATCCGAGAACGTCGTCGACCCCTCTGTGAAGGTGCAACCTCCTTAGGTGTAGGTGCAACCTCCTGAAGTAGTCTAGTCCTCCTAGGTGGCTCTTCAAAAGTGGGACCTCGAGCTCGTCCTCCTCGTCCTCGTCATCGTACTCCTCTTCCTCGTCCTCCTCCTCCTCCTTCTCCTCCTTCTCCTTCTCCTCCTTCATCGTCAACAAAGTGACTAGGAGGTCTTCTAGGGCGACTACTTGTTCCTGGCGGATCATCGCTCTGTATCAACCTATGTAGCAAGCTTTTGATGAATTCTTGCTCATGGCTCAATCACCTGCATGAGAACGAGTAAACAATTAGTAATGAGTATAACAATAATCATGGTAGCTTGGTAACAATCAATAAGCATGATAGCAAAAAATAAGCATGGTAACAATCAATAAACATGATAGCAATTAATAAGCATGGTAGAAATTAATAAGCATGGTGACACAAAAATACATAAAGACCCTCACCGCTAATCATCTGTCTCATACTAACTATCACTATCACGTGAGAAGTAAGGTAGGCCCTCGTACGGTGGAGGCTCATCATCATCAACATCTTGATGTAGCTTGGAGAGCATGTCTATGTCCTTTATATTCACAACTGGCTCACCATGATTTTGTGCATCATCCTCAAGGTCCTCAAGACCACCCATAAGTACATCAAAGTCTATGTCGTCCTCTTCCTCTTGGTAGAAATCTCCCTCGTATGTGATGGGGTTTATGTTATTGTAATCGTCCTCGTTTGGCATGGGCAGCTTACCATGTGGCGATACCTTGAACACAACTTCCCACCCCTGTAGTTCCTCTTTCTGGCATGGGTAGGGAAGATAATAAACTTGCATCGCCTGGTGAGCCACAACAAAGACATCAGACCCAGGATAAGTGGTTGAAGGCCTAACTTCAAATAACCCGATGTAAAGGGTAGTTCGTAGTCCATCGACTGGGTCGAACCAATGGCATTTGAACACAACAAGAGCGAGATGATGGGGCCCTTTAGCAAATTTCAGCTCTTATATGTTTTGTAACCTTCCGTAGTAGTCAACATTATCTTGACCGGGGGTGAACACTCCAGTATTTACTGTTTTTGCATTTGGTCGAGTGTTCTGGTGCTTCTTTGTATGGAACTGATACCCATTCACAGCATACTTCTCATATATCTCCACTGTACGGTTGAAGCCCTAGGAAACCCATCTCAATTCATTCATCATATTTGTGTCGGGATCATTTCCCTACAAGTTCAATCAAAATTGTTAGGTGAATTAGTTTCGTGTAATATAAACTACAAATGTAAAATTGTCGAGAGTTAGAAGTTAATTTTTCCATGAACCAAGCCACGAAATTTTTCCCCGGGGGCACCCTTTCTTAAAAGAGTATCATACTCCTCTGCACTAGGATCCCACATTTCATGCCACTCTTCATCCAAGAATTGTCTAAAAGAAACATGTATTATACCTAAACCGAGTTACTAGTTACAAAGTAATATGTTCACCATTTTACCTCATGAAAGGCTCCTCTACTTCTGTAATGTTCATTAACACATAGAGCATGATGTCCTCCCACTCTTGCATCGTCACGGTATACTATTTTTTACCACCGGACTTGCCACCTTGCCCTTGGAAGAGGGGTAGCTTGGGTTTGTAGTTGGGCTCGTTGACATTGTATCAAGAGAGCTTATTATGCAGAGTGGGAACATCATCGGGATAGTATGTTGTCGTGATAGTTGACACCTCCTCGATGATATATGCCTCGGCTATGCATGCTCCAATCTGATTTTTGTTTCCACATTTCATTCGAATATGCTTAAATTATCTCTCAATACAAAATTGCCAACGGAACTGGACCGGTCCCCCCATGACTGCCTCGTAAGATAGATGCAAAATGAGATGTGTCATCGGAGTGAAGAAGCCCGGTGAAAATATAATCTCTAGCTTGCATATCAACTCTGGCACTTTCACACTTAGTTGTTTCATCATCTCCTTACATATTTCTTTAGCACAGAGCGTGCGGAAGAAATGGCTCAACTCCGCAAGCGGCCTCCAGACACGATCAGGTAGATAGCCCCGAACCATCACCGGCATTAGCCGCTAATCCATATGTGATAGTCATGACTCTTAAGACCATAGACTCTGCCCGTTGAAAGATTGACTCCGTTACTAATATTCGAAGAATAACCATCTGGGAACTTCACGATGTATTTGAGCCAACTGAATGCCTCCTTCTTCTGGGGACCAAGAAGGCAGAAGTCGGCGTCTGGCTTGACCCAATTTCTTTGATTGGGCTCCGGAGGCCGCATGTTTAGTTTCTTTCTATCACATAGCCTCTCTTGATCAACTCTAGCCTTGACATTATCCTTTGTCTTCTCAGGAATATTCAGAACTGTGTGAAATAGGGACTCTCCAACATTCTTTTATGTGTGCATCACATCGATGTTATGGGAAAGTTTGAGGTCCTTGTAATAGGGGAGCTGAGTTAAGCCTGCAATGTGAGTCCAGTTGTGCGTCTCACCATATCCCAAAAAACCTTTGCCATTGGGATTAGGCTTTAGATCACGTAGCTCAGCAACAACAGCTGCACCGTCGAACGCCGGAATCTTCTTTACTTCCCTGACAACTTTGCCTTTCGTGAAGTGCTTTTTATCCTCTCTGAATCGATGCCCACTTAAGAAGAACGGTCGATGCATGACAAAGGAGGAATACTTGCCACCCTTCTTCAGCCATATGAACTTAAGAGCATGCCTACACACTGGGCATGGCACCTTCCCAGCTGTACAATGTCCACCGAATAGGGCATACCCAGGTAGATCGTGCATGGAATAGTGGAACCAAACTTTCATGAGGAAGTTTTGCTTCGATGCTCGGTCATATGTCCACGTCCCGTGTTCCCAAGAATGCTGCAAATCATCGATCAGAGGCTGCATGTACACACTCAAATGCTTCCCCGGGTATTCTAGGGCCACTTGCAAGTTTTTGCGTGATTCCGGTGCTCCGGCGGTCTTTCTCCACTGAAACCCTAGTCCATGGGCCCCGCAGGTCTACCCCCGTAGCATTCTCCGTACGAGGGTTCACCGATGTACTTTTTTGTTGGTTTAGGTTTGTATAGGTCATATCTACATGGACAACAAAGGTTGGGACCAAGATTCCACCGGTAGCCCTCCGTTTGATCCGTGGCGGGAGTTTCCTCCTACACGCCCAGCACTTATCTATGTGTTATCACATGCAAGTGAACATGAACGCACCTGGGAGTCAGTAATTGCATCTATGGACCTTCCACCACACTTGTACACATATTATAGGGCCACTTGCAAGTTTTCGCGTGATTCCGGTGCTCCGGCGGTCTTTCTCCACCGAAACCCTAGTCCATGGGACCCGTAGGTCTACCCCCATAGCATTCTCCGTATGAGGGTTCACCGATGTACTTTTTGTTGGTTTAGGTTTGTATAGGTCATATCTACATGGACAACAAAGGTTGGGACCAAGATTCCACCGGTAGCCCTTCGTTTGATCCGTGGCGGGAGTTTCCTCCTACACGCCCAGCACTTATCTATGTGTTATCACATGCAAGTGAACATGAACGCACCCGGGAGTCAGGAATTGCATCTATGGACCTTCCACCACACTTGTACACATATTATAGGGCCACTTGCAAGTTTTCGCGTGATTCCGGTGCTCCGGCGGTCTTTCTCCACCAAAACCCTAGTCCATGGGACCCGCAGGTATACCCCCATAGCATTCTCCGTACGAGGGTTCACCGATGTACTTTTTGTTGGTTTAGGTTTGTATAGGTCATATCTACATGGACAACAAAGTTTGGAACCAAGATTCCACCGGTCGCCTTCCGTTTGATCTGTGGCGGGAGTTTCGTCCTACACGCCGAGCACTTTTCTATGTGTTATCACATGCAAGTGAACATGAACGCACCCGAGATCTAGGAATTTCATCTATGGACCTTCCACCACACTTTTACACGTATCCTAGGGCCACTTGCAAGTTTTCGCGTGATTCCGGTGCTCTGGCGGTCTTTCTCCACTAAAACCCTAGTCTGTGGGACCCGCAGGTCTACCCCCGTAGCATTCTCCGTACGACGGTTCACCGATGTACTTTTTTGTTGGTTTAGGTTTGTATAGGTCATATCTACATGGACAACAAAGTTTGGGACCAGGATTCCACCTGTAGCCCTCCGTTTGATCCGTGGCGGGAGTTTCCTCCTACACGCCCAGCACTTATCTATGTGTTATCGCATGCAAGTGAACATGAACGCACCCGGGAGCTATGAATTGCATCTATGGACCTTCCACCACACTTGTACATGTATTCTAGGGCCACTTGCAAGTTTTTGCGTGATTTCGGTGCTCCGGCGGTCTTTCACCACCGAAACCCTAGTCCGTGGGACCCGCAGGTCTACCCCCATAGCATTCTCCGTACGAGGGTTCACCGGTGTACTTTTTTGTTGGTTTAGGTTTGTATAGGTCATATCTACATGGACAACAAAGGTTGGGACCAAGATTCCACCGGTAGCCCTCCGTTTGATCCGTGGCGGGAGTTTCGTCCTACACGCCCAACACTTTTCTATGTGTTATCGCATGCAAGTGAACATGAACGCACCCGGGAGCTAGGAATTGCATCTATGGACCTTCCACCACACTTGTACACGTATTCTAGGGCCACTTGCAAGTTTTCGCGTGATTCCGGTGCTCCGGCGGTCTTTCTCCACCGAAACCCGTCTGTGGGACCCGCAGGTCTACCCCCGTAGCATTCTCCGTACGAGGGTTCACCGATGTACTTTTTTTTGTTGGTTTAGGTCATATCTACATGGACAACAAAGGTTGGGACCAAGATTCCACCGGTAGCCCTCCGTTTGATCCGTGGCGGCAGTTTCCTCCCACACGCCCAACACTTTTCTATGTGTTATCGCATGCAAGTGAACATGAACGCACCCGGGAGCTAGGAATTGCAACTATGGACCTTCCACCACACTTGTACACGTATTCTAGGGCCACTTGCAAGTTTTCGAGTGATTCTGGTGCTCCGGCGGTCTTTCTCCACCGAAACCCTAGTCCGTGGGACCCGCAGGTCTACCCCCGTAGCATTCTCCGTACGAGGGTTCACCGATGTACATTTTTATTGGTTTATGTTTGTATAGGTCATAGCTACATGTACAACAAAGGTTGGGACCAAGATTCCACCGGTAGCCCTCCGTTTGATCTGTGGCGGGAGTTTCCTCCTACACGCCCAACACTTTTCCGGTGAGTACTCATCTAGATAGGTGTTCTATGGTGCTAGCAACGCTGAGAGGATTCCCCTCGGCATAGACCCTGCCAGATGCGCTATGCTACTAGCAACGCTGAGAGGATTCCCCTCGGCATAGAACCTGCCAGATGCGCTATGCTACTAGCAACGCTGAGAGGAATCCCCTCGGCGTCGGTCCTGCCAGGTGTGCTATGCTGCTAGCGACGCTGACAGGAATCCCCTCGGCGTAGGTCCTGCCAGTTGTGCTATGCTGCTAGCAACGGTGAGAGGAATCCCCTCGGCGTAGGTCCTGCCAGGTGTGCTATGCTGCTAGCAACGGTGAGAGGAATCCCCTCGGCGTAGGTCCTGCTAGGTGTGCTATGCTGCTAGCAACGCTGAGAGGAATCCCCTCGGCATAGGTCCTGCCAGGTGTGCTATCCCACTAGCTTGCTAATAGCAATGCCGAGGGGATTCCCCTCGGTGTAGGTGTCGCAATGCTGAGCGGAATCCTCTCGGCTTTGATTTGTGCCGTTAATTTTCACTACACGGAGCTATGCCAACGGTAAGCCTCTCGGCACTGCCATATACCGTGAACTGTTCGTCCGCAACGCGGGAAGGAGACCCGTGCTCAGCTTGCGCCGATGGTACCCCTCGGCATTGCTACATCTACGCTGAGGGTATAGCTACGCCGAGGGTCCCTCTCGGAATTCACTGGTGGAAAACAGGCCTCTAGTACTGGGCCGCAACGGGCTCTAGTCCCGGTTTTGGGCCTGGGACTGCGAAAACGGGACTAGAGCCCCCCCCCCCCTCTAGTCCCGGCTCACAACGACCCGCGATTGATAACAGCCACGTGGCTGTTTCAGCGCCGTGGGGGGCGGAAACCCTCTAGTCCCGGGCTGTAACACCACCCGGGACTAAAAGGTTTCCTGCCGCAGCAGAGAAACACCACATTTCTCTGCCGCGGCAGAGATTGTGTATTTCATTTTTTTTGCCATTTTGTTCCTTTTTCGTTTTGTGTTTCACTATAACAAACATATATTTCAGTATACATATTATACGCTACTACATACACACTACACGTCGATGCATTTATATAATTAATCGATCCCTTGCAAGCATACATATAATCAATCATATCAAAAGGAAGAAATGTTTTGAAATTACATGGTCATTGATGAATATATATATCATATGAGCTACATGGAGATGACTAAGGCAAATCGAGTTCACGTCATCCGCATAATGCTCTCCATGTACATCAAGGACTTCCTTCATCATAAATCCCGCCAGATCCTCTTGAATTGCTCTTATGCGTTGGTCTGGCTCTAGTTTCTCTCGCAAATCATAAATATAATGTGAGTCAACTTTCCGCTCACTGGTCAACTTGCGGATGTACTCGCAGACGTAGTATCCACATAAATGAGTTCTCGGTGGCTGCTGTAAACTCTCCGCTCACTGCTCCTCTTTGAATGGACCTGGTATTTTCTGTCTGAACCGTGTGTAATACCTGCTCGGCAAAGAAAATGAACAAAGGAGTTATTAGTTACTTGATATCAGGAAATGAATGAAAGAGGACGATATAATGCGATAATGATTGAAATTACTTATGGAGCATTGCTTTCATGTCGCTCCACTGCTCTTGGTCCCAACTTAATGAGTCGTGGACTTCAACTAGGGAGTTGTCAACTTGAATGTTTAGCAAGATCCAGTGGAATCTGCGGACATTTACATAAGCATACGTGCATAGCTCATCCAGTAAGCAAAAATAAAATGTGTACAAGATATAAACACTCACTTGAAGTTGTAAGGAAATAATATTACTTAACAAATTTATGCTCGGTTAAGAACCTGGACAGGTCTTCCTCCACGTCTTTGGGGTGATTCTTTAACGTATATTCATTAATGATATATGGGTCAATGAACCCAACGTCGTATCTTTAGCTCTTTTGCATTCAAGCATCTTCATTCTGCAGAATATAATATCATCATACAAAAGGATATATAGTTAGGATAATATATTAAATGCAATGAACGAGCTAAAGCTACAAACTTAATTATAGAAATAAATAACTTACAGATAGTAACAACCAATGATAGATTTGTCGAGGGCGCGCTGGTTGTATAACTGAAATAGTTCGGTCATTTGAACCTGTATCGAGTATGGTTTGAAGTGATGCTCCTTTCTAATGTCCACCGGAAACCAATCTTTATGATGCTTTTTTCTGCTTGCGACATGTACCATTCATGCAGATTTCGCATATGTGTGGATAGACGCGCGAGCTCCTCATTACTGACTAGAGGCTGCCCTTGGACATACTGCCATACTATCTGACCCACTGGTGTATCTTCATAGCCTAAATATTGACTAAGAGACATAATTGCTTCATTAGCAAGTGCTTTGGCCTGCGATCCAGTGATTCCCATAAGTACAGCATTATTACGGGCTCTAGGGTCCATTATTTGCATGTCCATATCCATTTCGGCTCTGAAGGCCTTGTCGAGGTCTGAAATGACTTTGAGCGGGGCGACCGATTGATTCTTCTGTGCTCCGAGCTGGGCAACTTGCTTCCCGCTTTTTGCACTTGTGATTTTTTTCTTCTGTGCTTGCTTAATAATCTCCCGGTCATAGTCTGATTCCAGATTCATCGATATCTGGGATGGTTGCTCAAGAAAGGACTTAGCCTACTTTTTGGTTTTTTCGTTATATACCGGCTTTGGCTCAGGCTTTTTGGGTGCAAAATGCGCCTTAACTTGGGCAGCCTCATCCGCGTTAGTTTCTCATCGGTCTTGTCATAAGGTCTCTTTGGAAGAGCCGGCGGGATATCGACTATCTTCGGCGTTTGACCTTTATTCGATGTGGGGCGCGGGGGACCATCGAACTTCCGTTTCTTCGACGAGGTAGTAGTATTGCACGGAGGCGGAGGCGGAGATCGAGTTGATGTACTCCTGCTGTGGCGATCGTCAGCGGGTCGGGGTGGACTTGGAGGTTGGCGATAATCGGGTTGGGGTGGACTTGGAGGTTGGCGATAATCGGGTTGGGGTGAACTTGGAGGTTGACGATATTCGATGCGGGGTGGATTTGGATTCCTTGGAGTCGGTGGCCTTGGCGCCGAGCCTGGAAACTTGATGTACTTCTTATCCCATAGAATGATGTTGCGCTTGACATCTCCTAGTTTCATAAGGCCTTCAGGCATAGCGATTTTAATCTCTAGGTCCGCAAAATCCTCCACTATGTCATCCACCGTGACACGAGCATAGCCTGGTGGAATCGGAAGTGAATGGTGGAGTGCTCCAGGTAGACAAGGTAAAGCAGTGCCGATCGCCACCTTGAAGGACAAGTTGTTCATTGGCTGATGTAGCTCACATTGTGCCATCTCTCTGACATCATCCACGGGGTAGTGAGGAGCCGGTGCATCATCCAGCAGTGCTTGATCATCAGCACGGACCTCCATGGAAGCCACGCTGCTTCTCCGTTGGCTATGATCCAATGCAGGATCATCAGACCGCGGGTGAGTTGACGATGGCGGCCTTTGCTTATTTCATGCATGAGGTTCTTCAGATCAGCTAGGTCCTGCTCTACCCTGGAGATCCGGTCTGCCTCCCGGTCCTTCTTTCTTTGACGGCTTCTGTAACTGGCATCGTACTGAGGAAACCCTTTCTTCCACGAGACATCGGCGCCTTTGCCTCGTGTTCGTCCTCCCTTTTCAGGATTCCCTAGGGCGCGTGTCATCTCGTCGTTCTCTCTCTCGGGGCGGAACAATCCCAATTGAGCATCGTTCATTGCTTGAATAAGGTCTTGGGAGGGTTTTAGAATTTTATCATGAAATAATGTCTTCCCTGTTTCTGGGTCCAAGGATCCCCCGTGCCCGTACCACTAGTGCTTTGACCTCTCGGGCCATCCATCTGTACCAGGAGTGACGCCTCTAGCCCTCATATCCTTCTCCATAGTTTCCCACTTAGGGATGGCACTCTTGTAGCCACCTGTCCCCATTTTATGATGGTATTTCTTGTTGTCGGCATTTAACGCGTTCTTTGCCGACTTTGCCTTTGCTTTATCAGATTGCTTGTACTGTACAAAATCGGTCCACTGTTCTCTCAACTTCTCGTTTACTCCTTTGAAGTCTGGAGTTTTCTTTTTTGCGACATATTTCGCGTATAAACTTTTCTAGTGGTTCCGGTACAGTTCAGCCATCTTGCTTAGTGCCCACTCCTTGACTTTTGCTCTATTTTCAAGCCCACCCGGCCTTGCGGTAATACCATCTACCTCAAATTCCTCATACTCTAGAGGTAGTATGAAATGCGCTATGAGCTTCTGCCAAAGGTCATCTTTGGCATCATCGGTGACATAGCTGTTGTATTCTTCACCGGCTTTCTTTGAATTATTCCATTCTTGGATGGTGATCGGCAGGTTGTCCCTAACAAGCACCCCGCATTGATTTATAAATATCCTCCGGTTCTTCTCTGTAGCAATCGGTTCACCATCATCATTTATTTCTTCGATGGTGAACCTCTGATTACCATCCAACTTTTTGTCCGGCCCTCGTTTCGTTCGAGCTGTCGATTGCTTCGATCCGGTGGGCTAAAAGAAGAAGAGAGAGTGATTAATATATATCTAGATCAGTTAATGAATAGAGGTAACACGAGACTTTATACATACATATATATATATATATATGTACCTCGCCGGATCCTGTCGAGGGGCCATCATTATTGTTGTTATTTTTTGCCCTTCGTCCATCTGGTCTTCCCCTTGGTACATTAGGTTTTCCTCTAGTCCATCACCGGATGGATTCAGATATGAGGATATCTCTTCCTCGAGCAAAATATCTTCGACGCCGGTAGTAATAAGAGGAATTTCACCTCTTATCATGCCCTGGAGAAAACCTTCACCGATGCGACCAGGATCTTCGGATGGATCCATGACTTAATTATCTATAACAAAAAGAGAGTTAAACAGGTTAGAAAAAACAATAATCCTAATAACTAAAACAATATAATCCTAATTATAATAATCCTAATATTATTTGTGCTAAAACAATAATCATAATAACTAAAACAAAAAATAACCCTAATCCTAATTCTAATCTTAATAAATAAAACAAAAAAATCACTAAAACAATAATACTAATCCTAATTCTAATATTTTAATTAAAACAATAAGCCTAATACTAAAACAAAAAACCCTAATATAAAAAAACTATAAAAAATATAAAAAAACTATAACATTTCCTAATATTAATTATGGTAAAACCTTATATTATTTGTGGTAAAACAATAATCCTAATATTAATTGTGGTAAAACAATATAATCATAGCTAATAACTAAAACAAAAAAATAACCCTAGCTAATTATAATTAAAACAATAATTAAAAAATAACCCTAGCTAATTATAATTAAAACAATAATTAAAAAATAACCCTAGCTAATTATAATTAAAACAATAATTAAAAAATAACCCTAGCTAATTATAATTAAAATAACCCTAGCTAACAATATAATCCTAGTCCTAGCTAATTATAATTAAAACAATAATTAAAAAAATAATATAAAATAGATTTGTATTTAAAAAATACAAAGAGAAAAGGAAAAACAGAAAAAGAAAAAAAACTGGAAAAAAAAACAGTAGCCCGACCCCAACCAGACCGGCCCATCTCTCCCTCTCCCCTACCAGGCCAGCAGCCCAACACGGCCCACCTCGCCGGCCGTCCTTCCCCGTCCTCTGGCCAAGCGTCGGTGTGGTGCGCGACGCCCTTGCCGGCCGTGTCATCGCCGATCCGTGATGCTGCCGCCCTGGAGAGCACGCCTCTCCCTCTCCCCTATCCTCTCATTCCCCCAGGCTCGCTCCCTCTCTCTTGTTTCCTTCCTTGGCCGAACCCTAACCGTCACAGAGGCGCCATCGTTGCGGAGCAGCGGCGGCACGACGGAGCGGCACGTCCTGGAGAACCATCTCACCTGCGGAGCGGCGGCGGCACGACGGAGCACGTACGCACGGCGGAGCGGCGGCGGAATCGGACAGCACCTCCCCTGTCTTCGTATGTGCTTCGTCTTCATCTGTGCTTCGTCGTCGACGAGAAATGCGAAGTGTTGGGGCGCAGCACCTCCGCTGGCGCCAGAATATAAAGGGATAGACCTTTAGTCCCGGGCTAAGCCACCTCCCGCGACTAAAGGGTCTTTAGTCGCGGGCCGTGGCTTAACCCGCGACTAAAGACCCCCCCCCCCTTTAGTCGCGGGTTAAGCCACGGCCTGGGACTAAAGGGTTTTTTTGGCCGCTTCGTTTTCGCGCGCGCAGACACCCTTTAGTCCCGGGTCCAGCCACAACCCGCGACTAATTACTTTTTTGTAAATTTTCTTTTTTAATTCAAAACTAATATAAAAACTTTGAAAAATCATATCTTTTATTGTAATAATCCAAATAAAACAAATAATATGTTTATTATTACTAGAAAAATATAAATAATTTTAATATAATATCCATTTATCTGTTTGCATCATTTATAAATTATTTCATTTGTAAATTTTCTTTTTTAATTCAAAACTAATATAAAAACTTTGAAAAATCATATCTTTTATTGTAATAATCCAAATAAAACAAATAATATGTCTATTATTATCAGAAAAATATAAATAATTTTAATATAATATCCATTTATCTGTTTGCATCATTTATAAATTATTTCATTCGTAAATTTTCTATTTTAATTCAAAACTAACATAAAAACTTTGAAAAATCATATCTTTTATTGTAATAATCCAAATAAAACAAATAATATGTCTATTATTATCAGAAAAATATAAATAATTTTAATATAATATCCATTTATCTGTTTGCATCATTTATAAATTATTTCATTTGTAAATTTTCTTTTTTAATTCAAAACTAATATAAAAACTTTGAAAAATCATATCTTTTATTGTAATAATCCAAATAAAACAAATAATATGTATATTATTATCATAAAAATATAAATAATTTTAATATAATATCCATTTATCTGTTTGCGTCATTTATAAATTATTTTATTTGTAAATTTTCTTTTTTAATTCAAAACTACTATAAAAACTTTGAAAAATCGTATCTTTTATTGTAATAATCCAAATAAAGAGAGGGTTCATATTTAGTCCCGATTGGAGAAACCAACCGCGACTAAAGGGATTGCGGCAGACTGGGCCAGGCAACACTAATAATAGGGGTGAGTGTCGACATTATGGCGTGCGGCTTGTACCTTGTCCCGGTTGGTGTCACCAACCGGGACTAAAGATGAACCACCAACCGGGACTAAACATGAGTCAGCACTAATAATAGGGGTGAGTGTCGACATTATGTCGTGAGTGTCGACATTATGCCGAGCTGCTTGTACTATAAATAGGCATCCTTGTGAGTCCAGTCCTCCAGCCAGTTTGAGGCATCTCCAAGATGGTTTTCGAGAGTAGGGACACCACTACGGCCAGTTTCAGGGAGATGCCGACGGAGCCCAGTCCTCTGGCATCTCCGAGAAACTGGTCATAGAGGCACTCCCTAATATGTGAAATTAGTTAGCTCCCAGGCGTATTGATCTAGTTAGAGAAGTTACAAGCTGCAAGATGGTTTTCGAGAGCAGGGACACGACTACGGCCAGTTTCAAGGAGATGCTGACGGAGCCCAGTCCTCCGGCATCTCCGAGAAACTGGTCATAGAGGCACTCCCTAATATGTGACATCACGCGTTTGGAGATCAGATCTTAATGGTAAGTATGAATCGGTACTAAAGGCCCTCCTTTAGTCCCGGTCCAGCCACAAAACGGGAATAACACACTCAAGATTGTTTGCAGACAACACTATAAAAATGGACACATGCATGGAGCATCTTCACTCATAAAATTTTACAATTATTACATATCATTTCTTCGCGTGTGTTCCTTTTTGATCCCGTCGTATCCATGGAGCATCTTCATTCATTAACATGATGCTTGGGTCATCCTTCACCGCGAAGGGCGGAATTTCATGAAACTTATCACAATATTCTGACATGTCTGTCTTGTCCTCCACTCCCACGATGTTTCTTTTTCCTGAAAGAACTATGTGGCGCTTTGGCTCATCGTCTGATGTATTCTTTTTCTTATTTTTTCTTTTTCTAGGTTTGGTAGACATGTCCTTCACATAGAAAACCTGAGCCACATCATTGGCTAGGACGAATGGTTCATCTAAGTACCCAAGATTGTTGAGATCCAACGATGTCATTCTGTATTTCTTGTCTACCTCAACCCCTCCTCCTGTCAGCTTGACCCATTTGCACCGAAACAAGGGGACCTTAAAAGTAGGTCCATAGTCAAGTTCCCATATCTCCTCTATGTAACCATAATATGTGGTCTTTGACCCATTGTTGTTTGTTGCATCAAAGCGGACACCACTATTTTGGTTGGTGCTCTTTTTATCTTGGGCTATCGTGTAAAATGTATACCCATTTATTTCGTACCCTTGGAAAGTCGATATAGTCGAAGATGGTGACCTAGACAACAAGTATAGCTGATCTCCAAGAGTGTTGTTTTTGATGAGATGTTGCAACCAACCGCCAAAACTCTTCATGTGTTCATGGCTAATCCAAGAGTCATGCTTTCCAGGGTTGTTGGAGCGTAATATTTTCTTGTGTTCCTCGATATATGGGGCTGCCAAGATAGAATTCTGTAGAACGGTGTAATGTGCTTTGGTGTAAGAATGTCCGTCTCTACATATTATTGATTTCCTTCCTAGAGTACCCTTTCCACTCAGGATCCCCTCATACCGCGATTGAGGAAGACCAATCGGCTTAAGGTCAGGAACAAAGTCAACACAAAATTCAATGACCTCCTCTGTTCCATAGCCCTTGGAGATGCTTCCTTCTGGCCTAGCATGGTTACGAACATATTTCTTTAAGATTCCCATGAACCTCTCAAAGGGAAACATATTGTGTAGAAATACAGGACCGAGAATGGAAATCTCTTCGACTAGGTGAACCAGCAGGTGCGTCATAATATTGAAGAAGGATGGTGGGAACACCAACTCAAAACTGACAAGACATTGGACCACATCATTCTGTAACCGTGGTAGATCTTCAGGATTGATTATCTTCTGAGAGATTGCATTGAGAAATGCACATAGCTTCACAATGGGTACTCGAACATTATCTGGTAGAAGCCCCCTCAATGCAATCGGAAGCATTTGCGTCATAATCACGTGGCAGTCATGAGACTTTAGGTTTTGGAACTTTTTTCTGCCATATTTATTATCCCCTTTATATTTGACGAGAAGCCAGACGGGACCTTAATACTGCTTAGGCATTCAAAAATTATTTCCTTCTCTTGTTTGGTAAGAGCGTAACTAGCATGACCTTGAAACCATTCTGGATGCAGGCCATCCGGGTCTTTCATACGTTGATGGTCCTTCCGTGCTTCCGGTGTATCTTTTGTCTTCCCATACACGCCCAAGAAGCCTAGCAGGTTCACGCAAAGATTCTTCGTCACATGCATCACATCGATTGCAGAGCGGACCTCTAAGAATTTCCAATATGGTAGCTCCCAAAATATAGATTTCTTCTTCCACATGGGTGCGTGTCCTTCAGCGTCTTTCGGAATAGATTTTCCTCCAGGACCCTTTCCAAAGGTTACCAGTTGATCCAAATCTTTGACCATATCAAATATATCAGCACCAGTACGCTCCTTAGGCTTCGTCTGGTGACATGCCAGACCGTTGAAATGCTTGCCTTTCTTTCTTAAGGGATGCTTGGCCAAAAGAAATCGACGATGCTCATTGTATACATTCTTCTTACAATGTTCCAAATATATACTTTCAGTCTCATCTAAACAGTGTGTGCATGCATTGTATCCCTTGTTTGACTGTCCTAAAAGGTTACTAAGAGCAGGCCAATCATTGATTGTTACGAAAAGCAATGCTCGGAGGTTAAATTCTTCCTACTTGTGCTCATCCCACACGCGTATCCCGGGTTCGTGCCACAACTGTAAAAGTTCTTCCACTAATGGCCTTAGGTACACATCAATGTCGTTGTCGGGTTGCTTCGGACCTTGGATCAACACTGGCATCATAATGAACTTCCGCTTCATGCACAACCAAGGAGGAAGGTTATAGATGCATAGAGTCACGGGCCAGGTGCTGTGACTGGAGCTCTGCTCCCCAAAGTGATTCATGCCATCTGTACTTAGACCAAACCTTAAACTCCTTGCGTCATCTGCAAAGTCCGGGTACTTTTTATCGATTTTTCTCCATTGCGACCCATCAGCGGGGTGTCTCAACATCCCATCTGACTTACGTTCCTCTTTATGCCATCGCAACAACTTGGCGTGCTCTTTGTTTCTGAATAAGCGTTTCAACCGTGGTATTATAGGAGCATACCACATCACCTTCGCAGGAACCCTCTTCTGGGGGGGCTCGCCCTCAACATCACCAGGGTCATCTCGTCTAATCTTATACCAAAGTGAAGTGCATACCGGGCATGCATCTAAATTCTAGAGGATGCAGTCATTAGGGCATGCATGTATCTTCTGAACCTCTAAACCTAGAGGGCAGACAACCTTCTTTGCTTCGTATGTACTGGCGGGCAATACGTTATCTTTTGTAAGCATATTCTTTATCATTTTCAGCAACTTTTCAAATGAGGAGTCAGGGATAGCACACTCAGCCTTCCATCGCAGCAATTCCACTGTGTTGTCCAGCTTTTTCAGACCATTTTCGCAATTTGGGTACAACAACTTTTTGTGATCCTCTAGCATGTGATTGAACTTATCCCTATCCTTTTCAGTTTGACAATCTCTTCGTGCATCGGCAATGGTCCGACCAAGATCATCAACGGGTTCATCATGTGTCTCTTCTTCATCCTCCCCTTCAGCATCCCCCATGGAAGTATCTCCGTACTCAGGGAAACCATGATAGTTGTCATCCTCCTCCTCTTCTTCATTGTCTTCCATTATAACCCCTCTCTCTCCGTGTGGTCCAACAATTATAACTGGGCATGAAGCCGGACTTCAACAGGTGGCTGTGAAGGGTTTTTGAGTCAGAGTAATCCTTCTGATTCCTACATCCATTACATGGACAGAATACTAAACCATTGTGCTTGTTTGCATCAGCAACACGGATGAATTCATGCACGCCATTAATGAACTCGCCAGAGCGTCGGTCAGTACCGTACATCCATTTCCAGACCATCTGCATTATAGTAAAAGTATATCAAAAACCATTACACAACATGATAAAATTATTACAAGTTATATTGAGAGCTTCTAGAGCATTAATTTTGAATTTTGAAAAATTTACATGCACCAATTTGTGAATTGGAGAAAACAATCAACATGATAAATGTGGAGTTTTTTATTATTGTTCTATCCGTGAAAACCTCATTCCATTCTAAGCTCTGAAACTCTAAAATTACACATTTCAATTTTCAGTAACTATGTGCCTAATCAAAATTTGTTACATATATATCAAAATCCTTCTAGCTACTTCTAGAGCATGCATGCATTTGATCCATATCTCTATACTTCTAGAGCATTATAGAGCTAAAGTAGCAATAAGAGATGAAAGAATGAAGTTCTAACCGTTTAAAGCTTTGGATTTGGGTGTTGCAAACTAAATCTTGACAAATCTTGAGAAAAAAATGGCATGAACTCTCTTGCTTCTTTGAGAAAAATGGCCACCATATGCTTTAGGGCAGCTGGCCAGGGAGCTGTATATATAGTGATGGACAATTAGTCCCGGGCCGTGATACGACCCGGGACTAATAGTCCCCGAAAAGAGTTGTTGGCCCGCTCCAGATTATTAGTCTCGGACCGTATTACGGACCGGGACTAATGCTCTGGTCCGGCCCGGGACTAGTGCTTATGGCCATTTCTAGCCATTGGAGGCCTCACGGACCGGGACTAGTGCTAGCACTAGTCGCGGTTCGTGACGGGCCGGGACTGGTGACGTTGCTCTGATCGAACCGAAGGCCTGTTTTCCAGTAGTGATTGCTCGTCTGTGCCGAAGGTTTTGCTATGCCGACGGCATTTTTGCGGCCCACGGCACTGCGCGACCTATGCCGAGCGGCCCGATCATTTCCTCTCAGCGTTGAATTTCCCGCTCAGCATCTGCGTTCGTTCCCGTAGTGTTGCCTAGTGGAGAAATCCAAGCTAAATAAGCCCTATTTACTAGTACTTAGTTAAGGGATTGGTACTTACCCATCTGGAATCCTAGCTAAATAGAGGAGATTTTTTCTTATAGATACTAATAAAATAAAATGTATAACATCGCGTCAAGGCGAAACGATCATAAAGAGTTGACACCCGGTAAATAAAAGATAAAGATAAATACTCCATTTCTCATGAACAATTCCATAGTTTGGCAAGCAACTATTTTTCTGTCCTAAATTAACCGACTTCACTTTATCTAGATACACACATGTATCTATGTACTGGCATCTATATACATGTTGCTTATCTAGATAAAATAAAATCAATTGTTTTAGGACGGAGACAATAGTATAAAAATAATGGACGACTGTGATCTAAAGACAACCGGGATGAAAGAGCCATGAAGCAGAGAAATCCATAGACACGTTATTCCGTCTTGTTGTGTTGGATCTCATGTTGAATACTTCACGGGTGTCGACAAAATAAATAGCATCCGCCTCTACTTGGTCGCGTGCAACAACGGACTTGCTAAAGCGTTTGCTGACGAAAATTGCATGGCCATGCAGCCCATCTGTGACGGGAACCCAAGCCCTCGCACCGACGTCCGCCTTGAAAACCTCCACCTTGATAGTGAATTTGTGATGACAGGGAAGTTGTTGCATTTGGCGCCTCACCATAAGTAGGTCCTCACACCATCCGACCAAGTACCAGATGGTGAGGAGGTGCTCACCGGGTTTCTCCTCGTCGCGCACAAAGTGCATGCCGTCATTAACAATGTAGTCGCCACTTCTCTTCCTCAGCACGTCTTTCTTAAGATCAACATCATCCTGGTGTTTGATGACGCCCTTGATGCTGGTGACCATGGGTGCTCCCCGGCTGTCAAAATCGACAGAGAAGCAGAAGAGGTTCTCCTCCCGTGTGATTCCGTAGAGCCTACCTTGAAGAAACGCAATGTCGATGATACGGGTGAAGGGTCTCGATCGTGGCTGAGGTAACCACGCCTCTCTGCCTGGCTTCAGTAAGATGATGGGATGATTGCGGTTGTTGGTCCTTACGGCGATGAGGCCACCGGGGCCTGACTGCAGGAGCACCTTGTGGATCACAAACAACGACGGTTTGTAAACAGCAGCATCGCCGATGACCGCGTCTAGCTCCGGGAGCGGCACCGTCGCTCTGGAAAAATGATTCATCAGCGTGTAGGTGTGCCTTTTAGTCTGAGCGTCGGTGGTGTCCATGGCCAGCCAGCCGTCGGTGGAGCCAACGCAGCGTTCACGCACGGGGAAGCGGTGGATCTCGTTGAAGCCGCTCCCCAAGGGGAGATGCAAGAGTCCTACCGGGAGCGCCACCATCGGCAGCGTGCGCGGACAAGGGATCGAGCGCCAGGAGCGGCATACCGCGCGGAAGCGAGCGTGGTCGTCCGGGAAAGGGAGGCCGGCGATGACCATGCCTAGGAGATCGGGCGGGAGATCCGACCACGCCGCCATCGGTTCCATCGATGATCTATCCGTGCTGCTCGATTCGATTCAGCTACACTAGTTGTATATATCGAGTATTCTGGATCGTCGTATGTGCAGCTTTGCACCAGGGAAGACACGATCGAGTTTATAGATCAGATGGCGCTAGCTATAGCTATGCTTCGAGATCGGGTTGGGATCCGAAGCGGAGAACGATCCAGTTCCTGCCCGCCGGATCATGCATGTCCTATACGTACGAAAAAGGAACGTGTTCCTTCTCAACTTGGATTCCGTTCTGTCTACGTACTGGCACTTGCAGGCTCTTGTTTCCGATCTTTGTTCTTTTCACATTTTTTTTCCTTCTCAACTAGGCTATCTTTATCAATTCTTTTCCTTAAGCCATCCTAGAGAACAACCCTATTATTTTACTTTAAATTGGGGATACCAATCCTAATCACATGCACAAAGACAATATGTCTTCAACCTTAAATGTTATCCCTATCTATAAAATAATATATATACTAAACCTCCTAAAACTCATAGTAGACATTTATAACTTTAAACCCTAACTTATGCACTTAGTCTCGGAGATTAAAAGATTGTCTAGTTTAGATCGCTTATGCAAGTTTGTAAAAGTGGATCGTTCGCAGGTTAGGGTTAGTCACTGCCTCGTAAACTTTACGAGGGTAGAACGCCGGACTGTTGTATGGCTCGGTTCAGGTCCTGATATTATGCTTCGGGAACTAAAACTAGAGCGCCTTGTAACCCTTTCTGAGTAATAAAATCCCCTAACTATTTATCTTGATATCATTTAAGCTCATGGGAATAATATTAAACATATTAATTTCTTAAAACTTTATGTATCAAAAGTTTCTTTAAGTTAATAAGCATCAAATCTCATGAATTAATAGTAATGCATCCTTTAATAAAGTTATGGTGTTTATAGGTAAATCAAATTCATAACAAAAGTCCCCACAAAATATTAATAGGAAAAGGACCTATAAAAAAGGAAATATAGAAAATATAAACCTTATATAATAAAGGTTCACTAAATGAATCTAAATATACTTTATTTATTGCTGCAAGTATTTAGCAAATAAAATTCTATAAGGAATATTCAAAACAATTGTATAAATATAAAAATTAGAAAAGAAAGAAATCAAAGAAACTACCCAGCCTAGAATCTGGCACGAGGCCCATTTCCTATCTTCTATATCTGGTACTCACGCGCAACACTCAGCAGCCTAGTAACGGCCCAGTGAGAACAGCTCTTTGCCTTTCTCAATAACTGACTGGTGGGACAAAGGAGGGACCACAGGTTGAGAGTAAGAATGTGCCAGAGGGTTTTCTGCAAAAGTGTGTATCGTCGTCTTCCTCTCGACGTCACAAGCAGCTGCCTGTCAGCATCGCCGCCGATCACCGCCGTGCCGTGACGTCCATCTCCGTCCAGATTCATGTCGCTGGCACCTGGGGAGGATAAGATCGTCGTGGAGCTCTTCTCTAAATCATCCTTATACCCATTCTCCTCCTCTGAAGCCCTGTCTCTCGATTTTCCCAGGGGCCGAAACCCTAACTGGCCTCGCCGATGAAACGCCGTCGTTGAGCACCTCCCCTCTCCTTTCCAAGTAGCCCTGAAGAAGCACCGTGCTCCGTAGATCCTCGGGGTGGAGTACAATATCAAGGGGAGCTCTGGGGAGGGCGAATTTTGCTGTTCCCTTCCCCTGTGGTTCGTCGGAATTCTCGTCGGAGAGCTCGCCTCCGACCGTGTTTGTCCTCACCGACACCACCGCTGCAACCTGGGTGAGTCACTAATGATAAGGCATCCTTCCTCTATCTCTATCGCGCTCTCAGGCAGGCTCGCACCATAGCGTCGCCGTCCACCATCGTCGGCCGTCACCGTAGTAGCTATTCCGATGACCAATAGAGGGCGGCGCGACCACTAATAGCATTCCCATGCTCAACTTGTTCAAGCGCGTAGTTCCACTTGGCCGCGCGTGCTTGCAAATGCCGGTTCCGGTGACCATCTGGGGGTGGTCGGCGAAATGGGGCCATGCCAACGTCACGCTGACGTCGTGCCCGTGTCACCTTGACGTGGTCCACTTGTTTGACCAGTCCACGCAAACGTGGCAGCCGACATGGCCTAACCCCACTTGTCTGTGACTTAGGCTAGAACCAGACAGAGTGTAAAAAGTTATTTCTTGTTTAGTAAATAGTCAAAACAATATAAATTCAAACATAAATAATTTCCAAAAATTAAATAAAATAATTAAACATTGTAAATTCAGTAACTTTTGTTTTATATTTCAGAAAAATATGTTTAATATAAGGAAATTTTTAGAAAAATAAAATCTACAACTTAAAACTATTATCAAACATTATTATGTTAATCATTTAAATAATTATTATTTAATAAAGATTTTATAAGTATTAATACTTTAAAAAATCATATTTAAATATTGGTAAATGTTAAAAATATAAATAATATACCAAAAATCTTAGAAAAATAAGAACTATAATTTAAAACTATAATCATGTATTATTATTTCACTTAATTAAATATCTATTATTCATTAAGTGTTTATAAATTAATAAATATTATAAAAATCATATCTTATTATTTATAAATCACAAAAATAAATTTAATATACCAAAATGATCACAAAAATAATATATACATGTTAAAAATATAACATCTTGAATTTAAATCTAGTTCCTTAATTGATAATTCATATAAGGGTAAATAAAACTTGCTAATATTTCTAAAATTATATATCTAAGGTCTAATAATAGTATTTGACTTAAATATTGATAGTATGAAATTCATATAATCCAAAACATATTAATTACAATTGAATTAACATTCAACTATAAGTGTAAATTATTTTCTAAAAGGATTCTTATGAAATTATAAAATCTTCAAGAATGATATTTTTAACCAAGTAAAACCTTTTACCATTGTTTCACTCAAAACTTTATAAATGGATTAAATCCAAAATTAGTTCATAAGTAGTAAATAATATTGTTTACTTATTCATAAACCATAGCCACACCTTTATAAGGAGATAAATGATTCTATTCCATTATAATATTAAGAAACCACTACTCAGATAGAAATATTATCACTCCTAAGTAACTTTAAGGAAACATTATGAAGTAAACAAAGTACAAATATCATAAGCATTACATCTTAAGTCCATCTATGTCCTTAAAATTAAACTTTAGTCTACAAGACTATAAACACCATGTTAAAGGTTTTGTTATGTGTTTTATAGTTTACTTTGGTCTATTTCAATTAAGACCTAATGCATCTCAAGACCAAACTAACCTAGTAAACACCAAGAGATATCGACCATATTCTATTAACCATAAATATTGTTTAAACCTTAGAAAAGAAACCTTTTCTTTGAAGGTTATCCTTTTTGCCACTTCAAACAACATTTTTTGTAATAATATCTCTAACTCTGAACAACTAAACCCAAAGAATTTTACCATAGTCAACAAATGACAATTAATCATAATCATATTAATTTATACTTTACTGGTATATGTAGGATTGTTAACACTTAAGTTCCTTATAAATGCCATTACTTGTAAAGTAAAATTTGAAGATAAAAAAATTCTTATCTAAGTAGTCTTTAAGTAGCATTTAACATTTGTGTATCTTATTGTTATATGATATTATAATTATACGTTATTTCTCATACATAGACAAGCCTTAATAAGAAGCACAAGTGTGAACCTTAATCTAAAAGGGCAACACATTCCAAAGAAACCAGTATCCAAAACCCTAGAACAACGTTATTCCCGGGATTCGAGTTTATCAAATTGCATTACATTACTTATGCATAATAGCATCTTGCTTCTTTAAATATTAGTCCTTACCGGACCAATGGAGTTGTTTTCAGATATTGGATCTTATATTGTCTTAAAGACCGTGAGTGCATAATCTTGCAATCACAAAAGGCAAGTTCACACTTGCTCATGTCCTTTGATTATTTTCTGTAAAGTATTTTGCAAATCTAGTGTTGTCATCACCTGCATTTTAAAAAGATCAGAAAACACTATTTTCATAATCATATGATTATAGGTTATTTACCATGAGGTAATAACCTACTATGAAAGTTCTAGTGGTAAAGGAACATATTACTTAGGACTTAACAACCAATGTCGCCAGTGATTTTTGCGTCATATATTACGCGTTGACCATGACATTTGGAATGGGACGAAGAAGTTAGCTGTATATTTTCCCTCTCGCATGGAGCCGGATGTGCGGTTCGTGGCTGTTATCTCCGTAGCGTGCATTAATTGGTAATTCGTAGGGGATATGCAGCATATGGGTGGGAACCCTCAATATCCCACGATAGTTCCGGCATCTGAACGGTTTGTACTGCCAATCGCTGTAATTCAATAGGTGGGCTGGCGTACACCAAGGAGACATGCGGGGTCGCGGAGAAGGCAGCGATTGGCTTGGATCTTAGTCTGGGCCTCATACCAAGGAAGTGTGAACGGGTTCGCGACCTGGATGTACAACAAAGCTAAGATCTCTCATGGGTAAAGTAACGCACCTTTGTAGAGTGTAAGAACTTTAACTTGTTACTCCCTGTTTCAGGAAGGATCTATGAACACGACAGGAAAGGAACTCTATGAAAGTTCTGTAAACCTGTGAAGGCTGACGGACATAGCTTTTCAGAATAAAATCAACCTTTGAAGAAATGTTTACGAAAATCTGCATTGCCTACGACCTATGGTCGGTGGCTGTAGATATAGGGCATCAAACGCTTCTTTCTAATGAACTTGCTGAGTACGTTCATACTCAACGTATCTTATTAACCCTTGCTAGATTCTGAAGCCAATACAGATGACGTCTACATCAACTTATGCTCAAGGAAATCATCATCAACAGCTCAAGTTCCTCAATGAAGTCAAGGGAGTCAATATATATACAACAACTTAAGTGAAGATGAAGTACTAATTAGTTAGGATTAAAATTTCTAGCCATAGAACCTACTTCTGTAGAGGATTGCAATAGCAGCAATGCAAGCCAAATAGTTAGATGCTAATCTTATTAGCATGATATTTATAAGTTGATTATTTCTGATTCTTCTTTGTAAGAAGTTTCTTTCTCTCTCTTTAATAGAGTGTTCTCTGTATCTTGTGTAAAGAGTCGAGTTGTAACCTATAGTCATGTCTTGGACCTTCTGTGTTTCTGTTGTGCCACTCTGAGGGATGTAATACTAGTGAACGGTGTTTCATTGGTGTTATGTCAATGATTATAGTGTACTACATCATGGAGTGGTATGTTGGGTCACCCCAGCTGGTATCAGAGCATATGCTTTGACCTTAGGTTGAAAACCTAGTAAATGGGTAGAACTTCTAGGAAAGATATCCGCAATGATAAAGAGTTCTCTAGTGATATGATGGATATTCAATTGAGAATAATCTTGTCATGTTTCTAGTGTGATAATTATTTAGTAAGTTGCAATTCAAATAATTAGCGTGAGTTTTAACTCTATATGACTAATGATAATTTCTTATCTACAATATCAAATGGCACCTCGGTATCGACCCCGGGATGTTCAAGTGTTGAACAGGACGTTAGATGCCTATGGAGGGGATTGGACAAATACTCTCCGACAACTTCTATGGAGTTTGGATTGTGAATCAAGACTTTTGGTCAAGATTTACAGTTACTATGATGGGCATGTATTAGCCAAATACCGTGTCATGATTATGTTACCCAAGAAGTTAGGACTTAATGGAGAAATTCTATCGGGAGAGGCAAGGTGCATGGCATCTGCATATCAGATTGCAGTAATAGCAGCCATAACCATGATCCGAGAACAGAAAACCCAAGCTCTGGTAGGTAGTACTCACACCATTATACACCATGAAACCTCAAGTATAGAGCATGAGTTAAATCATTCTACTCTGGTACGAACTAAACCCACTCTAGCTATAGAGTATATGGATCATAATAGGTCCCTATTAAACACCTTCCATAACATTCACCAAGTATTAGTTCAGGAGCTGGATATGGTCATTGAGGATTTTATTGATCCTGTCAAAGCAACGACACGTAGAAAGAAGCTAGATAAGGAAGTGAAGCATCCCAAAGACATATTTTCAGGTGAAGTGTATGAAGAAACTGAGTTTGATGATCCATAGTCAGAAACCTATGCCTACTATCAGAATAAATCCCAATTACCTGAAGATCCATGGACGAAGTATACCTCAGAACAGAAAACTTCGGAAGAAGCCATTCCAAATAATCGTGTGGAGGACTATTATGAATGGGGAGTAGAACCTAAGGATGGGACTATAGGAAATCATATACCTTGTGATACAGGTATCGGAGAAGAAACCAACTATAACCTTAGAGAGTCTTATGGACCATATGGGGGTAATACCAATCCAATTGACTTAGAGGAATATTATAGTAGTTATTATACCAATATGTATGAATGGATCCAAGAAAAGGCGAAGGAACCATCTTACTTTGAGGAAGCGTTGAAAGAAACACAGGAATATCCACCACCATCTCCATCACCGTTGCTGATTCCCATGATGAGGAGGGGGTAGTTCTTCCTCAGGGCTAAGGGCTCTACCGGTAGCTATGTGTCCATCTCTCTCTATGCATGATCTTGTTGTGGTCATGAGCTTTGTAATCTAGTAGATCTACCTTGCTACTTAAGTGCTTCAATAGATCTCTGCTCTCCCCATGTGTGTGAAAGTGACAGCGTGCATGCCATGGTGGCACTTAGGCTTGAGTCTACATAAATACTCTTTGTGCTTTAATAGATCTATGCTTTTCCCCACGTGTGTGAAAGTGACAGTGTGCATACCGTGTGTGGCACTTTGGCTAGATTGAATATTTGTTATTAGTTATATTTGGAGTTGGATGTCTCTATGAAATTGTGGTGTTTGTTGGAACCATCTAGTGCTCAAGGTGACAGTATGGGGTTATCTAGATTGGGGAAGGCGGACTTTGAGGAGTGCTGTTATAGCCCTACCAATGATTAGAGTGTTCAACCGGAGAGTATTTAAGAGTAGTATCATGAAGAGATGATATTTATATGAGAGAGTGTTCACTAGTGAAAGTATGATCCCTAGGCCTTGTTTTTAAGCATTGAAACACCATTTGCTAATAGATCTGTTGCATGTTTGCTTGCTTCCATCTTTATTTTGTTTGCCAGGGAGGTTACCTTTCCTCCATGTAAAGCTCTTTTCTGGCACTGTTACCCCACGTCAACAACAAGTCAGAAGCTCTTTTCTGGCACCGTTACCACTTGTATTTCACTATCTCTTCGTCGAACTAGTGCACCTATACACCTAACAAGTGTATTGGGTGTGTTGGGGACACAAGAGACTTCTTGTATCTTGATTGCAGGGTTGCTTGAGAGGGAATACCTTTGACCACTTCCTCCCTAGGTTAGATAAACCTTGGGTAATCCACTTAAGGGAAACTTGCTGCTGTTCTACAAACCTCTGCACTTGGAGGCCCAACAACTGTCTACAAGAATAGAAGTGCGTAGACTTCAAGCTCTTTTATGGCGCTGTTGCCGGGGAGGAAAGGTAAAAAGCACTCACACACCTTACCCCACGGCAATAGTAAGCCAGAAAGCTCTTTTCTGGCGCCGTTGCCGGGGAGGTAAGGTAAAAGGTACTAACATCCTCCGGTGTGAGTGCTCGAAGTTATTTCCTTTAGATTCTGCATTTTTGTATTTTTGTTTCTTGTTTTCACTAGTTAGGCTTAATGGAAAACAACAACAAAATTAGAGAGCTTTATAGTCTTTATCTTGAGTTAGGACATGAAGTGTTTGAAGAGAAAATTAGAAACCTATGGAACTTTATTTGCATGCTAATAGCAATGTTATTAGTATGAATTCTTTGGACACCATTATTGCTAATGCTATGGAGAAGTCTTTGGGGAAGCTAGTTTTTATGAAAATGATCTTTTTAGTCCCCCATCTTTGGAAGATATCTATTCTATTGCTTATGATGATACCAAACCTCCAATATATGATGATTACAATGATGAGTTCGATATTTTCAGTCCATCTACTATTGAGGAGAAAGTTTATTGTGATTACAATATGCCTCCTATATTTGATCATTATGGTGATGAGAATAATAGTGATAGCTATGTTGTTGAATTTTCTCCCACTACAATTAATAAGAATGCCTATGCCTATGTGGAGAGTAATAATCATTTTATGCATGTGGCTCATGATAAGAATGTTTTATGTGATAGTTATATTGTTAATTTTGTTCATGTTGCTACTGAAAGTTATTATGAGAGAGGGAAACATGGTCTTATGCATCTCAATAATATTAATTTTCCCCTCTTTATGTTGAAAGTCTTGAAGTTGCACTTGTTTTACTTTCCTATGCTTGTTGCTTTGTGCTTTCATGACTTGTTTCTTTACAAGATTCCTATGCATAGGAAGTGGGTTAGACTTAAATGTGTTCTGAATTTGCTTCTTGATGCTCTCTTTTACTCAAATTGATATTTCTTATGTGAGCATCTTCTCAAACTATCAAGCCTAACTTAAAGGCATTAAAGAAAAGTACTTGTTGGGAGATAACACAAGAGTTTTTTTGAGTCTTGGAAGTTATTACTTCAGTAATGACCTCTCCTTATCCCTTTTGTTTGCTTTTTGTGCCAATAACGACCTCTAATGAGAGGGAAGTAAGATTTGGGGAGTTGTTCTCCCGAAACATATTTCTGTACTCCACCAAAAAAAATCGTGAGGAGTCTATGTAACTCGTATTGAGCTGAAAATTTACGAATAAATCCCCCAGTATGTTAGCTAACTTTGCTAGTTCAACACTTTTTGATTTGAGCAACAAAAGGTCTTCGAACAAATCGGTTTCTACCCGCTGGTCTGTTTTGACAGATTTCTGCCATTATTTGCATTTGCTTCTTATTGATTCCTTTTTGGGTTCTTTTTGGGAAATTGAGCTTTTTGAAGGAGTTGATACAGTATCTTGTGTTTTTAGTGAAAACATTTGCTATTCTAAAGCTAAACCCAAGGGTCTAATATCTTTTGAATACACTAATGTTGTTAATAAAGATTGTGTGAAGTTTTGTATGAAGGAAAATTTTCAGGTGTAGAGAAAGAATGATGTAATGAGATGAAGAATGGATAAAAGCTCAAGCTTGGGGATGCCACCCCGGTGTCACCCCAATAAATATCCAAGAGGTACAAGCGTCAAAGCTTGGGGATGCCCAAGGCATCCACTTCTTCATCAATAAAAAACTCATGTCTTTCTAGACACTTCGTTCTTATTGTTTCATGCATTATTGTGTTGTTCTTGGAGCATCTTAGTTTTCGTTTTTGGTTTTAGTTTGCTTGAGTAAGTTTTTTGGTTACACCACACTTCTTTTGGAGAGAGACACACTCTGTTTCCATTGCCTAGAACACTCTAGTTTTCACTCTTATTGTTTTGTGAGTGTTCACTTTTGCTAGCACTGTGTTTAGCCTTAGTTTTTTGTTCTTTCAGCTTAGAACTTTTAGTTCTTATTTGTGGATTTGTGAGACAAGATCACTGATCTTTGTTGCTTATTATCTTTGTGAGTTGTTTCAAATTAGTTGTTTGGTGTTGGAAAAGAGTAGAAAGCTTCATGCTTATAGTGGTACAAAAGGGAGCTTGTTTTGACTATGGCTTAGACTTTAGCATGACATGTTAGGTGTTGTTTTGACCTTATGCTTAGTGATTATTGTTGTAGCATGTCTTGTTCTAAACAAATGGGATTGCTTAGTGTGCCTTGAAGAAATTATGCGTTGTTTTAGCATGCAAAAGCATAGTATTGTGGTATTCTCCTTTAATGCTTTGTTTGGGTTGACTTGGCACATGCTCACACCATGTTATGACTATGAACAAGTCACCATAGCCTCTATGATCATTTAGTCCTTGACTTGTATTACCACTCTATGCTTTGATTAGTAATGCTTTGTTGCTCTGCATGATTATGGCCATTATTGCTCTCTTAGTTGGTTGCTCCCAGTCTTTTGCTAGCCTCCACTTGTATGAGTAAGATCTAATCATGCATCCAACTCCCAAGAAACCAATTTATTCCAAAGTGTCCACTATAAACTCCTATGCATGGTGTGTTACACCATTCCAAGTATATTCTTGTTTTCAACTATCTTCCAATTAAAAATTATTTTTTTATGTGAAAACTTAGTGATTAAAGCCCTCATGAACTTGATGGCACACTTTATATTCTTTGCCCCTAATAAACTTGAACCATTGTGACAACTTTGTTGTATATGCTTGCACTTATAAGTTGGGATTAGCACTACCGTGCTGTCATGGGGAACGTTTTCAACATTGCACTTGTACTTTTGTACTCCGTTGATATCATGCTCTTTTGTATATGGATGTTACCGTGTGAAATTAAGTGGGAACTTGTAAGTCCATGGAGTTTGTATTCTGTGTTAGAGAAACGCCTAGGCCACTAGCCTAAGCCATGCCTAATCATGGTGGAAACTTGCAGCATCACCATAGTGAGCTATCTATGAAGCATCCTCAATAAAAAGCTATGCGTATGGTAAATAAAAAGATTGCTGAGATGCTCATTGTCTGCTTGCCTTGTCATTTTGGTTATGGGAAAGCTCCTGTACCATGTGCAAGGGGTACCCCGTTGGCGGTTCTTGGGTGCGCACGAGTGAGGACAAAGTGCGCAGAAAAGACTAGTGTTGGTATGTGGGGTTAGTCTAGAGATCCTATTGAGCTGTCAGAAATGACA
The DNA here is from genome assembly GCA_910589765.1 of Avena atlantica. NCBI lineage: Eukaryota > Viridiplantae > Streptophyta > Magnoliopsida > Poales > Poaceae > Avena > Avena atlantica. Next base: position 458,664,464 of record OU342736.1, read on the forward strand.
GTCGTCAGTCCGAAGTGACCGGGGGTGTTACAGTTCTCAATGATATGCAAATACTTACAGTGACAAGAACTTGCCTGGGCCCTAAGTTGAGTATCCATGAGGTGTAGCCCTCATATTCAAGGGACTTGAGATTGCCAACTTATACTTCGTCAAGCATATACTCTAGCTTTGCCACTTTAACCTTAACCACTTCAAGATTCTTATGATAGGGGCAATGAGGGCTGAAAGCTAACAAGTACCATAATATTTGGAAGCTCTTTTTGAAACTTGAAATCCCTGCTTCCTTTATAAAAGGTATGTCTTCCACTATTATTTGAGTCTCCACCTTCTACTTTTAGGCACCATTAAGAGAGCATAATTGTCATTCTGTGTGCAGGGTTCCAAAGCTTATTGATTGATGCATATTGTGATATTACTTGTTATTGTGCTATTTGTTTCTAGTCACCCTTGTGAACTTTGAAGGTGTCCTATGCATCTATATTGCTACTCTATGAGGGACAAGATGATTGCCACTATGATATGTTTTCTGTATGTGAAACAAACAAATGTTTTTCAGTGCATGTTATTCATGATCTTTGTTTGTAGCCTTTCATGTTGCATGCATAGTTACGATGTCCTATTGTTAGAACTCTATCTTTCATGCACATGTTTAGAGTTCTTTGATCTCAGCTTTCAATGATTTCAAATGGTTAAATCTTTATTTGATGGTGCATGTCACCTCAAAAATTATTATTTTTATCACTTACCTACTCGAGGACGAGCAGGAGTTAAGCTTGGGGATGCTTGATACGTCGGAAACGTATCTATAATTTTTGATGCTCCATGCTTGTTAGTATCTACTTTGCTTTGCTTTGTCTACACTTTGAGGTGTTTTTATATCTTTTCTGGAACTAACCTATTAACAAGTTGCCACAGTGCCAGTTGCCTGTTTTCTTCTGTTTTTGGTTCCAGAAAGGAAGAAAATCAATATTCTCGGAATTGGACGGGACAAAATCCAAAGTTATTATTTTTCCCTGAGCAACACGGAACCACGAAGCAGAGCCGGAGGGGGGCCACAGGGTGGCCAAACCCCCCTAGGCGCGGGTAAGCCCTGGGGGCGCCTGGAGGGGGTGTGGGCCCCCTGGACCTCCACCGACCTTGATTCATGCGCCTATATGAAGCCTCCGATCCAAAAACCCTAAAGAATCCAGAAGAAATCCACGAAAACCTCTGTAGCGCCACCGCCACAAAAGGGGAGATTCGGGGGACAGAAAGTCTCTGTTTCGGCACCCTGCCGGGACGGGGAAGTGCCCCCGGAGCCATCTCCATCAATCTCCACCACCATCTCCATCACCGTTGCTGATTCCCATGATGAGGAGGGAGTAGTTCTTCCTCAGGGATAAGGGCTCTACCGGTAGCTATGTGTTCATCTCTCTCTCTATGCATGATATTGTTGTGGTCATGAGCTTTGTAATCTAGTAGATCTACCTTGCTACTCAAGTGCGTCAATAGATCTCTGCTCTCCCCATGTGTGTGAAAGTGACAGCGTGCATGCCATGGTGACACTTAGGCTTGAGTCTACATAAATACTCGTTGTGCTTTAATAGATCTATGTTTTTTCACATGTGTGTGAAAGTGACAGCGTGCATACCGTGTGTGGCACTTTGGATATATTGAATATTTCTTATGAGTTATATTTGCAATTGGATGTCTCTATGAAATTGTGGTGTTTGTTGGAACCATCTAGTGCTCAAGGTGATAGTGTGGGGTTATCTAGATTGGGGAAGGCGGACTTTGAGGAGTGCTGTTATAGCCCTATCAATGATTAGAGTGTTCAACCGGAGAGTAGTTAAGAGTAGTATCATGAAGAGAGGATATTTATATGAGAGAGTGTTAACTAGTGAAAGTATGATCCCTAGGCCTTGTTTCTAAGCATTGAAACACCGTTTGCTACTGGATCTGTTGCATGTTTGCTTGCTTCCATCTTTATTCCGTTTACCGGGGAGGTTACATTTCCTCCACGTAAAGCTCTTTTCTGGCACCGTTACCCCACGTCAACAACAAGTCAGAAGCTCTTTTCTGGCACCGTTACCACTTGTATTTCATTATCTCTTCACCGAACTAGTGCACCTATACACCTGACAAGTGTATTGGGTGTGTTGGGGACACACGAGACTTTTTGTATCTTGATTGCGGGGTTGCTTGAGAGGGAATAACTTTGACCACTTCCTCCCTAGGTTCGATAAACCTTGGGTAATCCACTTAAGGGAAACTTGCTGCTGTTCTACAAACCTCTACACTTGGAGGCCCAACAACTGTCTACAAGAATAGAAGTGCGTAGACATCACCAGTGGTATGTCAAAAACCGTAGGATAATACATACACCCTAGGATGGTCCGCAGCTGGTATTTGTCCGTGGCTGGTATTTGGTTTACATAGTTAACCAGATCATCTTAGTAGTCCATAAAGAGCATAAAACTTGTCCTAAATTAGGAAAGACATAAAGGAGTATAAAAATTAAAGTGACCATCTTTCGAGGCGTTTTGAAAAATCAGACCTACCAAAGATAGAATGTCCAAACAGGAAGTCAGCCAAATAATATTGGAAGATTTACTTTAGAGATCCACAATTGTGTGGGTATACCGAAGTTCTTGCATGAGACCTTAAAGAGGTAGAGTATAAGCTAAACAGAGACCAACACCCTAGTTATAAGCCAATGGGTACTATATAGGCAGTTTAGGGATCATTAGTAAACCCTAAGGGGGAGAGTAAATAGTAGACAAAAGTACTGTTATCAGAGTCTCTGAAAAAATGGTAGTTTAAGAAGTACTTAAAGTGATAATAAAATATTATCTAAAGCCTGCTAAAGTAAAAGCTTAAAGGTGGTAAAATAGATTAATCTTAATAGACTAATTCTAGAGGAAACAACTCTTAAGTGATCCTTAAGAGAGAATAATCACATCTAACTAGACATGTATAGTGGAACAAGAAATTCCAATAGGAAAGGACTACATTTGTTCAACGCCCATCTTTGGAAGGACTATCAGTATCAACCGTTCAAAGATAAACCAAATATAGTCTTTTGGCCACAACTATTGTTTAATAGAATTTAAAACCCTATTTTAGTGAGACTTCCTAGACCTTACATAGTATAGTAAGGAAGCCGATGATCAAGTAAAGGAGTTGTAATAGGATACCTAAACAGGGAAATGAACTAAAGAAGAGACCCAAATTTAAGGAGTTTATAATAAGGACATATCCCTAAGGGAGTAAAGTAAAAGGAACTTTAGTATATTGAAGACGACAAGTTGGAGATAGTCAAATATGATGAAAATTCAAGGAAAAGATCTGGATATGGGATATTGCAATTATTCCCATTTGAGGTTACCATTGAGTTGAGAAATATCGTAATCAATATAAGACAATTCCACATTCTGAAACAAGAGAGAGTATACGAACTTCGAGGATGAAATTTATTTTAAGGGGGAGAGTCTGTAACATCCCAGCAGTAGAGCTTAGAAATAAGCTGAAACCAGATGTGTGTATTACATTCATGCATAGAAAATCCGAATAATTTTCACGCTTTTGATTAAAACTTGTCAAAGTGATTGAAGCTTCTCTTAACTTGATGGAATTGAAGTATATCATCAAGTTGACTGCGATAAGTTTCAATATGACCTTTGCTAAAACCTTATTTTTGGGTAAAGATGATTTGATCTAAGGGTAGATCAAATAAAATAAAATAAACCACAACACATTGTTTAGTGATTAATATCAGATCCTTTAGAGATCATATCCTAGTATTCATTACAATAACCCATGAATGCCAAGCTATGAATATAATTCAAGTAACAAGAGTGTAATAACTATCTCTTGACCTATTTTATCCTTATCTATTCCTACCATAAATGTCATGGTAATACTTAACCCTAACTCTTTAGTTATATGGAGTAGGAAGGAAACCAAGTCAGGACCATTCACCACATATCTTTCTTTCCATATCAATCCTTATCATCTCTATTGAATCCATGTTGAGTAATCAACTATTGATCTATCAAGTCTTAGACTATACATTCTTGATCTATCAAATCTTGTCTTTATCATAGCATTCATTTTAGAGACTATAGAGAAAGAAGTAAGAAGAGGTAGATGGTAATGCTAGTTATCGATATCATCTATAGGATGGGAGTGTTTGAAGAGAATCAAACCAATATGATAATTGATGGAGTTAACTCACTCCTGAATTGATAGAAGAGTTATCTTGAATAAAGATATATGTGGTAACAAAGAAGATTACAAGGATGAATTCTAAAGATAGTTACTAGGAGTAATCCTATTGGATCAAGTAGGTATAGTTAATAAATAAATCTCATAGTCAAATAGAGGTACTAATAAGATAGTATAATACAACTATAATGTTGTCTTGGTGAAGCCTTGATTAGACAATTGGAAACCTAAGCCATAAATAATCAAAGGATTATAATGATCATGCTCAAGTCACTAAGATTGAATGATTATATCATGCATAAGTGACATTGGTGGATAGAACATGATTAAACTCTAGTATAGATATGTTATCCTAGGTTAGTCATGACAAGTCACATTAATATAATGTGAAGTTGGAGTATGAGTTACTGAGTCAAGTAAAGATAAGATAGCATGATTAAGATGATGCTAGAGAAGCATTAAGTTGATGAAGTAGTAATATTCCTCTTAGAGAATACTAAGCACTTGAAGGAAGTAGGATTTGGTATATAAATCTATTGGAGTAATATTAGTGATGGATGATCAAGAAAAGTATGAATGGAGTTAAGTAACTACTGGTTGGATTGGAGATTATTATCAGTAGAGTAATTTGATATAACCAAGTGTAGATAGAAGAAAGATTATGAAAAGCTCCAATGACAAGCTTCTGAGACTTATAAGTGTGATTACAAAGTAAATTGTGAAGTAGTAGTATATATAGGAAATGAATTCCTTAATTAGAAGTCAAGAATTATGAAGTAGGAAATATAGGAACTCTTGATAAACACTAAACCTTCATTCAATAATCAACTTAATATCCATCTTATATGTTTGATCTGTCATCTTATTTCTCATTGGTTTATAGGAATATTTTCCTATAGCAAATCACTTAAGCACATCTTTGTCATTTCCAATCATCATAATCACATGTGCAGAAACTATCTTTATCAATTCTTTTCCTTAAGCCATCCTAGAGAACAACCTTATTATTTTACTTTAAATTGTGGTACGAATCCTAATCACAAGCACAAAGACAATATGTCTACAACCTTAAATGTTATCCCTATCTATAAAATAATATATATATTAAACCTCCTAAAACTCATAGTAGACATCTATAACTTTAAACCCTAACTTATATGCAAGTTATAACAAACTATTTATCTTGATATCATTTAAGCTCATGGGAATAATATTAACCATATTAATTACTTAAAACTTTATGTATCATATAATAATGAAGGGTCATTATAGAAAAGTTTCTTTAACCTTATAAGTTAATAAGCATCAAATATCATGAATTAATAGTAATACATCCTTTAATAAAGTTATGGTGTTTATAGGTAAATCAAATTCATAACAAAAGTCCCTACAAAATATTAATAGGAAAAGGACCTATAAAAAAGGAAATATAGAAAATATAAACCTTATATAATAAATGTCACATCCCAAAATTCTCTTAATTTTGGAATGTGAAATAAATAAATAAGTTTGATTGATTGTTTGACTATGTTGAAAATTCTCAAAGAGAAGAAACTTTTTGAATAGAAAATCCTCTCAACCTTGAATTCAAAATCTTATATTCTTTTGTTATGACCTAAGTAGCCATATAGGCAAAAGGGCATGGATTGATTATGGATTGTAGAATTGGTGTGCAAGATTTCAAAATGAAAATCATGAAGCATTCATAAGCATTTCATTACATCCATGCAAAGTTCTCACAAACTGAATCCAAATCCTGGTATCTAAATCCTATAGTTGATTCGCCCAAATATTCCTAAAGGTAATTAAATTGACTTTATTAAAACCCACTGTTGCTAGGGCATAAATTATTGATAATTATAGCCTAAAGAGATCCAATTAATACTACAAAATTTCAGAAACAAAATTGAGCTCATTTGGAGCTATTATGAAAAAGTTATGGAACAAATACAAACACATAAAGATATAAATAAAATGAAATATACAAGGATTTATAAATCCACTACTTCCAAACTAGTAAAAAGATTACAAATTTGATCCTACAATGATCTATTCAATTTTAGAAAAATTTAGAAATAAGAATCATGTCATTTGGAGTTCGTACGCAAAAGATATGAGGGAAACAAGTAAAAAAAAACTAAGCGGGCCGGCGGCCCAGCCAGCGGACCGAGCAGCATGCGGGCGTCGACCGTCCCAGGTTGCTTTAAAAGTCGTGCGAAAACATGTTTTGTAGATCTATCTCTACTCAAACTCCTATAACTTTTTATCTACAACTCTGAATCGACTTCCGTTTGTTTCTACTTGTTCCCTACTCCAAGGCATATCTCTACACCGTCCCAAACCTCCATATAATCTCATGGAGCCAGAGCTGTACGAGTTTCCGTTCTCGAAATCCCGAATCTACACATGCCCGAATCTTATTTCGCTTTTTAACCCATCTAGACTTCGTCGTTTGCCTTCGGTCAAAAAACGAAAGTTGTAGGGATCGTCGAAATCTTTCAATCCCGACAAACCTCACCTCTTTTCATCCACCACAGCCGGAGAATTTCGTATCGCAATATTTCAGATCTTACGGTGTAAATCCAAGATCTACTCGTGCTCGTTTCTTCAAATCCAAATTTCTTTGGTGAGAAGGTAGGAATAATGATTCCCCACAACTTTCATGTTCTGAGTTTTTCAATTTGACCTACGGATTTGTCTCTGTAACACAGATCTATTTCTTGTCTATTCTAAGCAAAATCGGGTCGGTCTCTTCTTCTAGCCACCGGATTCTATCCGGACGGTCAAGATCCAATCAAACCGGTGCGTGCCATGTCGTCATCCCGGTCATCTTCCTCATCAACGCCACGTCAACGTAAGGTCAACATCTAGTCCCAGTCAGCATGCGAAGTCAACCTGTCCAGTCAGCGGAATATTCCCTAGAATATTCCGTTCGAATTTAAAATTGCACATTATAGATCTAACTTGTAAAATTCATTAGAAATTCATACTATGTACAAAAATTGCGTATAATATATCAAATTGAAGATAATTTTATGTAGAATCATCTTATCAGAATAGATCCAACTTTTACTGTACGTGGTTACTGCAGTAATTTAATTAGTTTTAATGGTCTTTTAGGTTAATAAATTCATAGAAAATTATCTGTAACTCCGAAAAATATGAACAATATACCAAATTGAAGCTACTGTAATGTACTTTAATAATATCTGGTTGGATCTAGCCTTTGCAGAATATTTAACCCGTAGCAATTTAATTATTTTTAATGGCTTTATATATCATTAAATTCATAGTAAATTAATTGCTTGTGACAAAAATATAAATGATATACCGATGGAAAGCTGGTTCCATGTAGATCATCAATATGAAATTAGTCCAGCATTTTACTGTAAGGTTTTGCCGCGAAGATTTAAATGGTTTAATGGCCTATTTAGAGTAATAAATTCATAAGAAAATAAATACTATTCAGAAAATTACAAATAATATGTTCCTGAAATCACAATTCCGTGTAGATTACAGATATAATTTTAGTTTGATTTTTAGACAACAGAAACTATATGAATCATTTAAAACCATTAAACACTATTTAAATCATACAAAAAAATCTATAACTCCGATTAGGGTGAACCCAAGTGCTAAGGTTGTGTATTGACAATATATATACAGAGAAATTGCATGCCAAATTATTTGGCACTGTTAAAACAGAAATTCATACAGAAATATTTAAACCTGTTGAAATAGTGTTTTAATCGTAGGAAAATATCTATAACTCCTTTTTAGGTGAATCAAATTGCTACTGTCTCTAAATTGCATTGCCTATCCAGTAGCATCCAGTTCACAATTTAATACGACATAAACATATTTAGTTCAATTAAAGTGGTATACACCATATTAAATCGATACAACTTTAGTAATAAAAGCTTTAGTCCATTAAATGACTTTCCACATGCATCATGTAATCTAACTATGTTCAGAACTAAAGTAACAACCATTGCGACTTATTAAATTGTCATGCATGCATTTGTTGTATTTGTTTGATCTCTATGTGCTATTGTTTATGTTGTATGCAATTGTTTGATCGATAGATTGCGAGGAGTGCAACGTGTGTGATTGCAACTACTATGATTGCAAGTATTGTGGTTATGACGAGAGCAACCATTATATCTATGAGAATTGTGAGGATTATCTAATCGACTACATCTACAACAAAGGCAAGTGGTGCTATCTTGGTCATAAATGTCCTACTATTTTCCTATGCATTGTAGATGCTTTTCTAGAATTGCATCTGTAGGAATTGATGTGTATATGCTATGCTATATCCCATATTATTCCCTAGTATTCCTTGTTTATGAGCCATCGTATTGGTAGATTGCTTAGCTATGCTATTTAGACGAGGAAGGGAATCACATCATGAAAAGTTATATGTTTTGAAAGGCTTATGTTTTGCTAAATGAAAAACCAATATGTTTTAATGAACCACCTGGGCGGAATGGCATTGATTGGGTCATCGAGTGTGGATTTATGGTGGGGAATGCCGCCCAGGACACTGAGAAATGATTGGTTTCTTTGTTTGGAAGCTTTCGTGTGCAACCATGTGCCAATAATGAAATGGGCGGTTGGCTGAACTCGGTAGGTTGTGGTAACTCGAACCCGCGTATCCAGAGATGTAGATAGTGTAGGTTGGACCGGTGCGCGTCGGGATTAGGGAGCTACTTCCCGAACGGTTCCTTCTTGGACTTCTCCCTATCATCACCCAATATGAGAGTGGTGGTACGAGCTGGGCTGGCCAAGTCACATGGGTAAAGTGTACTAACCCCTGCAGGGTGTATAAACTAATCGATTAGCCGTGTCCCCGGTTATGGACAATTTGAGCGACCTGATACTGATGCTATGATATTTCTCACTCATCCTTATTTCTTAATTACTTAAAACTTGTTGGGTGAACATAATTGGGTAGGTGCACCTGGGAGTGAACCAGAGTGTCCTATTTATCATATTGGAAAACTACTTCGTTACAAATGTTAGGATAAAACTGTTGCTTTATGCAAATGAGCCTGAACTCCACTTGGCCAAATAAGCATGTAGTTGATAGATCTGTTGTTAACCACTTTAGCCTACTTGCCATACATTCAATGTATTGACCATTCGTGGCTGCAACGTTTCATGTTGCAGGTTATATCGTATCTGAGTGATCGTTCATAGGTCGCGAAACTCCACTAAACATTTGTTCGCCTGTGGCACATTTGAAGGATGGAGATCTACCTTGTATTCGTTTTTCGCTGTGTACTTGTATAAATAATGTAAATTCTGGATCATATTCGTTGTATTTATGATGCACAGTTATATTTGGTATCATTTTATATTGTGTGTGCCAGTGAACCAATCCAGGGATTGGCACTATACACATGAACTCAGCCTTATCAGGCGAGGGTGTTACAATAAAGGTTCACTAAATGAATCTAAATATACTTTATTTATTGCTGCAAGTATTTAGCAAATAAAATTCTATAAGGAATATTCAAAACAATTGTCTAAATATAAAAATTAGAAAAGAAAGAAATCAAAGAAACTACCCAGCCTAGAATCTGGCCCGAGGCCCATTTCCTATCTTCTCTATCTACTACGCACGCGTAGCACTCAGCAGCGCAATAACGGCCCAGCGAGAACAACTCTTTGCCTTTATCTCTGGCTGACTGGTGGGACCAAGGAGAGACCGCGGGTTGAGAGTAAGAATGCGCCAGGGGGTGATACGCCCAATTTGCATCACCTTTCTATATCATAATTTGCCTCTATTCATTGATATATGTCTTATTATGAGGTATTACTTATGTATTTTCATCTATTTTTGCATGTTGGATGATTCTTGGAGGATGAACTGTCGGAGTCTGGATTCTGATGGAAAAAGAGGTGTTTTGATGCAATTTCGCGAACATCAGAAAAATAACAGAAAAATATGGGAAAATATATTTTCCCAAAATACAGAGGAATCCAGAAGGGGAGGCGAAGAAGGGCCGCATGGGGGCCACCCCCTAGGCGCGGGTCCCCCCGGGCCACACCTAGGGCAGGTGTGGCCCACCTGCCCGGCTCCCGACTCCGTACTCTCGCCTATATCTTCCCTACGGAACCCTAATACTGGGGGAGGGACCACAGATAGATTTTCGCCGCCTCTGTAGGTCGGAAAACACCGAGAGAGAAATATCTCTCTGGCAGACAGATTTCTGTCGAGGGAATTCCTTCCCGGAGAGGGGAGATCGTCACCATCAACACCATCATCAAGCTAGGCTTCATCGGGATCATCATCCACACCATCATCCACACCATCATCCCCACCAACACCTTCATAATTACTCCATCCCGCTGTAACAGTTGTGTTGGATATTGCTTTAGTTCATTAGAGGAAACCTTTTCGGTGTTAATTACTATTGTAGGTGATGCTTGTGAGTGGAACCATTGGATTATTGTTTATGTTCAGATTGTTATCCACTACCATATCATCTTTGATCTTGATCCATATGATATCTTGTGAGTAGTTCGTTTAGTTCTTGAGGACATGGGAGAAGTCATGTTGTTAGTAGTGGATTTGAGTTGAGTTATTATTCAATGGTTTAGTATTTAAGTTGTGGTCCTATTCTTCTAGTGGTGTCATGTGAACGTCGACTACATGATACTTCACCATTTATGGGCCTAGGGGAATGCATTGTGTATTTGGATACTAATTGTGGGGTTGCCGGAGTGACAGAAACTTGAACCCCCGTTAGGACACCTTTGCACAAGGGAGCGTATGATCTCAGAGTTTAAGGCCGTGGTTAGATTTAAATCTTAATTACTTTCCTATAGTTGCGGATGCTTGCAGGGGGTTTAATCACAAGTATGTATTAGTCCAAGTAAGGTCGGTATGTTAGCACAGGTTCACCCACACAACACTTACAACACCAAAGAAGAGTACTCAGCTATTTGAAGCGAAAGCATTTGACAGAATTCCCATGTGTCCTCGAGAACGTTTGGTCCTTATAAGTATTTCCAACGGCTTGTCCTTTGTTGAGAAAGGATTGGGCCACTTGCTCCGTTTGTTCGTTGTCTTTATTACTTGCTCTTTGTTTTGTTGCTTTATTAGAAAACCACTAAAAATTCGTTTGCTAAGTATTTACAGAGAGTTCCTGCTCCATACCACTAGTCAACACCTTCTGCTCCTCGTTGGGATCAACACTTCTATTTATCGAAAGTACTACGATACACCCCCCTATACTTGTGGGTCATCAAGACTATTTTATGGTGTCGTTGTCGGGGAGTGAAGCGCTATTGAAGAGTGGAACTGGTAAAGGAAACTTCTACTGTGAGTATTTCTTTTGTTACTTTGTTTCCAATATGGATAACCCACTTGGTTTTCTGTTTGGGAAAACTACTACCACTTCTAGGGTAGTAGATGAACCACCACCTATTGATATAGATCCTTTTAAGATACCTACAAGTATTTTTGATCGTGTTATGGATAATTATTATTTAGGGGATGGAACTGTCCATCCTGGTGATCACTTGCTTTTTATCCATAAATTATGCGGGTTGTTTAAGTGTGCAGGTATCACAACTGAACAGGTGAAGAAGAAGTTACTCTCCATATCCTTGAAAGGTAGAGCTGAAGAATGGTATAAGCTGCTAAAGAATGGACAATCCATGGAATGGGAGGAGATGGCATCCCTCTTTTATTCTAAATTTTATCCTCCTAGTGAGATTCATAAGGATAGAAATTTGATATATAAATTTTGGCCTCGTGATGGAGAGAGTACAGCTCAAGCTTGGGGGAGATTGAAGTTACTAATGCTTAAATGTCCTATTCATGAACTCCCTAGCAATATTATTATCAATAACTTTTATGCTAGGCTTTCTCTTCGTGATAAAGATTTACTAGATGCTTCTTGTGCTGGATCATTCACATGTATGAAGGAAGAAGCTAAATGGGATCTACTATACCGTATTCAAGAAAACACTAAAGCTTGGGAGAATGACAAAGGAAGAAAGTCAGGTATAAACTATGATTATGAATGCATTAAATCTTTTAAGGGAACTGATGACTTCCGTGATATTAGTAGTGAGTTTAGTCTTGATTCCCAAAGTATTGCCAACTATTTTAAGGCCTTTGCCTCTTACATAGAAATTCCCAAGAAGAAGTGGAATAAGTACCATGCTCCTTATAAAGATGTTGTTAGTCATGTTCCTGTTAGAAGTACTGAAGATTGTACTGCTAATCATTTTGTGCCTGAACCTCATGTTGAGAAAGTTCCTTTCCTAGCTAAGGTAAAGGAGTATTCTATGATTATTAGTGCAAATAACAGAGGTACTAAGAAAACTGTGGATCCTGATGAGCAAATGAATAATGAACTTGTGGTAGTTAGTGTGAAAGACAGTGTCGCTAGAAATATAAAGGATGAGCACATTGTCTTATGTGAATACGCTTCTAATATTATCTCTCATCCTAGTAAAGCTAGAAAAGCTAGTGTTCATGTGCTTTCTGTTAAAATTGGTGATCATTGCTACTATGGTTTATGTGATATTGGTGCTAGTTCTAGTGCTATTCCTTATGAGCTTTATAGGGAAATTATGCATGAGATTGGTCCTTGTGAGCTTGAGGACATTGATGTGGTTATCCACCTTGCTAATAGGGAGAAAGTTTGCCCCATTGGCATTGTAAGAGATGTGGAGGTACTTTGTGGTAAGATTAAATATCCTGCTGGTTTTCTAGTACTTAATTCAGCAGCTAGCAAAACTTATCCTATCATTTTTGGTAGACCTTTCTTGAGCACTTATGGAGCTATTATAGATTGTAAGAAGGAAAAGTTTTAACTGAGTTTGGTGGAGATTCTTATGAGTTTAACTTTTCTAAATTTGCTAAAGCTCCTTGTGAAAATAGCTTGCCTAATGAAGATTTCAGGATGGAACAACTTGCTTCTATTGATTCAGTCTATGACCTTGGACCTCTTTTTGATGACTGCAAGTATGCTCATTCTAATGATAAAGTTGTTGCCAGCGACAGTTATATTGTCAACTTTATTCAAAGTGCTACTGAAAGTTATTATGAGAGAGGGAATGTAGAGGTCTCAACCTGGTAAGGTAGATTCCTCCTGTGTTTTACAATGCTAGTCCCTGGATCATTAGCTAGCATCCACAGTTAAGATGTAATATCAAGATACAAAGGTCATAACATAACTTTATAACCAGGAATAACACAATTTTAATTACATCATACATAGCTCATTGGGCTATTACATTACATTGCAGCGGAATAACAATAATCATGGGGTTCTTCATCTTCAAAGTGCCACAGGCAGATGTTGGTTGTAGACTTTGTAATCCTAATCAAACAATCTTCACTAAAATCAATCAAACCTGCAACATACAAGTTACAGCCACAAGGGTCAATACATTTGAATTGTATTGGCAAGTTTCACTACTTTGTATATTATGAGTGGATCTTATCAATACATGCATATTTGGCTAAGTAGAGTTTAAGGCTTATTTGCATAAAGCAACATTTATCCTATCTTTTCAAAATGGTTTTAGTCCTTTGTGAAATCCCTTTTCCAAGATCCTTGAACTCCTTGGTAGAAACACAAGTATTCAAGTCCTTGTCAAAAAAAAATCCCTTGAGCTACTTGGTAACCCCAAGTGCGACAAGTTTTATGAAATCTCATGAGTTCCTTGGTAACCCCAAGTACATCATGCCTTGAGCACCTTGGTAACCCCAAGTGCAACAAGCTTAACAAAATCTCTTTGAATTCCTTGGTACCCCTAAGTGCATCAAGTTTTTAATTTTAGAAGTTGGAATGTCGAGATCTCCCATGGTTCAAACTTTAGTTGCTCAGTATTGTCCATAACCGGGGACACGGCTAAGTACTTAGATTTTATTAACTTCTGCAGAAGTAGTACACTTTACCCACATGTCACAATCCCATCCTTTTGCCACCAGTGGCCTACTGGATTAGTGCTCACCAAGATGGAGTACTGGCAGATTGAGAATGTGACGAAGTCTTTCCAAAGGATCCTCCCATACACCATTGCTAGCTTGCCTTCAGCACCCATGAAGCATTCCAGATCCCCATGTCTGGTTAACTAAAGACAGTGCATGGGTCTTCCCAATGTAGTTGACCAAGCCAGAGCCATATTAGCATGTGGTTGCACACGAAAGCCACAATTGGAGAAACATGTTCAATCTCTAAGTTTCCTAGGTGGTTTTATTTTGGAGCACAACACAAAGTGATTTCCATAGACATGGTTCCTTTTGTTGCCACCTTCTCCAAAACTTAAAATATCCACCACCTAGGTGGTTCATTGAGTCCTTGTTTTATTATGTAAAACACAAGTCCTTTTCACAACCTTTGTAAAATCTCAACATGTTTCTCTTTTCAAAATAAAGCATGGCTAAGCATGTACAATTACAATATTTTCACTAAGTAGTGTATAGGGAATCCTATTAGGATTTAGCATAGCATAAGTATAAAACATTTTCATGCATGTTTTCAAAATCCACTAAGTATAATGAAAATAGTGCGACTTTAGATGATAGTGTTACTTGCCTTTTTGGTAGGGAATGGTGGTTCACTCCTTGATCTTGCTAGTCTCACACTTTGCTAAATTCACTACAAGTCAATCAAGCAAAACACAAAATCAACTAACATTCCAAACCAAGGTCAAACAAACAATTTTATACTCACAAAGCAATGGAATCTAAGTCATGCAAGGATGGTTCTATTGCAAGGTTGGTCTCTACTAGGTTTATAAACTTTGTAAGGTCCAAATTGGTCTTTTACCAAAATGGCAAAGTCATTAGTTAGAGGGTTTTGCTCAAAATCTGTTTTAAAATCCATTCTACATTTTATGTGGTGGAAAATAGTTTTATTAAATCTAAAACCTTTAAGTCTTCACCAAAAGTTTCTAACTCTCAAGATTTGTTGTTTTGGGTCAGTAGCTTTGAATCAACATATTTCTCCCAAAGTTTTTATTCAAAAATCCTTTTTCATAATAAAACCATTGTCTTTACTTAGCTAAAAATAGACTAATTCAATTAATCCAATCTAAATTTTTCAAATTTCATTTTCAAAACCATGGGTTGGTTCCTAGGGTCAGTAAGGTCACAACATACCAATTTGCAAAAGATTTAACCCTAAAATCAATTTAAAATAATTTTCCTACTCTAAATAAGCTCACAAATGAATCTGCAAAAACAAGCAAACAAACAGATACTATTTTCCAAACTAAGGCCATGGTTGTTTAGGTCTTGCTCTCCTGAATCCAACGACATAAAATTTGTAATTTTTGGACGTGTGGATCCAAAGTTATGGGGGTTTGAAATTTGCAATTTAATCAGATTTCAAATCAGTTCTAAACCTAACAGGGGACACGCGGCGTGTTTCTATTCGTGGGTACCGATTCGGTCAGATCAGCAGCGAGGTGCGTTGGATCTGGCTAGATCGCACGGTCTAGATAACATACCCCTTCGTGGTTTAAGTAAACTATCTGATTCGTCCGATCCAGATCTAACGGCTGCTATTGCCTGGTCATAGATGGGCGGCGCTGCGCGGCGGCTGGTGGCGGCGCGCGCTCAGACGGTGGTCCAGCGGTGGTCCTAGGGAGCAAGGAGGACAGGGGAGGGTCTTACCGTGTTTGCGTGGTCGAGGGAATGCTCAAGGTACTCTCGAGGAAGCAAGGGGCGTTCTGGTCTTGGCAGGATTGCTCGCCGGAGTCGTCGTCGGCGTCAGACTGTTCTGCTCGAGGTCGGAGACGGTGCTGTGGTTCACCCCAAGGCAAACATCGACGCGGTTAGATGCAGAAGGATGTGGCGAGTATGGGAGTGTGAACGAGGAGGCGCGGGGCGGTCAGAGACTACCTGGGTGCTTGCCGGAGTTGGAGCGGACGGCGGTGCTCGGAAGTTCGACGTAGTCGACGCTCTGGGGCGCCCGCGGTCGAATGGGTGATACTGGCAGATGCGCCTGGGAGTGGGGAAGCTGGGCTGTTTCTGGGCCTTGTGGGCTTGGCCAGTTGGGCTAGGTCCAAATCATTTTTTTTATTCTGTAACCTTTTCTTTTTCTATTTCTGAATTCTGTTTTGAAATTTCTATCAAACAAACATGGTTCAAATCAATTCAAACAACACTCAAACTTTGTAATATTGAAATTAGTTATGTTTAGTAACATGAACCAAAATCCAAATTCAAATCATTAATTTTAATAATAGGGCTATTACTATTTAATTAAATGGATGATCCAATTATTAATTCCATAGGTTTTGATATAATTCAAAGTTCCTCTTGAGAACTAAATAATTTTAAAACTATTCAGTAGGTTGTATTTGAAATTAATGAATATATGGAAAGCTTGTTTTAAAATAAAATAACATTTTGTTATATAGGGTCCTTTAATAATTAAATACAATAGACCTTTATAAAATCAATTTGGATTTGTTTTATTAGAATATTTATTTTTTTAAATCTAAAATATAACCAAAACACTTCAGTAGGTTTTAATTAAGAAAATAAAATACTTAGAAAACTTATTTAAAATAATTTAATAAGTTTTGATATTTTAATTAAAATGGTAAAAACCTTTTATTTAAATAAAGTTGGATATTAAATCCTTATTATTTTATTTAAATAACCTTTGCTAATTTTATTTAAAATAAAAATGTTTTAACTCCAAAGCTTGGCCAAGGTTTAATTTGGCTTTATAAAATATTCTTTATTTATAAACTTCTATTTCATTTGAAAATAAATCTTTTCATTTAAGAGTTTCAAAATAGTATTTCCCAATATTTTTATTTTTCCTTTTATTAAATGTTTATCTTTTTAAATCCCTTTAGGTTTTATTTAATTCAAATGGGTTTGAAGTTCCAATTGAATTCAAAAGTTTCTTCTGGCTCTGAAAATCAAACAAAGTTTTATTTTATTCATTTATTTTCACATTACAAGATTTGGAAAATCTTGGGATGTGACAGGGAAACATGGTTTTATGCATCTCAATAATGCTAAGTTTCCCCCATTTTATGTTGAAAGCTTTGAAGTTGCATCTGTTTTGTCTTCCTATGCTAGTGGCTTTTTGTTTCAACAATTCGTTTTCTCATGATACCCCCATGCATAGGAAGTGGGTTAGACTCAAATGTGTTGGTTATTTGCTTCTTGATGCTCTCTTTCACCTCAAATATTTATCTTCTTTGTGAGCATCTTTGAAAGTTTCAAGCCTAACTTAAAGGCATTAAAGAAAATTACTTGTTGGGAGATAACCCAAGAGTTTTCTCGAGTCTTGGAAGTTATTACTTTAGTAATAACCACTCCTTATCCTTTTTGTTTTGGTTTTTTTTGTGTCAAGTTCAACTACTTTTGTGAAGTAGAGGAGTTGTGAAAAGTGGCTGTCCTGGGACAGATTTTTGTGTTGCATTGTAAAAATTCATGAGGGAGATCAATATTTTGGATGGAGCTGTATTTTTCTGAGATTGTTATCCAAGTTGTTACCTAACTTTCATTAATTCTGCACTTTTTTATTTGAGCAACATAAGGTTTTCGAAAAAATCAATCTTTACCTGCTGGTCTGTTTTGACAGATTTCTACCATCTTTTGCATTTGCCTCTTACAGAAGCCTTTGTTTTGATGGGTTTTCAGTTGAAGTGTGTACCTAAAGGTTATTGTTTTTTCTTACACTAACGTTGCCATTGAGGTTTGTGTGAGACCTTGTAGGAAAGGAATTTCCAGGAGAAGGAGGAAAGGAATCTGTAGAGTTCGTATTTGAATAGGTAAAAGTGGTGAAAACAGAAGGTTTGTGAAACCCCAATCTTTTTTATATTTTTGATGTTTTTGAAACATAAGGGAAGTTACGAGACGAAACAGAGGAGGAAACGGAGTCCGGGGTAGACAAACCCACCCCAGGAGCGGGCCCTGCCTAGCTGCGCCTGGAGGGGGTGTGCCACCCCCGAGCTCCGTCTCTGCCTTGTTTTTGTATCAGTACCTTCTTTATGCATTGAAACTTCGTAGTATATAACCCCCGGATCCCCCGAGGTTCGTGCATCGTGTCCTCGTCGTGTTTTCGTTTCGATCTGTTTTTGTTAGGAAATCTTCTCAAGTTTAGAGCACCATGGTCTTCGCCAATGACAAAGGCAAGAAGCCCGTGGAGGAGATAAAGTTGGAAGAACAAACCTCCATAGGGGCAAGGGCAAGGAAACCTACTTTGGTAGGAGCAATTAACACTGGGATGCTTTTTATCATAACATGCAGGGAATCATAGCCTTCGGTCCAGACTTCAGATACTTCCCTGAGGCAGCGGAAGCCCTTCGGACCACTGACGAGTTTTGTGATAAGTACTATGCTTTGAGGATGAAGGTGGATATGCTTCAAAAGGAGAATAACAGACTTCGTAAGATGCTGGAAGATTTTCTGACCCTTGACAAGAGAACACCACCACCAAAGGAGTCATTCATCATCAGGTTTGGCATCCCCTTGGCTTGTTCCAAGCTTGGGGGAGTGCCGCGGTATCACCATCATTATCTTTTATCTTTTACCTTTTTAGTGGATTCATATCTTTGGTAGAGAGGTTATATTATAGTTTGGTTGGCATGTGGAAATATATCTCCTTTAGTTGATTATCTTTGTATCCCTTGGTGTGAGTGCCATTATTGAATATTAATGAGAAGTCTCATCTTTTACTTTTTGCACTTCTTATTTTAGTTTGCAATCTCTATTATATGATTGATCTTGTTGATCAGTATTGGCATCACTTTGGGAGAATCAAGTAAATCTAAATTGGTTTTGGCAAACCGGGCTCTGGTCAGTGGCAACACCTTTTTGAGGTTTGAGAGGAAAAAGAGAAAAAGCTTGCAGGTATTTTGTATCATCTATTTTCTTTCTTGTTGGCTCTTAAGCTTAGTATTCTTTATTTAAGATCTTTTGTGTCTTCAAGGAAGATTGCATGTTTGGCTTTATTACTTGTATGTTGCTTGTTTCCTTCAACTCTCTTTCTTGCTACCCAACCTTGCTAGCCAAAAACCTGTTTTGAGAAGGCATACTTCTCATGTTTCCAATCCCTTTGAACCAAACATGTGCCATTTGTGTCCACCATACCTACCTAGTAGCATTATTGCTATTCCAAGAAAATTCTCAAGTTTCATCTATCTTTCAAATTTAAAAGTATTTTGTTATGTGAAAACTAGTTAGTAAAGCTCTCACGAACTTGATGGCACACCTTATTTCCTTGCCCCTAATAGATTTGAACCATTGTGTCATCGAAGTTGTATATGCTTGCACCTATACATTGGAATTAGCAGAACCGTGTTGTCACGGGGAACATTTTAAACATTGCACTTATACTCTGTACACAGTTGATATCGTGCTCTTTTGTCTGTGGATGTCACCGGTGTGAAATAAAGAGGGAACTTGTAAGTCCATGGAGTATGTATTATGTGTTAGAGAAATGCCTGGGCCGCTAGCCTAAGCCATGCCTAATCATGGTGGAAACTTGCAGCATCACCATAGTGAGATATTTATGAAGCATCCTTAATAAAAATCTATGCACATAGTAAATAAAAAGATCACTGAGATGCTCACTGTTTGCTTTCCTTGTCATTTTGGTTATGGGAAAGCTCTTGTACCATGTGCAAGGGGTACCCCGTTGGCGGTTCTCTATGATACGCATGTAATTACAATGACAAGAACTTACCGGTAACTGAAGTTGAGTAGCATGAGGTGTGGCCCTCATATTCAAGGGACATGAGATTGCCAACTTATATTTCATCAAGCATATACTCCATCCCTGTTCACTTTAACCTTAATCTTCTCAAGATGCCTATGATAGGGGCAATGAGGGCTCAAAGCTAGTAAGTACCATAATCTTTTGGAAGCTCTTTATGACTTGTAATCCCTGCTTCCCTCTATGAAGGGACCTTTCTCCTACTTCCAAGTTGAGTCAGTAAAACCTACTTCCTCTCTTTATCCAGCAAGCATTTGAGTTGTTGTGTTTCAAGCATTCATATGGTGATTTATTCAATCATGTTCTTTATCTTCCTTGTTTGCACAAAACTCTTATCTTTTGAGTATTACTTTGAAAGCCTTCATTGTGAAAAAAACCTTTTTGAGCAAAGAGTGCTCCTGTTTTGAAAACTTCTACAAAAAAGCTTTTTGTGAAACTGTATTCCAGCTGTTCTCTGCCTAAGAACAAAGTTTGCCAATTGTAATTATGATTTATCTTTATGCATCTCTATTGTGACTTTTGTACTTGTTGCAAGCTAAGTTATATAATGGTGAGTTGCTTTCTTCTATGAGTTGTGCAATGGTAAGTGTGATGCTTCTTGTTCGTATTTTTTTATCGACACTTCACTCCATAAACCTTTGGACATGTTAATTGAGCTCAGTTTTCGCTTGGGGACAAGCGAAGGTCTAAGCTTGGGGGAGTTGATACGCCCAATTTGCATCACCTTTCTATATCATAATTTGCCTCTATTCATTGATATATGTCTTATTATGAGGTATTACTTATGTCTTTTCATATTTTTTGCATGTTGGACGATTCTTGGAGGATGAACTACCGGAGTCTAGATTCTGATGGAAAAAGAGGCGTTTTGATGCAATTTCGCGAAGATCTAAAAAATACCAGAAAAATATGGGAAAATTATATTTTCCCAGAAGACAGAGGAGGCCAGAAGGGGAGGCGAAGAAGGGCCACAGGGGGCCCCCACCTCCCTAGGCGCGGATCCCCTCGGGTCGCGCCTAGCGCAGGTGTGGCCCACCTGCCCGGCTCCCGACTCCGTCCTCTCGCCTATATCTTCCCTACGGAACCCTAATACTGGGGGAGGGACCACAGATAGATTTCCGCCACCTCTGCGGGGCGGAAAACACCGAGAGAGAAAGATCTCTCCGGCAGACAGATTTCTGCCGGGGGAATTCCTTCCCAGAGAGGGGAGATCGTCGCCATCAACACCATCATCAAGCTAGGCTTCATTGGGATCATCATCATCATCCGAACCATCATCCACACCAACACCTTCATCATTACTCCATCCCGCTATAACAGTTGTGTTGGATATTTCTTTAGTTCATTAGGGGAATCCTTCCCAGTGTTAATTACTATTGTAGTTGATGCTTGTGAGTGGAACCATTGGATTATTGTTGATGTTCAGATTGTTATCAATTACCATATCATCTTTGATCTTGATTCATATGATCTCTTGTGAGTAGTTCTTTTAGTTCTTGAGGACATGAGAGAAGTCATGTTGTTAGTAGTGGATTTGTGTTGAGTTATTATTCAATGGTTTAGTATTTAAGTTGTGGTGTTATTCTTCTAGTGGTGTCATGAGAACGTCGACTACATGATACTTCACCATTTATGGGCCTAGGGGAATGCATTTTGTATTTGGCTACTAATTGTGGGGTTGCCGGAGTGACAGAAACCTGAACCCCCGTTAGGACACCTTTGCACTAGGGAACGTAGGATCTCAGAGTTTAAGGCTATGGTTAGATTTATATCTTAATTACTTTCCTGTAGTTGCGGATGCTTGCAGGGGGTTTAATCACAAGTATGTATTAGTCCAAGTAAGGTCGGTATGTTAGCACAGGTTCACCCACACAACACTTACAACACCAAAGAAGAGTACTCGGCTATTTGAAGCGAAAGCACTTGACAGAATTCCCATGTGTCCTCGAGAACGTTTGGTCCTTATAAGTATTTCCACCGGCTTGTACTTTGCTAAGAAAGGATTGGGCCACTTGCTCCATTTGTTCGTTGTCTTTATTACTTGCTCTTTGTTTTGTTGCTTTATCAGAAAACCACTAAAAATTCGTTTGCTAAGTATTTACAGAGAGTTCCTGCTCCATACCACTAGTCAACACCTTCAACTCCTCGTTCGGATCGACACTCCTATTTATCGAAAGTACTGTGATACACCCCCTTTACTTGTGGGTCATCAGGGATTTTTCTGCAAAAGTGTGTATCGTTGTCTTCCTCTCGACGTCACGAGCAGCTGCCTGTCTGCATCGCCGCCGTGCCATGACGTCCATCTCCGTCCAGATTCGTGCCGCTGACACCTGGGGAGGATAAGAACGCCATGGAGCTCTGCTCTCGATCATCCTTATCCCAATTCTCCTCCTCTGAAGCCCTCTCTCTTGATTTTCCCATGGGGCCGAAACCCTAACTGGCCTCGCCGATGAAACATCGTCGTTGAGCATTTCCCCTCTCCTTTCCAAGTATCCCTAAAGAAGCAACGTGCACCGTAGATCCTCGGGGTGGAGTACAGTATCAAGGGGAGCTCTGGGGAGGGTGAATTTTGCCGTTCCCTTCCCTCGTGGTTTGTCGGAATTCTCGTCGAAGAGCTCCCCTCCGACCACATATGTCCTCACCGACACCACCGCTGCAACCTGTGTGAGTCACTGATGCTCACGCATCCTTCCTCTATCTCTATTGCGCTCTCAGGCAAGATCGCACCATAGCGCCGCCGTCCACCATCGTCGGTCGTCACCGTAGTAGCTGTTCTGATGACCAATAGAGGGCAGTGCGACCACTAGTAGCATTCCCGTGCTCAACTTGTTCGAGCGTGTAGTTCCACTTGGCCACGTGCGCTCACAAACGCCGGTTTCGGTGACCATCTGGGGGTGGCCGGCGAAATGGGGCCATGCCGACGTCACGCTGACGTCGTGCCGACATCACCTTGACCTGGTCCACTCGTTTGATCAGTCCACGCAAACATGGCAGCCGATGTGGCCTGACCCCACTTGTTTGTGACTTGGGCTAGAATAGGACCGAGTGTAAAATTTATTTCTTGTTTAGTAAATAGACAAAACAATATAAATTCAAACATAAATAATTTCCTGAAATTAAATAAAATGATTAAACATTGTAAATTCAATAACTTTTGCTTTATAATTCAGAAAATATGTTTAATATCAGGAAATTTTCAAAAAAATAAAATCTACCACTTAAAACTATTATCAAACATTATTATGTTAATCATTTAAATAATTATTATTTAATAAAGATTTCATAAGTATTAATACTTTAAAATTCATATTTTAATATTGGTAAATGTTAAAAATATAAATAATATACAAAAATGTTAGAAAAATAAGAACTATAATTTAAAACTATAATAATTTATTATTATTTCACTTATTTAAATATCTATTGTTCATTATGTGTTTATAAAGTAATAAATCTTATAAAAATCATATCTTATTATTTATAAATCACAAAAATAAATGTAATATACCAAAATGATCACAAAAATAATATTTACATGTTAAAAATATAACATCCCACTTTTGAAGTAAATAAAAGTTTAATACTCTAATAACTTGAATTTAAATCTAGTTCCTTAATTGATAATTCATATAAGGGTAAATAAAACTTGCTAATATTTCTAAAATTTTGTATATAAGGTCTAATAATAGTATTTTACTTAAATATTGATAGTATGAAATTCATATAATATAAAACATCTTAATTACAATTGAATTAACATTCAACTATAAGTGTAAATTATTTTCTAAAAGGATTCTTATGAAATTATAAAATCTTCAAGAATGATATTTTTAACCAAATAAAATCTTTTACCATTGTTTCACTCACAAATTATAAATGGATTAAATCCAAGCATAGTTTATAAGTAGTAAATAATATTGGTTACTTATTCATAAACCATAGCCACACCTTTATAAGGAGATAAATGATTTTATTCCATTATAATATTAAGAAACCACTACTCAAATAGAAATATTATCACTCCTAAGTAAATTTAAGGAAACATTATGAAGTAAACAAAGTAAAAATATCATAAGCATTGCATCTTAAGTCCATCTATGTCCTTAAAATTAAACTTTAGTCTACAAGAATATAAACACCATGTTAAAGGTTTTGTTATGTGTTTTATAGTTTACTTTGGTCTATTTCAATGAAGACCTAATGCATATCAAGACCAACTAACCTAGTAAACACCAAGAGATATCGACCATATTCTATTAACCATAAATATTGTTTAAACCTTAGAAAAGTAACCTTCTCTTCGAAGGTTATCCTTTTTGCCACTTCAAACAACAAATTTTGTAATAATATCTCTAACTCTTAACAACTAAACCCAAGGACTTTATCATAGTCACCAAATGACAATTAATCATAATCATATTACTTTATACTTTAATGGTATATTTAGGATTGTTAACACTTAAGTTCCTTATAAATGCCATTACTTGTAAAGTAAAATTTGAAGATAAAACAATTCTTATATAAGCAATCTTTAAGTAGTATTTCACATTTGTGTATCTTATTATTGTCTGATATTATAATTATACGTTATTTCTCATATATACACAAGCCTTAATAAGAAGCACAAGTGTGAACTTTAATCTAAAAGGGCAACACATTCCAAAGAAACCAGTATCCAAAACCCTAGAACAACGTTATCCCCGGGATTCGAGTTTATCAAATCGCATTACATTACTTATGCATAATAGCATCTTGCTTCTTTAAACATTAGTCCTTACCGGACCAATGATGCCGTTTTCAGATATTAGATCTAATATTGTCTTGAAGACCGTGAGTGCATAATTTTGCAATCACAAAAGGCAAGTTCACACTTGCTCATGTCCTCTGATTATTTTCTGTAAAGTATTTTGCAAATCTAGTGTTGTCATCACCTGCATTTCAAAAAGGTCAGAAAACATTATTTTCATAATCATATGATTATAGGTTATTACCATGAGGTAATAACCTACTATGAAAGTTCTAGTGGTAAAGAAACATATTACTTAGGACTTATAACAACCAATGTCGCCAGTGATTCTTGCGCCATATATTATGCGTTGACCATGAGATTTGGAATGGGACGAAGAAGTCATCGGTATCTTTTCCCTCTCGCATGGAGCCGGATGTGCGGGTCATGGCTGTTATCTCCGTAGCGTGCATTAATTGGTAATTTGTAGGAGATATGCAGCATATGGGTGGGAACCCTCAACGTCCCACGATAGTTCCGGCATCTGAATGGTATGTACTGCCAATCGCCGTAATTCAATAGGTGGGCTGGCGTACACCAGGGAGACATGCGGGGTTGCGGAGAAGGCAGCGATTGGCTTGGATCTTAGTCTGGGCCTCATACCAAGGAAGTGTGAACAGGTTCGCGGCCCGGTTGTGTAACAAAGCTAAGATCTCTCATGGGTAAAGTAACGCATCTCTACAGAGTGTAAGAACTGTAACTTGTTACTCCCTGTTTCAGGAAGGAGCTACGAACGCGGCAGGAAAGAAACTCCATAAAAGTTCTGGTAAACCTGTGAAGGCTGACGGACATAGCTTTTCAGAATAAAAGCAAACTTTGAAGAAATGTTTACAAAAACCTGCATTGCCTACGACCTATGGTTTGTGGCTATATATATAGTGCATCAAACACTCCTTTCTAGTGAACTTGCCGAGTACGCTCGTACTTAATGTATCTTCTTAACCTTGCTAGATTCTGAAGCCAATACAGATGACGTCTATATCAACTTATGCTCAAGGAAATAATCATCAATAGCTCAAGTTCCTTAATAAAGTCAAGGGAGTCAATATATATATAACAACTTAAGTGAAGATTAAGTACTAATTAGTTAGGATTAAAATCTCTAGCCATAGAACCTACTTCTATAGAGTATTGCATAGCAGCAATGCAAGCCAAATAGTTAGATGCTAATCTTATTAGCATGATATTTATGAGTTGATTATTTTTGATTCTTCTTCGTAAGAAGTTTCTTTCTCTCTCTTTAACCTAGTGTGTTCTCTGGATCTTGTGTAAAGAGTCGAGTTGTAACCTATAGTCATGTCTTGGACCTGTTGTGTTTTTGTTGTACCACTCTAAGGGATGTAATACTAGTGAATGGTGTTTTATTGGTTTTATGTCAATGAATATAGTGTACTACATCATGCAGTGGTATGCTGGGTCACCACAGTAGTACCGCACCTCGCTACCGACCGTTCCTGTGCGGCCTTCTTTCCCTACTGCCCCGCCCGGTATCTTTTTGGGGACCGGTCCGGTTTTACCAGCCCGGCCCAGTACTACCGCCCGGCTAGGCCGATACTACCGGCTGGCCCATATTTCTCACCAGCCCAGCCGCCGCTCGCTTCCTTATCTCTCGCGCGAACGCTCGCTCATGTCGCTGGCTCCGATCTCCTATGCGCGCACGCTCCCGCTCGCTGACCTTTCTCACGTGCTCCCGCTAGTGTTGCCCCGATCCCCCTTTTCGCTTGCTTGCATCGCTCGCTAGGCCTGTCGCTAGCTGCTGTTCCTGGCACCGCTCACATGGACGTAGTACCGGCTCAGGCCGAAAAAAGGCCCCAACGGGCAGTTTCTTGTCCACCCCCTATTTAAGCCTCCTCTCTTTTTTTATTTGGTGCTTCTTCTTCCTCTATTCTTCAAGCTTTGCCTATTCTTTGACATCTCTTCTAGCTTGATTTGATTCTTCCCCTCCAATATTTGAGAGGAAGATGGAGGAGATCTAGATCTATAATTTGACCAAACCAAATCACCTCTTTCTGAGTGAATCTTTGGGATCTAGATCTTAGGGGATTTTGTGTTACTCTTTGGTTCTTCCTCTCTTGTTCCCCCAATTGCTTTAGTTGCTTTGTTGGAACTTGAGAGTGAAGGATTGGAGCATCTTTGTGGTGTTCTTGCCATTTGCATTAGGTGCATCGGTTTGAGTTCTCCTCGGAGGATTTGGTTCGTGATATTCATAGAAGCTTGTCCCTCTTGGGTTCTTGGAACCCTAGACGGTTGTGTGGAAGTGTTCGGTCTCCGAGCTTGGACATTGGTTGTAAAGCTTCGGGATCATGTTGGAAGACTCCAAGTTTGTAAAGGTTTCGGTCGCCATCTTGAAGGCCGCCGTATAGTTGTTCGGGTGCTTGCTATGCGGCGGGTGCTTGGGAGAATAGGGTGAGGACTTTTGTGGTGTTGGTGGTCTTAGTACCGTTTACCCCTCCAACGATACGTACTTCCATGTTAGAAGGAACTCGGTAAATATCGTCGTCCCTGCATGCCTCGGTTATCTCTATACCCGAGCTCTTTACTTATGCACTTTAGCATAAGTTGTTGGTGCATATAGGCGAACCTTAGTATATATAGGCTTTGTGCTTGACAAAAAAACGCTAGTTTTATTCCGTCATTGTTAAGCCCATCTCGTAAAAGTTTTAAACCGCCTATTCACCCCCTCTAGGCGGCATCCGTGATCTTTCATATAGGGTTTCCAGGAATGATTGAAAGCATAGATTGTATGCACTGGGAGTGGAAGAACTGTCTGTTTGCCTGACAAGGGCAATATAAAGGACATGCAAAGGGGTGCACGGTCATACTTGAAGCCGTTGCATCCCATGATCTTTTGATCTGGCATTTGATATTTGGCATGGCTGGTTTCCACAATGATATTTGTGTTATTGAGAGGTCCAATGTGTTTTCTAGACTTGCAGAAGGCACTGCTCCCCGTGTGAACTATCAAGTGCGAGACCACTCCTACAACAAGGCATATTACCTGGCAGATGGTATCTACCTACTTGTCCTACCTTGGTGAAGATCATATGCAACCCCACCGAAGAGAAGCACATGAGGTTTGCCAAGGAGCAGAAGGCCGCTAGAAAGGATGTGGAGCGAGTCTTTGGTGTACTCCAGTCCCGGTGGGCTATAGTGCGACACCGTACTAGAACTTGCAACAAAGAGACAACGTGGGAAGTGATGACGGCATGTGTGATCATGCACAATATGATCGTCGAACATGAGCGTGATGAAAGCATCTATGACCAAGGATGGGAATTTCAGGGAGAATTGGTTGAACCAGCGTTAGGCCCGTCACCTATTTTTGCGGAATTTTTACAGCTGCATCATGAGATTCGAGATCGAGCTACCCATAACCAACTCCAGAATGATTTGATTGATTATATATGATAATTTGTGGGAAATCAACCGGTCATGCAGCCGAACAACTAGCTTATATCACCTTTTATTTTAAATTTAATTCATGTAATTTGATTGCGTAAACTTGATATGCACTGCCATTTGTTGTGACCTGTTGATTTTATTTAATTTAGATTACAGACCTATTTTTATTTATATATATAAATATGTTTTATACCCAATTAAAAAAAGACTAGATAACTGAGGAGGTGCCACCGTTAAAGGCACCGACTATTTTAGCCGGACGCCATCCCAAGGCCTGTCCACCCCGTTTACCCATAAACGAACCGAATCGGTCAAAAGACCTGTTTAAAATGCAGGGGCGTTGAAGTTGGCGACCAACATGAACCATGTGATGTGCTGGTTGTTCTAAAAGAAAAAGTAATGTGTTATCGCCCATCGCCTCCTCCTCGCGATGGGGCCAGCTATGCGGTCTTCAGCTTGTGGAGAAAGATGGTCGCGTGGGCCAGAAGAGCAGGGTCAGTCAAGAAAGAAAGCGGAAAGGCGGAGGAAAAGATCTGCACGTTCTTATCTCATTCTCATCCGAGCGAAGGCTGCAGCGCAGCGGTTTTGCTCGTGCCCGTGGTTGCTCCGCCAGAATGGCCAAGCAAATCCGCTACCGCAGCAACTCCGCCGGAGTACATTTCTTTTAGTAGTACGCTAATCGCGATGATTTTCACGGTCGGATGCTATCATCTCCAGCTAAATCCTGGACTATGTGGCGCCCCCACACGGAGTATTTAGGGCCGTGGTGGTAGGGTTGAGTTGGGGTGGAAAGGAACAGACGCCGTCGTCGGTCACACTCTCCACACTCCACTTCCCCTTTCTCCGCGTCTCCAACTCTCCCCAGCCCCGCAGGTAAAGAAAGGCCGCAGCAGCCAAAAACCCTCCTTTTCCCCTCCTCCTTCCCCGATTGATGCTCTATATCTTGTAAGATCCAGAGGATTTGGGTGTGGTTCCTCTGCTCCCGGATTCTGCTTCGTTTGTTGGTTGTGTCAGGGTACGATCTTGAGGAACATCGATCTCCCTGGTTGTCCAGTATCTTTTTTTCTTCGTGTTCTTGTTCTTCCCCTCTCTGCTTCTGCCGTTTCCTGCTCCTGTTCGTTCTTCGTTTTGCGAAGTCTGTAGCGCGAAGTCTTTGCGCGTCGTTTGGGGTACTCAACCAACACTGCGTCTCTCGCGCAATTTCCCCTCGACTATTAAATCTTGCTCCGTTGCTGCCTTTATCGTCTCTCTATCTTCATGTATAAACAGGAATATATAAACCAAGCACGGACAGGGATTTTACCCTATTATATATATTCTCCACGCGCTTTCTTATGGCCCAGCGACTCCAAGGTCTAGTCGTCTCCTCCATCTCTATCCTCTGCAATTTCCTGACGATTATTATGAAAATAAGAAGACTTTGTGCGATTGAGTGATTTTGCCAGCAATTTTGCGTTTTGGACCGAACCCGTACTGAACGAATCTAGTCTTTATTTGTTTTCTGTTGATTTTTTCACATCTTGTAACTACTTCTAGTTGGAACGGAGTGCATTTTCATGGGTGCTTGCCTGCCCAAAATCGTCTACTTTTTTATGTGTGGTAGGAGTGGGACCATAGGATCGTCTGCAGTTGCACATCACATCAACCCATCTAAAATTTGCAATGAATCAGTTGCAGTCTTCTTTAGTATATTGCCATTGTCTAATCTAACTGTCCCTTACGCTGTTGTCTGCCTTATAACTTAGCCCCGTAATGCATTCTTGAAAGTGATTAATATGTTTGTAAGTTATCACAAACCCGCAAGTGGGTGATTAGTGAATGCTTAGGATGACGTTTGCACACTCCTTGATTGGTGCTGTGTCTAATTGTCTATCCATTGTGGATACAGATAACAACTCTGCAATTGAGCAGGCTGCAAACCTGTAGTGCGCCCATGTGCTTATATAAGGCGCATTGCCTGCATCGTAAAGATCCACCCTGTTATAGTCATTTGACCCTAACCTTATACCAGCTGACTAGCAGAGCATTCTCTTCAGGCATGTGGTCTTGCACGCTACTATTGCTTGCTCTGTATTAAACACGTTCTCTGAGTTTTGGTAGTTTCTTTTCGCTGCCCTGTTTTTTGTGCAGTTCTACAGAAAGCTCTTATAGTAATATGTTCATCTCTGAAGCCTTGTTATGTTTACAAACGAATTAAAATGTTCTGCTCTTGAATATTTTTTTTTCTGAAATTGTTTTGTGCCTTCATTGAATGATTAAGCACCAAGTTTTACACATTAGTTTGTTTACTGAGGAAATGGAAATTCAGCATCTGTAGTCAGAAATTTAGAATAAATAGTTTGGTTTGGGTATATTCCTAGGTGTTTAGAGAGCCATGCTTGTTTGTTTTTCTCGGTTGATATGAGTATCATGGAACTTTTGGGTAAATTCATAAGGTGATCCACTTTCTGCTTATGTTGACTCTTTGAGTCCAGGAAAGCTTGCAGACTGGAAGGTGTGCCTAAGGATATATTTTTCTTGAACAAAAGCATTATCATCATGTAGCTACTATTGGTGATTTACTTTTGTAAACAGAGTTAGTACTGATTATGCATATAACCATTGTCAATATATTTCAGATTACTTACTCAGCCTTATGATGCATCAAATATTCAGGTACTACCAGAAGCGATCTGAAGCCTGCAGTCATGGGCAACTTGTTGTGCTGTGTTCAAGTTGATCAGTCGACCGTGGCCATCAGGGAGCAGTTTGGGAAGTTCGATAGTGTGCTTGAGCCAGGATGCCACTGCCTGCCTTGGATGGTTGGGAAGCGTATAGTTGGTCATCTCACACTCAGGCTGCAGCAACTGGATGTTCGCTGTGAGACTAAGACAAAGGTTCACCCTATACACTCAGTTAAAAGGATGCCTAGCTGTGTTCTATTTTCTAAGAAAACAATGCTATCATTTTGTCTCGGCAATAGTTTAAAAACCTAAAATTGTATTGTGCATTCTTTGTGGATTGTTTACAACATTTATGTTTCAACAAATACGGTGTTTCCCGTTACCTTCTTTAATAAAATTAACTACTTTGGATGTTAAAATAAAATTATGTTGATAGCAAGTTACTTCCTTCAGTTTCCAGATTTGAGCAGTTTGGCTTGCAATCTGGATACAGTCCTAAAATGACTACCACATTGAATTAAGAAACTTTTCGGTATAACCTTATTCACCTCTAATTAAGTATCTAGGAGGTCACAGTACCATTGATATTGGGTTCTATATTTTTCTTCTGCTATTGAGAATTGTCGTGATGTTGCTGACATCTGATTTTCTGCAGGACAATGTGTTTGTCACAGTTGTTGCTTCTATTCAGTACAGACCTCTGGCTGGCAAAGAAAGTGATGCATTCTACAAACTGACCAACACAAGGTCCCAGATCCAAGCCTATGTATTTGACGGTATGCTGTTTGAGTTGATAGCTTGCAAGTGTTCCTGTTAATACATTCATATCAGCATCGATACAACTCGCTGTATCTCATTGTTCATATTATCATGTATCCACTAATTTGCGGATTTGCTTATATTTGCAGTGATCAGGGCAAGTGTTCCAAAGCTTCTCTTGGATGATGCTTTTGAGCAGAAGAATGACATAGCAAAGGCTGTGGAGGATGAACTTGAAAAGGCCATGTCAGCATATGGTTTTGAGATCGTGCAGACACTCATCGTTGACATTGAGCCAGACGAGAATGTCAAGCGAGCAATGAATGATATCAATGCAGGTTATTTGCTAAGCTCTGACATGATTGAAACCTAACACAAAGTACTTACTTCTAACCTCCAGCATATACTGACATTGTGATCTGATGCTTGTACCCTTTGCAGCTGCAAGGATGAGGGTGGCTGCGAACGAGAAGGCGGAGGCTGAGAAGATCATACAGATCAAGCGCGCCGAGGGCGAAGCGGAAGCCAAGTACCTGTCAGGCCTTGGCATCGCCCGCCAGCGTCAGGCGATCGTCGACGGACTGAGGGACAGCGTCCTGGGCTTCTCCGTCAACGTGCCCGGCACCACCGCCAAGGACGTGATGGACATGGTGCTCATCACGCAGTACTTCGACACGATGAAGGAGATCGGCGCGTCCTCCAAGTCCTCGGCGGTGTTCATCCCCCATGGCCCCGGCGCGGTGCGCGACATTGCTACGCAGATCCGTGACGGCCTTCTTCAGGGCCAGTCTGCCACTCAGCAGTAGTTTGGCTTCGCGGGAATGAACTTCTTACGGCTGATGGTGGTTCGTGGTTTGCTAGCTATATAAATTTGCCTGCTTTATTATGGCTTGTCTGGAATCATGTGTGGATTGGGGTATGTAGTACTCTAGATTGATGTGTGGAACCAAAACTTTTATTAACCTCTTGGGGACTCAGATTGATATCTGCATGTTATGGAATGGTGGTGTTGTTGGTCTGATGCTTGTGCCTCATTTCTTTGCCTTATGGTCTGTCTCAAATCTTCAATTCAAATTATGTCATAAATGCTTTGTCTACATTGTAGTCATACATCGCATATCTGTTATGTCGGCAATGATATTTAGGTTGACGTGAAGGATTTCTTTGTAAGATGCATGGACAATCACAAATATTTACACCTGGGCATTCTTTTGTTGGGCCAGGCCGGAAAAAGGCCGTCACACAAAACCCAGGCTCGAGTCTGGCCTGGCCTGCCTGCAAGGATGAAAATTTGGCCCAAGCCCAGCCCGAGCAAGGCAAAATCCACCAGGCCATTGAACCAGGTCTTTCATATTTTCACCATTTTCTAGGCCTAAGTCCGGTCCGAGATGCTCACGGGGCCGCAGATGCTAGTCCTATGCCTCACCCGTGGGCCAAAAGAGCACGGTCCCTTGGGCCATATTCGGGCCAGGTCGGGGTTTTTATGCCTAGGTTTGTAAATATTTGAGAATCCTTGTAGAGGAAGATCTCACTAAGTTGGTTATACCTAATTTTACTTGACCAGTTCAACCCACTGATTGACTTGTAATTTTACATAATATATATTTTGATATTTGTATCTGGATTCGAAATTTTAACTCCATCGGGGAGGAATTGAGTGATGCACATAGATATGGTGTCATGCATGAATAAATTCATTTGCACTACCGATGAAAGCAAGTCTTAAAATGTAACTCCACTCAATACATAAGAATATGTATCATCATAATTGATACCGGGTCTTTGCCTAAACCCTAGTACTACTAATCACGCTTTGTATCTCAACACCTTATTATTGACACTTTTTCAAACAACTCATTTGGCTCCAACGGTGAAGACTTTATGAGGATTAGCAATATTATAACTTTGAGAAAGCCTCTCTTTTATTATCTGACCTAAATTTTGCCTAAATGACTCCTTCCATTTAGGCCAATCTGAGAGCTTGAGGCATTCTTTCATAGATCTTGGCTCTTAAACGGGTTAAAGGGTTTTAGTAATATTTTTGGAGAAATATGTGTCAACAAGTGTAGTCTTGCTATTGTATGATTCTTATCAATCAATATAGTTTCTAGATATTTTTTGAAAATTCTTTAGGTTTTTTGTGATTTCCTGTAACAATGAATTTTGGGCATTCCGGTGTTCTAGCATTAGAAAATTATGTGAACATTTATGTTTGTTTCTTAATGTTGAACATCAATTGTTTATCAACCTTGGGTTGATTTGCATTTATGTTGGTTTTAGTATACCATGGATTGTAATGGTGGCGAAGTAGATGGCACTGTGATGGTAGAGTTAAATTTGTTATCCAGTTAGGTGTCTCCGAGCTACTCTACCATGAAACATTTCTTTGGTAGATGTTAAATCACATTGACCACGGAAGCCATTTTTGTGGTAGATGCGAGTACATCTACCATGAAAATTCATAAACCATGATAGATTAAATATATCACGCTCTATCAACCATGGTTTGTATTTTTTTCAAGGTTTTATGGTAAAAATCATTTCGAAGCCAAAAAAATTGCAATCCTATCAAGAAAAAACCATGGTAGATGGGTATATTTCTTGTTGTGAGTACTTATATTTTAGAGCCTTGGTCGTGATGTTTAAAGTAGTGCACACTCCTCTCGGGACTCAACAAGTGTATTGGGCTAAAGAAAATAACCAATTGTAGAGGCTAGACAATACCGATCAAGGATATTTTTCAAACTATTAGCATTAGATGCATTGGCCTACACTAATATTAATTAGGAGTGAAGTGCATCTGTAGTCCGTAAAGTCTCGAGCTATGTCTAAATATTTTTTTTTGAAACCTCATATATTAGGCATGCAAGCCGTCTCATTAAAACCTTCCAATCCCCTTAGGTACTCTGGTAAGGAAAAAGAGTGCGTCTGGAACTTGCATCCCCTCAAAACAAAGTTACATCATTCATTACAAAGGGATAAAGAAAACTAGGTGGATCACCATCCCAAATAACCGGGGCATTCGAATTATAAGAGGCTCTAGCTAGGTTATGCGCCACCCCATTTGCATCACGCATGCAATGTTGAACTGATATCATTCCAATCCTTCCTGCTATTTGAAAACATTCGGCAAGGATGGCAGTATACGGGATCAAAATCTCAATCACTCCATTGTATGCTTCAACCAATTCAAGAGAGTCCGTTTCAATGACCACCGGAGAGCAACCCTTATTTTCCACAAACTGGAGTCCTTTTTGCAGTGCAATAGCTTCCGCTGTAGTTGTGTCCATCACATGATCAATAATACAACTACATCCAGCTACAGTTTTTCCGTTCGAATTGCGCAAGACAGCTCCTGTAGCTCTCGTGCCATTTGGAAAAAAGCAAGCATCAATGTTTAACTTATATGAGTTTGGGGAGGCCTTTTCCAATGCGCTTCATGTGGCTCACATTGAGTTGAAACCCCTTTATAGCTCATAGCAATTGTTGTGATAGAGAAAGCCGTTTGACTCGCCGGAGCTACCTTCTCACCTTTCATGTGTTCACGTCTTTGCCACCAAATATACCAAGCGCCAACAATAATCAACTCCTTCAGACCAATATGTTTTAAATCGGCCAGATCATTTGGAATTTTAAAATCACCTCTCAAGATTTCTTCAAGGACCACCGATCCGGACCTGTCGACTAATAAAGCAGAGTCAATTACATCAGGAATCCCAACTGAAGTCCATACCTTTCGAGCCCTTTTACACGTAAACATCAGGTGCCTCATATCCTCTGCCCCTTGTAAGCATACTGGACATTGACCAGAGATAGGTATATGTCGATTTGCTAAAATTGCCAAACATGGGATGATTCCATGTAGTGCTCGCCATAAACAAAATTTAATCTTTCTTGGAACCTTGAGTTTCCATAGGATCTCCCATACTGGGTTACTCGTTGCTGGAACTTCCTCATTACCTTGTTGCAATCTACGTCCATGGGTATGATTCCATTCAAAATAATAAGCCGAACAGACTGAGAAAGAATAGGATTTGGTCATGTGCCATGCTACAAAATCCTCAGTGAGGTTTTCACTAAGAGGTATATTCAGAATTCTCCACACATCCAGCGGGTTAAAGGATTCCCGAATTAGGTCCTCATCCCACCTTAGAGTGATCGGGCTAACGAGTTCATCGACGGTTTTAAGAAGTATCTGGCCTTTTGGTGTTTGAATCATACGGTCAGGGCTACTGGGTATCCAAGGATCTTCCCATACGTTGATCTTTTGTCCCGTTCCCACTCTCCAAATATGTCCTCTCTTGAAAGTATGAAGACCTGCAACAATGCTTTGCCATGTGAATGAAGATCCATTCTTTGGTCCGGCTCTCAACATATCTCCATTTGGGTAGTCTTAGCTTTCAACACTTGAGCACAGAGTGAGTTGGGATTTGAGATTAATCTCCAGCTTTTCTTTGCAAGCATAGACAAATTAAAAGCATGGAGATCCCTAAAGCCCATTCCACCATTCTTATTAGGTATGCATAACTTCCACCACGCCATCCAGTGCATTCGGTTTTGATTTTCAGTATCTCCCTAGAAGAACCCAGCAATAGCATCCGTCATTTGTTTACAAAGGCTTTTAGGAATTTTGAAAATGGACATGGCATATACTGGTATTGCTTGTATGATTGCCTTCAGCAGGATCTCCTTTCCACCCATTGATAGGAACTTCTCCTTCCAGCCTTCTATTCTCTTAATTATCCTTTCTAGCAAATATAGAAAGCTCTCACTCCTGTCGACACCAACTAGGGAAGGCAGTACCAAGTATTTATCCGATAGCGCTTCAGTCATAATATTCAACTCTGAGCAAATTTCTGCTTTCAAGTTAACCTCCACATTAGGGCTGAAATAGATGCTACATTTAGTCTCACTCACCAATTGTCCCGAACTTGCACAATATTGGTCAAGTACCTGTCTCAATGAGGTTGCATTAGTCATATCAGCTTTCATCAGTATTAGGGAATCATCAGCAAATAGCAAATGCGAGACTGATGGGGCATTTCTGCATACCCTAACACCATCCATGCCACGAACCTCCTCTCTATGAGCCAAGAGACTTGAAAACTCTTCAGCACAAATTAAGAACAAATAGGGGGAGAGTGGGTCACCTTGACGCAACCCCCTACTTGGAATAAAAGACTCAGTTTCTTGATTGTTATATATGACTTGGTATTTAACTGACCGAACACAATCCATCAAAAGATCAACGAAGCTATTCTGAAAACCAAGCCTTTTCATCATGGCCTCCAGGAAATTCCACTCTAATCTATCATATGCCTTATGTGTAGGGGTTCGTAGCATGGAAAACAAAAAAATTCTATCGCATGAACACACACAAGCCAAGATCTATCTACTAGATTGTAGCAACGAGTCAATAGAGTACTAACCCTCAAAGATCCAAAGCGGTTAACGAGAGCAGATTCTCGTGGGTGATGTAGTCGTACACTTGCCGATCTCAAGATCGCGTAGACGATCCTTCCGGCGCTGCGTTCCGGCAGCGCTTCCGCAGTCGGTCACACGTTCGGTACTCGATGAAGACCTTCCTCTCCCTTGTTCCAGTAGGCAACGGAGGTTGTAACACTCTCCTCGTGATTCCGACTGCACGACGGCGTGGTGTCGGAAGTAGAGGGGAGATCTCGCAGGGCTTCGCCTTAAGCCGGAGCGAGTATGGTGGAATAAGAGAGGGCCTTAGCGATCTACGGTTTAGAGGCACCAAGGGGGGTGTGTGTCCGGCGGCTAGGGCTTGGAGAAGCACTAACTCGGCGACTTGGAGGATCCCTAGGCGACGGCAGCACTTGGGGTGGTGGCGCCAGGAGCCAGGGTTTGAGTGTGTTGGTAGGGGCAGCCCTACCCCTCCTTATATAGGTGGGAGGGAGGCGGTTGGGAGGAGGGAGTCCTCCTCCAACTCCTCCTCCTTGGCCGGCGGGTGGAGGGAGTGGGATTCCTACCCTAGGTAGGTTTCCTACTCTCCCTCCACCAAGCAAACTTCGGATTTGACTTTTTCAAATTGGCATTTGACTTTCAAACTTGGATTTGATTTCTCTCTCCATATTGCCCAGCCAAGTGACCTAGTACATGATGCAACCATTCCATATTGTCATGACACATCCATGTACCCTTCCCCTCCGGAGTGCCGGACCTTCTAGACCCTTCTAGAACATTCCTCGTGAAAACACCGGAATCATTTCCAAACTCCGAAACAGGACTTTACTTATACGAATCTTATTATCCGGACCATTCCGGATCTCCTCGTGATATCCCGGATCCCATCCGAGACTCCCAAAAACATTCGGTCTCTTACTCATCATTCCATAACTACTCAACAACATTGAATCCTTAAGTGTGTCTCCCTACGGTTCGTGAATTATGCGGACATGATCGAGACACTTCTCCGATCAATAACCAATAGAGGAATCTGGAAATTCATATGGCTCTCACATATTTCTACGATTACTTTGCGATCGAATAAACCACTTACATACGATACCAATTTCCCTTGTCTCACGATAGTTTACTTATCCGAGGTTTTGATCGTCGGTATCTCTGCATACCTAGTTCAACCTCGTTACCGATAAGTACTCTTTTCTCGTTCCCGTGATATGTGATCCCTTGTGAGCCAGTCACATGCTTGCAAGCTAATTGGATGACATTCCACCGAGAGGGCCTAGAGTATATCTATCCGTCATATGGATGGACAAATCCCACTCTTGATCCATGTGCCTCAACCCATACTTTCCAAACACTCAATGCCACTTTTATAGCCACCCAGTTACGGTGTGGTGTTTGATGTCATCAAAGCATCCTTCCGGTGATGGTGATTAACATGATCTCATGGTCGAAGGAATTAGGTTACTATGTATCAGAAAGCTTATATCAAATGAACTATATTAAATGACTTGATCTTTATGCTACGCTTAACTATAGGAGTATGTCCATCACATCATTCTCCTAATGATATGACCCTATTGTTAATAAAATTTCTATGTTCATGATCAGGAAACCATGATCATATATTAACCAACAAGCTAGTTTAACAAGAGGCTTTACTAGGGACTCTTTTATGTTTACAAATCACACAAGTATTAATGTTTCCGGTTAATACAATTATAGCATGGTATGTAAACATTTATCATAAGCATGAAGATATGATAATAACCACTTTATTATTGTCTCTTGGGCATATCTCCAACATTATGAATATCAAGTTTCACTGCACAATACCCCCATTTTCCTTTCTTCTTATTCTTGATTTTATGTAAACTCTCATAGGCCAAAAGAACATTGTCAGTTATTAATCTGCCTAGAACAAAAGCACTCTGAACGGGGGAAATAATATCATCAAGGACATGCTTCAGTCTAAGGGCAATCATCTTAGAAATTATTTTGTATAGGACATTGCATAAACTAATGGGTCTGTATTGTGTAATCAGCTCACGATTCTCAATTTTTGGAATAAGAACAATTACCGTATCATTCCATCCATAAGGAATTTGTTTGTTGTCAACCGCATCAAGAACTTCAGCCGTTAAAGCCTCACCAAAGATATGCCAACATTTTTTGAAGAATATTTCATGCAATCCATCTACACCCGGGGATTTCATATCACCGATTGAAAACAACTCTTTTTTTACCTCTTCCGCAGAGTATTCCTTCACAAGCTTCTCATTCATTGCTTCAGATACCTTTGGTACAACCTTTGAGAGTATATCCGGGTCTGGGTCATCGACTTCAGTTGAAAATAAACCAGCGAAGTATTGTGAAATCATGGGATTGAGATCAGGACAACCCTCAACCCATGCTCCATTGTCATCCTTTAACTTCGTGATCATGTTTCTCCTCCTCCGTTCACTTGCAAAGTTGTGAAAATAAGAAGTATTTTTATCCCCATATTGTAGCCAGTTGAGTCTACTCCGTTGTGACCAATGGATTTCTTCTTGCTCCAACAAAGATTCAATTTCTTTTGCTAGCTCACGTTGCTGAATGATACTCTCATCCGAAAGAGGACCTGAAGCTACTGCCTCCAAATTCTCCTAAACCTCACGTAATTTCCTTTTCGACTTCTGCAGAATGCTTTTATCCCATTTATGTAACTGATTATGGACAAAAGAAAGCTTTCCCGCCAGCGTCCCATATTGAACCTGCAGTCCAGCAAGCTCCCATGCTTCCTCTACCACCTGGCAAAAATGGGCCTCTTTCAGCCATTTTTCCTCAAACCGTAATATTGCGGGCCTATTATTTATTTGGGTTCCCTCCACATCAAATTCCATAAGAATTGGTCGATGGTCTGACCGACTATACTCCATGTTCTGAAGGGGTTGCATCGCCGAATTTAGAGGACCATCCCTCATTGGTAAGTGCTCTATCAAGTCGCTCTCTAATTTTGCCTCTATGCCATGTAAATTTGTGACCAGTATATCAAAAATCTGCAAGGTTACAGTCCTCAATTGCATCCCTAAAAGCTTGCATGTAATGTTGAGGCCTAGAGCTACCACCTTCTTTTTCGAACGGATAAAGAATTTCATTTATGTCCCCCATAACCAACCATGGCATACTAGACTGTGAGTGTAAATCCGTGAGATATTGCTAGGTCAAATGTTTGTCTTGCCATCTTGGTTCTCTATAAAGTCCAGTAAACCGCCATACATTTTCCACCCCAATACCTACGTCCACATCAATGTAATTTGAAGTTTTATATCTGAGAGAAATTTGGACTTCCTTCTTCCATAAGAGAAGTAGACCCCCACTCCGTCCATCACAGCTAACTAGTTCTTTGTAATCCATTTTCAAATTGCGTCTCAAACACTCCGCAGGCCATTCATCTAAATGTGTCTTTGATAGGAACATGATATCCGGATTACATCTCTTCTGAAGATTATGCAATGCCCGGATCGCCGCGATCCCCTGCAAGCCATGGCTATTATATCCTAATATTTTCATCGCGTCCGGACAGCCTCTTTCCCAGAGGCCGCCGATATCAGATTGTTGTTGTGAGACATATCATCCAACTCATCATTTCTCTTTGTTCTTTTCGGATCCCGTTTCTGAGGTGGACTTAGTGGTAATTGGACATGTGTACAAGAGGCACCACTATCCAATGTTCCTGCAATGGAAGCCACAGTACCAGTTGGTAGTATAGCCAGAGTGTTCTGACCTTCTGACGCAACAACTCTTTTCCTATTTAGGTCATTATCATCCATGATTGTATCATCTTTTACTAGCTCCTCGCCAAAGCCATCATCATGTTCAGAATAGTTCTCATTTTTTCCCAAGCCCTATCGGAGCGGCTCCTACCAAACACTCCACCACTTCGTCCAGGCCCGCGGCCACCACGACCTCGACCACGTTCATCTGAGCCACCACGACCAGCTGGCCTTACCGACCAATTTGCTCTAAGATCTTTAAAAACCAAGGAAGACGGCGGGTGAACACCATCTCCATGTTAAGTATCTAGATGCCCTAGCATGCCACAGAGAGCACACCAATCAGGAAGACGCTCATACTTAACCAAGAATATTTAACGTTGTCCCACTCTTATCATTGAAACGTGATTCTTGAGGGGCTTGAGAACATCCAACCAAATTCGGACTCTGAAGAAATTTCCAGCGAAATCACCTGTTATTGGCTCCGCATGAACAAACTTTCCAACCTTATTAGCTAGAGCTTCTACCATTGGCTTAAAACCATCCGGCAAGTCATGAATTTGTATCCAATTTTACAGTGATTTAGAGGTACCTCAGAAGGTTTTGTAAACCCATCATAAGCTACAAGAATCACAGCCTGTCCTCTGAAGGTCCACGGACCCCCTTCCATTACCTTGTCCCAGTCCCCTAAACATGAGAATTGCATTGTGTATAGATTGCCACCAAGTGATCTGAACTTAACTTCTTGAGCGAGATCCCATGCCGAACGCATGGATTTGTAGAACCAGAAGTCACTATATTCACAGGTGGTGTGAATTTTGCCAATCGCCAGCCAGCACGTGGTCTCCATTAGAGGCGCAGGTTGTTCCTCATATACAACATCATCAAGGTCCTCTTCGCTCAAACCCAGTCTCTTCATCATCTCCTCTAGATTTTCCTTTCCTGATCCTCCCACAGATGAGTCACCCATCTTCAAACCTAACCCTAGAAAGCAAACCAGGAAAAAAACCTGTTCCCCACACCCTCCAAACCCACCAGTGCCCTACCAAGGCCAGGAAGCAACGCAAGGATGCCCTTAGGTCAGCCCGAGTGGGGGAGGCCGATGGGAGAGATGGCGGGAGGGGTAGGAAATCTCGACGCCGATGGGATCCGGCGGGAGGAGAAAAACCCTAACGAGAGGGGAAAAAGCCTCGAGAGGGTTAGTATAAACGGAAGGGTCCAAAGTTGCTCGCAATGTCCATATATAGGGTCCAAAGTATGAAAGGCCACTATATATTGCTGATGTGGCAACGAATCTTGCCCACAACAGCTTATAGTGTTGATTTTTTTAAGCGTAGGTTGAAGTTTTAACTCGTGACCACGTGATAAAACGCGCACTGACTGATCAATACATATGTATATTAGTGTTGGGCCATGTAGAGATAAAACAAAAACCTTTTCCCTCTAATCGTGGTGATCCCAAGATCTAGCTAAGGTAGAAGGCCACGAGGTTTACCACTAGACGCGCAGTTGCGGATTACTGATATAGCGCGTCAGTTGATGCAGTGCAGTCCTTGCGATCCGATCGTCCTGGTGCTGATCGTACATCACCTCTGCTGGTATCCACACGTACAAGGAGGAGCACCGGCGGCGAACTTCTAGGTTCGTTACGACGGCAGGACTGCTGTGGAGTTAGGGTTTCCAACACATGGAATGACCTAACCAATCAACGATTAACCCTTCTGGGTTACTGTGCTCCACTATATATAGGGAGTGAACGTGGGCTCCACTCTCGTGGCCCATTCACTAAAGCCCATATAACACTAGTCACCGTGAGTCCGACTCACTGACTCAATCCAAATTCGGCTCGGGTCCAACCCAACCAGATATCCGGTTTAGATCCTATCCGAACTTGTCCCCGCTCTTAAGTGTGTGACCTCGCAGGATCTTGGCAACTTGGACACGATTAGAGTCCGACTCTCAATCGATCAGTCGCTAGCGGTTCCTAGCAGAACGTGCCGACTCCCAAGTACCAAAGAGTCATGACGACTTGCCTATCCAATGCAACTTGCGTCTGATTCCCTTTTGCCTCACGATATATCTTGTCAGACTATAGGCGAATATTTGTCATCCCTTAAATAGTCTGACTCTCTTATCGATCCGAGATAAGTGATTCACCCGACTAACTCTTAGTCGATCGCCTCGGTTAACACTTAACCGAGTCGTGCATGGCCATGATTTACGAATCATATCATCCGAGAGGGCCCAGAGAATATCTCTCCAAGTGGAGGGGCAAAATTCCGTCTTGGTTATTCACATCACGCAGCTTGATTCTCAGTCGACCCAAACTCTGCCTTTATGACTGCCCCGTTACGTATCAGCGTTTGACAAAAACCTAAGTCG
Source organism: Avena atlantica (assembly GCA_910589765.1). NCBI lineage: Eukaryota > Viridiplantae > Streptophyta > Magnoliopsida > Poales > Poaceae > Avena > Avena atlantica. The sequence goes on from OU342736.1 coordinate 458,707,563, forward strand.
GTGAACCTCAACTCGGACTATGCAATAACCTCAGGTCTAAGGATTACATTGATTGAGATATACAAATGACAACTTGTTCGTTGTACCTCAATATGGGTCAATCCAACTCGCTAAACTCTTAGCCGAATCTGTGTAAGTCGGAATAGCATCACCATGCCCATGACAAGTGGAACCGAGTCATCAAGCCGACTTTCACATTGGTCTAAGTTGTGTGTCCAGCACAACCTCAATGACCAAGGATATTTAGTACAAACAACATGAATGTATAGTTCCACAACCGAATCACATATTCAATGATAAACATCAGATGTTTATACAAGGACAACTTAATAACTTTATAAATACAATGGGAAATATCATCATACATGATTGCCTCTAGGGCATATTCCCAACAATTAGCACGTGATATTAATAAGAGTAAAATACATGATTGATCAGCAAACTTGTCGTGTGGGTTCGAAAATACGACCACCGGTCACCAAAGACATTGTCCATGTTTTCAACGATCACCGCTGCTTGTAGGTGGATTATACTCGTTGACGTGGGACCCATATGTCAGCTCATATGGCTCCAGCAGTGTATGTATTTGCAAAATGCCCCCTAAACATTGTGAAACCTACAAAAACAACCCATCCTCGAGCCTTCCGAGACTCCCAATCGCCCCCTCAACACCGCCGCGACGTGATGGTCGCTAGACGCTTCTCCTCGTCCCCTGTGTCCTCCCCATAGATGGAAGCGAGACAAGCCGTAGGTAGCTATAGACGAGCCTAGTTTGTAGCACATGTGTTGTATTTTGGGGTGGTTAGAGTGCTTTTGTTGCGAGTGATTATACACCGTGATTTCTTTCCTCTTTTTTTTTACTTTGTACTTGGCTGTGTGTATCTCTGTTGTATCTGGACTTGTTGAAGGTGCAAAGGCTGGATGTAATTGGTTTCGTCGCGATATTAATATATTCCCTTTGTAAAACAAAAGATTTGGTGTAGTGGTTAGCTAGTGTGGCCTACAACACTCTGTTTTCAGTTGGAATCACGACGGGCTTTCGTACTTTGGACCATATATGGACAATCTGGAGCAAGTTGGAGGACTGTATTAGCACAAATCCTGAATTTGACATAGCCGACAATCCGCAAAAAGGTTAGTCACCAATGGTCCTTTTCAACATACACAAACACTATTTAGTGAACCATTTTATCTCGGCTTGTAAAAGAAGTTTTGTCAACCCTTCAGAACAAGATAAAAAGATATGGATACAATGGATATCATTGCCGCAACCCCCTTGAAGGAGCAAATATTGCACTCTTCATGGAATTGACCCAAACTATGTAAAGAACAGTTTTGACACATGCCATGATGAGCTTGACCCAGTTTGCATCAAACTATGTAAAGGCATTATGCATTATGCATTATCCATGTCAAGAATAACTACATAAATAACTGTATTTCTTTGCTTTTTCTTAATTGTATCAAAATATTCATATGTCGCTACATGTCAAGACAACTAAGGGAGGCTTACAGCTGCACTGGGACATCAAGCAGTTAAAATATGTTACCAATCAGAAGAGAGGGTGGCATGTAGACTAAAGAATATAAAATCTTGCACAAATAATTTAGTCGAAAGACAGTACACAGAAGAAAAGATTTTAATACCTGGAGAACACTAGTGCAAAAAGTCCAATTCGTCTGCCTTTAGTCCTGATTGCGCAACCGGGACTGCATAATCACGACTAAAGGCCTCCACCTATAGTCCCGGTTGTGCGACGAACTGGGACTAAAGAGTCTCCACGTGGACAGCACATAAAACCATTTAGATTGTTTGCCTCAGCCATACCGATAAAATTATTCAGGCCTGTAATAAAATTGGCAGTGTGTCGGTCACCGTACATCCATTGCCGGTTCATCTACATTATATAATTAAGTTTAAAAAACCATTACAGAGCATCTATAGAAATGACCATTGTACATCGACAAATGCATTATATCAATGATAGATGAAAGGATAAAGTTGTTAATCTCGATCGAGGAGGAAAGAAAGAGGAGAAAGCTTAAGTGTCGCTCATACACTTCATATCGTTTGTTTTGTGTGAACTCAAGTGGCATCATGCTCTCACGCATTTCATCGAGCATCTCTTGTGCATAGAGGGGAAAACCAAAGCAGCATACACGACTTGTGTATATAAGAAGGAAAAAATCGAACCATCTCACACGCAAGCATGTCGGGCTGGGTATTGCATATATATAGGAACATAGACCTTTAGTCCCGGTTGATGTCTTCAACCGGGAATAAAGGTCCGGTTCGAACCGGGACTGATGCTGGCCCTACCTCGTGCAACGTCCTAGCCATTCAAACCAAGACTAATGCTCACATTAGTCTCGGCTCGTAACGTGACCGGGACTGATGCTCCGGGCAGCACCAAACGGATGTCTTGTTTTCTACTAGTGGACGATCGTATCTTTTGCACATTCATGCCAATATCTTTCCATGTTGTTATCTTGCAAACATATCAAAAATAACAAAACAAACAATGGTTCGTAAATCTAGGCAGACGTGAAAAGTATTGTAAGCAAAGAGAAATATCAACAAGACCGTCTAGTAGCAATGACGAAAGAGCTCGTCGGTAAGCAACCAAAGGGTAACATGTAATATGTTAATTATGTTCACTGTAGTATTATAAAGGTCATGGGAAAATAGTAAATTTCTGCAAGTTTCATGGGTCCTCGTCAAAACAAACCGGAAATTAGGGAGTAGCGACCGGTTATGAACCGGCCTGGTGGAATAAACGCAAGAAGAGAAGATCATGAATGGAACGGACGGGTGTATGTGTCAATGGCCGATAGGATAAAAATGTGAATCAATAGTAACCCGATCGACGAGGGCGCTCGAAATTGTCTTGTTTTAATATAGGTACTAGATGGACCCAACGCGCTCTGTCGCGCCATCTTCGGCTTGATCTGGCGTGTGTTGTGCAGATACATGGCCTAACGCAGGGTTGTGTGACGATACATGACTTTGGCGTGCTGTTACTCGTAACCTTCCTCAAAAAGATCAATTAGAATTTGTACTTATGTTAGATTAAAGCCACGTCCTAACATTCTTTTCAAAGCATGGAAGATAACTTCCTGAATTCAATAAAAGCACCATATATAGGAAGATGTTATAATATAAACCTAGTTAAAGAGAACATATAATCGCAATAACCATATGTAATAAAGTTCAACAACTTATTTTATGATGTGCGACTCTTGTCTTCACTAAAGCAAACTATCACAAAAGCAAACTAACTGCCACCGTTATTCCTCTATGTCTGCAATAGAATGTTATGCTTGGGCACTGAGTTGTAGAATGCATGTATTACAAAATACAAACCATTAGTTCGCTCAAACTTTGGTAACATGTAAAAGTTAGACATCTCGACATTTTAATCATGACAAAGCTATCTGCTAGCTTATATATGTAGACGAACAAGTTTTTTTGTTTTTGAAATGGAGGTGATACCCTCGGCCTCACCAACAAAAATCACAACACATGAATGTAGAGAGTTAAATCTTACAATCTGATTTGAAGATGAAACCAACGCAAAACGATATCAGAGCATCCAAGCACACCCCTTGCTTAGTGTATGACATTAGCTCACTAAAATATTCAACAATACCTACGGGCTACAATTATTAAAGCATTAACTGCATTTAATAGAGCAACACGGTTGTGTGTGTGTGTGTGTGTGAATATTATAAAGATAATCATGTCGTGGAACTCAAAATGTTTCAGTTAGCTTTGTTGAAGTTCTTGAAGTTCAGAATAGGAAGAGCCTAACAAGGACAACTCAAAAAGTGAAACCATCAATGGTTCTACAACCACACAGTGTGCATTCTTAATTACTATTCTCTATAGCCAAAAAATGGTGACATTATCAAGTAGCATTTCATCATCCCATTGTACAAATAACCATCATAACATAAACTTTGAAACGATGGAAAGCATCAGAACTAATACTTGCTGAAGCTAAGCCCACCTTCTCAAAATTGCTCCTAGTCTGATGAAATCCACCACATGTGAATAGAACACGCATGGTGCTACATAAAAACTCAATTTGTTACCAGGTCAGGAACATTGGTCGTTTCATCCGCGTATAAGCCGTCAAAAAATTAATATGCGAGCAGTGCTTCCATCCATATCCAAATCATATGAATAACTTGCAATGGTGAATCCCAATAATAATAAGATCATATGCTACATCCCACATGCGAAGGAGATGGGGTAGAAAAAGATAGCGCGGGTGGTGACATACATCAGAACAGGCTTCTCGGAGTTTCGCTTATGACAGTCTAGACGTAACCTCACCTAGCCGCCAGCTCTGCAGCCAAACATGCAACAACCTTGTTGGTCCCAAGGGGCTGCGTGTCCCTCCATGTATTTTCCAACAATGTATCATGGTATACTTGCAAAGCTGAATTGATAACTATACACATCCCTAACTAAGCAGCAAAATGAGTACCTTTCTGCCTTCGAAATGATGCCACATGATCAACTTGGCTGAAATTTGACATAAAAAAGTGATATTGCTTCCATTTTCAAGAAAACAAAGGTGCTCTAATCAAAGTTTGAAACTTTCAAACTTGTGCAGACATTTCTTGCTGAAGCATGAAAAACTACAGTAGATATAGAAGAAATTAATAAAAGAGAAAACTATAAGTAGGTAGGAAAATAAGTGAATAATTTGTAGACACAAATAGTGTCAAGAATAATATCTTGGAGAAAGAGTTAGTCATAGTGCAGACAATCTCAAATTCTTTTATGTTTGGAATATTTTTCCAATCAGGATAAGAACATTAGCACTTTATCATAGTTCAATTAAAATTGTATTTAATAGCACATTCTTACGATGGTACACATCATATAATTTTTCAATGCTTATATTATTAGTAACTGCTAGAGGCACTATCCTTGATAAAGGAAAGTTGGAGTATTTGATTCTAATCCCCAGGCTTAGTTAGGCAATGTCAGAGAAATTATTTCATCAGTTAGATGGACGACAAAGTAGTGTACAATATATAAGTATATATCTTCTATATGCAACCTTTGTATGCTACCAAAAATGTAAATCTAACTATGCATATGCCTAATACAACATGGGAGACAAATGCCAGGTAAAAAGCTGAAGCAAAGACTAACTGAAATTTAAGAATGCATAAACATTTGATGCCCTATCAAGTGGTCCACTTATTTACATTGCTTCGCATCCAATCATCTGCAATTATCAAGGCAGATGCGTATGTCAGAAGTAAAAAGGATAAAGAAATATAGGTAGGTCATGGTTGTACAGGGTGTAGGCCTGATGCAGTAAATCATATTTCAGGGAGGTAAAAGACCTAAACCTGCTTCTAGAACCACGAATTTCTATTTGACCAACCCCTCACACACAAGGGTGGTAATCAATTTAAGTGCTAACTGGAAACGACCATAGGCAGCAGGTCACTTGTACAAAGCTACCTTGATCCATCACTCTTGCAAAAAGGAATAGAATAGAAACCAGACGGGAAATAACAAATAAGCCGGGAAGATTTTGGTCCTCACAAAGACTCAACTTGAACATTCTATACCCAAGGATGCTCAATATATAGCATACGACCAAGAAAACCTAAGGAGTTGTGCCACCTCCTGGCACCCATTTTATTAATATCAAATTGGAAGTTTAAGAGTGTCAATCAGATCGTTTGTGCCAACCATACCATCTGAAACTCAGTTTGCATGACAAATTTTGTTCCATGCTTCAAACAAAAATGTAAGACCTTGAGGAGGAAACCACCAATCTGATATGAACTATGCATCACGATAGATATTAAGCTAACAAACTTTAGGTCATTATGCAATCACATCAGTAGTAAAGACCAATTCTTGATATTATCTGAACTGTTCCTATTAAAATATAGTATTTTTCAGTTATATGAATTAGAGTAAGGCACATTATTTTTCAACCCGAGATATACATGCTAGACTCATATAGCAAGTAACTGAGAAATCCTAAAAATTGATTGTCTGCAAGTACAACACGGACACCATTCTTCTCAACTGAACTACCCTCCACCAATTCCTCTCTTGAGGCACAAAGTTAGCAGCAACTTCTTACCCCAACAAGGCAGCATGCCCAGTGTACTCGACAACTATTAGAAGTTGAGCCGATACCGCCCCACCATTGTCGCAATCCAAATCTGGATTCCATTGGGGGACACTTTAGATTTGGAAGATCTGCATCCCAGTGCCTCTCATCCACACAAGAACTCTCAACAAGTCAGAGGATGCAATGAGTTTAATCAGTTTGCCACCAAAGGAATCATTACAATAATTATCTATTATGAAGGACATGACATAGAAACAGAGGAAACCTCTCCAACGGGATGGCGACCCATTTTTGGACAGTCAAGATGGAGACGGCGTCTGAGGCAAAAGTATCCTCATTTCACAATTGGTCGGTCGGGTCGTCGGAGATGAGCTCGGGAACGGGGGAAAATATCATACATGCCCACTGGATTTAGGAGAAGGTACCCAGCGAACCGCCTCAGATTCCACCCACGACCACGAACCGCCTCGCATTCGTGTTGACCAGGCATCGTGGCGATCTAGAGCGAGCTATTTTTCTAGAGAAAGAGTTGCTCGAAACATCGTGTCCTTGACCAAACCCCATAGAAAAACCCGCTCTGATATCACAACGCGGACGCGTGAGAACTCGTGAAATTTAGGGAGCTTAGAGCTCCTTTAGGATTATGAGGGAACAATAATGAGGAAAATATACTAATTGATTGTCTCTTAGGTACAATTTCATATGCAAAGAAAAGTTCTCATCTCAGTCGAACATAGGAGAGTAAGTTTGCATGGATCAAAGTAGTCATGGATCTTAAAAGCATGACGTCAGACTTGTCTTCCATGTTCTGCACATGTCCAACAGTCCAAGACATAGCTGCATAGCATAGTAGCCAACTACCCAAAATGTCTAAAATCAGGAACAGACGTATTCAAATGGCCCAATCCTGTAGTTCGAGAGTGGACATAATTGCAGTGTACTTGATTCATCGGATGCCCTATTCTACATTAAAAAAATTATTTCTGGTATTGGGTCATGGAGATATACACTGAAATTCATGGATATGAAGTTATATTCCTACCATTCTCTTTGGCGAGCTAGATGGGATGGACCAACCGAGATCAATTTTGAAGAAAAACCGAGATAAATTTTGAAGAAGAAAATCTACCTAGGCTCCATGCTGGCAGCAAAAAACAATATTGATTCAAACACGCTAATTAAAAAATGGCTTCCTTGGACACAACAACTGCTGTTGTTAGATCATACGATGACCCCCCAGCCCCCACAACATAAAGACTAACATGACCTTGGAATAACAAAAAAAGTTGATGATGCTTCAACTACTTCTGAAATCCACCTGTGGTGCTTAATCAATGGAGCAAACTGAGCTCCTCAAGTGATCCAAAAACAAAAACTGTCTGCTTATCATAAGTAGTTTGGTAAAGAAGACCATACCTCTGGCGGTGTGATCTCTAGAGTCAAGACGCCTGAAACATCAGATCATGGAGGAGGCAACCAGCGGCGCTCGTGAAGGAACCTGGCACTGCAGATCGGGCGGTCGTTCAGGAGATCAGGTCAAGGGTGGATCGAAGCTTCAACTCGGGAAAGATACATGCTGTGGCAGGAGATCCATGGTGGCGATGTCGCGATCGGCTACAACCAGAGGGTCATGCAGCCTGTACAGGGGTTGGGGGCGGAGGGGAGGGGAGGGTGGATTTTGGAGGAGAGGTCGGCGGCAGGCGAGACAACGTGGCCATGGAGGGGCGATTTTTCTAGATATAAAAAGGGACAGTGCGAGCTCCGAAGCGGCAGCTCTATGGATCCACCGAGTATATTTCCAGTTTTCCACACACCACATTAACTCACGCGATGGTATAAAGAAAGCGATCAAACAGCCCAACAAACCGACTTTGACCAACGCAAAACGGTTGAATCAACCATAGAGCTGCAAAACTAGGGAGCTTAGAGATCCTTAGGGATATCTATTACTTAAAACCATGTTAAGGTGCTCACCAGCCGGTCGAGATGCAGGCACAACGCCGAGAGCAAAATATCTGGCATAAAATCCCACTGGAAAATCATAGGTTCACCCGAACCAACCTCATTATCCTGGTCTAGAAAACACGGAACCATGCGAGTACACGTGCTAATGGCTCGCTCTATGCTCTTACATCTACTCCCTTTGTTTAGAAATATAAGATATTTTAGGTTTGTGAAGGAGATATATCTAGACATCTTTTAGTGTATAGGTTTAAATAATCTAGACACTAAAATGTGTCTAGATACATCTCCTTCATAAACCTAAAACATCTTATATTTCTAAACGGAGGGAGTACCCATCATCGCCAGCTACAACTCGATGGCATCAAAAGTGAGCCGAACCAGGGTGGAGGAAATTTATAGCACAATTCCCCTCCGACCCGAGCAAAAAATCATGACACTATAGCCCTAATGCATAGATTCGCCCCTAGAGAGCTACAACTCGCTCTATGGCTACATCTCTATGGTGGCTTTATACATGGTTAAAAATAAGATCAAGAGATAGAGAGGAGACTCACCGGCATGCGGGGGTCGATAGATGCATCGGCCAACGCCGAGAAAGATGGCGTCCGCCGGCGATGACACCACATCGCCTCCAAAATCGTCTCAACATCGCTGATTTGGAATAGAGAGAAGCGAGGGAGGGGAATGAGCGGTTCAAGGAAAACCCGTCTAAAAATATTTTCAGGTAACACCTGATGCATGTAAAATGCATACATGGACTTTTTAGTTTATTGACACTTATTACCACATATTTACAACTTATACGATATTATATTCACATTTTACATTGATTTATAGGGATTTACCAATAATCATTTTATTTTGTTTATAATTCTGCAGGATAACAAAATCATGTTTTGTGTATTTTTAAGTTTTAGGAACCTAAACTAAGTCAAATGGACCTAGGATTTTCTTAGAAGTATTTTTTGCGAGGAAAAGCAACTGGAGCACAAGAACCATGAGAGTGGAGGCCCGGGGCTCGAACGAGGCTTGGTTGCGCGACCCCCCTTGTTGTCCGTGCCACCACCCTACGTTCCCTCCCTGAGCCTCCGTGATCATCCATCTTGATCTCTAGCTGAAAGTCATGGCCTAAAAACGCCTATAAAAACACCCACGAGATGATCTCGAGGAGAGCGGCGCAGAAACACAAAAACACCAAAACAGAGACAGAACCATCGAAGATTGGAGAGACAAACATCACCAGAATCAGTTTCGGTGTGATCTCTATCTTCTCCAACATCTTCGACTTCATAACCATGATAAAGAGAGAGTAGTCCACCTTTGGACTATGGGTTTGTGGCAGTAGCTTGATCTAATTCTTTCTTTATCTAGTATTGTTTTAGTACCATATGATCTGCCCAACGTGATTATGGTCATCTATGTAATTGATGTGGTGGATCTTTATTATGTGAGTTGATATTTGAGATTCGATCTATTTTATGGGTAAGATGCATTGGTAAATGCATATTATGTACTCCGTTCTTTATTACTTGTTTTGATCCAACTTGTATGAGAGAGCATGTGGGAGGGAATCGTGTGTATTAGATGGAGCAACATGGTTGTAGTAATTGGATAGTGACAACAAATTTAAGATCTATTATGGTTTTTACCTTTCTTTTATTACCTCACTAGAGATAAAGTGAATACATGTGTTATTATCACCTAGTTACAACTCAGATGATCTTGTTTGTTTATGGTAGCATATTTATCAAACATCATGTCAAAGTACTTAACGCTATACTATGTCTGTTTTAAATTCTAGATTTTTTGGAGTATCCTTTCTAAAAGAGTATAAGTAAGATGTGTTGCATCATATTTATTGTAGGACATTGTGCCCATATGAATGCTTATCATACACATATTGAAGTTTCCTATCAATACATTATTGTTCATTTAAAAGTGAGAAACGCGTTCATCTTTAGAAATGAGACTCCTTCCTTATCACGATGGCACGTCGGATTTTAAAGTGATCTATCTCTTCATAAAAATAGAGTAAAAGAGGTGTTGGTTCAAACTCTCTTAGATTGGATTTTATCTTGTGCATACTAATGAATACCCTTTTGTTTAACTCTCTCCACTTCTACCCCCCCCCCCTAATGTCTTTCACCCCCTCCATGGGTGAGATTATATGCTAACTATATAATATAAATAGAAAAACACAGTAGGGGTTTTTCCTATGGTTTCACAGTCAAAAACAAAATATTTCTTATTTATTTGTTCTATCCAACCACATTTTATAAGAGAGTAGACAAACCCATGAAACCCCAGTCAATCTTTTATTATAAGGAACACGATCTTTATTACTTTCATTGCTTTTGTACTTGCCGTACCTATTAAATCCCAACAATAAAAACATTTTTACTATTAGAAAACATATACAAAAACCTAAAAAGACTTTTACCTTATTGTTTTTACTTTCTTGTCTAGTTATATATTGCTTTTACTTTTATTTATTTATAGTTCATTCTAGTTTTACTAATAGGAAACTGACGATGGCTCAGCTGATTATTGAGCTTCGTTGGGAGACCCCAAGAGAAAGGTATGATGAGCATAGCGGCAAGTTTTTCCCTCGGTAAAAACCAAGGTTATCGATCCAGTATGAGAAAGGAAATAACTCAAAGGTATTGCTAGCAACTTGGAAACCTGCACAACACAAACTCAAGACTTTTCCCCAACGAACAGTAAGGTTGTCAATCTCACCAGTTTGCTGAAAACAAAGGATTAACTGTATGGTATGGAAGGTAATGATGGTTTGCAGAAAATAAATAGTAACAGTGGAAGATGTATCAACGGTAAATATTGGACCGGGGTCCATAGTTCACTAGAGGTGTTCTCCTTAAGATAAACAAACATGGCATGCTGGGTAAACAAATTACAGCATGGAATTGATAGGACTGAGCAAGGCATAATAATGCAATACTAGACATTCATGATCCTATGAGATTTGATTGGGCAATACAACAAGATACATAGACCGCCATCCAACTGCATTTATGACAAGTAATCCACCTTCAGGTTATCATCCGAACCCCCTCCAGTATTAAGTTGCAAGCAATGGATAACTGCTTTAAGCAAAGTGTGTAAGGTAAACAATCCACTTGTTCCATGAACAAGAGACTGTTGTTTTCTCCCTAGTAGCAACAGCACATCTACAACCTTAGAGATTTCTATCACTTCCCCGGATTAAATAGAGGCATGAACCCACTATCGAGCATAAATACTCCCTCTTGGAGTCACTAGCATCTACTTGGCCAAGATAGCTGCTAGAAAGGGAGAGCATGCAAGATCACAAACAACATAGACATGATAGAATCAATAAGACAAAACCATTAATCAATCTAAAATAGTAATCTCAATATCCATCGGATCCCCGCAAACACAACATGCATGATTACAAATAGATGATCTTGATCATGAACGGAGCTCACAAGATCTAAACATGGTAGCACAAAGGAGGAGAGACAACCATATAGGTAATACATGGACCCGTAGTACAAGGTGTAACTACTCACGCTTTATACCAAAGGCTAGCATGATGAAGAAGAAGGCCTCCGGTATGATCTCCCCTCCGGCAGGGTGCCGGGAAGAGCTTCAGATCCCCTGATCTAGGGACAATGGTGGCGACGGCTACGGACTTTTTCGTGGAAGATTGATCGACTACTTAGGGTTTTGGTATCGGGGGGTCTTTATAGGCGAAGAGGCGAGGCAGGGGGCACCTAGGGTGGACGCACCCCCCTAGGAGAGAGCCCACCTAGGCCGCGTGGCCAGCGGGTGTGGCCCCCTGGTGGCTCTCCTCCGTCTCGTACTCTGGCTCCATGTTCCCCACGGTAAAATGTTGACTTTGGCTTTTGTCCCGTCCAATTCCGAGAATATTGATTTTCTGCCTTTTTTAGAACCAAAAACAGAAGAAAACAGGCAACCGGCACTGTGGCATCTTGTTAATAGGTTAGTACTAGAAAACATATTAAAACACCTCAAATTATAGACAAAGCAAAGCAAAGTAGATACTAAAGAAGCATTGAACATAAAAAATTATAGATACGTTTACGACGTATCAAGCATCCCCAAGCTTAACTCCTGCTCGTCCTCGAGTAGGTAAGTGATAAAAATAATAGTTTTTTAGGTGACATGCACCATCAAAATCAAGATCAAACCATTTGCAAATATTGAAAGTTGGGATCAAAGAACTCTAATCATGATCATGAAAGATGGAGTTCTAATAATAAGACAAAGTAACTATGCATGCAACATGAAAGGTTACAAACAAAGATCATGAATAACAATGCATTGAAACACGTTTGTTTGTTCCACATATAGAAAACTTAACATATGGCATTTAGCTTGTCCCTCATGGAGTAGAAAATAAATGCATAGGACACCTTCAAAGTTCATAAGAGTGACTAGATACAAATAGTTCATGAGCAAGTAATATCAACAATATGAATCAATCAATAAGTCTTGGGACAATGCACATAAAACTAAGAATGGCAACTATGCTCTCTTAATTGGTGCCTAAGGATAGAAGGTGGAGACTCAATATAATGGTGGAAGAAAGGCACTTCAAGTCTCAAAAAGAGCTTCCAATAATTATGGTACTTGTTAGCTTTCAGCTCTCATTGCCCCTATCATAAGCAACTTGAAGTGATTAAGGTTAAAGCGAACAAACTATGGAGTATATGCTTGACAAAGTATAAGTTAGCAATCTCATGTTCCTTGAATACTGATGACCCACAAGTATAGGGGGTGTATAGTAGTACTTTTGATAAATAGGAGTGTCGATCCCAATGAGGAGCAGAAGGTGTTGACTAGTGGTAAGGAGCAGGAAATCTCTGTAAATACTTAGCAAACGGATTTTTAGGGGTTTTCTGATAAGGCAACAAAACAAAGAGCAAGTAATAAAGACAACGAACAAACGCAGCAAGTGGCCCAATCCTTTCTTAGCAAAGGACACGCCGATGGAAATACTTATAAGGACCAAACGTTCTCGAGGACACATGGGAATTCTGTCAAGTGCTTTCGCTTCAAATAACTGAGTACTCTTCTTTGGTATTGTAAGTGTTGTGTGGGTGAACCTATGCTAATGTACCGACCTTACTTGGACTAATACATACTTGTGATTAAACCCCCTGCAAGCATCCGCAACTACAAGAGAGTAATTAAGATATAAACCTAACAACAGCCTTAAACTCTGAGATCCTACGCTCCCTTGTGCAATGGTGTCCTAACAGGGGTTCAGGTTTCTGTCACTCCGGCAACCCCACAATTAGTAGCCAAATACACAATGCATTCCCTAGGCCCATAAATGGTGAAGTATCATGTAGTCGACGTTCACATGACACCACTAGAAGAATAGCACCACAACTTAAATACTAAACCATTGAATAATAACTGAACACGGTTTTGATTTTGTATGTCGTAGAGCTGTGCTTGTAATTGGTTGGTGGTCTGATGGAGCGAGAAGATTTCTTCTCGGAGATCGGACACCTCCTCCTCGTGTTTGGCGATGAGTTCTGAACTTATCTTGTGAATAACATCCACTTCGCGTTCCGCCATCTTCTTGTACCTGAAAACCTCCTGCTTCAATGCTTCCATCCTGTCTTCCAGACTTCCTTCTCCCTTGGGTCCTTGAACTTCTTTCATCTGTACCTTCCCATCTTTGAGGTTCAACTCCTTGGGATGGATCCTCAACTCATGCAGGTATGGGTTTAGGACATCCGCAGAGGAATCCTCCATGGGTGATCCAGAGGAAGACATTGTAGCTTCAAAACTGAGAATTTGCCTAACAGAAATAGATCGAAACAAAAACACGACGAGAACTCGATGCAAGAACCTCGGGGAATCCGAGAGGTTATATATTACAAAGTTTCAAAGCATAAGGAAAGTTTTGATACGAAAACGAGGCGGAGACGGAGATCGGGGGAGGCACACCCCCTCTAGGCACGGGGCAGCTGGGGCCCGCGCCTGGGGTGGGTTTGGCCACCCCGGCCTCCGGTTCCTCCTCTGTTTCGTCTCGTAACTTCCCTTATGTAATAAAAACATCAAAAATATAAAAATATTAGGATTTCATGAACCTTCTGTTTTCACCTCTTTTACCTATTCAAAGACGAACTCTGCAGTTTCTGATGTTTGGTTTCTAATAAATTCTTCTGGAGTCACCATTTGAATAACATCAACATCTTCATTATAAGAATCTCCAGAGACTTTGACCATTCACCACCTATGTTGTGTCATCCTTCAAAGAAGATATTTGATAGCTCCTGAACGATACACTTCCTCAATAACAAAAGGTCCTTCCCATTTTGAGAGTAGTTTCCCTGCAAAAAATCTAAGACGAGACTTATACAAAAGAACTTTCTCGCCAACATGGAACTCTCTTTTGAGAATCCTCCTATCATGCCATCTTTTTACTTTTTCCTTAAAGAGTCTAGCGTTTTCATAAGATTCACTTCTCCACTCATCTAAGGCACTCATGTCAAGCAATCTTTTCTCACCAGCAAGTTTAAAATCTCTATTCAACTCTTTCACTGCCCAATAAGCTTTGTGTTCTAATTTTAAAGGCAAGTCGCAAGCTTTCCCATAGACCATTTTGTAAGGAGACATCCCCATAGGATTTTTTATAAGCAGTTCTATAAGCCCACAAAGTGTCATTCAACATTTTAGCCCAATTTTTTCTAGATCTATTGACAGTCTTCTGCAAGATAGATTTAATTTCCCTATTGGAAAGTTCTACTTGCCCACTGGTTTGGGGGTGATAAGCTGAAGCAATTCTATGGTTTACATCGTACTTAGCGAGAGTTTTTCTAAAATCCCCATGAATAAAATGAGAGCCTCCATCGGTCATGAGATATCTAGGCACACCAAACCTAGGAAAAATAACATCCTTAAGAATTTTCAAAGAGGTCTTACCATCAACATTATTTGTAGGTATGGCTTCTACCCACTTTGTAACATGGTCTACAACAACAAGAATATGAGTATATCCTTTTGAAGGAGGAAAAGGACCCATAAAGTCAAACCCCAAACAACCAAAAGGTTCAATAACAAGAGAATAGTTCATAGGCATTTCATTGCGTCTAGAAATGTTACCAACTCGTTGACATTCGTCACATGACAGGACAAACTTCCTTGCATCCTTGAAAAGGGTAGGCCAATAAAATCCAGACTGTAAAACCTTTTGTGCTGTCCTATCCCCAGCATGATGTCCTCCATAAGAACTGTCGTGACATTTTCTCAATATCTCTTATTGTCCAAATTCTGGAACACATCTTCGCATAATTCCATCTACTCCTTCTTTATATAGATGAGGGTCATCCCAAAAGTAATGCCTTATATCATAAAAGAATTTCCTTCTTTGCTAGGCTGTAAAAGTGGGAGGCAAATACTTGGAAACAATAAATTTAGCATAATCAACATACCAAGGACTTTCATGCGGACTTACCCTTATTGCAGCCAACTGCTCATTTGGAAAACTATCATTAATAAGAAGAGGGTCAAAATAAATATTTTCCAAACAAGATAAATTGTCAGCAACAGTATTTTCAGCACCTTTCCTATCCACAATATGCAGATCAAACTCTTGTAAAAGCAACACCCATCTAATAATCCTAGGCTTAGCGTCCTTCTTCGTCATAAGGTACTTAATAGCAGCATGATTAGTATGAATAGTGACCTTTGAATCAACAATGTAGGGTCTAAACTTATCACAGGCAAAGATTACAGCTAAAAACTCTTTTTTCAGTAGTAGCATAATTCTTTTGAGCAGCATCTAGAGTCTTACTAGAATAATGAATAACGTTCAACTTCTTATCAACACGTTGTCCAAGGACATCACCAACAGCAAAATCACTAGCATCACACATAATTTCAAAAGGGCAACTCCAATCAGGCGGTTGAACAATAGGAGCAGTAGTCAAAGCTTTCTTCAAAGTTTCAAAAGCTTCCTTACAATCATCATAAAAAACAAAAGGTACATATTTTTGAAGAAGATTAGTAAGGGGCTTTGAAATTTTGGAGAAATCTTTAATAAACCTCCTATAGAAACCAACATGACCAAGGATACTACGAATACCTTTGATATCTCTAGGACAAGGCATCTTCTCAATTGCTTCAATTTTGGCTCTGTCAACTTCAATACCTCTTTCAGAAATATTGTGTCCAAGAACAATCCCTTCATTAACCATGAAATGGCATTTCTCCCAATTAAGAACAAGGTTGGTTTCTTCACATCTCTGTAAAACTTTATCAAGGTTGTGCAAACAGTTATCAAAAGAAGTTCCATAGACGAAAAATCTTCCATGAAAACCTCCACAATTTCTTCACAAAAACCATGAAAGATAGCAGACATACATCTCTAAAAGGTAGTAGGAGAATTACATAAACCAAAAGGCATACGCCTATAAGCATAAGTACCATAAGGACAAGTGAAAGTAGTTTTATCTTGGTCTTGTGCTTTCACGGCAATTTGAGAAAACCCAGAGTAACCATCAAGAAAACAAAAGTGAGTCTTTTTGGATAACCTCTCAAGCATTTGATCAATAAAGGGCAAAGGATAATGATCTTCCTTAGTAACTTTATTGATCTTTCTAAAATCAATGCACATTCTATACCCAACCACTACTATTTGGGGTATAAGCTCATTATCTTCATTAGGCACAACAGTTACCTCCTTCCTTGGGGACACAATGAATAGGGATAACCCATTGGCTATTAGCAATAGGGTAAATAATACCAGCATCAAGGAGTTTTAATACCTCATTTCTTACCACATCCTTCATCTTGGGATTTAAAAGGCACTGGTGCTCAACAACTGGTTTTGCATTAGGTTCTATATTAATAGCATGCTGACATATAGTAGGAGAAATCCATTTTAAATCATCAAGAGTATAGCCCATAGCTCCTCGGTGTTTCTTCATTATTTCCAGTAACCTCTCTTCTTCCTTTCCTGAAAGTTTAGAACTAATAATAACAGGATATACTTTCTTAATTCGAAAAGGTTTTAAGATAAGCATATTTAAGATCATCAGGTAAAGGTTTTAATTCGAAAACAGGGTCCCCTTTAGGTGGTAGTGTGGTACCCAAGTCTTCCACAGGTAGATTATGCTTAAGTTGCTCCGGCCGACGAAGGAAAACCTCGTCAATCTCATTTCTTTCCTTCATAAAGACATCACTTTCGTGATCTTCCATAAACTGCTGCAAGGCATTATTAGGAGCAAGAGAAATAGCAGAAAATTGTGCAACCCTGAAATCATCATTAGGCAGTTTATTTTCATAAGGATTCTTGGCAATTTTGGAAAAATTAAACTCTTAAGACTCTCCATCAAACTTAGTCAAAAAAATTTCCTTCCTACAATCTATAATAGCCCCACAAGTATTCAGGAAGGGTATACCAAAGATCATAGGATAGGTTTTACTAGCTTCTTTACCAAGTACTAGAAAATCAGCAGGATATTTAACCTTACCACAAAGGACCTCCACATCTCTTACAGTGCCCGTTGGAGATATGCCCTAGAGGCAATATTAAAAGTGGTTATTATTATATATTTGTGTTTATGATAAATGTTTACATTCATGCTATAATATTATTAACCGGAAACATTAATACTTGTGTGATTTGTAAACTAAATTAGAGTCCCTGGTAAAGCCTCTTTATAATACTAGCTTGTTGATTAATAGATGATCGTGGTTTCTCAATCATGAACATTGAGATGTTATTAATAACAAGATCATATCATTAGTAGAATGGTATGATGGACATACTCCTATAGATAAGCGTAGCATTAAGATCAAGTCATTTCAATAGTTCGTTTGCTATAAGCTTTCTGATACATAGTAACCTAATTCCTTCGACCATGAGATCATGCTAATCACCATCACCGGAAGGATGCTTTGATGACATCAAACACCACACCGTAACTGGGTGGCTATAAAGGTGGCATTGAGTGTTTGAGAAGTATGGGTTGAGGCACATTGATCAAGAGTGGGATTTGTCCATCCATATGACGGATAGATATACTCTGGGCCCTCTCGGTGGAATGTCATCCAATTAGCTTGCAAGCATGTGACTGGATCACAAGGGATCACATATCACGGGAACGAGAAAAGAGTACTTATCGGTAACGAGGTTGAACTAGGTATGCAGAGATACCGACGATCAAAACCTCAGATAAGTAAACTATCGTGAGACAAAGGGAAATTGGTATCGTATGTAAGTGGTTCATTCGATCGCAAAGTAACCGTAGAAATATGTGGGAGCCATATGAATTTCTAGATTCCTCTATTGGTTATTTATCGGAGAAGTGTCTTGGTCATGTCCGCATAATTCACGAACGTAGGGAGACACACTTAAGGATTCGATGTTGTTTAGTAGATATGGAATGTTAGTAGGGATACCGAATGTTTTTTGGAGTCTCGGATGGGATCTAGGATATCACGAGGAGATCCGGAATGGTCTGGAGAATAAGATTCATATAAGGAAAGTCCTATTTCGGAGTTCGGGAAAGTTTCCGATGTTTTCATCGAAGAGGTTCTAGAAGGTTCACCGATCTGGAAGGAGAATGGTCCATGAATGTGTCATGGGTAAGTGGAATGATTGGATCATATCCTAGGTCACTTGGTGTATACATTTGCAAGAGAGAATTAAAGCTCTAAATTGAAAGTCAAACGGGAGTTTGAAAAGTCAAACTGGAACAATGGTTTCCTAGTGGGAGAAGAAACAAGTCCTTCTCTCAATCCAACTTGGGTTTGGGTTTGGATTCAAACCCACCCCTCCCAAGGTTGCCCCTCCTCTCGTAAATAGAGGGAGAGGGCTGCCACAAAGCACACGAGCCCTAGCCCCTCTCCACCCGAGCCACCGCCGTCGCCGCCGCCTCGCGCCGCCGCCTCGCGCCGCCGCCTCGTGCCGCTGCTGGTTCGTCGCCGCCGCCCTAGCCGCCGTCGACACCTCCTCCTCCTCCTCCCGGTAATCTAAACCCTAGATCTTCGGGAAACCCTAATCCACCATAACTCGCACCGGCTTAGGCGAAGCCCTGCGGGATCTTCCCTCTACTTCCGACACCACGCCATCGTGCTGCCGGAATCGCGAGGGGAGAACTACAACCTCCGCTGCCTGCTGGAACAAGGGAGAGGAAGGTCTTCATCGAGTACCGAACGTGTGACCGACTACGGAAGCGCTGCCGGAGCGCAGCGCCGGAAGGATCGTCTACGCGATCTTGAGATCGTCAAGTGTACGACTACATCACCCACGAGAATCTGCTCTCGTTAACCGCTTTGGAATATTCGAGGGTGAGTGCTTCTATCGACTCGTTGCTACAATCTAGTAGATAGATCTTGGCTTGTTTGTGTGCATGCGGTAGAAATTTTTTGTTTTCCAGGCTATGAACCCCTACAATGCCAATGGGGCAAACTTGCTCTCTATTAGCAAGGTGAATAACCACATCATTGTCCTCAAGCTCACAAGGACCAATTTCATGCATAATTTCCCTCTAAAGCTCATAAGGAATAGCACTAGAACTAGCACCAATATCACACAAACCATAATAGCTATGATTACCAATTCTAATAGAAAGCACAGGAACACTAGCTTTTTTGGCTTTTTTAGGATGAGAAACAATGTTAGTAGCGTCTTCACAGAAGACAATATGCTCACCCTCTATGTTTCTAGTCACAAGATCTTTCACAATAGCTACCACAGGTTCAATATTAATAAGCTCATCGGGCTCCATAGTTTTCTTTGCACTTTTTCTAACCACATTAGCTATGATAGAATGTTCCTTTACCTTAGTAGGAAAAGGGATTTTCTCAACATAAGGTTCAGGCAAAATATGATCAATAGTACAAACCTCTACGCTAGCAGGAACATGAGTAACGATGTCTTTATAAGGAGTGTGGTACTTGTCCCGCTCTTTCTTGGGAATTTCAATATGAGAGTTAAAAGCATTAAAACACTTTGCAAGAACTTGAGGGTCAAGACCAAACTCATTGATAATATCAAGGAAGTCATTAGTTCCCATAAAAGATTTAATGCATTCATAATCATAGTTTATACCTGAATTTCTTCCTTTGTCATTCTCCCAAGCTTCAGTGTTCTCTTGAATACGGTCTAGTAGATCCCATTTAGCTTCTTACTTCATACGTGTGAATGATCCAGCACAAGAAGCATCTAGTAAATCTTTATCATGAAGAGAAAGCCTAGCATAAAATTTATTGATAGTAATATTGTTAGGGAGTTCATGAATAGGACATTTAAGTATTAGTAACTTTAGTCTCCCCCAAGCTTGAGCTGTACTCTCTCCATCACGAGGACAAAAGTTATATAGCAGATTTCTATCCTTATGAATCTCACTGGGAGGATAGAATTTAGAATAAAAGACAGATGTCATTTCCTCCCATTCCATGGATTGTCCATTCTTCAGCAGCTTATACCATTCTTAAGCTCTCCCTTTCAAGGATATAGAGAGTAACTTCTTCTTCACCTGTTTAGTTGTGATACCTACACAATTAAACAACTCGCATAATTCATGGATAAAGAGCAAATGATCACCAGGATGGACAGTTCCATCCCCAAAATAATAATTATCCATAACGCGATCAACAATACTTGTAGTTATCTTAAAAGGATCTATCTCAACAGGTGGTGGTTCATCTACTACCCTAGAAGTGGTAGTAGTTTTCCCAAACAGAAAACCAAGTGGGTTATCAATATTGGAAACAAAGTAACAAGCAGTAACAAAAAGCAATACTCACAGTAGAAGTTTCCTTTACCAGTTCCACTCTTCAATAGCGCTTCACTCCCCGGCAACGGCGCCAGAAAATAGTCTTGATGACCCACAAGTATAGGGGGTGTATCGCAGTACTTTTGATAAATAGGAGTGTCGATCCCAACGAGGAGCAGAAGGGGTTGACTAGTGGTAAGGAGCAGGAAATCTCAGTAAATACTTAGAAAACGGATTTTTAGGGGTTTTCTGATAAGGCAACAAAACAAAGAGCAAGTAATAAAGACAACGAACAAACGCAGCAAGTGGCCCAATCCTTTCTTAGCAAAGGACAAGCCGGTGGAAATACTTATAAGGACCAAACGTTCTCGAGGACACATGGGAATTCTATCAAGTGCTTTCGCTTCAAATAGCTGAGTACTCTTCTTTGGTGTTGTAAGTGTTGTGTGGGTGAACCTGTGCTAATGTACCGACCTTACTTGGACTAATACATACTTGTAATTAAACCCCCTGCAAGCATCCGCAACTACAAGAAAGTAATTAATATATAAACCTAACCACAGCCTTAAACTCTGAGATCCTACGCTCCCTTATGCAATGGTGTCCTAACGGGGGTTCAGGTTTCTATCACTCCGGCAACCCCACAATTAGTAGCCAAATACACAATGCATTCCCCTAGGCCCAAAAATGGTGAAGTATCATGTAGTCGACGTTCACATGACACCACTAGAAGAATAGCACCACAACTTAAATACTAAACAATTGAATAATAATTCAACACAAATCCACTAATAACATGACTTCTCCCATGTCCTCAAGAACTAGACGAACTACTCACAAGACATCATATGGATCAAGATCAAAGATGATATGGTGATGAATAACAATCTAAACATAAACAATAATCCAATGGTTCCACTCACAAGCATCAACTACAATAGTAATTAACACCAGGAAAGTTTCCCCTAAGAACTAAAGTAATATCCAACACAATTGTTACAGCGGGACGGAGTGGTGATGATGGTGCTGGTGGATATGATGGTGTGGATGATGATGATGATGATTCCGATGAAGCCTAGCTTGACGATGGTGTTGATGGCGACGATCTCCCCTCTCCGGGAAGGAATTTCCCTGGTAGAAATCTGTCTCTCGGAGAGATCTTTCTCTCTCGGTGTTTTCTGCTCCGTAGAGGCGGCGGAAATCTATCTGTGGTCGCTCCCCTGGTGTTAGGGTTCCGTGAGGAAGATATAGGAGAGAGGGCAGAGTTGAAGGCCGAGCAGGTGGGCCACACCTGCCCTAGGCGCGGGGCAAGGTGGGCCCGCGCCTAGGGGGTGTGGCCCCCCCTGTGGCCCTTCTTCGCCTCCCCTTCTGGCTTCCTCAGTCTTCCGGGAAAATATAATTTTCCCATATTTTTCTGGTATTTTTCTGATCTTCGCAAAATTACGTCAGAACACCTCTTTTTCCATCAGAATCCAGATTCTGGCAGTCCATCCTCCAAGAATCATCCAACATACAAAAACAGTGGAAAAGACATAAGTAATACCTCATAATAAGACATATATCAATGAATAGAGGAAAATTATGATATAGAATGGTGATGCAAATTGGAAGTATCAAATACGAGGGCTGCTCCTCATGCTACTCAACTTTAGTCACCTGTAAGTTCTTGTCATAGTAAGTACATGTGTATCATAGAGAACCGCCAACGGGGTACCCCTTTCACATGATACAGGAACTATCCCATAATCAAAATGACAAGGCAAGCAGACAATGAGCATCTTAGTAATCTTCTTATTTACCATGGGAAAATGGTGCTTTTTTCTCTCTTTCCTCTTTTCAATGTGTCTCTTTTTTATATAAGAAGAAAGCTTAATATATTGCTCACTATGGTGATGCTGCAAGTTTCCACCATGATTAGGCATGGCTTAGGCTAGCGGCCCAGATGTTTCTCTAACACACATACATAACTCCATGGACTTACAAGCTCCCCTTTTATTTCACACCGACGACATCTATAAACAAAAGAGCATGATATCAACTCTGTACAATGTACAAGTGCAATGTTGAAAGCGTTCCCCGTGACATCACGGTTCTGCTAATTCCAACTTATAAATGCAAGCATATACAACATAAATGACACAATGGTTCAAGTTTATTAGTGGCAAGAAAAATAAAGTGTGCCATCAAGTTTGTGCGAGCTTTAATCACTAAGTTTTCACATAACAAAGTGACTTTTTAATTGGAAGATAGATGAAAAAAGAATATACTTGGAATGGTGTAACACACCATGCATAGGAATTTATAGTGGACACTTTGGAATAACTTGGTTTCTTGGGAGTTGGATGCATGAGTAGAGCTTACTCATACAAGTGGAGGCTAGCAAAATACTGGGAGCTGCGATACGTCCAAAACATATCTATTTTCCTTAACACTTTTGTTATTGTTTCTCCTCTAAACTTGTGTGATTTGGATACAACTAACACGGACTGACGTTGTTTTCAGTGGAATTACCTTGGTGTCTAGTTTTTGTGCAAAAAATCAACTATCAGGAAAAATCCCGGAAAATATGCCAAAAATCCTATCTCACCAGAAGACTCACGGAGCCAGAGTACGAGACGGAGTGGAGGCCTGGGGGGGCCACACCCCTGCCAGGCACGGGCCAGTCCTGGCTATGCCTAGGGGGTGCGACCACCCCAGGCACCCCCTCGGCCTCCCTATTCGCCTATAAGATGCCTCTTGACCTAAAAACCGAGGGGGGTTCGACGTTTTTCCAGAAAGAGTTCCGCTGCGCCGCCAATAATAGAAACCGCGATTTGGAACCAGAAAATCCGTTCTGGCACCCTGCCGGGACGGAGAATTTGGCGAGGATCATCGCCATCGTCATCACCAACGCCTCTTTGATACGTCGGAAACGTATCTATAATTTTTGATGCTCCATGCTTGTTTAGTATCTACGTTGCTTTGCTTTGTCTACACTTTGAGGTGTTTTTATATCTTTTCTAGAACTAACCTATTAACAAGTTGCCACAGTGCCAGTTGCCTGTTTTCTTCTGTTTTTTGTTCCAGAAAGGCAGAAAATCAATATTCTTGGAATTGGACGGGACAAAAGCCAAAGTCAATATTTAACCGTGGGCGACACGAAGTCCAGAGGAGAGACGGACGGAGGCAAGCCAGGGCCGCCACCCCCTAGGCACGAGTGGGCCCACCCCGCGCCTGGGTAGGGTGTGGGCCCTCTGGCCGCCTCCCAGACTCGCCTCTTCGCCTATAAGAAGCCCCCGATGCAGAAACCCTAGGCAGCCGATCAAAATTCCACAAAACCTTCTGTAGCCACCGCCACCATCGTCCCTAGATCGGGGGATCTGAAGTTCTTCCCGACACCTTGCTGGAGGGGAGATCATCCTGGAGGCCTTCTACTTCGTCATGCCAGCCTCCAGTATGAAGCGTGAGTAGTTCCACCTTGGACTACGGGTCCATGTAGTAGCTAGATGGTTGTATCTCCTCCTTATGCTTTCATGTATAGATCTTGTGAGCTCCGTTCATGATCAAGATCTAATCTATTTGAAATCATACATGTTGTGTTTGTGGGGATCCGATGGATATTAAGATTACTATGTGATATTGATTAATGGTTTTGTCTATTTGATATTACCATGTCTATGTTGTTTGTGATCTTGCATGCTCTCCGTTGTTAGTAGCTATCTTGGCCAAGTAGTTGCTAGTGACTCCAAGAGGGGGTATTTATGCTCGATAGTGGGTTCATGCCTCTAGTTTCCAAGGGAAGTGACAGAAATATCTTCGGTTATAGATGTGTTGTTGCTACTAGGGAGAAAACAACGGTCTCTTGTTCATGGAACAAGTGGATTGTTTACCTTACACACTTTGCTTAAAGCAGTTGTCTGTTGCTTGCAACTTAATACTGGAGGGGGTTCGGATGATAACCTGAAGGTGGACTTCTAGTCATAGATGCAGTTGGATGGCGGTCTATGTATATTGTTGTATTGCCCAATCGAATCTCATAGGAACTTTTTGTCTAGTATGGCATTGTTATGCCATGCTCAGTTCCTGTCAATTGCCCTACTGTAATTTGTTTACCCTTCATGCCATGTTGTTTATCTAAGGAGAGCACCTCTAGTGAACTATGGACCCCGGTCCAATCTTTACCATTGATACATCTTCCATTGTTACTTGTTTACTTGCTACAAACCATCACCTTCCACACCATATGTTTAATCCTTTGTTACAGCAAACCTGTGAGCTTGATAACCTCACTGATTCGTTGGGGCAAAGTCTTGAGTTTGTGTTGTGCAGGTTTCCACGTTGGTTGCAACACCTCTGAGACGTTTCCTTCCTCCTACTGGTTCCATAACCTCGGTTTCTTAACTAAGGGAAAACTTGCTGATGTTCTCATCACACCTTGCTCTTGGGGTTTCCAACAAAGCGTCCCACGATAGTGCTGGGCGTCATCAAGCTTTTTCTAGCGCCGTTGCCGGGGAGGCTAAGGACGTCTTCACAAGGGGAGTCCTCCTCAACCTTTCTCTTTACTTTGTTTTTAGTTTGCTTAGTTTCTTTTGCTTTGTTTTGTTTGCCTCTTTTTATCAAAAACTCCAAAAAAATAGTTTAGTTTGGTTTGATTTTTCTTATCAAAAACACAAAAAAAATTAGTTCCTGCTCTAGCTGATGCTGATATTTTTGGCTTGCTCTACTTTTTCCAAAATGAACTCTGTTGAGAACACCAAGTTGAGTGACTTCACTAGCACAAACAACAATGATTTCCTTAGCACTCCTCAATAACTTGGTTGAATCTTGTGATGAGAGAGCAATTTTCTGGTGCTAGTTCTGATGCTGCTGTTGCACATCTCAATAACTTTGTTGAAATTTGTGATATGCAAAAGTATAAGGATGTAGATGGAGATATTATGAAGCTCAAGCTGTTTCCTTTCTCCTTGAGAGGGAAAGCTAAATAATGGTTGCTATCCTTGCCTAGAAAATAGTATTGATTCTTGGACTAAGTGCAAAGATGCTCTTATTGGAAAGTACTATCCTCCTGCTAAGATTATATCTATGAGAAGTGACATTATGAAATTTAAACAACTTGATAATGAACATGTTGCTCAAGCTTGGGAAAGAATGAAATCTTTGATTAAGAATTGTCCCACTCATGGAATCACTGCTTGGATGATTATCCAGACTTCTTATGCAAGTTTGAACTTCTCTTCAAGAAACCTGTTGGATTCAGATGCTGGAGGTACCTTTATGGGCATCACTTTGGGTGTTGCAACAAAACTCCTTGATAATATGATGGTTAATTACTCTGAATGGCACACTGAGAGAGCTCCACATGGTAAGAAGGTAAATTCTGTTGAAGAAACCTCCTCTTTGAGTGATAAGATTGATGTTATAATGGCTATGCTTGTTAATGGGAAAGCTCCTTTAGATCCAAACAATGTTTCTTTAGCCACTTTGGTTGCTTAAGAAGAGAAAGTTGATGTGAACTTCATTAGAAACAACAATTTTGGCAACAATACTTATGATAATAACTATAGGCCTTATCCTCCTAATAATGGAAATGCTTACCATGGTAGATCTGGAATGCCTAGTGAAGATAGGATTCTAGAAGTTGAAAGATCCACTAAAAACTTTATGCAGATGCAATATGAGCAAAACAAGATATTCACTAAAACTATGGAAGAACAATCTGTTATCTTGAAAAACATTAGTCATCACCTTGAGAATCTGAATAGAGAAATACCTAGTTTATAGTCAAAAAATTTAAGTGCTGAGAAGAATATTTCCTCTTTGTCTGAAGCATAGTCCTCCTTGATTAATAAAATGGCTGCTAAACCTAAAACCATGGAAAATACCTTTGCTGCTACTCATGCCATACAAGTTACTATTGATGAAAATGTTAGTTTGTTAGCTCAACTTCATGCTAAGTGGGAAAGGGAAGCTGAAATTGATAGAAACAATAGTGTGTGCACCATCACTAGAATGGTTACAACTAAACCACAAGAAGTCCCCGTTCCTCCTCCTACAATGCCTAAGCCTAATGAGTCTACTACTAGTGATGCTAAGCTTGATTTTGATATAGATTGTTGCAATATTTCTGAAGTGATTCTGTTCTTGCAAAAGCTTGCTAGAAGTCCCGATGCTAGTGATATGCATGTTGCTTTCACCAAACACATTACAGATGATCTTGTTAAGATTAAGTAAGAGAAGCTAAAACATAAAGCTTCTATTCCTAGGAAAGTAGAAGATAGTTGG
Organism: Avena atlantica; assembly: GCA_910589765.1. Lineage (NCBI taxonomy): Eukaryota > Viridiplantae > Streptophyta > Magnoliopsida > Poales > Poaceae > Avena > Avena atlantica. The sequence goes on from OU342736.1 coordinate 458,734,654, forward strand.
GAACCCATTATTAATGTGCAAGTGAATGACTTTGATCTCAAAGCTTCATGTGATCTTGGTTCTGGTGTCTCTATTATGCCTAGGAAGATTTATGAAATGCTTGATTTGCCACCTTTGGAAGATTGTTATTTGGATGTTCCACTTGATGATAATGCTAAGAAGAAACTAATGGGGAGTATTAATGATATTCTCATCATTTTAACAATGCTTATGTCCCTGTTGATTTCTATGTTTTGGATGTTGAATACAATGCTTCTTGTCCTATTACTTTGGGAAGACCTTTTCTTAGAACTGTTGGTGCCATCATTGATATAAAAGAAGGCACCATTAATTATCAATTTCCATTCAAAAAAGGTATTGAACACTTCCCTATGAGGAGAGAGAAGTTGATTTTTGCTCCTCCTTTGAAAGCAAGGTTTGATGTTAATGCTTCCTCATTTGAAAATACTTGATTTCTTACTTCTTGTGCCTAACTTAAAGGCGTTAAAGAAAAGTACTTATTGGGAGATAACCCTAGAGTTTTCTTGAGTCTTGGAAGTTATTACTTCAGTAATGACCTCTCCTTATCCTTTTTGTTTGCTTTTTGTGCCAAAAATGACCTCTAATGAGAGGGAAGTAAGATGTGGGGAGTTGCTGTCCCAAAACAGATTTCTGTCCTCCACCATAAAAATTCGTGAGGAGTCTCTGTAAGTCGTATTAAGCTGAAAATTTAAGCACAAATCCCCCAGTATGTTATATAACTTTAGTTATTTCAACACTTTTTTATTTGAGCAACAGAATATTTTCGAAAAAATAGGTTTCTACCTGCTGGTCTGTTTTGACAGATTTCTGCCATTATTTGCATTTGCTTCTTATTGATTCCTTTTTGAGTTCTCTTTTCGGGAATTGAGTTTTTTGAAGGATTTTCTACAGTATCTTGTTTTTTAGTGAAAAGTTTTACTCTTACAAAGCTAAACCCAAAGTTCTATTATCTTTTGAATACACTAATATTGCTAATGAAGATTGTGTGAAGTTTTGTATGAAGGAAAAATTTCAGGTGTAGAGAGAGAATGATGTAATGAGATGAAGAATGGACAAAACCTAAAGCTTGGGGATGCCACCCCGGTGTCACCCCAAGAAATATCCAAGAGGTACAAGCGTCAAAGCTTGGGGATGCCCAAGGCATCCCCTTCTTTATCAATAAAAAACTTAGGTCTTTCTAGACACTTCATTTTTATTGTTTCATGCACTGTTGTGTTGTCCGTGGAGCGTATTAGTTTTTGTTTGCTTTGCTTAGTTTGTTTATTTTGCTTAAATAAAGTAGTTTGGACCCCCGTTCTCGCTGTGTTGTTTCAAATAAGTTGCTTGGTGTTGGAAAGGAGTAGGAAGTTCCTGCTTGAAAGTGCAAGAGGAGGTTGCATTGACTATGACTTAGACTTTAGCATGACATGCTAGGTGTTGTTTTGACCTTATGCTTAGTGATTATTGTTGTATCATGACTTGTTCCAAACAATTGGGATTGCTTAGTGTGCCTTGAAAGAATCATGCGTTGTTTTAGCATTCAAACGCATAGTATTGTGGTTTTATCCTTTGATGCTTTGTTTGTGTTGACTTGGCACATGCTCACACCATGTTATGACTATGAACAAGTCATAGCCTCTATAATCATTTAGTCCTTGACTTGTAGTACCACTCTATGCTTTGATTAGTAATGGTTTGTTGCTCTGCATGATTATGGCCATTATTGCTCTCCTAGTTGGTTGCTCCCAGTCTTTTGCTAACCTCCACTTGTATGAGTAACTCTACTCATGCTTCCAACTCCCAAGAAACCAAGTTATTCCAAAGTGTCCACTATAAATTCCTATGCATGGTGTGTTACACCATTCCAAGTATATTCTTGTTTTCACCTATCTTCCAATTAAAAAGTATTTTGTTATGTGAAAATTTAGTGATTAAAGATCCCACAAACTTGATGGAACACTTTATTTTCCTTGCCCCTAATAAACTTGAACCATTGTGTCATCTATGTTGTATATGCTTGCACTTATACGTCGGAATTAGCAGAACCATGCTGTCATGGGGAACGTTTTCAACATTGCACTTGTACTTTGTACAGAGCTGATATCATGATCTCTTGTCTATGGATGTCACGGGTGTGAAATAAAGAGGGATCTTGTAAGTCCATGGAGTTATGTATTTTGTGTTAGAGAAACGCCTAGGCCGCTAGCCTAAGCCATGCCTAATCATGGTGGAAACTTGCAGCATCACCATAATGAGCTATCTATGAAGCATCCTCAATAAAAAGCTATGCCCATATTAAATAAAAAGATCGCTGAGATGCTTATTGTCTGCTTGCCTTGTTATTTTGGTTATGGGATAGCTCCTGTACCATGTGCATGGGGTACCCCGTTGGCGGTTCTCTTTGATACGCATGTACTTACTATGACAAGAACTTACAGGTAACTGAAGTTGAGTAGCATGAGATGTGGCCCTCGTATTCAAGGGACTTGAGATTGACAACTTATACTTTGTCAAGCATATACTCCATAGTTTGTTCACTTTAACCTTAATCACTTCAAGATGCTTATGATAGGGGCAATGAGGGCTGAAATCTAACAAGTACCATAATTTTTGTAAGCTCTTTTTGAAACTTGAAATCCCTGCTTCCCTTTATGAAGGGTATTTATTCCACTATTATTTGAGTCACCACCTTCTACCTTTAGGCACCATTAAGAGAGCATAGTTGTCATTCTGTGTGCAGTGTCCCAAAACTTATTGATTGATGCATATTGTGATATTGCTTGTTCTTGTGCTACTTGTATTTAGTCACTCTTATGAACTTTGAAGGTGTCCTATGCATCTATTTGTTACTCTATGAGGGACAAGATGAATGCCATGTTTTCTGTATGTGAAACAAACAAACATTTTTCAATGCATGTTATTCATGATCTTTGTTTGTATCCTTTCATGTTGCATGCATAGTTACTTTGTCCTATTGTTAGAACTTCATCTTTCATGCACATGTTTAGTGTTCTTTGATCCCAGCTTTCAATGATTGCAAATGGTTTGATCTTGGTTTTGACGATGCATGTCACCTCAAAAATTATTCTTTTATCACTTACCTACTCGAGGACGAGCAGGAGTTAAGCTTGGGGATGCTTGATACGTCGGAAACATATCTATAATTTTTTATGCTCCATGCTTGTTTAGTATCTACTTTGCTTTGCTTTGTCTACACTTTGAGGTGTTTTTATATCTTTTCTTGAACTAACCTATTAACAAGTTGCCACAGTGCCAGTTGCCTGTTTTCTTATGTTTTTGGTTCCAGAAAGGCAGAAAATCAATATTCTCGGAATTGGACGGAACAAAAGCCAAAGTCAATATTTTACCGTGGGCGACACGGAGTCCAGAGGAGAGACGGAGAGGTGAGCCAGGGCCGCCACACCCCCCTATGCGCGGGTGGCCCAACCCACGCCTGGGTAGGGTGTGGGCCCTCTGGACGCCTCCCAACCTCGCCTCTTCGCCTATAAGAAGCCCCCGATGCAGAAACCCTACACACCAGATCAAAATTCCATGAAACCTTCTGTAGCCACCGCCACCATCGTCCCTAGATTGGGGGATTTGAAGTTCTTCCCGGCACCCTGCCGGAGGGGAGATCATCCTGGAGGCCTTCTTCTTCATCATGCCAGCCTCCGGTATGAAGCGTGAGTAGTTCCACCTTGGACTACGGGTCCATGTAGTAGCTAGATGGTTGTATCTCCTCCTTGTGCTTTCATGTATAGATCTTGTGAGCTCCATTCATGATCAAGATCTAATCTATTTGTAATCATGCATGTTGTGTTTGCGGGGATCCGATGTATATTGAGATTACTATGTCAGATTGATTAATGGTTTTGTCTATTTGATACTATCATGTATATGTTGTTTGTGATCTTGCATGCTCTCCGTTGTTAGTAGCTATCTTGGCCAAGTAGTTGCTAGTGACTCCAAGAGGGGGTATTTATGCTCGATAGTGGGTTCATGACTCTAGTTTCCAAGGAAAGTGACAGAAATCTCTTCGGTTGTAGATGTGTTGTTGCTACTAGGGATAAAACAACGGTCTCTTGTTCATGGAACAAGTGGATTGTTTACCTTACACACTTTGCTTAAAGCAGTTGTCTGTTGCTTGCAACTTAATACTGGAGGGGGTTGGGATGATAACCTGAAGGTGGACTTCTAGTCATAGATGCAGTTGGATGGCGGTCTATGTATATTGTTGTATTGCCATTCATATCTCATAGGATCTTTTTGTCTAGTATTGCATTGTTATGCCATTCTCAGTTCTTGTCAATTGCCCTGCTGTAATTTTTTTACCCTTCATGCCATGTTGTTTATCTAAGGAGAGCACCTCTAGTGAACTATGGACCCTGGTCCAATCTTTACCATTGATACATCTTCCAATGTTACTTGTTTACTTGCTGCAAACCGTCACCTTCCACACCAAACGTTTAATCATTTGTTACAGCAAACCGGTGAGCTTGACAACCTCACTGATTCGTTGGAGCAAAGTCTTGAGTTTATGTTTGCAGGTTTCCACGTTGCTTGCAACACCTTTGAGACATTTCCTTCCTCCTACTGGTTCGATAACCTCGGTTTCATAACTAAGGGAAAACTTGTTGTTGTGCTCATCACACCTTGCTCTTGGGGTTTCCAATGAAGCGTCCCACGATAGTGTTGGCATCATCACTCTCCATCAACCATCAATGTTTCCCTCATCCATGTGTGAGTAATCCCCCACTGTAGGCTATGGGGATGGTAGGGATTGGATGAGTTATATCATGTAATCGAATAAGATTGTTAGGGCATGTTGCCTAGTATCTCTATTACTGATATTTGACTTTGTTGTAACTTGTTGTGCTTAATGCTTGTCACTAGGGACCGAGTGCCATGATCTTAGATTTGAACTTATTATTGAATAATTATGATAGTATTGTTTGTGATCTTATCTGCAAGTTGTGTACACATATCATTGTCCGGATCCAAAGGCCCCGAAGTGACAGAAATTGGGACAACCGGAGGGGATGGCTGTGATGTGAGGATCACATGTGTTCACAGAGTGTTAATTCTTTGCTTCGGTGCTCTATTAAAAGGAGCACTGTAATTGCCAGTAGTTCCCTAGAGGCCCCGTGAAAGGATACGGATGTCGCCTAGAGGGGGGGTGAATAGGCGATTAAAACTTTTCCTAGAGTGGCTCAACAAAGGCGGAATAAAACTAGTGTTTACTTTGTAAAGCACAACCTAGAAACAACTAAGGTTTACCTATGTGCACCAACAACTTATGCTAAGCAATACAAGCAACAAAGTGATAGCAAGATATATAGTACTTCAAGCATGAAGGCTATCACAATGTAAAGTGCATAAGTAAAGAGCTTGGGTATAGAGATAACCGAGGCACGCGGGGACACCGATATTTTACCGAGTTCCTCCCAACATGGAGTACGTTTCATTTGGAGAGGGGGTGGTATCAAACCACCAACGCCACAAAAGGCCTCCCTTATTCTCTGGTGAATCTCACCCCAATGGGATCGATCCACGCTTCCACTATCGGTGCACTTGTCGGTGGCAACCGGAACCTCTCACAAGGTTGGGGCACAACTCCACAACTTAATTGGAGGCTCCCAACAAATGCCACAAAAGGCCACAATGCCACCAAGGCCACAAAACCGTCTAGGGTTCCAAGAACCCAAGAGGGACAAGCTCCAATGAGCAATTCAAACCAAATCCTCCAAAGAGAACTCAAACCGATGCACCAAATGCAAATGGCAAGAACACCACAAAGATGCTCAAATCCCTCACTCTCAAGTTCCAACAAAGCTACTAAAGCTATTGGGGGAACAAGAGAGGAGGAATCAAAGAGAGACACAAAATCCCCCAAAATCTAGATCCCCAAAGATGCACTCACAAAGAGATGAATCGGTTAGGTCAAAACGTGGGGCTAGATCTCCTCTCTCTTCCACTCAAAAATGGGCAAGAATCATCGGAGGGAAAATATTAGGCAAGCTTCAAGATCTAGATCAAGTGTGGACAAAGTTTAGCCTAATAGATAAGAGAGAAGTTGACTAAACTGAAAATGGGCAAGGCTTAAATAGGGGGCCCAGAAAATATGGCCGTTGGGGCTATTTTTCGGTCTGGACCGGTACTACCGGATTTAACCGGTAGTACCGCCGGATGCCAGGAATCGAGCTGGGTCAACGTAGCAGAGAAGCAGCAGTCAGCGCAGCTAGCAGGAAGTGCGAGCGGGGCAAGCAGTTGGGTAGCAAGGCGGCAGCGGCAGCACAGCCCGCATGCAAGCGCGTGCGGCAACAGCGCGCGCATGCGCGCAGCCAGCTCAGCAGCAGTGCAGCGCAGTAGCAGCGGCAGCTCTGCACAGCGCGCAGGGCAGCATGCAGCGGGGCCAGGCGGGGGCTCGCGGCAGGGCCAGCGCGCGCATCTGGCGGCGGCGGCATGCGAGGCCCAGCAGCGAGCCAAACGCGAGCGTGAGGAGATGGGCTAAGCTGGCGCTGGATCAGGGAAAAATAAACTGGGCCGGCCTACCGGCCTACCCGGGCGATACTACCGGGCCGGTCCGGTAGGACCGGTTGTGGGTACCGGGCCACACAGGAATGGGCTGCGCGCAGCCAGGCACGACCGGTACTGGGCCCGGTAGTACCGGTCGGCCCAGAAACACTGATTTTCTTTTTCCTTTTAAACGGTAGCTCCGATTGACCCGATTCCAATTGCGTTGGATAGAGGACAACAAGGGATTCTCAATAAAAAGTGGAAATGTTGATTATCACCAAGTAAGAAAGTGTCAAGTAGAATAATGTGATATACCTCACTTGGTGAGAAATCGAAAAGCCGCATAAATCAAAATCGCAACAAGATACAAATGGGAGATCCGATTTTGATGAACAAGAGCTTGTTATGGAGATTACCACAAGCTCTATATCCTCACATGGATAAGACCAAATAACAACCAAATATGATGATGCAAGTATGCAAAGGTTTGAGCTCTCTCCAAACGATGTGACCGAATTACTCATACGAGAGCCCCTCTTGATAGTACGGTTATCTATCCTAAACCCGGTCTCACACACACGACGTGAGACCAGCAAAAGAGAAAACCTATCAAGATTATACCTTTGCCTTGAGCATTCCACTTGAGCTTGATGTAGACGATCTTGCCCTTCTCAAGATGGAACGCCCTCCTTAATTCCTCATCATCGACCTCGCATATTGAGCTTGCCCAACATATCTTCTTTGCATTTCATCGACCTTGAAGCCAACACATGCTCCAAGCGATGCCAATGGACAAATCCTACAAGTATAACTTAATACACACATTAGTCCATAAAGATTGTCATTAATTACCAAAACCACACATGGGGGCCCAACATGTTCTTTCACCCCGCTACAACGGGCTGACAGGACAAAAGATGTTGTGCAAGTTCTCATTGCGATCACACATGACTATATATGGAGCACATGCCTATGATTGTTTAGTACTTGGATGCTTATTCTCATTTATCTGCAATTGCCATAGATCTTGAAGTTACATGTTTAGACTCGTCCATGAAATGCCCGTCCATCCATCCCTATGCCTACCACACTCATATCCTATTGTTTGCTACTACTGTTACTATTGCTCCAGTTTTACTGTTGTTGTTGCTACTGATAAACTTCTGTGAGCAAGGACTATTTCCAGGTGCAGCTGCATTGACAACTCAATTGTTAAGGCTTGCAAGTATTCTTTGGATCCCCTTGTGTCGAATCAATAAATTGGGTAATACTACCCACGAATACTGTTGCGATCCCCTATACTTGTGGGTCATCAAGACTATTTTCTGGCGTCGTTGCCAGGGATCGAAGCTTTATTGTTAAGTTCACTTGGATCTACTATTGTTCACTGCTACTCAATTCATCATGGGTAAGTCTCGTGATGGAAAGTTTCCTATTTTACCATCCACTACAAGAAGAGATACAGTCCTAAACAACTCTGCTGCTCTTGATTCACCGTCTGTTATGAGTTAGCTTGTTACACCACCACCACGAACACATGCTACACACACTGCTACTACTTCTGAGTCTGAAATTGCTTTTGATACTCATGATGTTGCTTCTACTGTGCTTGATGCGAGTGGTTCATTAGGTCCTTTCCTAGATGCTACTATGGCTGGTCTAAGAAATACTAAAACTCCTAGTGAAGACACTATTACACCTGTTAGCTCACCTAAGTCTAGAGAGAGTTATGATATTTAATATGGTTACATTGAGTTTACTGATGAATTTTTTGAAGAGTGCCGAAACACACATGGTGCTAGTGCTATTAAGAGTCTCCTTGCAAGACGTACCATTATTCCTAAACTGTCCTCTGATCCTAAGTTTGCCACCTCTCCCATAGATATTAAAGATAAATATTATGATTTCTCTCTTGATTTATCCTATTTGGACATTGTTGAGAAATAACCTTTTTGTGGGACTGAAAATGAGAGTTATGTGGATCATATGAATGAGATTTCCACTATGAGTGCTTTATTCTTTGATGATTTTAAGATGCACAAGTACTTTGTTACTAAAATCTTCCATTTTCACTAAAAGGAGAAGCTAAGGCTTGGTTTAATAGATTACCTCCTGGTTTCATTGATAGCCCTGATTGCTTGATTACTTCTTTCTTCTAGAAATATTTTCCTCCCAGTGCTAGACATGCTGCTTTGCAGAGACTTTTTTATTTTAAACATGGAGAAGAAGAGAAATTTCCTGGGTCATGGACAAGGTTCCGTGCCTTGATTCATGCACATCTTGGATGTCCATTACCTAAAAATGAGCTTTTTGGTATAATAATTTATTATAATGGACTAACTGATGATTCTAGGACATACCTAGATAGTTTTGCTGATTGTGTTTCAGGAAAAGAACTCCTATAGATGTTGAAGAATTGATGGCTAAAATAAGCAATAATTATGATGATTGGACTTCAACTGAGCTAAATACACCTGAGCCTATTACTCCTGAACCACCGGTGCCTGAACCAGTTCCAATACCAACACCAAAGAAGAGGGGAGTTATTGCATTAAATGATGAAGTGATGAAAGAAGCTAAGAAATGTCTAAAGGATAAAGGTATTAGAGATAAAGATGTGAAGAATCTACCTCCTATAGAAGAATTATGTAAGCCAATTCCCCACTCGTCTATTATTGAGGTACACTCTCTCCACTTTGATGAAGGTGATATTCCCTATGGTAAGCCTCCTGATCAATGCTTAGATGAACTTGACACATTTATTGTTAAACAAGGTAATTTTAATAAACAAGTTCAGAATCATTTATTGGAAAACTCTAGAGCTATTAATGAGTTGAAAGATATTGTGAAAAGAACTTATAATGATATTAAAATGTTTTGTAAACACTTTCAAATGGTTCAAACCCAGCTTGATCAACTTTCTAAGGTACAAAAGGATATGCTAGTTAATGATTCAGGAGATAAACATGCTTATGGAATTAGAACTAGGAGTGTTATAGCTACACAAGATCCTTTATATCCTGAAGGACACCCTAAAAGAATTGAGCATGATTCTCAACAAGGTGAAAGTAGTGGTAGTCCTCGTAAGAGAAAGAAAAAGAAACATGAGGTAGTTGAGGAACCACTTGAACCTGCTATAGATCCAAATAGTATATCTGTCTCTAATGCTGAAACTGAGAGTGGTAATCATAAAAATAATGCTCCTGATAAGGAGGAAGTTGAGGAAGAACCTGAGAAGCACACTAAGAACACCAGGTACACTAAGTAAGATTTTATTGCTAAAAAACATGGTAGTGAGAGAGAACCTTGGGTGTAGAAACCTATGGCTTTCCAGGTAAGAAACACAAGTCAAAGGAGGAAGAACACTACACCAAGTTCTGTGAGTGGATGAAAACTTTATTTTTGCAAATTCCTTTGACTGATGCTATTAAGTTGCCTCCTTATTCAAAGTATATGAAGGATATTGTCTCTAATAAAAGGAAGATTCCTAATGAGGAAATTCTACTCTGCTTGCTAATTATTCCTTCAATGGTAAGGTTCCAAAGAAACTTGGTGATCCAGGTATACCAACTATTCCTTGCTCTATTAAGAATAATTATGTTAGAACTGCTTTATGTGATTTGGGAGCTGGAGTTAGTATTATGCCTTTTTCTCTCTACAAGAGACTCCAGCTAGAAAAGTTGATACCAACTGATATATCTTTGCAAATGGCTGATAAGTCAACCACTATTCCTGTTGGTATATGTGAGGATGTTCCTGTTCAAGTAGCTCATAATTGCTTGGTTTTGACTGATTTTGTTGTGCTTGAAATGCCTAAAGATGATAATATGTCTATTATTCTTGGGGGACCCTTTCTTAATACTGCAGGTGCTGTCATCAATTGTAATCAAGGAAAAGTAACGTTCAATATTAATGACAAATAGCATATTTTTTATTTCACCAAGAAGGTTGCTAAGAGCTATTGCCTGAATTCCATTGAAAATACTGAGAGCATCAAGGTTGGAGAAATATATTGTCCCATTCCACAAGAAAATTTTGAAACTATTATGATTGGGACCATTGAGATCAAGTTTGAGGTAACATAATAACCTTGTGGAATGCAAAGTTTTGTTTCATATAAGATTGTTTTGGTAACAAGACTTGATCAACCTTGTTAACAAAAGGATTTTAATGAACAAAATAATGTTTTCACTGTGGCTATTCTTGCTTTTTTTATTTTTCTCCTTCCTAGTCTTTGCCCTTTCTTTTGTTAGCTTTGGTTTTGTTAGTTGTTTGCTTGTTAGAGTGTCTTAGAACTTCTGTAGTTTAGTTTTTGTTTGCTTTTGCTTCTTCTAAAAAACTATTTCTGCGAAAAAATCAATTTTCATACCTTGAAAATTGGCCAAAAATAAAGTTTCCCGAAAAATTTCAGAAAATTCAAAATAAAGTTTTCCTCGAAAAAGGGGCAGAGGGACACCTGGAGTGGTACAGGGGGCCACCCCAGGCCAGCACACCCCTGGGAGGCGCGGCCAACCCCCAGGTGGCGCCTGGCTGGGGTGTGGCCCACCTGGGCCCCTCCAAGATGCCTCCTCCCAGCCATCTTCTTTCTCTCTCCCAAAAACACCGGAAAACTTTCTCAAGTGTGAGTTCCTGCTATTCTTTCTCGCGAATTTCGATCTCCTTGCTCAGCCCATCTTTGTTGCTGATTTTTGGAGGGATTGCTCCTTGGTATGTGCCTCCTCCGCTTGTCCAATTAGATTTGTGATTGGTAGATTGTATCTTGAGTATTTTGCTGCTATAGATGACAGGTTGTGTGAGCTTGCATGCTTGTTCTATGCTTAGATATTCCATTTTGATGCATGTGTAGCCCTCTAGCAAGTTCCTATAGTAGTTTCTCATCATTTATCAACTTGGAAATCACTTGGTTTGATGTTTGTCTAAAAATTTCAGAAAAAAAGAGGTCATGGACAACCACACCTTTGGTGAAATATTTGAGAGTGATGCACCTAGGAGGGCAAGGCCTTCAAGATCATCCTCCCTAGCTAGGCCCTCATACAATGAGGATCTCATTACACCGCGATTTGGCGACGAGTGAGATGAGGGGGATGCGCACCCTTCCACCTTTCCTTGCCCAACCTTCTTACGGGCTGCTGGGATTCTTGAGGATTTTCTAATCTTGGTTCGGAGGGTTGGACTAACAAGTTATATGAAGGATGAGAGCGTGCAATATGCAACACTCACCAAAACATTTGTGGAGAGCTTCTCTTTTTCTAACAGCTTGTTCAAGCCAGATATGTCTTTCAAAATTTATGGTAGGTCTTACACCATGACATTGAAGAAATTTTGTGAGGCCCTGGGCCTTGGTATAGCTGGGTCGGCAAATAAGATTCCAGCTCAACCCACTGATTCGTTAGAGCTCTACCGCGGTATTACTAATGATGATGGACGTAGAGACCAGCGAGGAAAGATAAGAAATATCCAGCTCCCAGCTATCAGGTACTTTGCTTATTATCTTGCCACTAGTGTTCTTGGTAGGGAGAACACTAGAAACATTTCCAACTATCATTTGTCCTTCATAGCTACTGCGCTCAACGATGAAACTAGGTACAATCTTGGTTCTCTCATTGCTCGTCGCTTAGCTGCTAAGGGACCCATTTATGGGGGAATTATTGATGCACGTGTTGTTGCTGCATTGGACCTTGCTGTTGATCCAAATGATACAGTTTTGGCCCCTCAGAGGCTTGATCTTGCTGCCATGAAAGCGCATCAATTTGTCACTACGGGTTCGACCCTTGAGAACTTGGTTTATAGAATGTTGTTTACTGACGGGGAAGAGAGAGAGATCCCTATCCCCCAAACCACTTTGTTCGGTATTTCCCAGAGACCTTTGTCACGCTCCAAAGAGGAGATGGATGACAAGCTGCGTATTCTTGGCTTCCATGGACAGTATCAGGGGGACGCGCCCTCATATGACCCCTCTGTGCACTACACAGTCGAGTCCTCAAGCTCGTATCAGGACGAAGGGGCCTCCTCGTCGTACTACGGAGGTGCACCTTCTTTGTCACCATGGAGTTGATCCCCACTTAGGCAAAAAGCCTTAGCTTGGGGGGAGGTATACCGACATCACACTCATCTATATATCATGTTTTGTCGGTTATTTGTATATCCATTGTTTCGCTTTCTTTTTGGTTTTTGTTTCTTCTTTCTCAAAACACAAAAATACAAAAAATATTTTCGTTGTTTCTCTTGGTTTGTTTCTTTGCTTTTTAGCTTTGGTTTGCCTTAAAGAAAAATCCAAAAATATTTTTGCTTTGTTTGTTTTTGCTTTGTTTGGTTTTTCCTTGCTTTCTTAAAAAAAATCGAAAACACCAAAAATATTTGTTCTTCTTCTTTGGTTTTGTGAGTTCTTTGCAGGGTCCAGCCATCCTCAGTGGAGTTTGGTTTCATGTTATTATTCAAGTCACACAAGTGAAGGGAAATAATGAAGATTAAGACAGCTTGAGGCATGGTAAGAGGCTGGTAACGAACTCTATTTGTTTTCATTTTTGTACATATACTCATCATTGTGAACATGCTTAGTCTGTTCATGTAAGGTGTATGTTACTGATGGATGCTTAGTAGTTCTTGCTTGTTTGTGATTAGCTCCAGCTTGCTAATAGTTTGTAGCATGTCATATGAATGTTTGCTTGCATTGTTTTATTCATATTTTGGTATGATATTGTGGTATCCTCCTCTGAATGTCTCATGTGAATCGACTTGGCACATGCTCACGCATGCATATGACTAAACAATAGTCAGTAAGCCTCGACGATTTATTTTGCCTTAGAGTTCTTGTATCACTTTCATGCCATAATTAGTCATGTTTTGTTGCAAGCATGATTATGACAGTTATTGCTCTCTCGTTTGTCGCCCCCTCTCTATTGCTAGCCTTCACTTGCACTGAGTATGAGCTCTACTTGTGCATATGACTCCCCAAAACCAATATTGGCAACAGTGTCCACCATACCTACCTATTAGCATCATTTTCTATTTCAGTGCATATTCATTATGCCTCGTTTTCTTCCAAACAAAATGTTTGTCTGTTTTGAGAAAGTTAGTTAGTAAAGCTCTCACGAACTTGTTGGCACACTTTATTCCTTGCACTTAGTAAACCTGAACCATTGTGACTTGTCCATGAAAGTTATATGCTTGCAAATTATAGGCTGGGAGTTAGCAGAACCGTGATGTCACGGGGAACGCTTTCAAAACTTATGGATACATATCCAGTTGATACATTGCTCTTTTGTTTGCGGATGTCGTTGTTGTGAAATAAAAGGGGAGCTTGTGAGTTCATGGAGTATATATATATATATATATATATATATATATATATATGTGTGTTAGAGAAACGCCTGGGCCGCTATCCTAAGCCATGCCTAATCATGGTGGAAACTTGCAGAATCACCATAATGAGCATATATGAAGCATCCTCAATAAAAAGCTATGCACATAGTAAATAAAAAGATCGCTGAGATGCTCATTGTCTGCTTGCCTTGTCATTTTGTTATGGGATAGCTCATGTATCATGTGTAAGGGGTACCCCATTGGCGGTTCTCTATGATATGCATGTATTTACAATGACAAGAACTTACAGGTAACTAAAGTTGAGTAGCATGAGGAGCGACCCTCGTACTCAAGGGACTTGGGATTTCCAGTTTATGGTCTTTCAAGCATATAACTCATATTGGACCTCACTTTCACCTTAACCACATAAAGATGCATATGATAGGGGCAATGAGAGCTCAATGCTAATGAGTACCTTCCTTTCAGCATTTGGAAGCCTTTCAAACTTTTCAAAACCTTTTCACTTCCTTGTTGAGTCACCACTTATTCTATGAGCACCTTCTTGAGAGCATAGTTGTCATTCTTGTGTTTGTTCCAAAACTTGGTTAATTTTGTCATGACTTTGATGCTTGTATCTCTGATATTTTACCTCTAGTCTTCACTTGAATTTCAGAGGTGCCTTGGCATTTATATTGTGCTCTACAAACAAAGGCAAGCGAGATGCCACTCTATCATACCTTTTTATGAGCATTGCAATGTTGCTTATGTTTATGTTCCATGCTACTTATTATTATTGAGTTCGTTTCTCTTCATAGCTTGCAAGGACTATTGATTAGACTTAGTTGCATACTTCTTACTATGAATGGTTTAAGTATATACTCATGTGCTGAGAATATATACATCATATGAAGCAAATGTGTTCGTGCAAGTTCTTTTATCGCACTCAGTTTCAACTGAATTGCCTGAGGACAAGCAATAAGCTAAGCTTGGGGGAGTTGATACGTTCAAAACATATCTACTTTCCCGAACACTTTTGATATTGTTTCTCCTATAAACTTGTGTGATTTGGATACAACTAACACGGACTGACGTTGTTTTCAGCGGAATTACCTTGGTGTCTAGTTTTTGTGCAAAAAATCAACTATAAGGAAAAATCCTAGAAAATATGCCAAAAATACTATCTCACCAGAAGACTCACGGAGCCAGAGTATGAGACGGAGTGGAGGCCTGGGGGGCCCACACCCCTGCCAGGCGCAGGCCAGGCCTGGTCGTGCATAGGGGGGTGCGGCCACCCCAGGCACCCCCTCGGCCTCCCTCTTCGCCTATAAGATGCCTCTTGACCTAAAAACCGAGTGGGGTTCGACGTTTTTCCAGAAATAGTTCCGATGCGCCGCCACCATCAGAAACCGCGATTCGGAACTGTCGTGGGAATGGTCACGGCAGATGCTGCAATCGGCAGCGAGTAGTAGAACGAAGGGCAAGGGCGGCCAGCCATCTGCGGTGCGAGATGAGGGCGGAGACACAGGGTTTACCCAGGTTCGACCCCCCGGAGGGTAAAGACCTACTCCTGCTATATTGTATTATGGAGGTGGTACAATGGGCGAGCTCGGCGGCTAGGCGGTGAGTCGCTTGGGTGTATGATGGAACGTATCTCTACACGCCCTGCAGGGAGGTTTATATAGGCTCACCTCCCCTAGGGTTTACATATCTCAACCGAATGAGTTAAAGCTTCGGTACTCGTTTAACCTAATCCGACTGGGCCTATCTACTCGCCTGGGCCTTCAGCTTCCAGTCGCTTGGATCCTCGCTGGGCTTCGATCCAGTCGCCGTCTTGCAGGCCCACTCGCCAGTTCTTGGGCCAGTCGGAAACGTCCTGCTGGGTATACCCCGGTAGGCACATCCCCATCAGTAGTCCCCGAGGCCGTCGTCGATTAGGCGTAGGTGGCTGCTGGCAGTCGGAGTATACGGCTTCAGAGTAGACATCCAGTCGAATCGTCGGCGGGCTCCTGTATAAAGGAGAAAACCAGTCATCTAGGTCACAGCTTTGGCGAGTCGAGTCGGCGAAACACTGTCATAGTGATTGGGTCGGCGAGCCGAGTGGCTGAAGTTGGACCGTTAAACATGGTCAAACTAGCCGTTGAGGTAATCCAACGGTAACTTTTGGCGTAATCATTGCGCGGTAACGGTTCCCTGATTTTGCGGGTAACATCCGCTATATAAGGGGAATGGCAGGCGGTCGGAGAACCACCTTCTCACCATTTCCTCCGACTGCGCGCATTTTCGCCTCCCTTCGCATCGCGACCCAGCCGACCAGAAATCCTCCGACCCCCAACAAATCTCTCCGCCATGGCCCTCTCCACCGAGCCTTGGGGTAGATCTAAGTGCACGAGGGCGTAACTGGCCTCCTTTGAGGAGGCCGGGATCTTGCGAGCCGGCTGCTGGCGCATCCCCGCGGCCGGAGAGGTGACCCCGAACCCGTGAGAGAGGGAATTCATCTGCTTCACCAGCCATCTTGAACGGGGGCTAGGGTTCCCCACGTCCCTGTTCTTCCGGCGCTTCTGCGCCTACTACGGGATCCAGCCGTCGGATCTGGGTCCCCACAGCATCGAGCAGCTCGCCATCTTTGTGGCGTTCTGCGAGTGCTACTTGGGCTGCCGGCCCTACTTCCCTCTATGGCAAGATCTGTTCCACGGACGGATCAGCCGCGAGGAACCGGGCGGCCCAATGCTTGCCGCGGGCGGCCTAACCTTCCAGCTGAAGTCGAAGGCTTCATTTTTTGACTTGATGCTGCCCGCCAAGGCGGCAAGCGACTGGAAGAAGTCGTGGTTCTATGTTGCCGAGGCGACCCCGGATGGCGAGACGGCGATCCCGCGGTACTCCGCCAACCGGTCCGAGACGCGCCGTCTCCAAGTCGGCAAGCTCCCCAACGACCAGCGGATGGTCGTTGACGAAATGCTCCAGACCATCCGCGGTCTGAAGAAGAAGGGCCTCCAGACGATCAACCTATACAACTGCTGGCTCGGGCGGCGGCTTGTCCCTCTGGCTCGACGCGACCATTATATGTACCAGTACACGGGCCAGGAAGACTCGACGAAGGCCTGCCACGCCGAGTGGAAGCCGGAGGAATACATCCCAGCACTGAAGAAGATCACCCAGGCGGTGTACCTGGACGCACAAGCTGGGGTCGCCCCTTACACCGCAAAGCGTCCAGCCCCAACGGTAATCACCTCGCTTCATTCGCAGTCGCAGTTTTTGCAGTCGCGGTAATTCTAATTTCATCTTGCGTCCTTTGCAGCTTTTTCAAGTAGTAGAAGGATGGCTCCCGCCTTCGGACGACGAGAATTCGAGCTCGTCCGCCCAGGACATGGGTGAGTCGCCTCTCGCCAAAGGCGATTCCGGGAGCAACGAGATCAATGATGACGACGAGTCCGAGGAGGAGGTTGCCCCGTTGGTTCGCAAGACCCGCGGGCAGCGACAGCGTGAGCTGGAGGCGAGTAAAAGCCTCGAGCGTCACGATGATGACGACGAACTTCCGGTGACCACCTCGCGCCGCCAGGCCACTCCGTCGAAGAAGAAGAAGAAAGAGAAGGAGGCAAAGGCCCCTCCGAAGAGGAAGACGAAGCCGACGAGGCAGGCCTCGCCGCCGCACTCGGCGAGCAGTTCTGACGCCCCCAGCCCGGCCAAGGACGAGGCGCCGCCGGCGACAACCGTGTTGTACACGGACACCGTCGAGGTGCCACTAGCTTCGATGCCTCCGCCATCCGCCCCAGTCTCTGGGCTGGGGGATGCTCCGGCGGCAGCGGCTTCGCCTGGCAGGGAGGCTCCTGCCGAAGATATCCCAGAGGCTCCGGCTGCGGCCTCAACGACGAAGAAGCCGTCCGTGTCTTGGGCACGCGACGTCCTGGAGATGGGGCTCAGTCGCCAACTGGGCCCTGAACTGGAGAAACCGGCCGGCCTCCGCACGGGGCTACGCTTTATTCCAGTCGCCAAGTGAGTACCCTCACCCTCCTTTGTCTTCCATAATCGCTTGAATTATCTTTGCTTACACGATTAATGTATAGGACCGGAGTGAAGAGGATGGGCCACCCGACCGTGGCTAAGGTGCCGTCCGTCGCCAGCGAGGAGGATCCTTCCCGTAAGAGGAAGGCGGACGAGGTCGTCGTCCCTACGGATGGCAGCAAGAAGGCCAAGGGTGATGACGTCGTCACGATTTCTGACGATACAGCGGTCGCGCCACCGGAGCCCGTAACAGAGGCGGCTGCATCCACAAAGGAGGGCGCTCCTTCGCCTGGAACGGTCGAGCCAACCTCCTTTGGGGCGGGTGCCTCCATCGCGACGTTCCCGTGCTTCATGGCCAAAGCGGTCGCGGAGAGTGGAACTTCACCCTCGAGCCGTGCACCTGGGGTCTCCGATGCGGAAGTCGACCAACGTCATGGGTACACGCCAGCCCTCCTCGCGTCCGTGGACGCGATACAACTTCATGGCATGCTTGGCGCAGCCATCCAGGTATGTCCAGTCCCCGAGGATCAGGTCGGTGTTTTGCAGCGGTCTGATCCTTTTAGCATATAGTTTGTTATTTTGCGCGTCCAGTCCCCGAGTGCGCACTCGCTGAATTTCAGCGGGTGGGCACTTAGGAAGTTTTTGATTGCCAGTCCCCGAGTGCGCACTCGCTGAATTTCAGCGGGTGGGCACTTAGGAAGTTTTTGATTGCCAGTCCTCGAGTGCGCACTCGCTGAATTTCAGCGGGTGGGCACTTATGAAGTTTTTGATTGCCAGTCCCCCAGTGTGCACTCGCTGAATTTCAGCGGATGGGCACTTAGGAAGTTTTTGATTGCCAGTCCCCGAGTGCACACTCGCTAAATTTCAGCGGGTGGGCACTTAGGAAGTTTTTGATTGCCAGTCCCCGAGTGCGCACTCGCTGAATTTCAGCGGGTGGGCACTTTAGGATATTGCTTTAACTAACTGTTTGAACGATGTGCAGGGTCTGCAACGTGAATCAGCTGACCGATTGGCAGCGAAGCACCGCGCGGAGAAGGAACTGGCAGCCGTCCAAGAGGTGAATAGGGGCTTCAGGCAGTTGTCGCGAAAGCGGAGGAAGCTCGCCAGGGACTTGTCCCCGCGGGTGAATTGGCGGCGGCGCAATCGGCTTTGAGCTCGGCTGAGAAGCGGATCGCCGATCTCGAGCACGAGCTGTGGGATGCGAAGGAAGAAGCGGGCTCGGCTGATGGACGAGCCAAGGCCGCCATTACAGCCGCCTAAGAAGATCGTAATGTGTCGGACGCCCTTGTTGCTGGGCTTCAGGACGATCATACTGCGCTTCAACGCTTCATCACAGATCTCGCCCGTCCGCTGATTGGTAAGTGCATTTTGCCTCTGCCAGGAGCTTTTGCTTTTTGCGATGTTCAACGTACTCATTGTTGTCATCTATTCGTAGGTCGCATCATTGATAGCGCGGAAGAGGCGAGCTCGCTCGACGCGCGGCAGTGTGTGGGCATGCTCGTTGACTCGGCGACATTGTCGGCAACGTGCATCCGAGCCTACCTCCAGGAGATATCGCCCACGGAGGTGATTCCCAGCGACCTCGTCGAGGTGTGGAAGTACTTGGAGAAGGCGCCCTCGTTAGTTGAATTCATGACGCGGTCAGCGTTTCGACGCGGAGCATCAACGGCGCTGAGCCTTGGACTTGCTCACTTCCCAGAGGACTTCGACCTCGACGACGTGACGAGCGGCTACCCTTCGTCGACTGGCGTGGTGGAGCTTTCTGAGGTGCTGAAGTTGACGGACCACGCCGCGGTGTACTCGGAGCGTGTCTGGGCAATGGGTGACCTCCTTCCGTACCAGGAGACGGTCGTCGCACCTAACGACCCCGAGCCTCCGCACCAGGATTTCAAGGTCGAGCAGCCTTTCCGCGCGGCGATGGCGGGTGAGCTGACGACGTACCCGTCAAACCCATATACGCCGTTCATTCACAGTCGTCGGGGTGCTGGCGAGTCCTCGTCGAAGCCTGCAGAATAGGGTAGTTTGCCCTGAGGCGTTAGTAGCAGGTCTGCCGTATGGGCATATTTTGTAATGTGAGACAATGCGGCATGCTATTGAATGAGACATCGTGTCTGTGTTGGAATTTGTCATGTGTTTTGTGATTGTGGTTTGAACGAGTCCCCGAGCGCGTCCGCCCTTTTGTGGGGTTTACCTCGTGTATGATATGTTTATTGTTTTTGAATGTTTTGTTATTGTGGTCTACTCACCCGAACTCGAAGAGCCAGTCGCAGGGCAACTCCCTTGAACGCTCTATACTTCACCGTTTTCCCTTGCGCGAACGAGGTCGGGTGGCCGAGTCCCCGAGCGTGGTACTTGGTTGTTCTAGGTGCGACTCGAGGGTGGTTGAGGACTTGGCGCGTTGGTTTGGGCGCATCACTCCTGCCTGGCCCGTTGGGCCAGTCGCGTGGCGAGTCCTGGGCATGCTCTCTTACTTGGCGTTTTCCCGAGCCGCTCGCGATGAACTGGTCGTCAGTCCCCGAGCGTGGTACTTAGCCGTTCGAGTCGCTATGCCGAGGATGCGAAGGATCATGGTCGCTGTAAGAAGCAAAGGCAGTTGTCTTGGCTCGTAAAGCCACTCGGGCTAGGCGACTCCAATGGGGCTCCGGGTAGGCGTTTTTCATGGACGATGCAAGACCTGAGGTTGCTCAGTGCTCTTGCACCGCACTACTTAGCCGTGGCGATCGCTGCACCAAAGGTTGACTTCTGCGGTTAGCTGGATGCTGCTATTACAAGTGCGAGTGGCACAAGACATGGAGAGTAGGCGCAGTTTGCAGTAACCGATTCTTTTTATTTCATAGCGACTGGAGGGTACATATGTGGCGTTATAGGGATAGAACTTCCGTAGGAGGTTTACATTCCATGGTCGCTTGACATCGAGTTCGCCGTCCCCGCGGACGTCGATGAGGTAGTAGGCGTCGTTGCCAAGTACTCGCCCGATGGCGAATGGTCCCTCCCACGGAGGGGAGAGCTTGTGCATGCCCTTCTTGTCCTGGATGAGGCGCAACACCAGGTCGCCTTCCTGGAAGGTGCGAGTTTTCACCCGCCGGCTGTGTTAGCGGAGGAGTCCCTGCTGGTAGATGGCGGTGCGAGACCGAGCGAGGTCACGTGCCTTGTCGAGCTGATCGACTCCGTCTTAGCGGGCGAATCGTTTGCGGCCTCCGTGTAGTGGATGACCCGTGGCGAGTCGTGCTCGAGATCGGTGGGCATGACTGCCTCGGCGTCGTACACCATGAAGAAGGGGGTGAATCCTGTCGACCTGTTGACCGAGGTGCGGATGCCCCAGATGATGGAGGGTAGCTCCTCGACCCAGCACCCGGCGGTGCGCTCGAGTGGTACTTGTAGTCGCGGCTTCAGGCCGTGGAGGATGCTTTGATTGGCCCGTTCCGCCTGGCCGTTGGATTCCGGGTGGGCGACTGACGCGAGGTCGAGCCAGATGTGGTGCTCTTCGCAGAATTCGGCCATGGCTCCTTTGGCGAAGCTGGTGTCGTTGTCCGTGATGATGTTGTTTGGGAACCCATAGCGATATATGAGCTCGCGTAGGAATTTATTGGCGGTCTTCCCGTCGCATTTCCGGACTGGCTTGTCCTCCACCCACTTTGTAAATTTGTCGACCCCGACCACTAGGTGGGTGTAGCCGGAAGGAGCCTTCTTGAAGGGGCCTACCATGTCCATGCCCCATACGGCGAATGGCCAGGTGATGGGGATGGTCTTGAGTGCTGAGCTTGGCGTGTGCGTCTGGTTGGCGTACTTCTGGCACCCGGCGCACCGCTGGACAATGTCGAAGGCGTCTGCGTGTGCGGTGGGCCAGTAAAAGCCGTGCCGCATAGCCTTGGTGACCAGAGAGCAGGCGCCGGCGTGGTGGCCGCAGTCACCGGAGTGGATGTCGTGGAGGATCTTGCGACCTTCGGCGGGTTGGACGCAGCGTTGGAACACGCCGGTGACGTTGCGCTTGTGGAGCTCGCCGTCGATGATGGTATAGGACTTGCATCGGCGTGCGATCATCCGAGCGTCTGTCTCGTCTGCCGGCAAGGTGCCGGCCTCCAGGTAGGCGACGCAGGGCTTGGTCCAGTCGTTTGGCTCGGCGACGAGTGCGACCAGGGCTGCCTCCGGTTGTAGCGGGACTCCGATGTCGATCTCCCTCGGGGGAGAGACTGATGGCTTGTTGATTGTCTCGAGGAAGACGCCAGCGGGTGGTGCGAGTCGAGCCGACCCGATGCGAGAGAATGCGTCGGCCTCCTCGTTCATCCGCCTGTCGATCCACTCGACGGAGTAGCCTGTGAAGTGTCCGCCCAGCTTGTCCACTGCTTGGCGGTATGCCGCCATGGTGGGGGAGACGGCGTCGCAGGTGCCAGCGACTTGCCCAGCGACGAGGTCGGAGTCTCCGTAGCAGCGTAGGCGGTTGGCATTCATCTCCTTGGCAGCTCGCATGCCGTGGAGTAAGCCTCGTACTCGGCCATGTTGTTGGTGCAGGGTGTGAAGTAGAGGCAGAGGACGTAGCGAAGCTTGTCGCCCTTCGGTGAAGTTAGTACGATCCATGCGCCTGCGCCATCCGCGTTCTTGGAGCCGTCGAAGTGCAGGCTCCAGTAATGGAGGTATGGCAGCTTCTCTGGCTGCTGGGCCTCTTCCCAGTTGGCGATGAAGTCCGCTAGGGCATGCGACTTGATCGCTTTTCATGGCTCGTATTTGATGTTGTGTACGCCGATCTCGACGGCCCACTTGGCAACCCGCCCGGTCGCCTCGCGGTTGCGGATGATGTCCTGCAGTGGTGCTGAAGAGACGGCCGTGATCGGGTGCTCCTGGAAGTAGTGCGGCACGCGTCGCTGAGCTCTGAAGACCGCGTATATCAGCTTTTGGTACTGCGGGTATCGCTGGCGCGACTCGGTGAGGACCTCGCTGATGTAGTACACCGCTCGCTGTACTGGGCGCTCCTTTCCTTCCTCTGGTCGTCGACGACCATGATGGCGATGACGACGCGCTCGGAAGCCGCGACGTAAACCAGCATGGGTTCCTTGTCGGCGGGGGCGGCGAGTAGCGGTGCGGCGAGTAGCACCTTCTTGAGGTCGCGAAGCGCGTCATCCGCCTCTTTGTCCCACTGGAAGCTGGGGTTCTTGCGCATCAGGCGGTATTAGGGGCATCGCCTTTTCGCCCAGGAGGGGGATGAAGCGACTGAGAGCCGCTACTCGACTGGCCAGTTTCTGGACGTCGTGCAGGCACTCGGGTTTGCCGAGTCGGGCGATCGTGTCGATCTTCGTGGGGTTCGCCTCGATCCCTCGTTTGGAGACGACGTACCCCAGTAGTTGTCCTGCTGGTACACCGAAGGTGCATTTGCCTGGGTTGAGCTTTATCTTGTATTTTCGCAAGTTGGCGAATGTTTCCGCCAGGTCGGCGAGTAGGTCACCCTGGCAAGCGGACTTTACGACCACGTCGTCGATGTAGACGTGGATGTTGCGGCCAATTTGGCTCGCGAGGCATTCTTGCATGCACCGCTGGTAGGTCGCCCCGGCGTTCTTGAGGCCGAAGGTCATGGCGGTGTAGCAGAAGGCTCCGAATGGCGTGATGAACGCCGTCTTCTCCTCGTCCTCGACGGACATTTTGATCTGGTTGTACCCGGAGTAGGCCTCGAGGAAACATAGCGACTCCGAGCCCGCGGTGGAATCGATTATCTGGTCGATCCGCGGGAGGACGAACTGCTCCTTTGGGCAGGCGCTGTTCAAGTTTGTGTAGTCGATACACATCCTCCAGGTCCCGTTCTTCTTCTCGACCAGGACTGGGTTTGCCAGCCACTTGGAGTATTTGATTGGCCGGATGAAGCCTGCAGCGAGTAGACGCTGCACCTCCTCGGCGCTTGCTCGGCGGCGCTCTTCATTGAAGGGCCGTAGCGACTGTTTGACAGGTCGCACTTTGGGGTCGGCGTTTAGCTTGTGCTCAGCGAGCTCCCTAGGGACACCAGGCATGTCAGAGGGCTTCCATGCGAAGATGTCCTTGTTCTCACGGAGGAACTCGATGAGCGCGCCTTCCTATGCCGGGCTCATGCCCGTCCCGATCGTCACCGTCTGGCTGGAGTCGCCTGGGACCAGCTCGACGGTGCGGGTGTGCGTCGTCGCCTCGAAGGTTAAGGTGTTTGCGCCCTCCGATTTGGGCTTCTTGAGTATGGTGGGGTCGTCGTTGTTGACCCCGCTCGCGTACTTGGCGAGCTCATCGGCGTGGTTGGTCTCCGCCGCGATGACGGCGTCAGCGAGTTCGGCTCCTTTGGCCTCGCACTCGGCGGCCATGTCGGGGTCGCCGTTGATGGTGATGACGCTGCACGGTCCGGGGAGCTTCATCGTGTTGTACGCGTAGTGGGGCGCTGCCATGAACTTGGCGAACGCCTGGCGCCCCAGGACGCAGTGGTAGGGGTTGTCGAAGGGCACCAGCTCGAAGACGATCCGCTCGGTGCGGAAGTTTGCTGGTGTGTCGAAGGTGACTGGCAGCGTGACTTTGCCGATCGGGTACGCCTTCCGACCGGGGACGATGCCATGGAACATGGTGTGGGTCGTCTCGATCATCGACTGCGGGAGCCACAGCCGCCTGAAGGTGTCCAGGTACAGGATGTTGATGGAGCTGCCGCCGTCCATCAATGTCTTGGGGAGCCAGTAGTCGCCGACCTTAGGCTTGACCACCAGGGCGACTCGGCCTGGGTACTCGATGTGTGGCGAGTGGTCTTGGCGGCTCCAGGTGATGGGCTGCTCCGACCAGTTGAGGAAATGGGGAACGTCCACCTGAGCCACCGCGTTGACGACGACGGCGCGGGCGATGACCTTCTTCTCGCGCTTCGTGTTTAAGCCTGTGAAGGTATGGAGCGAGCCGGCCACTTTTCCGAATTTTCCGCCGTTTGGCGGGTCGTTGTCGGGGTCCTCCCGTGCTCGTCGTGCCTTCTCGATCTCCCTGAGGGTGTGGCAGTCGGCGGTTGTGTGCGTTGCGGGCTTCCCTTCCCTGCTATGAAACGCACAAGGTTGGTTAAGGAGGGCCGCAGGGTCGAACCTTGGTTTGGCCTTGTAGTTGCCGCCGTCGCGGCGTTGTCCTCCGTCGCGGCGGAAGCTCTTGGGCTCGCGTTGTGCGTGCCTGGCGTTGGCAACGAAGTCGACACGCCCGTCGCTGCGGCGCTTGCCGGTGAGGCGAGTGTTGTTGTAGTGTAGGTCGGACCGTCGTCCGCTGTCGTTGCCGCTCGTGCGGCGTTGACCTCCCGACTCGTCGTCGGTTTCCTGGTTCGGATCTTCCTCCGCGTACCGTTTGGCGATCTCGAGGAGGTCTGGTATGTTGTCGAGGGTGCGGGAGTGTCGCTTGAGCTTGGCGACCAGAGGCTCGTAGCGGCACGAGGTCTTGAAGCAATGGATCGCGGTGTCCGGATGGATGCCGACCGCGTTGTACCAGAGTTCTTGCCACCGTTGGACCCAGTTGCGGGTCGACTCGCGGGGTCCCTGGACGCATCGCTCCAGGTCCTCGATGGTGGTGGCGCGGGTGTAGGAGCACTCGAAGTGCCTGACGAAGGCGTCGCGCATCTCCTCCCAGGAGTCGATACTGTCCTGGGGGAGGGTGTTGATCCATTGCCTGCACGTCCCCTCCATCATCAGGGGGAGGTAACGGGCGGCTAGCAGGTCGGTGTGGCCTGCGATCCCCATCGCCATGAGGTATGTATCGAGCCAAACGGAGGGGTCGTACGAGGGGTCGTACTTTTCTATCTCCTTCGGCGCCTTGAAGTTTGGCGGGTACTTATCGCCTCGGATCATTGGTCCGAAGCACTTGGGGCCGAGTCGACTAAGCGACCCCATGGGCTCGCCGTCGCGGCGATTGGTTAGGGTGTGTCGCAGGTCGTCGGGCTGGCGTGCGCGCCAGCTTTGGTTGTTGATGATGTGGGTGCGGGCGTCGATGGGTTGCCCGTTGGCGGCGACGAAGTTGGTCGCTGGCCTGGGGTCGTTGGTGGAGAGTGCCGCGTTCGCGGGTCGGTGTTGGAGCTGCAGTGGCTCCGGTGGCGGGCAGTTGAGGGTATTTGCCGCCATTGGGCGGCCGCTTGAGGCCGCTCTGCTTCCCGAAGAACGCGAGTATACTCGACCCTGCGAGTCGGCGCCCGCGTTTTGCTGCTCGACAGCCTTTGCGAGCAGGGCCCTGACGTACTGGATCTGTAGGGCACCGTCGCCCGTGGTCGTGATGTTGTCGGCTGCTGCTCGGACTGCCACGAGGTTGTCCATCGGGGTGGAGAACAGTGGGAGGCCGTTTGCGTCTCTCTCCCGTGAGGAGACTACTATCCGCGGCTGGTCCCTGGGAGGTGTGCGGTTGGGTGGAGGTGGGCCGCCCATCGCCGTCGATCCTGGCGGGGGCCGGGCGCTTCCTCCTGGTGGCGCGTTCTCGCAGATCGCGCGCTCGGCCACGTGGGCCGGGTCGTTTTCGTCGTCGAAGTTCAGGGCGCGCCCCTGAACGGTGGGGTTTAGGCGCGACCTGATCCGCTGCTGATGGTAGCGCGATAGTTCCTGCGTCGTCACCTGCTCGAGGCGAAATTTTTCGCGCTCGGCTTGCTCCTTGCGCACTGCCTCCGCCAGTTTCAGGCGGAGTTCCTCGACCTCCGTTGTCGTGGCGTTAGGAAGGATTGGGGTGGAGAATGGGTCCTCCGGCGGCTCAGTGCCGGTCGGCATGTAGGTCGCGGCGTGGCGACCGGTTTCGTTGCAGAGGTCGGCGGAGTTTTCTGACCCGGAGTCGAATTCGAAGATTCCGAGGATGGAGGGGTCCTCGAAGTCTCCCACGTTGGAGACCTGGGTGATGGAGCCCGCGGGTGAAGCCGCGGTGATGGACCCGGCGAGTGACACCAGGGTCGCCGAGTCGGCATCGTCGTTGAGGGCCGCGTCTTCTGCGGCCGTTGAGTTTTCGGCCACGTCGTTGTGGGCCGAGTTGTACTCGGAGGCGAGGCGATGGATCGTGCGGATCTGGCTCTCGGAGAGCCAATCGCGTGGCGGCGACTCGCGGATGCGAGCCGAGTCCTCCGAGACAATGACGTCGGTGAGGCCGACGAAGAGGCTGATCGTGCCGACCGGCAGGATCACGCTGTGCGTGACGGGTCGCGCCGCCGGGACGTAGCTGCTCGGCAAGATTTGGAGCATCTCGCCGATCGCTATCATGCGTCCGGTGGCGACCGTCTCATTGATGGGCAGATTGGATCTCGCCGCAGAACACAGGCCAGACCGGCCAGGCCCCACGGTGGGCGCCACTGTCATGCAAATGGTCACGGCAGATGCTGCAATCGGCAGCGAGTAGTAGAACGAAGGGCAAGGGCGGCCAGCCATCTGCGGTGCGAGATGAGGGCGGAGACACAGGGTTTACCCAGGTTCGGCCCCCCGGAGGGTAAAGACCTACTCCTGCTATATTGTATTATGGAGGTGGTACAATGGGCGAGCTCGGCGGCTAGGCGGCGAGTCGCTTGGGTGTATGATGGAACGTATCTCTACACGCCCTGCAGGGAGGTTTATATAGGCACCTCCCCTAGGGTTTACATATCGCAACCTAATCAGTTAAAGCTTCGGTACTCGTTTAACCTAATCCGACTGGGCCTATCTACTAGCCTGGGCCTTCAGCTTCCAGTCGCTTGGATCCTCGCTGGGCTTCGATCCAGTCGCCGTCTTGCAGGCCCACTCGCCAGTTCTTGGGCCAGTCGGAAATGTCCTGCTGGGTATACCCCGGTAGGCACATCCCCATCAGGAACTAGAAAATCCGTTCTGGCACCCTACCGGGACGAGGAATTTGGGGAGGATCATCGCCATCATCACCACAAACGCCTCTCCATCAACCATCAATGTTTCCCTCATCCATGAGTGAGTAATCCCCCATTGTAGGCTATGGGGATGGTAGGGATTGGATAAGTTCTATCATGTAATCGAATAAGATTGTTAGGGCATGGTTCCTAGTATCCCTATTAGTGCTATTTGACTTTCTTGCAACTTGTTGTGCTTAATGCTTGTCACTAGGGCCCGAGTGCCATGATCTCAGATCTAAACTTATTATTGAATCATTATGATAGTATTGTTTGTGATCTTATCTGCAAGTTGTGTACATATATCATTGTACGGATCCAAAGGCCCCGAAGTGACAGAAATTGGGGCAACCGGAGGGGATGGCTGTGATGTGAGGATCACATGTGTTCATGGAGTGTTAATGCTTTGCTTCGGTGCTCTATTAAAAGGAGCACCTTAATTGCCAGTAGTTCCCTAGAGGCCCCGCTGCAACGGGCTGGCAGGACAAAAGATGTTGTGCAAGTTCTCATTGCGAGCACGCATGACTATATATGGAGCACATTCCTATGATTGTTTAGTACTTGGATGCTTATTCTCATTTATCTGCAATTTCCCTAGATCTTGAAGTTACATGTTTAGACTCGTCCATGCAACGCCCGTCCATCCATCCCTATGCCTACTGCACTCATATCCTACTGTTTGCTACTATTGTTACTATTGCTCCTGTTTTACTGCTGCTGTTGCTACTACAAACTATTGCTACTGATGAACTCTGTGAGCAAGAACTATTTCCAGGTGCAGCTGAATTGACAACTCAGTTGTTAAGGCTTGCAAGTATTCCTTGGCTCCCCTTGTATCGAATCAATAAATTGGGTAATACTACCCGCGAAGACTGTTGTGATCCCCTATACTTGTGGGTCATCAAGCGGCCAACTAAGAGAGAAATAGTGGCCATGATCATGCAGAGCAACAAAACATTACTAATCAAAGCATAAAGTGGTACTACAAGTCAAGGACTAATTGATAATAGAGGTTATGGTGACTTATTCATAGTCATAACATGGTGCGAGCATGTGCCAAGTCAACCCAAACAAATCATCAAAGGAGAATACCACAATACTATGCTTTTGTATGCTAAAACAACGCATGATTCCTTCAAGGCACATTAAGTAATCACAATTGTTTGGAACAAGTAATGATACAGTAATAATCACTAATCATAAGGTCAAAACAACATCTAGCATGACATGATAAAGTCTAAGTCATAGTCAAAGCAAGCTCCTCTTGTACTATTCAAGCAAGAACTTTCTACTCCTCTCCAACACCAATAAACTTATTTGAAACAACACAGCGAGAACAGGGGCCCAAACTACTTTATTCAAGCAAACTAAGCAAACTAAAACGAAAACTAAGAAGCTCCAAGAACGACCCAACTTGTGCATGAAACAAAAAAAACGAAGTGTCTAGAAAGACCTGAGATTTTTATTCATGAAGAAGGAAATGCCTTGGGCATCCCCAAGCTTTGACGCTTGTACCTCTTGAATATTTCTTGGGGTGACATGGGGTGGCATCCCCAAGCTTGATCTTTTTTCCATTCTTCATCTCATTACATCATTTTTTCTCTACACCTGAAAATTTTCCTTCATACAAAACTTCACACAATCTTCATTAGCAATATTAGTGTATTCAAAAGATAATAGACCTTTGGGGTTTAGTTTTAAAACAACAAAACTTTCACTAAATACAAAATATACTGTAGAAATTCCCTTAAAAAGCTCAATTTACCAAAAAGAACCCAAAAAGGAATCAATAAGAAGCAAATGCAAATAATGGCAGAAATCTATCAAAACAGACCAGCAGGTAGAAACTGATTTTTTAGAAGACCTTCTGTTGCTCAAATCAAAAAGTGTTGAACTAAAGAAAGTTATCTAACATACTGGGGGATTTATTCAGAAAATTACAGATTAATCCGACTTACTGAGATTTTATACGAATTTTTACGGTGGAGCACAAAAATCTGTTTCGGGACAAGAACTCCCCAAATCTTACTTCCCTCTCATTAGAGGTTATTCTTGGCACAAAAATCAAATAAAATGAATAAGGAGCGGTTATTACAGATGTAATAACTTCCAAGACTCAAGAAAACTTTTGCGTTATTTCCTAATAAGTACTTTTCGTTAACGCCTTTAAGTTAGGCACAAGAAACAAGAATCAAGTATTTTCAAATGAAAAAGCATTAAGGTCAATACTCGAGATCTCTTCAACTAGGAAAGGTATCTTATCCAAATGAGTTTTAGAGGACCCTTTCTCATCTCTCTTGGGTTCACTACTTTCATCAAATGGATTTTCAGGAACAATCCAATCAAAATTCTTTTCTAAGGCTTCATGCATTCCTATGAGTTTAAAAGGTATCGGTATCTTAATTTCCTCCCTGGGTTTGGTTTTATCTGAAGTACCCATAACATCTACACATGAGCCTAGCATATTAAAACCTTCAAAAACCTTTTTGGCTTCCTTAGCAACATCATTGAACTTTTTTAGTGAAGTTTCTAGGATAAAATCTATCTTTTCAGCATCCTCTTCTTCTTTTAGTTTAAGAAACAAAATTTGCATCATGGGGTTAAGGTTAACAAACCTCGACTCCAACATGTGAACTAAATAAGCTGCAACAATTTCATAATTATCAATGCCTTACTTTGAATATCAATGCCTTGAGCAAATTATCAGTGAAGGGACACAGGGAGAAACAGACAGCTGGAGCTACATTTGGGGAAGTGTTTTTTCTCAGTCAAAAAGGCCTATTCTTCATTATCTTGGTATCAGACAGCTCAACCTCATTTTTCCTGGTTATGGAAGTATTCTTGCCAGCAAAAACACAAGTTCTTCTTCTGGCTTTTGCTCCTTGATAGACTAAACACCAGAAATCTACTAAAGAGGAAAAGTTTCTCTCTGGCCATATACGATTGTGTGTTCTATGGATGCTCTAGTGAGGAAACGTTACTTCATTTATTTTGGGACTATTCTTTTGCAAAAGCATGCTGGGATGAAATTTTCCCTGTCCGAGACAATGACTTAAATCTCTTTGAGGCGTTGACTAGTATGAAACGCAGACTAAAAGTCCCCTTTGCAATGGAGATTATTATTCTTGGGGCTTGGGGCATATGGATGTGCAGAAACAATGAAATCTTCAGCAACAAGCGTGCTTCCCTTGATGAATGGAGAGCTATTGTCTCTCAGGAATTGAGATGGGTCCTATGTAGAATTAAGAAAAAATATTACCAGGACCTCAAAGCCTGGATCAGCAACAATTTAGATAGGAGATAGTTAGACTTGGCGTTCTTTTCCCTCAATGAGGTGGCATTGAATTTGTAAATATCTACTGATTGTAACTCATTATGATTTATAACAATTGCAGTGGTTTTTTTACCCTACTGTTTTACCCTAAAAAACAATTTCATAATTAGGAGCAAGTTCTGCTAAGAATCTATCCTCAATATCCTCATGTTTGCTAACATGATTAAAGAATTCTTCAATATTTTCTTTCCCAATTAGAGAGCCACTACCTATTGAAAGGTCTTTCAGGGTGAACTTGAGAATCAACATGGTGAGCTAGAACAAGGTGACAACTAGAGTAGGAACTAATTTTTCTGTGTTTTTTATAAGAGAAAGCAAACCAAACTAAACTAATTTTTTGGAGTTTTTGATAAAAGGAGGAAAACAAAACCGAGCAAAAGAAACTAAGCAAAACAGAAACAAAGTAAAGATAAAGGTTGTGAAGAACTCCCCTTGTGAAGTCGTCCTTAGCCTCCCCGGCAACGGCGCCAGAAAAAGCTTAACGATGGCTCAGCTGATTGTTGAGCTTCGTTGGGAGACCCCAAGAGGAAGGTATGATGAGCATAGCGGCAAGTTCTTACCTCAGTAAGAAACCAAGGTTATCGAACCAGTAGGAGGGAGGAAATGACTCAAAGGTGTTGCTAGCAACATGGAAACCTACACAACACAAACTCAAGACTTTTCCCCAACGAACAGTGAGGTTGTCAATCTCACCAGTTTGCTGAAAACAAAGGATTAACTCTATGGTGTGGAAGGTAATGGTGGTTTGCAGAAAGTAAAAAGTAACAGTGGAAGATGTATCAATGGTAAATATTGGACCGGGTTCATAGTTCACTAGAGGTGTTCTGATGGTGCCTGAGAGCGCTTCGTCGGGAAACCCCAAGAGCAAGGTGTGATGCAGCACATCAGCAAGTCTTCCCTCAGTAAGAAACCGAGGTTATCGAACCAGTAGGAGGAAGGAAACGTATCAAAGGTGTTGCAAGCAACTTGGAGACCTGCATAACACAAACTCAAGACTTTGCCCCAACGAAGAGTGAGGTTGTCAATCTCACCGGTTGCTGTAACAAAGGATTAACTGTATGGTATGGAAGGTGATAGTAGTTTGCAGCAAGTAAACAATAAGAGTGGAAGATGTATCAATGGTAAAGATTGGACCGGGGTCCATAGTTCACTAGAGTTGTTCTCCTTAGATCAACAAACATGGCATGCAAGGTAAACAAATTATAGCAGGGCAATTGACAGGACTGAGCAAGGCATAACAATGCAATACTATACATCATGATCCTATGAGATTCGATTGGGAAATAAAACAAGATACATAGACCGCCATCCAACTTCATCTATAACTAGAAGTCCACCTTTGGGTTTGATGACCCACAAGTATAGGGGGTGTATCGTAGTACTTTCGATAAATAGGAGTGTCGATCCCAACGAGGAGCAGAAGGTGTTGACTAGTGGTATGGAGCAGGAAATCTCTGTAAATACTTAAAGCAACAAAACAAAGAGCAAGTAATAAAGACAACGAACAACTGCAGCAAGTGGCCCAATCCTTTCTTAGCAAAGGACAAGCCGGTGGAAATACTTATAAGGACCAAACGTTCTCGAGGACACATGGGAATTCTGTCAAGTGCTTTCGCTTCATATAGCTAAGTACTCTTCTTTGGTGTTGTAAGTGTTGTGTGGGTGAACTTGTGCTAATGTACCAACCTTACTTGGACTAATACATACTTGTAATTAAACCCCCTGCAAGCATCCACAACTACAGGAAAGCAGTTAAGATATAAACCTAACCACAACCCTAAACTCTGAGATCCTACACTCCCTTGTGCAATGGTGTCCTAACGGGGGTTCAGGTTTCTGTCACTCCTGCAACCCCACAATTAGTAGCCAAATACACAATGCATTCCCCTAGGCCCATAAATGGTGAAGTATTATGTAGTCGACGTTCACATGACACCACTAGAATAATAGCACCACAACTTAAATACTGAACCAATGAATAATAACTCAACACAAATCCACTACAAACAACATGACTTCTCCCATGTCCTCAACAACTAAACGAACTATTCACAAGACATAATATGGATCAAGATCAAAGATGATATGGTAATGGATAACAATCTGAACATAAACAATAATCCAATGGTTCCACTCACAAGCATCAACTACAATAGTAATCAACACCGAGAAAGTTTCCCCTAAGAACTAATGCACGATCCAACACAATTGTTACAACGGGATGGAGTGGTGATGATGGTGCTGGTGGAGATGATGGTGTGGATGATGATGATGATCTCGATGAAGCCTAGCTCGATGATGGTGTTGATGGCGACGATCTCCCCTCTCCGGGAAGGGATTTCCCTGGTAGAAATCTTTCTACCAGAGAGCTCTTTCTCTCTCGGTGTTTTCTGCCCCGCAGAGGCGGCGGAAATATTTTTGTGGTCGCCCCCTGATATTAGGGTTCCGAGAGGAAGATATAGGCAAGAGGGCGGAGTCGGAGGCCGGCCAGGTGGGCCACACCTGCCCTAGACGCGGCACAAGAGGGACCCGTGCCTAGGGGGTGTGGGCCCCCTATGGCCCAGCTACGCCTCCCCTTCTGGCTTCCTTCGTCTTCTGGGAAAATATAATTTTCCAATATTTTTCTGGTATTTTTTTGATCTTCGCGAAATTGCATCAAAACACCTCTTTTTCCATCAGAAACCTGACTCCGGCAGTCCATCCTCCAATAATCATCCATCATGCAAAGACAGAGGAAAAGACATAAGTAACACCTCATAATAAGACATATATCAACGAATAGAGGCAAATTATGACATAGAATGGTGATGCAAATTGGACGTATCAGGGTTAGCATACGAACCCCCTCCGGTATTAAGTTGCAAGCAACAAACAAGTTCTTTAGTCAAAGTGTGTAAGGTAAACATTCCACTTGTTCCATGAACAAGAGACCGTTGTTTTCTTCCTAGTGGCAACAACACATCTACAACCTTAGAGATTTCTGTCACTTCCCTTAGATTAAATAGAGGCATGAACCCACTATCGAGCATAAATACCCCCTCTTGGAGTCACTGCCAACTACTTGGCCAAGATAGCTACTAACAACGGAGAGCATGCAAGATCACAGACAACACAGACATGATAGAATCAATAAGACAAAACCATTAATCAATCTAACATAGTAATCTCAATATCCATCGGATCCCCGCAAACACAACATGCATGATTACAAATAGATGAGATCTTGATCATGAACGGAGCTCACAAGATCTATACATGAAAGCACAAAGGAGGAGATACAACCATCTAGCCACTACATGAACCTGTAGTCTAAGGTGGAACTACTAACACTTCATACCGGAGGCTGGCATGATGAAGAAGAAGGCCTCCATGATGATCTCCCCTCCGGTAGGGTGCCAAGAAGAGCTTTAGATCCCCCCGATCTAGGGACGATGGTGGCGGCGGCTACAGACAGTTTCGTGGAATATTGATCGGGTACTTAGGGTTTAGGCATCGGGGGCTTCTTATAGGCGAAGAGGCGAGGCAGGAGGGCGGCCAGGAGGCCCACACCCTGCCCAGGCGCGGCCTAGGGTGGGCCCGCTCCTAGGGGTGCGGCCGCCCTGTGGCTCCCCTCCGTCTCTCCTCTAGACTCCGCGTTCTCCTCGGTGAAATATTGACTTTGGATTTTGTCCCGTCCAATTCCGAGAATATTGTTTTTCTGCCTTTCTGGAACCAAAAAAGAAGAAAACAGGCAACTGGCACTATGGCATCTTGTTAATAGGTTAGTACCAGAAAACATATAAAAACACCTCAAAGTGTAGACAAAGCAAAGCAAAGTAGATACTAAACAAGCATGGAGCATCAAAAATTATAGATACGTTTCCGACATATCAAGCATCCCCAAGCTTAACTCCTGCTTGTCCTCGAGTAGGTAAGTGATAAAAGAATAATTTTTGAGGTGACATGCACCATCAAAACCAAGATCAAACCATTTGAAAGCATTGAAAGCTGGGATCAAAGAACTCTAAACATGAGCATGAAAGATGAAGTTCTAACAGTAAGACAAAGTAACTATGCATGCAACATGAAAGGCTACAAACAAAGATCATGAATAACATGCATTGAAAAACGTTTGTTTGTTTCACATACATAAAACATAGTATAGTGGCATTCAGCTTGTCCCTCATGGAGTAGCAAATAGATGCATAGGACACCTTCAAAGTTCATAAGAGTGACAAGATACAAATAGCACAAGAACAAGCAATATCAACAATATACAACAATCATTAAGTTTTGGGACACTGCACATAGAACTAAGAATGGCAACTATGCTCCCTTAACTGGTGCCTAAAGGTAGAAGGTGGAGACTCAATATAATGGTGGAAGAAAGGCCCTTCATAAAGGGAAGCCGGGATTTCAAGTTTCAAAAAGAGCTTCCAAAAATTATGGTACTTGTTAGCTTCCAGCCCTTATTGCCCCTATCATAAGCATCTTGAAGTGATTAAGGTTAAAGTGAACAAACTATGGAGTATATGCTTTACAAAGTATAAGTTGGCAATCTCATGTCCCTTGAATACGAGAGCCGCTCCTAATGCTACTCAACTTTAGTCACCTGTAAGTTCTTGTTATAGTAAGTACATGTGTATCATAGAGAACTGCCAACGGGGTACCCATTGCACATGGTACATGAGCTCTCCCATAACCAAAATGACAAGGCAAGCAGACAATGAGCATCTCAGCAATGTTCTATTTACCATGGGAATACGGTGCTTTTTTATCTCTTTCCTCTTTTCAATCGTGTCTCTTTTTTTATAAGAAAAAAGCTTTATAGATGTCATTATGGTGATGTTGCAAGTTTCCACCATGGTTAGGCATGGCTTAGGCTAGCGGCCCAGACGTTTCTCTAACACACATACATAACTCCATGGACTTACATGCTCCCCTTTCATTTCACACCGACGACATCCATAGACAAAAGAGCATGATAAAAACTGTGTACAAAGTACAAGTGCAATGTTGAAAGCGTTCCCCGTGACAGCACAGTTCTGCTAATTCCAACGTATAAGTGCAAGCATATACAACATAGATGACACAATGGTTCAAGTTTATTGGGCAAGGAAAATAAAGTGTGCCATCAAGTTTGTGGGAGCTTTAATCACTAAATTTTCACATAACAAAATACTTTTTAATTGGAAGATAGGTGAAAACAAGAATATACTTGGAATGGTGGAACACACCATGCATAGGAATTTATAGTGGACACTTTGGAATAACTTGGTTTCTTGGGAGTTGGAAGCATGAGTAGAGCTTACTCATACAAGTGGAGGCTAGCAAAAGACTGGGAGCGACCAACTAAGAGAGCAATAATGGCCATAATCATGCAGAGCGACAAAACATTACTAATCAAAGCATAGAGTGGTACTACAAGTCAAGGACTAAATGATCAAAGAGGCTATGGTGACTTGTTCATAGTCATAACTTGGTGTGAGCATGTGCCAAGTCAACCCAGACAAAGCATCAAAGGAGAATACCACAATACTATGTTTTTGCATGCTAAAACAATGCATGATTCTTTCAAGACACACTAAGCAATCCCAATTGTTTGGAACAAGTCATGCTACATCAATAATCACTAAGCATAAGGTCAAAACAACACTTATCATGACATGCTAAAGTCTAAGTCACAGTCAAAGCAAGCTCCTCTTCCACTATTCAAGCAAGAACTTTCTACTCCTTTCCAACACCAATCAACTTATTTGAAACAACACAGCGAGAACAGGGATCCAAACTACTTTATTCAAGCAAACTAAGGAAAGCAAACGAAAACTAATATGCTCCAAGAACAAAACAACAGTGCATGAAACAATAAAAACTAAGTGTCTAGAAAGACGTGAGATTTTTATTGATAAAGAAGGGAATGCCTTGGGAATCCCTAAGCTTTGACGCTTGTACCTCTTGAATATTTATTGGGGTGACACGGGGTGGCATCCCCAAGATTTAGCTTTTGTCCATTCTTCATCTCATTACATCATTCTCTCTCCACACCTGAAATTTTTCCTTCATACAAAACTTCACGTAGTCTTCATTAGCAACATTAGTGTATTCAAAAGATAATAGACCCTTGGATTTAGGTTTAGAACACCAAAAATTTCACTAAAAACACTAGCTACTATAAAAATTCCCTAAAAAATCTCAATTTCCCAAAAAGAATCCAAAAAGGAATCAATAAGAAGCAAATGCAAATAATGGCAGAAATCTGTCAAAACAGACCAGCGGGTAGAAACCGATTTGTTCGAAGACTTTTTGTTGCTCAAATCAAAAAGTGTTGAACTAACGGAAGTTAGCTAACATACTGGGGGATTTATTCATAAAAGATAAGCTCAATACGACTTACAGAGATTCCTCATGAATTTTTACCGGTGGAGAACAAAAATCTGTTTCGGGACAGCAACTCCCCAAATCTTACTTCCCTATCATTAGAGGTCATTATCGGCACAAAAAGCAGACAAAAAGGATAAGGAGAGGTCATTACTGAAGTAATAACTTCCAAGACTCAAGAAAACTCTTGGGTTATCTCCCAAAAAGTACTTTTCTTTAACGCCTTTAAGTTAGGCACGATATTTTGAGAAGATGCTCTCATAAGAAATATGGATTGAAGTAAAAGAGAGCATCAAGATGCAAATTCAAAACACATTTAAGTCTAACCCACTTCCTATGCATAGGAATCTTGTAAGCAAATAAATTCACAAATAATAAAGTGACAGGCATAGGAAGATTAAACAAGAGTAACTTCAAAACTTTCAGCACATAGAGAGGTATTTCAATACCATGAAAACTTCTACAACCATATTTTCCTCTCTCATAATAATTTTTAGTAGCCTCATGAATAAACTCAACAATATAGATATCACATAAAGCATGCTTTTCATGATCTAAAAACACATAATTTCTATCAAACTCAAAAATAGTGGGATTAAAACCTTCACAGGTTTTACCCAAAGTAGATATTTCAAAAGGATCCACAGGAACATAACATTCATCCTTCTTTGGTAAGCATGGGGGACAATCAAATAATGTAAGTGATAAAGAGTTACTCTCATTAGAAGGTAGGCATGGGTAGATCCATTCTTCCTCCTATTGTTCATCACTCTCCTCCTCTTTTTCATCTAATGAGCTTCCAGTTTCAACAATTTCTTCTTCCATAGGCTCCTGCAAGGCATTAGTCTATTCCATTTGTGGAAAGCATCTATTAAAATATTCAAGAATATAGCCATTTTCTTCTTTGTAATTATCAAAGCAAAATTTAAGTATCTCATAAACCTCATATTCATAAGGTGCATCATCAGTATTTTCAAGCAAACTGGCAAGTCCGAATGCACCCTTGAAGGCAATAAATTCTTCAATTTGTTCCACATCAAAAAGTCATAATTTCCATTAACATAAGATGACATGGTAACATTATCATTATACTCACATTGGAAAGGTAGGTGTTTATACCTCCTACAGCAACAAGCTTTATCAAAGCAATAAGTAACATTATAAGTAGAGCACACCTCTCTAGCAGTAGTATTCAATTTATCAATTTGTTCCCATATGTGTTTCCCTTTTTGTGATAAACGGTGTTCCTTATAATAATTCTTTTGTTCTTCCACGAACCCACCTTACCAATAAGAACTAGTTTCAAAGAAACCTTCCATTGATAGAAAGCATGACCAAGCAAGGCAATAACAGACCACCAACTAGAGTAGGAACTAATTTTTTGTGTTTTTGATAAGAGAAAGCAAACCAAACTAAACTATTTTTTTGAGTTTTTGATAAAAAGAGGCAAACAAAACCAAGCAAAAGAACCTAAGAAAAACAAAAACAAATTAAAGAGAAAGGTTGAGAAGGACTCCCCTTGGGAAGACATCCTTAGCCTCCCCGGCAACGGCGCTAGGAAACTTGTTGATGGCGCCTGAGAGCGCTTCGTCGGGAAACCCCAAGAGCAAGGTGTGATGCAGCACAGCAGCAAGTCTTCCCTTAGTAAGAAACCGAGGTTATCGAACCAGTAGGAGGAAGGAAACGTCTCAAAGGTGTTGCAAGCAACTTGGAGACCTGCACAATACAAACTCATAACTTTGCCCCAAAGAAGAGTGAGGTTGCCAATCTCACCGGTTGTTGTAACAAAGGATTAACTGTATGGTGTGGAAGGTGATAGTGGTTTGCAGCAAGTAAACAGTAACAGTGGAAGATGTATCAATGGTAAAGATTGGACCGGGGTCCATAGTTCACTAGAGGTGTTCTCCTTATATAAACAAACATGGCATGCAGGGTAAACAAATTACAGCAGGACAATTGACACGACTGAGCAAGGCATAACAATGCAATACTAGACATCATGATCCTATGAGATTCGATTGGGCAATACAACAAGATACATAGACCTCCATCCAACTGCATCTATGACTAGAAGTCCACCTTTGGGTTATCATCCGAACCCCCTCCAGTATTAAGTTGCAAGCAACAGACAACTGCTTTAAGCAAAGTGTGTAAGGTAAACAATCCACTTGTTCCATGAACAAGAGACCGTTGTTTTCTCCCTAGTGGAAATAGCACACCTATAACCTTAGAGATTTCTGTCACTTCCCTTAGATTAAATAGAGGCCTGGACCCACTATCGAGCATAAATACCCCCTCTTGGAGTCACTAGCAACTACTTGGCCAAGATAGCTACTAACAACAGAGAGCATGCAAGATCACAAACAACACAGACATGATAGAATCAATAAGACAAAACCATTAATCAATCTAACATAGTAATCTTAATATACATCGGATCCCCGTAAACACAACATGCATGATTACAAATAGATGATATCTTGATCATGAACGGAGATCACAAGATCTAGACATGAAAGCACAAAGGAGGAGATACAACCATCTGGCTACTACATGAACCCGTAGTCCAAGGTGGAAGTACTCATGCTTCATACCGGAGGCTGCCATGATGAAGAAGAAGGCCTCCGAGATGATCTCCCCTCTGATAGGGTGTCAGGAAGAGCTTCAGATCCCCGATCTAGGGACGATGGTGGCGGCGGCTATAGACGGTTTCGTGGAATATTGATCGGGTACTTAGGGTTTAGGTATCAGGGGCTTCTTATAGGCAAAGAGACGAGGCAGGAGGGCGGCCAGGGGGGCACACCCTGCCCAGGCGTGGCCTAGGGTGGGCCCGCGCCTGGGGGGGTGCGGCCGCCCTGTGGCTCCCCTCCGTCTCTCCTCTGGACTCCATGTTCTCCTCGGTGAAATATTGACTTTGGCTTTTGTCCTGTCCAATTCCGAGAATATTGATTTCTGCCTTTCTGGAACCAAAAACAGAAGAAAACAAGCAACTGGCACTATGACATCTTGTTAATAGGTTAGTACCAGAAAACATATAAAAACACCTCAAAGTATAGACAAAGCAAAGCAAAATAGATACTAAACAAGCATGGAACGTCAAAAATTATATATACGTTTCCGACGTATCATGTTCTCCTTAAGATAAACAAACATGGCATGCTGGGTAAACAAATTACAGAAGGGCAATTGACAAGACTGAGCAAGGCATAATAATGCAATACTAGACATTCATGATCCTATGAGATTTGATTGGGCAATACAACAAGTACATAGACCGCCATCCAACCGCATCTATGACTAGTAATCCACCTTCAGGTTATCATCCGAAGCCCCTCAAGTATTAAGTTGCAAGCAACAGATAACTGCTTTATGCAAAGTGTGTAAGGTAAACATTCCACTTGTTCCATGAACAAGGGACCGTTGTTTTCTCCCTAGTAGCAACAGCACATCTACAACCTTAGAGATTTTTATCACTTCCCCTGATTAAATAGAGGCATGAACCCACTATCGAGCATAAATACTCCCTCTTGGAGTCACTAGCATCTACTTAACCAAGATAGCTACTAGAAACGGAGAGCATGCAAGATCATAAACAACACAGACATGATAGAATCAATAAGACAAAACCATTAATCAATCTGACATAGTAATCTCAATATCCATCGGATCCCTGCAAACACAACATGCATGATTACAAATAGATGATCTTGATCATGAACGGAGCTCACAAGATCTAAACATGGTAGCACAAAGGAGGAGAGACAACCATCTAGCTACTACATGGACCCGTAGTCCAAGGTGGAACTACTCACGCTTCATACCGGAGGCTGGCATGATGAAGAAGAAGGCCTCCGGGATGATCTCCCCTCCGACAGGGTGCCTGGAAGAGCTTCAGATCCCCTGATCTAGGGACGATGGTGGCGGCGGCTACGGATTGTTTCGCGGAAGATTGATCGGGTACTTAGGGTTTTGGTATGGGGGGTCTTTATAGGCGAAGAGGCGAGGCAGGGGGCACCCAGGGTGTCCGCACCCCCTAGGCGCGGGCCCACCCAGGCCGCGCGGCCTGGGGGTGTGCCCCCCTGGTGGCTCTCCTCCGTCTCGTACTCTGGCTCCGTGTTCCCCACGGTAAAATATTGACTTTGGCTTTTGTCCCGTCCAATTCCGAGAATATTGATTTTCTGCCTTTTTTAGAACCAAAAACAGAAGAAAACATGCAACTGGCACTATGGCATCTTGTTAATAGGTTAGTATCAGAAAACATATAAAAACACCTCAAAGTATAGACAAAGCAAAGCAAAGTAGATACTAAACAAGCATCGAACATAAAAAATTATAGATACGTTTACGACGTATCAGAAACCTTGTGCTTGAAAACTACATGGTAGAGTTGGGGACACAAGACAACTATTTTATTTTGTAGGTTGCTTAAAGAAGAAAACTAAAGAAGTCTCTAAGCCAATTAACAGAGAGTTCGATATAAACTCTCGAGTCACCCTTGTGAAAAAAGACGCTTTCTACAACACTCTGCACTTGAAGTTCCAACGAGTTGGTACACATAAGGTTGTTGCCATCACCACCCAATCCCTAATTCAAAAACAATGAAGTTGTCAAATGGTCCCACTACTTACCACGTAGGCAATGTGTGCGACATGCACCCACAACATAGTGGGCCATAAAGTACCTGTCCGCGTAGAGTGCATTATGTTGAATTCACAAATGCGAATCTTGACGCGCGTTTAAGTTATCTCTACACATGCAGTGTCTGCTTTTATTATTTCCAATTAATATGTGCGGCGGAGACCCGCTTTTATCATTTCCAATTAATAAAAGGAAATCACTCCTAAGAAAGGTATAAATTAATTGGAGTAAATATTTTATATTTATTAGTTGCTTTCTTATAGTAGAGACCCAGCTGGAGATGACAAGGTATATGTGCAGGCCTCCCACATTTGATCCACCTTGGTACTATAAATAGATATGTCTAGGATGGTTGCGAAGAGCACAATCACCATGGTTGTGAACATGCAACGCCTTCGCCACATGATACTCGACAACGGCCAGCACCATCCTTCCCCTGCTCCAGCTTGGCTTAGTGCCAATCAGGCAGATGCCTCCACCACCGCTGCTACGAGTTATGCCACTGTAGTGCCCAGCCAGCAGGGATACCCATCATCGTACATGGTCACACCACCGCCGGTGGGAGGGCAAGACCAGTACACCGAGTTCCTTGCGCTGGCTGCGGTCGACCTGGCGAAGAGGGGCGTCACCCTCCATGGTTCGCTGCCTTCGCACGAAAGGGTCGCTGGCTATAAGAGGAAGCGTGATGAGCAGCCGGCTCCGGTGCTTTGCGCGACCCATGCACAACAGCAACAGACCATTGTCGTCGACCCCCTCCCGCTCGACCATGTAAGTCCCATGAATGCATGATCACCAAATCAATGGGTACTTTCTTTGTCTTCATGGATCTAACTTCTGTTAATTTCTATATCGGTCGAAGCAGGTGTCGAAGGATCTGGTGGAGCAGAGGAAGAAGCACATGAGGTTGATCACCTCCGTCACAGAGGACAAGGCGGAGAAGCGTCTAAAGGCCAAGGACTTGGAGATGGACCTTATCAAGGGCGAGAACAAGGTACTCCAGGAGAAGGTCAGGAACCTTCACAGGGAGGCCCAGGTGTGGCGTGATGTCGCAAGGTCCAACGAGGTTGCCGTCAATGTGCTCCGTGGAAAACTGCAGCATGCGCTTGCGCAGGCGGCCCATGGCCGTGGCATTGATGGTGCCAGTTCGTCCTACTTGGGGAATAAGCATGTCACGTTCTCTAGCAAGGTGTGGAATCCAGAGGCGGCGGCGAGCGTCAGAAGGTGCAAGGGGTGCGGCCAGGGCAAGGCTATGGTGTTACTACTACCGTGCAGTCACCTCTCCGTGTGCAAGCTATGCGCGGACGGGACTAGGGAGTGCCCGGCGTGCGGATGCGCCAAGACCGGCAGCATCTATGTCAACCTCTCCTGATGTGGGGAAGTAATAGTTCTAGAGTCAACAATTTTTCTTCTGATGAAACATTTTAGAGCCGACTATGTTGTTGTATCTTTCAGTGTTTTTCTTTCTACTATATGGGGATGATAGGGTTATGGTCGAATGACATGGCTTATAGAGGATGAAATCCCTGTCTTTTCTTTGTTTTAATTTAGTTTTTTTCTCAAATTGGTGTATGAATTGTCCAACAAGATGAAGAATAGCTTGCGGTATTGCATCAATGCTTGAAATCGAATTACATATATCATATACTTGATTTATCCCTTCCATTTATTGGTTATAGAATAGAGGTGGGCTATGGTAGCATAGCAAGTAGGCATGTGCAAAAAGGGTACATATGGTTTTGAGATCCTCCTAGCATGTTAGTGGAGGCAAAATAGAAGCCAGAATCATATCTGATGGTCCAAAAGATTAATTGAGTTATGCAAAAAAAAAATGCTCCACAAAGGTGTGTAGTATAAATTCATGCTGATTTAAGTGAATAAGAAAGCGCGTGCGGCGCCGCGAGGGAAAGATTTCTAGGC
This sequence comes from Avena atlantica, assembly GCA_910589765.1. Taxonomy (NCBI): domain Eukaryota; kingdom Viridiplantae; phylum Streptophyta; class Magnoliopsida; order Poales; family Poaceae; genus Avena; species Avena atlantica. Next base: position 458,778,531 of record OU342736.1, read on the forward strand.
TTAGGGTTTAGACATCTCTATAGCCCAGAAACAACAGAAGGTAGGAAGTGGATCCAGATCAACTGTCTAAAAGATATTGATTTATTTTTATAAAAAGTCCCTAGGGTAGAAAAGGGTGCTATAATTCATGCAATGAAGCATATAAAAGGACATTATTAATTGCATTAATATGGGTATGGCGGAGAAATAACATGTGTTGAGCGACGGTGCATGGGAAGAAATGCCAGCTGGTGTTAGACTTTATAGATATAGCATTGAAACAAAAAGGGGAAATAAAAAAGATTCAAATGTATTTGTCACAAATGATTAATTGATTTATGATTTTTTTGGCATGTGTCGCTCCCCCGCGAGCGATCCGGGCGCTTTCCTAGCCGCCAGGATCCACTCCACCTCGTTGTTCCTTCCTCGCCACTACTAGAGAAAATCGCCACCAGGAAAATCCCGTGCGGCGTTGGCGGTTGCGGTCCATCCTTTCCCATCCAAGAGGAGAACTGAGTGACATAGTGGCGTTTACCGATGGTGAGGGACATCCAAGTGCGCGAGCAAGCATTGAGCTGGGGTAGTGTGCAAGAACGCAGATGGACGGGGTGGCGCGTGAGCACACTGATGGCGCGAGCAGAGCATGGTGGCGATGGGCTCGTAGCGGGCGGGCCTAATATGGGCTTCTTCGAGCTCTGGTGGGCTAGCCCCATGGTGGAAGTTGGTAGGCAGGGGAGCCGAGCGGGCCCCAATGGTGGTTGGTGTTGCTTGTCCCCGGAATCTGGCGATGGTAGGGGTCGGTCCTAGGGCGGCATGCGACAGTTCAGGTGGTATGGTCGGGAGGCCTAGATCTGGTGCATGTCAGGCTTCTCCGTCTAGGCAGTGTTTGGTGATTAGTAACAATGCTCCCCTTCCCAGTCTTTTTGCGCTCATACTATCGAGCCTCCTTCTAAAGATACGATGAAGATGCTACTCATGGAGAAAGCCTTGCGTCAACTTTGGTCGGTGCCGATGATAGTGGTGCCTCATGAGTCGTGTTCCTTCCTAAAGCTGTCATCGAGGAGCTATATCTCCTACCACTACAAGTGTTTTGCGATCTCCGGGTGAAACGCCGAGCTTCTTCGAAGTGAGTGATACGTCGTAAACGTATCTATAATTTGTGATGCTCCATGCTTGTTTTGTATTAACTTTGCTATGTTTTATCTACACTTTGAGGTATTTTTATAAACTTTCTAGAACTAACCTATTGACAAGATGCCATAATGCCAGTTGCCCATTTTCTGCTGTTTTTGGTTTCAAAAAGCTAAAAAATGAATATTCTCGGAATTGGACGGGACAAAAGCCAAAGTTCATATTTTTTCCTGAATGATACAGAAAATCGAAGACGAGACGGAGGAGGACACCAGGGTGGCACACCCTAGGTGGGCGCAGGGCCCACCCTGGTCGCGCCCATAGGGGGTGTGGGCCCCCTAGCCCTCCATCGACCTTGCCTCCTTCGCCTATAAGAAGCCCCTGACTCAGAAACCCTAAGGAGTCGACCAGAAAGCCACAAAAAGTTCCGCAGCACCGCCGCCACCAAAGGGGATATTCGGGGGACAGAAAGTCTCTATTCTGGCACCCTGCTGGGACGGGGAAGTGCCCTCGGAGCCATCTCCATCGATCTCCACCACCATCTTCATCACCGTTGCTAATTCCCATGATGAGGAGGGAGTAGTTCTTCCTCGAGGCTAAGGGCTCTATCGGTAGCTATGTGTTCATCTCTCTCTATGCGTGATCATATTGTGCTCATGAGCTTTGTAATCAAGTAGATCTACTCTGTTACTCAGTGCTTCAATAGATCTCTGCTCTCCCATGTGTGTGAAAGTGACAGCGTGCACGCCATGGTGACACTTAGGCTAGAGTCTACATAAATACTCATCGTGCTTTAATAGATCTATGCTTTTCCCCATGTGTGTGAAAGTGACAGTGTGCACACCGTGTGTGGCACTTAACATAGGAAAATTTCCATCACGAGATTACCCATGATGAAAGGAGTAGCAGTAAACAATAATAGATCCAAGTGAACTTACAAATAAATCTATGCTCCCCGGCAACGGCGCCAGAAAATAGTCTTGATGACCCACAAGTATAGGGGATCGCAACAGTCTTCGCGGGTAGTATTACCCAATTTATTGACTCGACACAAGGGGAACCAAAGAATACTTGCAAGCCTTAACAACTAAGTTGTCAATTCAGCTGCACCTGGAAATAGTTCTTGCTCACAAAAGTTTATCAGTAGCAACAGCAGCAGCGAAGCAGGAGCAACAGTAACAGTAGCAGCAAACAGTAGGATATGAGCGCGGTAGGCATATGGATGGATGGACGGGCGTTGCATGGACGAGTCTAAACATGTAACTTCAAGATCTAGGGAATTGTAGATAAATAAGAACAAGCATCCAAGTACTAAACAACCATAGTCATGTGCTCCATATATAGTCATGCGTGGTCGCAATGAGAACTTGCACAACATCTTTTGTCCTGCTAGCCCGTGGCAGCGGGGCCTCTAGGGAACTACTGGCAATTAAGGTGTTCCTTTTAATAGAGCACCGGAGCAAAGCATTAACACTCCGTGAACACATGTGATCCTCACACCACAGCCATCCCCTCTGGTTGTCTCAATTTATGTCACTTCGGGGCCTTTGGATCCAGACAATGATATGTGTACACAACTTGCAGATCAGATCACAAACAATACTATCATAATGATTCAATAATAAGTTCAGATCTGAGATCATGGCACTCGGGCCCTAGTGACAAGCATTAAGCACAACAAGTTGCAACAAAGTCAAATAACACTAATAGAGATACTAGGCACTATGCCCTAACAATCTTATTCGATTACAAGATAGAACTCATCCAATCCCTACCATCCACATAGCCTACATCGGGGGATTACTCACTCATGGATGAGGGAAACATTGATGGTTTATGGAGAGGCGTTGGTGATGACGATGGCGATGATCCTCCCCAAATTCCTCATCCCAGCAGGGTGCCAGAATGGAGTTTCTGGATCCAAATTGCGACTTCTGATGGTGGCCGCGCAGCGGAACTCTTTATGAAAGAACGTCAAACCCCTCCCCGGTTTTTAGGTCAAGGGGTAACTTATAGGCGCAGAGGAGCCCGAGGGGGTGCCTAGGATGGCCGCACCCCCCTAGGCGCGGGCTGGCCCACCCAAGCCTGGTAGGGGTGTGGCCTCCCCATGCCTCCACTCTGTTTCATCTTCTGGCTTCGTGGATCTTCTAGCGAAATATAATTTTTGGCATATTTTCCGGGATTTTTCCTGATAGTTGATTTTCTGCACAAAAACTAGACACCAAGGTAATTCTGCTGAAAACAACGCCAGTCCATGTTAGTTGTATCCAAATCACACAAGTTTCAAGAAGAAACAATAGCAAAAGTGTTCGGGAAAGTAGATACGTTTTGGACGTATCACTTACCTACTCGAGGATGAGCAGGAGTTAAGCTTGGGGATGCTTGATACGTCGTAAACGTATCTATAAATTTTGATGTTCCATGCTTGTTTAGTATCAACTTTGTTATGTTTTACCTACACTTTGAGGTATTTTTATACACTTTCCGGAACTAACCTATTGACAAGATGCCACAGTGCTAGTTGCCTGTTTTCTGTTGTTTTTGGTTTCAGAAAGCTAAAAATGAATATTCTCGGAATTGGACGGGACAAAAGCCAAAGTTCATATTTTTCCTTGAACGATACAGAAAATCAAAGACGAGACAGAGGAGGACACCAGGGTGGCACACCATAGGTGGGCGCGGGGCCCACCCTGGTCGCGCCCATAGAGGGTGTGGGCCCCCTAGCCCTCCATCGACCTTGCCTCATTCGCCTATAATAAGCCCCCGAATCAGAAACCCTAGAGAGTCGACCAGAAAGCCACGAAAAGTTCCGCTGCGCCGTCGCCCCCGAAGGGAGATTCGGGGGGACAGAAAATCTCTATTCCGGCACCCTGCCGAGACGGGGAAGTGCCCCCGGAGCCATCTCCATAGATCTCCACCACCATCTCCATCACTGTTGCTGATTCCCATGATGAGGAGGGAGTAGTTCTTCCTCGAGGCTAAGGGCTCTACCGGTAGCTATGTGTTCATCTCTCTCTCTATGCATGATCATGTTGTGGTCATGAGCTTTGTAATCTAGTAGATCTAATTTGCTACTCAAGTGCTTCAATAGATATCTTCTCTCCCCATGTGTGTGAAAGTGACAGCGTGCACGCCATGGTGGTACTTAGGCTAGAGTCTATATAAATACTCATTGTGCTTTAATAGATCTATGATTTTTCCCACGTGTGTGAAAGTGACAGCGTGCACACCGTGTGAGACACTTAAGCTAGGATACATATATATTTATTATGAGTATATTTGGAGTTGGATGTCTCTATAAAATTGTGATATTTGTTGAACCATCTAGCCCTCAAGGTGACAGTGTGGGGTTATCTAGATGGGGAAGGCGAACTTTGAGGTGTGCTGTTATAGCCCTACCATGGATTAGTGTCCAACCAGAGAGTAGTAAGAGTAGTATCATAAAGAGAAGATATTTATATGAGAGAGTGTTCACTAGTGAAAGTATGATCCCTAGGCCTTGTTCTAAACATTGAAACACCGTTTGCATCTAGATCTGTTACATGTTTGCTTGCTTCCACCTTTATTTCAGTTTGCCTTTAGTTTCTCCCACGTCAACAATAAGTTAGAAGCTCTTTTCTGGCACCGTTACGACTTGTATTTCACTATCTCTTCGCCGAAATAGTGCACCTATACACCCGACAAGTATATTGGGTGTGTTGGGGACACAAGAGACTTCTTGTATCTTGATTGCAGGGTTGCTTGAGAGAGAATACCTTTGACCACTTCCTCCCTGAGTTTGATAAACCTTAGGTAATCCACTTAAGGGAAACTTGTTGCTGTTCTACAAACCTCTGCACTTGGAGGCCCAACAACTTTCTACAAGAATAGAAGTGCGTAGACATCAACCCGATGAATATAGCAATTCTCAAGTTGTTATTCAAAAGTAAGTTTATGAGTTTGCTAATTCATACTATCGGCCGCACAACATTATTTTTAAATTTTGTATACTAGATATCCATAGTTTTTTCAAATTACCTTTAACATCCTAAAGAATTGGCACACAGAAGGATAGAGTTAGGAACTGTGCATTTGCATCTCATAAATCTGAAAAGTGGAAAAAATATTGAACTTTAAAATTCAAAAGGCAAAGTAATTGGGATTTCATTCTATTTGGTGAATTAGAGTTGATCATCAAAAGTTTGCTATAAATTTCAACATGATCTTTGTACATTTTCAAAACTTGGAGTTAAATGGTAATTTGAAAAAAACATAACACAAGTAATAACACATCACACACAAGTAATAACTCAGTTGTACAATAAATAATTATTTTAATTTGAAAATATAGTTTGAATCTTAAATTCAAACTTGAGCTGAAATAGAAATATCCACAATAATTATAAATAAATTCAAGAAAAAAACAACAAAAGTATACAAAGGGATCACAATAATATTCTTATTCATAAAAGTATTTTCCATGATTTATTACAAAAGTGAACTTAAAAGATAACACAAGAAAAAAAATGTATGCAACACTATAAAGTCTAGAAACTATGATTTTATTTAACTTATCTTCTACTTCTTAATACTTGCAAAATAAACAAAAACAAAGAAGAGGTTATGGTGAGGATGGGATTTGGTTAACCATTTATCTTCTGAACTCTAACCTATTGAACCATTTCGTGTAAATGGACAAAATGATTAACCATTAGGTTAATAGGGTTAGAAAAGGTTAACCATTGATTTTTTTAGTTTCGAACCACTTTTATATTATGCAGCAATTACAAATACTCCTTCTGTCTCAAATTACTTAGCCTTCTAGATTTAGTCAAAGTCAAACATTTTAAAACTTCACCAATCATATTCAATAAAATACTAGCATTTATAATATCAATTTTATATAATATAAAAGTATGTTTTATGGTGAATCTAATTATATTTATTACATATTTTAGATTTTGATATTTTTTCTTATATACGTAGTCAAAGTTTATAAATTTTAACTTTAATTAAACCCAAAAAGCGGAGTAATTTGAGACAAAGGAAGTACCGTTAAAGCTCCCATTGATCTGGGTAGGATCGATCTGCTATGTAGCCAGGGCCCTGTATGTAACTAGCCCCATGTACCAGCATCTAGGTCGATCTGCTAGCTCGACCAAAAGACGGTCGAACAGCCTCATGCACGGCGAGCTCGGTTTTCTAGTAAGTTGGACGACGGCCGGGTTGTTGTCTACATGTCCAGGGGAATAATCTGGTGACTCAGACATACATCACGGCGACAGGTTGAGCTTGACGTGTCGGTCAACAACTGGTGTGTCACACATGCACGCGCATCGAGCAGCATGCTCGTGCGCGTCGAGTGGCTGAGCAAGGCCAGCTAGCTAGTTGCATGGTCACGCAGTCGACGGCGTGGTGGTAGTAGTCTAGCTGAAGCTTGGGCGCTGGATGCGGGAGAGGGAGCGGGCGTGGTCATTACGGGTCCGTATAATATCGAACAGGTGGGGGGAATGGGTGAGGAACAACGAAGTGAGAGAGTGGGAGGCTCTCGGGAAGACGGGTGGTGAGGTTTTTTTTTCTGCCTGGGTGATGGGAAACCATTGGCCAATTGGAATCGAACCTAAAGAACCACATATGGTTGAGGTGTTAACCATTTGGCCCATTGGGCTCTTTTTTAGGTTAGGTTTAAATGGATAAAGGTAACCAAGTCTCAATTTTAACACGACCGTTCTGGTTATATTAAAATGTTTGCCCTTTACCACAAAGGCCGGCGGAATTGATATTCGGATTCAATCATTGCATTCTAGGAAGTACTCCTAGAATGCATGACTAGATTAAGTAAACATCATTCAAAAGAAAACAACCGGATATTAGACAAGCATCAAGTTAACTTAGGCGACAGAAGAAAACTGATCCAATAATAATAAAATAAATAGCAGCGCACGATAGTTTCGTTTGCACGAGAAAGAAGGACCGAACGATTGATCCCACTCGTGCAAGCTTTGCATGCACTGCTACTAGTAGCTTATAGCGATTACGTGCACGCCAGAATGCGCAGCCAAATTGGGACAAAACAAAACCGAAACATGCAGACAAGGGAATCGCTCCAACCTCTGCAAGGCTCCCACACGTCTCGCGTGAAGCTTTTCCCGAGGCTATGGTTTCTATTGAGGCTTTATAGCTTAATCGAAACGTAACCAATGGGAGAAGAGTACGAAGAGCGACGACACAATTACACAAACCATGTGCTGGCTGGCAATATCTCCCATCGCCCCCGCTTTGTCCAGATTGTGGGGGCCAAGCTAGGAGGGTCTTCAGCTTGGAGAGAAAGATGGTCGTGTGGGCCTGAAGAGCAGGCTCACTCAAGAGAGCGGAAAGCCGGACGAGGAAAAGATCCCCACGTTCTTCCTTAGGGCATCTTCGCTCGGCTACCTAGGACGCCGATTCAGACGTTAAATTTAGATCCGGATGCAAAAATCGGTCCAGTCGCGTATCCATAAACCTGTTTTCAGTCAGATTTGAACCAACTTTGGTTCGGACTCCCCAGGCCATACCCAGGATCCCCGGTACGTCCTGGAAACGCCGGACGCAGCGAATTGGCCGAGTGGACCAGCCTGTCAGCGACAGAAGCCGAGTCGTCGTCATCCTTTCCGTCGTTTTCCTTTTCCCGCCCTCGCCGCTACACCCCTCCCGCCCTCGCCGCCGAACTCGGCCTATAAAAGGAATACATCTCGCCGTCTCCCTTTACAATCTTTTACACCACTCCCAACTCCGGCGAACTTCGGACGCTCGCACCTTTCTTCCTCCTCAACTCCGCCGAAAAGCCATGGCCGGGGATTTCCCGGCCGACGCACGATGCAGCAGTGGGAAGCCCGACTGCTCCACGAGACGGGCTATACGACGCCACCGGACACTCGTCTCCCCTTCGCCTGGCAACTCAGCGCCGGCGGGATCCCTATTCCGCCGGTGCCGGCCGACGAGGACCTCGCCGGAGAGATCCAGTTGGCTATCGCTGCCATGCAAGACCTGGATCTCGCCGAGGATCCTGGCAACCTGGTCTTCTGGAGGCAGTTCTTCGTTGACAGGCGCCTCGAGGAACTCGTCCGACACGAGGGACCGCCGGGCTCGCCGTCGCCGCGTCACAATGTGGCTTTTCGCCGCCGCTGGTGAAGCGTTCCAGGGCGAACTCTCGCCGCCGTCATGGAGCACATCCAGACCGGCAACAACCCCCGCCTCGGCCTGTACATGCGGCGTCCGGCATCGACCACGGCGGCGGCGGTCTTTTCCTAGTTATTAATAAATTCGATGTAATATGTGCGTCCTTGCCCTAGTTAATGAAATCCGCCTATATTCGCTCAAATTTCGTCGAGTTTAACTGAATTTCGCCGAACCTGGTAATTCAGCCTGGAAACACGACTGGAAAGTTCGGCGTTCTCAGACCGAAAACGCGTTTCTTCTGCCAAAAAATGTTCGGATTTTTGCATGGATTCGCCCAACTAGTGGGGACGCTCTTATCCTGTCCGAGCGGATTAGGCTGAGCTGCGCAGCGGTTTTGCTCGACAATCCGCCACTCTCGGACGCTAATCGCGATGGCTTTCTCAGCGAGATCGTCGAGTCCTCCAGCTAATCCTAGACAGTGTGTCGCCCCGCGCCGAGTATTTAGGGTGGCGGTAGCGTTTGGGTGGAGAGAAGAAACAGACGCCGTCGTCGCGCAGTGTCACTCACCAGTCACTCCAGACCCCACTTCGGCCGGCGCTTCCCCCTTTCCCCGCTTCCCCGAGACCCCAAGGTAAAGAAAGAAGGCCGCGGCCAAGAAAAAAACCCTCTTTCCCCCCTTCTCCTTCTTCCCTGATTGATGCGCTCTGTCGTGTAAGATCCAAAGAATTTTGGTGTGGTTTCTCTGCGAGAGAATCCTGCTCTGTTTGTTTGTCTGTTGGTTGTGTCAAGGTACGATCTTGGGGAGCATCGATCGATCTCCCCCGTTGTTCCATTTTTTTCTCTTCGTGTTCTTATTCTCTCCCTCCCTCTCTGCTTTTGCAATTCTTCGTTTTATGAAGTCTGTAGTGCCAAGTCTTCGCGCGTCGTTCAGGTTCCCAACAAACCCCCACACCACGTCTCGAGCGCAATTTCCCCCCTGATTTCTTCTTATTATTCAGTCGCCTTCACTGTCTCTTTCTCAGAAAAAACGGAGGGAGTATAATAGAATAGAAGATGAACCAAGCGTGGGCGAGGGGTTTTCGCCCTGTCTTTCTCCACGCGCTGTTTAACTTATTATATTTTGATGTCTGGTGCGACGACTCTAAAGTCTAGTCGATCTCTATCCACTGCAATTCCCCGACAATTATAAAACTGAAAAGTATTTCTTCGATCGAGTGATTCTGTAGGCAAATTTTGTGTTCTGTGCAAAAAGTCAAGAACCAATAATGAATGGATCTACTACAGTAGTAGTCTTTATTTTTCTTCCGTTGATTTTTCCGCGGAAGGTAGCTCTGGGCCAGATATCTTTTCCCCAGCTGGTGTATGTAGTACTAGCAAAATATCTTAAACTTCAGTTGGATGGGGTGCGTTTTCATGGGGATGCTTGCCAGCCAAAACTGCGGGCTTTTCTTATGTGTGGTAGGAGCGGGGCCGTAGAATCGAATCGTCTCCCAATTGCACATCAATCCGTTGGAAATTTGGAATTGACAGTGATTGAAAGAAGAACAGAACAGCTGCATTCTTTTGTACTACTGTAGTATATATTGCCATTGTCTCATCTAACTGATCTGTACGCACCTGTTTGCTTTAGAAATAGCCTGTCCCAACTGGGCATTTTTGAAAGGGGTCCCATATGTTTGTGAGTTAGCTCAAACGCGCAAGTGGGTGATTAGTCCATGTTTAGGATATTGATGCTTAGGATGATGTACACACGCACACCCTGATTGGTTCCCAACTTCTAGTCTGTGTGCGTTAGACGTGGATGCAGATAACAACGCGCAGTTGAGCGGGCCGTAGACTTGTAGTGCGTCTTGTGCTTATAAATAAGGCACGCTTCTTTAGATACCGTCGTGCCTTCCTAAAGATCCACCCTGTTCGTCATTTGGTCTTATCCTTCTTCAGTACCACCTGAGCATTATCTCTCGTTCAGCCAGTACAAGTTTCAATTCAGGCATGTTCTCTTGCATTCTATTCTTTTGATTGCTCTGTGTTGAACATGTTCTCAAGAACTGCTTCAAGGTTTGATATTGATTGTTGTGTGGTTAATATGTTTGTATCATTAGTTCTTTTGGCTGTCTTGTTTTTTTTCGAGTTCTCGAGAAAGCTCTTCTAGTTATAGCTTCATCTTTGGAGCCTTGTCATGTTTACAAGAGAATTAAATCCTTTTGCTCTTGAATACCTTTTGTTTCTGAAATTCTTTTGCGGCTCCGTTTGATGATTAAGCAATAAGTTTTAGACATCCCACGAACAGAGGGAGTATAAAAAAGAAGATGAACCAAGCAACATAGAGGGGTTTTCACCCCAACTTTCTCCATGTGCTGTTTACTATATTTTGATGTCCTATCCTTATACAGTACCAACTGAGCATTATCTCTTGTTCAGCCAGTTCAAGTTTCAATTCAGGCATGTTCTGTTGCATTCTTCTATTGATTGCTCTGTCTTGAACATGTTCTCAAGATTGCTTCAAGATTTGATATTGATTGTTGGTATTGTTAGTTATTTTAGCTGTTTTGTTTTTGGGGGTTCTAGAGAAAACTCTTATAGTTATACATTCATCTCTGAAACCTTGTTATGATCACAAACGAATTAAATCATTTTTCTGTGGAATACCTTTTGTTTCTGAAATTATTTTGTGGCTTCATTTAATGATTAAGCACTAAGTTTAGCGATCAGTTATGTTTACTTAGAAATGAAAATTCAGCAACGGTAGCTTGTAATTTGGAGTAAATAGTTTGGTTTGGGTATATTCCTAGGTGTTAAGATGGGCATAATTGTCTGTTTATCTAGGTCGATATGAACTTATAAGGTTTCCCGCTTTGTGCTCATCTTGACTCATGAGTCTAGGGATGCTTGCTGAATGAAGGATGTATCTAAGGAGAAAATTTAAGCAAAAGCTTTTTTCGTCATGTAGTTGCTATTGGTGATTTATTTTTGTAAACGGAGTTAGTAATGATTATGCATATAACCATTGTCACCATATTTCTGATTACTTACTCGGCCTTATGATGTATAAAATATTCAGGTATTACCAGAAGCGACCTGAAGCCTGCCGCCATGGGCAATTTGTTGTGCTGTGTTCAAGTTGATCAGTCAACCGTGGCCATCAGAGAGCAGTTTGGGAAGTTTGATAGTGTCCTTGAGCCAGGATGCCACTGCCTGCCTTGGATGGTTGGGAAACGTATAGCTGGCCATCTCACACTCAGGCTGCAGCAGCTGGATGTGCGCTGTGAGACCAAGACAAAGGTTCATCCTAAACACTTAGTTAAAAGGATGCTTATCTGTGTTTTATTTTATAAAGAACATGATGCTATCATTTTTTGTCTCAGCAATATTTTGTATAGTACTTTGTGGATTGTAGATTACATGTCTGTTTCAAGACCCATTTTTTACTGTTACTTTCTTCAGTAAAATATAAATGACAGTGAAAGTTAATGTTCATGGTAAGTTACTTTTTTCAACTTCCTCATTGGGGCAGTTTGTCTTGCCATCTGGTATAGTCCTAGAATGAATACCACATGAGAAGAAACTTTTCCATATTAACCATACATACTAATCCTTTTCATCTCTAGTTAAAAGTATCTGAAAGGTAACAGTGCCATTGATATCATGTTACATGTATTCTTGCTCTGATATTTTGTGATGTTGCTGACATCTGAATTTCTGCAGGACAATGTGTTTGTCACTGTTGTTGCATCAATTCAGTACCGACCTCTGGCTGGCAAAGAAAGTGATGCATTCTACAAACTGACCAACACAAGGTCCCAGATCCAAGCTTATGTTTTTGATGGTAAGAAATTTCTTGGACAAGTGGAGATTTCTGTATGCTGTTTCAGTTGCTACTTTTCAGTAGTTTATATAAATATATTCTTATCGTCACTGACAAAACTCGCGGTATCTCATTGATCATGCTAATATGCAGTTTCAGTTGCTAGTTTCCATCTTTAAAGGAAAAAAAGTTATTAGTTTCCAAGAGTGTCTGTTAATATATCCATATCACCACCTATACAAGTATATACAGCCCACTGTATCTCATCATTCATGTTAATCATGCATCCACTAATCTGCGGGTTTGCTTGATTTCTGCAGTGATCAGGGCAAGTGTTCCAAAGCTCCTCCTGGACAATGCTTTTGAGCAGAAGAACGACATTGCGAAGTCTGTGGAGGATGAGCTCGAGAAGGCCATGTCAGCATATGGCTTCGAGATCGTGCAGACACTCATCGTCGACATTGAGCCGGACGAGCATGTCAAGCGAGCGATGAACGAGATCAACGCAGGTTATTCGCTAAGCTCTGACATGATCAAAACCCAACACAAAGTAGTAGTACACTAGTACTTCAAACCTCCAGCATACACATATACTGATACTCGTATCCTTTGCAGCTGCAAGGATGAGGGTGGCTGCGAACGAGAAGGCGGAGGCGGAGAAGATCGTGCAGATCAAGCGCGCGGAGGGGGAGGCGGAGGCCAAGTACCTGTCGGGCCTGGGCATCGCCCGGCAGCGTCAGGCCATCGTGGACGGGCTGAGGGACAGCGTGATCGGGTTCGCGGAGAACGTGCCCGGCACGAGCGCCAAGGACGTGATGGACATGGTGCTCATCACCCAGTACTTCGACACGATGAAGGAGATCGGCGCGTCCTCCAAGTCCTCGGCGGTGTTCATCCCGCACGGCCCCGGCGCGGTGAGCGACGTCGCCGCGCAGATCCGCGACGGGCTCCTCCAGGGCCACTCCGCCGCTGCCGGCCGGCACTAGTTGGGCTTCTTCGCCGGCGTGCGTGAACATACATATGACAGACGGCTGATAAGATGGTGGTGTGTGGTTTGCTAGCTATATATGCCTACCTTTTACCTTATTGCAAGTAGTGGACTTCTCTGGGACCGTGTTGTGTGGGTTGTGGCGGCATGTCGTGCCTTATTAGATGATGTGTGGAGGCAAGACCGGTAGTATTAACCTCCTGGGGATTCAGCGTGATATATGCATAGTATTGTGGAAAATGTTGGTGATGAACTTTGTCTGATACGTTTTTCAGAACTGAAACCCAAATCACATATGCCTAAATTACCTCGGATAGGAATCAGTTCCACTCTCGAATTGCTTGGGGTGGAGGAGAGGAACCACACTGAGGCAGCATCTTGATGCTATCTGGCTCTGGCATCGGACCTCGGTGACTGCTGACTGGGTCATGGAGAAGCGCGAGCCGCGGCGCAGCGTCACAGTGACGGCGGCGTGCGCGCTTCGGCGACACCTTTGGAACGGGGATGTGCACCGGACGCGCGTCACAGCCACGAGCCGCGGATCGCAACCCGACTGACCTGGCGATTTGTTGGTCGTTAAACCCAAAAGGTCTCTGCCTCAAGTTCTCTTTGGTTGGTTCAGAGAGACGTAGCGTGTACCGGCAGTGCAGTGCAGAACAATGAAGCGATCGCAAAGCGCAGAACTCCTGCCATTCTTTTCACGGGACGCGGCGCGAAGTTGCCGGCCGTCACGGCACACCATTACGAATTTTTTTGATGCACCGATTCCCGACGTCGGGTATCATATGCTCATTTTGATGTCTGTCGCTCAGTAAGAAAAACCATTGAAGCTACCAAAGGAAACATACGTGCAGATAGGGATGTCAAACGACGAGCCGCCGGCGCCACATAACATAAGTTTGTTGTAGACTTATATTTTTTCGGTTAGTTATAACAATCACAAACCTATAACTAACAGTAAAATATGTGGCGTTAAACGAGACGCCGTTTACATCCCTACATGCAGAGTACTTATGCGAGCACAAATATGTTACTTTGGCAAAATAATACAATCGTTTGTCTGATGTGAGGATGAAGCTCTGCACAAACAACTATTCCTACCTATTATTTTAGAAACTTATAATTCTTCTCTCAACTTGATTATGTTTAGATAATAATACTAGTAGATAAAAGAATGCTCGTAAGGACTTCTAGTAGATAAGAGACACAAGGCTGAGGAGAGATGGTCCAAAATAAAAAAGGAATTCATGTATGATCATTTTTTTTCGATCAAAAGGGATTTTATTCCCCCGTTCCTTTTCAAAGAAAAGAAACGCCAAAACCAGCATCCAACAGTTTAAAACGATTACAACCAAAACAACAACTAAACCGGGTAGAGGAAAGCTAACCTCTACAACTACCACAGAGAAAACTTTTTAAACTAAAACATCTTCAGGATATGACGCTAGCGAGAGAAACATATCTCCCAGAACAACTACAGAAAGCATCGAAAACCAGGCCGAGGCCACATGACATGGTAACCTGAGACTACCAGCAGGAAGAAAAACTCAAAACACCACGTGAATGGAGTCCCCTTCCTCCGGGCGCTGCTGCAGGTAACCCAGCGATGTCCTCCCCCCATGCATCTTCGCCAGCGCTGAGGAGTTCCAGGTCGAGACCCATACAAAGCCTGGGCATGTCAGCACGGGGCAAGCCTCAATGGTCTTCTTAGCTTTCGCAGTAGTCGTTCTGTGAACTGGGTCGTTTCTCCGTTTTCTAGATCCTTGAACGGCACTTTCCAGTTCCTCAGATAGGAAAGCACCAGACTCCAAACCTGTTTCATATTAATCCAGATAGCTCTGTTAAAAACTAAACTATTCCTAAAGTTCCACAGTCCCCACAGGGCAGCCGCAGAAACTACATTAAAATGTAAATATTTCTTATTACACAACCATCTACCAGCTACTGATTCATAATTTGTAACTGGAATATGAAAGATCTTAAAGACATCAGCCCACAAACTTCTAGCTACAATGCAGTCAAAGAGCAGATGATGAACAGATTCAAATTCCTTACAAAATTCACACTCAAGTGGTTTGATGATACCACAAGCCCTCAAATTATTCCTAGTCATTATCTTATTTTGGGAAAGGAGTCACAGAAAAACTTGGACCCTCGGAGGAATCTTAAGTTTCCACACAGCAGGCAAAAAGATCTGCTTAACTCCTCTAAAATTTACTATAGCATACATGGAGCTTGAAGAGTAAACACCCTTAGACTCAAACTGCCAGACCAACTGATCCACCTGGTTATTAAAAATATACTACTGGCAATGGTCACCAACTCTTGCCATTGAACCATCATGTCATCATTAAAAGTCCTCCTAAAGTCATTCCTAATCTGTGTACCATCCCAGACCTCAGCAACAGTTAAAGTTTGCTGATTCGAGATGATGTACAAATCCCAAAATTGTATAGCTAAGGGGGAATTCCCAAACCAAACATCTTCCCAAAATTTTATTAACTTACCATCCCCAACAACCCATCTATATCCTACCTTAACAGCTTTAGCAGCCCACATCACCCCTTTCCAAAAGGTAGATGGGTGAACATCTTGGCAAGATAAGATATTAGGACTCTTAGTTTCATACTTAGAATCAATAACTTTCCTCCACAAAGATCCCTCTCCTTGTATATACCTCTTGATCCAAGATCCGAGGAGACAAAGATTAAGATCCTGTAAATTTGGTATGCCCATACCACCATATTCTTTTTTCATGCAAATAGAAGGCCAATTAGCAAGATGAATCTTATGATTACCTTCCTCATCATTCCACATGAAATTAGATAAACTAGAATTTAAAAGGTTTAAAACCCACTTAGGAAATTTGAAAAAAGAAAGAAGGTACACAGGAATACTAGCCAGCACAGCTTGGATCAGGGTTTTTTTAGCAGCAGAGGATAAAAACCATGCTCGTGCTCGTGCTCGTGCATGATCATGTATGATCATGCTCGTGCATAATCTGGAAATTGCCATTCAAGTGTTTAGAAGATATCTAGAAAAGTCTTGGATGCCCATCTTGGAAAACTATCCATTAGAGCCTTCACTGTGTGCTCCAATAGCGATTCCACAGGGACGGTAAATCGATTCAATACATAGTAGAGCACGAACCCACCGCAAAAAAAGCGAATCAATATCTTGGTTCGCTTCTTTGCATGCACATATGGGTGTTGTGACAGAGAGGCTAGGAAGGGAGAGAGAATGGCTAGTTGTTTACTGAAAAGCGGGGCTCACATCGGATTTAAGATATTTTGCTACGGAATTCTTGCTCTAACACATTTTTCACTGAGTCGGCTCGATATAGTGCGTGTTTTTACCTTTCTTTGGTTGAACGGCGTTTGCTTTGGTGGTGTTGTTTTTTTCAATTACAAAGCATGGATAAATTGTCTTACTTTTGGTGGACCTGGTAACATAATAAGACGACGTGATGATTTGACAAAGTGGACCGATAATTTAGTCTCCATTTTGTTTTCATGACAATTGGTTTCTATGGAATATATTCTCGTGCGCAACATTGTGCTTAAAGTGGGTTTTGCCTTTTAAAAATCGGAGGAGTCACGGCTCTCATGCAGATGATTAGCACGCCACATTACTCCAAAAAAAATCGCCATCGATCCAAAAGATCTTGGAAAACAAGAGCGGGCGGTAGCGTCCAAAAAATTCCAGACAGGCACCAGCGAGCAGGAGACAAACGGAGGATCAGAGAGATGGCCCCACAGGAACGTGACTGCTGCGTGGGCTCGCCCAAGCAACCGAAAAAATCAGGGCCGTCCATCACGCCACACAAGCCCGTCCCTCTCCAATCGCGATGGCCGACTCGCGCACTCTACATGGTAGGTAGGTCGGTGGGGCCGTTACCGGCCGACGTGGCCTGATCCCTCCCCCGCCACGAGGCTGGATGCGGGTGGGGCTCTATAAATCGCGTCGCTGTTCGAGACCCCGCATTCCTCCGCCACACTTCCCTCGCCTCCGATCGAATCGAATCGAATCGCCCTTGAGGATCCCACCAGAACAGGCTCGGCGGGACAGCGAGCGTCCTTCCTTCCTCGCGCGAACGCACGCCGGCGGGCGGAGAGATCGAGGAGAGGCGCGCGCGCGCGCGCGAGGTGGTAATTGGTATGGGATCGGAAGGCCGGGGCTGCAACGGCGTCGCCGGCGGTGGCGGCGAGGACAAGATGAGCGCGGTGGCGGCGCCGGCGCCGGCGGAGGTGCCCACCTCGTCCGCCACGGTCGACATCTCGCTGCCGCTCCCGGAGATGACTCCCCGCATCATGCAAGTCTCCTGACCCCTCATCCTTATTTTATTCTGCTTCTACACGCGGGCGGGGCGGGTGTGTGTTGTTGGTCAAATGCGTTGGTGAACCAACCTCGCGGTGTTCGGCCAACGGCACGCGGTCTGTATGACACGGATCGTGGTCTGTCAGAGTCGGCCTGCTGCGCGCTCTTATGGAGTGATGGTGTTTGGTGGAATGCCTCACAGGGAGCGACAGGCGGGGCTGGCCTGATTAATCCCCCGTTTCCCAATCTGTTTTCTAATACGGTGGATTCTTTCTCCAGAGATCTCTGCAAGGAGCTGGTGAAAGGGTGGTCGTCTCTGGACAGCTCCTGCTTCTCCGTCGCGACCGTGTCTGGTGGCATCACCAACCTATGTGAGTCCCGCTCCTTGCCAGTGACATGGCTTGTGGCACTGTCCTGTCTCCTGATTCGAAACAGATGCTGCGTTATTATGCATTCTTAGCAATTCGTTGCTTTAATTGTCCGCGCAGACCATCACATAACTTAGTTACTGCACCAGCTTATAAGATTGCTTAACACCCGTAATAAACTGCATTTTTAGAGCCAGTGATTTGCACTCATTGTTTGCTTCATAGTCATTCCTGTTGTCACTGCATCCAGAGTTCTGGCCCCATTACATTAGAGGCGCTTGGAAGTACTAATAACCATTTCCCCGTACATAATGCACCTAATTTGCCTGTAAGCTGTAGCCCTGAATGTTATCTGTAAAAAATAGTCACCTAAATCTAAATGGTTATCGGTTGTTGTTCATAATGTCTGTTACTTACAGTGCTAAAGGTATCTGTCAAAGAAGGCACGGACAGTGAGTCTTCTGTAACTGTTCGGTTGTATGGCCCAAATACGGACTTGGTGATCGATCGGGAGAGGGAATTGCAGGTGAGCATTTGAATCGTACTTTCTGAAATTGTATATGGCACTGGCATGCAATATCTGCCTGCATTCTATAGGGTTCTTCTGATTGGACGCCGTAGTGTTGGTGCTGTAACTTTCTTAGATGGGGTTCAGTTTTAATTTTTGGAGATACAGTAGTCCATTGGTTTCATCGAAATACAACCTATGTTTTAACACACAAAATGCCTCATTTTTTTAATAAAAACAAGTTGTCAAGTTAGCTAGTATTCAATTGTCATTTTTGGAGCTGAACTCTTTCCTAATGCATATATCTATTACAATCATGGTTAGGCCATACCCTATATCTCAGCTGCAGGGTTCGGGGCTCAGCTACTAGGAGTATTTGAGAATGGAGTGGTTCAGTCATTCATCCATGCACGGACACTGTCACCTTCAGGTAGGCATTTTTTTGTTCTTCATAATACAAATGGGGTGGTTTAATTTTCTACTTACTGCATACATTTATTTCTCATTTTCCATTTTCCCCTTTGTATATATTTGCAATCTACATGGTCAGTTGAAGGGATTTGCGTTTTAGGTGTTATACACAATGGTGTATGTTATTTTGCATCCGTAGGTGTGTGGAGATGCTGCCATAAATGCTTCTGAAAACAACTTTGTTGATTCCCATTTTTTGTTGTTCAGACATGCGGGAGCCTAGAATAGCTGCTGAAATTGCAAAGCAGCTACATAAATTTCATCAACTAGACATTCCAGGATCTAAAGAACCACAATTGTGGAATGATGTATTCAAATTTTTGAAAAAAGGTAACATTCCTAACTTGTTTTGGACATTTCATTTTGGGTCTGGCTGCTTTTATTTCATCCATATCTGTAACCTCTTTCGAAAACAAAGGCAAATCCACATTCGTAGAATGATGACATTACATAATATTATGTGCTGTGAAATACTTATTGCAGCTTCCGTATTGAAGTTTGAAGATAATGAGAAGCAGAAGAGATATGAGACGATCTCTTTTAGAGAAATACAAGATGAAGTTAAAGAACTGAAGGTACCTTGTGATTGTAGCCGTATTACTGTTATGTGCTAGAATCTTGCAGCAATTTGAGCCCACTTCAGTTGCATAATCCTAACAGGAGTATTTTCAGTTTTTCTATTTTTGCTTCGTCACAAAGGCTATTTCATATTCATAATTGTAGACATTCTATAGCACAATCATTCAATCAAATGACTACTACATCATTGTTTGCGACATTGATGTGCATGAATATAATGTGTGTCTCTATCTATCCTCTAATAGGATCTCTCAGATCTTTTGCATGCCCCCGTGGTTTTCGCACACAATGACTTGCTCTCGGGTAATCTAATGCTGAATGATTTGGAAGGTAAATATCACATTAGCTTATCACATTCTTGTGATTAGTCAGTGGCAGTATTTTTTATGCTTCAGATCTATATTTTTCTGACTTTCATTTGCAAAGCTGAGATTGTGTGTGTGTTTGTCCTCATTTATTTTCTTTATTACAGAGAAGCTCTATTTCATTGATTTTGAGTATGGATCATATAGCTACCGCGGCTTTGACATTGCAAACCATTTCAATGAGTACGCAGGCTTTGATTGTGATTATAACATGTACGTTCTCTTCTTGCTGGTATAATAATCTGATGGACTTTTTATCGTCCTTCTCTTGCACAGTAGTATTCAGTTGGTTGCTTCTTGTAGGTACCCAGACAAAGATGTACAATATCACTTCTTCAGGAATTATCTATCTGGTAGACCCAGTGAGGTATGTGAATTCAACACATTATCTTCTCTGGACAAAACCTAGTAAAGAAAGCTATCCATAAGTGCCCGCTACTATAACTTAGATAGTTAAATGTCACTCATTCTATCACAGTGCCATGTGCAATATCACTTTTCTTGTTTTCAATTAAAAACATGATCACAGTGCCATGTGCTACATGTACTTGACACTATCACATCATTGGAGTTAAATATGTTTTGCATCTTTATACTAGGAAGGCATTCAAAGTGCCATGTGTGAAAACAAGTGTCTTCCTTGAATAGCAGAACATAGATAATTTCACCGTGATGTAGTTTCAACATTATGTATCTAACTTTTTTCTTAACCAAAAGGTCCAAGCACAGGATCTGGAATCCCTTTATACCGAAACAAACACCTACAGATTAGCATCACACGTTTACTGGGCATTGTGGGCACTCATTCAGGTAAATAGAAGTACTTCCCTTTTGTGCATATAGGATTTGAGCACTATGCAACTTGTCATGACAAAATATACTGTCATCGTGTGATTGCAGGCGAAGGTATCCCCGATCGATTTCGATTACCTTGGATACTTTTTCTTACGGTACGGTGAATACAAGAAACAGCGAGACTTCTGCTTCTCCTTGGCACAAGGCTACCTTTCTGCACCGAGAAGTGGCTAGAGCTTAGATATTGCCCCTGAGCCGCTGCTTGCCACCGGCTTATATATGGTGGCAGGCGCGGATGATCAGCTGTTGTACTCATCTTAATTAGCGATTCTCGTCTCTAGTTGTATGAATGTATCAGCTCCCAGAATTCTTCTTGTTCTGCTTTTCTCCTGCAGGAGGCTTGTACTGCCTAATAGAAAATTGTACAATCTGTGAATAATGTACACCTGTTTGTTTGGAACAAATACAAGCTAAACGAATTCTGCTTTGCATATCATCATGTAAGCCTTGGGTGTGCGCCTGTTGTTAGATTAGCCAAAACTTTTTCAACATTGACAGATTTCAAAAACTTCAAAAACAAATGGGCACGTTTGTTTGTGTATGCAGTCATAAGTTAAAGAAAATTCCAGAACATTGGAACACAGTACAGCTCATGTACAAAATCAAAGCTCACATGAGTTACAACTTGCTAGCAGATACTCCCTCCGTTCCAATGAAAAACACAATGCCATGTGCTACATCATGTACGTACTTCACATTATCGCATCCCTCGAGTTAAATATGATTTGCTTCATTTCCTAAGAGAAATGTAGTATGATTGGCATTTATACTAGGAAGACATTCAGAATGTTACTTTTGAGGAAACAAATGTCTTCTTCAATAGCAGAACATACTTTTGAGGAGTAGATAGTAATACTCGCTTGATGTAGTTTCAGCATTATGCATCTAACTTTTTTTCAGCATTAGACACCTTTACTGAAACAAACACCTACAGATTAACATCACACGTTTACTGGGCACCGTGGACACTCATTCAGGTAAACACCAAAGTACTTTTTAGTGCAAACAGGATTTGAGCACTATGCAACTTGTCATGACAAAATATACTGTCGTTGTTTGATTGCAGGCTCGAAACCATGTGCGATTGCTCAAATCCATTGTCAATCCTACTTTCGTTAGGACCGGTCAACAATTGAATCCAAATTTTTTTCCCATTGTATGACTATCCATAATAGTGCGGAAAGGTATCCCCGAACAATCTCGATTACAGAGTACCTTGGATGCTTTTTCTTACGGTACGGTGAATACAAGCAGCAGCGAGAGTTCTGCGTCCATTTGGTACAAAGGCTTCTTTTCACTGAGAAGTGGCTAGAGCTTGTCCCCAAGCCGCTCCTTGTCATCGGCTTATACATGGTGGCAGACATCCATGACCAGCTGTTGTGTTCGTGTTAATTAGCTATTCCTGTTTCTCCTGTATGATTGTACCAGCTCTCGGATTCCTGTACTGTACAATCTGTGAATAAGGTACACCTGTTTGGTTGCAACAAGCACACGCTAAATGGATACTGCTCTGTGGATTATTATCATGTAAACCTTTGACGCGCGAATATTCAGTTGGATTAGCCCAAACTCCTTCAACACGGCACTAACATATTAGCAACAAAAACACTTGCTGGGTCAGGAGAGAAAAATAAGAGCTTCATGGTAATTATCACACCACAGGCTAAAAACACCAGGTGAGTCTAGGCAAGTTACAGCAACGTCGGACGGGCTGCTCTCAAATCAATCTTCTCGCACGTGACGAAATCCCAATCGCTTGCCGGATAAACCCAATACGGTTTGGGCACTGGCCACCTGTCAAGAAGTGATTCTTCAGACTTAGCCAATGGGTATATTCATGTAGCAATAGTAGTTCTGAGACGTGTTCGAAATGTAACCTGTTCAAATTACAGTCTATGATACTGCCGGCAGCAACGCTCCTGTCAAACAGCACAAAATTACAGCTTCAACATCCAAAAGAATTGCATTTGCAGAGTATACAGAGTAATTGATTGTATTTACAAGCTGAGATATTTGGCATGTAAGACAGTCCCTGAATTTATAGACTTGACAGAGAGAGAAAGTAGGACATGAGTGGGAATCTTGTGGTGAAAACAGTAGGACAGGTGTGGGAGAAGTGCAGATATTAGGGACATGCTCATGAAAAGCTTATATTTCGCCATAGGCTGAAGCTGAAGTTGAGGGTTGGAACTACTAGATATGCTCTATTCTCTACCTCACCTCCAACTTACCAAGCTAAGGACCACACAAACATCATTATAATCAGGCAACATCAGTGCATAAACAGTGTGATATCTCCAACCAAGATGAGTCATAAAATGATGTCAAAATGGTCGAGGAAGTGTAAAACCCAAGACACTCGAGTTCCAAATTATAGTTGTAATGAGGTCAACCAAAGTTACAACAAATTTGTAAATAGTTTCCAAAGTTCCAAGAGGTGATCTAAAATTCAGTCAGAAAACGTATAGATCTTTCAGAGCTAATTTAATATGATGATGTGCTTATAATAGAACCACCTTCAGCAATATTCTAATTGGTTGATGTTTTTGCAAGTAGAGTTCCCTGTAAGACATACCTTTTTGTCTCAAAATGCCTCAGGCATTCAAGAATTATGTTCCTAGGTATGAATGGAGTTTTTTCCTCATCATAAAAGTTCATTCCAATAAAGTTCCCATCAAAATCAACGAGGGGTCCGCCAATCCCAGCCTAACACAAAAATCAAGTGGCCTTAGACAATGCTTATATTGGAGAAGGTAAGAATTATAATGCCTTGAGTATATGGTACTATAGACACAGCGACAGATTAAGGTACTCTTCCAAAAAAAAAAGATCGAGACAACCAGACCCTGATGCATATTTGTAATAAACCGTCTACCTTTGTAATTTGACATGTGGAGGTCAAAAGCTCTGTGCAATCAAAATTGCTCGGTTCGTCAGTCAGAGTTCCACTTGTGGCCGTTAATGAGCCAGTTGCAAATGTGCGCCCCACAGCTACCACCTTACAGAAGGGCTCAAATTGTACTTCATGATACAGATTTGTTGTATGTAGATCAGGAGAGGCCATGATATTTACTACAGCGAGATTATAGTGTAAACTACAATGCTGCAGCTTTCCTGTGGTGATTTGTTTGTTGGGAAGGCACACTTCAATCTGCAATGTTAAAGTTAGAACTACGAATGTATATTAATGAACAAGCATAGATACTAAAGAATAATTAGCAATACTAACCCTCAAGTCATCATCAATCGTGTTTTCATCATTAGAAGACCTAAATAAGCTTGCAGATGTCAGAACACTCGTGCATTCTATAAGTATGCCTGTGCATGCAAATAACCTTATATTCCCTGCACATGGCATATTTCAGATCATTAACTGCTGATGATCACATACAAATGGGGAAAATCGCATATTATCAGTATATTTACCATTGAATGAAGCAAGTGAGACAACACTGCAAGACAACTTTAAAGTGACCTCTTCACTGAGGTCCTTCAGGACACTCCGACAAGAAACATCCATGCAGGGAAATTTCTCTTCAAACCCATTAATAAATTTCATGCCTCCTGGTTAAAAATGTGACACAACACAATAGTAAGAAGTAGAACAAAGCTGTAACAAATAGTGCAAAACAGGGGGGAAGAGTCAGCAAAAAAGGAAGCCGCAACTCACGACAATTTTTTTCTGGCAACGGATAACCAAGTGAGCGCAGCTTCTCATGTATCGTATCAATAGGCACTAGGGAAACAAGGTCAACCAATTAGCACAACTGATATATCAAAATTAGGATCCCAAGTACCAATATAAAACTAACATTTCTATCTTGTAGAATTATGAAGAAACATGATCAATAAGTAACATTAGGATACGGTAGAACCTCGTATAGTAATTTACATTGTAGAAAGTCATTAAAGATTCACCTAGTGGGTCAAAGTGAGAATTTGTGGAGAGATACACACCATTGTTCGTGCTTCTCACCATTATGTCACCTATGATGGAAAAGATGGATGAAGGACTGGATACACAAGCTCATGCAGCAGTATATTATCATGCAGCATAGACAAGTTCCTTTTTTAAGGAACAAAGTGCAGTGGTTTATTACTTTATTTTAAGAAACGAGATGATGTGATTTATTTCAAGGAACAAGGTGAAGTGATTAGCACAGAGATCACAGGCAACTTAGCGAACGTAGCAAGCCACTGATCAGAACCATCCTTGCGCCACAATTAGGATTGACAAACAAGAAATGTGATGATATATAACTGAGAGCTCTAAGCGAGTGATAGTGCAATTTTATCCTTACTTGTGCGACGGCCTCCTTGCTTATGTTGAGGCCTGCATTACAACATTAAAAAATGTTGTAGTAACTCCATATAAGTGCTTACTCAAAATTTAGGAGTCATATGGCTACAATGTTCCATAGAACGGGGAAAAAACTGATTACATAGCACATCTGGAGGATTCATAAACATAAGTATGGGCATATATTTGTTCTAACAAAAAACCAAATGAGAGCACATGCTTACATGTGGTAGCAAGAACCAGATTACCAGCTAGAAATAGTTTAAATGCAAAGAAACTAAACTGCAAAAGTCATATCCTCATTATATGTAGTTTCACGTAACCTAGCAGTCTAGCACACCAATAATATGTTAGGTTCTTTTTTGCTGATATGAGAAGCGTATGCTGAATCACAGAAAACCTCTACTTTCACAGCAATTGAGTTAATTAAGCTTCAGTAAAACCTATCATCGGTACACTACAAGATGTGTTTGAACAGGTTGAAGCAAATGGGATAAGCGTGCTAAATTATTGGGGTGTCAAACTCCGACTAAGATGATGGAGAAGCTTTAGTTCATAAAGTACTAGGAGACATACTGAAATATTCCAAGACGCTCCAGAAATTTGATAATTATATTTCTTCGAAGAACGGTTGTTTGTTCTGCATCGTACAAGTTCATGCCAAGAAAATTTCCATTGAAATCAACAAGGGGCCCTCCAGTCCCAGCCTAAAAAATAAAATGGCAGTGAATAAGGGTAGACAAGAGATCTCATTTCTATTGCCTTACTGAAAGAGTACAATAATCTAGTCAAAGATTAAGCCACATAACAATTTATTTCCACCTCCTGAAGAAGAGAAATCAAAATAGTGTACCTTACTGATTTTACAAGTGGAGATCAGAAACTCTTCACTACCAAATCTGCTCACTTTGTCCATCACTATCCCACTTGTGGCCATCAATTTCCTTGAGTTAAACAAACATCCTACAGCTACTACCTTGCTACCTGACTCAAGTTGTATTTGATGATGTAGATTTGCTGGACAAAGAAAACTAGTGGATGGAATGTTGATAAGAGCAATGTTATAATGTAAATCGTATTGTTCCAACCACCCGTCAACATACTGATAATGCTGATTCCACACTTTAATCTGTAATGATAGAGTGAGACTTGATCAGTATCTCAAATGAACAAGTAAAATGAGCATAATTAGCAGCACCAACCGTCAAGTCCTCATCTATCTTGCTTTCATCGTGAAAAGATCTCACCAAACTTGCTGAAGTAAGCAAAGTAATGAGGTCTCGTCTCCAATATATAACTATGCCTGAGCATGAGCATCGCATTTCATCGCCTTGCAAACATGATCATGATTTCAGTCAGTCATTAACATGATCAAATACAAACAGGGGAAATAATGGGAACATATACCAGTAACAATTACCATGGAAAGAGGCAATGGCGAAAACACTTTTAGACAACTTTGAAGCAACTTCTTTACTGATTTCACTCCAGACACCTTGACCAGTAGTGTTCGAGTAGCCAAATTGCTCCTCCAAAGTATCAACCAATTCTTGTGGCTTGTTAATTTCACTACTCCCTGTTGTGCAATCATACTCCCGCCTTCTCTTCGGCATCGTTTCCAAACTGCAGCATAACGAACAATATGCCTTTTTTCTGTCATAACCAGTGGCGGAACCAGGAATGGAGCAAGTGTAGTGGTAATTTATGAGAGACGATTTTGCAAAATTGCAACCAAAGTACACCATGGTAAACAGTATTGCAACTGATAAAAACATAAATCTCTATTCATCAATTGGTTTTAAAAGCAACTAATCTGAAGCAATTTCAGTGAATATCTTTCCATCCTTTTTGTAGCAAATTGTTGGATTACAGTAGACAAAACATGGTCTAAATAGAACTATTCCATGGATTCACAGATTCACCAACTGTCTAGTACTCTAGTTACAGTACATCTGGTATTTCACGGGATGGGACAAGCAAGGAGAAATTCACACACCTTTCTGGCAGTGGAGTTAATAGTATGGGCAGCGCTGCCAGCCTGTTCCGCCGCCTGACGCCGGGGGTTAGGGTTTTTGGAGGTCAGAATTCTGGGTGGGGACAGGACGGAGAAGAAGAAGAAGAAGCGAGATGGCGGACGACCTGGGACTCTGGTGATGGAGCGATGGTGGAGTCTTACAGATCAGCGCTCGCCGCTCGGCCATGCCCCTGCATCCCGACGTGGAGAAGCTCGGGAAGGACAGCAGGAAGAGCAGAGTTACTCGGTGCCACACTGCCGCCAAAGCTATTCGCATCCAGGAGTTAAACAAAGTAATAGTCCCTATACTAAGTCCGACTCTTACTCCTCGTAAATTGGAATTTGCTAAATTTTATCTTGATTTAGTCTAGTTTAATGGTTGTTGTTGAATTTGAGTTGACGTGCATGACTGAAATAGTCCCTATACTAAGTTCGACTCTTACTCCTCGTAAATTGGAATTTGCTAAATTTTATCTTGATTTAGTCTAGTTTAATGTTTGTTGTTGAATTTGAGTTGACGTGTGTGACACATAGACTGAAATCTTGCAAGAACACCCTTCCACATATGAGAAAATTGCAAAAAAAGGACCACAAATGTGAAAAATACATGATAAGTCCCTGTATTTGTTCGGATGCTCGATTTAGTCCTGGTATTTGTCAATTGGACTTGATTTAGTCCAAACAAATGTTTGCTGTCAAATTTGAGGTGATACAGACGTGAACGCAGCCGTGGAAATATATATGTTCTAGTTGTGGGAGGGGGTCCTGCAAGTTTTCACGCCAGCCGCTCTCCTGCAAGTGGGACTCACGTCCAAGTCTGCGTCAGCTCATATTCCAACAAATATACCTTTGAACTAAACCGAGGCCAATTAAAAACTATACGGATTAAATTATACAAATTACGAGTATCGGGACTAAATCGAGCTAAACTAACGAGTATAGGAACTGCTATTATATCTAGTCTTAGTTGTGATAGTTTTTTGTAATTGTGTAGTCTCAGTTGTGATAGTTTTTTATAATTGTCTTAGATGCGGGAGGGTATTTTTACAAATTCCAGTCCATCTATCGTTTGTGAGCTCAAATTCGATGGCAAACATCAAATTGTACTAAAATCGAACTCAATTCACAAGTATATGGACATAATTTAGCAAATTCTAATTACAAGGACTAAATCAAGACAGGTCGGCAAGTATAGAAACTATGGGTGTATTTAACTCCGTATCCAGTAATCGCCCATGTGGCTGGAACGAAGCAATGAAAAAGGCCTACTAAGCCTAGTATGGCCGATCGGCTCTTGCAGATTTCGGTAACGCCTGAAGCGTCGGCCATGATGAGCCAGCCCATTTCTTCTCTTTACTATGTTTTTTTTTTCATTATTTTTCATTTTATATTCTCTTTTCCCTAACTCTTTTATGTTTACTTTAAAAAAATTGTTGGGACAACCCTTCGTCTACAGCATATTTGCAAAGTCTAATAAAGAAAAAAAAGATGTATCACTGTATTCTAAAAAGGAGGTCGGTGTAAAAAGATTAATATGTTTCTTTTATTTTTGCGCATACCACCTGATAAGTCCAGCTCTCTAGATGGGTAGTGTAACACCCTCAGAATCGGACCTATGCAAGTTTTAGCGAAACTCGCCCAAACCCGCATAGAAACGATTCAAAGGTGCCCACCAGGCACTTTCGTGCGGGTGGAAAACGAAGTAATAACATTACACAACAGTCCTCGATGGGACCCGCAGAACAGATATATATATAACAGCGACTCAAAGAGTCAAGAATACAGATATAATATACAAAGATCCAAATCACCTTGAAAACGATATAGCGTCCAGCTACGGACAAGATGCAAATGGGGCTAAGAGCCCTGAAGAATAACCAATGGCGTCCATAACCCTGCCCAGGCCAAGCCGGAAGGGTAACCCTGCTAACGGCGTCGATCTCAAAACCTGCTTAAACAAAAGGGGTGCCGACAAAGGGCAAAGGAAAAAGAAGGAGCGTCAGTACTGAGGCCAGTACACGGCGAGGCTAGAATTCGGCGGTCCTCGCCTACATAGGTATGGTGGACTGAGCGGCAGCGGCAGCATGCACTAAACAACCTATAGAGACTCGATACAACTGGCGGCTATCAGAGAGGGATGAGAAAGACCTATTCGGAGCCCACCTGACACTAACACCAATCAAACCCATCCTGGTGTTCCCCCTCGAGATCAAACGAGGAAGTCAACCGAGGAACTCACACAGTTGGCAGTTTTATTTATTCGGTTATTGTTGTAGCAATTACTAGTCAGGTATAGGTAATCGTCCTGATAAAAGAAGCAGTGGGCCCTTTTAGTTAATCATTCCGTTGTAGTTGCAACAATTACTAATCAGATACAATTATCATGAGATAACCACAAAACCCAGCAGTTGTTGGTACTTTTATTCAGCCATTCCGTTGTAGTTGCAATACTTACTAGTCAGGTACAATGGTCGCAAACGACACTCCAAACAAGCAATTGTGGGCAGTATTATTAGCCATTCCATTATAGTGAAGCTGATTACTAGTCATTATAAAGTCAAATTTATAGCAATAAACTTTAGTTATGCTTGTCTATGATCGAGATACTGTGCTCCAAGTCGTCCATATCTGCGGACACGGCTTTTAGAAAGTTTTACCCGGCCGGGGTGCACCAATAGCAACACACGCTCGATCAACCTCGGAAAAACCAAAACAACACCCAACGAGGCTTTCACGACTGAACAATCACAGGATTCAGAAATATTTCAGGGGGCCACCCCTTGGAGTACACCCGCAACGAAGTAAGCAAGCTCCGAGACGGACTCAAGGTTTGCGACAATGGCTGTAAACGACAGCAGATCCCCAATCGGGAACTGTCGATACCGCGAAAACGTTCCGCTTACCTAAGCTCCTCGCACAAACGTAATTAAACAGTAGCATGGCATAAGTACAGGATAGTAAATAAAACCTCAAACTAGTTTGTGGCCCCAAGAAATAAGACGGAATCAAGCTCTGGCTCAGGGGGGTCCCATATACCTCCCGGATGTGGATAGCGCGATAAATCAAGGAACAGGTATCAGGTACTCGGGGTCCTACGGGACACAAGTGGGCGTTCGGAAACCAAATATTATCTATCACCCACCGATGCCTCTGCTTACTTCAATTTTAGTTGTTAAACAGGAATTAAAGTGAACGATAAGTAAAACTATGATCATCTCCAACATCAAACATGCGGCATTACTCCAACAACTGTGGCAATTGACGACACGCATCAGCACTTGAGCAAGCGACTACGACGCGCAAGTCCAACTATCTACCAAACAACAGGTAATAGGATGTGTCCAAGGCAATATAAGGCTGCAAGGGATATCACGGGTACGAAAACTAGAGCAACGCAACACAGATAGCAATAGATCAACAGGAGGGAATAAATACTATAAATGTAAGATAGGTAGAAAGGGGAAGATGCTCGCCTGAAAACATTGTCGAAGGTTCAACCGAAGATCGGCGCGGAGCTCACATCAACTCAACGGCCTTATCCGCGAAGAAGCAAAACACTAGAAGAAACACCGGATGCACTATTTAATACTACCGCAGAAGATCGGCATGATACATGCATGATGCATGACATGGCAAGGATGCGATGCGATTAGGTCATATTAAGCGGAACCGGGGTCCCGACAATTAATTAGGTGGTTCAGGTTATTTATCTACCCCGCAATTTAAATGTTGTTTAACAATGCAAAATATATCACCGGTTCGCTACACAAGTTTAAATGGGGCCAATATGAGACTAGATTTGCCCGCATATGGGCCCCATATTTAATTATAAGGTGAATCGGCGTAAGGCCCCCAAACCACACAAATATGCATGCGAGTATGACATTTTAATATGCAACAGGTTTTATGTCTAGCATTTATAAAATAGGGGTTCGGATAAGGGTCACACATTAGGGTTCGGCAGATCTTGGGGTTCCGGGGTTCGGGGTTGGTCTCAGGGTCCAGGGTTCGACGGAAGCGTTCTCGGACTCCGGGATCGTTCTCGGATATCGGGGGTAGTTCTTGTCGCGTCCGGGAAGCAGGACTTGGGTCGGTGTCGGGGCGCGTCGGATTCTTCCGGGTCGCTGTCGTTCTTGTCGTCGTGCCGATCTTGTCGGGTCCCATAGGGACGATCTTGCCGTTGCGAGGGTCTTGTCGGGCTCGCGCCATCGAGTCGGTGTTAACATTCGGGAGCGTTCTCGTGGAAACCTTGGCGTCCTGGGGATGATCCTGTCGCTTCCGCGGTCGTCGGGTCGTGTCGACGGTCTTGTCATCGATGAAGATCTTGTCGTTTGGTCCAGGTTCTCCATGTTCAGTTGCTCTTGGCATCGGTTGTCGTGGTACTTGGGTCTTTGGACGATCTTGTCGAGATCTTGCCAAAGAGGGTCCACGGACTTGCCTTTCTTCTTGAAATCTTCTTCTTCTTTGCAACTCCAAACAGTTGAAGCAGCTTCTTGAGAACCATCCTGTAATACAACAAGCCCCGGGCTGGCTGGCTTGTTTGAGCACTTGCTCCCCAGGCGGCGCTGGAGTCGAGCTCGTGCGGGGACGAGGGGTAAGCGGCGGTCTCGCAGGCGAGGAGACGGAGGGGTCCGGCAGGGAGGAGGCGGACCGGTAGGAGGACGTTGGTCGCGGGGTGGCGGTTGTAGGCGAGGCAGGGGGAGGGAGCCGCGAGGCCGGTGGCTGGAACGGCGGCCGGGCACGGGTAGAGCGCAGGAGGGCCGAGGCGAGCTTGGCAGGGCGGCGGCGGTTACCGGAGACGGGGCTGGCGGCGGGCGGCGCGCACGGCGGCGGCGGTCGCGGCCGCGGACCAGAGGCGGGGCGCGGAGGCGATGGGGTGCTCGGGGCGGCCTGGGAGAGGAGGCCCGCGAGGCGGGGCGCAACGGCGAGGTCGGCGGGCGGCTCAGGGGAGGCGGGGCTGTCCCGACCAGAGCGGAGGGAGGGGACCCGGGCGACGGTGGCGTGAGGTTGGGGCTTGACGGGGTCGGGCTCGGAGACGCGGCCGGGGACGGTGACGCGCGGGGAGGGCCCCTGGCGGCGGCGGACGTCGGTGGCGAGGCGGGAGGACGAGGGTGGCCGGCGAGGATGGAGGGCAGAGGGTCGAGGTTGCGAGGAGGGAGACCGGAGGTGTGGCGGCGACGAGCTCGGAGCGCGGCGGTCGGAGGCGGAAGGGGGCGGCCGGAGCCGGCGCGCGGGGTCGCTGACGCGCAGGTCGGGGAGGCTCGGCGGAGCGGAGAGAGAGGAGCGACAGCGGCGGTCTGGGGACGGTGGGGAGACGCGGAGGCGCGCGCGCGAGGGTGGAGGGTGGCCGGGGCTCGCGAGAGAGAGAGAGGCCGGGGGAGGGACTGCGGGCCGGCGAGCGGCGGAGGGCGCAGCGCCGGCGCGGCCGGAGGCGCCTGGAGCGGGCGAGGAGGAGGGAAGGGAAGGCTGCCGCGGGGAGGAAGAAGACAGGGACGGGGGCGTCGCGCGCGTGCGCGAGGGTAGCGTGCGTGGGGACCAGGGCGGGGTCGGTGGGGGACAGGGTGGGGCCTGGGGGCAGTGTGGCTGGGTGTGGTTTTCGGTGGGGTGTGGAGTGGGCTGCGGGCCCAGGGGTCAGCGGCAGGTGAGGGCGCGTGTGGGTGTGGCTGGGTGTGTGGGGTGGTGTGCTGGTGTGAGGAGAGAAGGAGGGGTGAGGTGGCTGTGTAGGATAGGGTGAGGGAGAGAGGAAAAGTGAGGTGGCAGATTACTATTGGGGGGTGATGTGGAGGGGAGGGGTGGGTAGGATAGGATGGGTGAACTTAGGATTTAGAGGGGCTGTTCAGTGAACCGATTTAAATCCTGGGGGTGGTCGTTCGGGTCGGGTCGGCCCGTTCGACTGCCCCCACTAAAACAATTAAACTTTTATTTGTTTTAAAAGGGCCGTCTGCAAACCGATAGCAGCCAAAAATAATTAATCCGGAGAACCGGGCTTTGCGTTTGAATTAAGATGGGGCGTTTGGAAAACAAAACCAGGCTTTTCAAAAATAGTTTTGGACAAACCACACATGATGATGACGATGCAATGCCCAAAAACAACGCGATTTTCTAGTAGTGGTTTTGCGGGATGCCACAGGTAGTGTTGCTCTTTTCTTTTTGGATGTATCTAATTCTCAATCGATTGAGAAATAAGTTAATTCTTAGTCAGGTGATGTCATTCACTTGTAACTAGAAATATCTGAGTTGTAGCCTCATTTGTCACTTCTCGAAACATACTTTCGCACCGCTTTATAAATAAAGCAACCATCAATACTGTTATAAGTGCGACAAGTAAATAACGAAGAATAAAAACGAAATCACAGCAAGGGGACACAGATTTAACGTGGAAAAACCTCTCCAACAAAGAGAGAAAAAAACCACGGGCGTCAGCCAATAAAACTTTACTATATCGGGGAGTGTTTACAAACGTCGGGGATTTCACAAATGCAACTCATCCCAACCGGCGGCTTACAAGGGGTTTATTATAGGTCGAAACCTAGGTCTTCGACGATCTGTACCATATCGTGGGGGGGGGATGTCGCCTCCCGCACCCCCCACAAGCGTCCCTGTTGGGCACGGAGTGGGCCAACTTCAGACTCGTTACACTCGACCCAAGCCTCCGGCGACGGGCCTCGCTCCACTCGTTAGAAGTTGCCCTATACTTTGTAGAATTTGGATCAACATATAACAATTCTTCCTGTAGCATCAACAACAACCATCTCCCTGAACAAACAAAGCAAAAACTTTTGACGCCAATAGCCACTTGGGCTAATCAGTTAAACCAACTAAGTTCGAGCAAAGCTCAAACTTAGTAACAGAAACAGGTTTAGTCGTCATATCAGCAGGATTATCATGAGTGTTGATCTTGCATACCTTTAATTTAAACTTTATTGTGACCATCCCTTATCGGTTGCCCGCGGGACCCACTATCAAGAAGTGTATCCACGGCTTCTTATACCAATTTTTCCTGGCACATTACTAAATCTGCAGGCGCTAATTCACTTCTTTTTAATAGATATGCAAGGTTGTTGTTCCAACGGATAACTCTCTTATAAAGTTCATTAATGTCCGAAGTCACTACTTTATCTCCAGACCTATAAACAATGGGTCTCAATTCGGGAGGAAGAACGGGTAATAAGCACAAAACCATCCATTCTGGTTCCACATTTGTTTGAATAAAATGTTTTGCCAATAGCATCTTGAGCAACAATGTCTCTAACAGAATGATACTTGACATCAATGTGCTTAGTTCTCTCATGGAACATCTGATTTTTTGTAATGTATATGGCACTTTGACTGTCAGAGAACAAAGTAATGCAAGAATCATCTTCACAAAGCTCAGCAAACAAACCTTTCAACCAAGCAGATTCTTTGCAAGCTTCAGCAATAGTCATGTATTCGGCCTCAGTAGTAGATTGTGCAACAACAGCCTACAACATAGCCTTCCAGCTAACAACACAACCACCAACATTGAACACATAACCTGTGAGGGATCTTCTCTTATCCAAATCGGCAGCAAAATATGAATCCACATAGCCAACGAGTCCCTCACCGGTCTTTGATATGTCGGAAACGTATCTATAATTTTTGATGTTCCATGCTTGTTTAGTATCCTTTACTTTGCTTTGTCCACACTTGGAGGTGTTTTTATATGTTTTCTGGTACTAACCTATTAAAAGTTGCCACAGTACCAGTTGCCTGTTTTCTGCTGTTTTTGGTTCCAAAAAAGCTAGTAAGGAAATATTCTCGGAATTGGACGGGACAAAAGCCAAAGTCAATATTTCACTGAGGAGAACACATAGTCCAGAGGAGAGACGGAGGGGATCCACAGGGTGGCCGCACTCCCCAGGCGCGGGCCCACCCTAGGTCGCGCCTAGGCAGGGTGCGGGC
Organism: Avena atlantica; assembly: GCA_910589765.1. Taxonomy (NCBI): domain Eukaryota; kingdom Viridiplantae; phylum Streptophyta; class Magnoliopsida; order Poales; family Poaceae; genus Avena; species Avena atlantica. The sequence continues at coordinate 458,813,271 of OU342736.1, forward strand.
CCCCTGGACGCCTCCTAGCCTCGCCTCTTCGCCTATAAGAAGCCCCCGATGCCTAAACCCTAAGTACCCGATCAATATTCCACGAAACCGTCTGTAGCCGCCGCCACCATCGTCCCTAGATCGGGGGAATCTGAAGCTCTTCACGGCACCCTGCCAGAGGGGTGATCATTCTGGAGGCCTTCTTCTTTATCATGCCAGCCTCCAGTATAAAGCGTGAGTGGTTCCACCTTGGACTACGGGTCCATGTAGTAGCTAGATGGTTGTATCTCCTCCATTGTGCTTTCATGTCTAGATCTTTTGAGCTCCGTTCATGATCAATATCTCATATATTTGTAATCATGCATGTTGTGTTTGCGGGGATGAGATTACTATGTCAGATTGATTAATGGTTTTGTCTTATTGATTCTATCATGTTTGTGTTGTTTGTGATCTTGCATGCTCTCCGTTGTTAGTAGCTATCTTGGTCGAGTAGTTGCTAGTGACTCCAAGAGGGGGTATTTATGCTCAATAGTGGGTTCATTCCTCTATTTAATCTAAGGGAAGTGACAGAAATCTCTAAGGCTGTAGATGTATTTTTGTCACTAGGGAGAAAACAACGGTCTCTTGTTCATGGAACAAGTGGATTATTTACCTTGCACACTTTGCTTAAAGCAGTTGTCTATTGCTTGCAACTTAATAATGGAGGGGGTTCGGATGATAACCCAAAGGTGGACTTCTAGTCATAGATGCAGTTGGATGGCGGTCTATGTATCTTGTTGTATTGCCTAATCGAATCTCATAGGATCTTGATGTCTAGTATTGCATTGTTATGCCATACTCAGTCCTATCAATTGCCCTGCTGTAATTTGTTTACCCAACATGCCATGTTTGTTTATCTAAGGAGAACACCTCTAGTGAACTATGGACCCTGGTCCAATCTTTACCATTGATACATCTTCCACTGTTATTGTTTACTTTTCGCAAACCATCATCACCTTCCACACCATACAGTTAATCCTTTGTTACAGCAACCGGTGAGATTGACAACCTCACTGTTAGTTGGGGCAAAGTCTTGAGTTTGTGTTGTGCAGGTTTCCAAGTTGCTTGCAACACCTTTGAGAAGTTTCCTTCCTCCTACTGGTTTGATAACCTCGGTTTCTTACTGAGGGAAGGCTTGCTGCTGTGCTGCATCATGTTGGAGATATGCCCTAGAGGCAATAATAAATGTAGTTATTATTATATCTTTGTGTTTATGATAAATGTTTACATTCATGCTATAATAGTATTAACAAGGAAACATTGATACTTGTGTGATTTGTAAACTTAATTTGAAGTCCCTAGTATAGCCTCTATACATCACTAGCTTGTTGGTTGATAAATGATTGTGGTTTCCTTATCATGAACTGTCACATCCCAAGATTTTCCAAATCTTGTAATGTGAAAATAAATTAATAAAATAAAACTTTGTTTGATTTTCAGAGCCAGAAGAAACTTTTTGAATGCAATTGAAACTTCAAACCCATTTGAATTAAATAAAACCTAAAGGGATTTAAAAAGATAAACATTTAATAAAAATAAAAATAAAACATTTGGAAATACTATTTTGAAACAATTAAATGAAAAGAATTGTTTTCAAATGAAATAGAAGTTTTGCAAATAAGGATCATTTTATAAAGCCAATTAAAACCTTGGCCAAGCTTTTGAATTAAAACATTTTATTTTAAATAAAATAGCAAAGGTTTAATTAAAAAAATAATAAAGGGTTGCTTAAATAAAATAATAAGGAATTAATATCCAACTTTATTTAATAAGAGGTTTTACCAACTTAAAGTGAAACATCAAAACTTATTAAATTATTTAAAATAAGTTTTCCCAATTATTTGAAATTCACAAATAAAATCTACTAAAGTGTGTTGGCTTTATTTTAGATTTCAAAATAAATATTTTTAATAAAACAAATCCTATGGATTTAATAATGAAAGTCTATTATATTAATGAATAATGGACACCAAAATAAAAGGTTATTTGGTGTTAAAACAGATTTCCAAATATTATATATCTCCCAAATTAAAAACTACTTTTTGATTTTGAAAATATTTGGGTTTCAAATAAAGATTTTATTAATAGAAACAAATCCTATTTGATTAATAAACCTTGGACCATTTTATTTAATTAATAAATGGAACCTAAAAAGATTTAAAATATTATTTTATTTAGGATTTTTGATTCAGGTTACTAAACAGAACCAAATTCATAGTTGCATGAATTGTTGATGGTTTGAAATGATTTGAGTATGATTTGTTGTTTGGAATTCAAAACAGAAATAGAAATAGAAAAGAATAAAACAAAGTAAACAGAAAAAAATAAGAGAAAACGACCAGCCCACCATCTGGCCCAACAGCCCAACTCGCAGCCCACCTCCTCTCCCGAACCGTTTTTCTACACCGCAAAAGAAACCTGCACTGAGGCTGACATGTGGACCTTCCCCTCTTCCCTTTTCCCACTGACCGACCGGCCCCACTTCGCTAGTCATCTTCTTCGCCGCGACTCCCTCCTTTCCCCAAACCACGTCGCAGTTACTGCCGTTGAAAACTCCATCAATCCTGTTAATTGTCGCGTTAAATTCGTCCAGCCAGCACACACGATAAGAGCACCTGCCTCCCCTCTTCCGTTTCCCCCAGACGCCCCTCCTCGACACGCCTCCAGGCCGCCACAATCTCTCCTCGACTGCCTCGGCTCCGACCATCGTCTCCGGCCAATTCAGGCCAGTACACGCCACCCCCTTCCTTCTCGAGAACCCTAGCAACTTCCCCACTCCCAGACGCTCCTCTCTGTACCCTCCTTTCAACCGCGGGTACCCTGTAACCTCGCCTTCGACAACGGCCATCGTCGCCACCGTCTGCTTCATCTCCGGCGAAGCCCACAGGTAGTATCTGACCACCCCGCGCCTTCTAGTTCACGCACACGACTCTGTCTTGTTCCTACGCATCTAACCGTGTCGTCATTTCGCTTTGAGGTGATCCACAGCGCCGTCCCCGACGACCACCTGACGCGTCCGTCGCCGTTCCCAACTCCGACGAGAAATTGCGACTGCCCCTGAGCGCCCCCTGTCAAACCGCAAGCGAGTTGAGCATCAGTGTTGCATTTCGAACCTGGTGAGAATCCTCCCCCTCTTTTTCGCGTCCTGTTTCGCTAGCGCCGCCGCCAACTAGCCGTTCCGCCGCTCGCCGTCGACCTAGCGCCGCCAGTCCTTGGCCAGGCAACAGGAGCCGTCCGATGTCGATCGGATGGATGAAATAGAACCACTTACCGAAGGGGTATGCGTCGATCTGCGCCGCACATTTTCAGTTAGATCCAACGCCCCCCAGTAGCCGATCCGAGCGAACCGTTATTGCCCAATCAGAAGCCGCCACGTGTACAAGAATCGATTTAAAAACAGAATTTTGATCTGATTAGAATACAAATTTGTAATTGCTATAACTTTCAAACCACACGTCCAAATTTGGCAAATTTTATATCAATGAAATCAGGAGAACAAGCCCTAGCCAACCATGTCCTTAGTTTGACAAATAGTATCTGTTAGCTTGTTTGAAATTACAGAAACATTTGTGTACTTGTTTAGAGTATAAAAATTGTTTAAAATTGATTTTAGGATTAAATCTTTTGCAAAATAGATTTGTGTGACCTTACTGACCCTAGGAACCAACCCATAGTATTAAAAATGATTTTTGTGAAAATTAAGTCGAATTATTTAACTTAGCCTTTTTCTAGCCAAATAAACTCATTGATTTTATTATGGAAATGTTTTTGCAAGGAAAAACTTTGGGAAAATGCTATGAACCAAACTTACTGACCCAAAACACCAAACCTTGCCAAGGGCAACTCACTTGGTGAAAAACATAAAGTTTTGCTTTGAAAAGAATAATTTTCACCACATAAAATGTTGAATGGATTTTAAAATAGACTCTGAGCAAAACCCTCTAACTAATGACTTTGACATTTTGGTAAATGACCAATGTGGACCTTACAAAGTTTATAAACCTATTAGAGACCAACCTTGCAATAGAACCCTCTTTTGCATGACTTAGGATCTATTGCCTTGTGTATGTGAAATATTGTTTGAATGTTGGTTTGGAATGCTACTTGATACTATGCTTGTTTGATTGTAGTGAAAATTAGCAAAGTGTGAGACTAGCAAGATCAAGGAGTAACTCTCATTCTCTAACAAAAAGGCAAGTGACACTATCATCTAAAGTCCTACTATTTTCATTATACTTAGTGGATTTTGTAAACATGCATGAAAATGTTTTATACTTATGCTATGCTAATCCTAATAGGATTCCCTATACACTCCTTAGTAAAAATATTGAAGTTGTACATGCTTAGCCATGCTATGTTATAAAAAGAGATACATGTTGAGAATTTACAAAGGTTGAGAAAAGGACTTGTGTTTTTATATAATAAAACAAGGACTCAATGAACCACCTAGGTGGTGGACACTTTATGTTTTGGAGAAGGTGGCAACAAAAGGGAACCATGTCTATGGTAATCACTTTATGTTGTGCTCCAAATGAAAACCACCTAGGAAACTTAGAGATTGAACATGTTTCTCCAATTGTGGCTTTCGTGTACAACCACATGCTATTATGGCTCTGGCTTAGTCAACTACATTAGGGAGGTCCATACATTGTCTTTAGTTACCGGACATGGGGATCTGGAATGCTTCATGGTGGCTGAAGACAAGCTAGCAATGATGTATGGAAGGACCTTTTGGAAAGACTTCGTCACATTCTCAGTCTGCCAGTACTCCATCTTGGTGAGCACTAATCCAGTAGGCCACTGGTGGCAACAAGATGGGAGTGTGTCATGTGGGTAAAGTGTACTCCTTCTGCAGAAGTTAATAAAATCTAAGTACTTAGCCGTGTCCCCGGTTATGGACAATACTGAGCAACTAAAGTTTGAACTATGGGAGATCTCGACATTCCAACTTCTAATATAAAAACTTGATGCACTTGGGGTACCAAGGAATTCAAAGAGATTTGATAAAGCTTGTTGCACTTGGGGTTACCAAGGTGCACAAGAGCATAATGTACTTGGGGTTACCAAGGAACTCATGAGGTTTTTGATAAAACTTGTTGCACTTGGGGTTACCAAGTAACTCAAGAGATTTTGACAAGGGCTGGAACACTTGAGTTTCTACCAAGGAGTTCAAGGAACTTGGAAAAAGAGATTTAACAAAGGACTTAAAACCCTTTTTGAAAAGATAGGATAAAATATTGCTTTATGCAAATGAGCCTGAAACTCTACTTAGCCAAATTTGCATGTAATGATAGGATCCACTTATATTCCACATAGTAGTGAAACTTGCCAATACAATTCCAATGTATTGACCCTTGTGGCTGTAACTTGTAATGTTGCAGGTTTGATTGATTTTAGTGAAGATTGTTTGATTAGGATTACAAAGTCTACAACCAACATCTGCCTGTGGCACTTTGAAGATGAAGGACCCCATGACTATAGTTATTCCGCTGCAATGTAATGTAATAGCCCAATGAGCTATGTATGATGTAATAAAATTATGTTATTCCTGGTTATAAAGTTATGTTATGACCTTTGTATCTTGATATTACATCTTAACTGTGGATGCTAGCTATTGATCCAGGGACTAGCATTGTAAACACAGGAATCTCTACCTTATTAAAGGTTAGGAACTCTACATGAACATTGAGATGTTATCAACAACAAGATCATATCGTTAGGAGAATGATATGATGGACATACTCCTATAGATAAGCGTAGCATAAAGATCAAGTCATTTCAATAGTTCAATTGCTATATGCTTTCTGATACATAGTAACCTAATTCCTTCGACCATGAGATCATGCATATCACCTTTACCGGATGGATGCTTTGATGACATCAAACACCACACCGTAACTGGGTGGCTATAAAGGTGGCATTGAGTGTTCGGAAAGTATTGGTTGAGACACATGGATCAAGAGTGGGATTTGTCCATCCATATGACGGATATATATACTCTGGTGTTGGAATTATGCCCTAGAGGCAATAATAAAGATGTTATTATTATAATTCTTGTTCATGATAAAGTTTATATTCCATGCTAGAATTGTATTAAGCGGAAACTTTAATACTTGTGTGGTTTGTGAACAACACCGTGTCCCTAGTACGCCTCTATGTACTAGCTCATTGATCATTGATGGTTAAGTTTTCCTAACCATAGACATGAGTTGTCAATTGATAATGAGATCATATCATTGGAGAATGATATGATGGACAGACCCAAACTAAGCGAAGCAATTAGATCGTTTCATCGTGTTCATCGTTGCGAAGCTTTTCCTATGTCAAATATTGTATTCCTTAGACCATGAGATAATACAACTCCCTGGTATCGGAAGAAAGCTTTGAGGTCATCAAACGTCATCCTATGAGAGGGTGATCATAAAGGTGTCTCTCAGGTGATCGGAAAGTATCTGTTGGGTTGTATGTATCGAGATGGAATTTGTCCCTCCCAAGTCGGAGAGATATACTTCGGGCCCACTCGGTAATCGATATCAACACCGCTTGCAAGCATGTGGTTAAGGAGTTAATCACAAAGTGATATCGGATTACGGAACGAGTAAACTACTTGCTGTGAACGAGATTGAACTAGGTATGTCGGTACCGACGATCGAATCTCGGGCAAGTAAAATATCGCGAGACGAAGGGAATATATATATGGGATTGTTTGAATCCTGGCATCATGGTTCATCCGATATGATCATCGATGAATGTGTGGGAGTCAATATGGGTGCCCAGACCCCGCTGTTGATTATTGATAGAAGATCATGTCTGCATATTCTCGAACCCGCAGGGTCACACACTTAACGTGTCTCGACGCTAGGATAGATTGGATAATTGGTTTATGAATTTTTGTTTGGAGTCTCGGATGGGATCCGGGACATCACGAGAGGTTCCGGAATGGTCCGGAGAATAAGATTCATATAAGGCAGTGCAGTTTTTGGAGTTCGGAATTGTTCCAGGTTAATCGGTATTGTACCAGAAGCTTCTAGAACCTTCCGGAAGGGGACCAACGTGGCCCCACCTTCCGGGAGGGGGCATGGGCCTATGAGGGAGTGTCCTGGCCGCATTGGGCCAGGGGAACAAGGCCCCATAGGGCCCAGCCGATCCTAGAGAGTTTAAATCGTTTAAACTAGAGATAGGGTTTCTAGAAGAGGGGAGAGTCCATGCCCCCCACTCCTTATCCTTTGGGCTTGGGGGAGGGGCTAGGGCTGCGCCCCCCCTCTATATAAAGAGGGGTGGGGGCACACCAACCCCCGACACCTCTCCTCCAAACCCTAGCCGCCTTGCTAGCTTTCCTCTCTCCCTCCCGACTGTTTGTAGGCGAAGCCCTGCTGCAGAAATTCTCCACCATATACACCACGCTGTCGTGTTGTAGATCCAATCTATCTCTCCACCATACTTGCTGGTCCGAGGAAGGAGGAGACGTCGAGGTGCTGCACGTGTGCATCTCACGGAGGCACCGCCACTTGTGGTGCTAGATCGGATCGGATCGCGAGGAGGAGAAGCGAGTACGACTACATCACCCATGTTCCGACGAACGTTCCGCTGTGCGAATCTTCAAGGGTATGAAGATCTAATCCAATCTCTCTCGTTGATTGTATCTCCTAGATTAGATCTTGGCTTTCCCTCTGTTCGCATCCGTAGAAAATTTTGATTTACTATGCCGCGAAACCCTTCAGTGGTATCAGAGCTAGATCTATGCGTAGATGTGTTTCACGAGTAGAACACAACATGGTTGTTGCGGGCGTTGATGTTTTCTGTTGCAAGCCTCTTGTTTGTGTTCTTCTTATGACGCGGGATAGTGAGATTGAAGCGGTCCAGGCCAACCTTACGCGACGTCGTTCGCGAGACCGGCTCTGCACTTGACGTGTGGCTTGTTCCACACATGCGGCTGGTGGATGTCAGTTTCTCTCACTATAGTTGTCATGGGATTAACACCGGAGTTTGGCAACCATAATATCACCGTTGTGGCTTTCCGGAGGTAAGAATCGTTCTTAGCATCTACTCCCATAAGCCACGTAAAACATGCAACAATAAAGTAGAGGCGTCTAACTTGTTTTTGCAGGGAGTGTTCTCTGTGATATGGTATGGCCCAAGATGTGATGTGTATATTGTATGCGATGATCATGTTTTGTAATGTTTCACGACTTGCATGTCGATGAGTACACAACCGGCAGGAGCCATATGGTTGTCTTTATAATTGTGTATGACCTGCGAGTCAACTTCTTATACTCCATGTAATAGCTTCACTTTATCGCTAAGTAGTTAGCAATAGTTGTAGTTGCTATTCGTGGTGGAGGCAATCATGGTGGAGTGATGGAGATCATGCCGGAACGCACAAGATGGAGATCATTGCGCGAAGATTGGCTATACCATGTCACATAAAGTTATATGCATGTGATGTTTATCCCTTTATGTATCTTATTATGCTTAGATCGCGACGGTAGCATTATAAGATGATTCCTCACTTAAAGATCAAGATAAAAACTGTGTTCTCCCCAAGTATGCACCGTTGCGAAAGTTCGTCGTTTCCAAGCATCACGTGATGATCGGGTGCTATAGACTCTACGCTCACATACAACGGGTGCAAGCCAGTTTTGCACACGCGAAAATACTTGGGTCTAACTTGACGAGCCTAGCATGTACAGACATGGCCTCGGAACACAAGAACCAAAAGGTTAAGCATGAGTCATATGAATGATATGATCGACACTTTGTTGTCCACCATTGAAACCACATCTCTTCTCGTGATGATCGGATTAGGTGTAGTGAATTTGGATCGTGTTCACTAAACAACTTGAGGGATGTTGAATTTAGTGGGAGTTCATCTAGTAATTTGATTAAGTTGAACTATTTATCATGAACATAGTCTAAATTGTACTTGCAAATACTGTAGATCACATGGCCAAGTCCAACTTCAACTTCAACGTTTCTGCTGAGAAGGAAAAGCTTAGAAACAATGGGTCTAATTTCACCAATTGGTTCCGCAATCTAAGAATCATTCTGTCTGGCGGACAAAAGGACTATGTCCTTGGGAAAGCGTTAGGTGACCCCCCTGCTGCAACTGCGCCGGCTGATGAGAAAGCTGTCTATCAGTCGCGCAAAGATGATTATGGTGTGATTAAGAGCACCATGTTGTTTGCTATGGAACCGGAACTTCAAAATCGTTTTGAAACCTATCCCGAGCCCTTTGAGATTCTCGAGGAGCTGAAAACCATGTTTCAGACTCAAGCCCGTTCTGAGAGATATGAGATCTCTGAGAAGTTCTTTAACTGCAAGATGGAGGAAGGGAGTTCCGTTAGTGAGCACGCCATAAAGATGTCGGGCTACACTCAACGCCTTGAGCAACTGGAATGCACGATTCCAGAGGAGCTCAAGATTGACAGGGTTCTGCAATCACTCCCTCCTAGCTACAAAAGTTTTGTAGTGACTCATAATCAGATTGGCTCCACTGATACGATCACCGAGCTCTTCGCAAAGCTGAAGGCTGCGGAGGTGGACATCAAGAAGGATAATCATGTGTTGATGGTCAACAAACCCTCCTTTAAGAAAGGTAAGGGAGCAAAGAAGCCCTTCAAGAAGGGCGGCGGCAAGCGCAATGCTCCTGCTGAGAAGAAGCTCAAGTCTGGTCCTAAGCCGGACACTGAGTGCTTCTATTGCAAGGACAAGGGTCACTGGAAGCGCAACTGTCCGAAGTACTTAGCGGACAAGAAGGCTGGCACCATCAAAGGTATATTTGATATACATGTTATTGATGTTTTCCTTACTAGCCCTCGTTGTAGTGCCTGGGTATTTGATACCGGTTCAGTTGCTAATATTTGTAACTCGAAACAGGAGCTACAGAATAGACGGCGGCTTGCGAGGGATGAGGTGACGATGCGCGTTGGCAACGGATCAAGAGTTGATGTGATGGCCGTCGGCACGCTCTCCTTAGTTTTACCTTCGGGATTAGTTTTAAACCTTAATAAATGTTATTATGTGCCTGCGTTGAGCATGAACATTATTTCTGGATCGTGTTTATTGCAAGACGGTTATTCATTTAAATCGGAGAATAATGGTTGTTCTATTTATATGAGTAACATCTTTTATGGTCATGCACCTCTTGTAAATGGTTTATTTCTTCTAAATCTCGAAAGGGATGAAACACACATCCATAACATTGAGGCTAAGAGATGCAAAGTAGATAGTGATAATACTACTTATTTGTGGCACTGTCGTCTAGGTCATATTGGAGTAAAGCGCATGAAGAAACTCCATTCTGATGGACTTTTGGAGTCTCTTGATTTTGAATCATTTGACACATGCGAACCATGCCTCATGGGCAAGATGATCAAAACCCCGTTCTCCGGTATGATGGAGCGAGCAATGGACTTGTTGGAAATCATACATACCGATGTATGCGGACCGATGAGTGTTTCGACGCGCGGTGGATATCGCTATTTTCTCACTTTTACCGATGACTTAAGTAGATATGGGTATATCTATTTAATGAAACATAAATCTGAAACATTTGAAAAGTTCAAGGAATTTCAGAATGAAGTAGAGAACCATCGTAACAGAAAGATTAAGTTTCTACGATCCGATCGTGGAGGTGAATATTTAAGTTATGATTTTCTCACGCATCTTAAAACAAGTGGAATCGTTTCACAACTCACGCCACCCGGAACACCACAGCGCAATGGTGTGTCTGAACGCCGGAATCGAACCCTATTAGATATGGTCCGATCGATGATGTCTCTTACTGATTTGCCGTTATCATTTTGGGGTTATGCATTAGAAACCGCTGCATTCACTTTAAATAGGGCTCCATCTAAATCCGTTGAGACGACACCGTATGAACTGTGGTTTCGTGCTCAACCTAAGTTGTCGTTTCTTAAAGTTTGGGGATACGAAGCTTACGTCAAGAAGTTGATGCCGGACAAGCTTGAACCCAAAGCGGAGAAATGCGTCTTCATAGGATACCCTAAGGAAACTATTGGGTATACCTTCTATCATAGAACCGAAGGCAAAGTGTTTGTCGCAAAGAACGGTTCCTTTCTTGAGAAGGAGTTTCTCTCGAAAGAAGTGAGTGGGAGGAAAGTAGAGCTTGACGAGGTTATTGAACCTTCTCTTGAATTGGAGAGTAGCGCAGCACCTGAAATTGTTCCAGTGCCGCCTGCACCAACAATAGAGGAAGCTAATGACAAGGATCATGAAGCTTCGGACGATGCTGCTACTGAACGTCGCAGGTCGACAAGGTCGCGTGCCCCTCCTGAGTGGTACGGCAACCCTGTCTTGACTGTCTTGTTAGTAGAAGACAGTGAACCTACGAACTATGAGGAAGCGATGATGAGCCCAGACTCTGAGAAATGGCTGGAAGCCATGAAATCCGAATTGGGATCCATGAGCGAAAACCAAGTATGGACTTTGGTGGACCCTCCTAGCGACCGAAAGGCCGTTGAGTGCAAATGGATCTTCAAGAAGAAAACGGACGCGGATGGTAATGTTACCGTCTATAAAGCACGACTTGTCGCAAAAAGGTTTTCGACAAGTTCAAGGTGTTGACTACGATGAGACTTTCTCTCCCGTAGCGATGTTTAAGTCCATTCAGATTTTATTAGCAATTGCTGCGTTTCATGATTATGAAATATGGCAGATGGATGTCAAGACTGCGTTCCTCAATGGCAACATTGATGAAGAGTTGTATATGATGCAACCCGAAGGTTTTGTCGATCCTAAGGATGCTGATAAAGTATGCAAACTTCAGCGTTCCATTTATGGACTGAAGCAAGCATCTCGGAGTTGGAACCTTCGTTTTGATCAAGTGATCAAGAGCTTTGGATTTGTTCCAAATTGCTACGAAGCTTGCATCTACAAGAAAGTGAGTGGGAGCTCGGTGACGTTTCTGGTACTATATGTGGATGACATATTGATTATTGGAAATGACATCAACATGCTTAACGATGTGAAGAGTTATTTGAACAAGTGTTTTTCAATGAAAGACCTAGGTGAATCTGCTTATATATTGGGCATCAAAATCTATAGAGATAGACAAAGACGCCTAATAGCTTTAAGCAAGAGTACATACCTAGACAAAGTTCTGAAAAGGTTCAGAATGGATAAGGCAAAGAAAGGTTCAGTGCCTATGTTGTCAGGTAAGATATTGAGCAAGGCTCAGTGTCCAGCTACGCTAAATGATAGGGAAGCTATGAGCAAAGTGCCTTATGCCTCGGCCATAGGTTCCATCATGTATGCCATGCTGTGTACTAGACCGGATGTGTCCAATGCTCTTATTTTGACGAGCAGATATCAAAGTGATCCAGGAGTGGAACACTGGACAGCCGTGAAGAACATCCTAAACTACCTGAATAGGACTAAAGAAATGTTCTTAGTCTATGGGGGTGATGAACAGCTTGTCGTAAAAGGTTACGTCGACGCTAGTTTTGACACCGACAAGGATGATTCCAAATCTCAGACAGGATACGTTTATATTTTGAATGGAGGAGCTGTGAGCTGGAGAAGCTGCAAGCAAAGCGTGATCGCGGGATCTACAGTGGAAGCGAAATGCATGGCTGCTGCAGAAGCGTCAAGTGAAGGAGTTTGGATCAGAAACTTCATCATTGAGCTTGGCGTGGTTCCAAGTGCATTGGACCCACTGGAGATATTGTGTGACAACACTGGCGCCATAGCACTTTCTAAGGAACCAAGATATCATCCAAAGACCAAGCATATCAACCGCAAGTTTCATATAATCCGAGATTATATTGCAGATGGAGATCTGAAGATTAGCAAAGTACATACAGATCTGAATGTCGCAGATCCATTGACTAAACCTCTTCCACGTGTAAAACATGATCAGCACCTCAGTGCCATGGGTGTGAGATTGTTGCCAAATGTAAACTAGATTATTGACTCTAGTGCAAGTGGGAGACTGTTGGAATTATGCCCTAGAGGCAATAATAAAGATGTTATTATTATAATTCTTGTTCATGATAAAGTTTATATTCCATGCTAGAATTGTATTAAGCGGAAACTTTAATACTTGTGTGGTTTGTGAACAACACCGTGTCCCTAGTACGCCTCTATGGACTAGCTCATTGATCAATGATGGTTAAGGTTTCCTAACCATAGACATGAGTTGTCAATTGATAATGAGATCATATCATTGGAGAATGATATGATGGACAGACCCAAACTAAGCGAAGCAATTAGATCGTTTCATCGTGTTCATTGTTGCGAAGCTTTTCCTATGTCAAATATTGTATTCCTTAGACCATGAGATAATACAACTCCCTGGTATCGGAAGAAAGCTTTGAGGTCATCAAACGTCATCCTATGAGAGGGTGATCATAAAGGTGTCTCTCAGGTGATCGGAAAGTATCTGTTGGGTTGTATGTATCGAGATGGAATTTGTCCCTCCCAAGTCGGAGAGATATACTTCGGGCCCACTCGGTAATCGATATCAACACCGCTTGCAAGCATGTGGTTAAGGAGTTAATCACAAAGTGATATCGGATTACGGAACGAGTAAACTACTTGCTGTGAACGAGATTGAACTAGGTATGTCGGTACCGACGATCGAATCTCGGGCAAGTAAAATATCGCGAGACGAAGGGAATATATATATGGGATTGTTTGAATCCTGGCATCGTGGTTCATCCGATATGATCATCGATGAATGTGTGGGAGTCAATATGGGTGCCCAGACCCCGCTGTTGATTATTGATAGAAGATCATGTCTGCATATTCTCGAACCCGCAGGGTCACACACTTAACGTGTCTCGACGCTAGGATAGATTGGATAATTGGTTTATGAATTTTTGTTTGGAGTCTCGGATGGGATCCGGGACATCACGAGAGGTTCTGGAATGGTCCGGAGAATAAGATTCATATAAGGCAGTGCAGTTTTTGGAGTTCGGAATTGTTCCGGGTTAATTGGTATTGTACCGGAAGCTTCTAGAACCTTCCGGAAGGGGACCAACGTGGCCCCACCTTCCGGGAGGGGGCATGGGACTATGAGGGAGTGTCCTGGCCGCATTGGGCTAGGGGCACAAGGCCCCATAGGGCCCAGCCGATCCTAGAGAGTTTAAATCGTTTAAACTAGAGATAGGGTTTCTAGAAGAGGGGAGAGTCCATGCCCCCACTCCTTATCCTTTGGGCTTGGGGGAGGGGCTAGGGCTGCGCCCCCCTCTATATAAAGAGGGGTGGGGGCGCACCAACCCCCCACACCTCTCCTCCAAACCCTAGCCGCCTTGCTAGCTTTCCTCTCTCCCTCCCGACTGTTTGTAGGCGAAGCCCTGCTGCAGAAATTCTCCACCATATACACCACGCCGTCGTGTTGTAGATCCAATCTATCTCTCCACCATACTTGCTAGTCCGAGGAAGGAGGAGACGTCGAGGTGCTGCACGTGTGCATCTCACGGAGGCACCGCCACTTGTGGTGCTAGATCGGATCGGATCGCGAGGAGGAGAAGCGAGTACGACTACATCACCCACGTTCCGACGAACGTTCTGCTGTGCGAATCTTCAAGGGTATGAAGATCTAATCCAATCTCTCTCGTTGATTGCATCTCCTAGATTAGATCTTGGCTTTCCCTCTGTTCGCATCCGTAGAAAATTTTGATTTACTATGCCGCGAAACCCTTCATCTGGGCCCTCTCGGTGGAATGTCATCCAATTAGCTTGCAAGCATGTGACTGGCTCACAAGGGATCACATATCACGGGAACGAGAAAAGAGTACTTATCGGTAACGAGGTTGAACTAGGTATGCAGAGATACCGACGATCATAACCTCGGATAAGTAAACTATCGTGAGACAAAGGGAAATTGGTATCCTATGTAAGTGGTTCATTCGATCGCAAAGTAATCGTAGAAATATGTGGGAGCCATATGAATTTCCAGATCCTCTATTGGTTATTGTTCGGAGAAGTGTCTCGATCATGTCCGCATAATTCACGAACCGTAGGGAGACACACTTAAGGATTCGACGTTGTTTGAGTAGTTATGGTATTATGAGAAAGAGACCGAATGTTGTTCGGAGTCTCGGATGGGACCCGGGATATCACGAGGTGATCCGGAATGGTCCGGAGAATATGATTCATATAAGGAAAGTTCTATTTCGGAGTTGGGGAATGATTCCGGTGTTTTCATCGGGAATGTTCTAGAAGGTTCCGGAATGTCCGGCACTCCGGAGGGGAAGGGGTACATGAATGTGTCATTGCAAGTTGGAATGATTGCATCATGTACTAAGTGTCCTCGATGTTCCAAATAAAGGATTAAATTAAATCCTAGTTTGAAAAGTCAAATAGCTAAATTGAAAAGTCAAACGGCTAAATTTGGAAAGTGGAAAAGAGGAGGAGGGGTGAAACCGAGTTGGGGAGGGAGTCCTCCTCCCCAAGCCGGCGCACCACCCAAGCCGAGTTGGGGAGGGACTCCACTCCCTCCCCTTGGCCGCCGGCCCCTCCACCTATATAAGGAGGGGCAGGGCTCCCTCCTAGAGCATATAAATCCCTCACCTCAAACCCTAGAAGCTGCAGCCCACCATAGCCTCCGCCGCCTCCTTAGGGTTTTGCCCTAGCCGCCGACTTGGGGGTCTCCGGAACCCTAGCTGCCGGCTCTAGCATCCCCTACTTGGTGTGTCTAAACCCTAGATCGCCGAGGAGTTCTCTCATACTCCACCATACTCGCTCCGGCCTAAGGCGAAGCCCTGCAAGATCTCCCCTCTACTTCCGGTACCACGCCGTTGTGCTGCCGGAATAGCGAGGAGAGTGCTACAACCTCCGCTGCCTGCTGGAACAAGGGAGAGGAATGTCTTCGTCGAGTACCGAACGTGTGACCGACTGCGGGAGCGCTGCCGGAACTCAGCGCCGAAAGGATCGTCTACGCGATCTTGAGATCGGTAAGAGTACGACTACATCACCCACGAGAATCCGCTCTCATTAAACACTTTGGAATCTTCGAGGGTAAGTTATTCCATCGACTCGTTGCTACAATCTAGTAGATAGATCTTGGCTTGTTTGTTTGTATGCGATAGAAATTTTTTGTTTTCCATGCTACGAATCCCTACAGTGGTATCAGAGCCGTGTCTATATGTAGATCTGTTGCACGAGTAGAACACAATGTCATTGTGGGCGTTGATGCTTTTATTGTCGATTGCTTCTTGTGTACTTTGCATCTTGCGGTATGTTGGGATGAAGCGGCCCGGGCTAACCTTACATGACATCGTTCATGAGACTTGCTCCACGCTTGACATGCAACTCGTATTGCATAAGTGGCTTTGCAGGTGCCTGTTTCTCCTAGCATAGTTAAGATCCAATTTACAACGGGTGATTAACAATACTAGTATCAATGTTGTGGTTCATGTTCGTAAGTTAGAACGACACTTATTGAAAGCCCCAAACCACGTAAAACATGCAAAGAAAGTAGAGGCGTCTAACTTTGTTTTGCAGGGGTGTGCAGTGATGTGATATGGCCATGATTGTGATTATATTCGATGTATGCAATGTTCCTTATTGTAAGTTGGCAACCGACAGGAGCCATATGGTTGTCTTTAATTTATGTTAAGACCCGCGTGTCTATTCAAAGTAGTTGTAATAGTTGAAGACCGGTGGACGACAACCATGGAGAAGCGTCATTGACCTTGATGCAATGCCGGTGATGATGGAGATCATGTTAGTGCTTGAAGATGGAGATCGGAAGCACAAAGAAGAAAGGCCATATCATATCACATATTATGAATTGCATGTGATGTTAATCCTTTATGCATCTTGTATTGCTTAGTAGACGACGGTAGCATTATAAGATGATCCCTCATGCACATGAATTTCAAGTCATAAAGTGTTCACCCTTAGTTAGCACCGTTGCTAAAGCTTGTTGTTTCGAAGCACCACGTGATGATCGGGTGTGTTAGATTCTGCAAGTGTATACAACGTGAGCAAGCCAGATTTGCTCATGCGAAAACTAATGTTTGATATTGACGAGCCTAGCATGTACAGGCATGGTCTCGGAACACGGATCACCGAAAGGTAAAGCATGAATCATATAGTAGATATGATGAACATATCGATTGTTCGCCATTGAAACTATATCAACTCTCGTGATGATCGGTGTTGATATAGTGAATTTGGTTCGTTGGATCACTAAAACAATGTGAGGGATGTTGTTTTGAGTGGGAGTTCACCTAGATTAACTTTATTATTAATTTGAACTCAATTTGTCATAAACTTAGTCTAAACTATTGCAAATATGTTGTAGATCAATGGCAGCCCCTACCATCAATTTTAATGCGTTCCTAGAGAAAGAAAAGTTGAAAAACAATGGAAGCAACTTCGCGGATTGGTTCCGCAATTTGAGGATTGTCCTCACAGCTGGTAATTTGACCTATGTGCTGGATGCACCGCTGGGTGACCCACCTGCAGTTGATGCTTCCGATGAAGTAAAGAATGTTTACCTCGCTCGGAAGAATCAGTACTCCATAGTTCAGTGTCCTATCTTGTATGGTTTGGAATCGGAGCTTCAGAAAAGGTTTGAGAATTCAGACCCATATGATATTGTCGAGGATCTCAAATTGATCTTTGAGACTCATGCGGCAATTGAAAGTTATGAGGCTTCTGAAAAGTTCTTTAACTGCAAGATGGAAGAGGGCAGCTCCGTCAGTGAGCATGTGCTTAAGATGTCTGGGCACGCAAACAAACTTCAAAGCTTGGGTATAGTGATTCCTAATGCTTTGGGGATTTACCGTGTCCTCCAATCACTACCACCAAGTTACAAGAACTTTGTGATGAACTACAACATGCAGAACATGAACAAACAGTTGCCAGAACTGTTTGCTATGTTGAAGTCTGCAGAAGTGGAGATCAAGAAAGAGCACCAAGTGTTGTTGGTCAATAAGACCACCAAATTCAAGAAAGGCAAGTCTAAGCAGAAGGGACACTTCAAGAAGGGTGGTAAGAAAGTTACTACGCCGGCGAAGAAGACCAAGGCTGGACCTAAGCCTGAAACTGAGTGCTTTTACTGCAAGGGAGAAGGTCACTGGAAGCGGAATTGCCCAAAGTACTTGGCGGATTTGAAGAACGGCAACATCAAGAAGAAAGGTATATCTGATATACATGTTATTGATGTGTATCTCACTAGTACTCGTAGTAGTGCCTGGGTATTTGATACTTGTTCAGTTGCTCACATTTGTAACTCGAAACAGGTGCTGCAGAATAAACGGAAGCTAGCGAAGAAAGAGGTGACGATGCGCGTGGGAAACGGATCAAAGGTTGACGTGATCGCGGTCGGCACGCTACCCCTTCATCTACCATCGGGATTAGTTTTATACTTAAATAATTGTTATTTGGTGCCTGCGTTGAGCATGAACATTATATCGGGATCTTGTTTATTGCGAGACGGTTACTTGTTTAAGTCAGAGA
The DNA here is from genome assembly GCA_910589765.1 of Avena atlantica. Classification (NCBI taxonomy): domain Eukaryota; kingdom Viridiplantae; phylum Streptophyta; class Magnoliopsida; order Poales; family Poaceae; genus Avena; species Avena atlantica. The sequence continues at coordinate 458,831,724 of OU342736.1, forward strand.
ATAATGGTTGTTCGATTTATATGAGTAATATGTTTTATGCGCATGCACCTTTGATAGATGGTCTATTCTTATTGAATCTCGATAGTGGAAATACACATATTAATAACATTGAGGCTAAACGGTTGAAATCAAGCGATAACTCGACCTATATGTGGCACTGTCATCTTGGTCACATTGGAGTGAAGCGTATGAAGAAACTCCATTCCGATGGACTTCTTGAATCACTTGATAGATGCGAAGCATGTCTGATGGGTAAAATGACTAAGACTCCATTTTTTGGTATGATGGAGTGAGCTACGGACTTATTGGAAATCATACATACCGATGTATGTGGTCCAATGAGTGTAGCATCGCGCGGTGGTTATCGTTATGTTCTTACCTTCACGGATGATTTGAGTAGATATGGGTATATCTATTTCATGAAACATAAGTCCGAAACTTTTGAGAAGTTTAAGGAGTTTCAAAGTGAGTTAGAGAATCAATGTAACAAGAAGATTAAATTTCTACGTTCTGATCGTGGAGGTGAATATCTCAGTTACGAGTTTGGCGAGCATTTGAAGAAATGCGGAATACTTTCACAGTTGACACCGCCGGGAACACCACAGCGTAATGGTGTGTCCGAACGTCGTAATCGAACTCTCTTAGATATGGTTCGTTCCATGATGTCACTTACAGATTTACCGCTATCATTTTGGGGTTATGCATTAGAAACAGCCGCATTCACTTTAAATAGGGCACTGTCTAAATCCGTTGAAACGACACCGTATGAATTATGGTTTGGGAAGAAACCTAGATTGTCGTTCCTTAAAGTTTGGGGTTGCGAAGCCTATGTAAAGAAGTTACAGCCGGACAAGCTTGAACCCAAAGCGGAAAAATGCGTCTTCATAGGATACCCAAAGGAAACTATTGGGTATACCTTCTATCATAGATCCGAAGGCAAAATCTTCGTTGCCAAGAATGGATCCTTTCTAGAGAAGGAATTCTCTCGAAAGAAGTGACTGGAAGGAAAGTAGAACTCGACGAGGTTGTCGAACCTTCTCTCAAAATTGCGAGTAACGCAGCACTGGAAGAAGTTCCTGTGGTGCCTGCACCAATTAGAGAGGAAGCTAATGATGATGATCATGAAACTTCGGTTGAAGTTGCTACAGAGCCTCGGAGGTCAACGAGAACTCGTACCACTCCAGATTGGTATGATCCCGTTATGAGTGTCATGTTGGTGGACAACACCGATGACCCCGAGACATATGAGGAAGCGATGATGAGCCCAGATTCCAATAAATGGCAAGAAGCCATGAAATCCGAGATTGGATCCATGTACGAAAACCAAGTATGGACTTTGGTGGACTTACCGGATGGCCGGAAGGCTGTCGAGAACAAATGGATCTTCAAGAAGAAAACAGATGCTGATGGTAATGTTACTGTCTATAAAGCTCGACTTGTCGCAAAAGGGTTTCGACAAATTCAAGGAGTTGACTACGATGAGACTTTCTCACCAGTAGCGAAGCTAAAGTCTGTAAGGATTATGTTAGCAATCGCTGCATATTACGATTATGAGATATGGCAGATGGATGTCAAAACAGCATTCCTCAATGGAGACATTGATGAAGAGTTGTATATGATGCAACCCAAAGCTTTTGTCGATCCTAAAGATGCTAACAAGGTATGCAAACTTGAACGGTCCATCTATGGATTGAAGCAAGCATCCCGAAGTTGGAATCAACGTTTTGATAAGGTGATCAAAAGTTTTGGTTTTATACAAACTTATGGAGAAGCTTGTATTTACAAGAAAGTGAGTGGGAGCTCTGTAGCATTCTTAATACTATATTTGGATGACATATTGTTGATTGGGAATGATGTAGACCTTCTTAATAGTGTCAAGGAATATTTGAATAATAGTTTTTCAATGAAGGATCTTGGCGAAGCAGCTTACATATTAGGCATAAAGATTTATAGAGATAGATCGAAACGCCAAATATCATTGTCACAGAGTACATATTTGGACAAAGTTCTAAAGAGGTTTGGAATGGAAGATAGCAAGAAAGGGTTCTTGCCCATGTTGCCCAATACGACCTTGAGTAAAACTCAAAGTCCGACATCGGCAGAAGATAGAGAAAGGATGAGTAAGACTCCCTATGCCTCAGCCATAGGATCTCTAATGTATGCCATGCTATGTACTAGACCCGACATTGCATATGCTGTTAGTTTAACTAGCAGATATCAAAGTGATCCAGGAGTGGATCATTGGACAGCGGTCAAAAACATCCTTAAGTACTTGAGAAGAACTAAGGATATGGTTCTTTCTTATGGAGGTGATTAACATCTCGTTGTTAATGGTTACACCGATGCTAGTTGGAACACCGATCCGTATGATTCTAAATCACAATCTGGATACGTATTTATTTTGAATGGTGCAGCAGTTAGCTGGAGGAGTGCAAAGCAAAGCGTTGTGGCGAGATCTTCAACTGAATCGGAATACATGGCTGCTTCGGAGGCTTCACAAGAAGTGATATGGATGAAAGAGTTCATTACAGAGCTGGGTGTGGTTCCTAGTGCGCTGGACCCAATGTCTATCTACTGTGATAACATGAGCGCCATAGCCAATGCGCAAGAACCAAGGTCACACAAGAAGCCGAAGCACATCAAGCTGCGTTTTCACGCTATTCGAGAGCATATCCAGGATGGGGATATAAAGATTTGCAAAGTACACACAGATCTGAATGTGGCGGATCCGTTGACTAAACCTCTCCCGAGGACAAAACATGACCAGCACCAAACTGCCATGGGTGTTCGGTATATTACCATGTAATCTAGATTAGATGACTCTAGTGCAAGTGGGAGACTGTTGGAGATATGCCCTAGAGGCAATAATAAATGTGGTTATTATTATATCTTTGTGTTTATCATAAATGTTTACATTCATGCTATAATAGTATTAACAAGGAAACATTGATACTTGTGTGATTTGTAAACTTAATTTGAAGTCCCTAGTATAACCTCTATACATCACTAGCTTGTTGATTGATAAATGATTGTGGTTTCCCTATCATGAACATTGAGATGTTATCAACAACAAGATCATATCGTTAGGAGAATGATATGATGGACATACTCCTATAGATAAGCATAGCATAAAGATCAAGTCATTTCAATAGTTCAATTGCTATATGCTTTCTGATACATAGTAACCTAATTCCTTCGACCATGAGATCATGCATATCACCTTTACCGGATGGATGCTTTGATGACATCAAACACCACACCGTAACTGGGTGGCTATAAAGGTGGCATTGAGTGTTCGGAAAGTATTGGTTGAGACACATGGATCAAGAGTGGGATTTGTCCATCCATATGACGGATAGATATACTCTGGGCCCTCTCGGTGGAATGTCATCCAATTAGCTTGCAAGCATGTGACTGGCTCACAAGGGATCACATATCACGGGAACGAGAAAAGAGTACTTATCGGTAACGAGGTTGAACTAGGTATGCAGAGATACCGACGATCATAACCTCAGATAAGTAAACTATCGTGAGACAAAGGGAAATTGGTATCGTATGTAAGTGGTTCATTCGATCGCAAAGTAATCGTAGAAATATTTGGGAGCCATATGAATTTCCATATTCCTCTATTGGTTATTGTTCGGAGAAGTGTCTCGATCATGTCCGCATAATTCACGAACCGTAGGGAGACACACTTAAGGATTCGACATTGTTTGAGTAGTTATGGTATTATGAGAAAGAGACCGAATGTTGTTCGGAGTCTCGGATGGGATCCGGGATATCACGAGGTGATCCGGAATGGTCCGGAGAATAAGATTCATATAAGGAAAGTTCCGTTTCGGAGTTGGGGAATGATTCCGATGTTTTCATCGGGAATGTTCTAGAAGGTTCCAGAATGTCCGGCACTCCGGAGGGGAAGGGGTACATGAATGTGTCATTGCAAGTTGAAATGATTGCATCATGTACTAAGTGTCCTCGCTGTTCCAAATAAAGGATTAAATTAAATCCTAGTTTGAAAAGTCAAATAGCTAAATTGAAAAGTCAAACGGCTAAATTTGGAAAGTGGAAAAGAGGAGGAGGGGTGAAACCGAGTTGGGGAGGGAGTCCTCCTCCCCAAGCCGGCGCACCACCCAAGCCGAGTTGGGGAGGGACTCCACTCCCTCCCCTTGGCCGCCGGCCCCTCCACCTATATAAGGAGGGGCAGGGCTCCCTCCTAGAGCATACAAATCCCTCACCTCAAACCCTAGAAGCTTCAGCCCACCATAGCCGCCGCCGCCCCCTTAGGGTTTTGCCCTAGCCGCCAACTTGGGGGTCTCCGGAACCCTAGCCGCAGGCTCTAGCATCCCCTCCTTGGTGTGTCTAAACCCTAGATCGCCGAGGAGTTCTCTCATACTCCACCATACTCGCTCCGGCTTAAGGCGAAGCCCTGCGAGATCTCCCCTCTACTTCCGGTACCACGCCGTTGTGCTGCCGGAATCGCGAGGAGAGTGCTACAACCTCCGCTGCCTGCTGGAACAAGGGAGATGAAGGTCTTCGTTGAGTACCGAACGTGTGACCGACTGCGGGAGCGCTGCCGGAACGCAGCGCCGGAAGGATCGTCTACGTGATCTTGAGATCGGGAAGAGTACGACTACATCACCCACGAGAATCCGCTCTCGTTAAACACTTTGGAATCTTCGAGGGTAAGTTATTCCATCGACTCGTTGCTACAATCTAGTAGATAGATCTTGGCTTGTTCGTTTGTATGCGATAGAAAAATTTTGTTTTCCATGCTACGAATCCCTACACATCACGCCTTGCTCTTGGGGTTTCCCGACAAAGCGCTCCCATGTTGACGCAGCGCCATCAAGATTTTCTCGCGCCGTTGTCGGGGAGGCTAAGGACGTATTCACAAGTGGAGTCCTTCTCAACCTTTCCCTTTACTTTGTTTTTGGTTTGCTTAGTTTCTTTTGCTTGGTTTTGTATGCATCTTTTTATCAGAAACTAAAAAAAAATAGTTTAGTTTGGTTTGCTTTCTCTTATAAAAAACACAAAAAAATAGTCCCTGCTCTAGTTGTTGTTGCTGCTGGCTTGCTCCTCTTTTACCAAAATGAACTTTGTTGAGAACACCAAGTTGTGTGACTTCACTAGCACAAACAACAATGATTTCCTAAGCACTCATATTGCTCCACCTGCTCCTGGTGCTACCTTTTATGAAATTAAGCCTGCTTTGTTGAATCTTGTGACGAGAGAGCAATTTTCTGGTGCTAGTTCTGATGATGCTGCTACCCATCTCAATAACTTTGTAGAACTTTGTGAGATGTAGAAGTATAAGGATGTAGATGGAGATATTATTAAGCTCAAGTTGTTTCCTTTCTCCTTGATAGGAAAAGCTAAATAATGGTTGCTATCCTTGCCTAGAAATAGTATTGATTCTTGGATTAAGTGCAAAGATGCTTTTATTGGAAATTACTACCCTCCTGCTAAGATTATATCTATAAGAAGTGATATTATGAAATTTAAACAACTTGATCATGAACATGTTGCTCAAGCTTGGGGAAGAATGAAATCTTTGGTTAAGAATTGTCCCACTCATGGACTTACTGCCTGGATGATTATCCAGACTTTTTCTGCATGTTTGAACTTCTCTTCAAGAAACCTGTTGGATTCAGTTGTTGGAGGTACCTTTATGACCATCACCTTGGGTGTTGCAACAAAACTCCTTGATAATATGATGGTTAATTATTCTGAATGACACACTGAGAGAGCTCCACATGGTAAGAAGGTAAATTCTGTTGAAAAAACCTCCTCTTTGAGTGATAAGATATATGTTATTATGGCTATGCTTGTTAATGGTAAAGCTCCTTTAGATCCAAATAATGTTCTCTTAGCCTCTTTGGTTGCTCAAGAAGAGCAAGTTGATGTGAACTTCATTAGAAACAACAATTTCAACAACAGTGCCTATAGGAATAATTTTGGTAGTAACAACAATTATAGGCCTTATCCTCCTAATAATGGCAATACCTATGGAAACTCCTACAACAATGCTAGAAGTGTCCCCTATGAACTTGAAGTCATGCTTAAATATTTTATTAGTAAGCAAACCACTTTCAACAAGACTGTGGAGGAAAAGCTTTTAAATGTTGAGAAAAATATTTCCTCTTTGTCTGAAGCACAGTCCTCTTTGATTAATAAAATGGCTGCTTAACCTGAAACCATGGAAAGTACCTTTCCTACTACTCATGGCATACAAGTTACTATTGATGAAAATGTTAGACTGCTAGCCCAACTTCATGCTAAGTGGGAAAGGAAAGATGAAATTGCTAGAAAAAATAGTGTGTGCACCATCACCACCACTAATATGGATGCCACTAAACCACAAGAAGTCCCTATTCCTCCTCCTACAATGCCTAAGACTAATGAGTATACTACTAGTGATGCTAAGTTTTATTTTGATTTTGATGGTTGCAATATTTTTGAAGTGATTATGTTCCTGCAAAATCTTGCTAGAAGTCCTGATGCTAGTGATATGCATGTTGCTTTCACCAAACACATTACAGATGCTCTTGTCAAAATTAAGGAAGAGAAGTTAAAACACAAAGCTTCTATTCCTAGGACAGTAGAAGATAGTTGGGAACCCATTATTAATATGCAAGTGAATGACTTTGATCTCAAAGCTTCATGTGACCTTGGTTCTAGTGTCTCTATTATGCCTAGGAAGATTTATGAAATGCTTGATTTGCCACCTTTGGAAGATTGTTATTTGGATGTCCCACTTAATGATAAAGCTAAGAATAAACTCATGGGGAGTGTTAAGGATGTTCTCATTATGGTTAACAATGCTTATGTCCTTGTTGATTTCTTTGTTTGGATGTCTAATACAATGCTTCTTGTCCTATTACTTTGGGTAGACCTTTTCTTAGAACTGTTGGTGCCATCATTGATATGAAAGAAGGCACCATTAAATATCAATTTCCATTCAAGAAAGGTATTGAACACTTCCCTATGAGGAGAGATAAGTTGCTTTTTGCTCCTCCTTTGAAAGAAAGGTTTGATGTTAATGCTTCTTCATTTGAAAATACTTGATTTATTACTTCTTGTGCCTAACTTAAATGCGTTAAAGAAAAGTACTTGTTGGGAGATAACCCAAGAGTTTTCTTGAGTCTTCGAAGTTATTACTTCAGTAATGACCTCTCCTTATCCTTTTTTTGCTTTTTGTGCCAAGAATGACCTCTAATGAGAGGGAAGTAAGATTTGGGGAGTTGCTATCCCGAAACAGATTTGTGTGCTCCATCATAAAAAATTTTGAGGAGTCTTTGTAAGTCATACTAAGCTAAAAAATTATGAATAAATCCCCCAGTATGTTAGACAAATTTCATTAGTTCAACACTTTTTGATTTGAGCAATAGAAGGTCTTCGAAAAAAATCAGTTTCTACCTGCTGGTCTGTTTTGACAGATTCCTGCCATTATTTGCACTTGCTTCTTATTGATTCCTTTTTGGGTTATTTTTGGGAAATTGAGCTTTTTGAAGGAGTTGCTACAGTAGCTTATGTTTTTAGTGAAAGTTTTGTTGTTATAAATATAAACCCAAGGGTCTATTATCTTTTGAATACACTAATGTTGCTAATGAAGATTGTGTGAAGTTTTGTATGAAGGAAAAAAATTCAGGTGTAGAGAGAGAATGATGTAATGAGATGAAGAATGGACAAAAGCTCAAGCTTGGGGATGCCAACATGGTGTCACCCCAAGAAATATCCAAGAGGTACAAGCATCAAAGCTTGGGGATGCCCAAGGCATCCCCTTCTTCATCAATAAAAAGCTCAGGTCTGTCTAGACACTTCGTTTTTATTGTTTCATGCACATTTGTGTTGTTCTTGGAGCGTCTTAGTTTTCGTTTGCTTTGCTTAGGTTGTTTAGTTTGCTTGAATAAAGTAGTTTGGACCCCCATTCTCGCTGTGTTGTTTTGCAAATAAGTTTGCTTGGTGTTTGAAAAGGACTAGTAAGTTCTTGCTTGAAGTGCAAGAGGAGCTTGCATTGACTGTGACTTAGACTTTAGAATGACATGCTAGGTGTTTTTTTAGCATTATGATTAGTGATTATTGTTATAGCATGTCTTGTTCCAAACAATTGGGATTGCTTAGTGTGCCTTGAAGAAATTATGCAGTGTTTTAGCATGCAAAAAGCTTAGTATTGTGGTATTCTCCTTCGATGCTTTTCTTGGGTTGACTTGGCACATGCACACACCATGTTATGACTCTCACAAGTCACCATTAGCCTCTATGATCATTTAGTCCTTGACTTGTAGTACCACTCTTTGCTTTGATTAGTATGCTTTGTTGCACTACATGATTATGACCATTATTGCTCTCTTAGTTGGTTGCTCCCAGTCTTTTGCTAGCCTCCACTTGTATGAGTAAGTTCTACTCATGCCACCAACTCCCAAAAAACCAAGTTATTCTAAAGTGTCCACTATAAACTCCTATGCATGGTGTGTTACACCATTCCAAGTATATTCTTGTTTTCATCTATCTTCCAATTAAAAACTATTTTGTTCTGTGAAAACTGATGGGTTTTGCGGCATAGTAAATCAAAATTTTCTACGGATGCGAACAGAGGGAAAGCCAAGATCTAATCTAGGAGATGCAAACAACGAGAGAGATTGGATTAGATCTTCATACCCTTGAAGATTCACACAGCGGAACGTTCGTTGGAACGTGGGTGATGTAGTCATACTCGCTTCTCCTCCTCGCGATCCGATCCGATCTAGCACCACAAGTGGCGATGCCTCCGTGAGATGCACACGTGCAGCACCTCGACGTCTCCTCCTTCCTCAGACCAGCAAGTATGGTGGAGAGACGGATTGGATCTACAACACGACGGCGTGGTGTATATGGTGGAGAATTTCTGCAGCAGGGCTTCGCCTACAAACAGTCGGGAGGGAGAGAGGAAGGGCAGCAGGGCGGCTAGGGTAGGAGGGGAAGGTGTGGGGGGTGGTGCGCCCCCCAACCCTCTTTATATAGAGGGGTGGGGCGGCAACCCTAGCCCCCTTCCCCAAGCCAAGGCCGACGGCCAAGGAGGAGGAGTGGGGGGCAAGGAACCCCCCTTCTAGAAGCTCTATCTAGGGTTTTACCCCTCTTGGCCGGCTGGGCCCTATGGGGCCTTATGCCCCTGGCCCAATGCGGCCAGGGCACTCCCTCATAGGCCCATGCCCCCTCCCGGAAGGTGGGGCCACGTTGGTCCCCTTCCGGAAGGTTCTAGAAGCTTCCGGTACAATACCGATTAACCCGGAACAATTCCGAACTCCAAAAACTGCACTGCCTTATATGAATCTTATTATCCGGACCACTCCGGAACCTCTCGTGATGTCCCGGATCCCATCCGAGACTCTGAAAAAAAACTCATAAACCAATTATCCAATCTATCCTAGCGTCGAGACACGTTAAGTGTGTGACCCTACGGGTTCGAGAATATGCAGACATGATCTTCTATCAATAATCAACAGCGGGGTCTGGAAACCCATATTGACTCCCACACATCCATCGATGATCATATCGGATGAACCACGATGCCATGATTCAATCAATCCCATATATATATTCCCTTTGTCTCGCGATATTTTACTTGCCCGAGATTTGATCGTCGGTACCGTCATACCTAGTTCAATCTCGTTCACAGCAAGTACTTTACTCGTTTCGTAATCCGATATCACTTTGTGATTAACTCCTTAACCACATGCTTGCAAGCGGTGTTGATATCGATTACCGAGTAGGCCCGAAGTATATCTCTCCGACTTGGGAGGGACAAATCCCATCTCGATACATACAACCCAACAGATACTTTCCGATCACCTGAGAGACACCTTTATGATCACCCTCTCATAGGATGACGTTTGATGACCTCAAAGCTTTCTTCCGATACCAGGGAGTTGTATTATCTCATGGTCTAAGGAATACAATATTTGACATAAGAAAATCTTCGCAAAGACGAACACGATGACACGATCTAATTGCTTCACTTAGTTTGGGTCTGTCCACCATATCATTCTCCCAATGATATGATCTCATTATTAATTGACAACTCATGTCCATGGTTAGGAAACCTTAACCATCATTAATCAATGAGCTAGTCCTTAGAGGCGTACTAGGGACACGGTGTTGTTCACAAACCACACAAGTATTAAAGTTTCCGCTTAATACAATTCTAGCATGGAATATAAACATTATCATGAACAAGAATTATAATAATAACATCTTTATTATTGCCTCTAGGGCATAATTCCAATAGTCTCCCACTTGCACTAGAGTCAATAGTCTAGTTTATATTTGGCAACAATCTCACACCCATGGCATTGAGGTGCTGATCATGTTTTACACGTGGAAGAGGTTTAGTCAATGGATCTGCGACATTCAGATCTATATGTACTTTGATAATCTTCAGATCTCCATCTGCTATATAATCTCGGATTATATGAAACTTGCAGTTGATATGCTTGGTCTTTGGATGATATCTTGGTTCCTTAGCGAGTGCTATGGCACCAGTGTTGTCACACAATATCTCTAGTGGGTCCAATGCACTTGGAACCACGCCAAGCTCAGTGATGAAGTTCCTGATCCAAACTCCTTCACTTGACGCTTCTGCAGCTGCCATGTATTCCGCTTCTACTGTAGATCCCGCGATCACGCTTTGCTTGCAGCTTCTCCAGCTCACAGCCCCTCCATTCAAAATATACACTATATTGTCTGAGATTTAGAATCATCCTTGTCGGTGTCGAAACTAGCGTCGGCGTAAACTTTTACGACGAGCTGTTCATCACCCCCATAGACTAAGAACATTTCTTTAGTTCTATTTAGGAACATTAGGATGTTCTTCATGGCTGTCCAATGTTCCACTCCTGGATCACTTTGATATCTGCTCGTCAAACTAAGAGCATTGGACACATCCGGTCTAGTACACAGCATGACATACATGATAGAACCTATGGCCGAGGCATAAGGCACTTTGCTCATAGCTTCCCTATCATTTACCGTAGCTGGACACTGAGCCTTGCTCAATATCTTACCTGACAACATAGGCACTGAACCTTTCTTTGCCTTATCCATTCTGAACCTTTTCAGAACTTTGTCTAGGTATGTACTCTGGCTTAAAGCTATCAGGCGTCTTTGTCTATCTCTATAGATCTTGATGCCCAATATATAAGCAGCTTCACCTAGGTCTTTCATTGAAAAACACTTGTTCAAATAACTCTTCACATCGTTAAGCATGTTGATGTCATTTCCAATAATCAATATGTCATCCACATATAGTACCAGAAACGTCACCGAGCTCCCACTCACTTTCTTGTAGATACAAGCTTCGTAGCAATTTGGAACAAATCCAAAGCTCTTGATCACTTGATCAAAACGAAGGTTCCAACTCCGAGATGCTTGCTTTAGTCCATAAATGGAACGCTGAAGTTTTCATACTTTATCAGCATCCTTAGGATCGACAAAACCTTCAGGTTGCATCATATACAACTCTTCATCAATGTTGCCATTGAGGAACGCAGTCTTGACATCCATCTGCCATATTTCATAATCATGAAACGCATCAATTGCTAATAAAATCCGAATGGACTTAAACATCGCTACGGGAGAGAAAGTCTCATCGTAGTCAACACCTTGAACTTGTCGAAAACCTTTCGCAACAAGCCGTGCTTTATAGACGGTAACATTACCATCCGCGTCCATTTTCTTCTTAAAGATCCATTTGCACTCAACGGCCTTTCGGTCGCTAGGAGGGTCCACCAAAGTCCATACTTGGTTTTCGCTCATGGATCCCAATTTGGATTTCATGGCTTCTAGCCATTTCTCAGAGTCTGGGCTCATCATCGCTTCCTCATAGTTCGTAGGTTCACTGTCTTCTACTAACAAGACAGTCAATACAGGATTGCCGTACCACTCAGGAGGGGCACGCGACCTTGTCGACATGCGACGTTCAGTAGCAGCATCGTCCGAAGCTTCATGATCCTTGTCATTAGCTTCCTCTATTGTTGGTGCAGGCGACACCGGAACAATTTCAGGTTGTTAGACCCCTCCTTTAAAAAGGAAAGGATCCCTGTGATTGCAATGCTAGTCCCTGGATCAATGCTAGCATCCACAGTTTAAGATGAAGTACACAGATACAAAGGTCGTTTATTACATTCATTCCAGAGTTAAAACATAGTCTTTTACAACTCAGGGCCATAGGCCTAATACAAGAGTTTAAGGAATAAGTAAATAAACACAAGTCTTCATCTTCATGTGCCACAAGCAAGCATGTTGAGTGTAGACTCATGACTCCTATTCATCATCGGAGTAACCTGCAACATCACAAGTTACAGCCACAGAGGGTCAATACTTTGGAATAGTATTGGCAAGTGATACCTTAGTATATTTTAAGTGGACTATATTACTATATGCATTTTGGCTAAGTGTAGCTTGGCTTGCTTTGCTTGAAAATAAGTTTTTTCCTATTAGTTGAAATCACTAGGTTTTCTTTGTCAAAACATTCCCAAGGAACCACCAATAGATATTGGGGTCCTTCACCCTTGTTCACCCATAAATTTTACTTAGAAGTTGGAGTGATGAGATTCTTGTAGCTTCCATGTCTTGATGCTCAAAAGTGTCCATTGCCTTGGACTAGGCTAAGTACTTAGGTTTTCCATCTGCAGAGGTTGTGCACTTTCCCCACCAGACTTGGTTTCCCAAGACAGGACCTTTCAGAAGCCTTTCCTTAGTCATATGGACGCGCTCCAACCTATCATCCCATCTACCACCAACTGTCCAAATGACTAAGTTCTAGCAACCTATATGATCAAGGCAGAGCCCATATTGCCAAGTGGTTGCACTGTAAGCTTTCTCAACACTTGGCCTCCAAATCCCTTTGTGCCTGGGTGGCTTACCACAAGTGAGATACACAACCCAAGTCCATGGCCTTGTGTAACCACTCAACATAACCCATACTTTCCATTCCACCCAAGAGGTTCATTTGACTTAGTGGTTTTATTAGGAAAATATAAGTCTCATGACTTAGAAATATTTTCATCCTGGTAAGTGTAGATTTTCACCAACCCTTGTTTGCTATATAGCTAGGCTAAGCAAGGCATGGCAATTTATCATAGGGGAAATTCTTAGCAATTCTACTATTCTAAACTATATAGGATTTCCCAATTTAGCATTAGACAAAATAGCATGCAAGCAAAATATCTATGCTAGTACAAAACATAGGTTAGAAATATTCATGAAAATATCACTTGCCTTGGTAGTGGGGAGAGTAGCACTCTTCACAATCACAATCACAATCACAATCACTAGCAAAATCTACAAGAAAAATTATAGCATTCAATTTCACACAATTTATTCAATAAAAAATAATATGAATGCATGCATGCAAGAATTTTACTAAGTGGTGATTTTGGAAATTTTACCAAGCATGTGTATGATACTGAAACATAACAGGACAAAAAATTGCCATAACAAACTTATTTAACATTAAAACTAATTATCAAAACAAATCTATACTCAAAATAGCTTTAAATATGATTCCACAAATAAAGTCATTTTAATGGTTACTATTTGTTAAAAAAATTGGACATTCAGAAAGGTCTTGTTTCACTGAATCCAACGGTATAAAATTTGTAAAAATCTAACGTGGCATTCAAAAGTTATAGCAGTTTAAAGTTTGGATCAAAATCTGGTTTTAAATTCTGTTTTTGAATTAAACCCTGCCACGCGTCGCAACCTTACTGGTGCGTACCGCTTCGCGCGGATCGGCAGTCGCAGGCCGTAGGATCTAACTTAGATCTAACGATCCAGACGCGTGCGTACCCCTTCGGCCTAGATCTATCCTAGCCCTACGATGCAGATCCAACGGACCAAACCACCAAGCCATGAACGGGCGGCGCTGGCGGCGTTGACTGGCGGCGGCGTGTCGGACTACGGTGGCGCCAGCGTTCTACATCGTCCGCGAGAGGGAGAGGGGTCTTACCAGGTTCGCTGGAGGCTGCTGAAGCTCGTCGTGGTACTGGCTTGCGGAGGGGCGCTCAGAGATGGGCTCTAGATCTCGTCGGAGTTGCGCCTGGCGTCGGGTGGGTGTTGTCGGAGTCGTTGCCGAGGTTCTGCGTCGCCCTAACACGAACCAATGGGTTTAGGAGATGCGTAGGTCAATTGCGAACACGCTCGGGTGAATAAGAAAGCAAGGGGCGCGCGGGACTTACTGAGATTGCTCGCCGGAGTTGGGGTGGTCGTCGGGTGCTTACGGCGTCAAGCGAACACGGCGACCTGGGGCAGTACAGGATGCTCTGTTGTGGTTAGAAGGTGCGCAAGAGGATTACTAAGTGTCTCGAACAATCCAGAGGGGAAGGGGTGCACGGGGCTCACCTGAATCGGTCGCCGGAGCTGGCTCTGTCTGCGGTGGTCTCGAGCGAGTCGTGGGCAGCCTGGTGGCGTGAGCGTGAGATTGACTGGGGAAAATGATCGTGGGGAGGTGGGGATCTTATAGCCAGTGTATCGACAGGAAACGCCTGTGTTTAATTGCCCAATTAAGCCGCGCCATCACCGCCAATGAATTTAGGGACTTTGCAAAACTTCAGATTGGAAATCTAACCCCCTTAGGGATGTTACAAATCTAACCCCCTTAAGATGAATCTCGCCCTCGAGATTCGGATTGGCTAGCAAATAGGTGAGGGTGGTCTTTCCGAAGATCATCTTCTCTTTCCCATGTTGCTTCCTCTTCGGAATGATGGTTCCATTGTACTTTGCAAAACTTGATAGTTTTTGTCCTTGTGACTCTTTCTGCGGTCTCAAGAATCTTGACAGGCTTTTCTTCATAGGTGAGATCACTTTCTAGTTGGACCTCTTCCAAAGGTATGGTATCCTTCAGAGAAGTTTCCTCCATTTCTGGGTGACATTTCTTAAGCTGACTCACATGAAATACATTATGACAGCTGACAGGGATTCAGGTAATTCAACTTCATATGCAACTTCTCCCTTGCGACTTAGAATCTTGAATGGCCCAACATATCTTGGTGCCAACTTTCCTTTGACTCCAAATCTTTTCACTCCACGGAGTGGTGATACCCTGAGATAAGCTCTATCCCCAACTTCGTAGGTGACTTCTCTACGCTTAGAATCTGCGTAGCTTTTCTGTCGGGACTGTGCTACCTTCAACCTGTCCTTAACCAATTTGACCTTCTCTTCGGCGTCTTTGATAAGATCAGGTCCAAATAAACTTCTCTCTCCCACACCATTCCATAGTAATGGGGTGGTACATTTCCTTCCGTAGAGTAACTCAAATGGTGCCATTGCAATACTAACTTGATGACTATTGTTGTAAGAGAACTCTGCGTAAGGCAAGCTTTCATCCCAACTTGCTCCATAGTCTAAGGCACATGCTCTCAACATGTCTTCAAGAATTTGATTAGTCCTTTCCGTTTGTCCATCAGTTTGGGGATGAAAGGCAGTACTAAATTCCAATCTCGTTCCCAAAGATTCATGAAGCTGTCTCCAAAAGTGAGAAGTGAACTGTGTTCCTCTATCTGACACAATACTCTTAGGCACACCGTGAAGGCATACAATTCTGCTCATGTAGATTCTTGCTAACTTGGCACTTGTATAAGTTGTCTTCACGGGTATAAAATGAGCCACTTTAGTTAACCGATCCACTACCACCCATATGGAATCATACCCTGACCTGGTCCTTGGTAATCCGGTAATGAAATCCATACCAATATTTTCCCACTTCCATTCAGGAATAGGCAGTGGTTGAAGCAAACCTGCTGGTTTCTGATGCTCCGCTTTTACTCTGCTACACACATCACACAAAGCAATATGTTCGGCGATGTCCCTTTTGAGATTGTTCCACCAAAATCTTTCTTTCATGTCCATTTACATCTTGGTGTTTCCCGGGTGAATAGGATACGGAGAGTTGTGAGCCTCTTGTAGAATCAGTTTCCGCAATTCCGGATCTTGTGGAACACAAATACGTTTCCCGTGCCATAAGGTACCTTGTTCGTCTATATGGAAACTCTTAGCTTTCCCTAGACTTATATTTTCTTTAATCTTTTCAATTTCCTTATCAGTCTTCTGAACTTCTCGGATCTTGTCCAATAAAGTGGGTTGAACATCTAAGGACATGAGATGTCCTTCTGGCACAATCTCCAATCTGAGTTCTTTGAATTGCTCACACAAGTCATCTGGCAATTCCCCTTTAGTAAGGCCATTTACAAACGTCTTACGACTTAGAGCATCTGCTACTACGTTCGCTTTACCGGGGTGGTATTGCAAACTTAAGTCGTAATCCTTAATAAGTTCTAGCCATCTCCTTTGTCTCATATTGATTTCCTTCTGGGTGAAGATATACTTCAAACTCTTATGATCGGTGAACACTTCACATCGCTTTCCCAAAAGGTAATGTATCCATGTTTTGAGTGCATGGACGACAGAGGCTAACTCCAAATCATGAGTAGGTTAGTTTACTTCATGAGTTTTGAGTTGTCTCGAAGCATAGGCTACGACTTTACCATCTTGCATAAGTACGACACCCAAACCTTGATGAGACGCATCACAATATACTTGGAAATCCTTTTCCAAATCTGGCAGACATAGCACTGGTGCTGTTACAAGTCTCTTCTTCAATTCTTGGAAGCTGACTTCACAACCTTCAGTCCAAGCAAATTTATTGTCCTTTTTTAACAATTCTGTCATTGGCTTAGCAACCTTTGAGAAATTTTCAATGAACCTTCTGTAGTAACCCGCTAAGCCGAGGAAACTACGAACTTCTTTTACATTCTTGGGAGATTCCCATTCTGTCACAGCTGAAAGCTTAGCAGGATCAACTGCTACACCATCCTTTGTCATAACATGACCAAGAAAACCAACTTCCTCTAACCAAAACTCACACTTGCTGAATTTGGCGTAAAGCTTATGCTCTCTTAATTTTTGAAGTATCAAGCGTAAGTGTCTTTCGTGTTCTTCCTTGCTCTTGGAGTAGACTAAGATGTCATCGATGAAAACGACAACGAACTTGTCTAGGAATTCCATGAACACCTTGTTCATCATATTCATGAAGTACGCTGGAGCGTTGGTTAAACCAAAAGGCATCACAGTGTACTCATACAATCCATACCTTGTGGTGAATGCGGTCTTATGTATGTCTTGCTCTCTTATCTTGAGCTGAAAATAACCTGACCTGAGATCAATCTTCTAGAACACACATGCTCCTTCTAGCTGATCAAACAAATCGTTGATTCTTGGTAAGGGATATTTGTTCTTGATGGTTACTTCGTTGAGAGAACGATAGTCAATACATAATCTTTGTGTTCTATCCTTCTTCTCCACAAACAATACTGGGGCTCCCCAAGATGAAGAACTTGGTTGAATAAACCCTTTCTGCAACTGTTCTCCTAACTGTTTCTTGAGTTCTTTCAGTTCATCAACTGACATTTTGTATGGTCTCTTAGCTATCGGTCCAGAACCTGGTACCAAATCTATCAGAAACTCCACATCTCTATCTGGTGGCATCCCTGGTAATTCTTCTGGAAATACATCCGGATACTCACACACAATTGGCACACTGTCCATGCTAACCCCTTAAGAGAATTCAGCTTACTTCCTTTGGATTCGAAGTTCGACTTGAATTTTATTCTTTTTCCTTCT
This sequence comes from Avena atlantica, assembly GCA_910589765.1. Taxonomy (NCBI): domain Eukaryota; kingdom Viridiplantae; phylum Streptophyta; class Magnoliopsida; order Poales; family Poaceae; genus Avena; species Avena atlantica. Next base: position 458,849,376 of record OU342736.1, read on the forward strand.
GGGGTTGTGAGTGCAACTGTACGATTGGCACAATCTAGTATTCCTTCATACTTAGCCATCCAATCCATTCCCAAAATTACGTCTAGTCCTTGAGAATCTAGGATTATCAGGTTTACTGGAAACTTATGTTTTCCAAACTCTATGACAAGATCCCGGCATCCAAGACTTACTATCATGTCTCCACCCGGAGAACTAACTTTTATTGGACACCCAATGTTTTCAGATGCAAACCCATTTCTATCAACAAATGCTTTTGATATGAATGAATGAGATGCACCAGTGTCAAAGAGTACAAATGCTGGAATGGAATTGAGTCTGAACTTACCAGCAACAGCATCAGGCTCTTCATAGACCTCCTCCACATTGATGTGGTTAACCTGTCCTTTCTGGAAAGGATTTGGCTTGTTAGGTCCTTCCACTTTCTTCTCAGGGCACTCATTAGCATAATGCCCCAGCTTCTTGCATTTGAAGCACTCAACTTGACTGATGTCCTTTTTAACATGCTGACTTCCACTTCCACTACCATTCCCACTGTGGTGGCTCTTATGTCCACTCTTGTGGTTCTTATACTTGTCATTGTCATGACTGCGATGATGCTTGTTGTCATGACGGTTGTGGTTGTGGCGCTTGTTGAATTTCCCATGCTTATGGGATCCCGAGCTGCCACTGGCATCATAGTGAGATCGTTTGTGAGACGATCCCGAGCTGTGCTTGTCGGAGTGTTTCCTCTTCCTACTCTCGACTTGCTTCATTTTACTCTCCAAAATAGCAGCCTTGTCACACAAAGACTGATAAGTTGGAACATATGCCACAGACAACTGTAGGTTCAGCTCATCATTCAAACCCTCCAAGAACCTTTCTTTTCTTTTGGCATCTGTATCAACTTCATCCGGTGCATATCGCGCCAGATTGTTGAACTCTTCTATGTACTCAGCCACGCTGCGGTGGCGCTGCTTCAGGTTGTGAAACTCCTTCTTTTTCAGGCTCATCATTCCTGATGAGATATGAGCAGTGCGGAAGCCATCTTCAAAGATAGCCCAAGTCACCTCATCAAGAGGAGTGGTGATTTGGAAGTTGTCCCACCATGTGGCGGCTGGTCCTTCCAACAGATGTGCTGCAAACCTGACTTTTTCAGCATCCGTGCAGCCCACGGTCACTAAGTCCTTGTTCACCGAACGTAGCCAGTCATTGGCTACCATGGGATCAGTTGTTCCCGAAAACTTTGCTGGCCTTAGACGCAGAAATCTGGTGAGCATATCAAAACCCGGAGGGTTGTTGTTGTTGTTGTTATTGTTGTTGTTGTTGGGGTTGTTGTTGTTGTTGTTATTCTGGTTCTGGATGAATGTTGTCATCATTTGCATAAGCTGTGTTTGCGCATTCATCATTTGTTGCATTTCCGGGGTGATGTTGTTGGGGTTGGGGTTTGCGCGACGGGGAGGCATCTGTGGTTTGTTCAAATAGATAAGAATGAGATACCCATAGATGTTTTATGCACAATACATCATAAGCAAACACATAACAAACAACATAAGAATAAAAGTTCAGCAACCACATAATAAGCTCATGAAGTAAAACACACAAGTGGCAAGCCATCCACATGTCGGATGGTCCAATAATAAGTTCACAATAACAAGTACGAATATGAAAGATAAACGAGTAGTCAAGTCTACTCATCAGCATCAATCTCCTCCTCGACGAAGGTAAGACCTGCGTTCTCCATCGCGGTCTTGTTCTCCTCAATCGTAGTGGTCAAGGAATCGACCTTGGCCTTGAGAGCCCTCTTCTGGGAGCGAAGTCTCGCAATAACCATCTGCTGCTGCTCAAGCTCGAAATCCTTGGACTTCAGTTCCTCGGTCATGTCCCGGATCTTCTTGTTCCTATCCTGGACGCGTTTCTCTTGACTCTTGAACTTGCGGTCCTGGGCCTCGAACTTTGTCTCCATTTCTTTGATCATCTCATCCTGCTGTGCGAAAAGCTTGTCCTTCTCGCGTAGCTGTACCTGAAGCTCGACATTGCCAAGCATGGCGTTCGTCCTATCCGTGTCCACGTGCCTGAGGAGAGTCTCTAAGTCCTGGAGATAGAGACGTATCGGCTCTGCCGTGTCCCTCGAGTCGTCCTCAAAGTCGATGGAATCTCCATCAACATCACGCCTTCCGAAGACGTGGAAGTGAGTGCCCCTAACCTGTCGGGAGTGACGGCCTAACAAGCGTCCTATCAGGTCCTGCATGACTACCTCCATGCCTCTCTCCCTGTCGTCGTGCATCAGCTTGAAGACGATGGCCTCTGTAGTAGGCTCAGTCTGGCGTCCTGGCTGGTTCACCTTGAAGCCCCAGAGGTCCTTCCTCTCGAACTTGGTGAGTGGGTACACCGTGATGGTGGGAAGAGGGAGATCGAGCAAAGTGGTAAGCTCAATGATACGGGGTTCGAAACGAGTAACCTGGAACTCCTCAACAGTGCTGATGGCAATAGGCATCTATTTATAAAATTGAAAAGTTAGAACAACACTATTTAAGATGAATACAAAACAACCATCTCATACATAACCATGGAACACAATTTTCTCACAAGTCATGCATACATAAATCCATTACATCAAACAAGGTCCAATTTATTTAAGGTATCATTTTGGAAAATAAGGTGATAGATGGTGGTCCACTAACAAAGTGTGCTTATAGGCCTATCTCACTGGATCTGGTGGCTATCACAATGTTCCTAGAGGCAATCCACCTATCTTGCTCACATGATTCCATCACTAAGTCTATTATATCTCCCCTTAACTCTTGGTTGGTGGCTTCCAACTCTTGGGTAAGTTCCTTCTCTTTCTCTAAGTCTTTTTGGAGGTTGAGCATTCTGCACTTGACTCTAGCACTTAGTTCTTTGATAGTCCTCCAAGCTGCATCTCTGGCTGACTCAAAGAATGTGGTGTGCATTTTAGTGTTGGTGTACATGCAGAATCCCCTTTCCTTGTGGTTGTCTTCCTTGTTTTTGTACAAGTGAAGTTGTACCCACCAATACTCCACTCCTTCATCCATCACTGGAAAGCCCTTGTACACAGCTGCACCATGTGCTTCCATTGCCACCATGAGGTCCTTGAGTATATTGGGAAACTCAGTTTCACATTCCAAGGTCATGGTCATGAGTGGTACTTTCTTCACGGCTTCGTTGATGGAGTTCATCTACAAATGGAGTTGAGAATGAAAAGATTAGAAAAGTTTTACGAGAAGAATAGACAAGTGTAGAAGTAGTTGAAATTTTTTCCTTAATGGTTTTCAATCCTAGGGTCATAATCCTACAGGCAACACAGTGCTCTGATACCATCTGTTAGACCCCTCCTTTATAAAGGAAAGGATCCCTGTGATTGCAATGCTAGTCCCTGGATTAATGCTAGCATCCACAGTTTAAGATGAAGTACACAGATACAAAGGTCGTTTATTACATTCATTCCAGAGTTAAAACATAGTCTTTTACAACTCAGGGCCATAGGCCTAATACAAGAGTTTAAGGAATAAGTAAATAAACACAAGTCTTCATCTTCATGTGCCACAGGCAAGCATGTTGAGTGTAGACTCATGACTCCTATTCATCATCGGAGTAACCTGCAACATCACAAGTTACAGCCACAGAGGGTCAATACTTTGGAATAGTATTGGCAAGTGATACCTTAGTATATTTTAAGTGGACTATATTACTATATGCATTTTGGCTAAGTGTAGCTTGGCTTGCTTTGCTTGAAAATAAGTTTTTTCCTATTAGTTGAAATCACTAGGTTTTCTTTGTCAAAACATTCCCAAGGAACCACCAATAGATATTGGGGTCCTTCACCCTTGTTCACCCATAAATTTTACTTAGAAGTTGGAGTGATGAGATTCTTGTAGCTTCCATGTCTTGATGCTCAAAAGTGTCCATTGCCTTGGACTAGGCTAAGTACTTAGGTTTTCCATCTGCAGAGGTTGTGCACTTTCCCCACCAGACTTGGTTTCCCAAGACAGGACCTTTCAGAAGCCTTTCCTTAGTCATATGGACGCGCTCCAACCTATCATCCCATCTACCACCAACTGTCCAAATGACTAAGTTCTAGCAACCTATATGATCAAGGAAGAGCCCATATTGCCAAGTGGTTGCACTATAAGCTTTCTCAACACTTGGCCTCCAAATCCCTTTGTGCCTGGGTGGCTTACCACAAGTGAGATACACAACCCAAGTCCATGGCCTTGTGTAACCACTCAACATAACCCATACTTTCCATTCCACCCAGGAGGTTCATTTGACTTAGTGGTTTTATTAGGAAAATATAAGTCTCATGACTTAGAAATATTTTCATCCTGGTAAGTGTAGATTTTCACCAACCCTTGTTTGCTATATAGCTAGGCTAAGCAAGGCATGGCAATTTATCATAGGGGAAATTCTTAGCAATTCTACTATTCTAAACTATATAGGATTTCCCAATTTAGCATTAGACAAAATAGCATGCAAGCAAAATATCTATGCTAGTACAAAACATAGGTTAGAAATATTCATGAAAATATCACTTGCCTTGGTAGTGGGGAGAGTAGCACTCTTCACAATCACAATCACAATCACTAGCAAAATCTACAAGAAAAATTATAGCATTCAATTTCACACAATTTATTCAATCAAAAATAATATGAATGCATGCATGCAAGAATTTTACTAAGTGGTGATTTTGGAAATTTTACCAAGCATGTGTATGATACTGAAACATAACAGGACAAAAAATTGCCATAACAAACTTATTTAACATTAAAACTAATTATCAAAACAAATCTATACTCAAAATAGCTTTAAATATGATTCCACAAATAAAGTCATTTTAATGGTTACTATTTGTTAAACAAATTGGACATTCAGAAAGGTCTTGTTTCACTGAATCCAACGGTATAAAATTTGTAAAAATCTAACGTGGCATTCAAAAGTTATAGCAGTTTAAAGTTTGGATCAAAATCTGGTTTTAAATTCTGTTTTTGAATTAAACCCTGCCACGCGTCGCAACCTTACTGGTGCGTACCGCTTCGCGCGGATCGGCAGTCGCAGGCCGTAGGATCTAACTTAGATCTAATGATCCAGACGCGTGCGTACCCCTTCGGCCTAGATCTATCCTAGCCCTACGATGCAGATCCAACGGACCAAACCACCAAGCCATGAACGGGCGGCGCTGGCGGCGTTGACTGGCGGCGGCGTGTCGGACTACGTGTTAGACCCCTCCTTTATAAAGGATAGGATCCCTGTGATTGCAATGCTAGTCCCTGGATCAATGCTAGCATCCACAGTTTAAGATGAAGTACACAGATACAATGGTCGTTTATTACATTCATTCCAGAGATAAAACATAGTCTTTTACAACTCAGGGCCATAGGCCTAATACAAGAGTTTTTAGGAATAAGTAAATAAACACAAGTCTTCATCTTCATGTGCCACAGGCAAGCATGTTGAGTGTAGACTCATGACCCCTACTCATCATCGGAGTAACCTGCAACATCACAAGTTACAGCCACAGAGGGTCAATACTTCGGAATAGTATTGGCAAGTGATACCTTAGTATATTTTAAGTGGTCTATAGTTCTATATGCATTTGGCTAGTGTAGCTTGGCTTGCTTTGCTTACAATTTAGTTTTACTTATTAGTTGAAATTACTAAGTTTTTCTTTGTCAAAAGCATTCCCAAGGAAACCATCAATAGACATTGAGGTCCTTCACCCTTGTTCACCCACAAGTTTTTATTTTAGAAGTTGGAGTGATGAGATTCTTGTGGCTTCCATGTCTTGATGCTCAAGTGTCCATTACCTTGGACAAGGCTAAGTACTTAGGTTTTCCATCTGCAGAGGTTGTGCACTTTCCCCACCAGACTTGGTTTCCCAAGACAGGACCTTTCAGAAGCTTTTCCTTAGTCAAAATGGACGCGCTCCAACCTATTAACCCAACTACCACCATCTGTCCAAATTGACTAAGTTCTGGCAACCTATATGATCATGGCAGAGCCCATATTGCCAAGTGGTTGCACTGAAAGCTTTCTCCACACTTGGCCTCCAAATCCCTTTGTGCCTGGGTGGCATTCCACAAGTGTGATACACAACCCAAGTCCATGGCCTTGTGTAACCACTCAACATAACCCATACTTTCCATTCCACCCAGGAGGTTCATTTAACTTAGTGGTTTTATTAAGAAAGTATAAGTCTCATGACTTAGAAATATTTTCTTATTTGTAAGTGTAGTTTTCACCAACCCTTGTTTTGCTATAAGCTAGGCTAAGCAAGTATGGCAACTTATCTGAGGGATAAATCCCTAACAATGCTAGTAGACTACATAGGATTTCCCACCTTTCCATTAGACAAAATATTATGTATTAATATAATAAAATATCTAATGCTAGTTCAAAAACATAGGACAATATATATATTCATGCAAATATCACTTGCCTTGGTAGTGTGGGGAGTAGCACTCTTCACAATCACAATCACAATCAAAATCTACACAAGAAATCAAAACATACAATTACACACATTTAAATACAACCAAAATTATATGAATGCATGCATGCAAGAATTTACCATGTGTTGGATTTTGAAAAATTCTACCAAGTGGGTGTTCATGACTACTGAAGTATAACATGTCACAAGTTTGTCTAATAAACCTATTTGTCCATAAGAAAATTTTATAAAGACATTTTTATATCTAAAATAGCCCCAAACTTGTTCCACAAATAAAACATTTTTAACTGTTACTATATGCTAAACAAAAGGTATATTCTGATAGGCCTTGTCTTGCTGAACTCAACGATATAAAGTTTGCAAAAATCCAACGTGTAGTTTGAAAGATACAAGCATTTGAAGTTTGAATCTAATTCAGATTTTGGATTCTGTTTTTAATCTAAAACTCTGCCACGCGTCGCGTTTCTACTGGCGCGTACCGGTTCGCACCGGATCGCCCTTCTGAGCCGTTGGATCTAACTAACGTTGCGCGGCTCAGATCTATCCGTACCCCTTTGATAAGTGAAATGTTTACACGCGTAGGATACAGATCTAACGGCTAAGATTCATTTGACCAAAAACGAGCGGCGCTGCCGGCGGTGACAGGCGGCGGCGCGTCAGTCAGTGGCGGTGCCGGTGTCCTAGGTCGTCCGCGAGAGGAAGAGGGGTATTACCAGGTCCGCCGGAGGTTGCTGAAGCTCGTCGTGGTACTGGCTTGTGGAGGGGCGTTCGAAGATGGGCTCTAGACCTCGTCAGAGTTTCGTCTGGCGTCAAGTGAGGGTGGTCGGAGTTGCTGCCGATGTTCTGCGTCGCCTGAGCACGAACCAGTGGGTTTAGAAGATGCGCAGGACAACTACGAACACGCTCGGGTGAACAAGAAAGCAGGGGGCGCTCGAATCTTACTGGGATTGCTCGCCGGAGTTCGCGAATATGTCAGCCACGGTCAGTTGTCGTCGTTGGCGAGGTTCCTCTTCGTGCTAGGCCAAAATAAGGACACTGTCAAATTCGCACGGTGACGAGGATTCTATGCGTATCAACCCGAGGGCAAGGGGTGGTGGTTACTTACGGAGAGGGGTCGCCGGAGTTCGGGAAGAAGATGGTGGTGGCCAGTCGTCGATGTTGCCAATGCTAGGGATCATGCGAAGACAAACGGCGAGTGTCAGAAGATGCGTATGAGTTCACTGAACAAGATAGGGTGAACGGGAGACAGAGGGGAACTCAAGGCTCACCGGAATTGATCGCCGGAGGGGGCTCTGTCAGCGGCGACTCGCGGAGGTTTGAGGGCAGCCTGGGGGCGTGAGTGCGCGATTGACTGGGGAAAAATGACCGTGGGGTGGTGGGGATCTTATAGCCTGGGAGTCGACAAGAAACGCCTGCGTTTAATGGCCCAATTAACCCGCGCCATCACCGGCAGTCATTGCAGCAGCGACGTGGTCGCGAGCGAGTTTTGGGGAAGACGATGACCGCGTGTCCAGGGTCCACTCGTCAGCGAGGTGCACGCAGTGAGTGTGGGGACCGGCTGTCAGTGGCTCAGTGTGTGTGCTCGCGCGTGAGAGGAGAAAAAGAATTCCCCGGGTGGGCTTGCTGGGCCTGTTCCTCTACTGGGCCAGATCCTATCCGCGTGGCCCTTTTCTATTCAGAAGTTCTTTTCTTTTTCTATTTCCAATTTCTGGTATGAATTTTGGTATGAATTCAAATCCTTTTGAAATCAGATAGCCTTGGGAATTTTTGTAGGGTTTTGTGGATTCAAAATAGTCACAAAACTAGGTGGTTATATTGTAAAGCTTGGTCCAGCTTAGTTTTATTAATAAGTAGGAATTTGTTCCTGTTTGCAAACATTTGAAATGGGTTTTAGAATTTCTTCTAAATTTGAAATCTTTGGGTTTTAAAATTTCTCCTAATCTTTCCATCAATGAAGGCAAGCATTGAAGTATTTAAACATTCAATTTCAACAGGGGTGATGTTCAATTGAGACAATTTGCCCACATGAAATCATAACTCATATTCCACTTCTAAATGATTTTTGAGAAAAACCCTAAATGCATGAATGATGCAAAAATGGTATGAATGAGTTTTTAAAACTATGATTTTTGGGATGTTACAAATCTAACCCCCTTAAGGTGAATCTCGCCCTCGAGATTCGGATTGGCTAGCAAATAGGTGAGGGTGGTCTTTTCGAAGACCATCTTCTCTTTCCCATGTTGCTTCCTCTTCGGAATGATGATTCCATTGTACTTTACAAAATTTGATAGTCTTGGTCCTGGTGACTCTTTCTGCGGTCTCCAAAATCTTAACAGGCTTTTCTTCATAAGTGAGATCACTTTCTAGTTGAACCTCTTCCAAAGGTATGGTATCCTTCAAAGAGGATTCTTCCATTTCTGGGTGACATTTCTTAAGCTGACTCACATGAAATACGTTATGAACTGCTGATAGAGATTCTGGCAATTCAACTTCATATGCAACTTCTCCTTTGCGACTTAGAATTTTGAATGGTCCAACATATCTTGGTGCCAACTTTCCTTTGACTCCAAATCTCTTCAATCCACGGAGTGGCGATACTCTGAGATAAGCTCTATCCCCAACTTCGTAGGTGACCTCTCTACGCTTAGAATCCGCGTAGCTTTTCTGTCGGGATTGTGCTATCTTCAATCTGTCTTTAACCAACTTGACTTTCTCTTCGGCTTCTTTGATAAGATCATGTCCGAATAAGCTTCTTTCTCCCACGCCATTCCACAACAATGGGGTGGTACACTTCCTTTCGTAGAGCAACTCAAACGGTGCCATTCCAATACTATATTGATGACTATTGTTGTAAGAAAACTCTGCATAGGGTAAACTTTCATCCCAACTTGCTCCATAATCCAAAGCGCATGCTCTCAACATGTCTTCTAGAATTTGATTGGTTCTCTCTGTTTGACCATCTGTTTGGGGATGAAAGGCAGTACTGAATTCCAACCTTGTTCCTAAGGATTCATGAAGTTGTCTCCAAAAGTGAGATGTGAATTGAGTTCCCCTATCTGACACAATACTCTTTGGTACACCATGAAGGCATACAATCCTGCTCATGTAAATTTTTGCTAGTTTGGCACTTGTATAAGTTGTTTTCACTGGTATAAAGTGAGCCACTTTGGTTAGACGATCCACTACTACCCATATGGAATCATATCCCGATCTAGTCCTTGGTAATCCGGTAATGAAATCCATACCAATATTTTCCCACTTCCATTCAGGAATAGGCAGTGGTTGAAGCAGACCTGCTGGTTTCTGGTGCTCTGCTTTGACTCTGCTACATACATCACATAAAGCGATATGTTCGGCGATGTCCCTTTTGAGATTGTTCCACCAAAATCTCTCTTTCATATCCATGTACATCTTGGTGTTTCCCGGGTGAATAGAATATGGAGAGTTGTGACCTTCTTGTAAGATCAGTTTCCGCAACTCTGGGTCTTGTGGAACACATATACGTTTCCCGTGCCATAAAGTACCTTGTTCATCTATATGGAAATTCTTAGCCTTTCCTAGACTAATATTTACCTTAATCTTTTCAATTTCCTCATCAGTCTTCTGAACTTCTCGGATTTTGTCCAAAAGAGTGGGTTGAACATCTAAGGACCGGAGATGCCCTTCTGGTACAATCTCCAATCTGAGTTCTTTGAATTGCTTACACAAGTCTCCTGGCAATTCCCCTTTTGTAAGGCCATTTACAAATGTCTTACGACTTAGAGCATCGGCTACTACGTTTGCTTTACCGGGGTGGTATTGCAAACTTAAGTCGTAATCCTTGATAAGTTCTAGCCATCTTCTTTGTCTCATGTTGATTTCCTTCTGGGTGAAGATATACTTCAAACTCTTATGATCGGTGAACACTTCACAACGTTTTCCCAAAAGGTAATGTCTCCATGTTTTGAGGGCATGGACAACAGAGGCTAACTCCAAATCATGAGTAGGATAGTTTACTTCATGAGTTTTGAGTTGTCTCGAAGCATAAGCTACGACTCTACCATCTTGCATAAGTACGGCACAAGCCTTGATGAGAAGCATCACAATACACCTGGAAATCTTTTTCCAAATCAGGCAGACACAAAACTGGTGCTGTCACAAGTCTCTTCTTTAATTCCTGAAAACTGACTTCACAACCTTCAGTCCAGGCAAACTTTTTGTCCTTCTTTAGCAATTCTGTCATAGGTTTAGCAACTTTCGAGAAATTTTCAATAAACCTTCTGTAGTAACCTGCTAAGCCGAGGAAACTACGAACTTCTTTCACATTTTTGGGTGATTCCCAATCTGTCACTGCTGAAACTTTAGCTGGATCAACTGCCACACCATCCTTTGTCATAACATGACCAAGGAATCCAACTTTCTCTAACCAGAACTCACACTTGCTGAATTTGGCATATAGTTTATGTTCTCTTAATTTTTCAAGTATTAAGCGCAAGTGTCTTTCATGTTCCTCCTTGCTCTTGGAGTAGACTAGGATATCGTCGATGAAAACGACAACGAACTTGTCAAGGAATTCCATGAACACTTTGTTCATCATATTCATGAAATATGCTGGAGCGTTGGTTAAACCAAAAGGCATCACAGTGTACTCATACAATCCATACCTTGTGGTGAATGCTGTCTTAGGTATGTCTTGCTCTCTTATCTTAAGTTGAAAATAGCCTGACCTAAGATCAATCTTCGAGAATACACATGCTCCTTCTAACTGATCAAACAAGTCGTTGATTCTTGGCAAATGATATTTGTTCTTGATGGTAACCTCGTTGAGAGAGCGATAATCTATACATAATCTTTGTGTCCTATCCTTCTTCTCCACAAACAACACCGGGGCTCCCCAAGATGAAGAACTTGGTTGAATAAACCCTTTCTGTAACTGTTCTCCTAGTTGTTTCTTGAGTTCTTTCAGCTCATCCACTGACATTTTATATGGTCTCTTAGCTATTGGTCCAGAACCTGGTACCAAATCAATTAGAAACTCCACATCTCTATCTGGGGGCATTCCTGGTAATTCCTCCGGAAATACATCCGGATACTCGCTCACAATTGGCACACTGTCTATGCTAACCCCCTTATGAGAATTCAGCTTACTTCCTTTAGGCTCAAAGTTTGACTTAAATTTTATTTTTCCCTTCTGGGGTTGTGAGCGTGACTGTACGATTGGCACAATCTAATACTCCTTCATACTTAGCCATCCAATCCATTCCCAAAATTACATCTAGTCCTGGGAATCTAGGATTATCAGGCTTACTGGGAACTTATGCTTACCAAACTCTATGATGAGATCTCGGCATCCAAGGCTTGCTACCATGTCTCCCCCTGGAGAACTAACCTTTATTGGACACCCAATGTTTTCTGATGCAAACCCATTTCTATCAACAAATGCCTTTGATATGAATGAATGAGATGCACCAGTATCAAAGAGTACAAATGCTGAAATTGAATTGAGTCTGAACTTACCAGCAACGACATCAGGTTCCTCATAAACCTCTTCCACATTGATGTGGTTAACCTGTCCTTTCTGGAAAGGGTTGGGCTTGTTAGGTCCTTCAACTTTCTTTTCAGGGCACTCATTAGCATAATGCCCCAGCTTCTTGCATTTGAAGCACTCAACCTGACTGATGTCCTTTTTGACATACTGACTTCCACCTCCACTACCATTTCCACTGTGGTGGCTCTTATGTCCACCCTTGTGGTTCTTGTACTTATCATTGTCATGACTACGGTGTTTGTTGTCATGACGGTTGTGGTTGTGGTGCTTGTTGAACTTCCCATGTTTATGGGATCCTGAGCTGCCACTGTCATCATAATGAGATCGTTTGTGAGACGATCCCGAGCTGTGTTTGTCGGAGTGTTTCTCTTCCTACTCTCGACTTGCTTCATTTTACTCTCCAAAATAGCAGCCTTGTCACACAAAGACTGATAAGTTGGAACATATGCTACAGATAACTGTAGGTTCAGCTCATCATTCAAGCCTTCCAAGAACTTTTCCTTTCTCTTGGCATCAGTATCAACCTCATCCGGTGCATAGCGCGCCAGATTGTTGAATTCCTCTACGTATTCTGCCACACTGCGGTGTCGCTGTTTCAGGTTGTGAAACTCTTTCTTTTTCAGACTCATTATCCCTGACGAGATATGAGCGGTGCGAAATCCATCTTCAAATATGTCCCATGTCACTTCATCAATGGGAGTGGTGATTTGGAAGTTATCCCACCATGTGGCGGCTGGTCCTTCCAACAGATGTGCTGCGAATCTGACTTTTTCAGCATCGGTGCAGCCTACTGTCACCAAGTCTTTGTTCACAGAACGCAACCAGTCATTGGCTGCCATGGGATCAGTTGTTCCCGAAAACTTTGCTGGCCTCAGACGCAGAAATCTGGTGAGCATATCGAAACCCGGAGGGTTGTTGTTGTTGTTGTTGTTTGTTTTGTTGGTCATTGTTGTTGTTGTTGTTATTCTGGTTTTGGATGAACGTCGTCATCATTTGCATAAGTTGTGTTTGCGCATTCATCATTTGTTGCATTTCCGGGGTGATGTTGTTGGGGTTGGGGTTTGCGCGACGGGGAGGCATCTGTGGTTTGTTCAAATAGATAAGAATGAGATACCCATAGATGTTTTATGCACAATACATCTTAAGCAAACACATAGTTAAGCAACACAAGAAAATAAAGTGCAACAACCACATAACAAGTTCATGAAGTGATACACACAAGTGGCAAGCCATCCACATGTCGGATGGTCCAAAACAAGCTCACAAACAAGTATGGATAATAAGATAAACGAGTGGTCATGTCTACTCATCAACGTCAATCTCCTCCTCGACGAAGGTAAGACCTGCGTTCTCCATCGCGGTCTTGTTCTCCTCAATCGTAGTGGTCAAGGAATCGATCTTGGCCTTGAGAGCCCTCTTCTGGGAGCGAAGCCTCTCAATAACCATCTGCTGCTGCTCAAGCTCGAAGTCCTTAGACTTCAGCTCCTCAGTCATGTCCCGGATTCTTTGTTCCTATCCTGGACGCGTTTCTCTTGACTCTTGAATTTGCGGTCCTGGGCCTCAAATTTTGTCTCCATCTCCTTGATCATCTCATCCTGCTGCGCAAAAACTTGTCCTTTTCGCGAAGCTGCACCTGAAGCTCGTCATTACCAAGCATGACGTTTGTCCTGTCCGTATCTACGTGTCTGAGAAGAGTCTCTAAGTCCTGAAATAAAGACGTATCGGCTCCGCGGTGCTCCTCGAGTCGTCCTCGAAGTCGATGGACTCTCCGTCAACATCACGTCTTCCGAAGACGTGAAAGTGAGTACCCCTAACCTGTCTGGAGTGACGGCCTAACAGTCGTCCTATCAGGTCCTGCATGACTACCTCCATGCCTCTCTCCCTGTCATCGTGCATCAACTTGAAGACGATGGCCTCTGTAGTGGGCTCAGTCTGGCGTCCTGGCTGGGTCACCTTGAAGCCCCAGAGGTCCTTCCTCTCGAACTTGGTGAGTGGGTACACCGTGATGGTGGGAAGAGGGAGATCGAGTAGAGTGGTAAGCTCAATGATACGGGAACCAAAACGAGTAACCGGAACTCCTCAACGGTGCTGATGGCAACAGGCATCTATTTACAAGATTTAAAAAGTTAGAACAATGTAATTCAAGATAAATCAAGTCAAACATTCATACTTATCCATGAAACATAATTGTCACACAAGCCATGCATACATAAGATCATTTCATCATTCAAGGTCCATACTTATTTAAAATAACTTTTTGAAAATAAGGTGATAAGTGGTGGTCAACTAACGAAGTGTCCTTACAATCCAATCTCACGGGACCTATTGTTGAACACAATGTTCCTAGAGGCAATCCACCAATCTTGTTCCCTTGACTCTATCACTAAGTCTATAACATCTCCCCTTATTTCTTGGTTGTTGTCTTCCAACTCTTGAGTAAGTTCTTCTCTTTCTCTAAGTCCTTTTGGAGGTTGAGCATTCTGCACTTGACTCTAGCACTTAGTTCCTTGATAGTCCTCCAAGCTGCATCCCTGGCTGACTCAAAGAATGTGGTGTGCATGGTAGTGTTGGTGTACATGCAGAATCCCTTTTCTTTGTGGTTGTCTTCCTTGTTTTTGTACAAGTGAAGTTGCACCCACCAATACTCCACTCCTTCATCCATCACTGGAAAGCCCTTGTACACGGCTTCACCATGTGCATCCATTGCCTCCATGAGGTCTTTGAGGATATTGGGAAACTCAGTTTCACATTCCAAGGTCATGGTCATGAGTGGTCCCTTCTTCACGGCTTCGTTGATGGAGTTCATCTACAAAGGAAGTTGAAAGAGATTAGAAAAGTTTTACGAGAAGAATAGACAAGTGTAGAAGTAGTTGAATTTTTTTTTCCTTAGTGGTTTTTCCAGTCCTAGGGTCATAATCCTACAGGCAACACAGTGCTCTGATACCATCTGTTAGACCCCTCCTTTATAAAGGATAGGATCCCTGTGATTGCAATGCTAGTCCCTGGATCAATGCTAGCATCCACAGTTTAAGATGAAGTACACAGATACAATGGTCGTTTATTACATTCATTCCAGAGATAAAACATAGTCTTTTACAACTCAGGGCCATAGGCCTAATACAAGAGTTTTTAGGAATAAGTAAATAAACACAAGTCTTCATCTTCATGTGCCACAGGCAAGCATGTTGAGTGTAGACTCATGACCCCTACTCATCATCGGAGTAACCTGCAACATCACAAGTTACAGCCACAGAGGGTCAATACTTGGAATAGTATTGGCAAGTGATACCTTAGTATATTTTAAGTGGTCTATAGTTCTATATGCATTTGGCTAGTGTAGCTTGGCTTGCTTTGCTTACAATTTAGTTTTACTTATTAGTTGAAATTACTAAGTTTTTCTTTGTCAAAAGCATTCCCAAGGAAACCATCAATAGACATTGAGGTCCTTCACCCTTGTTCACCCACAAGTTTTTATTTTAGAAGTTGGAGTGATGAGATTCTTGTGGCTTCCATGTCTTGATGCTCAAGTGTCCATTACCTTGGACAAGGCTAAGTACTTAGGTTTTCCATCTGCAGAGGTTGTGCACTTTCCCCACCAGACTTGGTTTCCCAAGACAGGACCTTTCAGAAGCTTTTCCTTAGTCAAAATGGACGCGCTCCAACCTATTAACCCAACTACCACCATCTGTCCAAATTGACTAAGTTCTGGCAACCTATATGATCATGGCAGAGCCCATATTGCCAAGTGGTTGCACTGAAAGCTTTCTCCACACTTGGCCTCCAAATCCCTTTGTGCCTGGGTGGCATTCCACAAGTGTGATACACAACCCAAGTCCATGGCCTTGTGTAACCACTCAACATAACCCATACTTTCCATTCCACCCAGGAGGTTCATTAACTTAGTGGTTTTATTAAGAAAGTATAAGTCTCATGACTTAGAAATATTTCTTATTTGTAAGTGTAGTTTTCACCAACCCTTGTTTTGCTATAAGCTAGGCTAAGCAAGTATGGCAACTTATCTGAGGGATAAATCCCTAACAATGCTAGTAGACTACATAGGATTTCCCACCTTTCCATTAGACAAAATATTATGTATTAATATAATAAAATATCTAATGCTAGTTCAAAAACATAGGACAATATATATTCATGCAAATATCACTTGCCTTGGTAGTGTGGGGAGTAGCACTCTTCACAATCACAATCACAATCAAAATCTACACAAGAAATCAAAACATACAATTACACACATTTAAATACAACCAAAATTATATGAATGCATGCATGCAAGAATTTACCATGTGTGGATTTTGAAAAATTCTACCAAGTGGGTGTTCATGACTACTGAAGTATAACATGTCACAAGTTTGTCTAATAAACCTATTTGTCCATAAGAAAATTTTATAAAGACATTTTTATATCTAAAATAGCCCCAAACTTGTTCCACAAATAAAACATTTTTAACTGTTACTATATGCTAAACAAAAGGTATATTCTGATAGGCCTTGTCTTGCTGAACTCAACGATATAAAGTTTGCAAAAATCCAACGTGTAGTTTGAAAGATACAAGCATTTGAAGTTTGAATCTAATTCAGATTTTGATTCTGTTTTTAATCTAAAACTCTGCCACGCGTCGCGTTTCTACTGGCGCGTACCGGTTCGCACCGGATCGCCCTTCTGAGCCGTTGGATCTAACTAACGTTGCGCGGCTCAGATCTATCCGTACCCCTTCGATAAGTGAAATGTTTACACGCGTAGGATACAGATCTAACGGCTAAGATTCATTTGACCAAAAACGAGCGGCGCTGCCGGCGGTGACAGGCGGCGGCGCGTCAGTCAGTGGCGGTGCGGTGTCCTAGGTCGTCCGCGAGAGGAAGAGGGGTATTACCAGGTCCGCCGGAGGTTGCTGAAGCTCGTCGTGGTACTGGCTTGTGGAGGGGCGTTCGAAGATGGGCTCTAGACCTCGTCGGAGTTTCGTCTGGCGTCAAGTGAGGGTGGTCGGAGTTGCTGCCGATGTTCTGCGTCGCCTGAGCACGAACCAGTGGGTTTAGAAGATGCGCAGGACAACTACGAACACGCTCGGGTGAACAAGAAAGCAGGGGGCGCTCGACGCTTACTGGGATTGCTCGCCGGAGTTCGCGAATATGTCAGCCACGGTCAGTTGTCGTCGTTGGCGAGGTTCGGCTTCTTTGATAAGATCAGGTCCGAATAAGCTTCTTTCTCCCACGCCATTCCACAACAATGGGGTGGTACACTTCCTTTCGTAGAGCAACTCAAACGGTGCCATTCCAATACTATATTGATGACTATTGTTGTAAGAAAACTCTGCATAGGGTAAACTTTCATCCCAATTGCTCCATAATCCAAAGCGCATGCTCTCAACATGTCTTCTAGAATTTGATTGGTTCTCTCTGTTTGACCATCTGTTTGGGGATGAAAGGCAGTACTGAATTCCAACCTTGTTCCTAAGGATTCATGAAGTTGTCTCCAAAAGTGAGATGTGAATTGAGTTCCCCTATCTGACACAATACTCTTTGGTAACACCATGAAGGCATACAATCCCTCTCATGTAAATTTTTGCTAGTTTGGCACTTGTATAAGTTGTTTTCACTGGTATAAAGTGAGCCACTTTGGTTAGACGATCCACTACTACCCATATGGAATCATATCCCGATCTAGTCCTTGGTAATCCGGTAATGAAATCCATACCAATATTTTCCCACTTCCATTCAGGAATAGGCAGGGTTGAAGCAGACCTGCTGGTTTCTGGGCTCTGCTTTGACTCTGCTACATACATCACATAAAGCGATATGTTCGGCGATGTCCCTTTTGAGATTGTTCCACCAAAATCTCTCTTTCATATCCATGTACATCTTGGTGTTTCCCGGGTGAATAGAATATGGAGAGTTGTGACCTTCTTGTAAGATCAGTTTCCGCAACTCTGGGTCTTGTGGAACACATATACGTTTCCCGTGCCATAAAGTACCTTGTTCATCTATATGGAAATTCTTAGCCTTTCCTAGACTAATATTTACCTTATCTTTTCAATTTCCTCATCAGTCTTCTGAACTTCTCGGATTTTGTCCAAAGAGTGGGTTGAACATCTAAGGACCGGAGATGCCCTTCTGGTACAATCTCCAATCTGAGTTCTTTGAATTGCTTACACAAGTCTCCTGGCAATTCCCCTTTTGTAAGGCCATTTACAAATGTCTTACGACTTAGAGCATCGGCTACTACGTTTGCTTTACCGGGGTGGTATTGCAAACTTAAGTCGTAATCCTTGATAAGTTCTAGCCATCTTCTTTGTCTCATGTTGATTTCCTTCTGGGTGAAGATATACTTCAAACTCTTATGATCGGTGAACACTTCACACGTTTTCCCAAAAGGTAATGTCTCCATGTTTTGAGGGCATGGACAACAGAGGCTAACTCCAAATCATGAGTAGGATAGTTTACTTCATGAGTTTTGAGTTGTCTCGAAGCATAAGCTACGACTCTACCATCTTGCATAAGTACGGCACCTAAGCCTTGATGAGAAGCATCACAATACACCTGGAAATCTTTTTCCAAATCAGGCAGACACAAAACTGGTGCTGTCACAAGTCTCTTCTTTAATTCCTGAAAACTGACTTCACAACCTTCAGTCCAGGCAAACTTTTTGTCCTTCTTTAGCAATTCTGTCATAGGTTTAGCAACTTTCGAGAATTTTCAATAAACCTTCTGTAGTAACCTGCTAAGCCGAGGAAACTACGAACTTCTTTCACATTTTTGGGTGATTCCCAATCTGTCACTGCTGAAACTTTAGCTGGATCAACTGCCACACCATCCTTTGTCATAACATGACCAAGGAATCCAACTTTCTCTAACCAGAACTCACACTTGCTGAATTTGGCATATAGTTTATGTTCTCTTAATTTTTCAAGTATTAAGCGCAAGTGTCTTTCATGTTCCTCCTTGCTCTTGGAGTAGACTAGGATATCGTCGATGAAAACGACAACGAACTTGTCAAGGAATTCCATGAACACTTTGTTCATCATATTCATGAAATATGCTGGAGCGTTGGTTAAACCAAAAGGCATCACAGTGTACTCATACAATCCATACCTTGTGGTGAATGCTGTCTTAGGTATGTCTTGCTCTCTTATCTTAAGTTGAAAATAGCCTGACCTAAGATCAATCTTCGAGAATACACATGCTCCTTCTAACTGATCAAACAAGTCGTTGATTCTTGGCAAATGATATTTGTTCTTGATGGTAACCTCGTTGAGAGAGCGATAATCTATACATAATCTTTGTGTCCTATCCTTCTTCTCCACAAACAACACCGGGGCTCCCCAAGATGAAGAACTTGGTTGAATAAACCCTTTCTGTAACTGTTCTCCTAGTTGTTTCTTGAGTTCTTTCAGCTCATCCACTGACATTTTATATGGTCTCTTAGCTATTGGTCCAGAACCTGGTACCAAATCAATTAGAAACTCCACATCTCTATCTGGGGGCATTCCTGGTAATTCCTCCAGAAATACATCCGGATACTCGCTCACAATTGGCACACTGTCTATGCTAACCCCCTTAAGAGAATTCAGCTTACTTCCTTTAGGCTCAAAGTTTGACTTAAATTTTATTCTTTTCCCTTCTGGGGTTGTGAGCGTGACTGTACGATTGGCACAATCTAATACTCCTTCATACTTAGCCATCCAATCCATTCCCAAAATTACATCTAGTCCTTGGGAATCTAGGATTATCAGGCTTACTGGGAACTTATGCTTACCAAACTCTATGATGAGATCTCGGCATCCAAGGCTTGCTACCATGTCTCCCCCTGGAGAACTAACCTTTATTGGACACCCAATGTTTTCTGATGCAAACCCATTTCTATCAACAAATGCCTTTGATATGAATGAATGAGATGCACCAGTATCAAAGAGTACAAATGCTGAAATTGAATTGAGTCTGAACTTACCAGCAACGACATCAGGTTCCTCATAAACCTCTTCCACATTGATGTGGTTAACCTGTCCTTTCTGGAAAGGGTTGGGCTTGTTAGGTCCTTCAACTTTCTTTTCAGGGCACTCATTAGCATAATGCCCCAGCTTCTTGCATTTGAAGCACTCAACCTGACTGATGTCCTTTTTGACATACTGACTTCCACCTCCACTACCATTTCCACTGTGGTGGCTCTTATGTCCACCCTTGTGGTTCTTGTACTTATCATTGTCATGACTACGGTGTTTGTTGTCATGACGGTTGTGGTTGTGGTGCTTGTTGAACTTCCCATGTTTATGGGATCCTGAGCTGCCACTGTCATCATAATGAGATCGTTTGTGAGACGATCCCGAGCTGTGTTTGTCGGAGTGTTTTTCTCTTCCTACTCTCGACTTGCTTCATTTTACTCTCCAAAATAGCAGCCTTGTCACACAAAGACTGATAAGTTGGAACATATGCTACAGATAACTGTAGGTTCAGCTCATCATTCAAGCCTTCCAAGAACTTTTCCTTTCTCTTGGCATCAGTATCAACCTCATCCGGTGCATAGCGCGCCAGATTGTTGAATTCCTCTACGTATTCTGCCACACTGCGGTGTCGCTGTTTCAGGTTGTGAAACTCTTTCTTTTTCAGACTCATTATCCCTGACGAGATATGAGCGGTGCGAAATCCATCTTCAAATATGTCCCATGTCACTTCATCAATGGGAGTGGTGATTTGGAAGTTATCCCACCATGTGGCGGCTGGTCCTTCCAACAGATGTGCTGCGAATCTGACTTTTTCAGCATCGGTGCAGCCTACTGTCACCAAGTCTTTGTTCACAGAACGCAACCAGTCATTGGCTGCCATGGGATCAGTTGTTCCCGAAAACTTTGCTGGCCTCAGACGCAGAAATCTGGTGAGCATATCGAAAACCCGGAGGGTTGTTGTTGTTGTTGTTGTTGTTATTGTTGGGGTCATTGTTGTTGTTGTTGTTATTCTGGTTTTGGATGAACGTCGTCATCATTTGCATAAGTTGTGTTTGCGCATTCATCATTTGTTGCATTTCCGGGGTGATGTTGTTGGGGTTGGGGTTTGCGCGACGGGGAGGCATCTGTGGTTTGTTCAAATAGATAAGAATGAGATACCCATAGATGTTTTATGCACAATACATCTTAAGCAAACACATAGTTAAGCAACACAAGAAAATAAAGTGCAACAACCACATAACAAGTTCATGAAGTGATACACACAAGTGGCAAGCCATCCACATGTCGGATGGTCCAAAACAAGCTCACAAACAAGTATGGATAATAAGATAAACGAGTGGTCATGTCTACTCATCAACGTCAATCTCCTCCTCGACGAAGGTAAGACCTGCGTTCTCCATCGCGGTCTTGTTCTCCTCAATCGTAGTGGTCAAGGAATCGATCTTGGCCTTGAGAGCCCTCTTCTGGGAGCGAAGCCTCTCAATAACCATCTGCTGCTGCTCAAGCTCGAAGTCCTTAGACTTCAGCTCCTCAGTCATGTCCCGGATTCTTTTGTTCCTATCCTGGACGCGTTTCTCTTGACTCTTGAATTTGCGGTCCTGGGCCTCAAATTTTTTCTCCATCTCCTTGATCATCTCATCCTGCTGCGCAAAAACTTGTCCTTTTCGCGAAGCTGCACCTGAAGCTCGTCATTACCAAGCATGACGTTTGTCCTGTCCGTATCTACGTGTCTGAGAAGAGTCTCTAAGTCCTGAAAATAAAGACGTATCGGCTCCGCGGTGCTCCTCGAGTCGTCCTCGAAGTCGATGGACTCTCCGTCAACATCACGTCTTCCGAAGACGTGAAAGTGAGTACCCCTAACCTGTCTGGAGTGACGGCCTAACAGTCGTCCTATCAGGTCCTGCATGACTACCTCCATGCCTCTCTCCCTGTCATCGTGCATCAACTTGAAGACGATGGCCTCTGTAGTGGGCTCAGTCTGGCGTCCTGGCTGGGTCACCTTGAAGCCCCAGAGGTCCTTCCTCTCGAACTTGGTGAGTGGGTACACCGTGATGGTGGGAAGAGGAAGATCGAGTAGAGTGGTAAGCTCAATGATACGGGAACCAAAACGAGTAACCCGGAACTCCTCAACGGTGCTGATGGCAACAGGCATCTATTTACAAGATTAAAAAGTTAGAACAACGTAATTCAAGATAAATCAAGTCAAACATTCATACTTATCCATGAAACATAATTGTCACACAAGCCATGCATACATAAGATCATTTCATCATTCAAGGTCCATACTTATTTAAAATAACTTTTTGAAAATAAGGTGATAAGTGGTGGTCCAACTAACGAAGTGTCCTTACAATCCAATCTCACGGGACCTATTGTTGAACACAATGTTCCTAGAGGCAATCCACCAATCTTGTTCCCTTGACTCTATCACTAAGTCTATAACATCTCCCCTTATTTCTTGGTTGTTGTCTTCCAACTCTTGAGTAAGTTCTTTCTCTTTCTCTAAGTCCTTTTGGAGGTTGAGCATTCTGCACTTGACTCTAGCACTTAGTTCCTTGATAGTCCTCCAAGCTGCATCCCTGGCTGACTCAAAGAATGTGGTGTGCATGGTAGTGTTGGTGTACATGCAGAATCCCTTTTCTTTGTGGTTGTCTTCCTTGTTTTTGTACAAGTGAAGTTGCACCCACCAATACTCCACTCCTTCATCCATCACTGGAAAGCCCTTGTACACGGCTTCACCATGTGCATCCATTGCCTCCATGAGGTCTTTGAGGATATTGGGAAACTCAGTTTCACATTCCAAGGTCATGGTCATGAGTGGTCCCTTCTTCACGGCTTCGTTGATGGAGTTCATCTACAAAGGAAGTTGAAAGAGATTAGAAAAGTTTTACGAGAAGAATAGACAAGTGTAGAAGTAGTTGAATTTTTTTTTTCCTTAGTGGTTTTTCCAGTCCTAGGGTCATAATCCTACAGGCAACACAGTGCTCTGATACCATCTGTTAGACCCCTCCTTTATAAAGGATAGGATCCCTGTGATTGCAATGCTAGTCCCTGGATCAATGCTAGCATCCACAGTTTAAGATGAAGTACACAGATACAATGGTCGTTTATTACATTCATTCCAGAGATAAAACATAGTCTTTTACAACTCAGGGCCATAGGCCTAATACAAGAGTTTTTAGGAATAAGTAAATAAACACAAGTCTTCATCTTCATGTGCCACAGGCAAGCATGTTGAGTGTAGACTCATGACCCCTACTCATCATCGGAGTAACCTGCAACATCACAAGTTACAGCCACAGAGGGTCAATACTTCGGAATAGTATTGGCAAGTGATACCTTAGTATATTTTAAGTGGTCTATAGTTCTATATGCATTTGGCTAGTGTAGCTTGGCTTGCTTTGCTTACAATTTAGTTTTACTTATTAGTTGAAATTACTAAGTTTTTCTTTGTCAAAAGCATTCCCAAGGAAACCATCAATAGACATTGAGGTCCTTCACCCTTGTTCACCCACAAGTTTTTATTTTAGAAGTTGGAGTGATGAGATTCTTGTGGCTTCCATGTCTTGATGCTCAAGTGTCCATTACCTTGGACAAGGCTAAGTACTTAGGTTTTCCATCTGCAGAGGTTGTGCACTTTCCCCACCAGACTTGGTTTCCCAAGACAGGACCTTTCAGAAGCTTTTCCTTAGTCAAAATGGACGCGCTCCAACCTATTAACCCAACTACCACCATCTGTCCAAATTGACTAAGTTCTGGCAACCTATATGATCATGGCAGGGCCCATATTGCCAAGTGGCTGCACTAAAAGCTTTCTCCACACTTGGCCTCCAAATCCCTTTGTGCCTGGGTGGCATTCCACAAGTGTGATACACAACCCAAGTCCATGGCCTTGTGTAACCACTCAACATAACCCATACTTTCCATTCCACCCAGGAGGTTCATTTAACTTAGTGGTTTTATTAAGAAAGTATAAGTCTCATGACTTAGAAATATTTTCTTATTTGTAAGTGTAGTTTTCACCAACCCTTGTTTTGCTATAAGCTAGGCTAAGCAAGTATGGCAACTTATCTGAGGGATAAATCCCTAACAATGCTAGTAGACTACATAGGATTTCCCACCTTTCCATTAGACAAAATATTATGTATTAATATAATAAAATATCTAATGCTAGTTCAAAAACATAGGACAATATATATATTCATGCAAATATCACTTGCCTTGGTAGTGTGGGGAGTAGCACTCTTCACAATCACAATCACAATCAAAATCTACACAAGAAATCAAAACATACAATTACACACATTTAAATACAACCAAAATTATATGAATGCATGCATGCAAGAATTTACCATGTGTTGGATTTTGAAAAATTCTACCAAGTGGGTGTTCATGACTACTGAAGTATAACATGTCACAAGTTTGTCTAATAAACCTATTTGTCCATAAGAAAATTTTATAAAGACATTTTTATATCTAAAATAGCCCCAAACTTGTTCCACAAATAAAACATTTTTAACTGTTACTATATGCTAAACAAAAGGTATATTCTGATAGGCCTTGTCTTGCTGAACTCAACGATATAAAGTTTGCAAAAATCCAACGTGTAGTTTGAAAGGTACAAGCATTTGAAGTTTGAATCTAATTCAGATTTTGGATTCTGTTTTTAATCTAAAACTCTGCCACGCGTCGCGTTTCTACTGGCGCGTACCGGTTCGCACCGGATCGCCCTTCTGAGCCGTTGGATCTAACTAACGTTGCGCGGCTCAGATCTATCCGTACCCCTTTGATAAGTGAAATGTTTACACGCGTAGGATACAGATCTAACGGCTAAGATTCATTTGACCAAAAACGAGCGGCGCTGCCGGCGGTGACAGGCGGCGGCGCGTCAGTCAGTGGCGGTGTCGGTGTCCTAGGTCGTCCGCGAGAGGAAGAGGGGTATTACCAGGTCCGCCGGAGGTTGCTGAAGATCGTCGTGGTACTGGCTTGTGGAGGGGCGTTCGAAGATGGGCTCTAGACCTCGTCGGAGTTTCGTCTGGCGTCAAGTGAGGGTGGTCGGAGTTGCTGCCGATGTTCTGCGTCGCCTGAGCACGAACCAGTGGGTTTAGAAGATGCGCAGGACAACTACGAACACGCTCGGGTGAACAAGAAAGCAGGGGGCGCTCGAATCTTACTGGGATTGCTCGCCGGAGTTCGCGAATATGTCAGCCACGGTCAGTTGTCGTCGTTGGCGAGGTTCCTCTTCGTGCTAGGCCAAAATAAGGACACTGTCAGATTCGCACGGTGACGAGGATTCTATGCGTATCAACCCGAGGGCAAGGGGTGGTGGTTACTTACGGAGAGGGGTCGCCGGAGTTCGGGAAGAAGATGGTGGCGGCCAGTCGTCGATGTTGCCAATGCTAGGGATCATGCGAAGACAAACGGCGAGTGTCAGAAGATGCGTATGAGTTCACTGAACAAGATAGGGTGAACGGGAGACAGAGGGGAACTCAAGGCTCACCGGAATTGATCGCCGGAGGGGGCTCTGTCAGCGGCGACTCGCGGAGGTTTGAGGGCAGCCTGGGGGCGTGAGTGCGCGATTGACTGGGGAAAAATGACCGTGGGGTGGTGGGGATCTTATAGCCTGGGAGTCGACAAGAAACGCCTGTGTTTAATGGCCCAATTAACCCGCGCCATCACCGGCAGTCATTGCAGCAGCGACGTGGTCGCGAGCGAGTTTTGGGGAAGACGATGACCGCGTGTCCAGGGTCCACTCGTCAGCGAGGTGCACGCAGTGAGTGTGGGGACCGGCTGTCAGTGGCTCAGTGTGTGTGCTCGCGCGTGAGAGGAGAAAAAGAATTCCCCGGGTGGGCTTGCTGGGCCTGTTCCTCTACTGGGCCAGATCCTATCCGCGTGGCCCTTTTCTATTCAGAAGTTCTTTTCTTTTTCTATTTCCAATTTCTGGTATGAATTTTGGTATGAATTCAAATCCTTTTGAAATCAGATAGCCTTGGGAATTTTTGTAGGGTTTTGTGGATTCAAAATAGTCACAAAACTAGGTGGTTATATTGTAAAGCTTGGTCCAGCTTAGTTTTATTAATAAGTAGGAATTTGTTCCTGTTTGCAAACATTTGAAATGGGTTTTAGAATTTCTTCTAAATTTGAAATCTTTGGGTTTTAAAATTTCTCCTAATCTTTCCATCAATGAAGGCAAGCATTGAAGTATTTAAACATTCAATTTCAACAGGGCTGATGTTCAATTGAGACAATTTGCCCACATGAAATCATAACTCATATTCCACTTCTAAATGATTTTTGAGAAAAACCCTAAATGCATGAATGATGCAAAAATGGTATGAATGAGTTTTTAAAACTATGATTTTTGGGATGTTACACTACGGTGGCGCCGGTGTTCTACATCGTCTGTGAGAGGGAGAGGGGTCTTACCAGGTTCGCTGGAGGCTGCTGAAGCTCGTCGTGGTACTGGCTTGCGGAGGGGCGCTCGGAGATGGGCTCTAGATCTCGTCGGAGTTGCGTCTGGCGTTGGGTGGGTGTTGTCGGAGTCGTTGCCGAGGTTCTGCGTCGCCCTAACACGAACCAATGGGTTTAGGAGATGTGCAGGTCAATTGCGAACATGCTCGGGTGAATAAGAAAGCAAGGGGCGCGCGCGACTTACTGAGATTGCTCGCCGGAGTTGGGGTGGTCGTCGGGTGCTTACGGCGTCAAGCGAACACGGCGACCTGGGGCAGTACAGGATGCTCTGTTGTGGTTAGAATGTGCGCAAGAGGATTACTAAGTGTCTCGAACAATCCAGAGGGGAAGGGGCGCACGGGGCTCACCTGAATCGGTCGCCGGAGCTGGCTCTGTCTGCGGTGGTCTCGAGCGAGTCGTGGGCAGCCTGGTGGCGTGAGCGTGAGATTGACTGGGGAAAATGATCGTGGGGAGGTGGGGATCTTATAGCCGGTGTCTCGACAGGAAACGCCTGTGTTTAATTGCCCAATTAAGCCGCGCCATCACCGGCAGTCACTGCAGCTGCGACGTGGTCGCGGGCGGGGTTTGGGGAAGACGATGACAGCGTGGCCAGGGCCCGCTCGTCAGCGATGTGTGCGAAATGGGGGTGGGGTCTGTTTGTCAGCGACTGACTGTGTGCGTTCGCGCGTGAGAAAAGAAAAGGAACTCCCCGGGTGGGCTAGTTGGGCTCGATCCTCTGTTGGGCCAGAAACCTGGCGCTCGGCCCTTTACCTTTGTCTAGTCCTTTTTCTTTTCTAATTCGATTTTCTGGTCATGTTTTCAAATGGTTTCAAATACAATTTGAATTCAAATCTTTCTGAGGTTTTGCAGGGGTGACTTGGTCTTAGAAATAGGTCAAAACTTGTGGGGCTTCCTTGCAAAGGCTTGGTCAGACTTGGATTTCAAACAAACAGAGACTATGCACCATTTTGCAAATGTTTGAAATAGAGGTTTTGGGAATTATTTCTAATTTGAACATTTTGGTTAAACTTTTACACTCAATCTTTCCAATAGTGGGGCAAGCAAACAAGTTCCTTAACATTTAAGTTTCAAAAAGTGATGGTCTAATGAGTGAAATTTTACTCACATGAAATCATAGCACAAGCTTCTGTTTTTTGAGAAGAACCCTAAATTATGATGAATGCTTAGATGATATGAATGAGTTTTGGAATATGAATTTAGGGATGTTACACAGGTGCTGCGCTACTCTCCAATTCAAGAGAAGGTTCAATAACCTCGTCTAGCTCTACTTTCCTCCCACTCACTTCTTTTGAGAGAAACTCCTTCTCAAGAAAGGAACCGTTCTTTGCGACAAACACTTTGCCTTCGGTTCTGTGATAGAAGGTATACCCAATAGTTTCCTTAAGGTATCCTATGAAGACGCATTTCTTCGCTTTGGGTCCGAGCTTGTCCGGCATCAACTTCTTGACGTAAGCTTCGCATCCCCAAACTTTAAGAAACGACAACTTAGGTTTAGCACCAAACCACAGTTCATACGGTGTCGTCTCAACGGATTTAGATGGAGCCCTATTTAAAGTGAATGCAGCGGTTTCTAATGCATAACCCCAAAATGATAACGGCAAATCAGTAAGAGACATCATAGATTGGACCATATCTAATAGGGTTCGGTTCCGGCGTTCAGACACACCATTGCGCTGTGGTGTTCCGGGTGGCGTGAGTTGCGAAACGATTCCGCTTGCTTTAAGATGCGTGAGAAAATCATAACTCAAATATTCACCTCCACGATCGGATCGTAGAAACTTAATCTTTCTGTTACGATGGTTCTCCACTTCATTCTGAAATTCTTTGAACTTTTCAAATGTTTCAGATTTATGTTTCATTAAATAGATATACCCATGTCTACTTAAGTCATCGGTAAAAGTGAGAAAGTAGCGATATCCACCGCGTGTCGAAACACTCATCGGTCTGCATACATTGGTATGTATGATTTCCAACAAGTCCGTTGCTCGCTCCATCATACCGGAGAACGGGGTTTTGATCATCTTGCCCATGAGGCATGGTTCGCATGTGTCAAATGATTCAAAATCAAGAGACTCCAAAAGTCCATCAGAATGGAGTTTCTTCATGCGCTTTACACCAATATGACCTAGACGACAGTGCCACAAATAAGTAGTATTATCACTATCTACTTTGCATCTCTTAGCCTCAATGTTATGGATGTGTGTTTCATCCCTTTCGAGATTTAGAAGAAATAAACCATTCACAATAGGTGCATGACCATAAAAGATGTTACTCATATAAATAGAACAACCATTATTCTCCGATTTAAATGAATAACCGTCTTGCAATAAACAAGATCCAGAAATAATGTTCATGCTCAACGCAGGCACATAATAACATTTATTGAGGTTTAAAACTAATCCCGAAGGTAAAACTAAGGAGAGCGTGCCGACGGCCATCACATCAACTCTTGATCCGTTACCAACGCGCATCGTCACCTCATCCCTCGCAAGCTGCCGTCTATTCCGTAGCTCCTGTTTCGAGTTATAAATATTAGCAACTGAACCAGTATCAAATACCCAGGCACTACAACGAGGGCTAGTAAGGAAAACATCAATAACATGTATATCAAATATACCTTTGATTGTGCCAGCCTTCTTGTCCGCTAAGTACTTCGGACAGTTGCGCTTCCAGTGACCCTTGTCCTTGCAATAG
This sequence comes from Avena atlantica, assembly GCA_910589765.1. Taxonomy (NCBI): domain Eukaryota; kingdom Viridiplantae; phylum Streptophyta; class Magnoliopsida; order Poales; family Poaceae; genus Avena; species Avena atlantica. The sequence goes on from OU342736.1 coordinate 458,878,464, forward strand.
AAGCACTCAGTGTCCGGCTTAGGACCAGACTTGAGCTTCTTCTCAGTAGGGGCAGTGCGCTTGCCGCCGCCCTTCTTGAAGGGATTCTTTGCTCCCTTACCTTTTGAAAGTACAAGGGAAGTCGCCTAGAGGGGGGGGGTGAATAGGCTTTTAAAAATATTACGGTTTAGGCTCAAGTAAATGCGGAATAAAACTAAAGTTTAATTTATTGAGCACAAAACCTAGCCACTAAGTTCACCTAGGTGCACCAACAACCTATGCTAAGCAATACAAGCAACAAGGTGATAGCAAGGTATAAATACTTCAAGCACGATGGCTATCACAATGTAAAGTGCATAAGTAAAGGGTTCAGTTGAGAGATAACCGATGGACGCGGAGACGAAGATTTGTTTCCCGAAGTTCACTTCCAAAGAAGCTACGTCTCTGTTGGAGAGGTGCGATGGCGCAATGCTCTCCGAACGCCACAAATGGCTCACCTCGAGGTGTGGTGGCTCGATGCACACCCAACGCCACACAAGGCCTCACCCCGGATGCGGAAGCACGCAACTCACCGACGCCACAAAAGGCTCACCCTATCCTCCCAAGTGCACACCACAAAATGCGGGCACTTGCTCCACTATGGGACGCTTGAGGGCGGTCACCGAACCCGTACAAGATTGGGGCTAACTCCACAACTCAATTGGAGGCTCCCAACAACAAAGCCACAACAGGCCAACAATGCCACAAAAGGCCAACAACGCCACAAAAGGCTACAAGACCACAAAAGGTCAACAACCCAACCACACAACCGTCTAGGGTTCCAAGGAACCCAAGAGAAACAAGCTCTCAAGCTTGAACTCGCCGAATCTCCGAGGAGAACTCAAACCTATGCACCAAATGCAAGGGCAAGTCCTTCTCTCCCAAATTCCAACAAAGCTACAAAAGCTATTGGGGGAATAAGGGAGGAAGAACACAAGAGGAGAACACAAAACTCTCCAAGATCTAGATCCCAATGATTCCTTCACAAAGAAGGGATATGACTTGGGGGATTGTAGATCTAGATATCCTCTCTCAAATCCCTCAAAAAGATGCAAGAATCATAGGAGGGGGAAGGGAGAGGGAAAGCTTCTTCAAGGTTGACAATGGAGGAGAGAGAGAAAGCCAAGAACCAAGAAGAAAAGCTAGTGCCCACGAAGGGGAAGAGGAGCCCCTTTTAAAAGGCTCCCAGATCTGCCCGTTATGGGCATTCGCGACACCTGGCCGGAACTTCCGGTGGGAGGCCGGAAGTTCCGGTGGCACCCAGCCAACGGACGAAAACTGCAGAGCGAGAAACTGAAAAAACGAATCATGGCCGGAACTTCCGGCTCTGGGGCGGAAGTTCCGCCCAGCCTGGCTCCAACGGTCATCAGACCGTTGACGCCTGCTCCAGAAGCGCAACCGGAAGTTCCGGTCAAAACAGACCGGAAGTTCCGGTGAACTTCCGAGCAAGTTCCGACAAAGTTCCGGCAAATAGAACGCTTCAAAACAAAAGGTTACTGAGCCTTCACCGGAACTTGGGGCGGAACAAGGGGCGGAACTTATGAGTCGCAAAGCGAGTCTAACCGGAAGTTCCGGCCTTCAGGCGGAAGTTCCGCTCAAGAACTTTTGCCAGGACAAGTTCCGATGCAAGTTCCGGCCAAGTTCCGGCAAATAGCACACTTCAAAACAGAAGGTTACTGAACCGCCACCGGAACTTGGGCGGAACTAGCGTCGGAACAAACTGTAGAACAGCCCGCAGAAAGAAGTTTGAGCGGAACTTCCGGTGGGAAGCCGGAACTTCCGGTCAGGGAAATTCCAGAAACCAGAAAACCAGAAACGCAATAACTTTTGCATCCGAACTCCAAACGGGATTAAACCAATTTTGTTGGAAAGATAACGACGAATATTGGGTATCACCTTGGGAGAAAATATCATAAATATATATGTGAAGTATCCCCCAAGGTGTGGAGCCGGAAAACTCGCAAGATCAAAAACCGCAATAAGATATGCAAGTGAAATCCTTAGATGATGAACTAGAGCTTGTTATGATGATGACCACAAGCTCTAGATCCTCTCATGGACAAGAACCAAATAACAACCAAGAAAGATGATGCTATGAATGCAAAGGTTTGAGCTCTCTCTGAACGATGCAAACGAGACACCCGCTTGAGAGCCCCTCTTGATAGTACGGCTATCTATCCTAAACCCGATCTCCCAACTAACAACACGAGACCGGCAAAAGAGAAGCCCTATCAACATACCTTTGCCTTGAGCGTCCCACTTGAACTTGATGTAGACCGTCTTGTTCTTCTATAGTGGGAACACCTTTCTTGTTTGCTCTTGCTCGCTCTTGCTTGATGAAGACTTGCAAAATGCTCCCCCATACTCCATGGGGAAACCTCTTCTTTGAACTTGTCTTCATCATTCCATGAGCACGAGGATGGCAAGCTTCAAGCATGAGATCTTCTAGAGATGGCGCATCTTGAGCTCGTCCTTCTTCATCCTTACTTGAGGTTGATCCATCTTGATGCAACTCTTTGCACATTCCTTGATCGACCTTCAAGCTCCTTCTTTCTTCATGATTCCAATGGGCACAAAGCCCTTGGACATTTCTTCATCTTCCAACCTTGAGACCAACACATGGCCCAAGCGATGCCAATGGACAAACCTACATGTGAAACTCAATTTACACATTAGTCCATAGAGATTGTCATTAATTACCAAAACCACACATGGGGGCATACATGCACTTTCACCTTTCTTAAAGGTGGGCTTGTTGACCATCAACACATGATTATCCTTTTTGATGTCCACTTCCGCGGCCTTCAGCTTTGCGAAGAGCTCGGTGATTGTATTAGTGGAACCAATCTGATTATGAGTCACTACAAAACTTTTGTAGCTGGGAGGGAGTGATTGCAGAACCCTGTCAATCTTGAGCTCCTCTGGAATCGTGCATTCCAGTTGCTCAAGGCGTTGAGTGTAGCCCGTCATCTTAATGGCGTGCTCACTAACGGAACTCCCTTCCTCCATCTTGCAGTTAAAGAACTTCTCAGATATCTCATATCTCTCAGAACGGGCCTGAGTCTGAAACATGGTTTTCAGCTCTTCGAGAATCTCAAACGGCCCGGGATAGTCTTCAAAATGATTTTGAAGTTCTGGTTCCATAGCAAACAACATGGTGATCTTAATCACACCATAATCATCCTTGCGCGACTGATAGACAGCTTTCTCATTAGCCGACGCAGTTGCAGCAGGGGGGTCACCTAACGCTTTCCCAATGACATAGTCCTTTTGACCGCCAGAGAGAATGGTTCTTAGATTGCGGAACCAATTGGTGAAGTTGGACCCATTGTTTCTAAGCTTTTCCTTCTCAGCAAAAACGTTGAAGTTGAAGTTGGACTTAGCCATTTGATCTACAATATTTGCAAGTACAAATTAGACTATGTTCATGATAACTAGTTCAACTTTTAATCAAATTACTAGATGAACTCCCACTAAATTCAACATCCCTCAAGTTGTTTAGTGAACACGATCCAAATTCACCACACCTAATCCGATCTTCACGAGAAGAGATGTGGTTTCAATGGTGGACAACGAAGTGTCAATCATATCATTCATATGACTCATGCTTAAACTTTCGGTTCATGTGTTCTGAGGCCATGTCTATACATGCTGGGCTCGTCAAGTCAAACCCAAGTATTTCCGCGTGTGCAAATACTGTCTTGCACCCGTTGTATGTGAGCGTAGAGTCTATAGCACCCGATCATCACGTGATGCTTGGACACGGCGAACTTTCGCAACGGTGCATACTTGGGGAGAACACAATTTTTATCTTGATCTTTAAGTGAGGAATCATCTTATAATGCTACCGTCGCGGTCTAAGCATAATAAGATACATAAAAGGATAAACATCACATGCATATAACTTTATGTGACATGGTATAGCCAATCTTCGCGCAATGATCTCCATCTTGTGCGTTCCGGCATGATCTCCATCACTCCACCATGATTGCCTCCACCACGAATAGCAACTACAACTATTGCTAACTACTTAGCGATAAAGTGAAACTATTACATGGCGTATAAGAAGTTGACACACAGGTCATACACAATTATAAAGACAACCATATGGCTCCTGCCGGTTGTGTACTCATCGACATGCAAGTCGTGAAACATTACAATACATGATCATCGCATACATTATACACATCACATCTTGGGCCATACCATATCATAGAAAACACTCCCTGCAAAAACAAGTTAGACGCCTCTACTTTGTTGTTGCATGTTTTACGTGGCTTATGGGAGTAGATGCTAAGAACGATTCTTACCTACGGAAAGCCACAACGGTGATATTATGGTTGCCAAACTCCGGTGTTAATCCCATGACAGCTATAGTGAGAGAAACTGACATCCACCAGCCGCATGTGTGGAACAAGCCACACGTCAAGTGCGGAGCCGGTCTCGCGAACGACGTCGCGTAAGGTTGGCCTGGACCGCTTCAATCTCACCATCCCGCGTCATAAGAAGAACACAAACAAGAGTCTTGCAACAGAAAACATCAACGCCCGCAACAACCATGTTGCGTTCTACTCGTGAAACACATCTACGCATAGATCTAGCTCTGATACCACTGATGGGTTTCACGGCATAGTAAATCAAAATTTTCTACGGATGCGAACAGAGGGAAAGCCAAGATCTAATCTAGGAGATGCAAACAACGAGAGAGATTGGATTAGATCTTCATACCCTTGAAGATTCGCACAGCGGTACGTTCGTCGGAACGTGGGTGATGTAGTCGTACTCGCTTCTCCTCCTCGCGACCCGATCCGATCTAGCACCACAAGTGGCGGTGCCTCCGTGAGATGCACACGTGCAGCACCCCGACGTCTCCTCCTTCCTCGGACCAGCAAGTATGGTGGAGAGACGGATTGGATCTACAACACGACGGCGTGGTGTATATGGTGGAGAATTTCTGCAGCAGGGCTTCGCCTACAAACAGTCGGGAGGGAGAGAGGAAGGGCAGCAGGGCGGCTAGGGTAGGAGGGGAAGGTGTGGGGGGTGGTGCGCCCCCCAGCCCTCTTTATATAGAGGGGTGGGACGGCAACCCTAGCCCCCTTCCCCAAGCCAAGGCCGACGGCCAAGGAGGAGGAGTGGGGGGCAAGGAACCCCCCCCCTTCTAGAAGCTCTATCTAGGGTTTTACCCCTCTTGGCCGGCTGGGCCCTATGGGGCCTTGTGCCCCTGGCCCAATGCGTCCAGGGCACTCCCTCATAGGCCCATGCCCCCTCCCGGAAGGTGGGGCCACGTTGGTCCCCTTCCGGAAGGTTCTAGAAGCTTCCGGTACAATACCGATTAACCCGGAACAATTCCGAACTCCAAAAACTGCACTTCCTTATATGAATCTTATTATCCGGACCACTCCGGAACCTCTCGTGATGTCCCGGATCCCATCCGAGACTCCGAACAAAAACTCATAAACCAATTATCCAATCTATCCTAGCGTCGAGACACGTTAAGTGTGTGACCCTGCGGGTTCGAGAATATGCAGACATGATCTTCTATCAATAATCAACAGCGGGGTCTGGAAACCCATATTGACTCCCACACATTCATCGATGATCATATCGGATGAACCATGATGCCATGATTCAATCAATCCCATATATATATTCCCTTCGTCTCGCGATATTTTACTTGCCCGAGATTTGATCGTCGGTACCGTCATACCTAGTTCAATCTCGTTCACAGCAAGTACTTTACTCGTTCCGTAATCCGATATCACTTTGTGATTAACTCCTTAACCACATGCTTGCAAGCGGTGTTGATATCGATTACCGAGTGGGCCCGGAGTATATCTCTCCGACTTGGGAGGGACAAATCCCATCTCGATACATACAACCCAACAGATACTTTCCGATCACCTGAGAGACACCTTTATGATCACCCTCTCATAGGATGACGTTTGATGACCTCAAAGCTTTCTTCCGATACCAGGGAGTTGTATTATCTCATGGTCTAAGGAATACAATATTTGACATAAGAAAGGCTTCGCAAAGACGAACACGATGACACGATCTAATTGCTTCGCTTAGTTTGGGTCTGTCCACCATATCATTCTCCCAATGATATGATCTCATTATTAATTGACAACTCATGTCCATGGTTAGGAAACCTTAACCATCATTAATCAATGATCTAGTCCTTAGAGGCGTACTAGGGACACGGTGTTGTTCACAAACCACACAAGTATTAAAGTTTCCGCTTAATACAATTCTAGCATGGAATATAAACATTATCATGAACAAGAATTATAATAATAACATCTTTATTATTGCCTCTAGGGCATAATTCCAACAAAAACTTAGTGATTAAAGCCCTCACGAAGTTTGTGATCTTATCTGCATGTTGTGTACACCACTACTAGGAAAACGCCTATTCATGGCGCACATGTAAACAGCATCTGTGGCGCACTAGGGATGCGCCATGGGCCTTGCTCTACGGATATCTCCTAGCCGTGGCGCACTGCCTGGTGCGTCACGGTTATATCGAGATAGGCATGGCACACTACCAGGTGCGCCACGGGTAGGGGTACAGGGTGCGCCACGGATGTGTTTTTCAAAAAAACAAAAAAAATGCAAAAAACACCCTCGTTTTGAATTGCAAAAGCAATCGGGTCCGTGCATCGCTGCCGCAGTCGTGTCACCTCGCCGGAGCATGGCCGTGGCAGGGAGGTGCGGGAGGCCATGTCCGCTCTAGTCCTCGCCGGTGTCGAGGTGGCAGGAAGGGTGTGGTTAGAGAAAGGAAGGTAGGAAGAGAGGGAGGAAGGAAGAGAGGGAGGAAGGGAGGTCGGACGCCGCCGTCACTACAAGGAGAGGAGGAGGCCGCCGTTGCGCCGCCGCCGCGCCACCATCACTGCAAGGAGAGGAGGAGGCCGTCGTCGCGCCGTCACTGCAAGGAGAGGAGAAGGGGAAGGAGGAGAAGGAAGAAGGAAGAAGGAAGAAGGAAGAAGGAGAAGGAGAAGGAAGAAGGAGAAGGGAGAAGGGAGAAGGGAGAAGGGAGAAGGAAGAAGGAGAAGGGAAAGGAAAAGGGAGAGGGAAAAGGGCGAGGGGAAAGGGGAAGGGAAAGGTAGGTGGGCGGGGTGAGGATTCAAATTTTGAATCCCGCCCAACTTACTCGTACCGCACTAGGTGGTGGTGCGCTACGGGTAAGTTGCCCTCTATTTTTTTCTGCAGGAAAAAACGGTCTTTTGACCATAACTTTTTACTCTTTTAGAATTTTGAAAATCTAAAAAATTGCCAAAAGACCATAGTTGGTTGCGAGCAGATGCGAAATCTCGTTCTGGTCATTTTGGTATATTATACGATTTTTTTTTACATCGTATGCAAAAGTTACGGCCATTTTACCGTGGCATGACTTTTTTTTTGCAAAAAAAGTGGAAAATCATGTTTGTTAATTTTTCTAGAAACTATACCACATTACCTACCTAAATATGAAAGGATTTTATTTTTTGAAGTGTTTATTATTTTCGTTTATTTTTTGCAAAATCTAAAAAGGCGATCCACGAGGGGGGGGAGGGAGTTGGTGCAGGCCACTTAGCCGTAGGCCACTAGGGCAGAGTGCCCTACGGCTAAGTTGACCCAGTTGCTGCAGCACACATGCCCGTAGCGCACTAGGTCAAGGTGCGCTACGGCTAAGTGGCACATCCATAGCGCACCTTGACCTAGTGCGCTAAGGGTATGTGTGCTGTGGCCACATGTGCCCTGGCCCACACATAGCCCTGGCGCACCACCCACATGTGCGTCACGCTTACGACAGTTAGCCGTATGGCACCTGTGGGCGGTGCGCCACGCCTATTTTACCCGTGGGGCACCACTAGCAAGTGCGCCACAGACGTGTGGATTACCTATAGCCGTTTTCCTAGTAGTGCACATATCATTGTCCGGATCCAAACACCCCGAAGTAACAGAAATTGGGACAACCGGAAGGGATGGCTGTGATATGAGGATCACATGTGTTCATAGAGTGTTAATGTTTTGCTTTGGTGCTCTATTAAAATAAGCATCTTAATTGCCAATAGTTCCCTTGAGACCCCGATGCAACGGGCTGGCAGGACAATAGATGTTGTGCAAGTTCTCATTGCGAGCACGCATGACTATATATAGAGCACATGCCTAGGATTGTTTAGTACTTGGATGTTTTATCTTATTTATCTTCAATTTCCCTAGATCTTGAAGTTACATGTTTAGACTCGTCCGTGCAACGCCCGTCCATCTCTCCCTATGCCTACTGCGCTCATATCCTACTGTTTGCTACTATTGTTACTACTGCTCTTGTTTTATTGTTGTTGTTGCTTTGCTTTTGCTACTACAAAATTGTTGCTACTGATAAACTACTGTGAGCAAGAACTATTTCCAGGTGCAACTAAATTGACAACTCAGTTGTTAAGGCTAGCAAGTATTCTTTGGCTCCCCTTGTGTCGAATCAATAAATTGGGTAATACTACCCTCGAAGACTATTGCGATCCCCTATACTTGTGGGTCATCAAGACTATTTTCTAGCGCCGTTGCCGGGGAGCATAACTTTATTTGTAAGTTCACTTGGATCTATTATTGTTCACTGCTATTCCTTTTATCATGGGGAAGTCTCGTGATGGAAAGTTTCCTATTTTACCATCCACTACAAGAAGAGGTACAGTCTAAACACCTCTGCTGCTCTTGATTCACCGTCTGTTATAAGTAAGCTTGTTACACCACCACCACACACACATTCTACACACACTGCTACTACTGCTGAATCTAAAACTTCTTCTGATACTCATGATGTTACTTCTATTGTGCTTGATGTGAGTGGTTCATTAGGTCCTTTCCTAGATGCTACTATGGCTAGTCTAGGAAATACTGAAACTCCTAGTGAAGACACTATTACACATGTTATCTCACCTGAGTCTCGAGAGAGATATGATATTAATGATGGTTACATTGAGTTTACTAATGAATTTATTGAAGAGTGCCAAAACACACATGGTTCTAGTGCTATTAAGAGTCTCCTTAAGAGATGTACCATTATTCCTAAACTGTCCTGTGATCCTAAGTTTGCCACTTCTCCCATAGATATTAAAGATGAAGATTATGATTTTCTCTTGATTTATCCTATTTAGACATTGTTGAGAAAGAACCTTTTTGTGGGACTGAAAATGAGAGTGTTGTAGCTTATATGAATGAGCTTTCTACTATGAGTGCTTTATTCTCTGATGATTTTAAGATGCGCAAGTACTTTGTTACTAAGATCTTCCCCTTTTCACTAAAAGGAGAAGCTAGGGCTTGGTTTAATAGATTACCACATGGATCCATTGATAGCCCTGATTGTTTGATTGCTTATTTCTTCTAGAAATATTTTCCTCCTAGTGCTAGACATGCTGCTTTGCGGAGACTTTTTGATTTTAAACAGGGAGAAGAAGAGAAATTGCATGATTCATGGACAAGTTTCTGCGTCTTGATCCATGCACATCCTGGATGTCCATTACCTAAAAATGAGCTTCTTGATACTTATTATAATGGACTAACTGATGATTCTAGGACATACCTAGATAGTTTTGTTGATTGTGTTTTCAGGAAAAGAACTCCTACAGATGCCGAAGAATTAATGGCTAAAATAAGTAAGAATTATGATGATTGGACTTCAACTGAGCTAAATACACCTGAGCCTATTACTCCTGAACCAGTTGTGCCTAAACCAGTTCCAATACCAACACCAAAGAAGAGATGAGTAATTGCATTAAATGATGAAGTGATGAAGGAAGCTAAGAAATGTCTAGAGGAGAAAGGTATTAGAGCTGAAGATGTGAAGAATCTACCTCCTATAGAAGAATTGTGTAAGCCAATTCCCCAATTGAAAGTATACAGATGTCGCCTAGAGGGGGGTGAATAGGCGATTAAAACTTTTCCTAGAGTGGCTCAACAAAGGCGGAATAAAACTAACGTTTATTTTGTTAAGCACAAAACCTAGAACAATCTAGGGTTCACCTATGTGCACCAACAAGTTATGCTAAGCAAGACAAACAACTATGTGATAGCAAGATATATACTTCAAGCACGAAAGGTTATCACAAAGTAAAGTGCATAAGTAAGAGCTCGGGTATAGAGATAACCGAGGCACGCGGGGAAGACAATATTTTACCGAGTTCCTCCCAACATGGAGTATGTCTCGTTTGGAGAGGGGGGTGGTATCAAACTACCAACGCCACAAAATGCCTCCCTTATTCTCCGGTGAATCTCACCCCAACGGGATCGATCCACGCTTCCACTATCGGTGCACTTGTCGGTGGCAACCAGAACCTCTCACAAGGTTGGGGCACTTCTCCACAACTTAATTGGAGGCTCCCAACAAACTCCACAAAGGCCACAAGGTTGGGGCACTTCTCCACAACTTAATTGGAGGCTCCCAACAAATTCCACCAAGGCCTCAACCTGCAACACAACAAACCGTCTAGGGTTCCAAGAACCCAAGAGTAAAAAGCTTCTCAACTTTCACTGACTAAATTGTGGCATCCCGCAAAACCACTACCAGAAAATCGCGTTGAATTTGTGCATTGCATCGTCATCATCATGCATTGTTCGCATAAAAATATTTTCGCAAAGCCCGTTTTGTTTTCTAAAACGCCCCATCTTTATTCAAACGCAAAGCCCGGTTCTCCGGATTAATTATTTTGGCCGCTATCGGTTTGCATACGGCCCGTTTAAAACAAATAAAAAGTTTAATTGTTTTAGCGGGGGCAGTCGAACGGGCCGAATCGACCCGAACGACCACCCCCATTTTCAAATCGGCCCACCCCATTAATCCTACAGCTACCAACTAACCTACCCAGCCCTCCCCTCCACATCACCCCACCCAATGGCCTCTCGCCACCTCACCCTCTCTCCCCCTCTACCCAATCCTAAACCGCCACATCACCACCCCACTTCCCCTCTTCCCCTCTCTCTCCTCTCAACCCAGCCCCACACACCCAACACACTCTCGCACTACACGCCACACACACAGGCAACACACGCACCCTCCTCCACTCACCCAGCCCGGCCCCACCCGGTCCCACCTTCCACCTGCCCGTGCCCTGTTCATCCCCTTCCTCTCTTCTTCCTCACCTCTCCCCGCGCCTCCCTCTCTCTCCCAGCATGCCGGCTCCCCTTCCCGCCTCCACCGCCCGCTACCGCTCCTCCTTCGCCTCCCGCGCCAGCCGCCGGCGTTTCCCTTCTCCACCGCTCGCCGCACCGCCAGGCCCCGCCCAGGAACTCCCCGTCGCCGGCCGCGCCTCCTACCGCCGCCTCCATCCGCCGTCGCCGCCTGCCTCTCTCCTCTGCAGCCTCGCCGACCCCGCGCCTGCTCCCTCACCGTCGCCCCCAAGCCCCGCTCTGCCTGGCCTCCCCGCGTCGGCCCTCTCCCGCCACCGACAGAGTCCCGCCTCGCCTCCGCTTTGGGCCGCCGCCTCTCCCTCGCCCGCGCGCGTCCCGCCGCCTCCGGCGCTCCTCCGGCCGCGCGCCGCCCCGCTCGAGCATCCCTCCGCCGCGCCCCTGCGCCGCCTCGCTCGAGCGCAGCCGCCTCCGCCCCTGCTCGCGGGCCCCGGCCTCCGGCGCCCATCGCCCCTCTCCGGCCGCCTCGCCTCCGGCCAGGGCCGCCGTCCGCCCCGCCCTGGGCTCCCTCCGGTGAGCTCCTGCTGCCGCGGCCCCTCCCTACCGCGTCCGCGCGCAGACCCTCGCCCCGATGCCGCCGTCGCCTCCTGCCCCATCCCGCATCGGGCCCTCTGGCTCGGAAAGCGCTTCCCGGTCGCTGGCGCCTCTGCCAAGAGCAGGTCCGCCCCGTGACGCCCTTGAGCCGTGGTGCCGTGTCAAACAAAGGTGCAGCCAGTCCCTTGTCGCGAGTCGCTGTCGGCCCGGCGCTGCCTCTTCCTGCGACCCGAAGACGCCAATACCTCCATCTTGGATCGCCATGACCCCTTCGCGAACCCCGGCATCGTCTCCATGTACTCCTTCACGGATGTCAAGACCCCGTTCCCGAAGATCGTCGCCACGGGAATCCAAGACCTTCGGCACGGACCCGATGAACCAAGATCTTCCTCACGGAAACCGAAGACCGATCCCGGCACGCCCGAACCCCGTCGGACACCAAGACCCTCGGAAACGCCAAGATCTACAATCGGTACCCTGAGGCACCGCGACCCCGGTGCGACAAGTACCCCTCGAGGACGCAGAGCACTTCTTTCCGGATCTGATGCCGAGAACCCTTGGACGCCAAGATCGTCTCGACAATGATGTTTTGAAGATGGACCTGGCGTACCCCGAGGACCCGGACGCCGATTCCAAGTTCGCCACCGGTGAATAAGAAGATAAAACCTCAAGGACTTCGACACGGAGCGTCAAGATCGCCTCACGAAATCCGAAGCGCGGGCCCGACAAGATCGGCACGACGACAAGAACGACACCGTCCAGGGTTAAACCGATGCGCCCCGACGCCACGCCAAGTTCATCTACCCGAACGCCAAGAACTACTTCCGACCGCCAAGAACGATAAGATCTACCCCAATCCGAAGACCCTAACCCCGGAGTCCGAGAACGCTTCCATCGAACCCTGGACCCTGTCGAACCCCGAACCCCGGAACCCCAAGATCTGCCGAACCCTAATGTGTTAACCCCTTCCCGAAACCCTATTTTATAACATAATATAACTTGTCGCATAATAATCGTCTCGCATGCATATCTGTGGTTTGGGGGCCTTATGCCGATTCACCTTGTAATTAAATATGGGGCCCATATGCGGGCAAATCCAGTCTCATATCGGCCTCATTTAAACTTGTGTAGCGAACCGGTGATATATTCTGCCTTGTTAAACAACATTTAAATTGCGGGGGTTCTAAACAACTTGAACCATTTAATTAAATGTCGGGACCCCGGTTCCGCTTAATATGACCTAATTGCATCGCACTTTTGCCATGCCATGCATCATACATGCATCATGCCGATCTTCTGCCGTAGTATTAAATAGTGCATCCGGTGTTTCTTCTAGTGTTTTGCTTCTTCGCGGATAAGGCCGTTGAGTTGATGTGAGCTTCGCCCCGATCTTCGATTGAACCTTCGACAATGTTTCTCAGGCGAGCATCTCCCCCTTTCTGCCTATCTTACTTTTATAGTATTTACTTCCCTCCTGTTGATCTATTGCTATCTGTGTTGCGATGCTTTAGTTTCCGTACCTGTGATATACCGTGCAGCCCTATATTGCCTTGGACACATCCTATTACCTGTTGTTTGGTAGATAGTTGGACTTGCGCGTCGTAGTCGCTTGCTCAAGTGCTGTTGCGTGTCGTCCAGTGCCACAGTTGTTGATGTATTGCCGCATGTTGATGTGGAGATGATCATAGTTTTACTTATCGTCCACTTTAATTCCTGTTTAACAACTAAAATTGAAATAAGCAGAGGCATCGGTGGGTGACAGAAAATATTTGGTTTCCGAACGCCCACTTGTGTCCCGTAGGACCCCGAGTACTTGATACCTGTTCCTTGATTTATCGCGCTATCCACATCCGGGAGGTATATGGGACCCCCCTGAGCCAGAGCTTGATTCAGTCTTATTTCTTGGGGCCACAAACTAGTTTGAGGTTTTATTTACGATCCTGTACTTATGCCATGTTACTTATGTATTTACGATTGTGCGAGGAGCACACTGTACTGTTTAGGATCGGGACACGATTCCGCGGTGTCGACAAGCCCAGCCACACTTTCGGGTTCCCAGTCGTTCACAGCCGTCTACCCAAACCTTGAGTCCGTCTCGGAGCTTGCTTACTTCGTTGCGGGTAGACTCCAAGGGGTGGCCCCCTGAAATATTTCTGAATCCTGTGATTGTTCAGTCGTGAAAGCCTCGTTGGGTTTTGAGTTGGTTTTTCCGAGGTTGATCGAGCGTGTGTTGCTATTGGTGCACCCCGGCCGGGTAAAACTTTCTGAAAGTCGTGTCCGCGGATATGGACGACTTGGAGCACAGTATCTCGATCATAGACAAGCATAACTAAAGTTTATTTCTATAAATTTGACTTTATAATGACTAGTAATCAGCTTCACTATAATGGAATGGCTAAATAATACTGCCCACAATTGCTTGTTTGGTTTGTCGCTTGCGACCATTGTACCTGACTAGTAAGTATTGCAACTACAACGGAATGGCTGATTAAAAGTACCAACAACTGCTGGGTTTTGGGTTCATCTCATGCTATCTGTATCTGATTAGTAATTGTTGCAACTATAACGTAATGGTTAACTAAAAGTGCCCACTGCTTCTTTTATCAGGACGATTATCTAAACCTGACTAGTAAAGTGCCGCAACTATAACTGAATAAGTAAAACTGCCAACTGTGTGAGTTCCTCGGTTGACTTCCTCGTTTGGTCTCGAGGGGGAAACACCAGGATGGGTTTGTTTGATGGTAGAATCAGGTTGGTTCCGAATAGGTCTTTCTTACCCCTCTCTGATAACCGCTAGCTGTAACGAGTCTCTATAGGTTGTTTAGTGCATGCTGCCGCTGCCGCTACAGTCCACCATACCTATGTAGGCGAGGACCGCCGAATTCTAGCCTCGCCGTGTACTGGCCTCAGTACTGACGCTCCTTCTTTTTCCTTTGCCCTTTGTCGGCACCCCTTTTGTTTAAGCAGGTTTTGAGATCGACGTCGTTAGCAAGGTTACCCTTCCGACTTGGCCTGGGCACGGTTATGGACGCCATTGTTATTCTTCAGGGCTCTTAGCCCCATTTGCATCTTGTCCGTAGCTGGACGCTATATCGTTCTCAAGGTGATTTGGATCTTTGTATATTAAATCTGTATTCTTGACTCTTTGAGTCGCTGTTATATATATATATATCTGTTCTGTGGGTCCCATCGAGGACTGTTGTGTAATGTTATTACTTCGTTTTCCACCCGCACGAAAGTGCCTGGTGGGCACCTTTGAATCGTTTCTATGCGGGTTTGGCGGATTTCGCTAAAACTTGCATAGGGCCGATTCTGAGGGTGTTACAGAGTGGTATCAGAGCTCAGCAGTTGCGATACCCCACAAGTCCAGCCTGTAGGATATCCTAGCTAACGGCCGAAGTAGAGTGTCAAAACTATTTTTGAAAATCGGTTGGATAGTTCTGATTAGGTCTGATTTTACTCCTTACCCCTCTGCTGTTCTCCTCTTATCTCTACGCTTTTGAATCTGCTCTCTTCTCTCTCTTCGAGTCCAGGATTTCTCGTGGTTGGTTTCCGTCGCACCTTCAGGGTTTCGCTTCCTTCTTCAATAACGGTGTTGCTACATCTGGTCTTCATGCGATCCGAGGAGCCCGTCTGCTGTGGCACCGTTCTTTGTTCCTTGTTTGTGCCTTCCGGTGTTTGCTGACGCGACGACATCATCCACGCCAGACCCAATGTAGAGTCCGCATCACTCCTTTGTTTCCGAACCTCGCTTGTCGAGATCTTCAGTCTGATTCCGAGGGTTGGTTGCATAATCTGTCTATTCGTGTACAGAGTAATGCTTTGAGTGCGGGATGGAGTCGCGACCATACCACTACTCTTATCATTTGCTCGGTATATTGAATAGTGGATCGATGCAATTTTACTCCTTCCATGGAAGTTAGAGGTGGCCTTACCTTTAACTTCGTCCGTTGTTTATCCGAAGTGTTCTCTTGACGAACGGGATCAACGACCTCTTGTTAGTGGTGTCGCGAGGATCTACACGAAGCGAGAAGACCCAGATCGCCGACCTTCCTTCCGGTACCATGAGGCGGATCTCAAGGGCGAGATCCCTTGTTAGTGGTGTCGAATTGTGGTATCCCGCAAAACCACTACCAGAAAATCGCGTTGAATTTGTGCATTGCATCGTCATCATCATGCATTGTTCGCATAAAACTATTTTCGCAAAGCCCGTTTTGTTTTCTAAAACGCCCCATCTTTATTCAAACGCAAAGCCCGGTTCTCCGGATTAATTATTTTGGCCGCTATCGGTTTGCATACGGCCCGTTTAAAACAAATAAAAAGTTTAATTGTTTTAGCGGGGGCAGTCGAACGGGCCGAATCGACCCGAACGACCACCCCCATTTTCAAATCGGCCCACCCCATTAATCCTACAGCTACCAACTAACCTACCCAGCCCTCCCCTCCACATCACCCCACCCAATGGCCTCTCGCCACCTCACCCTCTCTCCCCCTCTACCCAATCCTAAACCGCCACATCACCACCCCACTTCCCCTCTTCCCCTCTCTCTCCTCTCAACCCAGCCCCACACACCCAACACACTCTCGCACTACACGCCACACACACAGGCAACACACGCACCCTCCTCCACTCACCCAGCCCGGCCCCACCCGGTCCCACCTACCACCTGCCCGTGCCCTGTTCATCCCCTTCCTCTCTTATTCCTCACCTCTCCCCGCGCCTCCCTCTCTCTCCCAGCACGCCGGCTCCCCTTCCCGCCTCCACCGCCCGCTACCGCTCCTCCTTCGCCTCCCGCGCCAGCCGCCGGCGTTTCCCTTCTCCACCGCTCGCCGCACCGCCAGGCCCCGCCCAGGAACTCCCCGTCGCCGGCCGCGCCTCCTACCGCCGCCTCCATCCGTCGTCGCCGCCTGCCTCTCTCCTCTGCAGCCTCGCCGACCCCGCGCCTGCTCCCTCACCGTCGCCCCCAAGCCCCGCTCTGCCTGGCCTCCCCGCGTCGGCCCTCTCCCGCCACCGACAGAGTCCCGCCTCGCCTCCTCTTTGGGCCGCCGCCTCTGCCGCCTCTCCCTCGCCCGCGCGCGTCCCGCCGCCTCCGGCGCTCCTCCGGCCGCGCGCCGCCCCGCTCGAGCATCCCTCCGCCGCGCCCCTGCGCCGCCTCGCTCGAGCGCAGCCGCCTTCGCCCCTGCTCGCGGGCCCCGGCCTCCGGCGCCCATCGCCCCTCTCCGGCCGCCTCGCCTCCGGCCAGGGCCGCCGTCCGCCCCGCCCTGGGCTCCCTCCGGTGAGCTCCTGCTGCCGCGGCCCCTCCCTACCGCGTCCGCGCGCAGACCCTCGCCCCGATGCCGCCGTCGCCTCCTGCCCCATCCCGCATCGGGCCCTCTGGCTCGGAAAGCGCTTCCCGGTCGCTGGCGCCTCTGCCAAGAGCAGGTCCGCCCCGTGACGCCCTTGAGCCGTGGTGCCGTGTCAAACAAAGGTGCAGCCAGTCCCTTGTCGCGAGTCGCTGTCGGCCCGGCGCTGCCTCTTCCTGCGACCCGAAGACGCCAATACCTCCATCTTGGATCGCCATGACCCCTTCGCGAACCCCGGCATCGTCTCCATGTACTCCTTCACGGATGTCAACACCCCGTTCCCGAAGATCGTCGCCACGGGAATCCAAGACCTTCGGCACGGACCCGATGAACCAAGATCTTCCTCACGGAAACCGAAGACCGATCCCGGCACGCCCGAACCCCGTCGGACACCAAGACCCTCGGAAACGCCAAGATCTACAATCGGTACCCTGAGGCACCGCGACCCCGGTGCGACAAGTACCCCTCGAGGACGCAGAGCACTTCTTTCCGGATCTGATGCCGAGAACCCTTGGACGCCAAGATCGTCTCGACAATGATGTTTTGAAGATGGACCTGGCGTACCCCGAGGACCCGGACGCCGATTCCAAGTTCGCCACCGGTGAATAAGAAGATAAAACCTCAAGGACTTCGACACGGAGCGTCAAGATCGCCTCACGAAATCCGAAGCGCGGGCCCGACAAGATCGGCACGACGACAAGAACGACACCGTCCAGGGTTAAACCGATGCGCCCCGACGCCACGCCAAGTTCATCTACCCGAACGCCAAGAACTACTTCCGACCGCCAAGAACGATAAGATCTACCCCAATCCGAAGACCCTAACCCCGGAGTCCGAGAACGCTTCCATCGAACCCTGGACCCTGTCGAACCCCGAACCCCGGAACCCCAAGATCTGCCGAACCCTAATGTGTGAACCCCTTCCCGAAACCCTATTTTATAACATAATATAACTTGTCGCATAATAATCGTCTCGCATGCATATCTGTGGTTTGGGGGCCTTATGCCGATTCACCTTGTAATTAAATATGGGGCCCATATGCGGGCAAATCCAGTCTCATATCGGCCTCATTTAAACTTGTGTAGCGAACCGGTGATATATTCTGCCTTGTTAAACAACATTTAAATTGCGGGGGTTCTAAACAACTTGAACCATTTAATTAAATGTCGGGACCCCGGTTCCGCTTAATATGACCTAATTGCATCGCACTTTTGCCATGCCATACATCATACATGCATCATGCCGATCTTCTGCCGTAGTATTAAATAGTGCATCCGGTGTTTCTTCTAGTGTTTTGCTTCTTCGCGGATAAGGCCGTTGAGTTGATGTGAGCTTCGCCCCGATCTTCGGTTGAACCTTCGACAATGTTTCTCAGGCGAGCATCTCCCCCTTTCTGCCTATCTTACTTCTATAGTATTTACTTCCCTCCTGTTGATCTATTGCTATCTGTGTTGCGATGCTTTAGTTTCCGTACCTGTGATATACCGTGCAGCCCTATATTGCCTTGGACACATCCTATTACCTGTTGTTTGGTAGATAGTTGGACTTGTGCGTCGTAGTCGCTTGCTCAAGTGCTGTTGCGTGTCGTCCAGTGCCATAGTTGTTGATGTATTGTCGCATGTTGATGTGGAGATGATCATAGTTTTACTTATCGTCCACTTTAATTCCTGTTTAACAACTAAAATTGAAATAAGCAGAGGCATCGGTGGGTTACAGAAAATATTTGGTTTCCGAACGCCCACTTGTGTCCCGTAGGACCCCGAGTACTTGATACCTGTTCCTTGATTTATCGCGCTATCCACATCCGGGAGGTATATGGGACCCCCCTGAGCCAGAGCTTGATTCAGTCTTATTTCTTGGGGCCACAAACTAGTTTGAGGTTTTATTTACGATCCTGTACTTATGCCATGCTACTTATGTATTTACGATTGTGCGAGGAGCACACTGTACTATTTAGGATCGGGACACGATTCCGCGGTGTCGACAAGCCCAGCCACACTTTCGGGTTCCCATTCGTTCACAGCCGTCTACCCAAACCTTGAGTCCGTCTCAGAGCTTGCTTACTTCGTTGCGGGTAGACTCCAAGGGGTGGCCCCCTGAAATATTTCTGAATCCTGTGATTGTTCAGTCGTGAAAGCCTCGTTGGGTTTTGAGTTGGTTTTTCCGAGGTTGATCGAGCGTGTGTTGCTATTGGTGCACCCCAGTCGGGTAAAACTTTCTGAAAGCCGTGTCCGCGGATATGGACGACTTGGAGCACAGTATCTCGATCATAGACAAGCATAACTAAAGTTTATTGCTATAAATTTGACTTTATAATGACTAGTAATCAGCTTCACTATAATGGAATGGCTAAATAATACTGCCCACAATTGCTTGTTTGGTTTGTCGCTTGCGACCATTGTACCTGACTAGTAAGTATTGCAACTACAACGGAATGGCTGATTAAAAGTACCAACAACTGCTGGGTTTTGGGTTCATCTCATGCTATCTGTATCTGATTAGTAATTGTTGCAACTATAACGTAATGGTTAACTAAAAGTGCCCACTGCTTCTTTTATCAGGACGATTATCTAAACCTGACTAGTAAAGTGCCGCAACTATAACTGAATAAGTAAAACTGCCAACTGTGTGAGTTCCTCGGTTGACTTCCTCGTTTGGTCTCGAGGGGGAAACACCAGGATGGGTTTGTTTGATGGTAGAATCAGGTTGGTTCCGAATAGGTCTTTCTTACCCCTCTCTGATAACCGCTAGCTGTAACGAGTCTCTATAGGTTGTTTAGTGCATGCTGCCGCTGCCGCTACAGTCCACCATACCTATGTAGGCGAGGACCGCCGAATTCTAGCCTCGCCGTGTACTGGCCTCAGTACTGACGCTCCTTCTTTTTCCTTTGCCCTTTGTCGGCACCCCTTTTGTTTAAGCAGGTTTTGAGATCGACATCGTTAGCAGGGTTACCCTTCCGGCTTGGCCTGGGCAGGGTTATGGACGCCATTGTTATTCTTCAGGGCTCTTAGCCCCATTTGCATCTTGTCCGTAGCTGGACGCTATATCGTTCTCAAGGTGATTTGGATCTTTGTATATTAAATCTGTATTCTTGACTCTTTGAGTCGCTGTTATATATATCTGTTCTGTGGGTCCCATCGAGGACTGTTGTGTAATGTTATTACTTCGTTTTCCACCCGCACGAAAGTGCCTGGTGGGCACCTTTGAATCGTTTCTATGCGGGTTTGGCGGATTTCGCTAAAACTTGCATAGGGCCGATTCTGAGGGTGTTACATAAATCCTCCGGAGAGAACTCAAAACGATGCACCGAATGCAAATGGCAAGAACACCACAAAGGTGTTCAAATCCTTCTCTCCCAAATTCCACCAAAGCTACAAAAGCTTATGTGGGAATAAGAGAGGAAGAACAATGGAGGAAATCCACAAAAGACTCCAAGATCTAGATCCCAATATGTTCCCCTCACTTAGAGGAGAGATTGATTGGTGGGATTGTAGATCAAGATCTCCTCTTTCAAATCCCTCAAGAATATGCAAGAATCATAGGAGGGATTGAGAGAAAGCAAGCTCAAGAAGGTCAACAATGGAGGGGAAAACTTGAAAGGATGTTTGGGGAACTATTGGGGAAGAAGGCCTCTTAAATAGCCCCCCCCCCCCAAATCCAACTGTTGAAGCCCAAAAACGCGAATCCCGGTACTATCGGACTTTTTCCCGGTACTACCGTACATTCCCGATACTACCGGACATTCCCGGGGGATCCCAGGTCGCCAAACGCACCTTATTCTGTACCGACCGGTACTAAGGGGTGGTACTACCGGACCTCTGGTACTATCGGACCACCGGTCATCCCTGAACGAAAACGGCCATAACTTTTGCATCTGGACTCTGATTTTGATTATCCTGGGCTCGTTTAGAAGAGGACAACAAGATCTAAAATATCATGCAAAGAAACATTATAGTCCATCAAGGGAGGATAGATCCAAATGACGAAAGGTTTAACCTCTATCAAAAAGACGAATAGATAAAACCTCCAACATAAAAAAACGTAATAGAAAATGCATATGAAATCCGTTTTTGATGAACTTAAGATTGTCATGGAGATTAGCACAAGCTCTAAATCCTCACATGAGTAAGAACCAAATAATGGAAGGTTTTACCTATCTCTGAAATACAAACCGGTAAAACCTCCAAGATCAAAACGCAATAAGATATAAAAGGGAAATCCGTTTTTGATGAACTAGAGCTTGTTATGGAGATTACCACAAGCTCTATATCCTCACATGGATAAGACCAAATAAAAACCAAATATGATGATGCAAGTATGCAAAGGTTTGATCTCTCTCCGAACGATGTGACCGAGTTACTCATTCGAGAGCCCCTATTGATAGTACGGTTATCTATCCTAAACCCGGTCTCCCAACAAACATGAGACCGGCAAAAGGGAAAACCTATAAATATTATACCTTTGCCTTGAGCAATCCATTTGAGCTCGATGTAGACGATCTTGTCCTTCTCAAGATGGACACTTTTCTTGATTCCTCATCATCGATCCATGATCACCGAGGATGGCAAGCATCAAACATGAGATCTTCTATAGATGGCGCATTTTGAGCTTGCACAACTGTCACATCCCAAGATTTTCCAAATCTTGTAATGTGAAAATAAATTAATAAAATAAAATTTTGTTTGATTTTCAGAGCCAGAAGAAACTTTTTGAATTCAATTGGTACTTCAAACCCATTTGAATTAAATAAAACCTAAAGGGATTTAAAAAGATAAACATTTAATAAATGGAAAAATAAAAACATTTGGAAATACTATTTTGAAAATCTTGAGTGAAAAGATTTATTTCAAATGAAATAGAAGTTTATAAATGAAGAATGTTTTATAAAGCCAAATTAAAACCTTGGCCAAGCTTTGGAATTAGTACATTTTGTTTTTAATAAAAATAAACAAAGAATTATTTAAATAAATTAATAAGGACCTAATAACCAAATTTTATACAAATAAAAGGTTTTACCAATTTAATTGAAACATCAAAACTTGTTAAATTATTTAAAATAAGTTTTCCAAATAATTGATATTCACAAATAAAACCTACTAAAGTGTTTTGGCTTTATATTAGATTTCAAAATAAATATCTCAATAAAATAAATCCTATTTGATTTAATAATGAAAGTCTATTATATTTAATTAATAATGGACTCTAAAATAAAATGTTATTTCTGTTTTAAACAAGTTTTCCAAATATTCTTTATTTCCAAATAAAACCCACTGATTTGTTTTTGAAAATATTTGGATTTCAAATGGAGACTCTATTAATTAAATCAAACCCTATTTTTATTAAAAACCTAATGAACCACTTTTATTTAATTAATGAATGGTCTTAAAAAGAATAAAAATTATTTTATTTTTGGAATTTGGTTTCTATTGATAAACAGAACCAAATTCATATTTGAAAAGCTTGATGATTGTTTGAATCATTTTGAATGTGTTTGGTTGTTTGAATTTCAAAACAGGAAAATAGAAATAGAAAAGGAAAAAGAATCAGATAGAAAAAAAATAGTGCAGAGACCCAGCCCAACAATCTGGCCCAACAGCCCAGTCCAGCCCACCTGTTCCCACGTCCCTGAAGCGTTTTCTTTCACCACATAAACAACCCGCATAGCCTATGACTGTTGGACCTCCCCCTTTCTCTCCTTTTCTCACTGACACCAGACCCCACCACCGGCCCTCTTCTTCCTCACCCGCCGCGGACTGGTTCTTCCCCCTCTCCTCGCCGTTGCAGACTTAATTTCTCGGCTTGATTACGCCTTAACGCGACAATCTTTACTCGCAGTGATCGCACACCTTAAAGCGTCAGCCTCCCCTCTTCCGTTTCCCCCAGACGCCCCTCCTCGACACGCCTCCAGGCCGCCACAATCTCTCCTCGACTGCCTCGGCTCCGACCACCGTCTCCGGCCAATTCAGGCCAGTACACGCCACCCCCTGCCTTCTAGAGCACCCTAGAAGCTTCCCCACTCCCAGACACTCCTCCCTGTACCACCCGTTCGACCACGGACACCCCTAAGCCTCGCCAACGACAACCTCCAGTACCGCCGCCGTCTGCCTCTACTCCGACGACGCCCACAGGTAAATTCCGACCACCCCGTGTCTTCTAGATCACGCACACATCTTTGCCATGGTCTTGCGCAGCTAACCCCGTCCTCCGTTTGTCTTCCCGTGGACCACAGCGTCGTCCTCGACCTCGACCGCACGCGACCTTCGCCAGAACTAACTCCGGCGAAGAATTCTGCCCGTCCCCGTGCGCCCCTCCACCAACCAGTAGCACGTTGAGCATCAGCGTTGCATTGCGAACCTGGTGAGCATCCTCCCCCTCTTCTTCGCGTCCTATTTCGCTAGCGCCGCCGCCAACTAGCCGCACCGCCGCTCGCCGTCGACCTAGCGCCGCCAGTTCTTGGCCAGGCAGTAGCAGCCGTCCGATATAGATCCGAGGCACACGATTGAATGACTTATCGAAAGGGTACGAGTGAACCTGCGCCGCACGATACGCTTCAGATCCTGCGGTCCACGTTGCCGATCCGGCCGAACCGGTATCGCCCAGTAAGATAACGCCGCGTGTCACCTGTTTGTTTAAAAACAGAAATTGAAAACAGATTTGTTTGTAATTTTCAAACCCTTATAAATTTTGAACCACACGTCCAAATTTTGCAAATTTTATATCAATGGATTCAGGAGAACAAGCCCTAGCCAACCATGGCCTTAGTTTGACAAATAGTATTTGTTAGCTTGTTTGAATTTGCAGAAACATTTGTGTACTTGTTTAGATTAGAAAAATTGTTTAAAAATGATTTTTGGATTAAAACCTTTGCAAAATGGTTTGTTGTGATCTTACTGACCCTAGGAACCAACCCTTGGTGTTAGAAATGATTTTTGTAAGATTTAGGTTAGATTACTTGACTTAGTCATTTTCTAGCCAAATAAAAAGAATGGTTTTTGTTATAAAAATGTTTATGAAAAGAAAACTTTAAGGAAATAGTTTGGACCAAACCTACTGACCCAAAAACACCAAGCTTTGCAATAGCAACTCATTTGGTGAACAACTTAAGAGTTTTTCCTTAATAAAAACATTTTTCACCACATGAAATGATGAATGGATTTAAAAATAGTTTTTGGACAAAACCCTCTTGCTAATGACTTTGCCACTTTGGTAAATGACCAATTTGGATCTTACAAGTTTAGAAACCCCATAGAGACCCCCTTTGCAAAATAAAACTATCTTGTGCATGCTCCCATGCATGAATTGGTTTCCTTTGTCTTGTGTGTGTGAATTTGTTTGAGTGATTATTGGTTGGAATGTAAATTGAATTAGTGTTTGCTTGTTTGACTTGTAGTGAAGTGTGAGACTAGCAAGATCAAGGAGTGAACTTATAATTCTCTACCAAAAGGCAAGTGATGCTTCATACTTTCTATCCCATCACTTTTTCTATGCATTAGTGATATTGCTAAATAAACTTGCATGGATTTTGCTAAGTATAGATCTTGCTATAGGAAAACCTAGTAGATGAATCCTTAGTAGGATTTCCTAAGTTAAGTTTCCTACTACTACCAAGCTTAGCCTAGCTAATAGAAAACATGGGTAGAATATATATTCACACTATGGAAAAATTTCTAAGTCTGAGGACTTAGGTTTTGTTTAATAAAACAACTAAGTTAATGAACCTCCTGGGTGGAATGGAAGGATTGGGATATGTTGAGTGGTTACACAAGGCCATGGACTTGGGTTGTGTATCTCACTTGTGGATGGCCACCCAGGAAACAAAGGGATTTGAGATGTCAAATGTTGAGAAGCTTCAAGTGCAACCACTTGGCAATATGGGCTCTGCCATGATCATATAGGTTGCAAGAACTTAGCCAAATGGACAGTGGGTGGTAGTGCTTGATAGGTTGGAGCGCGTCCATTTTGGTCTAAGGGAAGGCTTCTGAAAGATCTTGTCTTGGGAAACCAAGTCTTGTGGGGAAAGTGCACCACCTCTGCAGAGTGTAGAATCTAAGTACTTAGCCATGTCCCTGGTAAAGGACAATTTGAGCATCAAGACATGGAAGAAATCAAGAATCTCATCATTCAAATTTCTAAGTTAAAACTTGTGGTTTGAACAAGGGTTGTTTGAATTCTTCAATCATTGATGGAGAGATGGCTTGGTACAAGGATCTTGAAATCTTTGATTGAGGGAAATGATTTTGTCAAGCAAAAACTTAGTAGTTTCAAAAGGATAAGAAAAATCTATTTTGAGCAATGCAAGCCTCAACTCCACTTAGCCAAATGCATTTAGATGATAGACTCCACTATACTACCATAGTATCACTTGCCCATACAATTCAAATGTATTGACCCTTTGTGGCTGTAACTTGTATGTTGTAGGTTTGATTGTTTTTAGTGAAGAATGATTGATTAGGATTACAAAGTCTACAACCAACATCTGCCTGTGGCACATTGAAGATAAAGGACCCATGCTTATATTTATTCCGCTGCAATGTAATGTAATAGCCAAATGAGCTGTGTTTGATGTAATAAACTTATGTTATTCCTGGTTATAAAGTTATATTATGACCTTTGTTTCTTGATATTACATCTTAACTGTGGATGCTAGCTATTGATCCAGGGACTAGCATTGTAAAACACAGAGGGCTCTATCTTATCTAAGATTGGGACCCCTATAGATGGTATCAGAGCATTGTGTTGCCTGTAGGATTTGTAAACCTAGGATTGGACAAAAACCTCTAGAAAAATAGGAGTTGTATTTTGTTCCAAAAACTTACTTACAAAAACACTTGTAAACTCTTTCCTCAACCATTTTGGTTTCAACTCTACTTCTTCTCTAATTCAACTTGATGGAAAAACCTACCCCATGACCAAAGACTTCACCATGGCAAAGGACTTCTTCAACACTTTCAACTCTAATGACTTCAACTTCTTCAACTCTAATGACTTCAACATCTTCAGCATATTCACCAAGGACCTCCAACTTGGGTATCACTAAGGACTACAAGTGAGACAAGGAAATCTTGCTCAAGATTTAGAGACTGAGGGAATGCAAAAGCTAGAAGGAGCTTACATCATCTGAAGTATTGCAACCAAGAGTTTTTCTCAAAGAAACCATGATCTCATACAAGAATAATCAAGAAGGAAGGAAAGAATTACAAGTGAAACATATAGATAGACCACCATATTTTAGTTAAGACAAAACACACCAACTTATGTAGTGTAACAAAAATATTTTGTTGCCAAAGTATGTGCTTGAACCTTGTTGTTTGAGTGAATTGTTTGATTTGTGATTGCATGCACATTGCTTGTGTGAATTGTGATGTGTGTGATTAGGATTGACTCCTTAGAAATATCTTGCCTATTCTGATCTCCCTTCAACCCAAACAGATGACTACTCCAAGAGACTCCAAGGTTGATGACAACAACACCAACCAAGAAGACAACATGAGAGAACTTATAGTAACCCAAAACCAGTTGAGCCAAGAGACAACTCAGCTATTAGCCAACAACAATGGACTAGACCCAGCCATACAAAGGATTTTGAAACTTCAATCCCAAATGTTGCAAGGATTGGTTAATCAAATGATCAGCATGGGAGAAAACTTTTCCCAAAGAACTAATGACAATAAGGATGACAAAGATGTTAATCTAGAAGGAACCCAAGCTAGCAATATTTGTGAAGACAAGAATCATGCAACCAAGGAACATGAAGACCAATGCCCCAAGAAGAGAGAAAGATCTCCCACCTATGAAGAACATGAACTAGAAGAACTCCTAGCTTTGGAGAGACCAAAGAAGAAGAAGAAATGCCCCAACCCTAACAAGAAGGATATTACTCAAGAGCAATGTTACAATTGCAAAGAGATGGGACACTATGCCAATGAATGCCCAGAAAAGAAGAAGAACCAAAGAAACAAACAAAAAGCAATGATACCAAAGGAAAAGAAAGATATCAGCCGAGTGATGTGCAAATACTGCAAAGAGTTAGGACATTATGCAAATTACTGTCCAGGAAAGATGAAGCATAAGATAAACTAGCCTATGAGGGATATCAGCCTTGTCACATGTTTCAAATGCAAGGAACTAGGCCACTATGCAAACAATTGTCCAGAAAGGATGGAGAACAAGTTAAACAAGTCTATGAAGGATCTCAACCTTGGCCCATGAGTCAAGAATGGAAACCAAGGACACATGCAAAAGTTTGCTTAGAGAAATTTCCCCAGGATCCCAAGAAGGACAATGTGTAATTTTTGTTTGAAAATTTTAAGGGTGGTAGTACCCTAGTTGTTTTGAACATGCTTGTAACCCTAGCCTCCCCAAATCTCGGGACGAGATTTATTTTAAGGGTGGTAGCCTGTCACATCCCAAGATTTTCCAAATCTTGTAATGTGAAAATAAATTAATAAAATAAAATTTTATTTGATTTTCAGAGCCAGAAGAAACTTTTTGAATTCAATTGGTACTTCAAACCCATTTGAATTAAATAAAACCTAAAGGGATTTAAAAAGATAAACATTTAATAAAAGGAAAAATAAAAACATTTGGAAATACTATTTTGAAAATCTTGAGTGAAAAGATTTATTTCAAATGAAATAGAAGTTTATAAATGAAGAATGTTTTATAAAGCCAAATTAAAACCTTGGCCAAGC
The DNA here is from genome assembly GCA_910589765.1 of Avena atlantica. Classification (NCBI taxonomy): domain Eukaryota; kingdom Viridiplantae; phylum Streptophyta; class Magnoliopsida; order Poales; family Poaceae; genus Avena; species Avena atlantica. Next base: position 458,906,213 of record OU342736.1, read on the forward strand.
TTTGGAATTAGTACATTTTGTTTTGAATAAAAATAAACAAAGAATTATTTAAATAAATTAATAAGGACCTAATAACCAAATTTTATACAAATAAAAGGTTTTACCAATTTAATTGAAACATCAAAACTTGTTAAATTATTTAAAATAAGTTTTCCAAATAATTGATATTCACAAATAAAACCTACTAAAGTGTTTTGGCTTTATATTAGATTTCAAAATAAATATCTCAATAAAATAAATCCTATTTGATTTAATAATGAAAGTCTATTATATTTAATTAATAATGGACTCTAAAATAAAATGTTATTTCTGTTTTAAACAAGTTTTCCAAATATTCTTTATTTCCAAATAAAACCCACTAATTTGTTTTTGAAAATATTTGGATTTCAAATGGAGACTCTATTAATTAAATCAAACCCTATTTTATTAAAAACCTAATGAACCACTTTTATTTAATTAATGAATGGTCTTAAAAAGAATAAAAATTATTTTATTTTTGGAATTTGGTTTCTATTGATAAACAGAACCAAATTCATATTTGAAAAGCTTGATGATTGTTTGAATCATTTTGAATGTGTTTGGTTGTTTGAATTTCAAAACAGGAAAATAGAAATAGAAAAGGAAAAAGAATCAGACAGAAAAAAAATAGTGCAAAGACCCAGCCCAACAATCTGGCCCAACAGCCCAGTCCAGCCCACCTGTTCCCACGTCCCTGAAGCGTTTTCTTTCACCACATAAACAACCCGCATAGCCTATGACTGGTGGACCTCCCCCTTTCTCTCCTTTTCTCACTGACACCAGACCCCACCACCGGCCCTCTTCTTCCTCACCCGCCGCGGACTGGTTCTTCCCCCTCTCCTCGCCGTTGCAGACTTAATTTATCGGCTTGATTACGCCTTAACGCGACAATCTTTACTCGCAGTGATCGCACACCTTAAAGCGTCAGCCTCCCCTCTTCCGTTTCCCCCAGACGCCCCTCCTCGACACGCCTCCAGGCCGCCACAATCTCTCCTCGACTGCCTCGGCTCCGACCACTGTCTCCGGCCAATTTAGGCCAGTACACGCCACCCCCTGCCTTCTAGAGCACCCTAGCATCTTCCTCACTCCCAGACACTCCTCCCCGTACCACCCGTTCGACCACGGACACCCCTGAGCCTCGCCAACGACAACCTCCAGTACCGCCGTCGTCTGCCTCTACTCCGACGACGCCCACAGGTAAATTCCAACCACCCGTGTCTTCTAGATCACGCACACATCTTTGCCATGGTCTTGTGCAGCTAACCCCGTCCTCCGTTTGTCTTCCCGTGGACCACAACGTCGTCCTCGACCTCGACCGCACGCGACCGTCGCCAGAACTAACTCCGGCGAAGAATTCTGCCCGTCCCCGTGCGCCCCTCCACCAAACAGTAGCACGTTGAGCATCAGCGTTGCATTGCGAACCTGGTGAGCATCCTCCCCCTCTTCTTCGCGTCCTATTTCGCTAGCGTCGCCGCCAACTAGCCGCTCCGCCGCTCGCCATCGACCTAGCGCCGCCAGTTCTTGGCCAGGCAGTAGCAGTCGTCCGATATAGATCCGAGGCACACGATTGAATGACTTATCGAAAGGGTACGAGTGAACCTGCGCCGCATGATACGCTTCAGATCCTGCAGTCCACGTTGCCGATCCGGCCAAACCGGTATCGCCCAGTAAGATAACGCCGCGTGTCACCTGTCTGTTTAAAAACAGAAATTGAAAACAGATTTGTTTGTAATTTTCAAACCCTTATAACTTTTGAACCACACGTCCAAATTTTGCAAATTTTATATCAATGGATTCAGGAGAACAAGCCCTAGCCAACCATGGCCTTAGTTTGACAAATAGTATCTGTTAGCTTGTTTGAATTTGCAGAAACATTTGTGTACTTGTTTAGATTAGAAAAAATGTTTAAAAATGATTTTTGGATTAAAACCTTTGCAAAAAGGTTTGTTGTGATCTTGCTTACCCTAGGAACCAACCCTTGGTGTTAGAAATGATTTTTGTAAGATTTAGGTTAGATTACTTGACTTAGTCATTTTCTAGCCAAATAAAAAGAATGGTTTTTGTTATAAAAATGTTTATGAAAAGAAAACTTTAAGGAAATAGTTTGGACCAAACCTACTGACCCAAAAACACCAAGCTTTGCAATAGCAACTCATTTGGTGAACAACTTAAGAGTTTTGCCTTAATAAAAACATTTTTCACCACATGAAATGATGAATGGATTTAAAAATAGTTTTTGGACAAAACCCTCTTGCTAATGACTTTGCCACTTTGGTAAATGACCAATTTGGATCTTACAAGTTTAGAAACCCCATAGAGACCCCCTTTGCAAAATAAAACTATCTTGTGCATGCTCCCATGCATGAATTGGTTTCCTTTGTCTTGTGTGTGTGAATTTGTTTGAGTGATTATTGGTTGGAATGTAAATTGAATTAGTGTTTCCTTGTTTGACTTGTAGTGAAGTGTGAGACTAGCAAGATCAAGGAGTGAACTTATAATTCTCTACCAAAAGGCAAGTGATGCTTCATACTTTCTATCCCATCACTTTTTCTATGCATTAGTGATATTGCTAAATAAACTTGCATGGATTTTGCTAAGTATAGATCTTGCTATAGGAAAACCTAGTAGATGAATCCTTAGTAGGATTTCCTAAGTTAAGTTTCCTACTACTACCAAGCTTAGCCTAGATAATAGAAAACATGGGTGGAATATATATTCACACTATGGAAAAATTTCTAAGTCTGAGGACTTAGGTTTTGTTTAATAAAACAACTAAGTTAATGAACCTCCTGGGTGGAATGGAAGGATTGGGATATGTTGAGTGGTTACACAAGGCCATGGACTTGGGTTGTGTATCTCACTTGTGGATGGACACCTAGGAAACAAAGGGATTTGAGATGTCAAATGTTGAGAAGCTTCAAGTGCAACCACTTGGCAATATGGGCTCTGCCATGATCATATAGGTTGCAAGAACTTAGCCAAATGGACAGTGGGTGGTAGTGTTTGATAGGTTGGAGCGCGTCCATTTTGGTCTAAGGGAAGGCTTCTGAAAGATCTTGTCTTGGGAAACCAAGTCTTGTGGGGAAAGTGCACCACCTCTGCAGAGTGTAGAATCTAAGTACTTAGCCATGTCCCTGGTAAAGGACAATTTGAGCATCAAGACATGGAAGAAATCAAGAATCTCATCATTCAAATTTCTAAGTTAAAACTTGTGGTTTGAACAAGGGTTGTTTGAATTCTTCAATCATTGATGGAGAGATGGCTTGGTACAAGGATCTTGAAATCTTTGATTGAGGGAAATGATTTTGTCAAGCAAAAACTTAGTATTTTCAAAAGGATAAGAAAAATCTATTTTGAGCAATGCAAGCCTCAACTCCACTTAGCCAAATGCATTTAGATGATAGACTCCACTATACTACCATAGTATCACTTGCCAATACAATTCAAATGTATTGACCCTTTGTGGCTGTAACTTGTATGTTGCAGGTTTGATTGTTTTTAGTGAAGAATGATTGATTAGGATTACAAAGTCTACAACCAACATCTGCCTGTGGCACATTGAAGATAAAGGACCCATGCTTATATTTATTCCGCTGCAATGTAATGTAATAGCCAAATGAGCTATGTTTGATGTAATAAACTTATGTTATTCCTGGTTATAAAGTTATATTATGACCTTTGTTTCTTGATATTACATCTTAACTGTGGATGCTAGCTATTGATCCAGGGACTAGCATTGTAAAACACAGAGGGCTCTATCTTATCTAAGATTGGGACCCCTACAACAACACATCTTCTTCTTCTCATTTCATCTATCTTGAAGTAAACACATGCTCCAAGCAATGCCAATGGACAATTCCTACAAGTACAACTTAATACACACATTAGTCCATAAAGATTGTCATTAATTACCAAAACCACACATGGGGGCCCACATGTTCTTTCACCACTCATATACTATTGAGGTACACTCTCTCCACTTTGATGAAGGTGATATTCCCTATGGTAAGCCTCCTGATGAATGCTTAGATGAACTTGACACATTTATTGTTAAACAAGGTAATTTTAATAAACAAGTTTAGAATCATTTATTGGAAAACTCTAGAGCTATTAATGAGTTGAAAGATATTGTGGAAAGAACTGCTAATGATATTAAAATGCTTTGCAAACACTTTCAAATGGTTCAAACTCAAATTGATCAACTTGTTAAGGTACAAAAAAATATGCTAGTTAATGCCTCAGGAGATAAACATGCTTATGGAATTAGAACTAGGAGTGGTATATCTACTCAAGATCCTTTATATCCTGAAGGACACCCTAAAAGAATCGAGCAGGACTCTCAGCAAGGAGAAAGTAGTGGTAGTGCTCGTAATAGAAAGAAAAAGAAACATAAAATAGTTGAGGAACCACCTGAACCTGTTATAGATCCTAATAATATATCTGTCTCTGATGCTGAAAATGAGAGTGGTAATGATAAAAACGATGCTCCTGATAAGGAGGAAGTTGAGTAAGAACCTGAGAAGCACACTAAGAACACTAGGTACACTAAGCAAGATTTTATAGCTAAAAAGCATGGTAGTGAGAGAGAACCTTAGGTGAAGAAACCTATGCCTTTTTCCAATAAGAAACACAAGTCAAAGGAGGAAGAACACTATAACAAGTTTTGTGAGTGGATGAAACCTTTATTTTGCAAATTCCTTTGACTGATGCTATTAAGTTGCCCCCTTATTCAAAGTATATGAAGGATATTGTCTCTAATAAAAGGAAGATTCCTAATGAGGAAATTTCTACTTTGCTTGCTAATTATTCGTTCAATGGTAAGGTTCCAAAGAAACTTGGTGATCTAGGTATACCAACTATTCCCTTCTCTATTAAGAATAATTATGTTAGAACTCCTTTGTGTGATTTGGGAGCTGGAGTTAGTGTTATGCCTTTTTCTCACTACAAGAGACTCCAGCTAGAAAAGTTGATACCAACTGATATATCTTTTAAAATGGCTGATAAGTCAACTACTATTCCTGATGGTACATGTGAGGATGTTCATGTTCAAGTAGCTCATAATTGCTTGGTTTTAAATGATTATGTTGTGCTTGAAATGCCTAAAGATGATAATATGTATATTATTCTTGGGAGACCTTTTCTTAATACTGCAGGTGCTGTCATCAATTGTAATCAAGGAAAAGTAACATTTAATATTAATGACAAAGATCATACTGCCTATTTCCCCAAGAAGGTTGCTAAGAGCTATTGCCTGAATTATATTGAAAATATTGAGAGCATCAAAGTTGGAGAAATATATTGTCCCATTCCACAAGAAAGTTTTGGCAAAAGTTTTGTTTCATATAAGATTGTTTTGGTAACAAGACTTGATCAACCTTGTTAACAAAATGATTTTAAGGAACAAAACAATGTTTTCATAGTGGTTATACTTGCTCACTTTTACTTTTCTCCTTCCTAGTTTTTGCTCTTTCTATTATTAGCCTTAGTTTTGGTAGTTGTTTGCTTGTTAGAGTGTTTTATAACTTCTGTAGTTTTGGTTTTGGTTTGCTTTTGCTTCTTCTAAAAAATCTGTTTCTGCGAGAAAATCAATTTTTATAGCCAGAAAATTGGCCAAAAATAAAGTTTCGCGAAAAATCTAGAAAATTCATATTAAATTTTTCCTTGAAAAAAGGGGAAAAGGGACACCTGGAGTGGACCAGGGGGACCCCCCCAGGCCAGCACACCCCCTGGTGACGCGGCCAGCCCCAGGGGCGCGCCTAGCCTAGGTGGGACCCACCTATGGCCCTCCAGGTTGTCTCGTCCAGCCACTTCTTTCTCTCTCCTGAAAAACACCGGAAATTTTTCCCAAGCTTGATTTCTTGCTGTTCTTGCTACGATTTTCGATCTCCTTACTCAGCCCATCTTTGCTGCTGATTTTTGGAGGGATTGCTCCTTGGTATGTGCCTCCTCCGCTTGTCCAATTAGATTTGTGATTGGTAGATTGTATCTTGAGTATTTTGCTGCTATAGGTGTCAGGTTGTGTGAGCATGCATGCTTGTTCTATGCTTAGAGATTTCATTTTGATGCATGTGTATCCCTCTAGCAAGTTCCTGTAGTAGTTTGTCATCATTTATCAACTTGGAAATCACTTGGTTTGATGTTTGTCTAAAAATTTCAGAAAGGAAGATGAGTGCATACCCGCTGAATCAATATGATTTGATGGTACCTGAGTGAATGAAAGTCCATCGTGAGGAAGTAGTCTTCCCTTCCATATATTCATGCCCTGAATTTATGAGAGCCGCGGGAACCTTCCAGGATTTCCAAACTATGATTACTAATGCAGGGTTGGAACACTTTGTTGAAGGGGAACCATTTCAATATGTTAAGCTAACCATGGCTGTGGTGCAGGACTTCCGGTTTACTTGGTCCTCGTCTAATCCCATGGTCCATTATAAAATCTATAATATAGCTGTTCACTTGCCTTTTGCTGATTTCTGTGCAGCTATTAGAGTGCCCCATTGTGGATCTTGTGAGAAGATAAAGGAGAGGCCTAAGTCACTTCTGGATCTATATGCTAAAATTTGCCAAGGTTTCGACTTCTCAAAGGAAAGTGGTAAAATTCAGAACATTCAGTTCCCATCCATTAGATATTTTGCCTATTTCATTACCAAGTGTGTTCTTGCTAGAAAGATTGCTAAAAAGTTATCTTTGTTTGATCTAGATTTTATCTCAGCTGCTTTGAATAGGGATAGGTCTTATAACCTGGATGCTTTGATAGCTTACCGTCTTACTACTAACCACGAGAAGGGTGGAATTTGTGGAGGTCTCATTGCCTCTAGGTTGCAAGCTTTCCATGGTTTAGAGCCTCACCATTCAGATTATCGGTTCCCCATTGAGAGACTTGATCTTGATTCTATGGTTCAACATAATTTTGTTTCTTCTTGGGATACTGTGATAAGTTTACGTATGAGTTATCCTTTGTCAAGCGTGGTTGGAGAGGGGGTAGGACCGAAAAAGTAGTCTATTTGCCTGCACCTGCTTTGTTTAATTTTGATAACAGGTAAGGATGGTCGCTCACGGAGGAGGAGTTTGACACTTACGTGGCGGAGCTCTCCCAGCAAGAGGAGAATGTTGGAGAGGATGATGAAGATGATTTGGTTCAGCCCTCCAACATGGGGGAGTCTTCATACCAGCGCCTTCCTATGATTGGGGCGCGTCTTCTTCATCGCAAGCACCTGATTATGACCATTCCTATGATAACCCACCAGCTTGGGGTTACTACCCGCGCTTTTGAGCCCCACTTAGGCCGAAAGCCTAAGCTTGGGGGGAGGTACATCGACATCACACTCATCTATATATCATGTTTCGTCGGTTCTTTGTATATCCATGTTTCACTTTCTTTTTGTTTCTTGTTTCTGCTTTCTCAAAACACAAAAATACCAAAAATATTTTTGTTATTTCTCTTGTTTTGTTTCTTTGCTTTTTAGCTTTGGTTTGCCTTAAAGAAAAATCCAAAAATATTTTTTCTCTTTGTTTGCTTTTGCTTTGTGTGCTTGCTTTGAAAATTCGAAAACACCAAAAATATGTGTTGTTCTTCTTTGGTTTTGTGAAGTTCTTTGCAGGGTTCAGCAGTCCTCAGTGGGATTTGGTTTCATGTTATTATTCAAGTCACACAAGTGAAGAGTAATAATGAAGATTAAGACAACTTGAGGTGTGGTAAGAGGCTGGTAACAAACTCTATTTGTTTTTCATTTTTGTACATGTACTCATCGTTGTGAGCATGATTAGTCTATTCATGTAAGGTGTATGTTATTTATGGATGCTTAGTAGTTCTTGCTTTCTTATGATCAGCTCCAGCTTGCTAATAGTTTGTATCATGTCATATGAATGTTGCTTGCATTGTTCTATTCATAACTTGGTATGACATTGTGGTATCCTCCTTTGATTGTTTCATGTGAATCGACTTGGCACATGCTCACGCATGCATATGACTGAACAATATTCAGTAAGCCTCGATGATTTATTTTGCCTCAGAGTTCTTGTATCACTTTAATGCCATAATTAGTCATGTTTGTTGCAAGCATGATTATGACAGTTATTGCTCTCTTGTTTGTCGATCCCTATCTATTGCTAGACTTCACTTGCACTGAGTAAGAGCTCTACTTGTGCATCCAACTCCCCAAAACCAATATTGTCAAAAGTGTCCACCATACCTATCTATTAGCATTTGCTATTTCAGTGCATATTCATTATGCCTTGTTTTCTTCCAAATAAAATGTTTGACTGTTTTGAGAAAGCTAGTTAGTAAAGCTCCCACTAACTTGATGGCACACTTTAATTCCTCAACTTAATAAAATTGAACCATTATGACCTGTCCATGAAAGTTATATGCTTGCAAATTATAGGCTGGGAGTTAGCAGAACTGTGCTTTCATGAGGAACGCTTTCAACACCTGTAAATATATACCCAGTTGATATCATGCTCTTTTGTTCGCGGATGTCGTCGGTGTAAAATAAAAGGGGGACTTGTAAGTCCATGGAGTTATGTATATGTGTTAGAGAAACGCCTAGGCCGCTAGCCTAAGCCATGCCTAATCATGGTGGAAACTTGCAGCATAACCATAATGAGCAATCTATGAAGCTTTCTTATAAAAAAAGAGAGAGACACATATTGAAAAGAGGAAAGAGAGAAAAAAAGGGCCATTTTCCCATGGCAAATAAGAAGATTGTTGAGATGCTCATTGTCTGCTTGCCTTGTCATTTTGGTTATGGGATAGCTCATGTGCCATGTGCAAGGGGTACCCCGTTGGCGGTTCTCTATGATACACATGTATTTACGATGATAAGAACTTACAGGTAACTAAAGTTAAGTAGCATGAGGAGCAGCCCTCATACTCAAGGGACATGAGATTTCCAGTTTATGGTATGTCAAGCATATAACTCATGTTGGACCTCACTTTCACCATTAACCATATAAATATTCCTATGATAGGGGCAATGAGAGCTCAAAGCTAATGAGTACCTTACTTTCAGCATTTGGAAGCCTTTCAAACTTTTCAAAACCTTTTTACTTCCTTGTTGAGTCACCACTTATTCTATGAGCACCTTCTTGAGAGCATAGTTGTCATTCTTGTGTTTGTCTCAAAACTTGGTTAATTATGCCATGACTTTGATGCTTGTATCTCTAATATATTTACTTCTAGTCTTCACTTGAACTTCAGAGGTACCTTGGCATTTGTCGGGGGTGTACCCCCAGGTACCCTAGAGTTGGTGTATCAAGTTATTCGATAAAGTGCTAAATTAACAGATTAAGAGACGAGAAATATTAATAGAATAAAGAAAAGGAGAAGACAACTGCACCTGGGCCGACATAGGCAAAACTCGGCCTGGTCAGCCGCCCTCCAGGCCGAATTAGGCCTTACCGCCGTCACTCAGGCCTTCCAGGCCGAACTGCATGGAACCCGGCTGGGCCGAGGTACACCCAGCCGGCCCACCCGGCCGACCTCACTCCCTCCAAGCCTCCACGACGCCGACCAATCTCCCGCCACTCGGCGCTGCTTCCCCAACCTCGGCATCAACCGCACACCCCAGCATCGCCCGGGTGGGCCCGCGAGGAGCCAGCTCGGCCCACCGCGGGACCTTCTCCTCTTCGCCTCGAGCCAACAGCGAGCACCCGGGTGGTCCGGCTGATGCCGAATTCGGCCCACCACGGACCACGCCATATGGATGTACGCAGGGACGACCCCAACCGCCTCTTCCTCTCTGCCCTGCCTGGGCCGAGTAAAGAAGGCCCGGCTGGGCTGCCTCTGCTCTGGACGGGCTCCTTCACAGACCGAGTAAGGTGAAACCCGGCTGGGCCTTGAGCGTTGACTCGGCTGGGAGAAGCTTTGACCAGGTTTGGGCCTAGATTCTCACAGGCCGAGTTCACCATAATCCAGGCCGAATTACCAATGGCCCAAAGGCGCCCGGGCCGAGTTATAAAGCTCCAGACACCTTATTATTTATTCCAGAATACAGTCTCAACAACTACGTCGGCATACGATCAAGTAAAGTCAAGATCTTCGTGTCAGGAGCCAGTCTTGGGACCCATCGCTTAGACTAGAACAGGGGCACAGGGAATATGCCCATGGCATCAAGAATATGCTAGAGGATATGCCCTGGCATCTCCAAAGATGCCAAGGCATATGCTGGGCATCTCTAGAAGATGCCCGGAATATGCTGAGGAGATGCCAATCGTGGGGAACAAGCTTTGTCCCCTGGGCTCCCCTTTATAAGGAGCACCAGGGGGATCGTTCTGACAGAGGCCCCGAAGGGCTCCTCTCCTTTCTGCTCAGTAGGAGCTCTCCTTCTTCCTCTTCCTCCACTCTCACAGAGAGCTTAGATAGAAGCATAGGGGAAACAGCTCAAGGAGCATGATTGTAGCCACAAGTATGGCAAGATTATAAGGGATTAGATGTATAGAATGAGGTGTTATATCCACTTGAGAGCTTGAATCCAATATACATTGTATTTCTCTTTGTTCATGTGAGTGCGGTCTTCACTGCATCATCCCTCCCCGGATTCCTCCACGTCCATCGGCCCCCAACTTTAGCCTACCTATGGCATATGCCGTGATACCACCACGACATTTGGCGCCCACCGTGGGGCCTTCTAGTGGCGTTGGTTGGGTTTCCATCCGGACGGGAGCATCTTCATCAACTTCTTCCTCATAGGGCTCATTCGGCTTCACCAAGTCAACAGAGAACAAAGAGGTAAGCGCAGAGGCTCTCCAAGTCTAACTCAACAAAACAGGTAAGACTCAGCAAGAAGGACTCAAGCACTACTCCAAGCCTACTGTAAGTACCAAATAACTCAGCAAGGCACGTATGACTTAGCAAGACTCACTCAAACACTTCCACAAGTATACTATAAGTGCTAGATAACTCAGTCACCTACACTCAATCCTTCACCCCCGGGAGAAAAGAACTTAACCCGGGGACTAGCCGACTTATCCTTAGAGTCACCTTTGGATTAAGAGAACATCACATTGATTTAGATCTGTACACCAGCCAGCTTATTTGTTAACTCGGCCATAAGTTGAATCAGCTTATTTGTGATTCAGATAGATTTTGAGTCAGTTAGTTTATGTTTTGGATTATCCATTAACTCAGCTCACCAGCCAGCTTATTTGTTAACTCGGCCATAAGTTGAATCAGCTTATTTGTGATTCAGATAGATTTTGAGTCAGTCAGTTTATGTTTTGGATTGTCCTTTAACTCGTCTCCCCAGCCAGCTTATTTATAACTCGGACAAAATTTGAATCAACCTATTTATGATCCAGATAGAATTTGAGTCGGCTTACTTATGAGTCGGATAGAATTTGAGTCAGTTTATTTATGCTTTGGATTGTCCTTTAACTCAGCTTACCGGCCAGCTTATTGATGATTCAGATATAACTTGAAGTCAATTTTTTTATGCTTTGAATTAACCTTTAACTCAGCTCAGTAGATTGTCTCCGATTCGGACTAACATTTGATTCAGCTTGCCAGGGTATATTATAATTCGGATTGGTATTCAGACTCGGCGTACTAATCATATCTCTGACTCAGGCAGAAGCTTTATTCAGTTCACCAAATTGCCAGGTTATGTTATGACTCGGATTGATATCTCACCATTTTGCCAGGTTATCCCATATCTCGGATGACTATTGGCCAGCTTATCATATCTCGAATCTATATCTCGTATCTACGTCTCGAATCAGATTTCTCAGCGGTTAGCCCTATTATCATATCCCAAAGCTTAATCTCGGATCTATATCTCGGATCCATATCAAAGGCAAATTATCGTCATCACGCCAAATCAAGCTATATCGTGGCAAATAGATAACTCGGATTTGAGTAATATAACTCGGATGTGAGCCAGATGACTCAGACTTAAGACATATAAGTCAATCTTGAATAAAGTAACTCGGATTTGGAATGAGTTAACTCGAATTTGAGTAATATAACTCGGATGTGAGCCAGATGACTCAGACTTAAGACACATAAGTCAATTTTGAGTAAAATAACTCGGATTTGGAATGAGTTAACTCGGATTTGAGTAATATAACTCGGATTTGAGTCAGATGACTCAGACTTAAGACATAAAATCAATTTTGAGTAAAGTAACTCAGATTTGGGATGAGTTAACTCGGATTTGAGTCAGATGACTCAGACTTAAGACATAAAATCAATTTTGAGTAAAGTAACTCAGATTTGGGATGAGTTAACTCGGATTTGAGTCAGATGACTCAGACTTAAGACATAAAGTCAATTTTGAGTAAAGTAACTCGGATTCGAGTCATATAACTCGGATTTGAGTCAGATGACTCAGACTTAAGACATAAATTCAATTTTGAGTAAAGTAACTCGGATTTGGGATGAGTTAACTCGGATTTGATTCAGATGACTCAGACTTAAGACATAAAATCAATTTTGAGTAAAGTAACTCAGATTTGGGATGAGTTAACTCGGATTTGAGTCATATGACTCGGATTTGAGTCAGATGACTCGGACTTAAGACATAAAGTCAATTTTGAGTAAAGTAACTCGGATTTGGGATGAGTTAACTCGGGTAATAACTTACCCAATGGGGTTAGAAGAGCAGTGCCCAATAAGGCCAGAGCTCATAACCTACCCAAAGGGGTTAAAAGAGCAGTGCCCGATAAGGCAAGAGCTCATAAACTTATCCAATGAGGTTAAAAGAGCAATGCCCAAGAAGGCAGGAATTCATAACTTACTCAATGGGGTTAAAAGAGCAATGCCCAAGAAGGCAGGAACTCGTAACTTACCCAATGAGGTTAAAAGAGCAATGCCCAAGAAGGCAGGAACTCGAAACTTGCCCAATGAGGTTAAAAGTGCAATGCAAAAGAAGGCAAGAACTTGTAACTTACCTAATGAGGTTAAAAGAGCAGTGCCTGATAAGGCCAGTATTCATTACTTACCCAAAGAGGTTAAAAGACCAGTGCCCAAGAAGGCCAGAAGTCCGAAAACTTGCCCAAAAGGGTTATGGCCAATGCCCGAGAATGCCAGTAGTCAAAAAACTTGCTCAAAAGGATTATAAGACATAGAGGCATACAACCAAGCTGCAATAAGTCGAAAAACAACTCTGGGGATATTTAAATATAAATCCCATGAGCGGTTCTACGAATCCCACATGGCCTCGGGAACTAATGTCGGGGGTGTACCCCCAGGTAACCCAGAGTTGGTGTATCAAGTTATTCGATAAAGTGCTGAATTAACAGATTAAGAGACGAGAAATATTAATAGAATAAAGAAAAGGAGAAGACAACTGCACCTGGGCCGACATAGGAAAAACTCGGCCTGGTCAGCCGCCCTCCAGGCCGAATTAGGCCTTACCGCCGTCACTCAGGCCTTCCAGGCCGAACTGCATGGAACCCGGCTGGGCCAAGGTACACCCAGCCGGCCCACCCGGCCGACCTCACTCCCTCCAAGCCTCCACGACGCCGACCAATCTCCCGCCACTCGGCGCTGCTTCCCCAACCTCGGCATCAACCGCACACCCTAGCATCGCCCGGGTGGGCTGGCGAGGAGCCAGCTCGGCCCACCGCGGGACCTTCTCCTCTTCGCCTCGAGCCAACAGCGAGCACCCGGGTGGGCCGGCTGATGCCGAATTCGGCCCACCACGGACCACGCCATATGGATGTACGCAGGGACGACCCCAACCGCCTCTTCCTCGCTGCCCCGCCTGGGCCGAGTAAAGAAGGCCCGGCTGGGCTGCCTCTGCTCTGGATGGGCTCCTTCACAGGCCGAGTAAGGTGAAACCCGGCTGGGCCTTGAGTGTTCACTCGGCTGGGAGAAGCTTTGACCAGGTTTGGGCCTAGATTCTCACAGGCCGAGTTCACCATAATCCAGGCCGAATTACCAATGGCCCAAAGGCGCCTGGGCCGAGTTATAAAGCTCCAGACACCTTATTATTTATTCCAGAATACAGTCTCAACAACTACGTCGACATACGATCAAGTAAAGTCAAGATCTTCGTGTCAGGAGCCAGTCTTGGGACCCATCGCTTAGACTAGAATAGGGGCACAGGGAATATGCCCATGGCATCAAGAAGATGCTAGAGGATATGCCCTGGCATCTCCAAAGATGCCAAGGCATATGCTGGGCATCTCTAGAAGATGACCGGAATATGCTGAGGAGATGCCAATCGTGGGGAACAAGCTTTGTCCCCTGGGCTCCCCTTTATAAGGAGCACCAGGGGGATCGTTCTGACAGAGGCCCCGAAGGGCTCCTCTCCTTTCTGCTCAGTAGGAGCTCTCCTTCTTCCTCTTCCTCCACTCTCACAGAGAGCTTAGATAGAAGCATAGGGGAAACAGCTCAAGGAGCATGATTGTAGCCACAAGTATGGCAAGATTATAAGGGATTAGATGTATAGAATGAGGTGTTATCTCCACTTGAGAGCTTCAATCCAATATACATTGTATTTCTCTTTGTTCATGTGAGTGCGGTCTTCACTGCATCATCCCTCCCCGGATTCCTCCACGTCCATCGGCCCCCAACTTTAGCCTACCTATGGCATATGCCGTGATACCACCACGACAACATTTATATTGTGCTCTAAAAAAAAGGCAAGCAAGATACCACTCTATCATACCTCTTATGAGCATTGCAATGTTGCTTATGTTTATGTTTCATGCTACTTATTATTATTGAATTGGAATCTCTTCATAGCTTGCAATGACTATTGAGTAGACTTAATTGCATACTTCTTATTATGAATGGTTTAAGTATCTACTCATGTGCTGAGAATATATACATCATATGAAGCAAATGTGTTCGTGAAAGTTCTTTTATCGCACTCAGTTTTCAACTGAATTTCTTAAGGACAAGCAATAAGCTAAGCTTGGGGGGAGTTGATACGTCCAAAACGTATCTACTTTCCCGAACACTTTTGCTATTGTTTATCCTCTAAACTTTTGTGATTTGGATACAACTAACACGGACTGACACTATTTTCAGCAGAATTACCTTGGTGTCTAGTTTTTGTGCAGAAAATCAAGTATCGGGAAAAATCCCGGAAAATATGCCAAAAATCCTATTTCACCAGAAGATTCATGGAGCCATAATACGAGACGTAGGGGAGGCCTGAGGGGGGCCCACACCCCCCTACTGCGTGGGTCGGCCCAGGTCACGCCTGGTGGGGGTGTGGCTGCCCCAAGGACCCCCTTGGCCTCCCTCCTCGCCTATAAAATGCCTCTTGACCTAAAAACTCAGGGGGGTTGGACGTTTTTCCAGAAAAGAGTTCCGCTGCGCCGCCACCACCAGAAACAACGATTCGGAACCAAAAACTCCGTTCTGGCATCCTGCCGGGACGGGGAATTTGGAGATGATCATCGCCATCGTCATCATCAACGCCTCTCCATCAACCATCCATGTTTCCCTCATCCATGAGTGAGTAATCCCCCACTGTAGGCTATGGGGATGGTAGGGATTGTATGAGTTCTATCATGTAATCGAATAAGATTGTTAGGGCATGGTGCCTAGTATCTCTATTAGTGCTATTTGACTTTGTTGCAACTTGTTGTTCTTAATGCTTGTCACTAAGGCCCGAGTTCCATGATCTCAGATCTTAACTTATTATTGAATCATTATGATAGTATTGTTTGTGATCTTATCTGCAAGTTGTGTACACATATCATTGTCCGGATCCAAAGTCCCCAAAGTGACAGAAATTGGGACAACCGGAGGGGATGGCTGTGATGTGAGGATCACATGTTCACGGAGTGTTAATGCTTTGTGCTGGTGCTCTATTAAAAGGAGCACCTTAATTGCCAGTAGTTCCCTTGAGGCCCCACTGCAACGGGCTGGCAGGACAAAAGATGTTGTGCAAGTTCTCATTGCGAGCATGCATGACTATATATGGAGCACATGCCTAGGATTGTTTAGTACTTGGATGCTTTATCTTATTTATCTGCAATTGCCCTAGATCTTGAAGTACATGTTTAGACTCGTCCATGCAACGCTCGTCCATCCATCCCTATGCCTACCGCGCTCATATCCTACTATTTTCTACTATTGTTACTACTGCTCTTGTTTTACTGTTGCTATTGATTTGCTTTTGCTACTACAAAATTGTTGCTACTGATAAACTACTGTGAGAAAGAACTATTTCTAGGTGCAGCTAAATTGACAACTCAGTTGTTAAGTCTTGCAAGTATTCTTTGGCTCCCCTTGTGTCGAATCAATAAACTGGGTAATACTACCCTCGAAGACTATTGCGATCCCCTATACTTGTGGTTCATCACATCCCCTTCTTCATCAATAAAAATCTTAGGTCTTTCTAGACACTTCGTTTTTATTGTTTCATGCACTATTGTGTTGTTCTTGGAGCGTCTTAGTTTTCGTTTGCTTTGCTTAGTTTGTTTAGTTTGCTTGAATAAAGTATTTTGGACCCCCGTTCTCGCTGTGTTGTTTCAAATAAGTTGATTGGTGTTGGAAAGAAGTAGAAAGTTCTTGCTTGAATAGTGCAAGAGGAGCTTGCTTTGACTGAGACTTAGACTTTATCATGTCATGCTAGGTGTTGTTTTGACCTTATGCTTAGTGATTATTGTTGTAGCATGACTTGTTCCAAACAATTGGGATTGCATAGTATGCCTTGAAAGAATCATGCGTTGTTTTAGCATGCAAAAGCATAGTATTGTGGTATTATCCTTTGATGATTTGTTTGGGTTGACTTGGTACATGCTCACACCATGTTATGACTATGAACAAGTCACCATAGCCTCTATGATCATTTAGTCCTTGACTTGTAGTACCACTTTATGCTTTGATTAGTAATGTTTTGTCGCTCTGCATGATTATGGCCATTATTGCTCTCTTAGTTGGTCGCTCCCAGTCTTTTGCTAGCCTCCACTTGTATGAGTAAGCTCTACTCATGATTCCAACTCCCAAGAAACCAAGTTATTCCAAAGTGTCCACTATAAATTCCTATGCATGGTGTGTTACACCATTCCAAGTATATTCTTTTTTTCAGCTATCTTCCAATTAAAAAGTATTTTGTTATGTGAAAACTTAGTGATTAAAGCTCTCACGAACTTGATGGTACACTTTATATTTCATGCCCCTAATAAAATTGAACCATTGTGTCATCTATGTTGTATATTCTTGCACTCATATGTTGGAATTAGCAGGACCGTACTGTCATGGGGAACGCTTTCAACACTTGTAAATATCTACCCAGTTGATATCATGCTCTTTTGTCTATGGATGTCGTCGGTGTGAAATGAAAGGGGAGCTTGTAAGTCCATGGAGTTATGTATTTTGTGTTAGAGAAACGCCTGGGACAATAGCCTAAGCCATGCCTAATCATGGTGGAAACTTGCAGCATCACCATAGTGACATCTATGAAGCATTCTTCTTATAAAAAAGATATTGAGAAAAAGAGACATATGAGAAAAGAGGAAAGAGAGAAAAAAGCACCATATCCCATGGTAAATAAGAAGAATGCTAAGATGCTCATTGTATGCTTGCCTTGTCATTTTGGTTATGGGAAATCTCCTGTACCATGTGCAAGGGGTACCCCGTTGGCGGTTCTCTATGATACACATGTACTTACTATGACAAGAACTTACAAGTAACTAAACTTGAGTAGCATGAGGAGCGGCCCTCGTATTCAAGGGACATGAGATTGCCAACTTATACTTTGTCAATCATATACTCCATAGTTTGTTCACTTTAACCTTAATCACTTCAAGATGCTTATGATAGGGGCAATGAGGGCTGAAAGCTAACAAGTACCATAATTTTTGGAAGCTCTTTTTGAAACTTGAAATCCCTGCTTCCCTTTATGAAGGGCCTTTCTTCCACTATTATATTGAGTCTCCACCTTCTACCTTTAGGCACCAGTTAAGAGAGCATAGTTGCCATTCTTAGTTCTATGTGCATTGTCCCAAAACCTATTGATTGATGCATATTGTTGATATTACTTGTTCTTGTGCTATTTGTATCTAGTCACTCTTATGAACTTTAAAGGTGTCCTATGCATATATTTGCTACTCTATGAGGGACAAGCTGAATGCCACTATGCCATGTTTTTTGTATGTGAAACAAACAAACGTTTTTCAATGAATGCTATTCATGATCTTTGTTTGTAGCCTTTCATGTTGCATGCATAGTTACTTTGTCTTACTGTTAGAACTCCATCTTTCATGCTCATGTTTAGAGTTCTTTGATCCCATCTTTAAATGATTGCAAATGGTTTGATCTTGGTTTTGATGGTGCATGTCACCTCAAAAATTATTCTTTTATCACTTACCTACTCGAGGACGAGCAAGAGTTAAGCTTGGGGATGCTTGATACGTCGGAAATGTATCTATAATTTTTTTATGTTCCATGCTTGTTTAGTATCTACTTTGCTTTGCTTTGTATACACTTCGAGGTGTTTTTATATGTTTTCTGGTACTAACCTATTAACAAGTTGCCACAGTGCCAGTTGCGCGTTTTCTGTTGCTTTTGGTTCCAGAAAAGCTAGTAAGGAAATATTCTTGGAATTGGACGGGATAAAAGACAAAGTCAATATTTCACCGAGGAGAACACGGAGTCCAGAGGAGAGACGGAGGGGAGCCACATGGCGTCCGCACCCCTAGGCGCGGGCCCACCCTAGGCCGCGCCTGGGCAGGGTGGTGGCCCCCCTGGCCGCCTCCCAGCCTTGCCTCTTCGCCTATAAGAAGCCCCGATTCCTAAACCCTAAGTTCCCGATCAATATTCCACGATACCATCTGTAGCCGCCGCCATCATCGTCCCTAGATCGGGGGATCTAAAGCTCTTCCCGGCACCTTGACAGAGAGAAGATCATCCCGGAGGCCTTCTTCTTTATCATGCCAGCCTCCGGTATGAAGCGTGAGTAGTTCCACCTTGGACTACGGGTCCATGTAGTAGCTAGATGGTTGTGTCTCCTACTTTGTGCTTTCATGTCTAGATCTTGTGAGATCCGTTCATGATGAAGATCCCATGTATTTGTAATCATGCATGTTGTGTTTGCGTGGATCCGATGGATATTGAGATTACTATGTCAGATTGATTAATGGTTTTGTCTTATTGATTCTATCATGTCTGTGTTGTTTGCGATCTTGCAAGCTCTGCGTTGTTAGTAGCTATCTTGGCCAAGTAGTTGCTAGTGACTCCAAGAGGGGTATTTATGCTCGATAGTGGGTTCATGCCTCTATTTAATATAAGGGAAGTGATAGAAATATCTAAGGTTGTATATGTGCTATTGCCACTAGGGAGAAAACAACGGTCTCTTATTCATGGAACAAGTGGATTGTTTACCTTACACACTTTGCTTAAAGCAGTTGCTTTTTTCTTGCAACTTAATACTGGAGGGGGTTCAGATGATAACCCAAAGGTGGACTTCTAGTCATAGATGCAGTTCGATGTGGTCTATGTATCTTGTTGTATTGCCTAATCGAATCTCATAGGATCTTGATGTCTAGTATTGCATTGTTATGCCTTGCTCAGTCCTGTCAATTGCCCTGTTGTAATTTGTTTACCCAGCATGCCATGTTTGTTTATCTAAGGAGAACATGTCTAGTGAACTATGGACCCTGGTCCAATCTTTACCATTGATACGTCTTCCACTGTTATTGTTTACTTTCTGCAAACCATCATCACCTTCCACACCATACAGTTAATCCTTTGTTATAGCAACCGATGAGATTGACAACCTCACTGTTAGTTGGGGCAAAGTCTTGAGTTTGTGTTGTGCAGGTTTCCAAGTTGCTTGCAACACCTTTGAGACGTTTCCTTCCTCCTACTGGTTCGATAACCTCGGTTTCTTACTGAGGGAAGACTTGCTGTTGTGCTGCATCACACCTTGCGCTTGGGGTTTCCTGACGAAGCGCTCCCATGTTGACGCAACGCCATCAGTCCTACCAAACTTCAAACAAGCATTGGAAGTGCCAAGAAGGTACCTGAAAACCCACTGAACATCTTTCCAATGTCTTTACCAGGATTAGCCATGTATCTACTTATCAAACTCATAGCATATGATAAATCAAGACTAGAACAAACCATGGCATACATCAAAGAACCAACAACACTAGAATATGGCACCTTTGACATGTACTCAAACTCTTCATCAGTTGTAGGAAATTGAGAAACTAACAATTTAAAATGAGGAGCAATAGGAGTACTAACTGATTTGGCACCATCCATATTAAAATGTTGAAGAACTTTCTTAATGTTACTTAGCTGACTAAGAAATAACAAACCAGATTTTCTATCTCGGGTAATCTCCATACCTAAGATCTTCTTAGCAGCACCAAGATCCTTCATCTCAAACTCACTACTTAGGTGTGCCTTCAAAGTAGTGATTTCTTTCATGCTCTTGGCAGCAATTAACATATCATCAACATATAGCAGCAAGTATATAGGTGATCCATCAACAAACTTGATATAAACACAACTATCATATTTAGACCTCTCAAAACCATGTGAGATCATAAATAAATCTAACCTTTTATACCACTGTCTTGGAGATTTTTTTTAAGCCGTTAAGAGACTTCTTTAATTTGCACACACAATCCTCTCTTTACCAGGCACTATGAACCCTTATGGTTGGTCCATGTATATTTCCTCATCAAGCTCTCCATGCAGAAAAGCAGTCTTGACATCTAACTGGTCAAGCTCAAGATCATGCATAGCCAGAATACTAAAGAAAGTGCGAATGTAACTATGCTTTACAACTAGGGAGAACACATCATTGTAATCAATACCTGGAATCTGGTTGAACCCTTTTGCTACTAACCTTGCCTTGTACCTTGAAGGCTCTTTGGGAGACAAACCTTCCTTTTTCTTGAAGATCCACTTGCAGCGGACCGCCTTCTTTTGTTGGGCAAGCGCACAACATCCCATGTGCCATTTTTCTCAAGCGATTTCATCTCTTCTTGCATAGCAAAAACTCACTTCTCGCGGTCAACGGATGCAATGGCTTCATTATATGTAACAGGTTCAGTATCGTTCTCCACTTGTTCAACACAAATCAAAGCATAATGAACAGGATTATAGTCTTCAATTAAACGAGGAAGAGGACCACAGTTATGCCTCGGTCTATCAGCAGCAATGGACTCATGTGGCTGCTGCAAAACAATAGGTGAGTGCTGAACAACAATATCATCAATATTTTCCTCATGTGTATCTTCAACGATAGCCTCATTATCAATAGTTTTCTGCAGGTTCTCCACCTGCACACTAACTCCCTCCTCTCCAACAACAACAGGAGAGGCATCTGATGGCAAGCTATCGTGATACATAATGGACTCATTGAAAACAACGTTTCTGCTTAGCAAAATCTTTTTAGTTTCAGGATTCCATAGTTTTATATGCTTTAACTCTTGAAGCATAACCAAGGAATATGCACTTAACAGCCCTAGGCTCTAACTTTCCATTATCAACGTGAGCATAAGCTTTGCAACCAAAAACTCTCAACTGTGAATAATCAGCAGGTGAACCTGACCATACCTCAATGGGAGTTTTCTTCTCAAGTGGAATAGAAGGTGACATGTTGATGAGGTAACACGCTGTGTTGACTGCTTCAGCCCAGAAACGTCTATGCATACTTGCATTAGACAGCATACAACGAGCCCTCGAGATGATGGTTCTGTTCATGCGCTCTGCCACGCCATTATGTTGAGGAGTATAGGGGATGGTGTGATGCCTTATCATGCCATCATTACTGCAAAACTCCTCAAACTCATTAGAACAGAATTCCATACCATTGTCAGTATGTAGTACCTTTACCTTCTCAGTTTGCTTTTCAACCATGACTTTCCACTTCTTAAAAGCATCAAAAACATCAGATTTATGCTTCAGAAAATAAGACCACACTTTTCTTGAGTAGTCATCAATAATAGTAAGCATTTAATTAGCACCACCAATAGAAGTCTTACGGGACGGACCCCATACATCAGCATGCACATAATCTAATATGCCTTTGGTGGTATGAACGGAAGCATTGAATTTAACTCTTTTATGCTTACCAAAAATGCAGTGCTCATAGAACTCAAACTTACTCAAGTTGCAACCATCAATTATCTCTCTCTTGACCAATTCTGCCATGCCTTGTTCGCTCATATTCCCAAGGTGTATATGCCACAGATGTGTTTTACCACAATCATCAGAATCATTAGAAGTAACAGCAGCAACAACAATACCAGGCAAAGTGTTACCTCTAAGAACATATAATTTAGCAGAATTCATATCACCTATCATGTGAATAAGATAACCTTTTAATACCTTCAGAACTCTATGCCCACCGGCATACTTGTATCCATCAACATCCATGGTACTCAGGGAGATCAAATTTCTGGCCATGCTTGGTATGTGCTTCACCTTACTCAACGTGCGTGTCACGCCATCATGTGTCCTGATCTTAATAGATCCAACACCAACAATATGGCATGGGTTGTCATTCCTCACACGCACAAAATCTCCAGTCTGCACAGACTCATATGAACTGAACCAATCTTTGTTACATCAAATATGAAACGAACATGCAGTATCAAGTATCCATTCATCATCACGTGAAGCACAAGCAACAAAAACAGCTAAGCATTCACCATCGGAACTATCAGAAACAACAACAGCCTTACCAGTACCTTCATACCTATCTTTCAGTTGTTAAGTTCCATTTCTTTTCACCTTATTCTGCAACTTCCAACAATCATCAATAACGTGATTAGATTTCTTACAATACCTATAGAATTTATCCTTTCCCTTGGACTTTGAACGACTTCTACCATCCTTGCTCCTATCTCTGCTGCCATAGTTGTTATACCTTTGCTCGGTCCTGACATGAACCTGTAGAGCCTCAGCCTTGGATGACGTCCCATCTGACCCTACCATAGTTTTCATCCTGTAACACCCTCAGAATCGACCCTATGCAAGTCTCAGCGAAACCCGCCAAACCCGCATAGAAACGATTCAAATGTGCCCACCAGGCACTTTCGTGCGGGTGGAAAACGAAGTAATAACATTACACAACAGTCCTCGATGGGACCCACAGAACAGATATATATACAACAGCGACTCCAAGAGTCAAGAATACAGATATAATATACAAAGATCCAAATCACCTTGAAAATGATATAGCGTCCGACTACGGACAAGATGCAAATGGGGCTAAGAGCCCTGAAGAATAACCAATGGCGTCCATAACCCTGCCCAGGCCAAGCCGGAAGGTAACCCTGCTAACGACGTCGATCTCAAAACCTGCTTAAACAAAAGGGGTGCCGACAAAGGGCAAAGGAAAAAGAGGAGCGTCAGTACTGAGGCCAGTACACGGCGAGGCTAGAATTCGGCGGTCCTCGCCTACATAGGTATGGTGGACTGAAGCGGCAGCGGCAGCATGCACTAAACAACCTATAGAGACTCGATACAACTGGCGGCTATCAGAGAGGGATAAGAAAGACCTATTCGGAACAAACCTGATTCTACCATCAGACAAACCCATCCTAGTGTTTCCCCCTCGAGACCAAACGAGGAAGTCAACCGAGGAACTCACACCGTTGGCAGTTTTATTGATTTAGTTATCGTTGCAGCAATTACTAGTCAGGTTTAGCTAATCATCCTGATAAAATAAGCAGTGGGCCATTTTAGTTAACCATTTCGTTGTAGTTGCAACACTTACTAGTCAGATATACGATTAGTATGAGATAACCCAAAACCCAGCAGTTGTTGGTACTTTTATTTAGCCATTCCGTTGTGGTTGCAATACTTACTAGTCAGGTACAATGGTCGCAAGCGACAACCCAAACAAGCAATTGTTGGCAGTTTTATTTAGCCATTCCATTATAGTGAAGCTGATTACTAGTCATTATAAAGTCAAATTTATAGCACTACTTTAGTTATAGTTGTCTATGATCGAGATATTGTGCTCCAAGTCGTCCATAACCGCGGACACGTCTTTCAGAAAGTTTTACCCGGCCGGGGTGCACAAATAGCAACACACACTTGATCTGAAGGGTTTCGCGGCATAGTAAATCAAAATTTTCTACGGATGCGAACAGAGGGAAAGCCAAGATCTAATCTAGGAGATGCAATCAACGAGAGAGATTGGATTAGATCTTCATACCCTTGAAGATTCGCACAACGGAACGTTCGTCAGAACATGGGTGATGTAGTCGTACTCGCTTCTCCTCCTCGCGATCCGATCCGATCTAGCACCACAAGTGGCGGTGCCTCCGTGAGATGCACACATGCAGCACCTCGACGTCTCCTCCTTCCTCGGACCAGCGAGTATGGTGGAGAGATAGATTGGATCTACAACACGACGGTGTGGTGTATATGGTGGAGAATTTCTGCTGCAGGGCTTCGCCTACAAACAGTCGGGAGGGAGAGAGGAAGGCCAGCAGGGAGGCTAGGGCTTGGAGGAAGGTGTGTGTTGGGGGGAGGGGGCGCACCACCCCTCTATATATAGAGTGGGGGCGGCCAGCCCTTGCCCCTCCTCCAAGCCTATCTCTAGTTTAAACAATTTAAACTCTCCCTTATCTAGAAATCCTATCTCTAGTTTAAACGATTTAAACTCTCCCTTATCTAGAAATCCTATCTCTAGTTTAAACGAGTTTAAACTTATCTAGGATCGGCTGGGCCCTATGGGGCCTTGTTCCCCTGGCCCAAAGCGGCCAGGACACTCCCTCATAGGCCCATGCCCCCTCCCGGAAGGTGGGGCCACGTTGGTCCCCTTCCGGAAGGTTCTAGAAGCTTCCGGTACAATACCGATTAACCCGGAACAATTCCGAACTCCAAAAACTGCACTGCCTTATATGAATCTTATTCTCCGGACCATTCCGGAACCTCTCGTGATATCCTGGATCCCATCCGAGACTCCGAACAAAAATTCATAAACCAATTATCCAATCTATCCTAGCGTCGAGACACGTTAAGTGTGTGACCCTGCGGGTTCGAGAATATGCAGACATGATCTTCTATCAATAATCAACAGCAGGGTCTGGGCACCCATATTGACTCACACACATTCATCGATGATCATATCGGATGAACCATGATGCCAGGATTCAATCAATCCCATATATATATTCCCTTCGTCTCGCGATATTTTACTTGCTCGAGATTCGATCGTCGGTATCGTCATACCTAGTTCAATCTCGTTCACAGCAAGTACTTTACTCGTTCCGTAATCCGATATCACTTTGTGATTAACTCCTTAACCACATGCTTGCAAGCGGTGTTGATATCGATTACCGAGTGGGCCCGAAGTATATCTCTCCGACTTGGGAGGGACAAATTCCATCTCGATACATACAACCCAACAGATACTTTCCGATCACCTGAGAGACACCTTTATGATCACCCTCTCATAGGATGACGTTTGATGACCTCAAAGCTTTCTTCCGATACCAGGGAGTTGCATCATCTCATGGTCTAAGGAATACAATATTTGACATAGGAAAAGCTTCGCAAAGACGAACACGATGACACGATCTAATTGCTCTGCTTTGTTTGGGTCTATCCACCATATCATTCTCCCAATGATATGATCTCATTATCAATTGACAACTCATGTCTATGGTTAGGAAACCTTAACCATCATTGATCAATGAGCTAGTCCATAGAGGCGTACTAGGGACACGGTGTTGTTCACAAACCACACAAGTATTAAAGTTTCCGCTTAATACAATTCTAGCATGGAATATAAACTTTATCATGAACAAGAATTATAATAATAACATCTTTATTATTGCCTCTAGGGCATAATTCCAACACGATCAACCTCGGAAAAACCAAATCAAAACCCAACGAGGCCTTCACGACAAAGCAATCACAGGATTCAGAAATATTTCAGGGGGCCACCCCATTGAGTAGACCCGCAACGAAGTTAGCTGACTTCGAGACGGACTCAAGGTTTGCGCCAGTGGCTGTAAACGACTGGGAACCCGAAAATGTGACTGGGCTTGTCGATACCGCGAAAACACTCCGCTTACCTAAACAGTACAGTGTGCTCCTCGCACAATCGTAATAAAGCAGTAAGGCATGGCATAAGTACAGGATAGTAAATAAAACCTCAAACTAGTTTGTGGCCCCAAGAAATAAGAATGAATCGAGCTCTGGCTCAGGGGGTCCCATAATCCTCCCGGATGTGGATAGAGCGATAAATCAAGGAACAGGTATCAAGCACTCGGGGTCCTACGGGACACAAGTGGACGGTTAACAACCAAATAACATCTATTGCCCACCTGTGCCTCTGCTTACTTACTTCAATTCTAGTTGTTAAACAGTAATTAAAGTGAACGATAATTAAAGCCATGAACATCTCCAACATCAACATGCGGCAATACACCAACAACTGTGGTACTGGACGACACGCAACAGCACTTGAGCAAGCGACTACGACGCGCAAGTCCAACTATCTATCCAACAACAGGTAATAGGATGTGTCCAAGGCAATATAAGGCTGCAAGGGATATCACGGGTACGAAAACTAGAGCATTGCAACACAGATAGCAATAGATCAACAAGAGGGAATAAATACTATAAAAGTAAGATAGGTAGAAAGGGGGAGATGCTCGCCTGAAAAAATTGCCGAAGGTTCATCCGAAGATCAGGTCGACACTCGCATCAACTCAACGGCCTTATCCGCGAAGAACCAAAACACTAGAATAACCACCGGATGCAATATTTAATACTACGGCAAAAGATCGGGCATGATGCATGTATGATGTATGACATGGCAAAGGTGCGATGCAATTGGGCAATATTAAGCGGAACCGGGGTCCCGACATTTAATCAGATGGTTCCTGTTGTTTAGCTACCCTGCATTTTAAATGTTGTTTTAACATGGCCAAATATAGCACCGGTTCGCTACATCAATTTAAATGAGGCCGATATGAGACTAGATTTTCCCGCATATGGGCCCCATATTTAATTATGAGGTGAATCGGCATAAGCCCCCCAAACCATATGACAATATGCATGCGAGTATGACAATTAAATATGCATCAATTTATATAGTTGACAATTTATAAAATAGGGTTCTCGGGTAAGGGGTTCACACATTAGGGTTCAGCGAGCTTGGGGTTCCGAGGTTCGGGGTTCGGTCTCAGGGTTCAGGGTTCGACGAGATCGGTCTCGGCGGGTTCGTTCTCTGATAACGGAGGTAGATCTTGGCATTCCGGGAAGTAGGACTTGGTTAGCGTCGGGGGCGCATCGGACTCGCCCTGGTCGGTGTCGATCTTGTCGGGCCCGCGTGTCAGGTCGGTCTTGGCGTTCGGGATGCAGAACTTGGCGTTCCGTGGCGAAGTGCTTGGCGTCATTTGGTTCCATGTCGACGGTCTTGGTGTCCTTGATGGATAACTCGGTGTGTCCGGGTAGGCGACCTTGGCGTCAAGGTGGTCGATGACGAACTCGTCGGATGGCATGTTCTTCGGAAGATCTTGGCATTCCGACTCCAATGTCGAGGACGTACTTGACACGGCGTCGACCTCGTGATGGAGAGCTTCGAGTCCGGTGTTCTCGCCTTCGGGTTCTAGGTCGAAGTATCTGGGAATCCGACTTGACAGTCCGTGCCAACTTAGATCGGGTTAGGGTCTTCGTATCAAACGCATCGCCAACTGACGGCCACCACAGAAACCTGTTGAGGACGGTGACCAAGTACACAAACTAGCTAGCACAAAATAGCTAGCTGGCGTACAGAACCAGAAGGGATGCGCGTGGGCTCGCGGCTCGGGGCCCGACGAACGACGCCAGGCGACACCACAGCGAGGCAGCGAGGAGGCGGACATCCGCAGGCGCACGACGCGAGCTGGCGCCGGGAAGCGGGCAACGCCAGGGACGACGACGCCGTGCGAGGTTGGCGGCCGTGCCGAGGCTGGGCCGAGGTCGATGATGCAGGCTCGAGGCCGGGGAGCACAGCCACGCGAGGGGTGCTAGAGCAGACGAGGTCGGCGGCGCAGATCTCGTCGGGGGGGAGCGGGCAGCGAGGACGGGGCGGCGCTGGGCGGAGGCGACCGAAGCGACGGGGAATGCGGCGGTTGCCAGAGGGGGAGCCGCGGGGTTCGGTGGAGGCGGCCGGGCGCGGCGAGGCCGGCCGGACGCGGCCGAGGGAGACAGGGGCGCCGGAGGAGGGGGGTCGTCGGCGAGCCGGCGAGGAGACGGGGGGTCCGGCGAGGTTGAGCTCGTCGGGGTCGCAGAGCGGGCGGACCTTGAGGAGGCCCCAGGGCGGCGGCACGGACAGAGGAGGGGTGGAGGCGTCGCGGGGAGGGTCGGCGGTGAGGAGAGGCAACGCGGGGAGGGTCGCCGACGGCGGCGGGGCGAGGCGGCTCAGGGCTCGCTGGCGGCGGAGGCGGGCGCCTGAGGGGGAGGCGGGGTGAGCGGAGGCGAGCGGGAGGAGGAGCCGGCGAGGAGGGCGGCGCTCGCCGGAGCTGTGGAAGAAGGGGGCGGGGTCGGGGAGAGAGAGCGGGTCGGGATGCTCGCGTGGGAAGAGAGGAGGGAGGAGGAAGAGAAACAGGTAAGGGTCGCGCGCGTCGGGGTGGGTGCTGGGGCCAGGCGGGTGTGGGTCCTGGGGTGGGTCCCGCGGGCAGGGCGGTTGACCGGGTCCACGGAGAGGGTGAGGTTAGTGGTGGGTGGGCTGCTGCGGGTGGGGCCAGGTGGGGCGTGGGACCGGGGTGTAAGTGAGGGGAGGGTAGATGGGGCTAGGTGAGAGAGAGAGAGAGGGGTGTGCAGGGTGGATTGATGAGGTGGCAAGGTGGGTAGGGATTGGGGGAGAGGGTGAGGTGGCGAGCTGCGGTTGGTGGGTAGAATAGGATTGAGTGGGGATAGGATTCGCGTGGGCTGGTTTAGGTGGACCGATTTAATACTGGGGGTGGTCGACTGGGTCGAATCGTCCCGTTCGACTGCCCCACTAAAAATAATTGAATATTTTATTTATTTCAAAAAGGGCTTTTGCAAACCGATAGCAGACAAAACAAAATAATCCGGAGACCCGGGTTTTGTGTTTGAACAAAGACGGGGCGTTTAGAAAACAAGAACAGGTTTTTCCGCGAATAGTTTTATGCAAGCAAATGCAAGATGATGACGATTCTCAAATGCAATGTGGCATGATGACATGAGCATGCGGTCATGATGATGCAATGCACAAAAACAACGCGATTTTCTAGTAGTGGTTTTGCGGGATGCCACACATCATTTCCCTCTGTTTGAGGGCGTCATGTACTTCGACAAGGGTTAGTTCATCACGGCTCAACAATATTGTATCACGAAAATGTGTATAGGAACTAGGCAACGAGCATAAGAGTAGAAGAGCTAAATCCTCATCATCATATTTTACCTCCATAGACTGCAAGTCCGAAACAATCTCTTTAAGAACAGATATGTGATTCATTACCGATCCACCTTCTTGCAGCCTATGCGAGAAAAACTTCATCTTCACGTTCATCTTACTGGTTAGATCCGTTGACACACAGACCGTTTCCAGTTTTCCCACATGGCAGCAGCAGATTTCATCTCTAGTACTTCCTGCAAAATATTATTGGACAAATGAAGTTGAATCAAAGATAAAGCCTTACGATCCCTCCGCTTCTCTTCGGCAGACCAAGTCTTAGCATCCTTTTCGCCGAATCCATCCAGATCAGAAGTTTGGGCGAGAATCGCCCGCATCTTCACATGCCACAAGGAGAATCTTGTGGTGTAGTCCAGCTATGGTAGATCGAAGTTCAATGACTACATGTCACAAACCCTAGATTAGAACCTGGGGCTCTGATACCACTTGTTATAAGTGCGACAAGTAAATAACGAAGAACGAAAACGAAATCACAACAAGGGGACACAGATTTAACATGGAAAAACCTCTCCAACAAAGAGAGGAAAAAACCACGGGCGCCAGCCAGCGAAACTTTACTATATTAGGGAGTGTTTACAAACGTCGGGGATTTCACAGATGCAACTTATCCCAACCGGCGGCTTACACTCGGCCCAAGCCTTCGGCGACGGGTCTCTCTCCACTCGTTAGAAGTTGTCATATACTTTGTCAAATTTAGATCAACATATAACAAATACAATGTTACAAGGTTCAACAGAAATAAAAACATAGTTTGATGGGGCCACAACACAAGACCCAAAAGAAGGAGAGTAAAGGCATACTCTCAAAATGGAACAACCGAAAAAAGAAGCGCTAGATGCTCAGCTGGACTCGGAGAGGATCGCCATGCCGCCTCCAGCAGAAGTCGAAGGAGCTCGTCTAACTGCACCTTCTCTTGCTGCCTATATAACAGGTAACCGAGCTGCAAAATGTCAGAAATTTGAACACCAAATCGAGAAAGAATCTTCTCAATAATTATTTTATTGTGCGTGGTCCATAGGGACCAAGACAACACGGCAAACACTAGACAAAAGTGCCGCCCCTTTCCAGCACGGTTTGCCCAAACGTTTAGGAATTCCTAAAAGTTTCTAACCGTAATGTTCACTTGTTCCGTTACTTTTCGTGGGCAATCCGGACACAAAAATATTACACGGGTTTCCAACCTCACTTGCAACTAAATGATTTGAATTACAACCTCATTTGCAACTGAAAATTCCACTTGCAAACTCACATAATGCACTAATCACGTTTCAAAACTAATGAATTAAGACCTGACTGAGCTCTAACTTAAATCTTCAGTCGACTGTTCGGTAACTATTGTTTGTAGGTTCGCTTCCCTCTTCGTTAACGCAAAAGCATAGCATCCGCCATTCTCCAGTCAAAAATTACGAACGCTGACGTACTCACTACACCACTAGCAGCAGCAGCACAATATCCCGAGCGTACAGAATACTATGAGGTACACCTGTCGGTTATATCACGGTTTTATGAGCCACCGCGCGCTAGCCCAGGCACGCCTCATCCGGAGGTGCCGACTGCCCGTGTCATGGGGAACCGGTGCCCCTCCAGCCTCGCACGATCCAACGGGCCATCAAGACCGGAGCAAGCTGCTGCCGCCTCGGCCCACCCCTTCACGGGCTTCCCGCCGCCGGATTCACGTCCGCCGCCGCCGCCGCCGCCATGCTGATGCTCGCTGCTCTTGCTCTTCCTCACGAAGCTGAGCAGCTTCCTGAGCCCCTTGGCCAGGTCCATGTGCGGGTTGGTCGCCGCGGCCGAGAACAGCGCCGGCGGCGGGCTCTCCACGCTTCCCCACTGCTTCCTCGCCCGTACAGGGGTCAGCGCCGGCGTCGGCGTCTCCACCCACCTCGGGGACTCCATCGCCGTCGCGTGGAACGGCACCTCCGACACGGACCGGAGGTGGCGCGCTGCCGGCGCCGCCTTCGTGGCGAGTTGGTCCTGTGGTGGCGGCGGCCGCCTCGGGCTGGGAAGGTCGTGCACCCTCGGCGACTGCAGGTACCTCGTCGCGCCGCCCGTGCCGCTGCCGCGCCTGAGGAACGGCCTCGGCGTGGCGCAGTCGCCGCCTAAGTCGCCGCCGACGCTGTTCCGCCTCTGGTGCGACTGCGACTGCGGCCTCGCCGCGGCGTGCGCGCCGCCGCCGCCGCTCACCGTCCTGCTCCTGGCTAGTGGCTCCTTCCTCGGGGTGGTCGCGACGGGCGCGGCCGGCAGCGACCGCCTCACCTGCGGCGTGTCCCGACCGGCACACTTCACGGTCAGCGGGGCCGGCCTGCCCCGCGTGCGGGCAGTCGGCCTCGGCTGCTGGACCTCGGACGCGCACGCGCGCCTGGAGTCGCGGCGGCGCACGTAGGCGTCGTACTGCCTGCCGCGGCAGCAGGACCCAGTCGTCCCCGCGTGCTCCCGCGCGTCGTCCTCCTCCTCCAACCCCCACCGCGCGGCGTGCAGCAGCTTGTACGCCGCGAGCCGCAGCTCCAGCTCCCACAGCTTCGCCCACAGCGCGTCTTGGTCGTGGCTCGCCATCGTGGCTGATCCCGTGGTCCGTAGGCACGCGCGCGCCGAGCGAGAGCTATATACTGTACGCGCGGGGGTGGTCGTCGCCGCGCCGTGATCAAGTCTGGAGGTGCGAGTGTGACCGTGTCGGATCGGACGGCTGTTTTTAATTAGCGGCACGAGAGGGATTGGGATGGACTACTTTTGTGCTGTTTTGATCCGGTCGCGCGCGGGTGATGAGGACGCAGCCGGGGCTTTGCTTGACCAGGTGGAAGCGGGACGGCGGCGTACATGAGAGGGCCGCATCGACCTGGACAATTTCTGGCATCTCGTGAAAACTACCGTCATGGCGTCGCAGAATTATGCCCCTGTGAACACTCGATCGTTGCCGGGTGAAAATGATCCCCTGGAGACTTGGACTGTATATGCATCTCCCACGGTGCTCAAGGGGCCGGCCCATTTTATACACTATAAGAGCGTCTTTAGTTGTCCGTGGCTTTTAACCGTACCTTAAGGTCATGGCTTTATGAAACCTCTTGTATCAAAAGGACCATTTGCTTGGTTTCATGTATTCTTATTTTTCTAGGAGTTGACAATTCAAGTATCAATTGTTTGGTTTCATGCATGGTTTTATGCATTCTACGTTTTTTGCAAATTGATACTTGTTTGGCTAGCTGCATTGTCCCTAATAACCTTACCTCCTGGCTGGTAAAGTGAGCTTACCCAATATCAGCAAAAAGAAAACATAGTTTAGACATTGCAATTTAGAAAACTACTAAATTATATTAACACTGATTCGACATAATCAAGCATGTCCTGTGTGCTGTAGCACGAGTTCACGAGCAATTGCCCGTGATGCAGCACTAGTTCATCACATACTGAGGGGTTATACTTGAATACCACCTCCCAAAATATACAAACCAAAATTCAGGGGTCATCGCAACCATAGTTTATCAGCCTAGCTACTCCAAAATATACATCATATCCATCATCATCAACACCGCTACTAGCATCTTCTCGAACAGCTCAGTCTGTTGCTCAGAGGTAGTGCTTGTTCAGGAAGGCCGTCAACCAGCTCAACCTGTGATCAGGGGTCATGGCGAGATACCTGGTCGCATGTCCACTGTGCTCCATCAGGTGGCTCAAAGCACGGTGTATCGCGGTCACAGAGACGGGCGCAACGGGAATGCGAGGACTATAGATGATCTTTATCTAAGCATACTTTTCAATGGGCTTGTTGATCAACTTGGTGTCCGATGGCTGAGCGCCTGAGCCTACATGAGAATCACAGTTAGTTCAAGACACGTTGTTCATATGTGAGCATTACAACTATTGATGCAAGTGCAAATATATCATACCTTGATGTGCACATAGTAATTATCATCGTCCATCGTGATAGCAGATGTCTCCTCAACCCAACGCACGTTCTCAAGCCTCTTGATCCTCAACACCCGAACCCAGCGCACTCTCCAGTGCCTCATGTGGTTGTACATCTGGTTCAAAGTGACTGTCCGACCGCAAAACTTGAAGACATCCTCTGCAATCAAACTCATGTATACCTGTCTGAATCCCCGAACTACTGAACCCCCTTCCTCGATCAACTGTACGACCCGATTTAGGACAAAGGTGGATAGAGATGCTGGCCTAACATGGCCAACTTCCTCATGGCCACCGCATCAGGCATCGGCACATAACGCAAAGGCAACATAGAGGCTGCGGACGGATCAGGGGACACAACCTTCTCCTACGGCACCAAAGATAATGTGTTCAGTTCTAGGGGAAGAACTATACTTATAACACCAATGCCACCTACAACACATGCAATCCTCATAGGACAACATGAATACTAACTGCCAAAATGCTCAGATCCATATCTATAACACCAACTCACAGCTTAGAATTGTGATCCATATCTAAGCATAGTTTTCAATGGGCTTGTTGATCAACTTGGTGTCCGATGGCTGAGCGCCTGAGCCTACATGAGAATCACAGTTAGTTCAAGACACGTTTTTCATATGTGAGCATTACAACTATTGATGCAAGTGCAAATATATCATACCTTGATGTGCACATAGTAATTATCATTGTCCATCATGATAGCAGATGTCTCCTCGATCCAACGCACGTTCTCAAGTCTCTTGATCCTCAACACCCGAGCCCAGCGCACTCTCCAGTGCCTCATGTGGTTGTACATCTGGTTCAAAGTTACTGTCCGACCACAAAACTTGAAGACATCCTCTGCAGTCAAACTCATGTACGCCTGTCTGAATCCCCAAACTACTGAACCCCCTTTCTCGATCAACTGTACAACCCGATTTAGGACAAAAGTGGATAGAGATGCTGGCCTAACATGGCCAACTTACTCATGACCACCGCATCAGGCATCAACACATAACACAAAGGCAGCATAGAGGCTGCAGACGGATCAGGGGACACAACCTTCTCCTACGGCACCAAAGATAATGTGTTCAGTTCTAGGGGAAGAACTATACTTATAACACCAATGCCACCTACAACACATGCAATCCTCATAGGACAACATGAATACTAACTGCCAAAATGCTCAGATCCATATCTATAACACCAACTCACAGCTTAGAATTGTGATCTATAACATGGCAATAGATCTAAGCTATGAGAGCTAGAGTTAGGTGTTTCTTACCATGATCTCAATCTCGACCGATGAGGACGGCATGTCGGATATATACGAGGAGGAAGACTTGCCGGAGATGAGCTAGACCCGCCGGAGTAGGAGGTGTCGCTTACCTGCTCGTCGGTGAGGAAGAGGATTTGGAGGGAGAGCTACAAATTGGGGGAAATGCTGGCGGGGATTTTGGAGTCGGTGGAGGGGCGGTGTAAATAGCCGTCGCGAATCGGTGGACAATAACCCCAATTTCTCTCGCCGGATTTTGCGAGCTCCCGCCATACCTTCCTTGCACGAGCGTGTGCACCTTCTTCCCCCGCGAGCGTGAGAAGAACTTGGCTCCGTGGAAACGCCCGATTTGGGCGTTCCTCCAGGGTCAGGCTGAGGGGAGCTTGTGTGGTGCAAAGATTCCTCTAGCTGCGCGGAACCAAACGCCCTTAGTTCTTCCTGCCCGACGTGAGAAATGGGCAAACAAGCAACCAAACACGCCCCAAATCAGGGTTTTCAGTCGTGCCCATTTAGATCGAGGATGGCGATCCATCCATCCGACGCATACTTTTTTCATAACCATTATAAGAAACTTAATTTTCATAGGAAACAAACATAAAGACATGCTAAAAAACCCTAAAACCCTAGCTTGGCCTAGGATACGCCACGGTGACGATGTCTACTCGTCTTCGTCCTGGGAGAGTCCGATGGCGGCGGCCATGACCAGTCCGGGCAGCCACCGGTGGCTAGTACATCGGCAGTTGTTGTTGTTGCTGGGGCACGGGGCCTGTCCTAGCCACGCAAGAGCCGGTGGCCAAACCACATGTGGCAACGAAGGCGGTGGTGGGAGGCGACAGGAGGCGGTGGCAGGAGGCACCTGAGCCGCCATCGCAGATTCCTGCAGTGTCATGGCGAGCCAGTCCCATTTCACCATATCCTCGAGCTAGGTCTACTCCACGATGAGCCAAAAGGCCTTCTCGTCGGCCAGCTCCGACGGCTGCAGGGGCCTCTTCCTCCTTGATGGTCGCCATGTGGGCGGGGAGGCCCGTGTAGTCTGTGTAGTCATCGCGGGTATCCTATCCTCATGGACGATGCCGACCCAAGGATGATCCGACCTCGTGGCTGTTCTTTGTCGCCTTCTTCTACTATGATGACATGGCGGTGTCTACGGGAGGATGGGGGACAAGATTGGTCAGAAGTGGGAATGACGTAGGTGGTGTGGGGAGATGAGCGCCCACAAAAGTGCTTTAAGAAACCCTAGCCATCAATGTTGGAGCGGGCATCAAGTGGCGGCATTGATGTCGGCGCAGACTAGCGTGCGATCAGCGGCCTGCTCACTGGCACGGCCGCTTGACCCCCTACACCGGCATTGATGATGGCCAGGACAGAAGAGATGGGTAGGCAGTTTAGTGTATGGCAGACGGAGCTCGGATGGATACAAGAGGACATAAACGCGATCCATGGAATGGTACGCGCCAAAGCAATGTCAGCCCAAACTTAGACAAGGAATGGGTTGGTACGGAAGAGTTAGTCCGTAGGGTCACACCCCTGCTTTCCTAACCTTCCTGGTCCCTGTTTTCGAGATCATTCTAGGGGCGTGTTTGGTTGGTCCGATATTTGTTTCTCGCATCCGGCGGGAAGAAATAAGCGGTTTGGGTTACTGGATCGCATGAAATTTCTACACCACACGAGATTTAAAGCAGACCAAAACTTGGCCAGCTAGAAATGCCGATTTTAGACGTTTCCACGGGGACCGGCTCGCTGCGTGCAAAATCTTCGCTGGATGCAACCAAGGCACGTAAACTTTTCTCCCTAAACGTGGTTTACTTTCTAATCTACATAACCATGCACGGATTCAAAATAAGTTGTATATGAAAAGGATGAGAATCGATGTTGCGAATCCATTCCCATAATCGGTTCCTAGTTTCGTTGAATTTTTAGGGGTCTATTTCGTGTTCATGTTTATACATTTTGTGAACGAATTTTGCCAAATTCATTATACACGGGCAACCATTTGAAATTTCCTTTAAAATGTAGCTTCGCCTCATCATTTCACATAACTTTTATGTTGTAAGTTTTTTATTTTGACATTCATAAACGAGTAGATTTAAACTGTTCTAATATATTGAATGTCGATCTAGATCTACTCGTATAGAAATGTTAAAACAGAAAACTTACAACATAAAAGTTCGTGTGGAATGATGAACTAAATTTCCCCTTCAAAGAAAATTTCAAATGATCAACCGTATGTGATGAATTTGGAAAAATTCGTTCAATTAAGCTCTAAAAAAGAACACAATGTAGAGTTTAAAACACTCAAGGAAATTACAATTTTTTTGCGAGAATAGATTTATAACATCGAGGGGGCATGTACAATTTATCTCGAATGGAGTCATAGTTAGTAAATTGGATGGGATTAAGTTCAAACTCATTGCCTCATGTGTGCACATAGGAACCAATAACTAAGGACTTTTGGGGTGAAATGAGAATACTGGCTATCAAATAAGAGTAAGATTTTGGTGCAGAGCACATGTAGTTTCCGTCTGTGCAAGTTGCATTTATGAATAAAAACTCGCATGCAATCAATTAGAATCTTGCGCGTTGCCTTGCGCTATTTGGAACGATTACTCCTTTTTGATCTCTATTTACCGGATGACACGTATTAGCGCGTACGTGACCAATCTAGGGCGTGTTTAGTTATTTGGGCTGGAATTTTACGTTTTTTTCCACTTGGCCCGGTGGATGCTGCATGGGGGAGATTGCCCTAAGGCCAGGATAGACAGTTTATTTAGTTGCCAGTTTTTTCGTTTCCCCGCTAGGAGAGCCCATATGGCCACTTTGTTTGGTTTCCCAGATTAGGCTCGGTTGGTACAAAGTTGCGCGTTTGGAAACTTGCATCTCACCCGATATGGTTATCTTGCATGGCAAAATGATGAGCTTACCAACTAGTCATTAGGATTTAAGATCTTACATGACCGTTCACATGAATCAGAGCAACTGGTAGTACACAATCCACATGATCAGGCCGACGATGATGATGTCTTTGATCATACTTGACCCCCCTATAGGTGGAAACTGCTCATGTGGACGAACTTGTTGATGAACCGATGGCGGTGAAGTAAAATTGATGTTCATATATTGCGATAGTTGTGCCTTTTATGGACGCTCTGCTAAGAACTCAGAGTAGGCTTTTTGTTCTTGCTTTAGAGTCTTAAACCCCTTATGGAGGTTGTGATCAGTGGCGAAGGACGAAAAAAAGTTGAGGTCTAGCGAACTTCAAAGCATTAAAAAGATTGATGCAAAAAATCAAGATTGTGTCGACACATAAATAATTTGTATGATCTTAAGCACAGTCACTTAGTACAATGGTAATAGCGACATCTATAAATCAAACTAAAACAAACAAACGTACCAATAATAAAATTTAATGCCTTCTTGAAGTCCCCGGCAATGGCAAAGCTCTACCTGGCTTCTAAAAATCTTTTTTAATATCACCAAGATCAAGACTTTTGAATATCCCTCGCTCGATGTAGCACGCCATTAAATTATTAAGCCAGCTATCTGACATCTTGTTGCGCAACTCAGTCTTGATGATCTTCATAGATGAGAAGGCCCTTTCAACTGTTGCTGTCGACACTGGTAAAAGCACTGCCAACTCAATTAGAGGGTAGACAGTAGGAAACATGATGTGCCTATCAAGTTCAACCATTTTTTGAGTTAGGCTTGCAATATTAAGACAAGCTCTGAAATCATCAATTCTCCTCATATGAATAATGATAGCTCAAGGGTATCCCGTATATGCTCACGCTCATAATCATAGAAATCCTCATGATAAATCTCTGTAATCCGAGCAATCTTACTCACATTGAACCGAGCAAATAAGTCTGTTGGATCAAGACAAGAAAAGTTCCGAAGAACCTCTGAAGAAAAGTTCTGAAGAACCTCCGTTGGATCGAGACAAGACAAATTTAAACTCGATTATACCTGCCCCTTAGCAGCTGCAGGTTTCTTCCTCTTCTTATCCATAGCTTATTCACAAACAACAATTCACAAATTCTCTGAGCCCTAGCAAGTAATTGGAGATCAGATTATGAAGACATGAACACTGAGAATTTGAGATTAGGGTTAATGGAGGGATGATGAATGGAGATTTAAGGACAAGGGGCGGCTAGACCTGGGCTGGGCGCACAGACCCGAGGGAGACCGGAGACGGAGGAAAGGGGGCGAGTGGGCAACAGCGATCGGTCTCTGCTAGTCCCTGCGTCGTTCGGTTCCAGGGGAGGCAGCAGGGCGATCGGTTCCAGGCAGCAGGGAGGCAACGATCGCTGCGTACAGGGGAGGCGCTGAGGCAGGTGGATCGACAGGCGGCGGGGGCAGGTATTTCCTAGCGCGCGGCCCATCTAAGGCCCGGAAAGGCCAAACCTTTACCAACACGGCAAATTATAGCATTTTTCTTCAGTTTTTCTTCAGATACAGACATAAATCGCACAAAACTGAATATATATAGTCCCTCCGGTCCATATTAATTGACTTTGATTTCTCAAAATTTGGATGAACCTATATACTAAATGGTGTCTAGATTCATTCAAATCTAGACAAATTTGAATCAATTAATATATATACACACGTTTTTTGCAAAAAAAATGAGATAGGGCAGCTGCCCTACCTTGCCCACTGAGGAGCTTCGCCCCTGGTTGTGATGGTAATCTGTCACTTGTTGGCTGCATTCCTCCCATGTATTATAGATTCCCGACTGCTTGTCATAGTAAACCATATACCAGTTGTATTTCTATAAGACATAACACAAATAAGGATCACAACTGAAGTAGGCAGATCAAGTTTACAAACAACACAATGAAATAAACATAAACTAGTTAAGCATGCATGGTCATACGGACACAAGCATTAGCAATTCCAACCTACCAAGTTAGTGTGATCTAACCGATCACCACCAACATCTATGGTGTCATACTACCACCGCATCAAAAGGGGTGCAATCCTACCACCACATAAGTTCTCCATTATGTGAGGGGTTAGTATATACCACCTCACAGTAAACAGGCATAAGTTTTCATCAAGTCCCTAGCTATTTCAAAATATACAACTTCTTCTTTATCATGCATGCACTACCGCCACCATCTCCATGATCAGGGAGCAAGCACTACACGTAGTAGTGCTTGGCCAGTAAGGTCCCGAGCCAGAGATCCCTGTGGTCCTCTGCCATCTGAACAAAGTCGTTGCCCATAGCCCTGTTGTCGAAGAGGTGGCTGAGCGCCACCATTAGAGCCTCGGGGCTATACCCATTGGCGGCCATGATGGCGTCGTACAGAGTTTGGTGCACATCAGGAGGGGAAGCAATGGTGATGGCGGTCGCCACAGCTTTCACGGCCTCGGTCATGCAGGTGATGGCGACGACGTCCTCCTCTCCCAGCAGCGACCTCTTCCTATTCTTGCAAGGATCGAATCCACTCGCAACATAGGCATTTATGATGCCGCCTTGACCAACGCCAATAGCAGAAGAACCTGTGGCAGCATCGGTCTCGGTATCATCATCAATAACCACTGTCTCCGACTCTTGGGTCTGTATGTATTCAAGGCTTGGCTCACCAAGAGGCTCACTGGAGCCCATTGCAAACCTGCTAGTGGCAAGTCCAAAGAAGAAGATGGCCTCTATATACCTATAGTTGGCGACAGGCTTGTTCAGATACTCGACATCCTTGGGGTGATCCCGAGACATCAAATTGCAGCGAGGTTAGCGAGGTTACACAAGGAAATCGTAGGGATGTAACTGGAATTAGTTAATATCGAGGTATGTCTCCTATAGTGGGCGTCCTCCAAGATGATGGTGTAGATCTCCTCGTCCCAACTAGCTCCTCTAAGGTCTCTGATCTTGGAGATATGGATCCACCTGGTCCTCCACTTACGCGGGTGGTTGTACACCTGCTGTGAGGACACCTCGATGCCATAAAACTCAAACACCTTGCGGGCAACAATGTTGAGGTGCACCTCTTTGAACCCCTTCTCCGTCCTCACGCCGCTCTTGATAATCTCGCACATCTGGTTGAGCACGAACACCGAGAGTAATGTTTCCCACTTCATGGTGCCCTTCACCCCCTTGCACTGGCCTGTGCTGTGGGATTTGTCAGCCTTGATGGTTTTCTTCTTGGCCAAGATCTTGGCAGCATGCTCTGCAATCTGCTCCACCGTGAACCCGATCATCGGAGGAGCAGTCCAGCAGACAAGATCTTCGTGCGTTGAGGATAGGTGAGCCTCAGAGGCGGGAGCTGGGATTGGGTCTTAGCGACAAACGTCTCATGAGAATCCATGAGGGTCTGGCTAAACTTCTCGACGGTCATGTCCTATAGATCTCACGGTCACACATATCAGAACCTAGACTAGGCATGGACACAAACTTAAACATGCAACGAGTCCACAAGTACACGGATATATGACTATACCTAGCAGTTTATTGGGCACACTAACATAGATTTACCGCAAACAACAATCAGATCTACGAGGTGCTAATAGATCGAAGCTACCATGCCTGGGGTTTGATGGAACTCACCGGCATCGTAGGAGCGGAGCACATCGCCGCTAAAGATCTTGGAGAAGAACGCATGCACCGGCCGATATAGAACCGTCCACCTCCACTACCGCTGCTTACCTGCTGGCCGATGAAGAACCTCGCCGGCTTGAGAGCTCGAAGAATGGTGAAAATGGTGGCGAGGGACGTAGGTGCGAAGAGTGGTGATATATACCGCGGCGTTGCAGTGGGCGGTGACGGAATTTCTCTCGCTAGCTTTTGGGGAAAACCCGTGGCTTGCGCCATCGTCGAGGTCGCACAGACGACGCAGCTCCCCTCCCCCTCCCCCTCCCCCTCCCCCTAGCACGAGCAGGGGCTGTCGCCGCGAAAACGCCTAAAATCAATGTTTCTAGCATGCCAACTTTTGAGCTGCTTTAAAGTTTGTGCGATGCAACATGCGACCTAATACACCAAATGTTCTTATTTTTTCTTGGCCCACGTGAGAAACAGAAAAACAGGGTAGCAAACACGCCCCTACATGCCCTGCGGGCGCCATGCGAAATTGTCTTGGGAGATGCCTCCATTCTCATGTTCAAACACACGAGTTAGAAAAGCTAGTCGCCAGGATTGACTGGAGAAATTTCGATCCTTGTTATTGTTAATGTTAATGTTGCCTCTTTTTATCGCTGTCAGATTAACTAAGCCGCCTTCACATCGCGCGGTCTCGGTCTGACCTCGTCTTTCAGAATGCTGCATTGACGGTTTCGCCGAATCATGTTCTTTCTCGACAGCAGAAAGGAAGCTGGTTAGGTGACGGTGCACAAACAGCATTCTAGTAGTATATGACTAGTCTGTACACGAGACAGTCTCTTTTTACCAGTAGACCAACTCTAGAAGCCTATCATTATCCAGTATAATCATAATCATTCATTCGCACACCGAGCCAATGCTTTGTTGACTGCAACTCCCAAGTGTCCATAACAATACTTTGGCTGTTTTCTTAGGGTCAACCTTCGTGCACAAACCTGGCCATCGAGTACAACAACCCAAAAAAACAAAAACAAATCCTGTCAATCCGTCAATGCTTAACACAACCACCAACCACGAGGCTTAGTACTCACTTAGTCCAAAAATACATGGCGTCCTTGTTTTGTGTCCACGAACATCGACCATCAACTTGACCAATAATAATACATGAGAATTATGTGGTAAACATTATAACGTCAGGAAAAAATTATATCATCAGAAACCTTATTCAAATATGAATCTGACAGTATATTTTTCAAAGCAAATAATCCAAGTTATAATGGTCAAATCGATGGTCAAAGTAGAACCTAACTGTGGATAGAAGGAGTATAGCACATGTCTGAAATCTAAGCAGTCCTCTTATTTATAAGAAACAGCATTTGAACCACAAGACGGTACAGTGAGACGAGCAGTTCACCAGTTGCAAGGGTAACGAAACAAAGTTACAGACTCCATATCAAAATTCCTATTTCACGTGAAAAACGACATATGCTTAAGACGACAACACGGCTATCACGTCGGACACCCTGAGAACGATGTACTCGCCTTCAGAGCCCTTGAACTCGCTTCCTGCGTATTTGGAGTACAGCACGCTGCTTCCAGGAGTGATTGTCAGGGGAGTCCTGCTGCCATCATCGCCCAATGGCCCAGGGCCAACAGCTACAACCTGTTTTTCGAAAATATTGGTCAGCAAGTGGTCATGGCTCGGAACTGCAGGCTACAAGTCGACAAGATCAAAGGTTGCTCATAGTCAATGTAACCGTGCCCAAACTACTCAAGCATAGAATGCAAAGAAGACAAAATGATGTACGTTGTACACATGATTTCTCGTGTTTCAGACAATGGGCAAAATAAATTCTAATTACTAGTAAATGAGGCGTTCGCTACTCCGTTACTGTTATGCACCTAGGATCTCCACATGAAAAACTACAATCTTATGAAGTGGTTCGAAATTGACCACGAGTGATGTACCTAAAATGGTACTGGCGGGCTCCATTGTGGCAACTGGGCAACCCACAAAAGCAACAGCAAAATAGGTAACCACATCAAAAAGTAGATAGTAGCCAGGAAAGCAGCATGGCAGAAGAAGTTTTGGTCACTAACTGATTACACTTCTATACAAATCTTCAGAGCAAATAAACTATTAAAAGTAGTTGTACAAATTGCCAGTAAAAGTGGTCATGACATCCTGATGTTGGACACAAAAATCAACATCATAAAGAAAAATAATTATGTGAAGGGATGCAACTTTTTTATAGTCGATATGTTCTTAGATTTGATTTATAAGCATTTATGATCACATATCATCTGATTAATCATGGCAAATGCTGCATAACAAACAAAATTGCTCACTGTTCCAACAGAAGGCTTCTCTTTCGTCGCCTGTGTCA
The DNA here is from genome assembly GCA_910589765.1 of Avena atlantica. Classification (NCBI taxonomy): domain Eukaryota; kingdom Viridiplantae; phylum Streptophyta; class Magnoliopsida; order Poales; family Poaceae; genus Avena; species Avena atlantica. The sequence goes on from OU342736.1 coordinate 458,949,635, forward strand.
GTAACAAACCACCAGCAGTTTCCTCTTCAGACTCTGCAACCTGATGCAGAAGGGGAATGTAGAACTTTGTAAGTAAACGGATATTGGTGATGTCCATATAAAAATTCATACTCAAAAAAGAGAGAAATAGATGCTCGCAATCTGAATGAATAGTTTTCCCTTTGCTATAAAAAATGTCTAGCTCCGCTCCTGTCAAATCTGAATGCTAGAAACAAACAAACCATGACATGATGCAATGATGTGCAGTCACACAGACACTGAAGTACTGAACATAGGTGAAAATGTCCTACTAGTGCCCCAAAAAATAGAACAACAGTGGGTCTGAAGTCAAAGGCAATCGAACTGAAAGGAAGAGACGAGCAAGGAAAGCACAAAACGAAGAGGTATACAAGCAGGTTTTTCTGTTTCTATTAAATCAAGTTGACAAGGCCTATGAACAAACCAGAGCAGACAAACAACCTAAGAGGTATTTTCTTGCTCTACGTTGTGTTTTACTCGAAAGAGCATTCTTGCTCTCTTGTTCACAATTCCTTACCCTATCATTAGTGGATTATAATTATCTTCTGAACAGACCTTAATGAGTATACGATCATAATGCCACAAGTCTTGCTCTTGCTCTCACGCTTTTTCTGTTGAAATAGATGCTACACCATAATGCCATGTTCCAAACTTGATCATAACAATGAATATTATTTGACGATACCATGACCTATCTAAATTGAGTGTGCAGTTGCAATACTGAACGAGACAGGATTCGAATAAAAATTGTGTTCGTAATAGGAATACAGTGACGACTCAGTAAGACTGTCGAAATAATATGTTACTAAAAACAGACCTTAATGAGAATACGATCACTCAGTGGCTTCAGATCTTTCACGTCATCAGTGTCAAGAATACCAATGATGTCATCTTCTTTCATAATGAGATGGTTAGTATCATTGAATTCCAACTCTGTGCCAGCATACTTTGAGTAAATAACTTTGGCACCAACCTGTAACCAGATAATAAATTGTTACTTTCTCCCATCACAGTAAAATAATAGGTCGGATAGGATAATAGCATGTGGTCATGAAGGGCTCGTGTGAATAATTGTCTTAAAAAAAAAGAGTTTGACTTTAATGTGAAAAGATTCAAAGCATGCAGTTAACTGGCTTTTATTTTTAGCCACAGCTGGAACTCCAGTAACAACACATTCAGGTGATTTATCTTCCATTTTATTTTGCTTATATTTTTTGAAACGGGGCAAAAAAGCTTTGCTTATATGGTCAGCTGAACAGGTATAGGACTAATAATCAAACATCAGATAATCTTAGTCGACCAAATAGGGTACATTACCGGAACACTGATCTCGATGATGTTGCTGCCTATGCTTCTCCCCTCTCCAACTGCAACAACCTCCCCTCCTTGTGGTCTTGACTGAGCTGTTGTTGGAAGCAATATCCCTCCCGCGGTTTTATCCTCGGTGGTCTTGGTCTTCACTAGTACCCTATCTCCCAATGGTTTGACGGATGTGTACTGCACATATCACAAGTTTATGAACACTAGTGCTTAGGTAAAAAGCCACAGGTTTGCACATTACACTCTGAGATGTTCAAAACAGTAATGAGGCTAACTTGTAATGAGCAACCAACCCACATCGCTAGCACAACTGCAATGTAGGGTGGGCAATGTGGTCTAAGTATGCTGCTTTGCACATGACCTACTTGGTTGGTGAATAACCATGCCACGCTTAGCCACACCACAAGAAGGAAAGGATTTGTTCCGCGAGTGTGATTTCTAATAGAACTACAGAAGGTTTTGGTGCCAGCACATTCGTAATGAGTAACTGATCTTCGCTCTCTCCAAACGAAATCTACATCACCATTGACCACTCTAAGCTTCAGTTGGGCATTTTGCACTTGTCGTTTACTCAATGTTTTGGTTACTGAAATTCAACTGTTGCTTGCTATAAATTCCTTCCTTAAGGCAGACGCACACCACCAGGCACGCACAAGCCCACCGGATACGGAGACGGGTATAAACCTATGATTCTCACTAAATTTCTACACCGTCCATTCCAAATTAATTGACGCAAATTCAGTGAATCTAGACAGATTTTAGGCAATATTTTTCCTAAATCGGGAGTACCGAATATTTCGTTAATGGGAAATGATGGTAACTCTAATAGAGTTCGTTCTAACCAACAAAACACCGACTACTGATATCAGATTATCGGCCTCCATCTAATAAACCCTGCCCACCACATGTCCGTACAACCGTAGAACTAACACAAACTATGCAAGTATACAGGCATACAGCAGCTGAGCTAGCAGTTTGTGGCCCAATCATTGTTACCTTGGGCGACACGACCGTGGCGGCCCTCACGACGAGGCCTCGGAACCTCCGCCCCGTCGGCGCAGCACGCGACGACGAGGCCGGAATGCGCAGCCCGTCCGCGGACGCTGGCTTCACCATCGCCGCCGAGGCCACCTGCGGCCCGCACAGATGCACCGACGCCATGGCTCCTGCCAGAACAAACCCGCCAACAGCTCACAAAATCACACCGTGCAATACGAAAAAAGATCCGACAAAACTTAGCTTCCGAGGCTCAGAGGGGGGGCGTACCTACGGCAGGATTCAGCTGAGCGCGCTCGAGAGAGTGGGAGAGTGGTGGAGCGAGGGTTCGGAGAAATCGAGACAGGGGTTGCTAAGCTTTGGGATAAGGATTTGGGTTTACCCTCGAGTTTAGGAGGAGAGAAAGGATGCCGCTGGATTGTTCTAGAAGATGGAGGTCGCCAAGATTCGGACCGCTTGAAACCATCTGCACCGTAGGATGTCTGGGCCGAGCGTGCCACTTCGGCCGATGACATGGGCTCCGCGTACACCCCATTTGGACGCTACCACAATCATGATGTTAGCTGCACGGCGACCCAGCCCAGCAGGGTGCATATATAGTACGGCCGCCAAAATTAGGAAGAAAAACAATGGGAAACCAGAAATATAAATCATCATGTTTTCTAAGGTTTATCATGAATCATTGTAAAAAAAAACTAGCTCAACAATATCATTGGAAAGTGCCAAGTCCAACAATCAAGCCATGCACATTATCATTGAACCATTCATTGGTCAAAGATAAATCCTAAAACGCATTGTGAGCGTCTGCGTTTGTACCGTGTTTCTAAAAAAAAAAATCCTGAAAAACATGTACCGACATATATTTCCAGAGAAATCAAATATGTTGGAACCCAACTCCTGGTACAGAAAACCAGAACTACAATCATAGAATGTCCATCACAGAGGTCATGATGTATTGCAAGCTACTGACAAAATGACAATCAGCTGTGCAAACTCATAAGCTTGATGCACACATGTCGTTTTACATTTTTCACTCGTGAATCGTTCACGAGCATATATCGCGCCGCACCATTTGTCCAGTGGTAATAGCTTAGCTGAGAATTTGCCTTCAATCATTTGCACTGGTCTGCCAACAGAAAACATCCTGGATCCAGCACCACAATCTCCGCGTCAGAAATTCAGGCATCAGCGTCAGCAAGGGAAACCCATTGTTTACCTTCAGCTCCGTAACCATTGGACTTTGATGTAGATGACCTCAAAACAGTAGATAGTAATCAGGCCGTCATGGATTCACGGTGGACTGATATTTTTCACGAGTCGTCATTTAACAATTGGGTCAGCATAGCATCCGCACTCTCAGGGCCGTCATTGTTCACACTGGGAACTATATGCTCTGGTGATATGAACCGGACAAACTCTCGGAGTTCCGTGAAGCTACTGTGCTCACTGTAAGGTACTTCATATCTGCAGAGGTTAAGAAACAGCAAATAGTACTTTAAGATCGATGCATGGACAAGGTAAATCATCTTGTCAGAGTTCTTTTTTTCATAAAGATAGCTTCTAAAATGTTGAACAAAGAAAAAACTCATTTTTCTTAACCATGTTGAAAGCTGACAACAGTGCATTTGGTTTTTGCCCAAAGGAATGTGAACTCCAGCTGTTAGAACCGTGTTATATCTTTTGAACAAATATTTTAAAAAGTTAGGTGAAAACTACAGTACTAAACTCCTCTTTAGCAAAAAGCCTAAATAGTATTGGAATATTGTTTTTCTATTTCATGCAGGCAAACAGTGTGAATATCATTTTCCCTCTGTTCAGAAACATAGAACTACTGCAGCCAAACTAATATAGCTGTCTACTATAAGAAGTTAAGAACTAAAAAAATGATAGTCCGTTTAAAAAAAGATATACTCCCTCCGATCCATACTAATTGTCGCAGAATCGGATGTATCTAGTACTATAACATGTCTAGATACATCCGATTCTATGACAATTAATATGGATCGGAGGGAGTATTTGTTAGGTGGAATGGTCACTAGATGAATTGTCACGAAAACTGCTTCCATAATATAATTTCTGAAAAAGTATTGTCATATTCATGACAAAAAAGTTGCATGTTGGGGACATTGTCAAACTGCCCATGTCAAACATGGCGAATATTCTTAAAAAATGGCAATATTACCTAAGCACTTCCAGAACAGTACCTGATGATTGTTCCTTGTTGCCACCTTCTCCCTGGTGTCTTTTTCCTCCCTTTACCGAATGCCCATCCAGTAGGACAAAATGCCACGATGAGGTCAAATCGGTTCTAAAAGCAAAGTAGCTATCAGAAAATCATGATAGGTGGTACCAAGGAACATGGCAATAACATTGTTCCTTTGGAGTAAGAAGTGATGCATAGCAACATCCTACTGTAAAATCCATGAGTACTGAACTAATGATCAAACATCATCACTACTGTGGAGCAATTACAGTTTGCATACTAGTAGGAATATGTGTATGTACTAGGACTGCGGTCAGCAAACTAAATAGTTAAATACAACCATTATGTCAGCCTGTATGATAGTAATGGGTGGCAGGCTGACCCGAAACTGACTTAATGAGACATGACCAATACTGAAAAGTGAGTGTAGCTTTGAGATGCTAATAGCTTAAATATGTACTACTCCCTCCGTTTCAGGGCTTAAGGCGTCCTCGTTTTGCGTGTTTTTTCTTTGACCAAGAATTACTCTAAATACGTAAAGAGTTTTGGTATAAAACTAGTATCACTGGAAAGTATTTTTCAATACGAATCCAATGATACTAATTATGTATAATATAATCAAGATTTTGTTGCTCAATTCTTTCGGTCAAACTTTGCTTTGGAAAACGTGTGCGCCTTAAGCCCTGAAACGGAGGTAGTAGTATATAACTGGTAGGATCAAATAGTTGGCCTTACGGCATATTGACTTGATAAATGTTTCAACCGTTTGAAGCTCGCTAGAGTCCACATCGGCACAACATGTATGTGACTTTCAGCTTCATTGGCTGTCAACCAGGGCATGACTTCCTGAGGAAGCTCCAAGTGCTTCAATATTTGCAGCTTTGCAGCTCCAACAAATATTTTCTTCTGAAGCAAACGAGCAACCTCGGTAAACAATCGTTCCTTTCCTGCAACCAGGAACATTAGAGGACATGAGATACATAAATACTTGATTATCAAAGAAAGCAAAGACGAGGCTGTACCGATTGTATAGCTACCAATCAAAAACAGTGTTTTTGGATTGAAAGCTTCTGCTTGTATAGCCTCAATGACAAACTGTATTACAATCTCTTGACTAGGGAAGTCATACTGCAAAACGAGTTTTAGTTCGTATGAAGGAAACATGGAAGATTGGTCGTGTAAAAACTCAACTCTAACTTTGGTACCACATTTGGTCAGGAAAAATACTTACTCGTGGATTACAGTAGGTTGTGTCAAGTATTAGAGTGTGGATGTGAGAAGACTGCAAAACAGGATTGTTGGCCATCTCAGAAGAAAATCGAAAGTCTCCAGTGTGTAAAATAGCCTAAAACACAAGCAAGAGAAAATAAGATACTAACTAATTGTGCCAAACAGACGAGAGAAGCAAATCAGAACAACACTTACTTTACCATTGGATGGCTCAAAAAGGATAATGATTGATCCAGGGCAATGGTTTGCATCAAAACATGTCAAATTAACTCCTGCGACAGTAACCCTTTTGTTCAGTGGCAGTACATGCAATCTATCCCATGTGACACCAATCTTATGGTGTACAAGCTTTGCTGTTATTGAGGAACAGTATATCTTCCCATGACAAAAGTTCTTAGTCAGGCCTTGGTAATCTGTTGAATACAAAGAGTTAGGCTTAGGCACCCAAAACATCGAACATAACTACATAAGTGCCTAGCATCACTGAGGTGGGAAGGACTTGTTTGACTAAAACATACAACTAGAGATAGAGTCAACAACCAATGGGCATGAAAATAGAATAATACATGTGGTGAGTTAATCGTCTAGACAAACATTAAGGTTGATGGTTCAACGGAAAGTGAGACAAGTAAATCGGTTCTTTGATTAAAAAAACTGTCTACACATCAATATCCCTTTAGACCAAAGAGGTTGTTTGCGACTCCATTTTGTATGCTCTAATTATTTATGATAATTACTTTACCAGTTAAGTGAGAAACCTTTATTCAAACAGAGAAAAAACATGTACACGGGAAGTTTGGCAATCATTTATGATAATTACTTTATTTGTTGCCACTGGAATTGTTCAAGAAGGCAACAAAGAAGATTGACTTACGGTCCAGATGGAAGTGTGTCAAAAACCAGTGGCAGCAGTCTCCCTGTAAGAAGCGAAATGCATCCTGCAGCAACATATTTAGTTACAGAGCACACTGGCATATGAACAAATGTTCCAGTTGACTTGTGTACAGAAATGACATACCACTCGAAAAGGTGTTCCTGGGATGCAACACCAAACAGGTGTATCTTTAACCTTTGCTTTACGGGTACGATTTCTGCTAGTAGCCACTTTGGCACTAGAACTTTTCTGGTTATTCAAACTAGATGTTCTCTGAACTTTGCGGACTCTTTGTTTCTGATCAGATGACGAACACCGAAAGAATTCCGTAATTAACTTGTTCCCTTTCATTGGGACTTTAGTTCTATTCGTATTTTCAGAAATTAACACATCTGCTTCTGCATCATTCGTATGATCATTTTTCTTCCTTAATTCACCCAGAGCATGGATAATTTTCTTTCTAGGTCCTAGGGAAGTGATCCCCATACCTAGAAGATCCTGAAATCCATAGGCAGCAATATGTTAGTTCTTTTACTTATAACTAGAAGAAGGACTGTCAAATTCAATACACCAACTGGTACTCTTGAAAGTTAATTGAGAAGGGAAGGTCAGCACATGCCCCCTTCCTTCCCTCCCAAAGAAAAGAATAGTGCACGCAGAAACAACTTCCAGTTTGCAAGAGGGTACATCACATAACTTAAGCTCTAATGCTTGAAAAATAAATATCTATGTCAAGATTTATGCAGTAACTACCTCTTCTGTGAGCCACTGCAAGGTCTCCCAGTCGACTTCTTCTTTGGTAAAAATTTCCTCATATTTAGATAGCCCCAGGTTCCTTAACCATTCTACAACACATTCACTTTCAATGTTTTCTCCAGTGGAAGGTCCTCTTTCATGATTGTGATCAGATTCCTGGAACAGAGGTAATTTAAACATCATGCTCATAAGAAACGGTTAATAAAATAAACTATTGGAGAATGCCGTAGGAAACATCAAATTATCTTTATCTTCACTATCTGTGTTAGTGATGAAATCATTAACCCAAAGATTTCAAATCAAGAGTCTCCACCCCTCACTTGAGTCCGTGTGTGCTCATGTTAACATGATACAGAAATAGAAGTCCCTGTATTACTGATATGCCACAATCTACAACTAATTCTTGGCAAGGTATGTTCATTTATCATCCTAACTAGGCAGATAACAATGAGCAGCAACAGTCCACAAGACCAGACTCCAAAATTAATGCACAGTGAATGGAAATACTTGATATCGTGTGTGTAGGATTAAAGAGCGAAATTTAATAGAAAAAACAAGAATTAATCTGTGTTGCCAAAATGAATTTATTGGAAGATATGTTGATCTATCATCCTAACTAAGCCGATAAAGATGTCCAGCAACTGGCCACATGACCAAAATTAATATACAGTTAATGGAAATACTAAAGATGCTTGAGCTTAGGATTAAGAGTGAAAACTGATAGAAAAACTAAAGAATCATATCAGTACATAAGGCTCCCATAAACTGAATAACATTTAAGGTTTGTAATAAGCCCAACGATTTATCATGAATGCTTAATATAAACACTATACTAGCATTGCCGTTTTATATAATCACCTTTGCAGGTTCATCTTTGTCGAGGCAATTGTTAGTATGTGCTAGTTGCAGCTCCTCACTCAGATCAGAAATATCAGATCCACATAATGGGCACTGCACTTTATAAACTGACTCAAATCTCTCTGAATCCATTTTGTTCTCTTCAACAGGAGACACCTTACTGTTACGATGACTATCCACCTGATCATCCATGCACAGGTTTATGAGCTCATTAAGCTGGGTCCCAATCTCAAAATCATCACAGTCATCAGCTTCAAAATGATGGACCTTACTTGATTCCAGTTCAACTGAATTCAAGCAGTCATACTCCACACTATCTGCAGTTGAACTTGATTTCTTCTCTGCAGGCTCAGAATTGGAGGTTGCAACATCTTCTGCCACAACTTTCCTCTCTTCAGAAACAAAGCTACAGGTCCCTAAACGAGGCTCTTGGAAATCTTTGCAATCTGCACCTTCAAGATCATGTTTTGAACTTGATACTAAAATCTCTGATTCTATAGAATGTGAGTGGTAATTCCCATCATCGACTCCAGACCCACTCCACTCATTCCTTTCGGTCTCGGATCGAGATGCAACCTCAGCTTTCGCATCCACATCCACATCTCCTTCATTACAGGCAGGGCCATGGCGCCATGAACCAGATCTTCCGCCCATCAGCCCCTCCCCTGGAACTGGGTTACTAGCCCCGGGGACCCCTTTCGCCTCTTCAGAGTGCCCACCTCCCAAATCACATGTATCACCTGGCTCCAAAACACTCGACTCCGTCGAATTGGGGAAGCAGCTGGAACTCCCCTTGCAACCGTCGTATCCGCCCAATCTTTTCTCCTCGGTAGCGCCTAATTTGGGGTCACCGGAACCGGACCTCAATAGGCCGCAGATTCCTCCACCCGTCGCTCCGTTGTCTTCTGGTACCCGGCATACGCCGGCACCAACCCTCGAACCCGCCGCTAGGGTTTCGGCGGCCGCCGCAGCCATTGCAGCAGCGCTCCCCGCGGAAGCCGTGCCGCTGGCGAAGGGACGGTTCTCCTTCCCGGAGTAGGGAGACGGAAGTTGTAGCTTCTTGCGGAGGTGGCGGGAGACGGCGCCATTGGAGGGCTTCAAGGGGCGGGCGTGGCTGGCGCGGGGAGGGATCTGGAAGTCGTCGTCGTCGTCGTCGCAGCCTACGGTTGATATGAAGGGACGGGTTGTGGTCTTGGCATGGGAGGTAGAGGTCGCCGGCGGCCATGGCTTCGAAAAGGGCTCGGGATTCGCCGGCATTTGGGCGAGGAGAGGAATTGGGTGAAGAACTGGGAGTGGGAGGGTGAAATTGGAACTTTTGGCCGAGGCTTTTTGAGAAGGAAATGGAAAAAGGGCGCGCTTATTTAGTGTTGAAAGCTGAAATGTGAAAGCGCCTTCGGCTTCTAGGCTTTGGGCTCCGTGGGCCTTTCAGACTTCAGAGTATAGGCAACGGGACACCGTAGTTTGGGTCACGGGGCCAAGATTATTTTGGCCTTTCAGAGCATAGGGCCACCGTATTTTGGACATGTTTTCTGTCCGTTTGGATCCCAGGGCCGACATGATACAAACAGACATTTGTTTTAATGTCTTTTTGGAGAAAGTCAGCAATGACGTGGCAGTGATCATCCTCCTCTCCGCAGGTCTTGGAGTTGCTCCGCCATCGGAGCATATTCTTCATCACGGTGTCCCAAGGACCCCAAGCCGTTGCCACACTTGACATGGGCAAGAGGATCCAGCTAGTAGTCGTGAAGCTCGAAGACGCGAACATAACATCATGTGCCTCGCCACTCCTCCCATCTGGTTGTGAACTATCCTCCATGAAGGGAATATGCCCGAGAGGCAATAATAAAATGGTTATTACCGTATTCCTTGTTTATGATAAATGTTTACTTTATATGCTATAATTGTATTAATACGGAAACGTTAATACATGTGTGTTTAATAAACAAAAAGGAAATTCCTAGTTATGCCTCTCTTATAAATTAGCTCGTTGATTAACAAGATGATCAAAGGTTTCCTGATCATGAACATTGGATGTTTTTAATAACGAAGTCACAACATTAGTGTAATGGTGTGATGAACATTCATCCGAAGTATAGCATTACGATCAAAGTCATTGGGTTTATATTGCTATAACAACTTACGAAGTGATCATAATCCTTAGATCATAAGATCATGTCAATCACTAACACCGGAAGAGTTTCTTGATAACATCAAACGTCACACCGTAACAGGATGATTATAAAGATGAATTCAGAACTAATAAAGTGTTATGTTGAGGCCCATGGATCGAGAGTGGAATTTGTTCATCCGATGACGGATAGATATACTCTGGACACTCTCGGTGATATCACATTGATTAGTTTGCAAGCAAGTGATTTGATCACTAGAATGTTATATCACGGGAACAAGAAAAGAGTGCATGTCAGTAACGAGATCAAACTAGGTATGGAGATACCGATGATCGAATCTCGGACATGTAATATATCACGAAACAAAGGGATTAAGATACTAGCGTAAAAGGTTCCGACGATCACAAGAAAGTCATCGTTGAATGTGTGGGAGTCAGTATGGGTCTCCAGATCCCGCTTCTAATTATTGATCTGAGAGGGGTCTCGATCATGTCTGCATTATTCACGAAGCGTAGGGTGACACACTTAAGAGACACCGACATCCATTTGGAGCAAAAGTTTAATGCCAAAAAGAATAACAAGCGCAGGAATTTATTTCACTAGATACCGAAACAGGTTTTCGGGTGAAATTGCAGAAAGTGTTTCTGCATGTGAAATGAAATACTAGCAAGGGGTTATATGTAAATGTTTGTCATTAAAGTAATTGACAAAATTCTGAATAAATAAAAGGAGTTTTATTTAATGAGAGTTTGCATTAAATTTGGTGGAAATTTAATGGGAATTTGAGTGGGTTTTTGAGTGGAGGGAATTGGAAGGCATTTGAGTGAGTGGAGTGTCCACCCACATGAATGTGGAAGAGGTTGGGGCAGCCCCATGGCTGGGCGCATGGCCCCTTGGGTCCCCCCCCCCTCTCCCTATAAAAGGAGCCCCCCTCCCTCTCTCTCACTCACACACCTCCTCGTGAAGGACCTCTCTCCCCCTCTAGAATTTATCCCCCATGGTCTCAGACTAGCGAGATACATGTTCACGGTGGCTATTCGGTAAGAAAGAGTTGTGCATCCGCTGCATCGCTGGAGCGAGGAGGCGGAGGTTGCTCGATGGCTCGAACGTGTGTGCGAGCACGGATGCGCTCTTGTTTTGCGACGCTAGGACTTCCTCTCGATCGTGAGATCGGCAAGAGATCGTCTACATCAACCACGAGTTTGGACTCGTTAAGCTTTGTCGGTCTTTAAGGGTATATTCTCTACGGATATACATCTGCCCGTTGTTTGTATCTAGTAGATAGATCTTGGTACATAGTTGTTCCCATCGTAGGAAAAAATTTGTTTTCTATGCTGCGAACCCTACAGTGGTATCAGAGCCGGATCTATGCGTAGATGCTTTGCACGGGTAGTACACATATGAGTATGTGGGCGATGATGATCATTTTATTGCTTCTTAGTTGTACTTTGGATATTGGTGGCATAGTGGGATGAAGCGGCCTGGACAAACTTTACATGTCCTCGCACATGAGACATGTTCCACGCTTGACATGCAACTAGTTTTGCATAAGTGGCTAGCGGGTGTTTGTATCTCCTACTATAGTCAATATCTAATTTGCAACGAGTTGTCAACAATTTGGTTATCCTCGTTGTGGTTCATGTTCGTAGGTAAGAACGGTTCTATCTTCAAAAGCCCTAAGCCACGTAAAACTTGCAATAGATAAATTAGAGGCGTCTAGTTTAGATTGTTGCTGGGCTAGTGTTATGATATGGTGATGTTGTAAGTAGAAGTATGAGATGATACTCTTACAACATGCATAGCGTGTAAGTTCCATAGACCTTGGCTTTACACATAAAGGTATGATAGAGATCATACCACAGTGCACATGATGGAGATCATATACGGGAACCTTATCATTTCACTTATAAATATGTGATGTTTTCATTGCATCTTATATTGCTTATTTGGCGTTTTATTAGCATAACAAGATGATCCCTCATTTAGATATCAACATAAGAATGTGTTCTTCCTTAAGTATGCACCGACAATGTTTCGTCGCTTCAAGACATCACGTGATGATCGGGTGTACTTGAATCCATGAGCATATCTCGGGTGTAAGACAGTTACACACGCGAATACTAAGGTTCTTACTTGGCGAGCCTAGCATGTACAGACATGGCCTCGGGACACGGACCGAAATGTTAAGCATGAGTCATATGTTTTGATATGATGACCATATGGATGCTCGCCTTTGAAGCTACACCGACTCACGTGATGATCGGACTTGGTGTAGTGGATTTGGTTCATGTAATCACCAAAAAGACACGAGGGATGTCATTTCTGAGTGGGAGTTCATTTCTAATTTGGATTAGTAGAACTCAATTTATCATAAATTAAATCAAAGTGTATTTGCATAATTTGTTGTAGTCATTGGCATTCGTTCACCACCTTATGCATAGTTGCAATTGAGATAATAGAACTATAGAATTCTGGATATATACTTTATGAACTAGTATCGTATTGTGGTTGAGTGTCAATCTAAAGTTTAAAGTCCTATTGCAAACTTTCAGCAAACTCTATTTACTCCGTGAAATTTAATAGTTGGTATTAAATCGAGAGTAACAATTCCAGTGTTAGTATCTTAAGTATCATGGTTGCCTCCATGATTCTTGATTGTTTTAATATCAAGTTTATCTAGGAGCTGAAAGAATTGTTTCAGAAACCATCATGTGTGGCAGATATAACGATATCTGAAAAATGTTTTGGTTGCAACATGATAGAGTATAATATATGTTCTCATATTGGATGAAAATTTACGAAGGTTGGAGATGCTAGACATCCTAATCATCCAAAAGGGTTTTGGAAAGTAATGTTATACTCACAATTCGCCTTTATAAGCTACAGTAGCTTGATCATGAAAGTCGTCATGATAAGGATGAATAGAATATGTATGTAAAGTGTTTACTAAACTAAAAGATTACTAAAGAATGGATTTTGAAAGAATACCGATCATTTTGATGATGGTGATCTACTTCAAAGTGCAAGTCCAAAGGTATTATTATTTGAATATACACGCTTTGGACTATGTGGCACCACTTTTGATGTTGATAGATTCTTTTAAAAAGGAAAAGGAAATGCTAAAAGAGAATCTATAAAATATATTTCGTAGAAAAGAAAATATTGGAAATATCCAATTTAGGTATATGGATGATATACATGTTATGATTGTATTCTTTGCTTGCTAAACAATGTGGTTCTTGGGTATTGGATACCGAATTGGTTGGTATGAAATTTCATACGGAACAACGCAATTCATGAACCATAATGGCCTAAGTAACTAGCAAGAGAATATGTGATGATGTTCATCGAAAACAAACAAACCGTTGTTTGTATTTCTCGTTGACATCAAAGCTTGACTTCAAGATTTGTTTTAATAATTGTTATTTGAATCAGGTATTATGAGAACAAAGGTTGTTCAAATAATTACCGTATTCCATATAAGATGGATGATTTACAAATCTAGTTGGAGAAATCACATCCATAAAACCTAATGCTAAAATGTCGCAAGACAAATGATTGAAAGATCACTTACGAAGTGGCATCGCTGTTTAAATTATATTGGAAAGAAAACATGAAGAATCTCCATATTCATGGATTTTTGGAGTCTTTGATTTGATCAAGTGACGCTTGTGAGACTTTCCTCGGGATAATTAAAACTCCGTTCAAAGGCCAAAGAAGAACGAACGACTAAAATATTGGAATTTATATATATCGATGTATGTAGTCCATTATGTGTAGTCGTAAGCGATGAATTTCAACTTCATATGTTTTTTCCGGAATTTTGAGTGAATATTCACTTAATGAGAAAGAAGTATAAAATATTTAAAAACGTTCAAAGACTTTCAAGATGAAGTGAAAATCATTGTGACAAGAAAATAAATGGTTTATGATTTTATCATAAGGGATTTATTTGAGTTACAAATGTAATAAGAAAAATAAATGAATTATGATTTTATCATAAAGGGATTTATTTGAGTTACAAGTTTAGCAAAACACCTAGATTTACATCTCCCGAAACACCATAGGAATATTGAGTGTTTGAGATTTGTAATGAAACCTTGTTTGACATGGTTAGATCAAAGGTGTTATTTATAAAACTGCCATTATGTTTTCAAAGATTAAAGCTTTAGAGACTTCCGCTTTTACACTGAAAAAAGCTCCATCTTGATCCGTTGAAATGACACCATGGAAGTTATGGTTTGGGGTAAACCCCAAGTTGTCATTTCTTAAATTTTGGTATGCTAAACATAAGTAAGATGTTTACAACCGAAATCGGATGAGCATGTCTTTGTAGGTTATTTTGAATAACAATTGGTTATTCCTCCATAACGCCAAGGACAAAAGGGTTTGTCGCTTGAAACATGAAGTTTCTTGAAGAAGGAATTTTTCATAAATGTTAAGTGGGAGGACAATAGAACTTTGATAAGGTTAACGAACCTTAGCTAAATGTGCTGAGTTGCGCAGCGCCGGAAATGGTTCCGGAGGCTGCCATAATGCTCATGGTTTATGTGCCTCAAAGGTTGTGGTTACGGAGATCTAAGTTCCTATTGAACCAAGTAGGTCGGATAAACAATCAAATACTGAGATTTGAGGGTAAATCATTATTGTTTGACAATGATGGACCGACTACATGCAAAGAAGCGATGATGGGATCTGACTTCGTCAAATGGCTTGAAGCCATAAAATCCGTGATAGTTCCATACACGAGAAATCAAGTTTTGAACTTGAAAGACCCTCCGAAAAGGTGTAAAAAACTATCGGTCGTATTTGGATCTATAAAGAAACAGACATGAATGTTTCACATCTATGAAATAGTCGACATATCGTAAAGTATTTTATGACGATGTTCAAGGAGTTGACTATGACAAGATTTGATCTTTCATAGCAATATTTAGTCTGGACGGATTAAAATAGCAACCACAACATATAATTTGGTATATGGTAGATGAATAAACAAAACAAAGTTCTTCTAATAGAATGGTTACCTAGGACATGTACATGACACGATCCAAAGGGTTTTGTTAATTCAAAGGATGCTAAAAGGGGCATGCAAACTACAACGGTTGAAGTAAGCATCGTGGAGTTGGAATCTTCACCATGATGAAAAAGGAGTTTTCATCTGGAGACGATGAAGATGCTTGCATTTGCAAGAAATTAAGTGGAAGCGCTAAGACATATTTCTAATACATTATGTGGAGGACATCTTGTTAATTAGAAATGATGTATCTTTTATTGACAAAGGTTAAGAATTTCATTTCGATGAAAGACTTAGGCAAAACCTGAATATTTAGCATGAATGTCTATAGTGGATAGACTGTGACGCTAATATGGTTGTGCCAAACGTACATATATGAGATATTGAAGGAGTTCAATATAGAAACGACAAGAAACGGTTCTTGTCGCATGGAAAGGAATTGAATCAAGATTCAAGTATATTGACACTTGATAAATGAAACAAGATTCAAGTGCTTTGACACTTGATGAGTGAAATCATAAGGATGTTTTGATCAATCATACCATGATATGTACACATCCAGATATGTCCTATGCTCTAAGTGTTATGAGCATATACCAGAATAAATCATAAAATGATCATTGGACGATAGTAAGGATATTCTTATGATCTTTTGAAAGAACTAAGAATATATTTGTGTAGAGGTGACAGACAATTACAAATAGTTCATTGTAATGTGTTACATTGATACTAGTTTTGTCACAAGATACACATTAAGTTTATCCCAATTTAAACTATGGGTGGCACAATGAAATGGAAAGAAAGTTTCCATGGTGGATTTGGATGAATTCCAAAGTTAAGACATTGTGACGGATACTACAACAAAAGGCTAAGTATATGACTGCTATAGTAGCAGCAAAGGAGGGAATTTGTGTCAAGAAGTTTGTTATCAAACTAAGGAGTGGTTCGCAACAGGCTAACACTAAAGATATATTGTATGACAATAGTATCGACATGTTTTAACCCCAAGGAACTAAAGGTCTCACCAAAAGACCAAATTTATACAATGTCATCTCATTGGATAATGAGTGATGCGTGAAGACGCAAAGACATGCAAATACACACGGACCTGAAACTGTCAGATCCGTAGATTATGTTAACCACTTGCAGTTACGTATTTGGAATACCAGAAAGCCAAAGGTGTTCAATACACAAAGTTTTCAAACTAGATTATCGTCTCTAGTGCAAGTGGGAGACTGAAGAGAATATTTCCGAGAGGCAATAATAAAGTGGTTATTATCGTATTCCTTGTTTATGATAAATGTTTATTTTACATGCTATAATTGTATTAATACGAAAACGTTAATATATGTGTGTTTAATAAACAAAAAGGAAGTTCCTAGTTATGCCTCTCTTATAAACTAGCTCGTTGATTAACAAGATGATCAAAGGTTTCCTGATCATGGACATTGGATGTTGTTAATAACGAGGTCACAACATTAGTGTAATGGTGTGATGAACATTCATCCGAAATATAGCATTACGATCAAAGTCATTAAGTTTATATTGCTATAACAACTTACAAAGTGATCCTAATCCTTAGACCATAAGATCATGTCAATCACTAACAACGGAAGAGTTTCTTGATAACATCAAACGTCACACCGTAACAGGGTGATTATAAAGATGGATTCAAAATTAATAAAGTGTTATGTTGAGGCCCATGGATCGAGAGTGGAATTTGTTCATCCCGATTACGGATAGATATACTCTGGGCCCTCTCGGTGATATCACATTGATTAGCTTGCAAGCAAGTGATTTGATCACTAGAATGTTATATCACGGGAACGAGAAAAAGTGCATGTTAGTAACGAGATTAAACTAGGTATGGAGATACCGATGATCGAATCTCGGACATGTAATATATCGCGAAACAAAGGGATTAAGATACTAGCATAAAAGGTTCCGACGATCACAAGAAAGTCATCGTTCAATGTGTGGGAGTCAGTATGGGTCTCCAGATCCCGCTTCTGATTATTGATCCGAGAGGGGTCTCGATCATGTCCGCATTATTCACGAACCGTAGGGTGACACACTTAAGAGACACCGACATCCATTTGGAGCAAAAGTTTCATGCCGAAAAGAATAACAAGCACAGGAATTTATTTCACTAGATACCGAAACGGGTTTTCGGGTGAAATTGCATAAAGTGTTTATGTATGTGAAATAAAATAATAGCAAGGGGTTATATGTGAATGTTTGTCATTAAAGTAATTGACAAAATTCTGAATAAATAAAAGGAGTTTTATTTAATGAGAGTTTGCATTAAATTTGGTGGAAATTTAATGGGAATTTGAGTGGGTTTTTTAGTGGAGGGAATTGAAAGGCATTTGAGTGAGTGGAGTGTCCACCCACATGAATGTGGAAGAGGTGGGGGCAGCCCCATGTCTGGGCGCATGGCCCCTTGGGTGCCCCCCTCTCCCTATAAAAGGAGCCCCCTCCCTCTCTCTCACTCACACACCTCCTCGTGAAGGATCTCTCTCCCCCTCTAGAATTTATCCTCCATGGTCTCGGACTAGCGAGATACATGTTCCCGGTGGCTATTCGGCAAGAAAGAGTTGTGCTTCCGCTGCATCGCTGGAGCGAGGAGGCGGAGGTTGCTCGGTGCCTCGAACGTGTGTGCGAGCACGGATGCGCTGCTGTTTTGCGGCGCTAGGACTTCCTCTCGATCTTGAGATCGGCAAGAGATCGTCTACATCAACCACGAGTTTGGACTCGTTAAGCTTTGTCGGTCTTCAAGGGTATGTTCTCTACGGCTATACATCCGCCCGCTGTTTGTATCTATTAGATAGATCTTGGTACATAGTTGTTCCCATCGTAGGATTTTTTTTGTTTTCTATGCTGCGAACCCTACACTCCGATGTACTCCTTGGAGAGGTTGTTGCATCGTCACCAGGTGACTCCCTTGGCAAGGACGAGTTCGGGCTTGATGCTAGGAAAGTAGAAGTGGTGGAAGAGCGCTACTAATGGTGTGATCCTAATGAAGGTTCCGCACATGTGATGGAAGGTTGCCACCGCAAACACTGCATTGGTGGGCAGTTGGGTGACGCGGAGGCCATACTACAATAACGCGGAGTATCAAGCAAGGTGACGCGCTTAACCAGCATTGCCCCCTCCTTCATGGCCTTCGGAGGCCACAAGTTGCACCAAGGACTCTATGGTTCCTAGGTAGTTCAGTCTCGGGCCAAACCTCGCCTTAGATAACCGTTTCAAGGCATGTCAAGTCATGCGCTCCTTCAAGATAGCGGCTCTCTATAGAGGAGAAAACCTAGCCTATGACAACATGGCCGTGGACAAGGAAGCTTGAAGAAGAAGAAGAAGAAGAAGATGATGATGATGAACGACCAGGCTCCTGCACACACTTGTTCTGATGACCAGAGCTTTGGTAGGAAGGACGAGGGCGCAACGACTCTCGTCTTATGGGTGTGACCCTAACAACCATGGCATCAACGGTCCCATGCTAGGGGGATACCATCGGATTCAAGAAAACCAGGGTACCCCAGACCCACTTGATGTGAGCACCTGCACCTTGTACCAGAGTTGGACGGTGGAACCTTGTCGAGAAACCCGAGCCTAAACCCGAGAATGTTCCCCCGACTCGGCGTCTCTAGGAAGGAATCGCCAACAATGACGTCACCCTAGATCCATGAAGGATACGCCAAGTGTGATGCAACCTTGACTAGTTTACAGACGTGCATGCCATGGGACAACATTGTACTGAGTATGTGCCATCAGGTCTGGTTATCACCGCCTTCGTCCTCGACGTTCAGCAACTTCCTTGGCGGTGATTGTAGGGTATCCAAGGAAAGAAGAAGGCAGAGTTGGGGCATCACCATTTCGGGAGTGTAAGAGTCCGAGGTAGCTATACATCATACATGTCAAGAAAGGATGGAAACCGGGACGGGAAAGCTTTCCTTCCCGGGTCAAGGGCCCATGTGAAAAGATGAGACACGACGGAGGACATAGTCTCATCGGGTAGCCCTTGCTACCTCTCGTCGATTGTTGTGGTATCCCCCTAGAGCTATAAAAGGAGGAATAGACCCAAGTGAGAGACAAAGATCCATTCTCCTCGGCTAAGTTGCACGGCAAGGATAGAACATTGTAACTTGGAGTGAGCAATACAATCAGATAATTAAGCACAACGTAGTGTTGTTAGCCTTTGGGTGTTATTAGCCTCCGGTTGGCCTGAACCTGGGTAAAATCTTTATGTGTTCTTGAGTTCTAGTCTCACAACGATGATCTGGAGTGCTCTTGTCATCCACCTCCGAACAACAAAGGGTGTATTAAGATCACCGATGTTCGTGTTGTGATATATTTCTTTCATAATAGATTCATTTGCACCCGTAAGTCAAACCAACACCTCCGATCTGCTAAAGATTTTGATACCCCAGTCCTTGCAAAACACGATTTTTTCTCTTTTGCGGTTTCTTGTCCATATTTTCAAAAATTTGCGGTGCTTGTATGTGCTGACAAATTAATTCCTGCTGAGCTTGGGTATCTCCGATCTACGTTTGACCTCACCCCAAAAGTTAAGAGGCACGTGTTTGGCGTGGCCGCAAAGTTTGGCGCCGGTGGCGGGTAAAGCCCGATCGAGTCGGAAACGAACAGTAACGTAGACGTGCAAGCAAGATAATACATCTGGCAGAACAGTATTCGCTGCTGTGACCACGAAAGTTCATCGATCTCGCACTTTTTTTGCGCGGATTGTTGACCTCGCACTCTATACCTCTACACAGTATTTCTTCACAGTAGGAGACGGACGTACAGGAAAGGCGAGAGGGACATGCCAAAATCGCCAAAATGTCCGTGATGCAGTGGCGTGCTAAAACTAAAGTGCAGATCTGTAATGGGTACATGAGACCATCCATGATCCATAAACGCGGCTATTTCAAAGCGGACATGAGTTCAAGTGAAATTTATTAAAAGGACGGTCTCAATTCTCAAATAACATCTTCAGTTAAACCATCTGTTGCAACATACTGTAACATGACATGACATCCACATAGTCCTATAGTGGACTGCAGACCTAACCAGCCAAACTGCCAAGAGCTATAGCGTACAGCTCCAGCAGCAAACAATGGTAAGTAGATGCGAAACAGACGGCCGCCCTGTGCTTAAACATGTGGTAGTACCGTCTGTCTACTATGATGATGGAAAATTAGAATTAAGCACCGGCTATATAGTACTAATTGCTACTAACTTCTTATATGTGTTCAAAAGAAAATTACTAACTTCTTATAGCACTAGAAATGAATAACCAACAGTCAATTATTGTTGTTCTGAAGCTTGGGGTAACATCCATGCATGAATCCATCGCCCTCTGAATTTGGAGACACGAGCTGAGTGCTTGTCATCTGATCATATCTCTTGCTTTATTATTGCCACTTCTTGGCCGAGCCCGAGCCAGGAGTTGTCACCGTTGGCTTGCTTGGACGGAGCGGCAGATGAGCTGCTAGCTTGGTAAGGCGCCTTGGCAGTTATCCTGGAGCAAACGAGCACGCAAATGTTAGTCCTAAACATGACTCCAATTCCTTCACGAAAATGATGTAATCTGAAAACAGCTCGATCAGGTAGGTACCTGCCCTTTCTTTTCTCGAGAAACCTATGGAGCGAGTTCCTCCGCGCTATAGGCAGATCTGTAACACAGGAGAAAAAAAGATCAATTAAACCTTTGTCAGCGACAGTGTCTGTATAAATAATTTATACTAGAATTTGCATTCAGTGTCTGTATAAAAAGATCTGTAACCTTTGTCTGCTTCAATCAACATGTCGCAGCTAGACAGAAAGGTCGTACCGGCTGGAAGGTTTTCGTGCGCAGGTCGGGGCAGGCCCTGCGGAATCTCGCCGCCGCCGCCGCCGCCGCCGCCGGCCTTCTTGTCTACGGCGCCATCATCGCCGGCGGCGTTCGCCATCTGCAGCAGAGCCTTGACCTGGGTCGACGGGAAGTTGTCAACGACGACCACTTTTCCACCGTAGAAGATGGTCAGCTGTTCCGCGGCGTACACCTCTCCGGCTCCTGTTTCCCTGGAAGAACCGGAAGGACGTCGTTGGTAACAGCAGATCAGTATGCTACTGCTAAATAAACTTTGGCAGAGAAACGGCGTGCGTTCTGAACTACTAGTTCTACCTTGCGTTCTCGGCGTCTCGGTTGCCAGTTGCTGGCGCCTTGAGGAGCTGGCCTTTGTCGACGGAGAGCTCCGCGTCGACGGCGTTTGGCTTCGGCGCCTCGAGCCCAGACAGCAAGTTCATGGTGGTCGGCGGCTGGAAAGCCCCTGCAAAGATGAACATCCGTGCACATGTCATGAGTAACTTGTAGTAACATGAAAAGGCGCCTAGAAAATGAACCAAGAAACCAGTTGACAAGGCAGGCACGGATAGCTAGCTTACCTCCTCCGACGGCGTCGGCCGGCGGCGCCATGCCGAGGCCAGCGAGGCCGTGCAGCGCGCCGGCCTTGTTCTCCCTGAGGAAGCGGCTGAGGAGGCCGCAGGTGACGGCGAAGCTGGACTTCTGCTCCTTCGCCGCCATCGTCGTCATCGTCTTCCCGCTCCCCTCGCCTGCTTCCACGCAACCCATGACCATGATCGTAAAAAGAGAACGAGCCGAGCCGTCTCTCCCGCTGCTGCTAGTAGTTTCGTCCCTCCTTCCTTCGTCGCCTGCGACAGAGATGACTCGAGTGCACTTTCCTCCCAGCTGCCGGCGCGCCTCTGCCCTTTAAAAACGGGCAGCCCTTCGTGATGAACGGCGAGGTGGGAGTGGGACAAGACAGGGACCCGTCGGGCATGAAAAACGTGAGGGAATGGAATGGAGCGGCAGCTAGCGCTCACTACTCGTTGCCACGACCGGACGGGTGGAGCGGCGAGGTCTCCGTCCGCGACGGTCCAATCGAGGGGAAAAGGTCGTCGAGTAATTGCGATTTTTATCCTTGGGTCAGCCACGTGGTTTTTTTGAGCTCGTATCATCCGGGCACGGAATTGGCCGGGCCGGACAGCGACCGCGCGCTCTCGGTCGTTTTGTTTCGGTCGATCGACGGGAGGAGTACGTACGGGGCAAAGAGACGCGACGTACGACCTTGAAGAAAGGATATGCCATGCTGGGGTTCCAGCGCGGTTTCCGCCATCTGGCCTTCTCGCTCTCATCATTTTTGCACGTTTTCCTCTCCAACTTTTGCCTTCGGCCGAAATGACAAAAAATCTTACGAGTAATAGTAGGGTCGACTATGAATCAATTAATTTCCAGTATGTCGATGCCATGCAATCTCAGTTGCAAATTCATTTCCAACTATAAATATCTCGGTTACAATCTTATTATCTAAAACTAAAACTCAATTGTAACACCATTTGAACTAAAAAAACCGCTTGCAACTCAGATAATGCACAAACCGTGATAACATTATTAGCTTATACTTAGAAGTAATTGTTTCTCGAGTGACCATGAAAGAAGTGGACCTCTTGTGAAATCGTGAGAGGTCGTTTGGCCGAGAAGCTATTGGGCTTCCCCAATTGTGGTCCCATATGTTTTATGTCAATTGCGTCGGATTGACGGTAATTTGAGGCATCGATATTACTGAGAGTATAGTCACCCCAAGCATCATCCGGTAAACACGTCGGATCAGTCGAATGGTAGGTCATATTTGGAGGTCACGTCTCCCCGGTCGTGTCCACCAAACAGCTCTCTCTATTGTATTTTGAAGCCATTTTTTCAAAAAAATTTTTTTTGGAAATCTTAAAATACAAATAGCCCTGCCCATAAGTTCAAAATACCCACCACCAAAACACCTTGAAGTCCGGCCACAATATTACGTTACCACGTAGCAAGGTAATCATTGCCTCCTGCCCGCACGTCGCCTCGTTCTCCTCAGGTGTCTCCTGCTCGCCTGTCGCCACTGTCTTTCGAATGCCCAATTCTTGTAAGATAGCATATGCGCCTTCTTCACCTCATCATCCATGTTCAATGTGTCGGTCGTCAAGATCATAAAGTACCCTTTCCATTTCTTCACCGCAACTCTCACCATATGATGGTAAATATGTGCCAAAGACTAAGAGATTAGATAAACCAACTTCTTTATCAAGAGACCATACATGATCACTTGCTATTGACCTGACACTGCTCCACCTCCGTATGAAAGAACCTCTTAGAATGGCAATGTCAACACCTCCATGTTGCCCTTTAAAGGTGCGAAGTATGCACTAGAACAAATCACCATGTGTCTCTTTAGGACACTTGCTATACCACAGAGTCTTTATCGTGTTGTCAAATGAAATGATATATTTGGATGTCATTACCCGGTATAGGACACAACCTATGAGAGTAGTCGGACTCAATTCACAAACCCATGCCATTGTTTTTGATGGAATGGATGCAACTAAATCCCATCTATGTGTCTCTAATGAGTACCTTTGTACCTCTACTTGTTTAGTGTTTGTTTTCATCCAAACAACCAGGAATTACTTGTGTGAAATTATGTTCTTTTAATGAGCAATCCACCAAACAACCAGGAAATTGCTATCGATGGGAATTTCGTTCTCTTATTGAGCAATCCACCAAACAAGTAGGGCTGATATCCTCCGGGAGGCCCGAACGTGGGTAAACCTCGTCACGTCTATGTGTTTCACAGGTTGGAGAAGATGAACCAGAGGTTCTTTAGCGCCACCTCCAAACAACTAGAAGGGGTATTCGTTACTTTTGGTGTCTGATGACTGCAAGTGCACATATCGATTGTAGCTAGTTTTAAAATAAGAGTATGGAACCCATAGAGATCTATTTGGTTAAGGTCTTTATGCCCCTTGTCACTGTCTATCATAGGATACTTGTAAACTGTCTTTGATTTCGAGTAAAGAGTGTTTAAAAGGTTTTTGGTTGAATGTAGAAAAGTAATTAAAATAAGTAAAAGAAAGCACGCAACGAAAGCGTTGGAAATGGTGTTTAAAATCAACAAGGCTAAAGCGTTCTCGGGGATGTAGGATACACCACTAGCATATTGTAATTAATCATAATTAGGATAACTTATTTATTGTGACATGACATGTGCGAGGAGAGTTTTATAATAAGATGTTCACTACAAGGCTCGTGGGTAATGAGATCACCTCTAAATAATCACTGCGATATGTTAGAGCAGTAACTCATACAAACCACCATAATTAAGGGTTTTCTCATAGATAACGTAATTAGCTTAGCGAATCTCTCTTTATTCCTCCTTTGATCGTGCAAGTTATAAGCCAATGCTTGTATTCACGAAAGTAACACTGGACATACTCCCATACACATCTAAGGATATCACCCTCTTTTTAGTATTAGAGGCAAATGATATGTGGCCGACTACATATACCATATAAAGAGAAAGATCAAACACAATATCATAAATCAATAGATCATGGACGCAAGCAATAGATAATTTTTTATTTTATTTTATTTCATAATAGTGCTAGGGTTTCTCCATCTCTCTAAGAACAAAGGAAACTACTCACGCATGGAAGAAATCAACAATATCATCATAATCAAATGGATGGATAAAAGTACGGGGATAAATCCAGTGCAAACCATAATTGAATTTGAAATTACAACAAGATCTAATTTATGAAAGATAATAATAGCAATGGTGATAGAAATGCAGCGGTTGATGATAAAGGGGATGATGAAATATTCTCCAATGATCCATGAAACAGTAAGGATTTGCCCTTCTCTAAGTTCCTTCTATAGATTCCTATCTGGTGTGGTATTTTGTGGCTAGAAGTTTTTATGAATGTCGGATCTCAGATCCTCGCGAGGTGAGAATATTTGAAGAGGCGGACACTGTGCCACATGGTACGGGCGGGAGGTACGGGCAAGCCCTGCCCGTACGAGTAGTCGTTAAGCTCCCTGGATCCCTTCTCTACATTTACCAATCTCCCAGGTGCGAGGAAAAACAATTAAATGACATTTATCACTTAGAAATATCATATTACTATATAATATGACAATCTTAATTGATATGTTTATAAAATATTTAGTGATTCGGAATACTGTTGAAACAAGGACAAAAAGTGCACGAGGGCACGATAAAATACCAAAAATCCTACTCTACTTATGCAAAAGTAATAGGTAAATATGCTTCAACTTTGGACTCATCGGTATCCGTGTTTCCGCACATCACACTGATCTATTCCTTCACTGTTTTTTTGTGTGCTATGTGTACTCTTCTTTCTCCGGGTAGTCCAAAGCACCAAATATTAGCAATCGATCATTCGTTCCTTCCTTGGTTAATTTATCCAACGCACGCTGCAATACTTCGGAGTGCTCATATTTATCATACCAAACAAGGTAGCAACACTTTGGTTTTGCATAGTTGCAGCTAAGGAATTTGTGGTTGTTGTGCTTGTTCCCGAATGCGATGTGCATGCGGGAAGGTCTAAAGCACTAGCATGTTAACACGAAGCCATTTTTATCACCAGGGAATCGAATCTATGATTCTCGATCCACTTTGACACTAAGTCGCGCTGAGAAAACCCTAATCTGAAGTTCGTGAGATTCAAAAACCAAAATGCAAAGCAAAAAACCCGATATTTATCGATAGAGAACGAATAATTTCCGAGAGCCTATCATCTTCGTATCGGTGTCGAGGGCCTCCACAATCAACGCCGCCGCTGCCTAGGCCACCAAGGAAGGTACGGGAGATGAATAATGTGGAGTGCGGTTGCGCTATTTACAAGGAAAGGCCGGGACGTGCATGATGGGCCACACCGGTCAGTGACATGTGGTGTTTTAAGTCAAATCCACAGCGGTAGAAAATCCGTCACCGCTACCACGTCACTGTTAAGCGCTACTTCATCTGGCCACTTCCTAGGGCGTAATTTTGTGCCGGTACCGTGTTGGCCACGGTGTGTACGTGACCGCCGTGAAAAAATAGTGTCGCAATTGCTCATCCACGGACTTTTACAGGCTATTTTCACTTTTGCAGGAGGGAGGGAGGGGGGGGGGGGGATTATTTTGGCGGGAGAACCTTGACAGCAGCTGGCGCTTTTGTGGAAGTAGCCTGGGGAACACGTCGACTCTTCAACCATTTGACCGCTATGGTGTTCCCTTGACTTCCGCCGGCGGCTGGAGTGACGGCTTAGGGCGGCAAGGTTTGCGATGCCACGGTCGATGCTTTCTTAATGTTAGAATTGACTCACACTAAGGACATTATGCTTGTTTAATTGGGAATCTTGCTACAGATTTCTAAAGAAGTGCAATAGTTTGGTTGTCTTTCTTGCAACTATCTTATTTCTTGTGCGTTAACAGGATCTAGAGGAGTTTTTTCTTCTAAACTTGAAGTGTGAAGATCACCTAGGTGAAGAGAGCAGAATGCTGGGACCGTATGTTCTACGAGAGTGTACAAGGCTCTCGTGGGGGAAAATGGATCATCAGAGGTGGATGCTGCTGTTTGAGTTGGTCGATTTGTGCACGCAGGGTGGATCCTTCAAATCACCGTATATGCATGTATTAAGTGTTGCACTATCAAGACATAATTTCTATTTTGCGGCGGCTTTCTAATGAAGCCACTGCGTGGCACGTTACACATTGGCACTAATTTCTATTTTTTGGCGGCATTTCTATTTATCTATTTATAGAGCATATATTAATATCCCGAATATACCAATTACACCTAGCATTGGCAACTACGTATTGCCTATTGCCATTATGAATGCATAAAACCGAAAAAATATAAAAACAAGTCCCCCTACAACGATCAGATCCTTAGTAGTAGCAACACTAACATCAATAAAACAATACCAGAAGTCCAACCCTTTCAAAAGTGACGCCAAGATAGAAACAGTGCACAAATGTCGTCGTCGCCGATCAAAGATCCTAAATTTTCATCCTGAAGAAAGTCCTCGCTCGCAAACAATACCTTCTAAGGTCATTGCCAAGCACAATCAATGAAAGTTAGACCTTAGTAAAATTGTGAACTTCTTCTATGTTCTCGCCCCCCCCCTCCCTAACAGTCACTACTGCGAGTTTTAGATTACCAAGCCAATCCCTCATCGCCACAAAGACTCAAACCATCATTGCTAGTCCTCATATCCCAACTTTCATGACATTCTCCGAATCTAACTTCACCATGGATCTTCAAAGACATGTCTCATGATGGTAACAAACAACAGGGCTTCGCCACACTCCCTTTGAAACCAAACAGTCAGAAAAAACATGTGCACCCAACCGAATCCCATCCGATCCATCAAACTCTAGGCATGAGGCGTCCATGGGAGTTCACCGGCGGAGCCTTCCACACTCGATATTCCGGCCAAAACAATGAGGGAAGGCCTCTAGTAGGTCTTCGTCTTCACGTGGGAGAAACCTAGAGATGGAGGGGAGCCCACCACCCTTTGATCAACCTCCACACCCTTTAGTGAACCGATATTAGTAGAAAAGTTGCATCGCCATTTCTTGAGTTTGTTTACAAATCAGGAAAATGCCAAAATTATCCCAACCCCTACTTTCAAGATGGTTTGTCGTCCAAAGTCTATTTTGGGTTGCAAGCCAAGCAAAAAAAAACTTTCCGTGTTGCCCATGCCTTTCAATCATCTTGTTCATGCAAGTGAGGGTTATGCCAAAAGAATTGTGTGTTAGGACGGTTTAGTGGAGTATTCCCCAACGATAGTGAGGTCTAAGTAATAGAATCTTACACTGTCTTCTCAAAGTTGAATGTTGGAGAGCTCATTCCATAGTTGAAGGTATTGATGATGGTTAAGTTTGCATCCATCTTAATCTTTGCCACCCATTGTTATGCATGGCACAATTGACATTCCATTTTTTGTAGTTGACACATCGTAAATAAGAGATGCTATGTATATGGGGCTTTTGCCACCGAGCAAAGGGGAGTCCCAAAAGGGGCAATGTTCTCATTCCCAATGGAGAATCTGGTGGCAGTCCGGATGACACCCGCCGGTTCGGGGCCAGGTTCGGCCCCTCCCATACCCGCCTCACATAATTTGGTGAGTCTAGTTTTTTACTAGACCCGCGAAATGGCCGGGTTCGTGGCCCCGATGGGTACCCGGCAGTCTTAAGTATACATGCTACATTTGTTTTCAGTTAAGTGTATCTCGTGTCAGTGCAGTCATTGTATGACTTAGTCCAAGTTTGGTAGCGAGCGCACGTTGCACGATCTGTGCATGATGGCATTATGTAACTACTGCTCTTTGCGGTATATGTAACCCACGCAAATTACTCAATGAATCAAGCTTTTCGTTTATGTCTAGGGTTTAGGGTTTAGAGTTCAGAAATTATCATGCGGCACGCGAGGTGGGGCGGGTCTGCGGCGCCCCATATCCGTCCCATATAATTTGGTGGGTCTAAATTTTTTACCAAATCCGTCCCATTTAAGATATGTACCTGTCGGGTTTGCAGGTTTGAGTATCTGTTTCATCGCAAGAGTTTCCCATGCCAACCCAAAGCTTAACCCGGTCACCCCAAGTGTAGGATCACCAACCCGCCGATCTTAGTGTATAGACCTACAAACATTCTCCAAAATTTATTTTGGATTTGCCTTCGGATATCTCCCTAGTACCGACCCATAGTAACATCCTTTGGATCTTCTTCAAACATATTATTTTTTGCACATATACACAAGTCTATATTGTCCAAACTAAACAAAGCATCGAATTCCATGGTTTCAACATCCAAACATGAATTAGGACTAGATACCACCCGCTAATTTCAATGGCAAATTCGGAGCACGGGATATTTTATCATTTTCCATATTTTACTTTAAAATTTTATTATTTGCCACATTGACCACCATATGTCACTAAACACATGGTGTGACCAATAATAAAACTAAAAAATACGTGGCAAAATATAAAATCCCCTGAAAAAGCACACCCAAACAACATAATTTGAATCGTAAGTTGCATTTCCTTTTCAGCTTGGATTTGGAATTCCACTCATTTCAATTCCAAGCCACCCTCAGTTGTATGCATCCAAACACATATTAAGATACTAGCTGGGCGTGCGAGCTTCGCCTCTCCATCTATATCACGTTAGATATTGCGAGCGAGCACGCGAATTTCCGGTAACACTTATTTCTCTTTTATGTCCAATTCTTTCAATACACCAACAATATATACACGGTTAATTGATGGAGTGTTGTTAGCACTTGGGACCAATTTTATTATTACAATATAAATAGATATTTCTAGGTTAAAAATAAATAAATGTTTATTTCCTTTCTCTAAGCACATGATTTCTCCAACCAATAAATTAACACATGAAGGATCGTGATACAAAATTTAGAAACAATTATGCTCATCTGTAGTAAATTTTGCAAATTGAGAAGAAGAAGAAAAGGAAGAGTTGGGGAGAAGAAAATGATAGCTCAATCTGGGGGTGGATTCTGCACTCTCCATATTCACAACAATACCTACTCAGAACGTCTGCTTGTTGCTCACAAGTTGAAGGAGAAGAGAGAGCTGAGAGTGGAGGAGAGAAGAAGATGAGAGGGGTGGACGACCTAAGGAGGAAACGCCTTTCCTCTTCTCTAGGCAAGGACGAGCGGGAAGGTTTAGGTAGAGTGACCTGCTTAGGCGCCTCCCTCTCCCACATAGTGTTGTCCTAGAGTCGACGTCCCCACACCTCTTATGCATCCTCAACTCCACACCAAAGACCCTTCCTGTAGATGTGTCTCCAAGCCCCCCGTCTAACCAGTGCCTCTTGCAGCGCCTCATCACCGCTGACTCATCCTCCTGCACGACACCTCCGCCTGGATCAACGATTCCGTGCATCCCTCCTTGCACATGGCCATGATGAGTGCGTGAACACTTCGTTGGGAGACCCCAAGTGGAAGGTATGATGAGCACAACGACAAATTTCCCTCAGTAAAAAACCAAGATTATCGAACTAGTAGGTGGAAGGAAACGACTCAAAGGTGTTGCTAGCAACTTGGAAACCTGCACAACACAAACTTAAGACTTTGCCCCAACGAACAGTGAGGTTGTCAATCTCACTGGTTTGCTGAAAACAAAGGATTAACTGTATGGTGTGGAAGATAATAATGGTTCGCAGAAAGGTAAACAGTAACAGTGAAAGATGTATCAATGATAAAGATTGGACCGGGGTCCATAGTTCACTAGAGGTGTTTTCCTTAAGATAAACAAACATGGCATGTTGGGTAAACAAATTACAACAGAGCAATTGACAGGACTGAGCAAGGCATAACAATGCAATACTAGACATTCATAATCCTATGAGATTCGATTGGGCAATACAACAAGATACATAGACCGTCATCTAACTGCATCTATGACTAGAAATCCACCTTCAGGTTATCATCCGAACCCCCTCCAGTATTAAGTTGCAAGCAACAGATAACTGCTTTAAGCAAAGTGTGTAAGGTAAACAATCCACTTTTTCCATGAACAAGAGATAGTTGTTTTCTCCCTAGTGGCAACAGCACATCTACAACCTTAGATATTTCTGTCACTAGGATTAAATAGAGGCATGAACCCATTATCGAGCATAAATACCCCCTCTTGGAGTCACTAGGATCTACTTGGCCAAGCTAGCTACTAGAAATGGAGAGCATGCAATATCAACAATATGCATCAATCAATAAGTTTTGGGACAATGCACATAGAACTAAGAATAGCAACTATGCTCTCTTAACTGGTGCCTAAGGATAGAAGATGAAGACTCAATATAATAGTGGAAGAAAGGCCCTTCATAAGGGAAGCAGGGATTTCAATTTTCAAAAAGAGCTTCCAAAAATTATGGTACTTGTTAGCTTTCAGCTCTCATTGCCCCTATCGTAAGAATCTTGAAGTGATTACGGTTAAAGTGAACAAACTATGGAGTATATGCTTGACAGAGTATAAGTTAGCAATCTCATGCTCCTTGAATACGAGGGTCGCTCCTCATGCTACTCAAGTTTTGTTACTTGCAAGTTCTTGTCATAGTAAGTACATATCATAGAGAACCACCAACGGGGTACCCCTTGCCCATGATATAGGAGCTATCCCATAATAAAAATGACAAGGCAAGCAGACAATGAGCATCTCAGCAATCTTCTTACTTACTATTGGAATACGGTTTTTTTTCTTTTTCTCAATCTCTTTTTTTATAAGAAGAATGCTTCATAGATGTCACTATGGTGATGCTGCAAGTTTCCACCATGATTAGGCATGGCTTAGGCTAGCGGCCCAGGCGTTTCTCTAACACACATACATAACTCCATGAACTTACAAGCTCCCCTTTCATTTCACAGCAACGACATCCATAGACAAAAGAGCATGATATGAACTGTGTACAAAGTACAAGTGCAATGTTGAAAGCGTTCCCTGTGACAGCACGGTTCTGCTAATTCCAACGTATAAGTGCAAGCATATACAACATAGATGACACAATGGTTCAAGTTTATTAGGGTCAAGAAAAATAAAGTGTGCCATCAAGTTCGTGAGAGCTTTAATCACTAAGTCTTCACATAACAAAATACTTTTTAATTGGAATATAGATGAAAACAAGAATATACTTGGAATGATGTAACACACCATGCATACGAATTTATAGTGGACACTTTGGAATAACTTGGTTTCTTGGGAGTTGGATGCATGAGTAGAACTTACTCATACAAGTGGATGCTAGCAAAAGACTGGGAGCGACCAACTAAGAGAGCAATAATGGCCATAATCATGCAGAGCGTCAAAACATTACTAATCAAAGCATAAAGTGGTACTATAAGTCAAGGACTAAATGATCATAGAGTCTATGGTGACTTGTTCATAGTCATAATATGGTGTGAGCATGTGCCAAGTCAACCCAAACAAAGCATCAAAGGAGAAAAGCACAATACTGTGATTTTGTATGCTAAAACAACGCATGATTCCTTCAAGGCACACTAAGAAATCCCAATTGTTTGGAACAAGTCATGCTACAACAATAATCACTAAGCATAAGGTCAAAACAACACCTATCATGACATGACAAAGTCTAAGTCACAGTCAAAGCAAGCTCCTCTTGCACTATTCAAGCAAGAACTTTCTACTCCTCACCAACATCAATCAACTTATTTGAAACAACACAGTGAGAACAGGGTCCAAACTACTTTATTCAAGCAAACTAAGCAAAATAAACAAAAACTAAGATGCTCCAATAACAACACAAAAGTGCATCAAACAATAAAAACGAAGTGTCTAGAAAGACGCGAGATTTTTATTGATGAAGAAGGGGATGCCCGACGCTTGTACCTCTTAAATATTTCTTGGGGTGACACGGGGTGGCATCTCCAAGATTGAGCTTTTGTCCATTCTTCATCTTATTACATCATTCTCTCTCTATACCTAAAAATTTTCCTTCATACAAAACTTCACACAATCTTCATTAGCAACATTAGTGTATTCAAAAGATAATAGACCTTTGGGTTTAGCTTTAGAATAGAAAAACTTTCACTAAAAACACAAGCTACTATAGCAATTCCCTCAAAAAGCTCAATTTCTCAAAAACAACCCCAAAAGGAAACAATAAGAAGCAAATGCAAATAATGGCAGATATCTATCAAAACAGACCAGCAGGTAGAAACCGATTTTTTCGAAGACCTTCTGTTGCTCAAATAAAAAAGTGTTGAACCAATGAAAGTTAGCTAACATACTGGGGTATTTATTCAGAAAATATAAACTCAATCCAACTTATAGAGATTCCTCACGATTTTTTTTGGGTGGAGCACAAAACATCTGTTTTGGAGAGCAACTCCCCAAATCTTACTTCCCTCTCATTAGAGGTTATTCTTGGCACAAAAATCAAACAAAAAGGATAAGGAGAGGTCATTACTGAAGTAATAACTTCCAAGAATCAAGAAAACTTTTGGGTTATCTCCTAATAAGTACTTTTTAACGCCTTTAAGTTAGGCACAAGAAGCAAGAATCAAGTATTTTCAAATGAAGAAGCATTAGCATCAAACATTGCTTTCAAAGGAGGAGCAAAAAGCAACTTATCTCTCCTCATAGGGAAGTGTTCTATACCTTTCTTGAATGGAAATTGATATTTAATGGTTCCTTCTTTCATATCAATGATGGCACCAACTGTTCTAATAAAAGGTCTTCCCAAAGTAATAGGACAAGAAGCATTGTATTCAACATCCAAAACATAGGAATCAATAGGGACATAAGCATTGTTAACCATAATAAGAACATCATTAAAACTCCCCATGAGTTTCTTTTTAGCATTATCATTAAGTGGGACATCCAAATAACAATCTTCCAAAGGTGGCAAATCAAGCATTTCATAAATCTTTCTAGGCATAATAGAGAAACTAGAACCAACTTCACATGAAGCTTTAAGATCAAAGTCATTCACTTGCATATTAATAATCAGTTCCCAACTATCTTCTACTTTTCTAGGAATAGAGGCTTTGTGTTTCAACTTCTCTTCCTTAATTTTAATAAGAGCATCTCTAATGTGTTTGGTGAAAGGCACATTCATATCACTAGCATCAGGACTTCTAGCAAGCTTTTGTAGGAACATAAGCACTTCAGAAATATTGCAACCATCAAGATCAAAATCAAACTTAGCATCACTAGTAGTAGACTCATTGGGTTTAGGCATTGTGGTAGGAGGAATAGGGACTTCTTGTGGTTTAGTGGCATCCATATTGGTGGTGGTGATAGTGCACCCACTATTGTTTCTAACAATTTCAGCTTCTTTTTCCCACTTAGCATGTAGTTAAGCTAACAGTCTAACATTTTCATCAGTAGTAACTTGTATGGCATGAGTAGAAGCAAAGGTACTTTCCAAGGTTTCAGTTTTAGCAGCCATTTTATTAATCAAAGAGGATCGTGATTCAGACAAAGAGGAAATATTTTTTCAACATTCAAAAGCTTTTCCTCCACAATCTTGTTGAAAGTGGTTTGTTTACTAATAAAGTCTTTGAGCATGAATTCAAGTTCAGAGGGGGCACTTCTAGTATTGTTGTAAGAGTTTCCATAAGTATTGCCATTATTAGGAGGATAAGGCCTATAATTGTTGTTACTACCAAAATTATTCCTATAGGCGTTGTTGTTGAAATTGTTGTTTCTAATGAAGTTCACATCAACTTGCTCTTCTTGAGCAACTAAAGAGGCTAAGGGAACATTATTTGGATCTATATGAGTTTTCCCATTAACAAGCATATCCATGATAACATCGATGTTATCACTCAAAGAGGAGGTTTCTTCAACAAAATTTACCTTCTTACCATGTGGAGCTCTCTCAGTGTGCCATTCAGAATAATTATAATAATTAACCATCATATTATGAAGGAGCTTTATTGCAGCACCCAAGGTGATGGTCATAAACGTACCTCCAGCAGCTGAATCCAATAGGTTTCTTGAAGATAAGTTCAAACCTGTATAAAAAGTCTAGACAATCATCCAAGCAGTAAGTCCATGAGTGGGACAATTCTTAACCAAAGATTTCATTCTTTCCCAAGCTTGAGCAAAATGTTCATTATCAAGTTGTTTAAATTTCATAATATCACTTCTCATAGATATAATCTTAGCAGGAGGGTAGTACTTTCCAATAAAAGCATATTTGCACTTAATCCAAGAATCAATACTATTTATAGGCAAGGTAGCAACCATTCTTTAGCTTTTCCTCTCAAGTAGAAAGGAAACAACTTGAGCTTAATAATATCTCCATCTACATCCTTATATTTTTGTGATACCTTGGAAACGTATCTATAATTTTTGATGCTCCATGCTTGTTTAGTATCTACTTTGCTTTACTTGTCCACACTTTGAGGTGTTTTTTACATGTTTTCTGGTACTAACCTATTAACAAGTTGCAATAGTGCCAGATGCATGTTTTCTGTTGTTTTTGGTTTCAGAAAAGTTAGTAAAGAAATATTCTCGGAATTGGACGGGACGAAGGACAAAGTAAATAACTTTCCGTGGGGAACAAGAAGTCTAGAGGAGAGCCCGAGGGGCCGGCAAGAGGGGCCAGCCCCCCCTAGGCGCGGGTGGGTCCTACCCCGCCTCGGTCTCCGCCTTCACATATAAGAAGCCCCTGATACAGAAACCCTGAGTACCCGATCAGAAATCCACGAAACCGTCTGTAGCCACCGCCCCCATCGTTCCTAGATCGGGGGATCTGAAGCTCTTCCCGACACCCTGCCAGAGGGGAGATCATCTCGGAGGCCTTCTCTTCGGTATGATTCGTGAGTAGTTCCACCTTGGACTATGGGTCCATGTAGTAGCTAGATGGTTGTATCTCCTCCTTTGTGCTTTCATGTATAGATCTTGTGAGCGCCGTTCATGATCAAGATCTAGTCTATTTGTAATCATGCATGTTGTGTTTGTGGGGATCCGATGGATATTGAGATTATTATGTTGGTTTGAATAATGGTTCTATCTTTATGATTCTATCATATCTGTGTTGTTTGTGATCTTGCATGCTCTCCGTTGCTAGTGGTTATCTTGGCCAAGTAGTTGCTAGTGACTCCAAGAGGGAGTATTTATGCTCGATAGTGGGTTCATGCCTCTAGTTTCCAAGGGAAGTGACAATAATCTCTTCATTTGTAGATGTGCTGTTGCTACTAGGGAGAAAACAACGGTCTCTTGTTCATGGAACATGTGGACTGTTTACCTTACACACTTTGCTTAAAGCAGTTGCCTGTTGCTTGCAACTTAATACTGGAGGGGGGTTCGGATGATAACCTGAAGGTGGACTTCTAGTCATAGATGCAGTTGGATTACGGTCTATGTATATTATTGTATTGCCCAATCAACTTCATAGGATCTTTCTGGCTAGTAATTGCATTGTTATGCCTTGCTCAGTTCCTGTCAATTGCCCCACTGTAATTTGTTTACCCTTCATGCCATGTTGTTTATCTAAGGAGAGCACCTCTAATGAACTATGGACCCCGGTCCAATCTTTACCATTGACACATCTTCCACTGTTATTTGTTTACTTGATGCAAACCATTACCTTCCACACCATATGTTTAATCCTTTGTTACAGCAAACCGGTGAGCTTGACAACCTCACTGAGTCGTTGGGGCAAAGTCTTGAGTTTGTGTTGTGCAGGTCTCCACGTTGTTTGCAACACCTGTGTGACTTTCCTTCCTCCTTATGGTTCAATAACCTCGGTCTCTACTGAGGGAAGACTTGCTGCTTGCTGCTTCACACCTTGCTCTTGGGGTTTCCAACGAAGCGCTTCCACGTCAAACACTAGGCGCCATCAAGCTTTTGTAGGGGTTCGTAGCATGGAAAACAAAAAATTTCTATCGCATACAAACAAACAAGCCAAGATCTATCTACTAGATTGTAGCAACGAGTCGATGTAATAACTTACCCTCGAAGATTCCAAAGCGTTTAACGAGAGCGGATTCTCGTGGGTGATGTAGTCGTACTCTTCCCGATCTCAAGATCGTGTAGACGATCCTTCCGGCGCTGCGTTCCGGCAGCGCTCCCGCAGTCGGTCACACGTTCGGTACTCGACGAAGACCTTCCTCTCCCTTGTTCCAGCAGGCAGCGGAGGTTGTAGCACTCTCCTCGCGATTCCGGCAGCACAACGGCGTGGTACCGGAAGTAGAGGGGAGATCCCGCAGGGCTTCGCCTTAAGCCGGAGCGAGTATGGTGGAGTATGAGAGAGTACTATTAGTGGTCTAGATATTAGACACACCAATTAGAAGGCTCTAAACCGCAGGCTAAAGCAATTAGAAGCTCTAAACCAGAACGGCTCTAAACCGGAGATTAGAGGTAGAAACTTGTGTGTCTAGAGGAGGAGGCCTGCCCCTCCTTTTATGGGTGGAGGGGCCATGGCGCGCCAGGGAGGGAGGGAGTCCCTCCCCAACTCGGCCTAGGGCTGGCCGCCGGCTTGGAGGAGAGGAACTCCTCCTCCAAGTTGGTTTCAAACTCCTCTTGCTTGTTTCCCACAGTTTCTTGTTTTAGCCGTTTGACTTTCAAACTGGACATTTGACTTTTCTGTTTTAGGATTCAATTTAATCCTTTATTTGGGACAGCAAGAACACTTAGTACATGATGCAATCATTCCAATATGTAATGACACATTCATGTACCCCTCCCCCCCGGAGTGCCGGACAATCCGGAACCTTCTAGAACATTCCCGATGAAAACACCGGAACCATTCCCGAACTCCGAAACGGGTCTTTCCTTATATGAATCTTATTCTCCGGACCATTCCGGATCACCTCGTGATATCCCGGATCCCATCCGAGACTCCGAACAACATTCGGTCTCTTTCTCATAATACCATAACTACTCAAACAACGTCGAATCCTTAAGTGTGTCTCCCTACGGTTCGTGAATTATGCGGACATGATCGAGACACTTCTCCGAACAATAACCAATAGAGGAATCTGGAAATTCATATGGCTCCCACGTACTTCTACGATTACTTTGCGATCGAATGAACCACTTACATACGATACCAATTTCCCTTTGTCTCACGATATGTTACTTATCCGAGGTTATGATCGTCGGTATCTCTGCATACCTAGTTCAACCTCGTTACTGATAAGTACTCTTTTCTCGTTCCCGTGATATGTGATCCCTTGTGAGCCAGTCACATGCTTGCAAGCTAATTGGATGACATTACACCGAGAGGGCCCAGAGTATATCTATCCGTCATATGGATGGACAAATCCCACTCTTGATCCATGTGTTTCAACCAATAGTTTCCGAACACTCAATGCCACCTTTATAGCCACCCAGTTACGGTGTGGTGTTTGATGTCATCAAAGCATCCATCCGGCAAAGGTGATATGCATGATCTCATGGTCGAAGGAATTAGGTTACTATGTATCAGAAAGCATATAGCAATTGAACTATTGAAATGACTTGATCTTTATGCTACGCTTATCTATAGGAGTATGTCCATCACATCATTCTCCTAATGATATGATCCTGTTGTTAATAACATCTCTATGTTCATGATCAGGAAACCATGATCATATATTAACCAACAAGCTAGTTTGACAAGAGGCTTTACTAGGGACTCTTATTTTAGTTTACAAATCACACAAGTATTAATGTTTCCGGTTAATACAATTATAGCATGGTATGTAAACATTTATCATAAGTATGAAGATATGATAATAACCCACTTTATTATTGCCTCTTGGGCATATCTCCAACAGTCTCCCACTTGCACTAGAGTCAATAATCTAGTTTCAAACCTTTGTGTATTCAACACCTATGGCTTTTTGGTGTCATATGTACACGATTGCTAGTGGTCAACTGATCTCCGGATCTGACACTTCCAGGTCCGTGTGTAATTGCATGTCTTTGCGTCTCTACGCATCACTCATTCTCTAATGAGATGGCTTTGTATAAATTTGGTCCTTTGGTGAGACCTTTAGTTCTTTGGGGTTAAAACATGTTGATTATATTGTCGTACAATATATCTTCATAGTATTATCCCGCTATGAACTACACCTAGTTTGATAACAAACTACTTGACCCAAATGCCCTCTTTAGCTGCTATAATAGCAGTCATATACTTAGCCTTTTGTTGTAGTATCTGCCACAATGTCTTAACTTTGGAACTCATCCAAATCCATATGGAACTTACTTTCCATTATATTGTGCCACCCTTAGTTTAGATTGAGATAAACTTAATTTGTACTTTGTGACAAAACTAGTATCAATGCAGTACTTTTACAATGAACTAACCATCTATTTGTCACTTCTACAAACAATATATTCTTAGTTCTTCCAAAAGATCATAAGAATATCCTTACTATTGTCCAATGATCATCTTATGAATCATTCTGGTATATGCTCATAATATTTAGAGCATAGGACATATCTGGATTTGTACATATCACAGTATGATTGATATAAATACTCTTTGTGATTTCATACATCAAGTATCAATCTATACTTGATTATTTGTTTCACTTTACCAAATGTCAATACACTTGAATATATCATCAACATTGAACTCATTCAATCCTTTCTGTGCGACAAGAAACTTTCTTGTAGTTTCTATATTGAACTCATTCAATATCTCGTCTATGTACTTCTGGCACAACCATATTAGCGTCTATTGATGCCAAATATTTGGGTTTTGCCTAAGTTTTTCATCGGGATGAAATTCTTAATATGTGTTAATAAAAGATACATCTTTTCTAATCAACAATATGTCCTCCACATGATGTATTAGAAATATGTCTTAGCGCTCCCACTTAATTTCTTGCAAATGCAAGCATCTTCATTGTCTCTGATGAAATTAAACTCTTTTAACAGTTTCATCATAGTGAAGATTCCAACTCCGCTATGCTTACTTCAACCATTGAAGTTTGCATATGCTATTAGCATCCTTTGAATTAACAAAACCCTATGGACCGTGTTATGCACATGTCCTAGGTAACGATTCTATTAGAAGTACTTGTTTTGTTTATTCAACTACCATATAACAAATTATATGTAGTGGTTGCTACATTAATCCGTCTAGACTAAATATCACTATGAAAGATCAAATCTTATCATAGTCAACTTTTGAACATTTTGTGAACTCTTTCCCAACATGTCGACTATTTCATAGATGTAAAACATCCATGTCTATTTCTTTATAGATCCAGACACAACTGTAAGGTATGGAAAGGATGAAACTGTAGTGGTTGCTACACCTTTCTCGAGGGTCCTTCAAGTTCAAAACTTGATTTCTCGTGTATGGAACTATCACGGATTTTATGGCTTCAAGCCATTTGACCGAGTCAGGGCCCATCATCGCTTCTTTGCATGTAGTCGGTTCATTATTCTCAAATAATGATTCAACCCTCAAATCTTGGTATTTGATTGTTTACCCGACCTACTTGTTTCAATAGGAACTTAGATCTCCGTGATCACAACCTTTGAGGCACGTGAGCCATGAGCATTGTTGCTGCCTCCGGAACACTTTTCGGCGTTGCGCAACTCTGCACATATAGCTAAGGTTCTTTCAACCTTATCAAAGTTCTATTGTCCTCCCACTTAACTTTTCACGAAAAATTCCTTCGTAAAGAAACTTGACGTTCTAAGCGACAAACACTTTTGTCTCCGGTGTTATGGAGAAATACTTAACAAAGACAGATTCATCCGACTTTGGTTGCAAACATCTTTCTTATGTATAGCATACCAATGTTTAAGAAAGGACTACTTGGGTTTTATCCCAAACCATAACCTTATATGGTGTCATTTCAACGGATTATGATGAAGCTCTTTTCAGTGGAAAAACGGTAATCTCTAAAGCTTTTAATCTTTAAAATACAATGGCAATTTTATGAATTACACCTTTGATCTCACCATGTCAAACAAGGTTTAATTACATATCTCGAATGCTCCATACTCTTATGGTGTTTCGGGAAATGCAAATCCACGGAACGATTCCTTAAATCTTAGGTATTATGCTAAACTCTGTAACTCAAATATCTTCCTTTATGATCTTTATCATAAACTGTTTATATTCTTGTTACAATGATTTTGCACTTCATCTTGAAAGTCTTTGAACTTTTCAAATGTTTCATACTTCATCCTTATTAAGTAAATATTCATATATTCACTCAAATTTTCGGAGAAAGCATATGAAGTTAAAATCCATCGCTCTTGACTACACATAATGGACTTCGTACAACAATATGTACAAATTCCAATAAGCTAGTCTTTCGTTCCCTTTTGGCCTATGAACGAAGTTTTAATTATCTCTAGGAAAGTTTCACAAGCGTCATTTGATCAAAATCAAAAGACTCCAAAATTCCATACATATGGAGTTTCTTCATGTTTTCTTTCCAATATAATTTAAACGGCGATGTCACTTCCTAAGTGATCTTTCAATCAATTTGTCTTTCGACATCTTTAGCATTAGCTTTATGGATGTGATTTTTCCAACAAGATTTGTGAATCATCCATCTTTTATGGATTACGGCAATTATTTGAACAACCCTTTTGTTCTAATAATACCTGATAAAACAAATCTTGAAGGCAAGCTTTGATGTTTAACGAGCAACACAATAACCCTTTATTTGTTCTTGATGAACATCATCACATATTCTTTTGCTAATTACTTAGGCCACTGTAGTTCATGAATTGTGTTGTTTCGTATGACGATTCACACCAACAAATTCAGTATCAAATACTTAAGAACCACATTGTTTAACAAGCAAAGAATATAGCCATAACATGTATATCATCTATATACTTAAACTGAACAATTCTAGTCTTTTCTTTTCTGCCATATATTTATGAGATTCTCTTTCAGTATTTCCTTTTATGTTTGAAAGAATCTATCAATATCAATAGTGGAGTCATACATATGACACATAGTCCAAAGCGTGTATAATTAAATACCAATGTCTTTGGACTTGCACTTTGAAGTAGATCACCATCATAAAATGGTTGGTGTTCTTTCAAATTTCTTTCTTTAGTAATCTCTTGGTGTAGTAAACATTTTACCTACATCAAACATTCACCTTTATCATGGAATTATCCAAGATCAAGCTACTTTTAGCTTGTAATGGTGAATCGCGAGTATAATGTTGCTCTCCAAAACCCTTTTGTAGGATTAGGACAACTAGTGTCTCCAACCTTTTGCAAATTCTCATCAAATATGAGAACATGACTTTTGCCATATTATACTCTATCATGTTGCAACCAAAACTTTTTTTCAGATATCACAATATCTTCCACACATCATGGTTTCTGAAACAACTCTTTCAGATCCTAGATAACCTTGATATTAAGACAATCCTTTGAATATCAAGAATCATGGAGACAAACATGATACTTATACACTAACACTTGGAATTGTCACTCTTGTTTTAATACCAATTATTAAACTTCATGGAGTAACCGGAACTTACTGAAAGTTTGTAATAGGACTTTTAAACTTTACTGTCACATCCCAAGATTTTCCAAATCTTGTAATGTGAAAATAAATTAATAAAACAAAACTTTGTTTATTTTCAGAGCCAGAAGAAACTTTTTGAATTCAATTGGAACTCCAAACTCATTTGAATTAAATAAAACCCTAAAGGGATTCATAAAGATAAACATTTAATGAAGGAAATTAAAAATGTTTTGGAATTACTACTATTGGATCCTTTAATAAAAGATTTGGTTTTCAAAAGAAAAGGTGGATTTATAAATAAAGATTATTTAATAAAGCCAAATTAAACCTTGACCAAACTTTGGGAATTAAAACATTTAGTTTGAATAAAAACAACAAAGGTTTATTTAAAATAAAATAATAAAGAATTAATATCCAAACTTTATTAAAATAAGAAGTTTTACCAAATTAATTAAAACATCAAAACATATTAAATTGTTTTAAATAGGTTTTCCAAATATTTTATATTCTCTAATAAAACCTACTAAAGTGTTTGGGCTGTTTTAGATTTCAAAATAAATATCTCAAATAAAATAAATCCTATTTGAAATAATAATGAAAGTCTATTATACTAATTAATAATGGACCCTAAAATAAAATGTTATTTTATTTTAAAACTAATCTCCAAGTAATCTATATTTCCCAAATAAAACCCACTAATTTGGTTTTGAAGATATTTAGTTTCAAATAAAGATTTTATTAATAAAATCAAACTCTATTTGATTTAATAACTAAGGCCCATTATATATAATTACTATTGGACCCTAAAGCAAAATATTATTTTGTTTTAAACAAGTTTTCCAAATATTCTTTATTAACAAATAAAACCTACTGATTTGGATTTGAAAACATTTGGAATTCAATTGGAGATTTTATTAATTAAACCAAACCTTATTTTATTAAATAAACCATGGTCCATTTTATTTAAACTAATAAATGGAACCTAAATAGTTTTAAAAATATTGTTTTATTTTGGATTATATTGAAAAACAGAACCAAATTCAAAGTGAAGTTGGGTGCTTGTTTGAATTGATTGAGTGTTGTTTGAATGTGTGAATAATTGTTTGAAATCCAAATCAGTAAATAGAAAATAGAAAAAAAACAAAGCAGACAGAAAAAAAAGGAAAACCAACCCAACCCAGCAACCCACGAAGCCCACCAGCGGCCCAGCTCTTTTTCCCCTCCCCGAACCGTTTTCTTCTTCCACTCAGAAAATTAACCGCGAAGAGAATGACTACTGGCCCCCACCACCACTCCCTTTCTTTCACTGCCAAGCGGACCCACCCTCCTCTGTTCATCGTCTTCAACCGGACTCCGTCGCCTGACCGTTGCAGTGAGTAACTCCGGCGATTGATTGCGCGTGAAGGAGACATTGAATTCTTGTAATGACCACGCCCCTTTAAACGCCAGCCACTCCTCTCCGTTTTCCCTCTGCTTCCTTCCCCGAGCACGCCCCCAGGCCGAAGAATTTTGCCAGATACTTCCTCTGTCTCCGACGACTGTTCTCGCCGATTCCGGCCAACACACTCCACCCCCTGCCTTCTCGAGCATCCTGGAAGCTTCCCCACTCCCAGACCTTCCTCCTCGTACCACCCACTTGACCGCGGGAACTTCTGAGCCTCGCCTACGACAACCACCAGTACCGCCGCCGCGTCTGCCTCACTCCGGTGAGTACCCCAGATGGTTTCCGTCTGCCCTTTCCACTCTCGTTCACGCGCACTGCGTTGCCTTGACCTCACGCATCTG
The DNA here is from genome assembly GCA_910589765.1 of Avena atlantica. Classification (NCBI taxonomy): domain Eukaryota; kingdom Viridiplantae; phylum Streptophyta; class Magnoliopsida; order Poales; family Poaceae; genus Avena; species Avena atlantica. Next base: position 458,993,627 of record OU342736.1, read on the forward strand.
ACCGCGCCTCCGTTTTGCCTTAGGGTGGTCTCCAGTAACGTCCTCGACCTCGACCAGAGCCGCCCGTCGCCAGTAGCAACTCCGGCGAGGGATTCTGCTCGTCCCCGTGCGCCCCTTCATCAACCAGTGGCAAGTTGAGCATCCCCATGCCACGACGAACACGGTGAGCCCCCTCTCCTCCTTCCTCGCTACCTATTTCACCAGCGCCGCCGTCATCTGATCGCTCCGCCGCCAGCAGCCGCCGCAGCGCCGCCCGTCTATGGTCGAGCAACCCACAGCCGTTAGATTTAGATCGGACGCACTGGACAGAATCACTTAACGCGAAGAGGTATGTCCTCTGGACCGCACGATTTGAGTTAGATCCAACGCACCAGAGCGTGATCCGCAGCGAACCGTTTTCGGCCAATCAGAATACGACGCGTGGCCAGCTTTAGTTTAAAAACGGAATTTTGAAATCAGATTGATATGCAATTTTCAAACCATTGTAACTTTCAAACCACACGTCCAAATTTTGCAAACTTTATATCAATGAATTCAGGAGAGCAAGCCCTAGCCAACCCTACCCTTAGTTTAGCAAATAGTATTTGATAGATTGTTTGATTTTGCAGATTCTTTTGTGTGCTTGCTAACATTAGAAAAATCATTTAAAAATGAATTTTGAGATCAAACCTTTGCCAATGGGTTTGTTGTGACCTTACTGTCCCTAGGAACCAACCCTTGGTATTAAAAATGATTTTTGAAAGATTTAGGTTAGATTATTTAACTAAGTCATTTTCTAGCCAAATAAAAAGAATAGTTTTATTTATAAAAATGTGTATGGAAAGAAAACTTTGAGAAAATAGTTGGACCAAACCTACTGACCCAAGAACACCAAGTTTTGCAATAGCAACTCATTTGGTGAACCCTATAGACTAAATGCCTTAATAAAAATATTTCTACACCACATAAAATAACACTTTGTTTTGAAAATGGTTTTTAAGTGAAACCTTTTGCAAATGACTTAGCCACTTTAGAGAATGACCAATAGATGTACCCAAATGACCATGACCCGCTAGGAACCACTTTTTCAAACAAAACAAAGCTTGGCATGCTTGCATGCATTTCTTGGACTTTGTTAATTATGTGTGTTGTTTTGCTTGATTGGTAGATTGAGTTTGTGCCTTGCTTGATTTATTTGTAGTGACTTGAAGAGTGTGATTGTTGCATAGATCAAGAAGTGAACCTATACTCTACCAAAAAGGCAAGTGATGCTTCATACTTTTTGTCCTATTACTTTCACTATGCATTAGTGATTTTGTTAAGTAAAACTTGCATGGATTTTGCTAAGTATAGATCTTGCTATAGGAAAACATAGTAATGAATCCTTAGTAGGATTTTCCTAAGTTAAAGATTCCTACTACTATCAAGCTTAGCCTAGCTAATAGAAAACATGGGTGGAAAATATATTCACACTATGGAAAAATATTCTAAGTCTAAAGGACTTGTGATTTTGTCTAATAAAACAATTAAGTTAATGAATCACCTGGGTGGAATGGGCTTGCTTGGTGGAGAATGGTTGAGTGGTTCACAATGCCATGGGCTTGGATTGTGTATCTCACTTGTGGAATGCCACCCAGGAAACAAAGGGATTTGAGATGTCAAATGTTGAGAAGCTTCAAGTGCAACCACTTGGCAATATGGGCTCTGCCATGATCATATAGGTTGCAAGAACTTAGCCATATGGACAGTGGGTGGTAGTGTTTGATAGGTTGGAACGCGTCCATTTTGGTCTAAGGGAAAGCTTCTGAAAGATCTTGTCTTGGGAAACCAAGTCTTGTGGGTAAAGTGCACCACCTCTGCAGAGTGTAAAATCTAAGTACTTAGCCATGTCCCTGGTAAAGGACAATTTGAGCATCAAGACATGGAAGCAATCAAGAATCTCATCATTCCAATTTCTAAATTAAAATCTTGTGGATTGAACAAGGGTTGTTTGAATTCTTCAATCATTGATGGAGGGATGGCTTGGTACAAGGATCTTGAAATCTTTGATTGAGGAAAATGATTTTGTCAAGCAAAAACTTAGTATTTTCAAAATGATAAGAAAAATCTATTTTGAGCAATGCAAGCCTCAACTCCACTTAGCCAAATGCATATAGTTGATAGACTCCACAATACTACCATAGTATCACTTGCCAATACAATTCAAATGTATTGACCCCTTTGTGGCTGTAACTTGTATGTTGCAGGTTTGATTGATTTTAGTGAAGATTGATTGTTTAGGATTACAAAGTCTACAACCAACATCTGCCTGTGGAACTTTGAAGATGAAGGACCCATGACTATATTTATTCCGCTGCAATGAAATGTAATAGCCTAATGAGCTATGTTTGATGTAATAAAATTATGTTATTCCTGGTTATAAAGTTATATTATGACCCTTGTTTCTTGATATTACATCTAAACTGTGGATGCTAGCTATTGATCCAGGGACTAGCATTGTAAACACAGGAGGGATCAATCTTATTAAAGGTTGGGACCCCTACAGATGGTATCAGAGCATTGTGTTGCCTGTAGGATTTGTAAACCTAGGATTGGACAAAAACCCTTATAAAAATAGGAGTTATATTTGATCCAAAAACTTATTTACAAAAACACTTGTAAACTCTTTCCTCAACCATTTTGGTTTCAACTCTACTTCTCTTCTATTTCAAACTTGATGGAAAAACCTACCCCATGACCAAAGACTACACCATATGCAAAGGATTTCTTCAACTTCTTCAACTCTAATGACTTCAACATCTTCAACTCTAAATGACTTCAACATCTTCAGCATGTTCACCAAGGACTTCCAACCTGGAAACTACTAAGGACCACAAGTGAAACATGGAAAACCTACTCAAGATTTAGAGACTAAGGGAATGCAAAATAGGAAGGAGCCATCAACAACTTTGAAGTATTGTGACCAAGAGTTTTTCTCAAAGAAACCAAGATCTCATACAAGAAGAATCAAGAAGGAAGGAAAGATCACAAGTAAACCATATAGATGGACCACCATAATTTAGTCAAGTCAAACCACCAACTTATGTGGTGTAACAAAAATATTTTGTTGTCTAAGTATGTGCTTGAACCTTGTTTGAGTGAAATGTTTGTTTGTGATTGCTTGCACATTGCTTGTGTGAATTGTGATGTGTGTGATTAGAAGTAATTCCTTAGAAATATCTTGCCTATTCTAATCTCCCTTCAACCCAAACAGATGACTACCCCAAAATACTCCAAGGTTGATGACATCAACAACAACCAAGAGAACAACATGAGAGAACTTATAGCAACCCAAAACCAGTTGAGCCAAGAGACAACTCAGCTTTTAGCCAACAACAATGGACTAGACCCAGCCATACAAAGGATTTTGAAACTTCAATCCAAATTGTTGCAAGGAATGGTTACTCAAATGATCAACATGAGAGAAAACTTTTTCCAAAGAGCTAATGACAACAAGGATGACAAAGATGCTATTCTAGAAGGAACCCAAGCTAACAATATTTTTAGATACAAGGATCATTCATCCAAGGAACATGAAGATCAAAGCCCCAAGAAGAGAGAAAGATCTCCCACTCATGAAGAACATGAACTAGAAGAACTCCTAGCTTTGGAGAGACCCAAGAAGAAAAGGAAATGCCCCAACCCTAACAAGAGGGATATTACTCAAGAGCAATGTTACAATTGCAAAGAGATGGGACACTATGCCAATGAATGCCCAGAAAAGAAGAACCAAAGAAACAAACAAAAAGCAATGATACCAAAGGAAAAGAAAGATATCAGCCAAGTGATGTGTTTCAAATGCAAGGAACTAGGCCACTATGCAAGCAATTGTCCAGAAAAGATGAAGAACAAGTTAAACAAGTCTATGAAGGATCTCAACCTTGGCCCATGAGTCAAGTATGGAAAACAAAGGACTCAATGCAAAAGTTTGCTTAGAGAAGTTTTCCAGGATCCCAGGAAGGCCAATATGTAATTTTTGTTTGAAAATTTTTAAGGGTGGCAGTACCCTAGTTGTTTGAACATGCTTGTAACCCTAACCTTCCCAAATCTCGGGACGAGATTTATTTTAAGGGTGGTAGCCTGTCACATCCCAAGATTTTCCAAATCTTGTAATGTGAAAATAAATTAATAAAACAAAACTTTGTTTATTTTCAGAGCCAGAAGAAACTTTTTGAATTCAATTGGAACTCCAAACTCATTTGAATTAAATAAAACCCTAAAGGGATTCATAAAGATAAACATTTAATGAAGGAAATTAAAAATGTTTTGGAATTACTACTATTGGATCCTTTAATAAAAGATTTGGTTTTCAAAAGAAAAGGTGGATTTATAAATAAAGATTATTTAATAAAGCCAAATTAAACCTTGACCAAACTTTGGGAATTAAAACATTTAGTTTGAATAAAAACAACAAAGGTTTATTTAAAATAAAATAATAAAGAATTAATATCCAAACTTTATTAAAATAAGAAGTTTTACCAAATTAATTAAAACATCAAAACATATTAAATTGTTTTAAATAGGTTTTCCAAATATTTTATATTCTCTAATAAAACCTACTAAAGTGTTTGGGCTGTTTTAGATTTCAAAATAAATATCTCAAATAAAATAAATCCTATTTGAAATAATAATGAAAGTCTATTATACTAATTAATAATGGACCCTAAAATAAAATGTTATTTTATTTTAAAACTAATCTCCAAGTAATCTATATTTCCCAAATAAAACCCACTAATTTGGTTTTGAAGATATTTAGTTTCAAATAAAGATTTTATTAATAAAATCAAACTCTATTTGATTTAATAACTAAGGCCCATTATATATAATTACTATTGGACCCTAAAGCAAAATATTATTTTGTTTTAAACAAGTTTTCCAAATATTCTTTATTAACAAATAAAACCTACTGATTTGGATTTGAAAACATTTGGAATTCAATTGGAGATTTTATTAATTAAACCAAACCTTATTTTATTAAATAAACCATGGTCCATTTTATTTAAACTAATAAATGGAACCTAAATAGTTTTAAAAATATTGTTTTATTTTGGATTATATTGAAAAACAGAACCAAATTCAAAGTGAAGTTGGGTGCTTGTTTGAATTGATTGAGTGTTGTTTGAATGTGTGAATAATTGTTTGAAATCCAAATCAGTAAATAGAAAATAGAAAAAAAACAAAGCAGACAGAAAAAAAAAGGAAAACCAACCCAACCCAGCAACCCACGAAGCCCACCAGCGGCCCAGCTCTTTTTCCCCTCCCCGAACCGTTTTCTTCTTCCACTCAGAAAATTAACCGCGAAGAGAATGACTACTGGCCCCCACCACCACTCCCTTTCTTTCACTGCCAAGCGGACCCACCCTCCTCTGTTCATCGTCTTCAACCGGACTCCGTCGCCTGACCGTTGCAGTGAGTAACTCCGGCGATTGATTGCGCGTGAAGGAGACATTGAATTCTTGTAATGACCACGCCCCTTTAAACGCCAGCCACTCCTCTCCGTTTTCCCTCTGCTTCCTTCCCCGAGCACGCCCCCAGGCCGAAGAATTTTGCCAGATACTTCCTCTGTCTCCGACGACTGTTCTCGCCGATTCCGGCCAACACACTCCACCCCCTGCCTTCTCGAGCATCCTGGAAGCTTCCCCACTCCCAGACCTTCCTCCTCATACCACCCACTTGACCGCGGGAACTTCTGAGCCTCGCCTACGACAACCACCAGTACCGCCGCCGCGTCTGCCTCACTCCGGTGAGTACCCCAGATGGTTTCCGTCTGCCCTTTCCACTCTCGTTCACGCGCACTGCGTTGCCTTGACCTCACGCATCTGACCGCGCCTCCGTTTTGCCTTAGGGTGGTCTCCAGTAACGTCCTCGACCTCGACCAGAGCCGCCCGTCGCCAGTAGCAACTCCGGCGAGGGATTCTGCTCGTCCCCGTGCGCCCCTTCATCAACCAGTGGCAAGTTGAGCATCCCCATGCCACGACGAACACGGTGAGCCCCCTCTCCTCCTTCCTCGCTACCTATTTCACCGGCGCCGCCGTCATCTGATCGCTCCGCCGCCAGCAACCGCCGCAGCGCCGCCCGTCTATGGTCGAGCAACCCACAGCCGTTAGATTTAGATCGGACGCACTGGACAGAATCACTTAACGCGAAGAGGTATGTCCTCTGGACCGCACGATTTGAGTTAGATCCAACGCACCAGAGCGTGATCCGCAGCGAACCGTTTTCGGCCAATCAGAATACGACGCGTGGCCAGCTTTAGTTTAAAAACGGAATTTTGAAATCAGATTGATATGCAATTTTCAAACCATTGTAACTTTCAAACCACACGTCCAAATTTTGCAAACTTTATATCAATGAATTCAGGAGAGCAAGCCCTAGCCAACCCTACCCTTAGTTTAGCAAATAGTATTTGATAGATTGTTTGATTTTGCAGATTCTTTTGTGTGCTTGCTAACATTAGAAAAATCATTTAAAAATGAATTTTGAGATCAAACCTTTGCCAATGGGTTTGTTGTGACCTTACTGTCCCTAGGAACCAACCCTTGGTATTAAAAATGATTTTTGAAAGATTTAGGTTAGATTATTTAACTAAGTCATTTTCTAGCCAAATAAAAAGAATAGTTTTATTTATAAAAATGTGTATGGAAAGAAAACTTTGAGAAAATAGTTGGACCAAACCTACTGACCCAAGAACACCAAGTTTTGCAATAGCAACTCATTTGGTGAACCCTATAGACTAAATGCCTTAATAAAAATATTTCTACACCACATAAAATAACACTTTGTTTTGAAAATGGTTTTTAAGTGAAACCTTTTGCAAATGACTTAGCCACTTTAGAGAATGACCAATAGATGTACCCAAATGACCATGACCCGCTAGGAACCACTTTTTCAAACAAAACAAAGCTTGGCATGCTTGCATGCATTTCTTGGACTTTGTTAATTATGTGTGTTGTTTTGCTTGATTGGTAGATTGAGTTTGTTCCTTGCTTGATTTATTTGTAGTGACTTGAAGAGTGTGATTGTTGCATAGATCAAGAAGTGAACCTATACTCTACCAAAAAGGCAAGTGATGCTTCATACTTTTTGTCCTATTACTTTCACTATGCATTAGTGATTTTGTTAAGTAAAACTTGCATGGATTTTGCTAAGTATAGATCTTGCTATAGGAAAACATAGTAATGAATCCTTAGTAGGATTTTCCTAAGTTAAAGATTCCTACTACTATCAAGCTTAGCCTAGCTAATAGAAAACATGGGTGGAAAATATATTCACACTATGGAAAAATATTCTAAGTCTAAAGGACTTGTGATTTTGTCTAATAAAACAATTAAGTTAATGAATCACCTGGGTGGAATGGGCTTGCTTGGTGGAGAATGGTTGAGTGGTTCACAATGCCATGGGCTTGGATTGTGTATCTCACTTGTGGAATGCCACCCAGGAAACAAAGGGATTTGAGATGTCAAATGTTGAGAAGCTTCAAGTGCAACCACTTGGCAATATGGGCTCTGCCATGATCATATAGGTTGCAAGAACTTAGCCATATGGACAGTGGGTGGTAGTGTTTGATAGGTTGGAACGCGTCCATTTTGGTCTAAGGGAAAGCTTCTGAAAGATCTTGTCTTGGGAAACCAAGTCTTGTGGGTAAAGTGCACCACCTCTGCAGAGTGTAAAATCTAAGTACTTAGCCATGTCCCTGGTAAAGGACAATTTGAGCATCAAGACATGGAAGCAATCAAGAATCTCATCATTCCAATTTCTAAATTAAAATCTTGTGGATTGAACAAGGGTTGTTTGAATTCTTCAATCATTGATGGAGGGATGGCTTGGTACAAGGATCTTGAAATCTTTGATTGAGGAAAATGATTTTGTCAAGCAAAAACTTAGTATTTTCAAAATGATAAGAAAAATCTATTTTGAGCAATGCAAGCCTCAACTCCACTTAGCCAAATGCATATAGTTGATAGACTCCACAATACTACCATAGTATCACTTGCCAATACAATTCAAATGTATTGACCCCTTTGTGGCTGTAACTTGTATGTTGCAGGTTTGATTGATTTTAGTGAAGATTGATTGTTTAGGATTACAAAGTCTACAACCAACATCTGCCTGTGGAACTTTGAAGATGAAGGACCCATGACTATATTTATTCCGCTGCAATGAAATGTAATAGCCTAATGAGCTATGTTTGATGTAATAAAATTATGTTATTCCTGGTTATAAAGTTATATTATGACCCTTGTTTCTTGATATTACATCTAAACTGTGGATGCTAGCTATTGATCCAGGGACTAGCATTGTAAACACAGGAGGGATCAATCTTATTAAAGGTTGGGACCCCTACAGATTAACACTTCAAAACAATACGATACCAGTTCGTAAAGTAACTAACCAGAATTCTATAGTTCTATCATCTCAATTATAACTAAGCGCAAGGTGGTAAACGGATGCCAATGACTACAACAACTATGCAAATTCACTTTGATTTAGTTTATGATAAATTGAGTTCTAATTAATAATTAAATTAATCTAGGTGAACTCCCACTCAAAACAATATCCCTCACATTGTTTTAGTGATCACACGAACCAAATCCACCACATCAAAACCGATCATCACGAGAGTTGATATAGCTTCAATGTCGAACAATCAACATGTTCATCATATCTACTATATGACTCATGCTCTACCTTTCGGTAATCCGTGTTCCTGAGGCCATGTCTGTACATGCTAGGCTCGTCAAGATCAAACCTTAGCTTCCGCATGAGCAAATCTGGCTTGCCCACGTTGTATACACTTGCGGAATCTAACACACCCGATCATCACGTGGTGCTTCGAAACAACAAGCTTTAGCAACGGTGCCAACTAAGGGTGAACACTTAATGACTTGAAATTCATGTGCATGAGGGATCATCTTATAATGCTACCGTCGTCTACTAAGCAATACAAGATGCATAAAGGATTAACATCACATGCAATTCATAATATGTGATATGATATGGCCTTTCTTCTTGTGCTTCCAATCTCCATATTCTAGCACGAACATGATCTCCATCATCACCGACATTGCATCAAGGTCAATGATGCTTCTCCATGGTTGTCGTCCACCGGCTTCAACTATTACAACTACTTTGAATAGATACGCTGGTCTTAACAGAAATTAAAGACAACCATATGGCTCCTGCCGGTTGCCAACTTACAATAAGGAACATTGCATACATCAAATATAATCACAATCATGGCCATATCACATCACTGCACACCCCTGCAAAACAAAGTTAGACGCCTCTAATTTTCTTTGCATATTTTACGTGGTTTGGGGCTTTCAATAAGTGTCGTTCTAACTTACGAACAAGAACCACAACATTGATACTAGTATTGTTAATCACCCGTTGTAAATTGGATCTTAACTATGCTAGGAGAAACAGGCACCCGCAAAGCCACTTATGCAATACAAGTTGTATGTCAAGCGTGGAGCAAGTATCATGAACGATGTCATGTAAGGTTAGCCCGGGCCGCTTCATCCCAACATACCGCAAGATGCAAAGTACACAAGAAGCAATCGACAATAAAAATATCAACGCCCACAATGACCATTGTGTTCTACTCGTGCAATAGATCTACATATAGACACGGCTCTGATACCACTGTAGGGGTTCGTAGCATGGAAAACAAAAATTTTATATCGCATACAAACAAACAAGCCAAGATCTATCTACTAGATTGTAGCAACGAGTCGATGGAATAACTTACCCTCGAAGATTCCAAAGCATTTAACGAGAGCGGATTCTCGTGGGTGATGTAGTCGTACTCTTCCCGATCTCAAGATCGTGTAGACGATCCTTCCGGCGCTGCGTTCCGGCAGCGCTCCCGCAGTCGGTCACACGCTCGGTACTCGACGAAGACCTTCCTCTCCCTTGCTCCAGCAGGCAGCGGAGGTTGTAGCACTCTCCTCGCGATTCCGGCAGCACAACGGCGTGGTACCGGAAGTAGAGGGGAGATCCCGCAGGGCTTCGCCTTAAGCCGAAGCGAGTATGGTGGAGTATGAGAGAGTACTATTAGTGGTCTAGAGATTAGACACACCAATTAGAAGGCTCTAAACCGCAGGCTAAATCAATTAGAAGCTCTAAACCAGAACGACTCTAAACCGGAGATTAGAGGTAGAAACTTGTGTGTCTAGAGGAGGAGGCCTGCCCCTCCTTTTATGGGTGGAGGGGCCATGGCGCGCTAGGGAGGGAGGGAGTCCCTCCCCAACTCGGCCTAGGGCTGGCCGCCGGCTTGGAGGAGAGGAACTCCTCCTCCAAGTTGGTTTCAAACTCCTCTTGCTTGTTTCCCACAGTTTCTTGTTTTAGCCGTTTGACTTTCAAACTGGACATTTGACTTTTCTGTTTTAGGATTCAATTTAATCCTTTATTTGGGACAGCAAGAACACTTAGTACATGATGCAATCATTCCAATATGTAATGACACATTCATGTACCCCTCCCCCCGGAGTGCCGGACAATCCGGAACCTTCTAGAACATTCCCGATGAAAACACCGGAACCATTCCCGAACTCCGAAAGGGGTCTTTCCTTATATGAATCTTATTCTCCGGACCATTCCGGATCACCTCGTGATATCCCGGATCCCATCCGAGACTCCGAACAACATTCGGTCTCTTTCTCATAATAACATAACTACTCAAACAACGTCGAATCCTTAAGTGTGTCTCCCTACGGTTCGTGAATTATGCGGACATGATCGAGACACTTCTCCGAACAATAACCAATAGAGGAATCTGTAAATTCATATGGCTCCCACATACTTCTACGATTACTTTGCGATCGAATGAACCACTTACATACGATACCAATTTCCCTTTGTCTCACGATATGTTACTTATCCGAGGTTATGATCGTCGGTATCTCTGCATACCTAGTTTAACCTCGTTACTGATAAGTACTCTTTTCTCGTTCCCGTGATATGTGATCCCTTGTGAGACAGTCACATGCTTGCAAGCTAATTGGATGACATTACACCGAGAGGGCCCAGAGTATATCTATCCGTCATATGGATGGACAAATCCCACTCTTGATCCATGTGTTTCAACCAATAGTTTCCGAGCACTCAATGCCACCTTTATAGCCACCCAGTTACGGTGTGGTGTTTGATGTCATCAAAGCATCCATCCGGCAAAGGTGATATGCATGATCTCATGGTCGAAGGAATTAGGTTACTATGTATCAGAAAGCATATAGCAATTGAACTATTGAAATGACTTGATCTTTATGCTACGCTTATCTATAGGAGTATGTCCATCACATCATTCTCCTAATGATATGATCCTGTTGTTAATAACATCTCTATGTTCATGATCAGGAAACCATGATCATATATTAACCAACAAGCTAGTTTAACAAGAGGCTTTACTAGGGACTCTTATTTTAGTTTACAAATCACACAAGTATTAATGTTTCCGGTTAATACAATTATAGCATGGTATGTAAACATTTATCATAAGTATGAAGATATGATAATAACCCACTTTATTATTGCCTCTTGGGCATATCTCCAACAGCTTTCTGGTGCCGTTACTGGGGAATCTACTTCAACCTCTTCCACCTCGTCAAGCGCTATCATTTTTCATCTCACAAATTTCAACAAAGTTATTGAGGTGGGCAGCAGCATCATCAGAACTAGCACGAGAAAATTGCTCTCTCATCACAAGATTCAACAAAGTAGGCTTAATTTCATAAAAGGTAGCATCAGGAGCAGGTGGAGCAATAGGAGTACTTACGAAATCATTGTTGTTTGTGCTAGTGAAGTCACACAACTTGGTGTTCTCAGCAGAGTTTATTTTGGCAAAAAAGGAGCAAGCCAACAGCAGGAGCAACTAGAGCAGAAACTATTTTTTTGTGTGTTTTTGATAAGAGAAAGCAAACCAAACTATTTTTTTGAGTTTTTGATAAAAAGAGGAAAAAAAACAAGCAAAAGAAACTAAGCAAAACAAAAACAAAGTAAAGAGAAAGGTTGCGAAGGACTCCACTTGTGAAGACGTTCTTAGCCTCCCCGGCAATGGCGCCTGATACGTTGGAAACGTATCTATAATTTTTGATGCTCCATGCTTGTTTAGTATCTACTTTGCTTTACTTATCCACACTTTGAGGTGCTTTTTACATGTTTTCTGGTACTAACGTACTAACAAGTTGCAATAGTGCCATATGCCTGTTTTCAGCTGTTTTTGGTTTCAGAAAAGTTAGTAAAGAAATATTCTCGGAATTGGACGCGACAAAGTAAAAGTCAATTACTTTCCATGGGGAACAAGAAGTCTATAGGAGATCCGGAGGGGCCAGACCCACCCCAGGTGCGGGTGGGCCCAGCCCCGCGCCTGACTAGGCTTTGGTGGCCCTGGCCGCCTCCTCGGTCTCCCTCTTCGCCTATAAGAAGCCCCCGATGCAGAAACCCTGAGTACCCGATCAAATATCCACGAAACCGTCTGTAGCCGCCGCCACCATCGTCCCTAGATCGGGGGGATCTGAAGTTCTTCCCGGCACCCTGCCGGACGCGAGATCATTCTGGAGGCCTTCTCTCCGGTAAGATGTGTGAGTAGTTCCACCTTGGACTATGGGTCCATGTAGTTGAAGGGAATATTCCCAAGAGGCAATAATAAAGTGGTTATTATCGTATTCCTTGTTTATGATAAATGTTTATTTTACATGCTATAATTGTATTAATACGAAAACATTAATACATGTGTGTTTAATAAAAAAAAAGGAAGTTCCTAGTTATGCCTCTCTTATAAACTAGCTCGTTGATTAACAAGATGATCAAAGGTTTCCTGATCATGGACATTGGATGTTGTTAATAACGAGGTCACAACATTAGTGTAATGGTGTGATGAACATTCATCCGAAGTATAGCATTACGATCAAGGTCATTGTGTTTATATTTCTATAACATCATACAAAGTAATCTTAGTCCTTAGACCATGAGATCATGTCAATCACTAACACCGGAAGAGTATCTTGATAACATCAAACGTCACACCGTAACAGGGTGACTATAAAGATGGGTTCAGTGCTACGAAGGTGTTATGTTGAGGCTCATGGATCAAGAGTGGAATTTGTGCATCCCGATGACGGATAGATATAATCTGGGCCCTCTCGGTGATATCACATTAGTTAGCTTGCAAGCAAGTGATTTGATCACTAGAATGTTATATCACGGGAACAAGAAAAGAGTACATGTCGGAAACGAGATCAAACTAGGTATGGAGATACCGATGATCGAATCTCGAACATCTAATATATCGCGAGCCAAAGGGATCGAGTTACATGCGTATAAGGTTCACACGATCACAGAAGTCATCATTGAATATGTGGAGTCAGTACGGATCTCCAGGTCCCGCTGCTGATTATTGATCGGAGAGGGATCTCGATCATGTCTACCTTATTCGCGAACCGTAGGGTGACACACTTAAGGGATACCGACACCATTTGGAGCAAATAATATGCCAGAGAAAGAAAAAGGAAAGCGCGGGAATTTATTTCACTAGACACCGAAACTGTTTCGGTTGAAATTGCTGAAACTGGTTCTGCATGTGAAATTGAATACTAGCAAGGGGTTTTATGTGAATGTTTGTTAATTAAAGTAATTAACAAAATTCTGAATAAATAAATAAAATAGTTTTATTTAAGTGAGAGCTTGCATTAAATTTGGTGGAAATTTAATGCATGTGAGTGGATTTTTGGGTGGAGGCTTTTTAATGGGAGTGGAGGCTTTTCATTTTGAGTGGGAGCTCCACCCACATGAATGTGGAATAGGTGTGGGCAGCCACCATGGCTGGCTCCATGCCCCTTGGGGTTCCCCCCTCTCCCTATAAAAGGCCCCCCTCTCCTCCTCTCAAAGCACACCTCCTCGTGAAGGACCTCTCTCCTCTTTTAGAATTCCCATGGTCTCAGATCAGCGAGATACATGTTCCCGATGGCTTTTTCTGGAAGGATTTGTTGCTTACGGTGCTTCGCTGGAGCGAGGGCGCGGAGGTAGTCAGGGTACCCGGACGTGTGTGCGATCACGGATGCACCACTGCTTTGCGGTGCTGGACGTGATGGTGCTGGACCGGCTGGACCAGATGGACTTCATCACGATCTTGAGATCGGCAAACGTTCGACTACATCATCCACGAGTACAACCTCGTTAACGCTACACGGTCTTCGAGGGTATGTATTCTATGGATGTATATCCACCCGTTGCTTGTATCTAGTAGATAGATCTTGGTACATAGTTGTTCCCATCATAGGAATTTTTTTGTTTTCTATGCTACGAACCCTACAGTGGTATCAGAGCCGGATCTATGCGTAGATGATTTGCACGGGTAGTACACATATGAGTATGTGGGCGATGATGATCATTTTATTGCTTCTTAGTTGTACTTTGGATATTGGTGGCATAGTGGGATGAAGCGGCCCGGACAAACTTTACATGTCCTCGCACATGAGACATGTTCCACGCTTGACATGCAAGTAGTTTGCATAAGTGGCTAGCGGGTGTCTATCTCTCCTACTATAGTCAATATCTAATTTGCAACGAGTTGTCAACAATTTGGTTATCCTCGTTGTGGTTCATGTTCGTAGGTAAGAACGGTTCTATCTTCGAAAGCCCTAAGCCACGTAAAACTTGCAATGGATAAATTAGAGGCGTCTAGTTTAGATTGTTGCTAGGCTAGTGTCATGATATAGTGATGTTGTAAGTAGAAGTATGAGATGATACTCTTACAACACATATAACGTGTAGGTTCCATAGACCTTGGCCTTACACATAGAGGTATGATAGAGATCATACCACGGTGCACATGATGGAGATCACATGCAAGAACCATATCTTTTCACTTATTAACATGTGATGTTTGATTGCATCTTATATTGCTTGTTTGGCGTTTTATTAGCATAATAAGATGATCCCTCATTTAGATATCAAGATAAAAATGTGTTCTTCCTTAAGTATGCACCAACAATGTTTCGTCGCTTCAAGACATCACGTGATGATCGAGTGTACTTGAATCCACGAGCATATCTCGGGTGTAAGACAGTTACACACGCGAATACTAACGTTCTTACTTGGCGAGCCTAGCATGTATAGAAATGGCTTCGGAACACGGAACAAAAGGTTAAGCATGAGTCATATGTTTTGATATGATGACCATATGGATGCTCGCCTTTGAAGCTACACCGACTCACGTGATGATCAGACTTGGTGTAGTGAATTTGGTTCATGTAATCACCAAAAAGACACGAGGGATGTCATTTTTGAGTGGGAGTTCATTTCTAATTTGGATTAGTAGAACTCAATTTATCATAAATTAAATCAAAGTGAATTTGCATAATTTGTTGTAGTCATTGGCATTCGTTCACCATCTTATGCTTAGTTGTAATTGAGATAATAGAACTATAGAATTCTGGATATTTACTTTACGAACTGGTATCGTATTGTGTTGAGTGTCAATCTAAAGTTTAAAGTCTTATTGCAAAACTTTTAGCAAACTCTGTTTACTTCGTGAAATTTAATAATTGGTATTAAATCGAGAGTAACAATTCCAGTGTTAGTATCTTAAGTATCATGTTTGCCTCCATGATTCTTGATTGTTTTAATATCAAGTTTATCAAGGAGCTGAAAGAATTGTTTCAGAAACCATCATGTGTGACAGATATAACGATATCTGAAACAATGTTTTGGTTGCAATATGATAGAGTATAATGTATGTTCTCATATTGGATGAGAATTTATGAAGGTTGAAGATGCTAGACATCCTAATCATCCAAAAAGGTTTTGGAAAGTAATGTTATACTCATGATTCGCCTTTATAAGCTACAGTAGCTTGATCATGAAAGTCGTCATGATAAGGGTGAATAGAAGATGTATGTAAAGTGTTTACTACACTATTAGATTACTAAAGAATGGATTTTGAAAGAATGCCGATCATTTTGATGATGGTGATCTACTTCAAAGTGCAAGTCCAAAGGTATTATTATTTGAATATACACGCTTTGGACTATGTGTCATGTATATGGCGCCACTTTTGATGTTGATAGATTCTTTTAAAAGGAAAAGGAAATGCTGAAAGAGAATCTATAAAATATATTTGGCAGAAAAGAAAATATTGGAAATATCCAATTTAGGTATATGGATGATATACATGTTATGGTTGTATTCTTTGCTTGTTAGACAATGTGGTTCTTGGGTATTGGATACCGAATTGGTTGGTATGAAATGTCATACAGAACGACGCAATTCATGAACTACAATGGACTAAGTAACTAGCAAGAGAATATGTGATGATGTTCATCAAAAACAAACAAACCGTTGTTTGTATTTCTCGTTGACATCAAAGCTTGACTTCAAGATTTGTTTTAATAATTGTTATTTAAATCGGGTATTATGAGAACAAAGGTTGTTCAAATAATTACCGTATTCCATATAAGATGGATGATTTACAAATCTAGTTGGAGAAATCACATCCATAAAACCTACTGCTAAAATGTCGCAAGACAAATGATTGAAAGATCACTTACGAAGTGACATCGGCGTTTAAATTATATTGGAAATAAAACATGAAGAATCTCCATATTCATGGATTTTTTTAGTCTTTGATTTGATCAAGTGACTCCTGTGAGACTTTCCTCAGGATAATTAAAACTTCGTTCAAAGGCCAAAGAAGAACGATCGACTAAATTATTGGAATTTATACATATCGATATATGTAGTCCATTATGTATAGTCGTATGCGATGGATTTCAACTTCATATGCTTTCTTCGGAAATTTGACTGAATGTTCACTTAATGAAAAAGAAGTGTGAAATATTTGAAAATGTTCAAAGACTTTCAAGATGAAGTGGAAAATCATTGTAACAAGAAAATAAATGGTTTATGATTTTATCATAAGGGATTTATTTGAGTTACAAGTGTAACAAGAAAATAAATGAATTATGATTTTATCATAAAGGGATTTATTTGAGTTGCAAGTTTAGCAAGAACACCTAGATTTACATCTCCCGAAACACCATAGGAGTATGGAGTGTTTGAGATTTGTAATAAAACCTTGTTTGACATGGTTGGATCAAAGGTGTTATTTATAAAACTGCCATTATGTTTTAAAAGATTAATGCTTTAGAGACTACCGCTTTTTCACTGAAAAGAGCTCCATCTTGATCCGTTGAAATGACACCATGGAAGTTATGGTTTTGGGTAAAACCCAAGTTGTCATTTCTTAAATTTTGGTATGCTAAACATAAGTAAGATGTTTACAACCGAAGTCGGATGAGCATGTCTTTGTAGGTTATTTCAAATAACAATTGGGTATTCCTCCATAACACCAAGGACAAAAGGGTTTGTCGCTTGAAACTTGAAGTTTATTGAAGAAGGAATTTTTCATAAAAGTTAAGTGGGAGGACAATAGAACTTTGATAAGGTTAACGGACCTTAGCTAAATGTGCTGAGTTGCGCAGCGCCGGAAATCATTCTTTAGGTTGCCATAATGCTCATAGCTTATGTGCCTCAAAGGTTGTGGTCACGGAGATCTAAGTTCTTATTGAACCAAGTCGGTCGGATAAACAATCAAATGTTGAGATTTGAGAGTAAATCATTATTGTTTGACAATGATGAACCGACTACATGCAAAGAAGCGATGATGGGCCCTGACTCCGTCAAATGGCTTGAATCCATAAAATTCGTGATAGTTCCATACACGAGAAATCAAGTTTTGAACTTGGAAGACCCTCCGGAAAGGTGTAAAAACCTATCGGTCGTATTTGGATCTATAAAGAAGTGGACATGGATGTTTCACATCTATGAAATAGTCGACATGTCGGTAAAGTTTTTTACGAAATGTTCAAGGAGTTGACTATGACAAGATTTGATCTTTCATAGCGATATTTAGTCTGGACGGATTAAAGTAGCAACCACTACATATAATTTGGTATATGGTAGATGAATAAACAAAACAAAGTTCTTCTAATAGAATGGTTACCTAGGACGTGTATATGACACGGTTCAAAGGGTTTTGTTAATTCAAAGGATGCTAAAAGCATATGCAAACTTCAATGGTTGAAGTAAGCATCGCGGAGTTGGAATCTTCACCGTGATGAAAAGGAGTTTTCATCAGGATACGATGAAGATGCTTGCATTTGCAAGAAATTAAGTGGGAGCGCTGAGACATATTTCTAATACATTATGTGGAGGACATCTTGTTAATTAGAAATGATGTATCTTTTATTGACAAAGGTTAAGAATTTCATTTTGATGAAAGACTTAGGCAAAACCCAAATATTTAGCAGGAATGTCTATAGTGGATAGACTGTGACGCTAATATGGTTATGCCAAACGTACATATATGAGATATTGAAGGAGTTCAATATAGAAAAGACAAGAAACAGTTCTTGTCGCATGGAAAGGAATTGAATGAAGATTCAAGTGTATCGACACTTGATAAGTGAAACAAGATTCAAGTGCTTTGACACTTGAATTGTAAAATCACAAGAATGATTTGATCAATCATACCATGATATGTACACATCCAGATATGTCCTGTGCTACAAGTGTTATGAGCATATACCATAATAAATCATAAAATGATCATTGGACAATAGTAAGGATATTCTTATGATCATTTGGAAGAACTAAGAATATATTTGTGTAGAGGTGACAAACAATTACAAATAGTTCATTGTAAAGCGTTACATTGATACTAGTTTTGTCACTAGATATAAATTAAGTTTATCTCAATTTAAACTATGAGTGGCACAATGAAATGGAAAGGAGTTTCCATGATGGATTTGGATGTATTCCAAAGTTAAGACATTGTGATGGATACTACACAAAAGGCTAAGTATATGACTGCTATAGTAGCAGCAAAGGAGTGAATTTGTGTCAATTAGTTTGTTATCAAACTACAGTGTAGTTCGCAATGGGCTAACACTAAAGATATATTGTACGACAATAGTATCGACATGGTTTAACTCCAAAGGAACTAAAGGTCTCATCAAAAGACCAAATTTATATAATTCCATCTCATTGGAGAATGAGTGATGCGTGGAGACGCAAAGACATGCAAATACACACGGACCTGAAAGCGTTAGATCTATATATTATGTTAACCACTTGCAGTTGCGTATATGGAACATAAGAACGCCATAGGTGTTTAATACGCAAAGTTTTCAAACTAGATTATTGTCTCTAGTGCAAGTGGGAGACTAAAGGGAATATGCCCGAGAGGCAATAATAAAGTGGTTATTATCGTATTCCTTGTTTATGATAAATGTTTATTTTACATGCTATAATTGTATTAATACGGAAACATTAATACATGTGTGTTTAATAAACAAAAGGAAGTTCCAAGTTATGCCTCTCTTATAAACTAGCTCGTTGATTAACAAGATGATCAAAGGTTTCCTGATCATGGACATTGGATGTTGTTAATAACGAGGTCACAACATTAGTGTAATGGTGTGATGAACATTCATTCGAAGTATAGCATTACGATCAAGGTCATTGTGTTTATATTGCTATAACATCATACAAAGTAATCTTAGTCCTTAGACTATGATATCATGTCAATCACTAACACCGGAAGAGTATCTTGATAACATCAAACGTCACACCGTAACAGGGTGACTATAAAGATGGGTTCAGTGCTATGAAGGTGTTATGTTGAGGCTCATGGATCTAGAGTGAAAATTTTCCATCCCGATGACAGATAGATATACTCTGGGCCCTCTCGGTGATATCACATTAGTTAGCTTGCAAGCAAGTGATTTGATCACTAGGGTTATATCACGGGAACGAGAAAAGAGTACATGTAGGAAACGAGATCAAACTAGGTATGGAGATACCGATGATCGAATCTCGGACATGTAATATATCGCGAGCCAAAGGGATCGAGTTACATGCGTATAAGGTTCACACGATCACAGAAGTCATCGTTGAATATGTGGAGTCAGTACGGATCTCCAGGTGCCGCTGCTGATTATTGATCGGAGAGGGATCTCGATCATGTCTACCTTACTCGCGAACCGTAGGGTGACACTCTTAAGGGATACCGACACCATTTGGAGCAAACAATATGCCAGAGAAAGAAAAAGGAAAGCGCGGGAATTTATTTCACTAGACACCGAAACTGTTTCGGTTGAAATTGCTAAAACTGGTTCTGCATGTGAAATTGAATACTAGCAAGGGGTTTTATGTGAATTTTTGTTAATTAAAGTAATTAACAAAATTCTGAATAAGTAAATAAAAGAGTTTTATTTAAATGAGAGCTTGCATTAAATTTGGTGGAAACTTAATGCATGTGAGTGGATTTTTGAGTGGAGGCTTTTTAATGGGAGTGGAGGCTTTTCATTTTGAGTGGGAGCTCCACCCACATGAATGTGGAAGAGGTGGGGGCAGCCACCATGGCTGGCGCCATGCCCCTTGGGGTGCCCCCCTCTCCTTATAAAAGGCCCACCTCTCCTCCTCTCAAAGCACACCTCCTCGTGAAGGATCTCTCTCCCCCTTTTAGAATTCCCATGGTCTCGGATCAACGAGATACATGTTTCCGGTGGCTTTTTCTGGAAGGATTTGTTGCTTCCAGTGCTTTGCTGGAGCGAGGGCGCGGAGGTTGTCGGGGTACACGGACGTGTGTGCGATCATGGATGCACCACTGCTTTGCGGTGCTGGACGTGATGGTGCTGGACCGGCTGGCCTAGATGGACTTCATCACGATCTTGAGATCGGCAAGCGTTCGACTACATCATCCATGAGTACAACCTCGTTAACGCTACACGGTCTTCGAGGGTATGTATTCTATGGATGTATATCCACCCGTTGCTTGTATCTAGTAGATAGATCTTGGTACATAGTTGTTCCCATCGTAGGAAATTTTTTGTTTTCTATGCTGCGAACCCTACAGTAGTAGCTAGATGGTTGTATCTCCTCCTTTGTGCTTTCATGTATAGATCTTGTGAGCTCCGTTCATGATCAAGATCTAATCTATTTGTAATCATGCATGTTGTGTTTGCGGGGATCCAATGGATATTGAGATTATTATGTTGGTTTGATTAATGGTTTTGTCTTTATGATTCTATCATGTCTGTGTTGTTTGTGATCTTGCATGCTCTCCGTTGTTAGTAGCTATCTTGGCCAAGTAGTTGCTAGTGACTCCAAGAGGTGCTTTTTATGCTCGATAGTGGGTTCATGCCTCTAGTTTCCAAGGCAAGTGACAATAATCTCTTCGGTTGTAGATGTGTTATTGCTACTAGGGAGAAAACAACGGTCACTTGTTCATGGAACATGTGGACTGTTTACCTTACACACTTTGCTTAAATCAGTTGTCTGTTGCTTGCAACTTAATACTGGAGGGGATTCGGATGATAACCTGAAGGTGGACTTCTAGTAATAGATGCAGTTGGATGGCGGTCTATGTATCTTGTTGTATTGCCCAATCAACCTCATAGGATCTTTCTCACTAGTAATTGCATTGTTATGCCTTGCTTAGTTCTTGTCAATTGCCCTGCTGCAAATTTGTTTACCCTTCATTCCATGTTGTTTATATAAGGAGAGCACCTATAGTGAACTATGGACCCCGGTCCAATCTTTACCATTGATACATCTTCCACTGTTACTTGTTTACTTGCTGCAAACCATTACCTTCCACACCATACGTTTAATCCTTTGTTACAGCAAACCGGTGAGCTTGACAACATCACTGTTCATTGGGGCAAAGTCTTGAGTTTGTGTTGTGCAGGTCTCCATGTTATTTGCAACACCTGTGTGATGTTTCCTTCCTCCTTCTGGTTCTATAACCTCGGTCTCAACTGATGGAAAACTTGCTGCTTGCTCTTGACACCCTACGCTTGGGGTTACCAACAAAGTGCCACGTCGAGCACCATCAAGTATTTCTGGCGCCATTGCCAGGGAGGCTAAGGATGTATTCACTAGGGGAGTCCTTCACTTCCTTTCTCTTTACTTTGTTTTTAGTTTGCTTTGTTTCTTTTGCTTGGTTTTTTTACCTCTTTCCAAAAAACCCAAAAAAATTAGTTCCTGCTCTAGCTGATGTTGCTGCTGTTTTTGGCTTGCCCACTGATGGGGATATGCCTACCGGGGTATACCCAGCAGGACGTTTCCGACTGGCCCAAAGAACTGGCGAGTGGGCCTGCAAGACGGCGACTGGATTAAAGCCCAGCAAGGAGCCAAGCGACTAGAAGCTGAAGGCCCATGCGAGTAGATAGGCCCAGTCGGATTAGGTTAAACAAGTACTGAAGCTCTAACTGAATCGTTTGAGATATGTAAACCCTAGGGGAGGTGAGCCTATATAAACCTCCCTATAGGGCGAGTAGAGATACGTTCCATCATACACCCAAGCGACTCGCCGCCTAGCCGCCGAGCTCGCCCATTGTACCACCTCCATAATACAATCTAGCAGGAGTAGGTCTTTACCCTCCGGGGGGGGGGGGCGAACTTGGGTAAAACCCTATGTCTTAGCCCTCATCTGGCACCGCAGATGGCTGGTCGCCCTTGCCCCTTGTTCTACTACTCGCTGCCGATTGCAGCATCTGCCGTGACCATTCCCACGACAGTGGCGCCCACCGTGGGGCCTGGCCGGTCTGGCTGGTGTTCTGCGGCGAGATCCAATCTGCCCATCAACGAGACGGTCTCCATCGGCCGCATGATAGCGATCGGCGAGATGCTCCAAATCTTGCCAAGCAGCTACGTCCCGGCGGCGCGGCCTGTCACGCACACCGTGATCCTGCCGATCGGCACGATCAGCCTCTTCGTCGGCCTCACCGACGTCATCTTCTCGGAGGATTCGGCTCGCATCCGCGAGTCGTCGCCACGCGATCGGCTCTCCGAGAGCCAGATCCGTACGATCCATCGCCTCGCCTCCGAGTACAACTCGGCCCACAGCGACGTGGCCGAAAACTCAGAGGCCGCAGGAGACACGGCCCTCGACGACGACGCCGACTCAGCGACCCCGGCGTCACTCACCGGGTCCATTACCGCGGCTTCACCCGCGGGCTCCATTACCCAGGTCTCCAACGTGGGAGACTTCGAGGTCCTCTCCATCCTCGGGATCTTCGAATTCGACTCCGGGTTGGAGAACTCCGCCGACCTCCGCGACGGAACCGGTCGCCACGCCGCGACCTACATGGCCACTGGCACCGATCCGCCGGAGGATCCATTCTCCACCCCAATCCCTCCTAACGCCACGGCAACGGAGGTCGAGGAACTCCGCCTGAAACTGGCGGAGGCGGTGCGCAAGGAGCAAGCCGAGCGCGAAAAATTTCGCCTCGAGCAGGTGACGGCGCAGGAACTATCATGCTACCACCAGCAGCGGATCAGGTCGCGCCTGAACTCGATCGTTCAGGGGCGTGCCCTGAACTTCGACGACGAAAACGACCCGGCCCGCGTGGCCGAGCGCGCGATCTGCGAGAACGCGCCACCAGGAGGAAGCGCCCGGCCCCCGCCAGGATCAACGACGATGGGCGCCCCACCTCCACCCAACCACACCCCTCCCAGGGACCAGCCGCGGATAGTAGTCTCCTCACGGGAGCGAGACGCAAACGGCCTCCCACTGTTCTGCACCCCGATGGACAACCTCGTGACAGGCCGAGCAGCAGCCGACAGCATCACGGCCACCGGCGACGGCGCCCTACAGATCCAATACGTCAGGGCCCTGCTCGCGAAGGCCGTCGAGCAGCAAAGAGCGGGCGCCGACTCGCAAGGTCGAGTATACTCGTGTTCCTCGGGAAGCAGAGCGGCCTCCAGCGGCCGCCCAGCGGCGGCAAACACCCTCAACTGCCCGCCACCAGAGCCACTTCAGCTCCAACACCGACCCGCGAACGCGGCACTCTCCACCAACGACCCCAGGCCGGCGACCAACTTCGTCGCCGCCAACGGGCAACCCATCGACGCCCGCACCCACATCATCAACAACCAAAGTTGGTGCGCACGCCAGCCCGACGACCTGCGACATACCCTAACGAATCGCCACGACGGCGAGCCCATGGGGTCGCTCAGTCGACTCGGACCCAAGTGCTTCGGACCAATGATCCGAGGCGAGAAGTACCTGCCAAACTTCAAGGCGCCAAAGGAGATAGAAAAGTACGACTCCTCGTACGACCCCGCCGTCTGGCTCGACACATACCTCATGGCGATGGGGATCGCAGGCCACACCGACCCGCTAGCCGCCCGTTACCTCCCCCTGATGATGGAGGGGACGTGTAGGTAGTGGATCAACACCCTCCCCCAGGACAGTATCGACTCCTGGGAGGAGATGCACGACGCCTTCGTCAGGCACTTCGAGTGCTCCTACACCCGTGCCACCACTATCGAGGACCTGGAGCGATGCGTCCAGGGACCCCGCGAGTCGACCCGCAACTGGGTCCAACGGTGGCAAGAACTCTGGTACAACGCGGTCGGCATCCACCCGGACACCGCGATCCATTGCTTCAAGACCTCGTGCCGCTACGAGCCCCTGGTCGCCAAGCTCAAGCGACACTCTCGCACATTCGACAACATCCCCGACCTCCTCGAGATCGCCAAACGGTACGCGGAGGAAGATCCAAACCAGGAAACTGACGACGAGTCAGGAGGTCAACGCCGCACGAGCGGCAACGACAGCGGACAACGGTCCGACCTACGCTACAGCAACACTCGCCTCACCGACAAGCGCCGCAGTGATGGGCGAGTCGACTTCGTCGCCAACGCCGGGCACGTGCAACGCGAGCCCAAGAGCTTCCGCCGCGACGGAGGACAACGCCGCGACGGCGGCAACTACAAGGCCAAGCCAAGGTTTGACCCCGCGGCTCTCCTTAACCAACCATGTGCGTTTCATAGCAGGGAAGGGAAGCCCGCAATGCACACCACCGCCGACTGCCACACCCTCAGGGAAATCGAGAAGGCACGGCGAGCGCGGGAGGACCCCGAAAACGACCCGCCAAACGGCGGAAAACTCGGCAAAGTGGCCGGCTCGCTCCATACCTTCACAGGCTTCAACACGAAGCACGAGAAGAAGTTCATCGCCCACGCCATCGCCGTCAACGCGGTGGCCCAGGTGGATGTTCCCAGTTCCTCAACTGGTTAGAACAGCCCATCACCCGGAGCCACCAAGACCACTCGCCACGCATCGAGTACCCAGGACGAGTCGCCCTGGTGGTCAAGCCCAAGGTCGGCGACTACTGGCTCCCCAAGACGTTGATGGACGGCGGCAGCTCCATCAACATCCTGTACCTCGACACCTTCAGGCGGTTGCGGCTCCCGCAGTCGATGATCGAGACGACCCACACCACGTTCCACGGCATCGTCCCCGGTCGGAAGGCGTACCCGATCGGCAAGGTCACACTGCCAGTCACCTTTGGCACACCGGCAAACTTCCGCACCAAGCGGATCGTCTTCGAGCTGGTGCCCTTCGACAGCCCCTACCACTGCGTCCTGGGGCGCCAGGCGTTCGCTAAATTCATGGCAGCGCCCCACTACGCGTACAACGCGATGAAGCTCCCGGGCCGTGCGGCGTCATCACCATCAACGGCGACCCCTACATGGCCGCCGAGTGCGAGGCCAAAGGAGCCGAACTCGCTGACGCCGTCATCGCGGCAGAGACCAACCACGCTGATGAGCTCGCCAAGTACGCGAGCGGGGTCAACAACGACGACCCCACCATACTCAAGAAGCCCAACTCAGAGGGCGCAAACACCTCAACCTTTGAGGCCACGACGCACACCCGCACCGTTGAGCTGGTCCCAGGCGACTCCAGCCAGACGGTGACGATCGGGACGGGCATGAGCCCAGCATAGGAAGGAATGCTCATCGAGTTCCTCCATGAGAACAGGGACATCTTCGCATGGAAGCCCTCTGACATGCCCGGTGTCCCTCGGGAGCTTGCTGAGCACAAGCTAAACGCCGACCCCAAAGTGCGACCTGTCAAGCAGTCGTTGCGGCCCTTCAATGAAGAGCGCCGCCGAGCAATCGCCGAGGAGGTGCAGCGTCTACTCGCTGCAGGCTTCATCCGGCCAATCAAATACTCCAAGTGGCCGTCAAACCGAGTCCTGGTCGAGAAGAAGAACGGGACCTGGAGGATGTGTATCGACTACACAAACCTGAACAGCGCCTGCCCAAAGGAGCAGTTTGTCCTCCCGCGGATCGACCAGATAATCGATTCAATCGCGGGCTCAGAGTCGCTATGTTTCCTTGACGCCTACTCTGGGTACAACCAGATCAAAATGGCTGTCGAAGACGAGGAGAAGACGGCGTTCATCATGCCATTCAGAGCCTTCTGCTACATCGCCATGACCTTCGGCCTCAAAAACGCCGGGGCGACCTACCAGCGGTGCATGCAAGAATGCCTCGCGAGCCAAATTGGCCACAACATCCACGTCTACATCGACGACGTGGTCGTAAAATCCGCTCGCCAGGGCGACCTACTCGCCGACCTGGCGGAAACATTCGCCAACCTGCGAAAATACAAGATAAAGCTCAACCCGGGCAAATGCACCTTCGGTGTACCTGCAGGTAAACTACTGGGGTACGTCGTCTCCAAACGAGGGATCAAAGCGAACCCCACGAAGATAGACACGATCGCCCAGCTCGGCAAACCCGAGTGCCTGCGCGACGTCCAGAAACTGGCCGGGCGAGTAGCGGCTCTCAGTCGCTTCATCCCCCGCCTGGGCGAAAAGGCGATGCCCCTATATCGCCTGATGCGCAAGAACCCCACCTTCCAGTGGGACAAGGAGGCGGACGACGCACTCCGCGATCTCAAAAAGGTGCTACTCGCCGCACCGCTACTCGCCGCCCCCGCCGACAAAGAACCCATGCTGGTCTACGTCGCGGCTTCCGAGCGCGTCGTCAGCGCCGTGATGGTCATAGAGCGACCGGAGGAAGGAAAGGAGCGCCCAGTGCAGTGACCGGTGTACTACATCAGCGAGGTCCTCACCGAGTCGCGCCAGCGGTACCCCCAGTACCAAAAGCTGGTATACGCGGTCTTCAGAGCTCAGCGGCGCCTGCCGCACTACTTCCAGGAGCACCCGATCACGGTCGTTTCCTCGGCACCGCTGTAGGACATCATCCGCAACCGTGAGGCGACCGGGCGGGTCGCCAAGTGGGCCGTCGAGATCGGCGTCCACAACATCAAATACGAGCCACGAAAAGCGATCAAGTCGCAGGCACTGGCAGACTTCATCGCCGACTGGGAAGAGGCCCAGCAGCCAGAGAAGCTGCCGTACCTCCATTACTGGAGCCTGCACTTCGACGGCTCCAAGAACGCGGACGGCGCAGGCGCAGGGATCGTGCTAACTTCACCAAAGGGCGACAAGCTCCGCTACATCCTCTGCCTCAACTTCACACCCTGCACCAACAACATGGCTGAGTACGAGGCCCTACTCCATGGCATGCGAGGTTCCAAGGAGATGAACGTCAATCGCCTCCGCTGCTACGGAGATTCTGACCTCATCGCGGGGCAAGTCGCTGGCACCTGCGACGCCGTCTCCCCCACCATGGCGGCGTACCGCCAAGAAGTGGACAAGTTAGGCAGACACTTTACAGGCTACTCCGTCGAGTGGATCGACAGGAGGAAGAACGAGGAGGCCGACGCACTCTCTCGCATCGGGTCAGCTCGACTCGCCCCACCCGCCGGCGTCTTCCTCGACACGATCACCAAGCCATCAGTCTCTCCCCCAAGGGAGATCGACATCGGAGTCCCGCTCCAACCAGAGGCAGCCCTGGTCGCACTCGTCAACGAGCCAGACGACTGGAACAAGCCCTACATCACCTACCTGGAAGCCGGCACCTTGCCAGCAAACGAGACGGACGCCCAGATGATCGCCCGCCGCTGCAAGTCCTACACCATCATCGACGGCGAGCTCCACAAGCGCAGTGTCACCGGCGTGTTTCAACGCTGCGTCCAACCCGCCGAAGGATGCAAGATCCTCCATGATATCCACTCCGGCGACTGCGGCCACCACGCTGGCGCCCGCTCCCTGGTCGCCAAGGCTATGCGACATGGCTTTTACTGGCGCACCGCACACGCCGATGCCGTCGACATTGTCCAGCGGTGCGCCGGGTGCCAGAAGTACGCCAACCAGACGCACGTGCCGAGCTCAGCGCTCAAAACAATCCCCATCACTTGGCCATTCGCTGTGTGGGGCATGGATATGGTAGGCCCCTTCAAGAAGGCCCCCTCCGGCTACACCCACCTGCTAGTCGCAGTCGACAAATTCACAAAGTGGGTGGAGGCCAAGCCAGTTCGGAAATGCGACGGGAAGACCGCCACCAAATTCCTACGCGAGCTCATATATCGCTACGGGTTGCCAAACAGCATCATCACGGACAATGGCACCAACTTCGCCAAAGGAGCCATGGCCGAATTCTGCGAAGAGCACCACATCCGGCTCGACCTCGCATCAGTCGCCCACCCGGAATCCAACGGCCAGGCAGAAAGGGCCAACCAAAGCATCCTCCACGGACTGAATCCGCGACTCCAAGTACCACTTGAGCGCACCGCCGGGTGCTGGGTCGAGGAGTTGCCCTCTGTCATCTGGGGGATCCGCACCTCAGTCAACAGGTCGACAGGGTTCACCCCCTTCTTCATGGTCTACGGCGCCGAGGTAGTCATGCCCACCAACCTCGAGCACGACTCGCCGCGAGTCGTCCACTACACGGAGGCTGCGAACGAGCTCGCCCGCCAAGACGGGGTCGACCAACTCGACGAAGCACGTGACCTCGCTCGGTCACGCACCGCCATCTACCAGCAGGGACTCCGCCGCTACCACAGCCGGCGGTGAAAACTCGCACCTTCCAAGAAGGCGACCTGGTGTTACGCTTTATCCAGGACAAGAAGGGCATACACAATCTCTCCCCTCCGTGGGAAGGGCCATTCGCCATCGGGCGCGTACTCGGCAACGACGCCTACTACCTCATCGACGTCCGCGGGGACGGCGAACTCGACGTCAAGCGACCATGGAATGTAAACCTCCTACGGAAGTTCTACTCCTAGAACCCCACACATGTACTCAACGTCAAGCGACCATGGAATAAAAAGACACGGTTACCGCAAAATTGCGCCTACTCTCCATGTCTTGTGCCACTCGCACTCGTAATAACAGCGTTACGCTAACCGCAGAAGTCAACCTTTGGTACAACGATCGGCACGGCCAAGTAGTGCGGTGCAAGAACACTGAGTCACAACAGGTCTTGCATCGTCCATGAAAAACGCCTACCCGGAGCCCCATTGGAGTCGCCTAGCTCGACTGGTTCTACGAACCAAGACAACTGCCTTCGCTTCTTACAGCGACCATGGTCCTCCGCATCCTTGGCATAGCGACTCGAACGGCTAAGTACCACGCTCGGGGACTGAAGACCAGTTCATCGCGAGCGGCCCGGGAAAACGCCAAGTATGAGAGCATGCCCAGGACTCGCCACGCGACTGACCCCACGGGCCAGGCAGGAGCGATGCGCTCAAACTAACGCGCTAAGTCCTCAACCACCCTCGAGTCGCGCCTAGAACAACCAAGTACCACGCTCGGGGACTCGGCCACCCGACCTCGTTCGCGCAAGGGAAAACGGCAAAGTACAGAGCACTCAAGGGAGTCGCCTAGCGACTGGCTCTCCGAGCTCGGGCGAGTCGACCACAATGACAAAACACATAACAACAACAAATATATCACATACGAGGTAAACCCCACAAAAAGGGCGGACGCGCTCGGGGACTCATTCAAACATCAATCATAAACACATGACAAATACCAAAATAGACACGATGTCTCATTCGATTGCATGTCGCATTGTCTCATGTTACAAAATATGCCCGCATGGCAGACCTGCTGCTAACGCCACAAGGCAAACTATCCTACTCCGCAGGCTTTGATGACGACTCGCCAACATCCCGGCGATTACGGATGAACGGCGTGTACGGGTTCGACGGATACGTCGTCAGTTCACCGGCCATCGCCGCACGAAAGGGTTGCTCGACCTTGAAGTCACGATGCGGCGGCTCGGGGTCGCTAGGCACGACGACCGTCTCCTGGTACGGAAGGAGGTCGCCCATTGCCCAGACACGTTCCGAGTACGTGGCGACGCGGTCCTGCAACTTGAGAACCTCGGACAGCTCCACCGCGCCAGTCGACGATGGGTATCCACTCGTTACATCGTCGATGTCGAAGTCCTCGGGGAAGTGGGCAAGTCCAAGACTAAGTGTCGTCGACGCTCCGCGCCGAAACGCCGACCGCGTCATGAACTCAATGACCGCGGGCGCCTTCTCCAAATAATTCCAGACCTCAACGAGGTCGCTGGGAATCACCTCCGTGGGTGATATCTCTTGGAGATAGGCGCGGATGCACGTCGCCGACAACGTTGCCGAGTCGACAAGCATGCTTACACACTGCCTCGCGTCGAACGAGCTCGCCTCTTCCTCGCTATCGATGATGCGACCTGCGAGTAGAAGACAATAGTGAATACGACGGACACCACAAAAGGCACAACCACCGGAAGTGGCATATGCACTTACCAATCAACGGGCGGGCGAGTTCCGTGATGAAGCTTTGAAGCGACGTATGGTCGTCCTGAAGCCCAGCAACAAGGGCATCAGACACTTTGCGATCCTCTTCGGCGGCTGCAATGGCGGCCTTGGCTCGCCCGTCAGCCGAGCTCGCTTCTTCTTTTGCCTCTCGCAGCTCACGCTCGAGGTTGGCGACCCGCTGTTCAGCCGCACTCAAAGCCGATTGCGCCGCCACCAAATCACCAGCGGGGACAATCCCCTGGCGAGCTTCCTCTGCCTTCGCGGCAACAATCCGAAGCCCTTTGTTCGCCTCCTGGGCGATGGCCAGCTCCTTCTCCGCGTGCTGCCTCGCGGCCAATCGGTCAGCAGACTCAAGCTGTAGACCCTGCATATCACCAAAAAGGTTAATCAAAGAAATTCCTAAGTGCCCACCTGCTGAAATTCAGCGAGTGCGCACTCGGGGACTGGCAATCAAAAAATTCCTAAGTGCCCACCCGCTGAAATTCAGCGAGTGCGCACTCGGGGACTGGTACTTAAAGAAATTCCTAAGTTCCCACCCGCTGAAATTCAGCGCGTGCACACTCGGGGACTGGACACAAAAAATAATGATAAGACATTAAAAGAATCAGGCCGCTGCAAAGCACCGACCTGATCCTCGGGGACTGGAGGTACCTGGATGGCTGCGCCAAGCATACCGTGGAGTTGTATCGCGTCCACGGACACGAGTAGAGCCGGCGTGTGCCCATGACGTTGGTCGACTTCAGCATCGGCGGTTCCACTCACCGCGGCTGCCTTGGTCATGAAGCGCGGGAAGGTGGCAATAGAGGCACCCGCTCCAAAAGGGGACGGCTCGGCCGTTCCAGGCAAGGGAGCACCCTCCTTCATAGACGCGGCTGCCTCCATTACGGGTCCGGCTGGCGCGACCGCCGTGTCATCGGAAATAGTGACGACGTCGTCACCCTTGGCCTTCTTGCTGCCATCCGCAGAGACGAAGACCTCGTCCGCCTTCCTCTTGCGGGAAGGATCCTCCTCGCTAACGACGGGTGGCACCTTAGCCACGGTCGGATGGCCCATTCTCTTCACTCCAGTCCTGTGCATCGATCGCATAAGCAAAAATAATTCAAGTAATTATGAAAGACAAAGAAGGGTGAGTGTACTCACTTGGCGACTGGAATAAAGCGTAGCCCCGTACGGAGGCCGGCTGGTTTCTCCAGTTCAGGGCCTAGTTGGCGACTGAGCCCATCTCCAGGACGTCGCGTGCCCAAGACACGGACGGCTTCTTCGTTGTTGAGGCTGCAGCCGGAGCCTCTGGGATATCTTCGGCAGGAGCTTCCTTGCGAGGCGAAGCCGCTGCAGCCGGAGCATGCCCCAGCCCAGAGACTGGGGCGAATGGCGGAGGCATTGAAGCCAGCGGCACCTCCACGGTCGCCGTGTCCAGCGCGGCTGTCGTTGGCGGCGCCTCGTCCTTGGCCGGGCTGGGGGCGTCAGAACTGCTCGCTGAATGTGGCGGCGAGGCCGGCCTCGTCGGTCTGGTCTTCGTCTTCCTCGGAGGCGCCTTCACCTCCTTTTCCTTCTTCTTCTTTTTCGATGGAGTCGCTTGGTGGCGCGAGGTGGTTTCTGGAAGCTCGTCGTCGTCATCGTGACGCTCGAGGCTTTTACTTGCTTCAAGCTCTCGTTGACGCTGCCCACGGGTCTTGCGGAGCAGTGGGGCGACTTCTTCTTCGGATTCGTCGTCACTGTCGCCCTCGTCGCTCCTGGCATTTCCCTTGACGGGAGGCGACTCGTCCACGTCCTGGACGGACGAGCTCGAGTTATCATCGTCCGAAGGTGGGAGCCATCCTTCCACCACTTGGAATAGCTGCAATGAATATAAGATGAAATTAGAATTACCGCGACTGCATAAACTGCGACTGCGAGCAAAGTGAAGCGATTACCGTTGGAGCTGGACGCTTTGCGGTATAGGGGGCGACCCCAGCCTGTGCGTCCAGGTACGCCGCCTGGGTAATTTTCTTCAGTGCTGGGAGGTAGTCCTCCAGCTTCCACTCGTCGAGGTAGGCCTTCGTAGCGTCTCCTCTGCCCGTGTATTGGTACATGTAGTGCTCGCGCTGAGCGAGCGGGACGAGCCGCCGCCCGAGCCAGCAGTTGTACAGGTTTATCGTCTGGAGGCCCTTCTTTTTCAGACCGCGGATGGTCTGGAGCATCTCGTCGACGACCATCCGCTGATCGTTGGGGAGCTTGCCGACTTGGAGATGGCGCGGCTCGGACCGATTGGCGAAATACCGTGGGATCACCGCCTCGCCCACGTAAAACCATGACTTCTTCCAGTCGCTCGCTGCCTTGGCGGGCAACATCAGATCGAAGAATGAAGCTTTTGACTTGAGCTGGAAGGTTAGGCCGCCCGCTTCTAGCATTGGGCCGCCTGCTTCCTCGCGGCTGACCCGTCCGTGGAACAGATCTTGCCACAAGGGGAAGTAGGGCCGGCAGCCCAAGTAGCATTCGCAGAACGCCACAAAGATGGCGAGTTGCTCGATGCTGTGGGGACCCAGATCCGAAGGCTGGATCCCGTAGTAGGCGCAGAAGCGCCGGAAGAACAGGGACGTGGGGAACCCTAGCCCCCGTTCGAGATGGCTGGTGAAGCAGATGAACTCCCTCTCTCGCGGGTTCGGGGTCGTCTCTCCGGCCGCAGGAATACGCCAACAGCCGGCTCACAAGATCCCGGCCTCCTCGAAGGAAGCCAGTTGCGCCCTCGTGCACTTAGATCTACCCCACGGCTCGGTGGAGAGGGCCATGGCCGAGAGATTTGCTGGGGGTCGGGGGGTTTCGGGTCGGCTGGATCGCGATGCGAAGGGAGGCGAAAGGTGCGCGCAGTCGAAGGAAATGGTGAGAAGGTGGTTCTTTGATCGCCTGCCATTCCTCTTATATAGCGGTTGTTACCCGCCAAATCAGGGAGCCGTTACTACGCGGTGATTACGCCAAAGGTTACCGTTGGATTACCCCAACGGCTAGTTTTACCACGGTTAAATGGTCCAACTTCGGTCACTCGACTCGCCGACCCGATCACTATGACAGTGATTTGACGACTCGACTCGCCAAAGCTGCGATCAGGATGACTAGTTTTCTCCTTTACACAGGAGCCCGCCGATGATTCGACTGGATGTCTACTCTGAAGCCGTATACTCCGACTGCCAGCAGCCACCTACGCCTAATCGACGACGGCCTCGGGGACTACTGATGGGGATATGCCTACCGGGGTATACCCAGCAGGACGTTTCCGACTGGCCCAAAGAACTGGTGAGTGGGCCTGCAAGACGGCGACTGGATTAAAGCCCAGCAAGGAGCCAAGCGACTTGAAGCTGAAGGCCCAGGCGAGTAGATAGGCCCAGTTGGATTAGGTTAAACGAGTACCGAAGCTCTAACTGGATCGGTTGAGATATGTAAACCCTAGGGGAGGTGAGCCTATATAAACCTCCCTATAGGGCGAGTAGAGATACGTTCCATCATACACCCAAGCGACTCGCCGCCTAGCCGCCGAGCTCGCCCATTGTACCACCTCCATAATACAATCTAGCAGGAGTAGGTCTTTACCCTCCGGGGGGCCGAACCTGGGTAAAACCCTGTGTCTTAGCCCTCATCTCGCACCGCAGATGGCTGGTCGCCCTTGCCCCTCGTTCTACTACTCACTGCCGATTGCAGCATCTGCCGTGACCATTCCCACGACACCCACCTTTGCCAAAATGAACTCCGATGAGAACACCAATTTGTGTGACTTCACTAGAACCAACAACAATGATTTCCTAAGCACTCCTATTGCTCCACCTTCTCATGATGCTACCTTTTATGAAATTAAGCCTACTTTTTTTTTAATCTTGTGATGATAGAGCAATTTTCTGGTGCTGGTTCAGATGATCCTGCTGCCCATCTTAATAGCTTTGTTGAACTTTGTGAGATGCAGAAGTATAAGGATGTAGATGGAGATATTATTAAGCTCAAGCCTTTTCC
Source organism: Avena atlantica (assembly GCA_910589765.1). Classification (NCBI taxonomy): domain Eukaryota; kingdom Viridiplantae; phylum Streptophyta; class Magnoliopsida; order Poales; family Poaceae; genus Avena; species Avena atlantica. The sequence goes on from OU342736.1 coordinate 459,028,137, forward strand.
TTTCTCCTTGAGGGGAAAAGCTAAAGAATGGTTGCTTTCTTTGCCTAAAAATAGTATTGATTCTTGGACTAAGTGCAAAGATACTTTTATTGGAAAGTGCTATCCTCCTGCTAAGATTATATCTATGAGAAGTGACATTATGAAATTTAAACAACTTGATAGTGAACATCTTGCTCTAGCTTGGGAAAGAATGAAATCTTTGGTTAAGAATTGCCCTACTCATGGACTCACTGATTGGATGATTATCCAGACTTTTTATGCAGGTTTGAACTTCTCCTTAAGAAATCTGTTGGATTCAGCCGCTGGAGGTACTTTTATGGGCCTCACTTTGGGTGCTGCAACAAGGCTCCTTGATAATATGATAGTTAACTACTCTTAATGGCATGTTGAGAGAGCTCCACATGGTAAGAAGGTAAATTTTGTTGAGGAAACCTCCTCTTTGAGCGAAAAGATTGATGTTATTATGGCTATGCTTGTTTATGGGAAAGCTCCTCTAGATCCTAACAGTGTTCCCTTAGCCTCTTTGGTTGCTCAAGAAGAGCAAGTTGATGTGAACTTCATTAGAAACAACAATTTCAACAACAATGCCAATAGGAATAATTTTGGTAACAACAACAATTATAGGCCTTATCCTCCTAATAATGGCAATTCCTATGGAAGCTCTTACAATAATGCTAGAAGTGCCCCCTCTGAACTTCAAGTCATGCTCAAGGACTTTATTAGTAAACAAACCACTTTCAATAAGACTATAGAGGAAAAGCTTTTAACTGTTGAGAAAAATATATCCTCTTTGTGTGAAGCTTAGTCTTCCTTGATTAATAAAATGGTGTTGCCTGTCAAACCCACCGGCGAGCAGCGACGAGCAACACGAAGAGCCGGGAGGCTCCCAGAACTGCTGGTGGGCCCTGGTCCCTCGGGCAACGGCCCGCAAAACTCCGGCACACGTCCTGGCTGGTGCAAGGGCGTGCCACCTGACCTATACCTGGTCAGGAAGGTGATGGGTTGCTTCGATTGGTTTCCTGCATGGCAAACAAACATACGTAAAATTCGAGCCGCGACCGGCTCCCAGGTTTCCCTGTGGATCGGCTCCTAGAGCCGATTATCCCATGGTTCTGCACTAGATCTACGATAACATGGGGTTTTGCTTCATCAATACAAGTTAAATCGATCTACGACAGTTTAATGTTTTCACCACATAATTGGAACATCCTACACGTAATTGAGCCTGGTAGATATAAAAGATGATAGAAAACTAACCCTAGAGAAGGCCTAACAACCGACGTAAAGTCAATTCCCGGAACAACTCCTCTCGAATTGGCAAACCATATCCTTACATACTACTGGATCATTCAACCCGTTTGCAAGGCCTGACCATGTGGATATCAAACTAAACCTTGGAGAACAAGGCATAACTATAACAGATCAAATCGACGGAATAAAGATCAAGCAAGGTGCTACCCTTACACCCAAGAAAAGGTGCAAAGGCAGCGAGATAAATAAAGGCAGCATAACTAAACAATCATAACAAATAAGTACCGATGCTAGCCCAAACAGATCTATGATAACAGTATTACTCGCCATCAACAAGGCTTCAGCACGAGTAACACTAAATAACGCATAAGCATATACTGCCTAGATCGCAAGATGTGATCTAGGCAGCATGACACTTACCCGAGAAAAACCCTAGAAACAATGGGTGGCGATGCGCCGAGATTGTGTTTGTTGTGAACGTGATCGTCCTCCTTTCTCAATAACCTTAGGTACATATTTATAGTCCGGAGACTTTCTATCTTTGGAATAACCCTAACAACTCTATCTCTTACCTAAACCGAAACGTAACCTACTATAATATACAAATACACGGGCAATTTAGCCCAAATCCACGCACAAGGCTGATCCAGCAAAATATTGCGTATACGTATCCTCCAAGCCCATCTTGATTACAGCTCATTTCCTCCTTTGGCCAAAATGTGGCGATAACAAATGGCTGCTAAACTTGAAACTATGGAAAACAACTTTGCTACTGCTCATGCCATACAAGTTACTATTGATGAAAATGTTAGGTTGTTAGCTCAACTTCATGCTAAGTGGGAAAGGGAAGCTGAAATTGATAGAAACAATAGTGTGTGCACCATCACCACTAAACCATAAGTAGTCCCTATTCTTACTCCTACTATGCCTAAGCCTATTGATCCTACTACTAGTGATGCCAAGTTTGACTTTGATATTGATGGTTGCAAAATATTTCTGAAGTGATTATGTTCTTGCAAAAGCTTGCTAGAAGTCCTGATGCTAGTGACATGCATGTTGCCTTTACCAAACACATTACAGATGCTCTTGTTAAGATTAAGGAAGAGATGGTAAAACACAAAGCTTCTATTCCTAGGAAAGTAGAAGATAATTGGGAACCCATTATTAATATGCAAGTGAATGACTTTGATCTCAAAGCTTCATGTGATCTCTATTATGCCTAGGAAGATTTATGAAAGGCTTGATTTTCCACCTTTGGAAGATTGTTATTTAGATGTCCCACTCAATGATAATGCTAATAAGAAACTCATGGGGAGTATTAATGATGTTCTCATCATGGTTAACAATGCTTATGTCCTGGTGGATTTCTATGTTTTGGATGTTGAATACAATGCTTCTTGTCCTATTACTTTGGATAGACCTTTTCTTAGAACAGTTGGTGCCATCATTGATATGAAAGAAGGCACCATCAAATATCAATTTACATTCAAGAAAGGTATTGGACACTTCTCTATGAGGAGAGAGAAGTTGCTTTTTCTCCTCCTTTGAAACCAAGATTTGATGTTAATGCTTCTTCATTTGAAAACACTTGATTCTTCTTGCTTCTTGTGCCTAACTTAAAAGAGTTAAAGAAAAGTACTTGTTGGGAGATAACCCAAGAGTTTCCTTGAGTCTTGGAATTTATTACTTCAGTAATGACCTCTCCTTATCCTTTTTGTTTGCTTTTTGTGCCAAGAATGACCTCTAATGAGAGGGAAGTAAGATTTGGGGAGTTGCTGTTCCGAAACAGATTTCTGTCCTCCATAAAAAAATCGCGAGGAGGCTCCGTAACTCGGATTAATCTCACAATTTACGAATAAATCCCGCAGTATGTTAGCTAACTTTCATTAGTTCAACACTTTTTGATTTGAGCAACAGAAGATGTTCGAAAAAATCGGTTTCTACCTGCTGGTCTGTTTTGACAAATTTCTGACATTATTTGCATTTGCTTCTTATTGATTCCTTTTTGAGTTCTCTTCAGGTAAATTGAGCTCTTTGAAGGAGTTACTATAGTAGCTTGTGTTTTTAGTGAAAATCCTTGCTGTTCCAAAGCTTTGCCAGTGGTCTAATATCTTTTGAATACACTAATGTTGCTAATGAAGATTGTGTGAAGTTTTGTATGAAGGAAACATTTCAGGTGTAGAGAGAGAATGATACAATGAGATAAAGAATGGACAAAAGCTCAAGCTTGGGGATGCCACCACGGTGTCACCCCAATAAATATCCAATAGGTACAAGCGTTAAAGCTTGGGGATGCCCAAGGCATCCCCTTCTTCATCCATAAAAAGCTCAGGTCTGTCTAGACACTTCGTTTTTATTGTTTCATGCATAGTTGTGTTGTTATTGGAGCGTCTTAGTTTTCATTTGCTTTGCTTATTTTTTTTAGTTTGCTTGAGTAGTTTGGACCCGCATTCTCGATGTGTTGTTTTGCAAATAAGTTGCTTGGTGTTGGAAAGGAGTAGTAAGTTCTTGCTTGTAAGTGCAAGAGGAGCTTGTATTGACTGTGACTTAGACTTTAGCATGACATGCTAGGTGTTGTTTTAGCATTATGATTAGTGATTATTGCTGTAGCATTTCTTCTTCCAAACAAATGAGATTGCTTAGTGTACCTTGAAGAAATTATGCGTTGTTTTAGCATGCAAAAGCATAGTATTGTGGTATTCTCCTTTGATGCTTTGCTTGGGTTGACTTGGCACATGCTCACACTACGTTATGACTATGACAAGTCACCATTATCCTTTATGATCATTTAGTCCTTGACTTGTAGTACCACTCTTTGCTTTGATTAGTATGCTTTGTTGCACTGCATGATTATGGCCATTATTGCTCTCTTGGTTGTTCCTAGTCTTTTGCTAGCCTCCACTTGTATGACTAAGTTCTACTCATGCCTCCAACTTCCGAGAAACCAAGTTATTCCAAAGTGTCCACTAAAAACTCCTATGTATGGTGTGTTACACCATTCCAAGTATATTCTTGTTTTCATCTATCTTCCAATTAAAAACTATTTTGTTATGTGAAAACTTAGTGATTAAAGCCCTCACGAACTTGATGACACACTTTGTTCTTTGCCCCTAATAAACTTGAACCATTGTGACAACTTTTTTGTATATGCTTGCACTTATAAGTTGGAATTAGGAGAACCGTGCTGTCACGGGGAACTTTTTCAACATTGCACTTGTACCTTGTTGTACTCAGTTGATATCATGTTCTTTTGTCTATGGATGTCACCAGTGTGAAATAAAGAGGGAACTTGTAAGTCCATGGAGTTTTTATCCTGTGTTAGAGAAACGCCTGGGCCGCTAGCCTAAGCCATGCCTAATCATGGTGGAAACTTCCAGCATCACCATAGTGACATCTATGAAGCATTCTTCTTATAGAAAAAGCAAATATTTATTCCCTGCTTGCCTTGTCTGCTCATTGTCATGGTACATAAGAGAGAAAAAAGCACCATATTCCCATGGTACATAAGAAGAATTGCTGAGATGCTCATTGTCTGCTTGCCTTGTCATTTTGGTTATGGAATGCTCCTATACCATGTGCAAGGGGTACCCCGTTGGCAGTTCTCAATGATATGCAAATACTTAAAGTGGCAAGAACTTACATGGACCCAAAGTTGAGTAAGGTGTGGCCCTCGTATTAAAGGGACTTGAGATTGCCAGCTTATACTTCGTTAAGCATATACTCCAGCTTTGCCACTTTAACCTTAACCACTTCAAGATGCTTATGATAGGGGCAATGAGGCCTGAAAGCTAAAAAGTACCATAATTTTTGGAAGCTCTTTTTGGAACTTGTAATCCATGCTTCCTTTACAAAAAGGCCTTTCTTCCACCACTATTGAGTCTCCACCTTCTACCTTTAGGCACCATTAAGAGAGCATAGTTGGCATTCTGTGTGCAGTGTTCTAAAGCTTATTAATTGATGCATATTGTGTTATTACTTGCTCTTGTGCTACTTGTTTCTAGTCACCCTTATGAACTTTGAAGGTGTCCTATGGATCTATATTGCTACTCTATGAGGGACAAGCTAAATGCCACTATGCTATGTTTTTTGTATGTGAAACAAATAAACGTTTTTCAATGCATGTTATTCATGATCTTTGTTTTCTAGCTTGTCATGTTGCATGCATAGTTACTATGTCCTATTGTTAGAACTCCATCTATCATGCACATGTTTAGAGTTTTTTGATCCCAGCTTTCAATCCTTGCAAATGGTTGGATCTTAATTGTGAGGGTGCATGTCACCTCAAAAATTATTCTTTTTATCACTTACCTACTCGAGGACGAGCAGGAGTTAAGCTTGGGGATGTTCATACGTTGGAAACGTATCTATAATTTTTTATGCTCCATGCTTGTTTAGTATCTACTTTGCTTCACTTGTCCACACTTTGAGGTGATTTTTACATGTTTTCTGGTACTAACCTACTAACAAGTTGCAATAGTGCCAGATGCCTGTTTTCTGCTGTTTTTGGTTTCAGAAAAGTTAGTAAAGAAATATTCTCGGAATTGGACGGGACAAAGTACAAAGTCAATTACTTTCCGTGGGGAACAAGAGACGAGAGCCGGAGGGGGCAGCCAGGGGGCCAGACCCACCCCAGGCACGGGTGGGACCAGCCCCGTGCCTGACTAGGGTTTGGTGGCCCTGTCCGCCTCCTCGGTCTCCCCCTTCGACTATAAGAAGCCCCTGATATAGAAACCCTGAGTACCCGATCAAATATCCATGAAACCGTCTGTAGTCGCCGCCACCATCGTCCCTAGATCAGGGGGATCTAAAGTTCTTCCTCGCACCCTGCCGAAGGGGAGATCATCCCGGAGGCCTTCTCTCCGGTATGATGCGTGAGTTATTCCTCCTTGGACTATGGGTCCATGTAGTAGCTAGATGGTTGTATCTCCTCCTTTGTTCTTTCATGTATAGATCTTGTGAGCTCCGTTCATGATCAAGATCTAATCTAATCTATTTGTAATCATGCATGTTGTGTTTGCGGGGATCTGATGGATATTGAGATTATTATGTTGGTTTGATTAATGGTTTTGTATTTATGATTCTATCATGTATGTGTTGTTTGTGATCTTGCATGCTCTCCGTTGTTAGTAGCTATCTTGGCCAAGTATTTGCTAGTGACTCCATGTAAAGTTCCCAACCTGATAAGGTAGAGATCCCTGTATTTACAATGCTAGTCCCTGGATCAATAGCTAGCATCCACAGTTTAAGATGTAATATCAAGAAACAAATGTCATAATACAACTTTATAACCAGGAATAAAATAATTCGTTACATCTTACATAGCTCATTTGGCTATCTCATTACAATGCAGCAGAAATAACTATATAGCATGGAGTCCTTCATCTTCAAAGTGCCACATGCAATCATGTTGGTTGTAGACTTGTAATCCTAATCAACACACTTCACTAACATCAAACAAACCTGCAACATAATAAGTTATAGCCACAAGGGTCAATACGTTTGAATTCTATTGGCAAGTGATACTATGGTAGAGTAGTGGTATCTATCATCTATATGCAATTTGGCTAAGTGGAGCTTAGGCTTGCTTTGCTCAAAATAGATTTTTCTTATCAGTTGAAAACACTAAGTTTTTGTTTGGCAAAAATCCAAAGGAACCACCAATAGACATTGGTGAACCTTTACCCTTGTTCAACCATAAGTTTTTAACTTAGAAATTGGGATGAGGAGATCCTTGATAGCTTCCATGTCTTGATGCTCAAATTGTCCATTGCCGGGGACACGGCTAAGTACTTAGGTTTTACTCTCTCGAGAGGTGGTGCACTTTCCCCACAAGACTCGACATGCATCGAGACAAGATCTTTCAGAAGCCTTCCCTTAGACCAAAATGGACGCGCTCCAAACCTATCACCCCCTACCACCAACTGTCCATCTGGCTAAGTTATTGCAACCTATATGATCCAGGCAGAGCCCATATTGCCATGTGGCTGCACTTGAAGCTTCTCAACATTTGACATCTCAAATCTCTTTGTTCCTAGGTGGCTTTCCACAAGGGAGACACACTAGGGTAGGCCATGAATATGGGGCCCTATTTAACCACTCAACATAAACCTTTCACACCATTCCACACAGGTGATTCATTCACATAGTTTTTTTATTAACAAAACACAAGTAATAGACTTAGAAATATTTCATAGCATGAACATAATCCACCCTTGTTTTCTACTAGCTAGGATAAGCATAATAGTAGCAAGAATCTTAACTTAGGGAAAATTCTACTAAGGAATCATCTACTAGGATTTGCCAAGGCATAGTTTATACTTAGAAAATTCCATGCAAGTCCTATTCAAAATACCACTAATGCATAGTGAAAATAATGGGACAAAAGTATGAAGCACCACTTGCCTTTTTAGTAGAGAAACTAAGTTCACTCCTTGATCTTGCAATGGTCACACTCTTCAAAGTTCACTACAAATCAATCAAGCAAGCACATATTCAAACTAGCATTCAAACAATTCATCACATAAAATAAAGAAAACAAAACAATGCATGCAGACATGCAAAAGATTGTTTTATTTGAAAAGGTGGTTCCTAATAGGATATAAACATTTCAAAACACCTATTGGTCATTTATAAAAGTGGCAAAGCCATTTGAAATTAAGTTAGTGAAAATAGGCCATTTAAATCATTTTTGTTTTGCTAGAAATGATTTAAATCAAAGTAATAATTTCTAGTGTTTGCCAAATATATTTTTAAACACAAATGTTAGTGTTTATGGCCAAAGTGTTTAAAAACAAAATCATTTACAAAAGGTTTCACTGATGAACCAGTTTTAAATCAAGCACCATTTTTATTTTACTAGAAATGCTTTTTATTTAAAGGATTAATTCCTTAGTGTCACAAAATATATTTTTAAATCCAAAAGTTGGTTTTTTAGGGTAAAACAGTATGGCAAAAAACCCCACTGCAATTTTTATATATTATAGAGAGTTACAAAAGAATATTTACAAACTCAATCCACCTCAAAGAAGAGGGATAACATTCTAAGCAGCTATCTCCTGTCTAAATTAATTTCAATCCAATCTTTAAGGCCCTGATGATACTTCTTCTTAATTCTATAAAGGACCCATCTTAATTCCTGGGCTACAATAGCCTTCCAGTTCTCAATCGATGCATGCTGATTATTGAAGATTTCATTATTTCTGCAAATCCAAATGCCCCAAGTTCCAAGTATCAGAATTTCCATTGCCAAAGAGACATTAAGATCTTTTTTAATACTGGCTAAAGCTTCAAAGATATTTTGATCAGCCATGTTGACCTGTGAAATTTCAGCCCAGCAAGCTCTTGCAAAAGGACATTCCCAAAACAAATGTTCACTGTTGCAACCCTGGAAAACACAGCCATAAGATGCCAGAGAAAAACATTTCCTTTTCAGAAGGTTTCTTGTGTTGAGTCTATCAAGCAGTAAGAGCCAGAAGAAGAATTTGTGCTTTTGTTGACAAGAAGATTTCCATAACCAGGAGAAATGTGGCTGAACCGATTGGCAACCAGCTAAGGAGCAGTAAGCCTTTTTGACCAAAAAATTACTGCCCCAAATGTAAGACCAAATATCGGATTCCCCCTGCCTGCCATTATTGAGGATTTGCTCAAGACTTTGATATTCCTGGAAAGCTTGTTGAGACAGAGGAAGGTAAAAAAGGTCCTGAGTATTTTCAACATGCAGGAACTCACTGACAAAGATGTGAGGGATTTTTGCATAGGAGAGGAGATGAGGAAGCTTATGTTGAAGGCAGCTATCATTCCACATATCAGACCAGAATAGTGTGGATTTCTCATTTCCAACCAAGCACTTTGCAAGTCCTTTAAAAATGTCAATCAGTTTTAGATGAGCTTTCCACCAAAAGGATCCCTCCAGACTTCTTCCAGGGAGCTTACCATTACAGTAGTAAGTATTCCATATAAGGTGAACCCAAGGAATATCCTTGTGATTATAAAACTTATCCAAATTCTTCAAAAGAAGTGCAGAGTTTTGAACATTAAGGTCTAGAACTCCCAATCCCCCCTGGTTCTTGGGTCTACAAACTTTCTTCCATGCTACAAGAGCATTACCTCTAGCTTGAACATCAGAAGTTTTCTTTCTCCACAAACATTGCCTCATATATTTAATCAACTGTTCCTTGATAGTGACAGGAAGATCAAAATAGCTCATGTAATATATGGGAAGGGAAGACAACACAAATTTGACTAACTGCAGTTTCCCCCCATAATTAAGAAAGTCAGCTATTCCACACAACCTTCTCTCAATTCTCTGAACAATAGGCAGGAAATGTTCCACAGCAGGTTTATTCAAGCTCAGAGGCAAACCAAGATAGGTAAAAGGCAAGGAACCAGTGAGGCAAGCAAGAGTATTAGCAAAATGACCAAGCTTCTCAGAGTCCATGTTAATTGGCATCATGCTGGATTTAGAATAATTAACTTTTAGTCTAGTGGAGAGAGCAAAAGTATGTAGAATTGCCTTAAGGCACAAGAGTTGCTCAGAATCAGCCTTAAGGATTACTAAAGTGTCATCTGCATATTGAACCACAGGGAAGTCAGGACAAAACACATCTTCAGTGGGCAAAGAAAGAAGACCCAGGTTCATTGCCTTATTGAGGATACTTTGAAGGAGATCAGCAGCCAGAACAAACAATAAAGGAGATAAAGGATCTCCTTGCCTAACACCCCTTCTACAGTAAAAAAAAATCCTAGGCACACCATTTAAAAGCACAGAGGAAGAAGCTGGCCCAAAGATCATCTGAATCCAAGAAATCCATTTATCTCCAAAACCCTTGGCTTTAAGGATATTGATGATTGCAGAATGCTCAATTCTGTCAAAAGCCTTTTCAAAATCAAGCTTAAGAATTAGAATTTCCTCCTTTGACTCGTGGCATTGATCAAGAAATTCAAATGCCCAACCTAAACAGTCTTGGATAGATCTTTGCTTGAGGAAACCATATTGATTCTTGTGAACAAGTTTAAGTATGACTTTTTGCAGCCTATTAGCCAGAATCTTGGTGATAATCTTAAAGACACTATTTAGCAAATAAATAGGCCTAAAATCAGCAGGAGTCAGAGGAGCAGCAATTTTTGGAATGAGGGTGATAAAAGAAGAATTAATGCTTTCCAAAGAGGCTTGCCCTTCATAGAACTCCCCAAGTAGATGTTTCACATCATCCTTAATAATAGGCCGGCAAAGCTTCATGAATTCATTATTAAAACCATCAGGGCCAGGGGATTTATCATTAGGCAGATTTGTGATGACCTCATCAATCTCCTCATCAGAGAAAGGCTTTTCCAAAGCATCCCTTTCTTCCTGGCTTAAGCAATCCCCAGCCAAGTCATCAAGATTGAAATACATTTCAGGCTTATCAGAAGAGCCCATTCTGTTTTAAAAGGAATTCCAAAGGAGATTTGCTTTGCCATCATGATCATAAACCTCAAGATCAGAATCATCCTTGAGCATGGAAATGTAATTATGTATAAAGCTTATGGTAGCTATGGAGTGAAAGAAATTTGTGTTTTCATCCCCCAGCTTAACCCATTTAATTTTCCCCCTCTGTTTCCAATTAGTATTCTGATCTTGTAGAAGAGAAATAATAAGATTTTTCAGGATATCCCTAAGATTCCATTCTTGAACAGTAAGAGTTCTCATTTCCTCCATGATATCAAGAAATTCAATGGTGGCATTAACATTACAGATTTGTGCCTTCAGGCAAGGTAGCTGTTTGGCCCAAAGCTTTAGCCCTCTTCTCACATTTTTGAATTTAGCATTGATTTTTTTTGCAGAATCCATATAACCCACAGGAATGTTCTAGACATTTTGAACAATAGCTTTAAACTCCTTATGATGTAACAAATGATTTTCAAATCTGAACACCTGAGCTTTGGGAATCATTGTGCCAATGGAAATGACACAAGGAAGATGATCAGAGGTAGGCTTTGCAAGAGGAGCAACAAAAGTTGAGGGAAAACTCTGAGTCCAGGCAGCAGAAGTAAAAAACCAATCCAATCTTTCCAAGAGGGGGTCTTTCTGCTTGCTACTCCAGGTGAACTTTCTACCTTTAAGTGGTAGCTCTATGAGACCCAAATTATTAATGGCTTCATTAAAGATAAGCATACCATTCACATCTCCACCCAATTTATTTCTATCTGAAGGCTGCCTACAGAAGTTAAAACCTCCAACAATGAGCCAGTCCAAATCATCAGGCATATCAATGCTGCCAAACCAATCTAAAAATTCAGTCTTTTTTTCAGGTAAACATGGCCCATAAATGTTGGTGAGGATCCAGGATTCATTGGACAAGAGAGATGTCAAGGTGATGGAGATAGAAAACTCATTGAGAAAGGAAAGATGTCCAGAGAACAGGGAACCATTCCAAATGGTGATCAATCCTCCAGATGCACCTCTGGAGGGAAGAAATTCAAAATTGGTAAATTTGGAGGGGCATAATTTTTTAATGTAGGAGCTATCAAAGTCCTCACGCTTAGTTTCTTGGAGACAGATAATGTCACAACCAGACTCCTCAATTTTGTTTCTGAGAGCAATCCATTTTTTTCAGAATTGATTCCCCTGATATTCCAATTCAAGATCTTCAAAATTCTTTTGTTACTCATTAAGAAACCAGGAGCAAGTATAGATATGGGGTGATATAAATAGTATAATCACCCAGGAGAGGAAACCGCAATTATAGAGGCAAAAGGCAATCCAATTCAAGGTACCACAGAGATATTCCACAACAAGTACCAACCACTTTGCAATATCACAATCACAGAACACATGACAGGGAGTCAACAAGACTCCAACAAAAGACTTAGTTTGATACATTAAAACACTTAAGAAGAGGGCTTCTTCTTGGCTTGCTGTCCACAGGTACCAGCAGCCCCAGGTTTCTTCTTGCCACCAATGCCCAAGCTAGAAGAGGCTCCTCCTTTAATGCTGCCTTTTGCAGGAGCCTTCACTGCCACTTCATTGGCCTTCCCTTTCTTGAGCAACCTCTTCTCCAGGTCCCCATCCTTAACCTTGCAGAATGAAGCAGCAAGATTTTTAACCACTTTGGAATTCAGACAAGGAGGAGCAGCATTACAAACCAGGCAATCAACAATTAGACAATTTATGTGACTTTTAAAACCCCCATTTAGTTCAACAATTCTAGGGCTTCTTCTCACCTCAGATTCCACAAGAGGTTCCTTGCCCTTTCTCTTTCTAGCAGGGGTAGAGGGAGAGCATGAAGATTTATTGGATGCAATACCCAGGCAAGAAGGGGCCATCTGGGAAAAGCTCTCATTAGGAATGATGAAAGAAATTGAACTTTCCTCAGCAATAGGTTCTTTAATAATTTCCCATAAAGGAGAAGTAAGAAATCCCTTGACCCAATTAAACTTCTCAGGAGTAGCAAGCATGAGAGTAATGAAGTTAAACCAACTTATAGGGATATCACACATAAGAGAGCCCAATGAAGAAGATTCCTTCTGAATATGGGGGGCAAAATAATTCTCCCAGAGCTCCAAGCCTTGTTGGGAAAATCCCTGCTTAGCCACATGCACATCAGGAATGGAGATAAAAGTTCTCACCATCCCAACCTGAAGGTGATCCTCATTTGGAGAAAGAAGGTGTTGGTCTTCCAACATCCAATCATCATTCTCAAGAGCCACAGTACTTGAGTCCATAGGGCTTCCTACCCCCTTCTCAGCATCAGAATTGGCTTCCTCTTCATCAGCCAGATAGTTCTGAAAAATGTTTTGAAGGCCTTCACCAATTCCAACCCCTTGTGGTGCAACAGCCACACCCTGTTCCTCCACAGCCTCAGGCTCATTAACAGATTCATCATCATCAGAATCCTTGTCTTGAACAATGATAGCACCTGTAACTCCACTGTTCACATCTTGAGGTGGTAGATGCTAATTGTCAATAGGCATATCTTCTCTAGGAGCAATGACAGGGCCTTGAACAGGAGCAGCAGCAGCCTCCCAGGGACCCCAACCTTCAGCATTACCACCATCAGGGGCAGGATCCTGCACAGGGGCCATCCACTGTCCCCAACCACCCCCAGGAGCAGGGGGGAGGAGGGGGAGGTGGAATGTGGGGCCCAAAGACTGGGCCATGAGCAGGAACAGGGTGTGGGTCCACATTGTCATCTGGCAGTGGGTCCTCCTCAGGTGGGCCCCCTCCAAGCAAGTGACTCTGAAGAATTTCAACAGAAAAATTCCATGACTCTGTCTCCACCAAGTCACCAATGGTAAACCTCACACTCTTGGGGATGTCAACCAAGTCAGTAACACGAATCTTAGCAATAATCCTACCCTTTTGGTCAGGGTCCCTCTCCCACAAAAGAACCTTCCCAATCTCCGCAAAGACAGCATTCAGATCCTCCGTATGCCAGTGGTCAAGGGGCGGCCCAACTAGCATCACCCAACACTTAGTATTAAACTGGGTCCTACGCCAGTTATCGCCCTCATTGTGCTTAACAAAAGAAACATGCACATCTTGAAACGGAATCGGGCTCTCCGCAATGAGTCTATCACGGTCGTTGACATGATGAAACTGCACATACGCAGACCCAAAAGGACAAGCCTGGATATCTCTGAAGTGCACTCCAACCTCATTATTGAGGAAATCAACCAGGACACCATGAATATTCAAGAACGGAACAGGACCAGGGGAGAGGAAAAATGGTAGCAATGGCATACCGTTCATGCGCCCTTGACCTCCGAGGCACCACCACCCTTTTAACGCGATTCCGCCCAGCCACCTGCAAAATCTGGAAGCCATTCGGCAGGAAAGGCGCAGGATCAATCGGAATGTTCGCCATTGCGACGCCCTTCGCCGGTGACGAGCAAGAGGGGAATGGGGTTTCAGCGGGCGGGGGAGTTGAGGAGACAGGGGAAGTGGTAGTTGTTTTTTGCAACGAAGTGGTGAACTCGTGAAAACTGCTGTGAATAATGGGCCGGGAATGAGTAACCGCCTGGGCCTTGAACCATCCCTCATACGAATTGTCGGGCCAACTACATTTTGGGAAAGAGGGGAATTTCAGAAAAGGAAGGAGACCAGGCAATTTAAATGCCGCGCGATTGGCGCCTCCCCCAGAACCGACCGGCGTTACCATTAAAACCACCATCAGTGAGCACCTGAGCATAAGATATGCCATGAAGTCCTGATTTGAACTCACCATTAATACGTTGCTCAGTAACAGGCGAAGGAACCACAGGAGACGCAAGAAATTTGAGTCTTTGAAAAACCGAGCCACCTTTACTGGAAGGCTTCAAAGAAGGAGATTTTTTTGCACTTTCTTTTTTGTACGTGACAACTTTCCATTCTTTAGCAGACTCCTTATAGAATTCCCTTTCTTCATGAATCCAGTTCGGTCCCCCATTACCCCAGAGATTGACATGAATCACAAAAGAACTACATGAAAACTTTGAAATATTGTAAATCTCAAAACCCACTGCCCTTGAAGCAACCGAGAAACGAAAAGTTCTATCTTGCAGAAGCTTCACCTGGAATTTAGAAGCATTACCACCGAAACAGGCTTGAAGAGCAAGACTAACAGTATGAAAGTCCAACTTAAAATTTGCTCGCCCAAAAGAACAGACCAGATAAAAGGGTCTTCTCCTAAAACCACCAATGAAATTAATTTGATGCCTAAATTTATCAAAAATCCTCTTCTCAAAATCACGCCCTAAAGAAAAATCCAGGGCAGGCCGACACGAAGCAACATCTTTAGAAGCACACCCTGAAGGGAGGTTTTCAGAGAAATCCAGAGATCTAGGCACCATCTTCTCTATATTGGTGGAAAATTTCTTGACCAAAGGGCTTGGCAAAATCTGAGTGCCAACCACAACCCTCTTCACCTAGAGATCAATAGAGATGCCAGAAGCCACCACCTCACCATGAATCAAGTATCTAGCATCAATCACAACCTCATTGTGGTTGAGGAGAACAAGCCTTTTAGAACTAGGAAAAAGCATGAGAAAACCTTTAGAAGGCTCAAGATCATCAGTCGGTAAAGAGGAGCAAAGGGCATGCCATTTAAGACCAGTGTCTTCATCTGATCCAGTGATGGTAGGAGATCTACCAAGAAATCCAGATGAGGGATCCAAAGAATCATTAACACGAGAGAGATGAGAGGGGAACCTCAAAACAGATCCAACCGAAATCTTCTCCCCATTTTCCAAACATCGCCCCTCAAGGGGAGAGCCTTTGGCATTTAGAAGAACCAGCCAAGAATCAGCCGAGACAACGAGAGAGCCTTCCAGAAACTTACCACCCGTGGTCACACCAGAGTAGGTGACCTTCCAACAACCTCCAGAGGAATCCATGCAAAGCCTATGCCGGCAAGGCGCCGGCGAGAGCCGGAGGCCGACCAACGGTCACCTTAGAGGAGCCTCATGCCTTGGAAATCGTGCGGGTTTCCTCTCACAACCATCAACAACATCATCATAATCAAATGGATGGATAAAAGTACTGTAATAGATCTAGTGCAAACCAGAACTGGATCTGAAATTACAACAAGATCTAATGGATAAAGGATAGAGGTAATGGTGGTGATGTTGATGCAGCGGTTGATGATGAAGGGGATGATGCGTTGTCCTCCAATGATGTGTGGATCAGCAGGGATTTCTCCCTAGCCAAGATCCTCCTTCAGATCCCTTTTAGATGTGTTTTTTCATGGTTTCGTGGTCCAAGTAGGTTTAAAACAAACCATTTGCAAAAGATTTTACCATAAAAATATTTTTAGAATAAATTTTATAACCAAAATAGACCTAATAATGTTTCTGCAAAAACATCTACTTTTACCAAAGCAAAACACTAAACAAAGGGCATGGTTGGAAATAATTATTTTTCCTGATTCCAATGATATAATATTTGTAAATTTTGGACGTGTGAATTAAAAGTTATGATTTTTGCAAAATCTAACATCTAATAGATAAGTTTCTGTTTTTAAAACAATAGACAGGCCACGTATCTTGATCTAATTGGTGCGTACCGGTTCGACTGGATCGAGCAGCTACAGCCGTCAGATCTAACTTAAATCGCACGGTGCAAATGCCAACTTACCCCTTCGTTTAAGATTCTATCGTGACCACTAGATCAACATCAAAGGCTCTGGGCGCTATGACCAAGTACTAGCGACGCTGACGGCGGCTGTGCGGCGGCGCTCAGGCGATGCTGGTACGGTGGTTCTAGGAAGAACATGAGAGAAGGGTAATTCTCACCAGATTCGCTGAAGCGTGTAGATGCTCAATGTCGTCTTTGCAGGGACAGGGGTGCACGAGGTTGGCATAGATTTCTCGCCGGAGTTCCTTCTGGCGACGGGCGCTACTGTTTGTCATTGTTGGCGAGGGTACAGGTCACGCCAAGGCAAAGCAGAGACTGTGTTAGACGCGCGGTGGAACAAAGATTGAAGGGGTATCGTCCAAAGAGGAAGGGGAGGTCGGGATTTACCGCAGAATCTCGCCGGAGTCGAGACAGACGGTGGTGACGCTCAGTTATCGACGTTGCCGAGGCTGCGGGGCACGCGCGGGCGAGCTAGTGCTACTGGGAGGTGCGCAAGAAGATGGGGAGCAGGCTCGTGGGAATTGGGGGCAGTGGGGGTGACGATGTTGGCTGGATTTCGCCGATGAGCTCGTCGAAGGCAGAGGTGTTATGGCGAGTAATTGAAGCAGCCTAGGGGCAGAGAGAGGATGGCGAGCAAGGGGAAATGGGGAGGAGAGGTAGGCGATTAAGATAGCATGGTCGGGGGCGGAATCACTACGACATTAACACGAATTTACACGCTTTGAATCGAACCAGAAACTGCAGAGGGAGAGAGGGGCGTGGTCAGCGCGAGGTTGGGGATGATGAGCTGGCGGTGCGACTGCGTTGTCAGCGAGCGTGTGAGGGATATAGTGGGGTCGTCAAGTCAGTGAGGGTCCGAGTTGTTTCGCGTGTGAGAAAAACGGTTCGGGGACGGGAGAGTGGGCTCCTGCTGGGCTAGTTGGGCTGGTTGGGTTGGGCTGGATTGTTTCCCCTTTTTTTATTCTGTTTCCTTTTTCTTTTTCTGTTTTCATTTTTCTGTTTTGAATTCAAACTCTTATTTGAAATCAAATTTATTCATCCAATCTTTTCAAAACTTTTCAGTAGGTTTTATAATGTTTGTAAATGTGACTTAAAGTCCATTTAGAATAATTCTTTTATTCTTTTATGGTTTATTATTTATTTAAATTAGGCACTTGTCTTTATTCAAATATGATTTAAATATGTTTCCAACCCATATTATTTTATTTAAATGTTTCGAACTTTATTTGAATTCCAATTTTTGTCAAACCTTTTCCAGTAGGTTTTATTTATTCATTAGTGTAAATAATTCACTTTGAATTATTACAAATATTTTTAATATGATTTAATATTTAAATTGACATTTGTCCTTATTAAATATGGTTTTAAACCTATATAAATTTTATTCAAATAATTCTTTTTAAGTTAAAAACATAACTTTTTAATCCACTGTGGCAAATTCCAATTTATTAATTTCTCATGATTTAATTAATCATTTCTATAAGGGATTTTGTCTTCCATTTAAATATCATTTGAATATGGTTTAATCCCATATACTTTTATTTGAATATTCTTTGTCCCTTTATTTTATATGGATTTGGATTATATTTATTCCATTTGCTTATGGATTTTAATTCAAGTTTTAAATTGTCTTCTAAATAATTTCCTTGAAATTTATTATTTAAGCAATTTTTCTTAATTTAAATAAAATTAGATATGGTTAAATACTTATGATTTTATTTAAATAATCTTTCACTCCTTTTTATTATTCAATAAACTTTTATTTTATTTGTTTATGGATTTGGCCAAGATTTAATTTGGCTTTTATATATTCCTTATTTCTTTATTTCTTTCTTTATCTTATAAAATCCATATCTTTTTATTTGTAGATCCAAAATTGGTGATTCCAATTTGTATATTTTTATTTCATATTTGTTATCTTTTTAATTCCTTTTAGGATTAATTGCTCACAATTTGGTATGGATTTTAGTTAGGAGCTTTATTAGCTTTGGAAATTATTTTCTTTTATCTTAATAAATTCATAAGGTTTTATCCATGGCTCCAAATTAAGTGAAACCAATTTATATGGTTTTATAATATTTTTATTTGTCATTTTGATCACTTATAAATGTTTGTTGACAAATTTTTATATGGAACAAATCCATAGTCTTAGAGTAATCTTGGAAATGATTTCTTTCATTAGGTTTTTAGGGTTTTGGTTTACTTTTCCAAATGTTTAAATTTCAAGATACATTCATTGATGAATGCATTTCACTTGATTGAAATTTTGTTGGATTCCCTTATTATTCAAATTTGTTCAAGTAGGGTTTTGATGTTTCCATTTAGAAGCAAAAAGTTTCTTTTCACCCTAAATTTCAAGAATTATTTATTTTGTTTAATTATTTTTCACATTTCAAAATTTGGAAAATTTTGGGATGTGACAGGCTACCACCCTTAAAAGAAATGTCGTCCCGAGATTTGGGAAGGCTAGAGGTTACAAGTTGGCTTCAAGACAACTAGGGTATTACCACCCTTAAAAAGATTTTCAACTAGATTACATCTTGGCTTACTTGGGATCTTGATGTAGCTTCTCTGGACAGTTGCTTGCATAATGTCCTAGATCTTTGCAATTGTAACATTGCACTTGGCTTTCGTCCTTATTCTTTTTGGGTCTCTCCAAAGCTAGGAGTTCTTCTAGTTCATGTTCTTCATATTTCACCTCAAAGGTGGGAAATCTTTCTCTCTTCTTGGGGCAGTCACTAGAGATATGACCTTCTTCTCCACAAGAGTAGCAACACTTTGTGGTCACTTTGGGTATGGCTCTATGAGGCATGGTTCTGACTTTGCCTTCATCCTTCTTGGTAGAAGTTGTTCCCTTATGGAGGTTTCCAAACATTTGATGCATTCCATCTTGCTTCATTTGTTGAACTATAGGATAGATGGGGCATTGTATAGGGACATGATCATTTCCTTCACATAGGAAACAAGTCACTTGAGATGTGGGGAATTTTTTAGTTGGATGTTTATCTTCACGATTAGGGCATTGATCCACATGCTCTTTAGAAGTGTGTTCCATGTCTCCACAAATATTGCAAGCTTGAGTTCCTTCTATAACATCATCCTTGATATCATTGTTATCACAATCTCCTTGGGAAAGGTTGTCTCTCATGTTGACCATTTGATTGGTCATCCTTTGCAAAATTTGGGATTGGATTTCCAAAAACTTTTGCATGGTTGGGTCTAACTCATTGTTGTTGGCTATAAACTGAGTTGTAACTTGGTTCAACTGGCCTTGGGTTGCTATAAGTTGTTCTCTCATGTGCATCTCTTGGTTGTTGTTGACACCATCCTTGATGTTGGAGTTTCTTGGAGAAGTCATCTGTTTGGGTTGGATTGGGATTAGAATAGGCAAAAGATTTCTAGAGGAAGAATTCTAATCACGCACAATAATTCACAGAAGCAATGTGCAAGCAATCACAATCAAACATTCCAATCCAATCAAACAACGAAGTTCAAGCACATTTTTAGGCAACAAAATATTTTTCCTACACCATATAAGTTGGGGTGATTGATCTAAACTAGACACTAGTATGGTGGTCCCACTATATGGTTCACTTGGGATCATTCCATTCTTCTTAGTTGTTTCTTCATGAATAAGATCTTGGTATCCTTGGAAAAATTCTTGCATCTTGGTCACAAAGCTTCAAAGGTGATGATGGTTCCTTCTAAGTTGTGTTTCCTTAGTCTTCATGTCTTGAGTATTCTTTTCTTGTCTCACTTGTAGTCCTTAGTGATGTCCAAGTTGAAGTACTTGATGAAACTAAAGTTGAAGTCATTGGTGATGTTCAAGTATTTGCTTATGTTGAAGTATTTGTCCATCAAGTTTGAAAGGAAGAGATGTAGAATAAAAACCAAAAAGGTTGAGGAAATAGTTTACAAGATTGTTTGTAAATAAGTTTTGGAACAAATACAACTCCTATTTTTCTAAGGGGTTTTGTCCAATCCTAGGGTTACAATCCTATAGGCAACACGGTGCTCTGATACCATCTGTAAGGTCCCAACCCGATAAGGTAGAGATCCCTGTGTTTATAATGCTAGTCCCTGGATCAATAGCTAGCATCCACAGTTTAAGATGTAATATCAAGAAACAAAGGTCATAATACAACTTTATAACCAGGAATAAAATAATTCGTTACATCTTACATAGCTCATTTGGCTATCTCATTACAATGCAGCAGAAATAACTATATAGCATGGAGTCCTTCATCTTCAAAGTGCCATAGGCAATCATGTTGGTTGTAGACTTGTAATCCTAATCAACACACTTCACTAACATCAAACAAACCTGCAACATAATAAGTTACAGCCACAAGGGTCAATACATTTGAATTGTATTGGCAAGTGATACTATGGTAGAGTAGTGGTATCTATCATCTATATGCAATTTGGCTAAGTGGAGCTTAGGCTTTCTTTGCTCAAAATAGATTTTTCTTATCAGTTGAAAACACTAAGTTTTTGTTTGGCAAAAATCCCAAGGAACCACCAATAGACATTGGTGAACCTTTACCCTTGTTCAACCATAAGTTTTTAACTTAGAAATTGGGATGAGTAGATTCTTGATAGCTTCCATGTCTTGATGCTCAAATTGTCCATTGCCGGGGACACGGCTAAGTACTTAGGTTTTACTCTCTCGAGAGGTGGTGCACTTTCCCCACAAGACTCGACATGCATCGAGACAAGATCTTTCAGAAGCCTTCCCTTGGACCAAAATGGACGCGCTCCAAACCTATCACCCCCTACCACCAACTGTCCATCTGGCTAAGTTATTGCAACCTATATGATCCAGGCAGAGCCCATATTGCCATGTGGCTGCACTTGAAGCTTCTCAACATTTGACATCTCAAATCTCTTTGTTCCTGGGTGGCTTTCCACAAGTGAGATACACTAGGGTAGGCCATGAATATGGGGCCCTGTGAAACCACTCAACATAAACCTTTCACACCATTCCACCCAGGTGATTCATTCACATAGTTGTTTTATTAACAAAACACAAGTCATAGACTTAGAAATATTTCATAGCATGAATATAATCCACCCGTGTTTTCTACTAGCTAGGCTAAGCATAATAGTAGCAAGAATCTTAACTTAGGGAAAATTCTACCAAGGCATCATCTACTAGGATTTCCCAAGGCATAATTTATACTTTGAAAATTCCATGCAAGTCCTACTCAAAATATCACTAATGCATAGTGAAAATAATGGGACAAAAGTATGAAGAACCACTTGCATTTTTAGTAGAGAAACTAAGTTCACACCTTGATCTTGCAATGGTCACACTCTTCAAAGTTCACTACAAATCAATCAAGCAAGCAAATATTCAAACTAGCATTCAAACAATTCATCACATAAAATAAAGAAAACAAAACAATGCATGCAAGCATGCAAAAGATTGTTTTTTTTAAAAGGTGGTTCCTAATAGGATATAAACATTTCAAAACACCTATTGGTCATTTATAAAATTGGCAAAGACATTTGAAATTAAGTTAGTGAAAATAGGCCATTTAAATCATTTTTGTTTTGCTAGAAATGATTTAAATCAAAGTAATAATTTCTAGTGTTTACCAAATATATTTTTAAACACAAATGTTAGTGTTTATGGTCACAGTGTTTAAAAACAAAATCATTTACAAAAGGTTTCACTCAAAAACCATTTTTAAATCAAGCACCGTTTTTATTTTACTAGAAATGCTTTTTATTTAAAGGATTAATTCCTTAGTGTCGCAAAAAATATATTTTTAAATCCAAAATTTGTTTTTTATGGTTAGTAGGTTTAAAACAAACCATTTGCAAAATATATTACCATAAAAACATTTTTAGAATAAGTTTACTTTTGCAATAGACCTAATAATGTTTCTGCAAAGAAATCTACTTTTATCGAAGAAAAGCACTAAACAAAGGGCATGACTGGAAAGTATTATTTTTCCTGATTCCAATGATATAAAATTTGTAAATTTTGGATGTGTGGATTAAAAGTTACGATTTTTGCAAAATCTAACATCTAATAGATAAGTTTCTGTTTTTAAAACAATATACAGACCACGTGTCTTGATCTAATTGGTGCGTACCAGTTCGACTGGATCGAGGAGCTACAGCCGTCACATCACACTTAAATCGCACGGTGCAGATGCCATCTTACCCCTTCGTTTAAGATTTTATCGTGACCACTAGATCAACATCTAACGGCTCTGGGTGCTATGACCAAGTACTGGCGGCGCTGGCGACGGGGACGCTTAGGCGATGCTGGTACGGTGGTTCTAGGAAGAACATGAGAGAAGGGGAATACTAACCAGATTCGCCGAAGCGTGTAGATGCTCAACGTCGTCTTTGCAGGGACAGGGGCGCACGAGGTTGGCGTAGATTGCTCGCCGGAGTTTCTTCTAGCGACGGGCGCTTCTGTTTGTCGTCGTTGGCAAGGGTACAGGTCATGCCAAGGAAAAGTAGAGACTGTGTTAGACGCGCGATGGAACCGAGATTGAAGGGGTATCGTCTAGAGAGGAAGGGGAGGTCGGGATTTACCGGAGAATCTTGCCGGAGTCGAGACAGACGGTGGTGACGCTTAGTCATCGATGTTGCCGAGGCTGCAGGGCACGCGCGGGCGAGCTAGTGCTATTGGGAGGTGCGCAAGAAGATGGGGAGTAGGCTCGTGGGAATTGGAGGCAGTGGGGTGACGGTGTTGGCCAGATTTCGCCGATGAGTATATCGGAGGCAGAGGTGTTACCGCGATCAATTGAAGAAGCCTAGGGGCAAAGAGAGGATGGCGAGCGAGGGGAAATGGGGAGGAGAGGTAGGCGATTAAGATAGCATGGTCGGGGCGGAATTACTGCGGCATTAACAAGAATTTACACGCTTTGAATGGAACCAGAAACTGCAGAGGGAGAGAGGGGCGTGGTCAGCACGAGGTTGGGGATGATGAGATGGCGGTGGGACCGCATTGTCAACGATCGTGTGAGGGATACAGTGGGGCCGTCAAGTCAGTGAGGGTGCAGGTTGTTTCACGTGTGAGAAAAATGGTTCGGGAAGGGGAGAGTGGGCTCCTGCTGGGCTAGTTGGGCTGGTTGGGTTGGGCTAGATTGTTTCCCCTTTTTTTATTCTGTTTCCTTTTTCTTTTCTGTTTTCATTTTTCTGTTTTGAATTCAAACTCTTATTTGAAATCACATTTATTCATCAAAACTTTTCAGTAGATTTTATATTGCTTATAAATGTGACTTAAAGTCCATTTTAGAATAATTCTTTTATTCATTTATGGTTTATTATTTATTTAAATTAGGCACTTGTCTTTATTCAAATAGGATTTAAATATGTTTCCAACCCATATTATTTTATTTAAATGTTTCAAACTTTAAATTCCAATTTTTGTCAACCCTTTTCCAGTAGGTTTTATTTATTCATTAGTGTAAATAATTCACTTTCAATTATTACAAATATTTTTAATATGATTTAATATTTAAATTGGCATTTGTCCTTATTAAATATGGTTTTAAACCTATATAAATTTTATTCAAATAATTCTTTTTAAGTTAAAAAGATAATTTTTTAATCCACTTTGGCAAATTCTAATTTATTATTTTCTCATGATTTAATTAATCATTTCTATTAGGGATTTTGTCTTCCATTTAAATATCATTTGAATATGGTTTAATCCCATATAATTTTATTTGAATATTCTTTATCCCTTTATTTTATTTGGATTTGGATTATATTTATTCCATTTGATTATAGATTTTAATTCAAGTTTTAAATTGTCTTCTAAATAATTTCCTTGGAATTTATTATTTAAGCAATTTGTCTTTATTTAAATAAAATTGGATATGGTTCAATCCTTATGATTTTATTTAAATAATCTTTCACTCCTTTTTATTATTCAATAAACTTTCATTTTATTTGTTTATGGATTTGTCCAAGATTTTTTGCTTTTAAATATTCCTTCTTTTTTTCTTTCTTTATCTCATAAAATCCATATCTTTTTATTTCTAGATCCAAAATTGGTGATTCCAATTTCTATATTTTTATTTGATATTTGTTTATCTTTTTAATTCCTTTTAGGATTAATTGCTCACAATTTGGTATGGATTTTAGTTAGGAGCTTTATTAGCTTTGGAAATTATTTCCTTTTATCTTAATAAATTCATAAGTTTTTATCCATGGCTCCAAATTAAGTGGAACCAATTTCTATGGTTTTATAATATTTTTATTTGTCATTTTGATCACTTATAAATGTTTGTTGACAAATTTTTATATGTAACAAATCCATAGTCTTAGAGTAATCTTGGAAATGATTTCTTTCATTAGGTTTTTAGGGTTTTGGTTTACTTTTCCAAACGTTTAAATTTCAAGATACATTCATTGATGAATGCATTTCACTTGATTGAAATTTTGTTGGATTCCCTTTTTATTAAAATTTGTTCAAGTAGGGTTTTAATGTTTTCATTTAGAAGCAAAAAGTTTCTTTTCACCCTAAATTTCAACAATTATTTCTTTTGTTTAATTATTTTTCACATTTCAAAATTTGGAAAAATTTGGGATGTGACACTCCAAGAGGGGGTATTTATGCTCGATAGTGGGTTCATGCCTCTAGTTTCCAAGGGAAGTGACAATAATCTCTTCGGTTATGGATGTTCTGTTTGCTACTAGGGAGAAAACAATGGTCTCTTGTTCATGGAACATGTGGACTGTTTACCTTATGCGGTGACACAGCATACCACTGCATGATGTAGTACACTATAGTAATTGACATAACACTAATGAAACACCGTTCACTAGTATTACATACCTTAGAGTGGTACAACAGAAACACAGCAGGTCCAAGACATGACTATAGGTTACAACTCAACTCTTTACACAAGATTCAGAGAACACTCTAGATTAAAGAGAGAGAAAGAATCTTCTTACAAAGAAGAATCAGAAATAAATAACTCAAAAACTATCATACTATGAAGACTAGTATTTTAACTAATGGTCTGGCATGCTGCTATTGCAATACACTACAGAAATAGGTTCTATGGATAGAGATTATATTCCTATCTAGTCCGAAACGTCGTCTTCACTTGAGTTGATGTATATGTTGACTTCCTTGACTTCATTGAAGAGCTCGAGCTTTTGATGATGATTCCTGGAGCATAACTTGATGTAGACGTCGCCGGTACTAGCTTGAGAACCTAGCAAGGGTTAAGAAGATACTTTGACTACTACTCAGCAAGTTCACTAGAAAAGGAGTGTTTGATGCACTATATCTACAGCCACAGACCGTAGGTCGTAGGAAATGCGAGTTTTCGTAAACATTTCTTCAAAGGTGGATTTTATTCTGAAAAGCTATGTCCGTCAGCATTCACGGGTTTACCAGAACTTTCATGGAGTTCCTTTCCCGCCGCGTTCGCAGCTCCTTCCCGGAACAGGGAGTAACAAGTTATAGTTCTTACACTCTGCAGAGGTGCGTTACTTTACCCATGAGAGATCTTATCTTTGTTGCACATCCAGGACGCTAACCCGTTCACACTTCCTTGGTGTGAGGCCCAGACTAAGACCCAAGCCAATCACTTCCTTCTCCACGACCCCGCATGTCTCCTTGGTGTACGCCAACCCACCTATTGAATTACGGCAATTGGCAGTACAGACCGTTCAGATGCTGGAACTATCGTGGGACGTTGAGGGCTCCCACCCATATGCTTCATATCCTCTATGAATTACCATTTAATATGCATGCTACGAGTGATAACAGCCACGACCCACACATCCGGCTCCATGCGAGAGGGAAAAGATACAGCTGACTTCTTCGTCCCATTCCAAATCTCATGGTTAGCGCGTGATATACGGCGCAAGAATCACTGGAGACATTGGTTGTTAAGTCCTATATAATATGTTCCTTTAACACCAGAACTCTTATAGTAGGTTATTACCTCATGGTAAATAACTTATAATCATATTATTATGAAAATAGTGTTTTCTGACCTTTTTCAAATGCAGGTGATGACAACACTGGATTTGCAAAATACTTTACAGAAAATAATCAAAGGACATGAGCAAGTGTGAACTTGCCTTTTGTGATTGCAAGATTATGCACTCACGGTCTTCAAGACAATATAAGATCCAATATTTGAAATCAGCATCATTTGTCCGGTAAGGACTAATGTTTAAAGAAGCAAGATGATTTTATGCATAAGTAATGTAATGCACTTTATAAACGTGAATCCCGGGAATAACGTTGATCTAGGTTTTGAATGCTAGGAATGGTTTGTTTATAATGTGTTGCCCTTTTAGATTAAGTTTCACACCTGTGCTTATTATTAAGGCTTGTGAGGAAGTGTGAAACAATATGTAATTATAATATCATAAAACAATGAGATACACACAAATGTGAAATTCTACTCAAGATTGCTTATACTGTAGTTGTTTATCTTCAAATTTACTTTACAAGTAGTGTCACTTATAAAGAACTTAAGTGTTATTAATCCTAAATACTAGTAAAGCATAATGTAATGTGATTATTATTAATTGTCATTTGTTGTTTGAAGTGGCAAAAAGAATAACATTTGAAGAAAATCTTACTTAACTAAGCAAAAGCATTTAAACTTTTAATTTAACCTCATGAGGTGTTCTTTCTAGTTATAGTCTTTAAGTAAGAAAGAATTACTCCATTTGAATAATGACATCATTAGTATTTGAGACTTATCTATCTTGGTTTTTAACTTGGTTAGTTTGGTATTAAAATACTTTATAACTTAATTATTACAGACCAAAGTTAACTATAAAGTATATAATAAAGTTTTTAGCATTATACTTAAAGTCTTGTAGACTAAAGTTAACTTTAAAACATAGATGGACTTTAGAGTATATTGCTTATGTTATCTGTACCTTGTGTACTTTATAATGTTTCCTTAAAGTCACTTAAGAATGGTTATGCTTTTATTTGGTGTAGTGGTTTCTTGATTTTATAATGGAATAGAATAATTTACCTTTTTGTAAATCAATGGTTATAATTGGTAATTAGGGAAATGTCATTACTTAACTACTTTATGGTTCACTATAGGGTTTTTATTTGTTTATAAACTTGTCGTTAAAGTAAAGGGATAGGTTTTATTTCACTATAAATTATTCTTGGAGATTTTATATTGGATAATAATCCTTTTATAAAATAATATACACTTAAGGTTGAAGGATAATTCAATAAAATTGTATTTAAAGTGTGTTAAACCATTTTGACTTCATACCATCAATATTTAAGACTAGTATTACTTATTAGAGTTAAATTGGCAATTTTAAAATATTAACAAATTTTACTTACCCTTATAAGAATTAACAACTTAGGAACTAGGTTTTAAATTCAAGTTATTAAAGTATATAAATTTTTAGTTAACTCAAAAGTGGAATATTATATTTTTTAAATGTAGGTATTATTTTTATGATCATTTTGGTATATTACATTTATTTTTGTGACTTATAAATAATAAGATATGATTTTTACAAGGTTTATTACTTTATAAATACTTAATAGATAATAAATATTTAATTAAGTGAAATAATAATGCATGATTATAATTTTAAATTATTTTTCTTATTTTTCTAAGATTTTTGGTATTTATATTTTTAACATTTACCATTATTAGAATATGAATTATCAAAGTTTTATTACTTTTAAAATCTTCATTAAACAATAATTATTTAAAATTTTAATATAATAATGTTTGATAATAGTTTTAAGTTATAGATTTTATTTTTCTACAAATTTTCATATATTATACATGTTTTTCTGGATTACAAAACCAAAGTTATTGAATTTATAAGGTTTAATCATTTTTAGGAATTTTTAATTAAATAACTAAATGTGTTTATTAGGTAATGCTGATGTCATCATGAAGTGAAGGTTTTTTTCTCACCAGAGCTAATCCTACCCCAGTCACTGACTGGTGGGACTTATGCCATGTCATTTCCATGTTTTTTTATTTATTACAGAAAACATGATCACAAATTGTAAAATAAGAAAAACATGAATATGACATCAGTGTGATGTCACGCTCACGTCACTCGTGGCTGATCCTCTCTGATTGATGATCAAGACAGCGATTGAACGTGCGCGCGTAGTTGTACTTGGGCTTATTGGAAATAGGGAGATGCGGGGAGTCTGATAGTGGAGGCGCCGCTCGATTTAGGTCGCCGGAACAGTGGTGGCGATGGTGGATAACGACGGCGGAGACAGACACTCGTCGGGGAAGCAAACGAGGAAGCAAGGAGGAATTTGAGAGGGTGCGTGAGCACCAGTAGCTCACCGTGAAGCTATAGGGCGCGACGGCGTGACCGAAGGAAATCTATGGTGTTGGTGATTGACGATGAACGACGGCGTCTGGAGGTGGAGATTTGCTCGACAGAGAGCTCCCCAGCCACCGTGAGTAGGGGCAAATGACGGAGAGGATCATGGTGCATCTGATAGACACATCCGTGGACCGAGGGAAGGTTAGAGATGGCAAGGAGCTTGGACACCTGTGGCTAGGGTTTGCTAGCCGGAGCTCAAAAGGAAGAAGGAGAAGCGAAATGGCGTGCTAGGGTTTGCTCAGTGGCGTCCAGGGCTTCTTGTAGTCGGCCGGGAGCGGTGGCGCGGATCTTGACGCGGCCGGTGACGGGGTGGCCGCCAGCGAGCTTCTTCGCCGCATCATGAGGTCGCCGGTGGCGCGAGGAAGACGACGCGGATAGAAGGCCGAAGGGGTATGGGCCAGTGTCGGGCCGCACTTGGGCCAGATGGGCTGCATTTGGCTGCTCGTGAGCGACGAGTAAGAGAGAGGGGAAATGGGCCATGGGCCAGGAGCTGATTCCTCTAAATTTTTTTCTCTCGGTTTGTTTTTCTTTTTGATTTCTATTATCTGTTTTCTTTTCTAACCTTTTTATTTAAGCAATAATTTTGATTTATCTTTATGGAATTCCTTTGCTAATATTTGCAGCAATGATAAATGGTATTTAAAATAATTTTGTGAGTTTTTATTATATAGTGCTATAGTTTCTTTATTTTTGTTATATATATACTTTTCCTATTATTATTTGTAAGGGCTTTTGTTATGCATTTAATTGAGCTAATATCCATAAACTTATTATAGAATGCATTACTATTAACTCCATGATTTTTGATTCTTATAGATTTATAATATCAAGGAAATTTTTATATGGTGATCCTTTATTATTATTTGATGCATAATATCCTAAGGTTTTAATATGGTTAATATTACTCCCATGAATCTAGGGAATAACAAGGTATATATATTTTATTATAACTAACAAAAGAGTTAGGGTTTGAATTGTAAATACTTACCCTAGGGTTTAGGGTTCTTAATTTACTTATATTCTTATGTTGATGTGAATAAAGATTAATGGCTAGATGAATTGTCTTCATGTGTTTGATCTTTAACGATGTCCCCTTTTAAAATAGAAAGTTATTTTTTGGAAGGTCTTATGGAAAAGAATTGATAAAGATAACTTCTAAGCACATATGGTTATGATATTTGGAAATGACAGAGATGTGCTTAAATGATTTGCTATAGGAAAATATTCCTATAAACCATTGTAGAAATAAGATGATAGATCAATCATAGAAAGTGGATTTATATTTGGTTCTGGATTTAGGGTTTAGGGTTTACCAAGAATTCCTATCCTCCATAATTCATAACTCTGGACTTCTAATTAAGGAATTCCTTTCCTAGATATACTACTCCTTCATATCCATCATCATGTGTTAACATGATGAGCTTTACTTCACAAGAATACTCTTATCAATAATTTCTCCACCTAAACCCTTTTGTAAATGCAATGAGTTTGACACTAAAGAATTTCCTAATCTTTTCATATCTATACTTGGGTATATCAACTATTCTACTGCTGATAACCTCCAATCCAACAAGTGGTTATTTCTAACTCCACTCATACTCTTCCTTAATCATCCATCACTAATATTTCTCCAGTAGATATATATATATATATATCTATATATCCAACTACCCTTCTCAAAAGCTTACGGTCCTTTAAGAGGAATAACACTACTTCAATTACGCCATGCTACTCTTTCTTTAACTTAATCATACTAGCCTGTCTCTACTTAACTCCAGTGTCTAACATTCCAACCTCACATTATATTAATGTGACTTGTGATGACTAATCTGGGATAATATATCTATACTAGGGTTTAATCATGTTCTACCCACCAATGTCACTTATACAGGATATAAGCATGTTCTACCCACCAATGTCACTTATACAGGATATAAGCATGTTCTACCCACCAATGTCACTTATACAGGATATAAGCATTCAATCTTGGTGAGTAAGGCATGATTATTATAATCCTTTGATCCTTTATAGTTTAGGATTCCAGTTGGATGATCAAATCTTTCATTAATACACATTACAATTGTATTTTGGTTATCTTCTCAATGTATCTATTTGACTAAGAGAGATTATTCATTTGCTATACCTACTTGATTCAATAGGACTACTCTTGGTAACTAACTTCAATGTTCACCTTTATAAGCTTCTAGATGACTCTTCTATTCATCCAGGATTGAGTTAACTCCATCAATTATCATATTGATTTATTTCTCTTCCAATACTTCCATCCTATAGATGATGTTTAAATCTAGCATTACCACTTATTTCTTCTTACTTCTTTCTCTAAAGGTTTTAGAGTGGATGCTATGATAAGGACAAGAGTTGATAGATCAAGAATTGATAGTTTAGGAATTTGTGAATCAATAGTTGACTACTCAACATTGATGAACAACAAATATTAGGATTAGGGTTCATTAGAGATGATAAAGATTGATATGGAAAGAAAGATATATGGTGAATGATCTTGACTTGATTTCCTTGCTACTTAATCTCACTAAAGGTTTAAGGGCAGGTATTACCATGATACTCATGGTATAAATAGATGAGATTAAGATAGATCAATATTTAGTTGTTACATTCCTATTACTTAAATTATATTTTTATCTTGGTATTCATGAGTTGTGTAATGAATACTAGGATATGATTACTTAAGGATCAAATATAAATTATTAAGCAATGTATTAGGGTTTAACTTTTATTACATTTGATCTACCCTTAGATCAAACCTCCCTTATCCAAAATAAGGTTTTAACAAAGGTCATATTGAAACTTATCACAATCAACTTGATGATCTACTTAAATTTCATCAAGTTGAGAGAAGCTTCAATCACTTTGACAGGTTCTTATTTAAAAGCGCAAAAATTATTTGGATTTTCTATGCATGAATGCAATGCACACATCTGTGTTCAGCTTATTTCTAAGCTCTAATGCTGGGATGCTACACCTTACACACTTTGCTTAAAGCAGTTGTCTGTTGCTTGCAACTTAATACTGGAGGGGGTTCGGATGATAACCTGAAGGTGGACTTCTAGTCATAGATGCACTTGGATGGCGGTCTATGTATCTTGTTGTATTGCCCAATCAACCTCATAGGATCTTTCTGACTAGTAATTGCATTGTTATGCCTTGCTCAGTTCCTGTCAATTGCCCTGCTGTAATTTGTTTACCCTTCATGCCATGTTGTTTATTTAAGGAGAGCACCTCTAGTGAACTATGGACCCCGGTCCAATCTTTACCATTGATACATCTTCCACTGTTACTTGTTTACTTGCTGCAAACTATTACCTTCCACACCATACGTTTAATCCTTTGTTACAGCAAACCGGTGAGCTTGACAACCTCACTGTTCATTGGGGCAAAGTCTGGAGTTTGTGTTGTGCAGGTCTCCACGTTGTTGCAACACCTGTGTGACGTTTCCTTCCTCCTTCTGGTTCGATAACCTCTGTCTCAACTGAGGGAAAACTTGATGCTTTCTCTTCACACCTTGCGCTTGGGGTTACCAACAAAGT
This sequence comes from Avena atlantica, assembly GCA_910589765.1. Lineage (NCBI taxonomy): Eukaryota > Viridiplantae > Streptophyta > Magnoliopsida > Poales > Poaceae > Avena > Avena atlantica. Next base: position 459,060,387 of record OU342736.1, read on the forward strand.
GCCACGTCGAGCACCATCAGCGCCAGTAAAAATCCTTGATGAGTGTGGGAACAGTTCGTTGGGAGCCTCCAAGCGGAAGATATGATGAGCACAGCGGCAAATTTCCCTTAGTAAGAAACCAAGGTTATCGAACCAGTAGGAGGAAGGAAACGAATCAAAGGTGTTTCTAGCAACTTGGAAACCTGCACAACACAAACTCAAGACTTTGCCCCAACGAACAGTGAGGTTGTCAATCTTACTGGTTTGCTGAAAACAAAGGATTAACTGTATGGTGTGGAAGGTAATAATGGTTTGCAGAAAGGTAAACAGTAATAGTGGAAGATGTATCAAAGATAAATATTGGACCGGGGTTCATAGTTCACTAGAGGTGTTCTCCTTAAGATAAAAGAACATAGCATGCTGGGTAAACAAATTACAGCAGGGCAATTGACAGGACTGAGCAAGGCATAACAATGCAATACTTGACATTCATGATCATATGAGATTTGATTAGGCAATACAACAAGATACATAGACTGCCATCCAACTACATCTATGACTATAAATCCACCTTCTGGTTATCATCTGAACCCCCTCCAGTATTAAGTTGCAAGCAATAGATAACTGCTTTAAGCGAAGTGTGTAAGGTAAACAATCCACTTTCTCCATTGACAAGAGACCGTTGTTTTCTCCCTAGTGGCAACAACACATCTACAACCTTAGAGATTTCTGTCACTTCCCTTAGATTAAATAGAGGCATGAACCCACTATCAAGCATAAATACCCCCTCTTGGAGTCACTAGCATCTACTTGGCCAAGATAGCTACTTGAAACGGAGAGCATGCAAGATCACAAACCACACAAACATGATAGAATCAATAAGAAAAAAACCATTAATCAATCTGACATAGTAATCTCAATATCCATCGGATCCCCGCAAACACAGCATGCATGATTACAAATAGATGATCTTGATCATGAATGGAGCTCACAAGATCTAAACATGGTAGCACAAAGGAGGATATACAACCATCTAGCTACTACATGGACCTGTAGTCCAAGGTGGAAATACTCACACTTCATACCGAAGGCTGGCATGATGAAGAAGAAGGCCTCCGGGATGATATCCCCTCTGGCAGGGTGCCGAGAAGAGCTTCAGATCCCTCTGATCTAGGGACGATGGTGGCGGTGGCTACAAATGGTTTCGTGTAATATTGATTGGGTACTTAATGTTTCTGCATCGGGGGGTCTTTATAGGCAAAGAGGCGAGGCAGGGGGCGGACAGGGTGGTCACACACACCCAGGCGTGGCTAGCCCTAGCCCGCGCCGCCAGGGGGTGTGGCCCCCTGGTGCCTCCCCTCCGTCTCGTACTCTGGCTCCGTGTTCCCCACTGTAAAATACTGACTTTGGCTTTTGTCCCGTCCAATTTCAAGAATATTGATTTTCTGCCTTTCTGGAAACAAAAACATAAGAAAACATGCAATTGGTACTGTGGCATCTTGTTAATAGGTTAGTACCAGAAAACATATAAAAACACCTCAAAGTGTAGACAAAGCAAAGTAGATACTAAACAAGCATGGAACATCAAAAATTATAGATACGTTTTCGACGTATCAGGCCAAACGGTGGTCGAGATGAGTCCGGGGGAGGCAGCCTAAATGAGTTGCAGCTGAGCAGGCTTAGTGTGGTAGCAGTTGGAGAATTTTAGGCGTCAACCAAAAACCTGTTGGAGATATGCCCTAGAGGTAATAATAAAAGTGGTTATTATTATATCTTTATGTTTATGATAAATGTTTAGATTCATGCTATAATAGTATTAACCGGAAATATTAATACTTGTGTGGTTTGTAAACTAAATTAGATCCCTGGTAAAGCCTATTTATAATACTAGCTTGTTGGTTAATGGATGATCGTGGTTTCTCGATCATGAACATTGACATGTTATTAACAACAAGATCATATCATTAGGAGAATGGTATGATGGACATACTCCTATAGATAAGCGTAGCATAAAGATCAAGTCATTTCAATAGTTCGTTTGCTATAAGCATTCTGATAAATAGTAACCTAATTCCTTCGACCATGAGATCATGCTAATCACCATCACCGGAAGGATGCTTTGATGACATCAAACACCACACCGTAACTGGGTGGCTTTAAAGGTGGCATTGAGTGTTCGGAAAGTATGTGTTGAGGCACATGGATCAAGAGTGGGATTTGTCCATCCATATGACAGATAGATATACTCTGGGCCCTCTCGGTGGAATGTCATCCAATTAGCTTGCAAGCATGTGACTGGCTCACAAGGGATCACATATCACGGGAACGAGAAAATAATACTTATCAGTAACGAGGTTGAACTAGGTATGCAGAGATACCGACGATCAAACCTCGGATAAGTAAACTATCGCGAGACAAAGGGAAATTGGTATCGTATGTAAGTGGTTCATTCAATCACAAAGTAATTGTAGAAATATGTGGGAGCCATATGAATTTCCAGATTCCTCTATTGGCTATTGATCGGAGAAGTGTCTCGATCATGTCCGCATAATTCACAAACCGTAGGGAGACACACTTAAGAATTCGATGTTGTTTAGTCGATATGGAATGTAAGTAGGGAAACCGAATGTTGTTCTGAGTCTCGGATGGGATCCGAGATATCATGAGGAGATCCGGAATGGTCCGGAGAATAAGATTCATATAAGGAAAGTCCGCTTCCGGAGTTCGGGAATGATTTCGATGTTTTCATTGGAGAGGTTCTAGAAGGGTCTAGAAGGTTCACCGGACCGGAAGGGGAATGGTCCATGAATGTGTCATGGTTAAGTGAAATGATTGGATCATGTCCTAGGTTACTTTGGTTGGGCATTTGCGAGATAGAAATAAATCTCTAAATTGAAAGTCAAAAGGGAGGTTTGAAAAGTCAAACTGGAACAATAGTTTCCTAGTGGAAGAAGGAAAGAGTCCTTCCTTTTATCCAACTTGGGTTTGGGTATGGATTCAAACTCCCCTGTCCCAAGCTGCCCTCCCTCTCATAAATAGAGGGGGAGGGCTGCCTCAAAGCACACAACACCGGCCCTCCCCACCCGTGAGTTGCCAGCCGCGCCGCCGCCAGCCCGTCGCCGTCGGCCTAGACGCTGCCGACACCTCCTCCTCCTCTCCGGCCTTCTAAACCTAGATCGCCGGAAACCCTAGATCCACCATAAATCACACCGGCTTAGGCGAAGCCCTGCGGGATCTTCCCTCTACTTCCGACACCACGCCCTCATGCTGCCGGAATCGCGAGGGGAGAACTACAACCTCTGCTGCCGGCTGGAACAAGGGAAAGGAAGGTCTTCATCAAGTACCGAACGTGTGACCGACTGCGGAAGCGCTGCCGGAACGCAGCGCCGGAAGGATCGTCTACGCGATCTTGAGATCGGCAAGTGTACGACTACATCACCCACGAGAATATGCTTTCATTAACTGCTTTGGAATCTTCGAGGGTGAGTACTCTAATCGACTCATTGCTATAATCTAGTAGATAGATCTTGGCTTGTTTGTATGCATGCGGTAGAAATTTTTTGTTTTCCATGCTACGAATCCCTACAGTGGTATCAGAGCCAGGTCTATATGTAGATCTGTTGCACGAGTAGAACACAATGGTGATTGTGGGCGTTGATGCTTTTGTTGTCGATTGCTTCTTGTGTACTTTGCATCTTGCGGGATGGTGGGATGAAGCGGCCCGGGCTAACCTTACATGACATCGTTCATGAGACTTGCTCCACGCTTGACATGCAACTTGTATTGCATAAGTGGCTTTGCGGGTGTCTGTTTCTCCCAACATAGTGAAGATTCAATTTACAACGGGTAATTGACAATACTAGTATCAACGTTGTGGTTCTTGCTCGTAAGTTAGAACGACACTTATTGAAAGCCCCAAACCACGTAAAACATGCAAACAAAATTAGAGGCGTCTAACTTTGTTTTTCAGGGGTGTGCTGTGATGTGATATGGCCATGACTGTGATTATATATGGTGTATGCAATGTTCCTTATTGTAAGTTGGCAATCGACATGAACCATATGGTTGTCTTTTAATTTCTTTAAGACCTGCGTGTCTATTATTCAAAGTAGTTATAATAGTTGATGCTGGTGGACGACAACCATGAAGCAGCGCCATTGACCTTGACGCCATGCCGGTGATGATGGAGATCATGTTCATGCTTGAAGATGGAGATCAGGAGCACAAGAAGAAAGGCCATATCATATCACATATTATGAATTGCATGTGATGTTCGCGACGATAGAATTATTATGCATCTTGTATTGCTTAGTTCGCGACGATAGAATTATAAGATGATCCCTCTCATAAAATTTCAAGTTATAAAGTGTTCATCCTTAGTAAACATCGTTGCTAAAGCTCGTTGTTTCGAAGCACCTCGTGATGATCGGGTGTGTTAGATTCTGTGAGTGTATACAACGGGAGCAAGCCAGATTTTCTCATGCGGAAGCTAAGGTTTGATCTTGACTAGCCTAGCATGTACATACATGGTCTAGGAACACGGATCACCAAAAGGTAAAGCATGAGTCATATAGTAGATATGATGAACATGTTGATTGTTCGCCATTGAAGCTATATCAACTCTCGTGATGATCGGTTTTCATATGGTGGATTTGGTTCGTGTGATCACTAAAACAATGTGAGGGATATTGTTTTGAGTGGGAGTTCACCTAGATTAATTTAACTATTAATTAGAACTCAATTTGTCATAAACTTAGTCTAAACTATTGCAAATATGTTGTAGATCAATGGCGGCCCCTACCATCAATTTTAATGCGTTTCTAGAGAAAGAAAAGTTGAAAAACAATGGAAGCAATTTCGCGGTTTGGTTCCGTAATTTGAGGATTGTCCTCAATGCTGGTAATTTGACCTATGTGCTGGATGCACCGCTGGGTGACCCACCTGCAGCTGATGCTACCGATGAGGTGAAGAATGTTTTCCTCACTCGGAAGAATCAGTACTCCATAGTTCAGTGTGCTATATTGTATGGTTTGGAATCGGAGCTTCAGAAAAGGTTTGAGAACCATGACCCACATGATATTGTCCGTGAACTCAAAATGATATTTGAGGCTCACGTGGCGGTTGAGAGTTACGAGGCTTCTCAAAAATTCTTTAACTGCAAGATGGAAGAGGGCAGCTCCGTCAGTGAGCACGTGCTTAAGATGTCTGGGCACGCAAGCAAGCTTCAAAGCTTGGGTATAGTGATTCCTAATGCTTTGGGGATTCATCGTGTCCTCCAATCACTACCACCAAGTTACAAGAACTTTGTGATGAACTACAATATGAAAAACATGGACAAGTCGTTGTCCGAACTCTTCTCCATGTTAAAGTCTACGGAAGAGGAGATCAAGAAAGAGCACCAAGTGTTGATGGTCAATAAGACCACCAAATTCAAGAAGCAAGGCCACTCTAAGAAAAAGGGAAACTTCAAGAAGGGCGGTAAGAAAGTTACCGCGCCGGTGAAGAAGACCAAGGCTGGGCCTAAGCCTGATACTGAGTGCTTTTACTGCAAGGGAGAAGGTCACTAGAAGCGGAATTGCCCTAAGTACTTGGCGGATTTGAAGAACGGCAACATCAAGAAGAAAGGTATATCCGATATACATGTTATTGATGTGTATCTCACTAGTACTCATAGTAGTGCCTGGGTATTTGATATTGGTTCGGTTGCTCATATTTGTAACTCGAAACAGGTGCTGCAGAATAGACGGAAACTAGCGAAGAACGAGGTGACGATGCGCGTTGGAAATGGATCAAAGGTTGATGTGATCGCGGTTGGTACGCGACCTCTTCATCTACCATCGGGATTAGTTTTATACTTAAATAATTGTTATTTGGTGCCTGCGTTGAGCATGAAAATTATATCAGGATCATGTTTATTGCAAGATGGCTACTTGCTTAAGTCCGAGAATGATGGTTGTTTGATTTATATGAGTAATATGTTTTATGCACATGCACCTTTGATAGATGGTCTATTCTTGTTGAATCTCGATTGTAATATTGAAGCTAAACGTTTGAAATTGAGCAATAACTAGTCCTATATGTGGCACTGTCGTCTTGGTCATATTGGAGTGAAGCGTATGAAGAAACTCTATTTCGATGGACTTCTTGAATCACTTGATTTCGAATCACTTGAAAGATGTGAAGCATGTCTGATGGGTAAAATGACTAAGACTCCATTTTCTGGTATGATGGAGCAACCTATGGACTTATTGGAAATCATACATACCGATGTGTCTGGTCCAATGGGTGTAGCATCACGCGTTATCGTTATGTTCTTACCTTCACGGATGACTTGAGTAGATATGGGTATATCTTTTTCATGAAATATAAGTCCGAAACTTTCGAGAAGTTTAAGGAATTTCAAAGTGAGCTAGAGAATCAACATAACAAGAAGATTAAATTTCTACGATCTGATCGTGGAGGTGAATATCTAAGTTACGAGTTTGGAGAGCATTTGAAGAAATGTGGAATACTTTCACAATTGACACCGCCGGGAACACCACAACGTAATGGTGTGTCCGAACGCCATAATCGAACTCTTTTAGATATGGTTCGTTCTATGATGTCACTTACAGATTTACCGCTATCATTTTGGGTTTTGCATTAGAAACAACCGCATTCACTTTAAATAGGGCAGCATCTAAATCCTTTGAAAGGACACCGTATGAATTATGGTTTTTGAAGAAACCTAAATTGTCGCTCCTTAAAGTTTGGGGTTGCGAAGCTTATGTAAAGAAGTTACAGCCCGACAAGCTTGAACCCAAAGCGGAAAAATGCGTCTTCATAGGATACCCAAAGGAAACTATTGGGTATACCTTCTATCATAGATCCGAGGGAAAAATCTTTGTTGCCAAGAAAGGATCCTTTCTAGAGGAGGAGTTTATCTCGAAAGAAGTGACTGGAAGGAAAGTAGAACTCGACGAGGTTGTTTGTAACACCCTCAGAATCGGACCTATGCAAGTTTCAGCGATTCCCGCCAAACCCGCATAGAAACGATTCAAAGGTGCCCACCAGGCACTTTCGTGCGGGTGGAAAACAAAGTAATAACATTACACAACAGTCCTCGATGGGACCCACAGAACAGATATATACAACAGCGACTCAAAGAGTCAAGAATACAGATATAATATACAAAGATCCAAATCACCTTGAAAATGATAGAGCGTCCGACTACGGACAAGATGCAAATGGGGCTAAGAGCCCTGAGGAATAACCAATGGCGTCCATAACCCTGCCCAGGCCAAGCCGGAAGGGTAACCCTGCTAACGTCGTCGATCTCAAAACCTGCTTAAACAAAAGGGGTGCCGACAAAGGGCAAAGGAAAAAGAGGAGCGTCGGTACTGAGGCCAGTACACGGCGAGGCTAGAATTCGGCGGTCCTCGCCTACATAGGTATGGTGGACTGCAGCGGCAGCGGCAACATGCACTAAACAACCTATAGAGACTCGATACAACTAGCGGCTATCAGAGAGGGGTAAGAAAACCTATTCGGAACCAACCTGATGCTACCATCAAACAAACCCATCCTGGTGTTTCCCCCTCGAGACCAACGAGGAAGTCAACCGAGGAACTCACACAGTTGGCAGTTTTATTTATTCAGTTATCGTTGCAGCAATTACTAGTCAGGTGTAGATAATCGTCCTGATAAAATAAACAGTGGGCCGTTTTAGTTAACCATTCCGTTGTAGTTGCGGCACTTACTAGTCAGATACAAATAGCATGCGATAACCCAAAACCCAGCAGTTGTTGGTACTTTTATTTAGCCATTCCGTTGTGGTTGCAATACTTACTAGTCAGGTACAATGGTCGCAAGCGACACCCAAACAAGCAATTGTTGGCATTATTATTTAGCCATTCCATTATAGTGAAGCTGATTACTAGTCATTATAAAGCCAAGTTTATAGCACTACTTTAGTTATAGTTGTCTATGATCGAGATACTGTGCTCCAAGTCGTCCATAACCGCGGACACGGCTTTCAGAAAGTTTTACCCGGCCGGGGTGCACCAATAGCAACACACACTCGATCAACCTCGGAAAAACCAAATCAAAACCCAACGAGGCCTTCACGACAAAGCAATCACAAGATTCAGAAATATTTCTGGGGGCCACCCCATTGAGTAGACCCGCAACGAAGCTAGCTGACTCCGAGACGGACTCAAGGTTTGCGTCAATGGCTGTAAACGACTGGGAACCCGAAAGTGTGACTGGGCTTGTCGATACCGCGAAAACACTCCGCTTACCTAAACAGTACAGTGTGCTCCTCGCACAAACGTAAATAAAGCAGTAGCATGGCATAAGTACAGGATCGTAAATAAAACCTCAAACTAGTTTGTGGCCCCAGGAAATAAGACAGAATCAAGATCTGGCTCAGGGGGGTCCCATAATCCTCCCGGATGTGGATAGCGCGAATATTCAAGGAACGGGTATCAAGTACTCGGGGTCCTACGGGACACAACTGGACGGTTAACAACCAAATAACATCTATTGCCCACCTGTGCCTCTGCTTACTTACTTCAATTTTAGTTGTTAAACAGGAATTAAAGTGAACAATAATTAAAGCCATGATCATCTCCAACGTCAACATGCGGCAATACACCAACAACTGTGGCACTGGACGACACGCAACAGCACTTGAGCGAGCGACTATGACGCGCAGTCCAACTATCTACCAAACAACAGGTAATAGGATGTGTCCAAGGAAATATAAGGCTGCAAGGGATAACACGGGGACGAAAGCTAGAGCATCGCAACACAGATAGCAATAGATCAACAGGAAGGAATAAATACTATAAAAGTAAGATAGGTAGAAAGGGGGAGATGCTCGCCTGAAAACATTGCCGAAGGTTCAACCGAAGGTCGGGGCGGCACTCGCATCAACTCAACGGCCTTATCCGCGAAGAAGCAAAACACTAGAATAAACACCGGATGCAATATTTAATACTATGGCAAAAGATCGGGCATGATGCATGTGTGATGCATGACATGGAAAATATGCGATGCAATTAGGTCATATTAAGCGGGACCGGGCTCCCGACAATTAATTAAATGGTTCAAGTTATTTAGAACCCCCGCAATTTAAAGGTTGTCTTAACCTGGCAAAAGATAGCACTGGGTTCGCTACACAAATTTAAATGAGGCCAATATACGACTGGCTTTGCCCACATATGGGCCCCATATTTAATTATGAGGTGAATCGGCATAAGGCCCCCAAACCAATGATATGCATGCGAGAATGACAATTTAATATGCGACAAGTTTATTATATTATAAAATAGGGTTTCGGGAAGGGGTTCACACATTAGGGGGTCTCGATGATCTTGGGGTTCCGGGGGTTCGGGGTCCGGTCTCAGGGTTCGACGGAAGCGGTCTCGGCAGGAACATTCTCGAACAACGGGGCAGATCTTGTCGTGCTTCAGGTTCGGGTACGGTTCTCGGCGAACTGGTCGGTTCCCTGTCGGAGGTCTTGGCGCTTCAGATCGGTATTTGGTTCGGGGCCTCAGGGTCTTGGGGTTCGCGTCCGTGTGGCGGTCTTGTTGTCCCGTGTAGGCGTTCTCGAGGTCGATGGCGAACTTGTCCGGTACCGGGGTTCGGGTCCGGGAAGGAGTACTTGTCGCACCGGGGTCTCGGTGTCCTCGGATCCGATTGAAGATGTAACATCCCTAAATTCATATTCCAAAACTCATTCATAGCATCCTTGCATCATCCACCCATTTAGGGTTTTCTCAAAAATCATTTAGAGATAGAAGTTTGAGCTATGATTTCATGTGGTCAATTTATTCCAAATGGCCATCACCCTTTGAAATTTGAATGTTTAAGTACTTGATTACTTGCATCCATTGTTGGAAAGTTTAGGTGTAGCATTTTTACCCAAGTTTCCAATTTGGAAATATTTTCTAAACCTATTTCATTCATTCACAAACTAAAGACAAAACTTGCTTTGTTCAACACCCAAGCTTGACCAGGACCTTACCAAGTAACCACTTGGTTAAATGTCTGAAATTGAAACCACAGAACCCTGCAAAGATCCCCAGTTTTGTTTGAATTCAAAAGGATTTGAATTCATATCAAAAATCATTCCAGAAAATAGAATTAGAAAAGAAAAAGACTTAAACAAAAGGAAAAGGCCGCGCGGCCGGAATCTGGCCCAGCAGAAAAACGAGCCCAGCAAGCCCACCCGGGAACTTTCCTTTCCTCTCTCACGCGCGAGCGCACGCGTTCAGCCACTGACAAGCAGACCCCACTTCCACCTCGCGCACGTCGCTGACAAACGGGCCTCCTCCACGTCAGCATCGTCTCCACCCGCACGACCAGTTCATCCCCAAATCAACGCGAGCGTTTCTGTGTTTTAATTCGCAGCGTCAATTCGAGTTATTGGCCGAGTGATTCTCGCTCGCGACCAGGCTATAAGAACCCCCTCTGTCCCCTCTCTCTTTTCCCCCAAACCCCAAGCACAGAACGCCCCCAGGCTGCGCGCATTGCTCTCTGCAACCCCGCCGTCTCCGACGACTGCGCCGGCCAATTTCGGTGAGCATAGAGTTCCCTCGGTCTCGCGTTTACTTTATCTTGTTCAGTGAGTCTCTGTGCACCTTCTGACACCCTCCGTTTACCTTCGCATGACCCGTAGCTTCTGCAACGTCGACGACTGGCCGCCACCGTCTTCTGCACGAACTCCGGCGACCTCCCTCCGTAAGTAGCCACCGTCCCTTGCCGTCTGACTGATACGCCTAGAATCCTCATCGTCTTGCGCATCTGACAGTACCCCTATTTTGGCTTAGCGCGACGAGGAACCTCGCCAACATCGACGACTGACCGTGGCTGACGCATTCGCGAACTCCGGCAAGGAATCCCCGACGACCCCGTGCGCCCCTTCCCAAGCCACTGCCACCTTGAACATCAGCAGCCTCATGCGGTTCTGGTAAGCATCTCCTCCCTTCCCCGGGCGATCTAGAACGCCGGTACCGCCACTGACTGACACGCCGCCGCCTGTCGCCGCCGGTAGCGCCGCTCGTTTTTGGTTAGGAGATTTTTAGCCGTCAGATCTGAATCCTACGCGTAGAAACATTTCACTTAACGAAGGGGTATGGACAGATCTGAGCCGTGCAGCGTTAGTCAGATCCAACGGCACAGAAGGGTGATCCGGTGCGAACCGGTACGCGCCAGTAATAACGCGACGCGTGGCTAGGGTTGATTCAAAAATAGAAATTCAAATCAGATTTAGATCCCATTTTCAAATGCTCATAACTTTCGATTGCCACGTTAGATTTTTGCAAACTTTATACCGTTGGATTCAGTGAAACAAGACCTTTCAGAATATCCAATTTATTTAGCATATAGTAACAGTTAAAAATGATTTTAATTGTAGTACATGTTTAAGGCCATTTTAAATAGAAAATTATTTTGGTAAATTGTATTTGAGCCCAATAAGTTTAGTTGGCAAATTTATGACTTGTTAAGTTTCTGTAGACATAAGAATACTTGGTAGAATTTTTCAAAAATCACACTTAGTAAATTCTTGCATGCATGCATTCATATTATTTTTGTTTGTATATAATTGTGTGTAATTGTATGCTATAATTTCTTGTGTAGATTTTGCTAGTGATTGTGATTGTGAACAGTGCTACTCTCCCCACTACCAAGGCAAGTGATATTTTCATCAATATTTTTGTCCTATGTTTTGTACTAGCATTAGATATTTTTGCTAAAATTATTGCATGATATTTTGCCTAGTGCTAAGATGGGAAATCCTAAGTAGAATGGAATATTAGAATTGCTAAGGAAGTTATCCTAAGTTAGGTTATCATATTCTGCTTAGTCTAGCTACTTAGCAAACAAGGGTGGTGAACATCTATATGGTTTATGATGAAAATATTATAAGTCAAGAGACTTATGTTTTCTTAATAAAACAACTAAGTCAAATGAACCTCCTGGGTGGAATGGAATGTTTGGGTTATGTTGAGTGGTTACACAAGGCCATGGACTTGGGTTGTGTATCTCACTTGTGGTATGCCACCCAGGCACAAAGGGATTTGGAGGCCAAGTGTTGAGAAAGCTTACAGTGCAACCACTTGGCAATATGGGCTCTGCCATGATCATATAGGTTGCTAGAACTTAGTCACTTGGACAGTTGGTGGTAGTTGGGTTGATAGGTTGGAGCGCGTCCATTTTGACTAAGGAAAAGCTTCTGAAAGGTCCTGTCTTGGGAAACCAAGTCTGGTGGGGAAAGTGCACAAACCTCTGCAGATGGAAAACCTAAGTACTTAGCCTAGTCCAAGGAAATGGACACTTTTGAGCATCAAGACATGGAAGCTACAAGAATCTCATCACTCCAACTTCTACAATAAAAATTGGTGGGTGAACAAGGGTGAAGGATCCCAATGTCTATTGGTGGTTCCTTGGGAATGTTTTGACAAAGAAGAACTTAGAGTTTTCAACTAATAGGAAAAAATCTATTTTCAAGCAAAGCAAGCCAAACTACACTTAGCCAAAATGCATATAGTAATATAGTCCACTTAAAATATACTAAGGTATCACTTGCCAATACTATTCCAAAGTATTGACCATCTGTGGCTGTAACTTGTGATGTTGCAGGTTACTCCGATGATGAATAGGAGTCATGAGTCTACACTCAACATGCTTGCCTGTGGCACATGAAGATGAAGACTTGTGTTTATTTACTTATTCCATAAACTCTTGTATTAGGCCTTTGGCCCTGAGTTGTAAAAGACTATGTTTTATCTCTGGAATGAATGTAATAAACGACCTTTGTATCTGTGTACTTCATCTTAAACTGTGGATGCTAGCATTGATCCAGGGACTAGCATTGCAATCACAGGGACCCTTTCCTTTATAAAGCAGGGGTCTAACAGATGGTATAAGAGCACTGTGTTGCCTGTAGGATTATGACCCTAGGATTGGAAAACCACTAAGGAAAAAGTTTTTCAACTACTTCTACACTTGTCTATTCTTCTCGTAAAACTTTTCTAATCTCTTTCAACTTCCTTGTAGATGAACTCCATCAACGAAGCTGTGAAGAAGGGACCACTCATGACCATGACCTTGAAGTGTGAAACTGAGTTTCCCAATATTCTCAAGGACCTCATGGAGGCAATGGATGCACATGGTGAAGCCGTGTACAAGGGCTTTCCAGTGATGGATGAAGGAGTGGAGTATTGGTGGGTGCAACTTCACTTGTACAAAAACAAGGAAGACAACCACAAAGAAAGGGGATTCTGCATGTACACCAACACAACAATGCACACCACATTCTTTGAGTCAGCCAGGGATGCAGCTTGGAGGACCTTCAAGGAACTAAGTGCTAGAGTCAAGTGCAGAATGCTCAACCTCCAAAAGGACTTAGAGAAAGAGAAGGAGCTTACTCAAGAGTTGGAAGACACCAACCAAGAGATAAGGGGAGATGTTATAGACTTAGTGATAGAGTCAAGAGAGCAAGATTGGTGGATTGCCTCTAGGAACATTGTGTTTAATAATAGATCCCGTGAGATTGGATTGTAAGAAACTTCGTTAGTTGGACCACCACTTATCTCCTTATTTCAAAAGATGTTTAAAATAAGTATGGACCTTGAGTGATGTAATAGACTTATGTATGCATGACTTGTGTGACAATTATGTTTCATGGTTATGTATGAATGTTTGTCTTGATTTACCTTGAATTATGTTGTTCTAACTTTTTCAATCTTATAAATAGATGCCTATTGCCATCAGCACTGTTGAGGAGTTTCGGGTTACTCGTTTTGGTCCCCGTATCATTGAGCTTACCACTCTGCTTGATCTCCCTCTTCCTACCATCACGGTGTACCCACTCACCAAGTTCGAGAGGAAGGACCTCTGGGGCTTCAAAGTGAACCAGCCCGGACGCCAGACTGAGCCTACTACGGAGGTCATCGTCTTCAAGCTGATGCACGATGACAGGGAGAGAGGCATGGAGGTAGTCATGCAGGATCTGATAGGACGACTGTTAGGACGTCACTCCCGTCAGGTTAGAGGCACTCACTTCCACGTCTTTGGAAGACGTGATGTTGATGGAGAGTCCATCGACTTTGAGGACGACTCGAGGAGCACTGCGGAGCCGATACGTCTTTATCTTCAGGACTTAGAGACTCTTCTCAGGCACGTAGATACAGATAGGACGAACGTCATGCTAGGTAATGACGAGCTTCAGGTGCAGCTTCGCGAGAAGGACAAGCTTTTTGCGCAGCAGGATGAGATGATCAAGGAAATGGAGACAAAGTTCGAGGCCCAGGACCGCAAGTTCAAGAGTCAAGAGAAACGCGTCCAGGATAGGAACAAGAGGATCCGGGACATGACCGAGGAACTGAAGTCCAAGGACTTCGAGCTTGAGCAGCAGCAGATGGTTATTGAGAGGCTTCGCTCCCAGAAGAGGGCTCTCAAGGCCAAGGTCGATTCCTTGACCACTACGATTGAGGAGAACAAGACCGCGATGGAGAACGCAGGTCTTACCTTCGTCGAGGAGGAGATTGACGCTGATGAGTAGACTTGACTACTCGTTTACCTTTCTTATTCATACTTGTTATTGTGAACTTGTTATTGGACCATCCGACATGTGGATGGCTTGCCACTTGTGTGTTTTACTTCATGAGCTTATTATGTGGTTGTTGAACCTTTATTCTTATGTTGCTTGTTATGTGTTTGCTTATGTTGTATTGTGCATAAAACATCTATGGGTATCTCATTCTTATCTATTTGAACAAACCACAGATGCCTCCCCGTCGCGCAAACCCCAACCCCAACAACATCACCCCGGAAATGCAACAAATGATGAATGCGCAAACACAGCTTATGCAAATGATGACAACATTCATCCAAAACCAGAATAACAACAACAACAACCCCAACAACAATAACAACAACAACAACCCTCCGGGTTTTGATATGCTCACCAGATTTCTGCGTCTGAGGCCAGCTAAGTTTGCGGGAACAACTGATCCCATGGTGGCCAATGACTGGCTACGTTCCGTGAACAAGGACTTAGTGACCGTGGGCTGCACAGATGCTGAAAAAGTCAGATTCGCAGCACATCTGTTGGAAGGACCGGCCGCCACATGGTGGGACAACTTCCAAATCACCACTCCTATTGATGAGGTGACTTGAGCTATCTTTGAAGATGGCTTTCGCACTGCTCATATCTCATCAGGAATGATGAGTCTGAAAAAGAAGGAGTTTCACAACCTGAAACAGCGCCACCGCAGCGTGGCAGAATACATAGAAGAGTTCAACAATCTGGCGCGCTATGCACCGGATGAGGTTGACACAGATGCCAAGAGAAAGGAAAAATTTCTGGAAGGCTTAAATGATGAGCTGAATCTACAGTTGGCTGTGGCATATGTTCCAACTTATCAGTCTTTGTGTGACAAGGCTGCTATTTTGGAGAGTAAAATGAAGCAAGTCGAGAGTAGAAAGAGGAAACACTCCGACAAGCACAGCTCGGGATCGTCTCACAAACGATCTCACTATGATGACAGTGGCAACTCAGGATCCCATAAACATGGGAAATTCAGCAAGCACAACCACAACCGTCATGACAACAAGCATCATCGCAGCCATGACAAGGACAAATACAAGAACCACAAGGGTGGACATAAAAGCCACTATGGTGGAAATGGTAGTGGAAGTGGAGGCCAACCTCCTAAAAAGGACCTCAGTCAGGTTGAGTGCTTCAAATGCAAAAAGCTGGGGCATTATGCTAACGAGTGCCCTGAGAAGAAAGTTGAAGGACCCAACAAACCAAATCCTTTTCAGAAAGGACAGGTTAACCACATCAATGTGGAAGAGGTCTATGATGAGCCTGATGCCGTGGCTGGTAAGTTCAGACTCAATTCAATTTCAGCATTTGTACTCTTTGATACCGGTGCATCTCATTCATTCATATCAAAGGCATTTGTTGATAGAAATGGGTTTGCATCAGAAAACATTGGGTGTCCAATAAAAGTTAGTTCTCCGGGGGGAGACATGATAGTAAGCCTTGGATGCCGGGATCTCACCATAGAGTTTGGTAAACATAAATTTCCAGTAAGCCTGATAATCCTAGATTCCCAAGGACTAGACGTAATTTTGGGAATGGACTGGATGGCTAAGTATGAAGGAGTGTTAGATTGTGCCAATCATACCGTTACACTCACAACCCCCGAAGGAAAAAGAATAAAATTTAAATCAAACTTTGAATCCAAAGGAAGTAAGCTGAATTCTCTTAAGGGGGTTAGCATGGACAGTGTACCAATAGTGTGTGAGTATCCGGATGTGTTTCCGGAAGAGCTACCAGGAATGCCACCGGATAGAGATGTGGAGTTTCTGATAGATTTGGTGCCAGGATCAGGACCAATAGCTAAGAGACCGTACAAAATGTTAGTTGATGAATTGAAAGAACTCAAGAAACAGCTAGGAGAATAGTTACAGAAAGGGTTTATTCAACCAAGTTCTTCATCTTGGGGAGCCCCAGTATTGTTCGTGGAGAAGAAGGATAGAACACAAAGGTTATGTATTGACTACCGTTCTCTCAACGAGGTTACTATCAAGAACAAATATCCTTTGTCAAGAATCAACGACTTATTTGATCAGCTAGAAGGAGCATGTGTATTCTCGAAGATTGATCTCCGGTCAGGTTATTTTTAACTCAAGATACGAGAGCAAGACATACCAAAAACAGCATTCACCACAAGGTATAGATTGTATGAGTATACCGTGATGCCTTTTGGATT
Source organism: Avena atlantica (assembly GCA_910589765.1). Classification (NCBI taxonomy): domain Eukaryota; kingdom Viridiplantae; phylum Streptophyta; class Magnoliopsida; order Poales; family Poaceae; genus Avena; species Avena atlantica. Next base: position 459,077,138 of record OU342736.1, read on the forward strand.
AACCAACGCTCCGGCATACTTCATGAATATGATGAACAAGGTGTTCATGGAATTCCTTGACAAGTTCGTTGTCGTTTTCATCGATGACATCTTGGTCTACTCCAAGAGCAAGGAAGAGCATGAAAGACACTTACGCTTGATACTCGAGAAACTGAGGGAACATAAACTTTATGCCAAATTCAGCAAGTGTGAGTTCTGGTTAGAGAAAGTTGGTTTTCTTGGTCATGTGATGACAAAAGATGGTGTGGCAGTTGATCCTGCAAAGGTTTCAGCTGTGACAGAATGGGAATCACCCAAGAATGTGAAAGAAGTTCGTAGTTTCCTCGGATTAGCAGGTTACTATAGAAGGTTCATTGAAAATTTCTCGAAGGTTGCTAAGCCAATGACAGAATTGCTAAAGAAGGACAAGAAGTTTGCTTGGACTGAAGGTTGCGAAGTTAGCTTTCAAGAATTGAAGAAGAGACTTGTGACAGCACCAGTTCTATGTCTGCCAGATTTAGAAAAGGATTTCCAAGTATATTGTGATGCGTCTCATCAAGGTTTGGGTGTCGTACTTATGCAAGATGGTAAAGTCGTAGCCTATGCCTCGAGACAACTCAAAACTCATGAAGTAAACTATCCTACTCATGATTTGGAGTTAGCCTCTGTCGTCCATGCACTCAAAACATGGAGACATTACCTTTTGGGAAAGCGTTGTGAAGTATTCACCGATCATAAAAGCTTGAAGTATATCTTCACCCAGAAGGAAATCAACATGAGACAAAGAAGATGGCTAGAACTTATCAAGGATTACGACTTAAGTTTGCAATACCACCCCGGTAAAGCAAATGTAGTAGCCGATGCTCTAAGTCGTAAGACGTTTGTAAATGGCCTCACAAAAGGGGAATTGCCAGATGACTTGTGTAAGCAATTCAAAGAACTCAGATTGGAGATTGTACCAGAAGGATATCTCATGTCCTTAGATGTTCAACCCACTCTATTGGACAAAATCCGAGAAGTTCAGAAGACTGATGAGGAAATTGGAAAGATTAAGGAAAATATTAGTCTAGGGAAGGCTAAGAGTTTCCGTGTTGACGAACAGGGTACTTTATGGCACGGGAAACTATATGTGTTCCACGAGACCCAGAGTTGCGGAAACTGATCTTACAAGAAGGACACAACTCTCCGTATTCTATTCACCCGGGAAATACCAAGATGTACATGGACGTGAAGGAAAGGTTTTGGTGGAACAATCTCAAAAGGGACATCGCCGAACATATTGCTTTATGTGATGTGTGTAGCAGAGTCAAAGCGGAGCACCAGAAACTAGCGGGTTTGCTTCAACCACTGCCTATTCCTGAATGGAAGTGGGAAAATATTGGTATGGATTTCATTACCGGATTACCAAGGACCAGGTCAGGGTATGATTCCATATGGGTAGTAGTGGATCGCCTAACTAAAGTGGCTCATTTTATACCCGTGAAGACAACCTATACAAGTGCCAAGTTAGCTAAAATTTACATGAGCAGAATTGTATGCCTTCACGGTGTGCCTAAGAGTATAGTATCAGATAGAGGAACCCAGTTCACATCTCACTTTTGGAGACAGCTTCATGAATCCTTAGGAACGAGATTGGAATTCAGCACTGCTTTTCATCCACAAACGGATGGACAAACAGAAAGAACCAACCAAATTCTTGAAGACATGTTGAGAGCCTGTGCTTTAGACTATGGAGCAAGTTGGGATGAAAGTTTGCCGTACGCAGAGTTCTCTTACAATAACAGTCATCAATCTAGTATTGGAATGGCACCGTTTGAGTTACTCTACGGAAGGAAGTGTACCACCCCATTGTTATGGAATGGTGTGGGAGAAAGAAGCTTATTTGGACCAGATCTTATCAAAGACGCCGAAGAGAAAGTCAAATTGGTTAAGGACAGATTGAAGATAGCACAGTCCCGACAGAAAAGCTACGCGGATTCTAAGCGTAGAGAAGTCACCTACGAAGTCGGGGATAGAGCTTACCTCAGGGTATCACCACTCCGTGGAGTGAAAAGATTTGGAGTCAAAGGAAAGTTGGCACCAAGATATGTTGGGCCATTCAAGATTCTAAGTCGCAAAGGAGAAGTTGCATACGAAGTTGAATTGCCAGAATCTCTATCAGCAGTCCATAACGTATTTCATGTGAGTCAGCTTAAGAAATGCCACCCAGAAATGGAAGAGTCTTCTTTGAAGGATACCATACCTTTGGAAGAAGTTCAGCTAGAAAGTGATCTCACCTATGAGGAAAAGCCTATCAAGATTCTAGAGACCGCAGAAAGAGTTACCAGGACCAAGACTATCAAGTTTTGTAAAGTGCAATGGAACCATCACTCCGAAGAGGAAGCAACATGGGAAAGAGAAGATGATCTTCGGAAAGACCACCCTCACCTATTTGCTAGCCAACCCGAATCTCGAGGGCGAGATTCATCTTAAGGGGGTTAGATTTGTAACATCCCTAAATTCATATTCCAAAACTCATTCATAGCATCCTTGCATCATCCACCCATTTAGGGTTTTCTCAAAAATCATTTAGAGATACAAGTTTGAGCTATGATTTCATGTGGTCAATTTATTCCAAATGGCCATCACCCTTTGAAATTTGAATGTTTAAGTACTTGATTACTTGCATCCATTGTTGGAAAGTTTAGGTGTAGCATTTTTACCCAAGTTTCCAATTTGGAAATATTTTCTAAACCTATTTCATTCATTCACAAACTAAAGACAAAACTTGCTTTGTTCAACACCCAAGCTTGACCAGGACCTTACCAAGTAACCACTTGGTTAAATGTCTGAAACTGAAACCACAGAACCCTGCAAAGATCCCCAGTTTTGTTTGAATTCAAAAGGATTTGAATTCATATCAAAAATCATTCCAGAAAATAGAATTAGAAAAGAAAAAGACTTAAACAAAAGGAAAAGGCCGCGCGGCCGGAATCTGGCCCAGCAGAAAAACGAGCCCAGCAAGCCCACCCGAGAACTTTCCTTTCCTCTCTCACGCGCGAGCGCACGCGTTCAGCCACTGACAAGCAGACCCCACTTCCACCTCGCGCACGTCGCTGACAAACGGGCCTCCTCCACGTCAGCATCGTCTCCACCCGCACGACCAGTTCATCCCCAAATCAACGCGAGCGTTTCTGTGTTTTAATTCGCGGCGTCAATTCGAGTTATTGGCCGAGTGATTCTCGCTCGCGACCGGGCTATAAGAACCCCCTCTGTCCCCTCTCTCTTTTCCCCCAAACCCCAAGCACAGAACGCCCCCAGGCTGCACGCATTGCTCTCTGCAACGCCGCCGTCTCCGACGACTGCGCCGGCCAATTCCGGTGAGCATAGAGTTCCCTCGGTCTCGCGTTTACTTTATCTTGTTCAGTGAGTCTCTGTGCACCTTCTGACACCCTCCGTTTACCTTCGCATGACCCGTAGCTTCTGCAACGTCGACGACTGGCCGCCACCGTCTTCTGCACGAACTCCGGCGACCTCCCTCCGTAAGTAGCCACCGCCCCTTGCCCTCTAACTGATACGCCTAGAATCCTCATCGTCTTGCGCATCTGACAGTACCCCTATTTTGGCTTAGCGCGACGAGGAACCTCGCCAACATCGACGACTGACCGTGGCTGACGCATTCGCGAACTCCGGCAAGGAATCCCCGACGACCCCGTGCGCCCCTTCCCAAGCCACTGCCACCTTGAGCATCAGCAGCCTCCTGCGGTTCTGGTAAGCATCTCCTCCCTTCCCCGGGCAATCTAGAACGCCGGTACCGCCACTTACTGACGCGCCGCCGCCTGTCGCCGCCGGTAGCGCCGCTCGTTTTTGGTTAGGAGATTTTTAGCCGTCAGATCTGAATCCCACACGTAGAAACATTTCACTTAACGAAGGGGTATGGACAGATCTGAGCCGTGCAGCGTTAGTCAGATCCAACGGCACAGAAGGGTGATCCGGTGCGAACCGGTACGCGCCAGTAATAACGCGATGCGTGGCTAGGGTTGATTCAAAAATAGAAATTCAAATCAGATTTAGATCCCATTTTCAAATGCTCATAACTTTCGATTGCCACGTTAGATTTTTGCAAACTTTATACCGTTGGATTCAGTGAAACAAGACCTTTCAGAATATCCAATTTATTTAGCATATAGTAACAGTTAAAAATGATTTTAATTGTAGTACATGTTTAAGGCCATTTTAAATAGAAAATTATTTTGGTAAATTGTATTTGAGCCCAATAAGTTTAGTTGGCAAATTTATGACTTGTTAAGTTTCTGTAGACATAAGAATACTTGGTAGAATTTTTCAAAAATCACACTTAGTAAATTCTTGCATGCATGCATTCATATTATTTTTGTTTGTATATAATTGTGTGTAATTGTATGCTATAATTTCTTGTGTAGATTTTGCTAGTGATTGTGATTGTGAACAGTGCTACTCTCCCCACTACCAAGGCAAGTGATATTTTCATCAATATTTTTGTCCTATGTTTTGTACTAGCATTAGATATTTTTGCTAAAATTATTGCATGATATTTTGCCTAGTGCTAAGATGGGAAATCCTAAGTAGAATGGAATATTAGAATTGCTAAGGAAGTTATCCTAAGTTAGGTTATCATATTCTGCTTAGTCTAGCTACTTAGCAAACAAGGGTGGTGAACATCTATATGGTTTATGATGAAAATATTATAAGTCAAGAGACTTATGTTTTCTTAATAAAACAACTAAGTCAAATGAACCTCCTGGGTGGAATGGAATGTTTGGGTTATGTTGAGTGGTTACACAAGGCCATGGACTTGGGTTGTGTATCTCACTTGTGGTATGCCACCCAGGCACAAAGGGATTTGGAGGCCAAGTGTTGAGAAAGCTTACAGTGCAACCACTTGGCAATATGGGCTCTGCCATGATCATATAGGTTGCTAGAACTTAGTCACTTGGACAGTTGGTGGTAGTTGGGTTGATAGGTTGGAGCGCGTCCATTTTGACTAAGGAAAAGCTTCTGAAAGGTCCTGTCTTGGGAAACCAAGTCTGGTGGGGAAAGTGCACAAACCTCTGCAGATGGAAAACCTAAGTACTTAGCCTAGTCCAAGGAAATGGACACTTTTGAGCATCAAGACATGGAAGCTACAAGAATCTCATCACTCCAACTTCTACAATAAAAATTGGTGGGTGAACAAGGGTGAAGGATCCCAATGTCTATTGGTGGTTCCTTGGGAATGTTTTGACAAAGAAGAACTTAGAGTTTTCAACTAATAGGAAAAAATCTATTTTCAAGCAAAGCAAGCCAAACTACACTTAGCCAAAATGCATATAGTAATATAGTCCACTTAAAATATACTAAGGTATCACTTGCCAATACTATTCCAAAGTATTGACCCTCTGTGGCTGTAACTTGTGATGTTGCAGGTTACTCCGATGATGAATAGGAGTCATGAGTCTACACTCAACATGCTTGCCTGTGGCACATGAAGATGAAGACTTGTGTTTATTTACTTATTCCATAAACTCTTGTATTAGGCCTTTGGCCCTGAGTTGTAAAAGACTATGTTTTATCTCTGGAATGAATGTAATAAACGACCTTTGTATCTGTGTACTTCATCTTAAACTGTGGATGCTAGCATTGATCCAGGGACTAGCATTGCAATCACAGGGATCCTTTCCTTTATAAAGGAGGGGTCTAACAGAAGATCTTGGCGGTTTCAACTTTATTTGCCGGTGTCGGGTTCGGCGCCGGTGGTTCACCGGAAGCGGCGATGTTTGTTGACGGGTTCTTGTCATCATTCTCAGGCGACTGGACGAGTCAGCAAAGCGGGCCTGTTTGGGTCACACGGGCGAACATTCTGCGGGCGTGCTACAGGCTTGGTGCAGAGGTCCTGGTCGCAGGAGGGCGTCGAGACGAGCTGGAGGTCGGATGACGGTTGTAGGCGGCCATCTCGCAGACGGGGTCGGGGACGAGCTGGCCTCGAGGGCGGCGGCGCGCGGAGCCTGGGTCGCAGGAGGGGCGCGGCGAGCGTCTGCGGCTTGCGGGGCCCGCGGAAGCTGCTGCAGAAGAGGGCCGGGCCGGGCCCCGCGGTGGAGGGTGAGGTCGCCAGAGGCGGGCGAGCTGGCAGAGGGGGGTCGCCGCGGTTGGAGAAGAGGCCGAGCGGGGAGGGTGCGCCTGGCCGGCGAGTCGAGCAGAGGCCGGCGGTGGCGGGAGCACGCGGCGGCGCCGGCTCCGGGGCGACGGCCGGAGGAGGAGGGCTCGGGGCCGGCGGGGCGAGGGAGGTGGCCCGCGGGAGGCTCTGCTCGCAGGGGTTGCGGCGAGCGCGGCGTCGGGCGGCGAGGCGAGGAGGAGCAGGGCGGTGGCGGCGCTGGAGGATGGTGACGGAGCAGAGAGGGAAGGGGAGGAGGGGCGGTGGCCGGAGGCGGTTGGGCGGCGCACGGGAGAAGGAGAGGAGGGATGGAGAGGAGGTGTCGGGGGCGAGCGGGGAGGGAGGAGAGAGGAGAAGGAGGTGGGCCAGGGGGAGTGGGGTCGGGCGCGTGGGCTGCGCGGGGCAGGGGTGGGCCAGGGGTGCGGAGCGCGTGCGGGTGGGGGACGGGCCACGCGTGGGGGACGCGTCGGCGGGATGGGCCCGCGGTGGCAGTGGGGTTGGGGTGGGCTGCGACGGGTGAGGTGGAGGGGAGTGAGGTGAGAGAGATGGGGAGAGGGGTGAGTTGGCAGCAGATAAGTGGTGGGGAGGAGGGAGAGAGGTGAGGTGGCAGCCAGGGATTGGTCCGGGTGAGGTGGAGGAGGGGTGGGTAGAATAGGACTGGTAGTTTTAGGATTTTGGGTGGACCGTTTTGAACTGGGGGTCGCCGACTGGGTCGGATCGGCCCGGTTTGGCTGCCCCCATTAAAATAATTTAATAATTTTATTTGTTTCAAACAGACTTTTGCAAACCGATAGAAAACAAAACAAAATAATCCGGAGACCTGGGTTTGCGTGTTGAACAAAGACGGGGCATTTAGAAAACAAAAATAGGTTTTTCGAAAATAGTTTTATGCAAGCAAATGCAAGATGATGACGATGCTCAAATGCAATGTGGCATGATGACATGAGCATGCGGTCATGATGATGCAATGCACAAAAACAACGCGATTTTCTAGTAGTGGTTTTGCGGGATGCCACAATTCGACACCACTAACAATGGATCTCGCCCTCGAGATCCGCCTCATGGTACCGGGAAGAAGGCCGGCGGTCTGAATCTTCTCGCTTCGTTTAGATCCTCACGACACCACTAACAAGAGGTCGTTGTCCGTGATCGTCGAGGGGACACTCCGGAACAAAAGGTCGAAGGTAGAGGTATCAACAAATAAAGCCACCTCTAGCTACCGTGGACGGAGTAAAATTCGCTGGATCCACTGATTCGATGTACAAGAGCGAATGATAAGAGTAGTCGGATGGTGATCAGTCCATCACGCACCCAAACCATTACTCTGCACACGAATAGGCGGATTATGCAACCAACTCTCGGAATTAGACTGAAGATCTCGACAAACGAGGTTCGGAAGCAAAGGGGTGATGCAGACTCTGCATAGGATCTGGCGTAGATGTCGTCGCGTCGGAAAACACCGGAAGGCACAAACAAGGAACAAAGAATGGTACCGTAGTAGACGGATTCCTCAGGCAGCATGAACACCGGATGGTAGAGCACCGTTATCAGAGGAGGTAGCGAAACCCTGAAGGTACGACGGAAACCCAACCACGAGAATTCCTGGACTCGAAGAGAGAGAAGAGAGCGGATTCAAAACACGTAGAGGTAAGAGGAGAATAGCAGAGGGGTAAGGAGTAAAAGCAGACCTAACCAGAACTATCCAACCGATTTTGCAAAAATAGTTTTGACACTCTACGACGTCTGTTAGCTAGGTTATCCTACAGGCTGGACTTGTGGGGTATCGCAACTGCTGAGCTCTGATACCACTCTGTAACACCCTCAGAATCGGACCTATGCAAGTTTCAGCGATTCCCGCCAAACCCGCATAGAAACGATTCAAAGGTGCCCACCAGGCACTTTCGTGCGGGTGGAAAACGAAGTAATAACATTACACAACAGTCCTCGATGGGACCCACAGAACAGATATATACAACAGCGACTCAAAGAGTCAAGAATACAGATATAATATACAAAGATCCAAATCACCTTGAAAATGATAGAGCGTCCGACTACGGACAAGATGCAAATGGGGCTAAGAGCCCTGAGGAATAACCAATGGCGTCCATAACCCTGCCCAGGCCAAGCCAGAAGGGTAACCCTGCTAACGTCGTCGATCTCAAAACCTGCTTAAACAAAAGGGGTGCCGACAAAGGGCAAAGGAAAAAGAGGAGCGTCAGTACTGAGGCCAGTACACGGCGAGGCTAGAATTCGGCGTCCTCGCCTACATAGGTATGGTGGACTGCAGCGGCAGCGGCAACATGCACTAAACAACCTATAGAGACTCGATACAACTAGCGGCTATCAGAGAGGGGTAAGAAAACCTATTCGGAACCAACCTGATGCTACCATCAAACAAACCCATCCTGGTGTTTCCCCCTCGAGACCAACGAGGAAGTCAACCGAGGAACTCACACAGTTGGCAGTTTTATTTATTCAGTTATCGTTGCAGCAATTACTAGTCAGGTATAGATAATCGTCCTGATAAAATAAGCAGTGGGCCCTTTTAGTTAACCATTCCGTTGTAGTTGTGGCACTTACTAGTCAGATACAAATAGCATGCGATAACCCAAAACCCAGCAGTTGTTGGTACTTTTATTTAGCCATTCCGTTGTGGTTGCAATACTTACTAGTCAGGTACAATGGTCACAAGCGACACCCAAACAAGCAATTGTTGGCAGTATTATTTAGCCATTCCATTATAGTGAAGCTGATTACTAGTCATTATAAAGCCAAGTTTATACCACTACTTTAGTTATAGTTGTCTATGATCGAGATACTGTGCTCCAAGTCGTCCATAACCGCGGACACGGCTTTCAGAAAGTTTTACCCGGCCGGGGTGCACCAATAGCAACACACACTCGATCAACCTCGGAAAAACCAAATCAAAACCCAACGAGGCCTTCACGACAAAGAAATCACAAGATTCAGAAATATTTCCGGTGGCCACCCCATTGAGTAGACCCGCAACGAAGCTACCTGACTCCGAGACGGACTCAAGGTTTGCGTCAATGGCTGTAAACGACTGGGAACCCGAAAGTGTGACTGGGCTTGTCGATACCGCGAAAACACTCCGCTTACCTAAACAGTACAGTGTGCTCCTCGCACAAACGTAAATAAAGCAGTAGCATGGCATAAGTACAGGATCGTAAATAAAACCTCAAACTAGTTTGTGGCCCCAGGAAATAAGACAGAATCAAGATCTGGCTCAGGGGGGTCCCATAATCCTCCCGGATGTGGATAGCGCGAATATTCAAGGAACGGGTATCAAGTACTCGGGGTCCTACGGGACACAACTGGACGGTTAACAACCAAATAACATCTATTGCCCACCTGTGCCTCTGCTTACTTACTTCAATTTTAGTTGTTAAACAGGAATTAAAGTGAACAATAATTAAAGCCATGATCATCTCCAACGTCAACATGCGGCAATACACCAACAACTGTGGCACTGGACGACACGCAACAGCACTTGAGCGAGCGACTATGACGCGCAGTCCAACTATCTACCAAACAACAAGTAATAGGATGTGTCCAAGGAAATATAAGGCTGCAAGGGATAACACGGGGACGAAAGCTAGAGCATCGCAACACAGATAGCAATAGATCAACAGGAAGGAATAAATACTATAAAAGTAAGATAGGTAGAAAGGGGGAGATGCTCGCCTGAAAACATTGCCGAAGGTTCAACCGAAGGTCGGGGCGGCACTCGCATCAACTCAACGGCCTTATCCGCGAAGAAGCAAAACACTAGAATAAACATCGGATGCAATATTTAATACTACGGCAAAAGATCGGGCATGATGCATGTGTGATGCATGACATGGCAAAGATGCGATGCAATTAGGTCATATTAAGCGGGACCGGGCTCCCGACAATTAATTAAATGGTTCAAGTTATTTAGAACCCCCGCAATTTAAAGGTTGTCTTAACCTGGCAAAAGATAGCACCGGGTTCGCTACACAAATTTAAATGAGGCCAATATACGACTGGCTTTGCCCGCATATGGGCCCCATATTTAATTATGAGGTGAATCGGCATAAGGCCCCCAAACCAATGATATGCATGCGAGAATGACAATTTAATATGCGACAAGTTTATTATATTATAAAATAGGGTTTCGGGAAGGGGTTCACACATTAGGGGGTCTCGACGATCTTGGGGTTCCGGGGGTTCGGGGTCCGGTCTCAGGGTTCGACGGAAGCGGTCTCGGCAGGAACATTCTCGAACAACGGGGCAGATCTTGGCGTGCTTCAGGTTCGGGTGCGGTTCTTGGCGAACTGGTCGGTTCCCTGTCGGAGGTCTTGGCGCTTCGGATCGGTCTTCGGTTCGGGGCCTCAGGGTCTTGGGGTTCGCGTCCGTGTGGCGGTCTTGTTGTCCCGTGTAGGCGTTCTCGAGGTCGATGGCGAACTTGTCCGGTACCGGGGTTCGGGTCCGGGAAGGAGTACTTGTCGCACCGGGGTCTCGGTGTCCTCGGATCCGATTGAAGATCTTGGCGGTTTCAACTTTAATTGCCGGTGTCGGGTTCGGCGCCGGTGGTTCACCGGAAGCGGCGATGTTTGTTGACGGGTTCTTGTCATCATTCTCGGGCGACTGGACGAGTCAGCAAAGCGGGCCTGTTTGGGTCACACGGGCGAACATTCTGCGGGCGTGCTACAGGCTTGGTGCAGAGGTCCTGGTCGCAGGAGGGCGTCGAGTCGAGCTGGAGGTCGGACGAGCTGGCCTCGAGGGCGGCGGCGCGCGGAGCCTGGGTTGCAGGAGGGGCGCGGCGAGCGTCTGCGGCTTGCGGGGCCCGCGGAAGCTGCTGCAGAAGAGGGGCGGGCCGGGCACCGCGGTGGAGGGTGAGGTCGCCGGAGGCGGGCGAGCGGCAGAGGGGGGTCGCCGCGGTTGGAGAAGAGGCCGAGCGGGGGGGGTGCCTGGCCGGCGAGTCGAGCAGAGGCCGGCGGTGGCGGGAGCACACGGCGGCGGCGGCTCCGGGGCGACGGCCGGAGGAGGAGGGCTCGGGGCCGGCGGGGCGAGGGAGGTGGCCCGCGGGAGGCTCTGCTCGCAGGGGTTGCGGCGAGCGCGGCGTCGGGCGGCGAGGCGAGGAGGAGCAGGGCGGTGGCGGCGCTAGAGGACGGTGGCGGAGCAGAGAGGGAAGGGGAGGAGGCGCGGTGGCCGGAGGCGGTTGGGCGGCGCACGGGAGAAGGAGAGGAGGGATGGAGAGGAGGTGTCGGGGGCGAGCGGGGAGGGAGGAGAGAGGAGAAGGAGGTGGGCCAGGGGGAGTGGGGTCGGGCGCGTGGGGTGCGCGGGGCAGGGGTGGGCCAGGGGTGCGGAGCGCGTGCGGGTGGGGGACGGGCCACGCGTGGGGGACGCGTCGGCGGGGTGGGCCCGCGGTGGCAGTGGGGTTGGGGTGGGCTGCGACGGGTGAGGTGGAGGGGAGTGAGGTGAGAGAGATGGGGAGAGGGGTGAGGTGGCAGCAGATAAGTGGTGGGGAGGAGGGAGAGAGGTGAGGTGGCAGCCAGGGATTGGTCCGGGTGAGGTGGAGGAGGGGTGGGTAGAATAGGACTGGTAGTTTTAGGATTTTGGGTGGACCGTTTTGAACTGGGGGTCGCCGACTGGGTCGGATCGGCCCGGTTTGGCTGCCCCCATTAAAATAATTTAATAATTTTATTTGTTTCAAACAGACTTTTGCAAACCGATAGCAAACAAAACAAAATAATCCGGAGACCTGGGTTTGCGTGTTGAACAAAGACGGGGCGTTTAGAAAACAAAAATAGGTTTTTCGAAAATAGTTTTATGCAAGCAAATGCAAGATGATGACGATGCTCAAATGCAATGTGGCATGATGACATGAGCATGCGGTCATGATGATGCAATGCACAAAAACAACGCGATTTTCTAGTAGTGGTTTTGCGGGATGCCACAATTCGACACCACTAACAATGGATCTCGCCCTCGAGATCCGCCTCATGGTACCGGGAAGAAGGCCGGCGGTCTGAATCTTCTCGCTTCGTTTAGATCCTCACGACACCACTAACAAGAGGTCGTTGTCCGTGATCGTCGAGGGGACACTCCGGAACAAAAGGTCGAAGGTAGAGGTATCAACAAATAAAGCCACCTCTAGCTTCCGTGGATGGAGTAAAATTCGCTGGATCCACTGATTTGATGTACAAGAGCGAATGATAAGAGTAGTCGGATGGTGATCAGTCCATCACGCACCCAAACCATTACTCTGCACACGAATAGGCGGATTATGCAACCAACTCTCGGAATTAGACTGAAGATGGTGAAGGGAATATGCCCGAGAGGAAATAATAAAGTGGTTATTATTGTATTCCTTATTTATGATAAATGTTTATTTTACATGCTATAATTGTATTAATACGGAAACGTTAATACATGTGTGTTTAATAAACAAAAGAAAGTTCCTAGTTATGCCTCTCTTATAAACTAGCTCGTTGATTAACAAGATGATCATAGGTTTCCTGATCATGGACATTGGATGTTGTTAATAACGAGGTCACAACATTAGTGTAATGGTGTGATGAACATTCATCCGAAGTATAGCATTACGATCAAAGTCATTGAGTTTATATTGCTATAACAACTTACGAAGTGATCCTAATCCTTAGACCATGAGATCATGTCAATCACTAACACCTGAAGAGTTTCTTGATAACATCAAACGTCACACCGTAACAGGGTGATTATAAAGATGGATTCAGAACAAATAAAGTGTTATGTTGAGGCTCATGGATCAAGAGTGGAATTTGTTCATCCCGATGACGGATAGATATACTCTAGGCCCTCTCGGTGATATCACATTGATTAGCTTGCAAGCAAGTGATTTGATCACTAGAATGTTATATCACGGGAACGAGAAAAGAGTGCATGTCAGTAACGAGATCAAACTAGGTATGGAGATACCGATGATCGAATCTCGGACATGTAATATATCGCGAAACAAAGGGATTAAGATACTAGCGTAAAAGGTTCCGACGATCACAAGAAAGTCATCGTTGAATGTGTGGGAGTCAGTATGGGTCTCCAGATCCCGCTTCTGATTATTGATCCGAGAGGGGTCTCGATCATGTCCGCATTATTCGCGAACCGTAGGGTGACACACTTAAGAGACACCGACATCCATTTGGAGCAAAAGTTTCATGCCGAAAAGAAAAGGAAAGCGCGGGAATTTATTTCACTAGACACCGAAACTGTTTCGGTTGAAATTGCTGAAACTGGTTCTGCATGTGAAATGGAATACTAGCAAGGGGTTTTATGTGAATGTTTGTTAATTAAAGTAATTAACAAAATTCTGAATAAATAAATAAAAGAGTTTTATTTAAATGAGAGCTTGCATTAAATTTGGTGGAAATTTAATGCATGTGAGTGGATTTTTGAGTGGAGGCTTTTTAATGGGAGTGGAGGCTTTTCATTTTGAGTGGGAGCTCCACCCACATGAATGTGTAAGAGGTGGGGGCAGCCCCATGGCTGGGCGCCATGCCCCTTGGGTTCCCCCCTCTCCCCTATAAAAGGCCCCCCTCTCCTCCTCTCACACCACACCTCCTCGTGAAGGATCTCTCTCCCCCTCTAGTATTTATCCCCCATGGTCTCGGACTAGCGAGATACATGTTCCCGGTGGCTTTTCGGCAAGAAAGAGTTGTGCTTCTGCTGCATCGCTGGAGCGAGGAGGCGGAGTTTGCTCGGTGCCTCGAACGTGTGTGCGAGCACGGATGCGCTGCTGTTTTGCGGCGCTAGGACTTCCTCTCGATCTTGAGATCGGCAAGAGATCGTCTACATCAACCACGAGTTTGGACTCGTTAAGCTTTGTCGGTCTTCAAGGGTATGTTCTCTAAGGATATACATCCGCCCGTTGTTTGTATCTAGTAGATAGATCTTGGTACATAGTTGTTCCCATCGTAGGAAAATTTTTGTTTTCTATGCTGCGAACCCTACAGTGGTATCAGATCCGGATCTATGCGTAGATGCTTTGCACGGGTAGTACACATATGATTATGTGGGCGATGATGATCATTTTATTGCTTCTTAGTTGTACTTTGGATATTGGTGGCATAGTGGGATGAAGCGGCCCGGACAAACTTTACATGTCCTCGCACATGCGACCTGTTCCACGCTTGACATGCAACTAGTTTTGCATAAGTGGCTAGCGGGTGTCTGTCTCTCCTACTATAGTCAATATATAATTTGCAACGAGTTGTCAACAATTTGGTTATCCTCGTTGTGGTTCATGTTCGTAGGTAAGAACGGTTCTATCTTCGAAAGCCCTAAGCCACGTAAAACTTGCAATGGATAAATTAGAGGCGTCTAGTTTAGATTGTTGCTGGGCTAGTGTTATGATATGGTGATGTTGTAAGTAGAAGTATGAGATGATACTCTTACAACACACATAGCATGTAAGTTCCATAGACCTTGGCCTTACACATAAAGGTATGATAGTGATCATACCACGGTGCACATGATGGAGATCATATGCGGGAACCATATCATTTCACTTATAAACATGTGATGTTTTTGATTGCATCTTATATTGCTTGTTCGGCGTTTAATTAGCATAATAAGATGATCCCTCATTTAAATATCAAGATAAGAATGTGTTCTTCCTTTAGTATGCACCGATTATGTTCTCGTCGCTCCAAGACATCACGTGATGATCGGGTGTTTTTGGATCCACGACCATATTTCGGGTGTAAGACAGTTACACACGCAAATACTAAGGTTCTTACTTGGTGAGCCTAGCATGTACAGACATGGCCTCGGAACACGGACCGAAAGGTTAAGCATGAGTCATATGTTTTGATATGATGACCATATGGATGCTCGCCTTTGAAGCTACGCCGACTCACGTGATGATCGGACTTGGTGTAGTGGATTTGGTTCATGTAATCACCAAAAAGGCACGAGGGATGTCATTTTTGAGTGGGAGTTCATTTCTAATTTGGATTAGTAGAACTCAATTTATCATAAATTAAATCAAAGTGAATTTGCATAATTTGTTGTAGTCATTGGCATTCGTTCACCACCTTATGCATAGTTGTAATTGAGATAATAGAACTATAGAATTCTGGATATATACTTTACGAACTGGTATCGTATTGTGTTGAGTGTCAATCTAAAGTTTAAAGTCCTATTGCAAACTTTCAGCAAACTCTATTTACTCCGTGAAATTTAATAGTTGGTATTAAATCGAGAATAACAATTCCAGTGTTAGTATCTTAAGTATCATATTTGCCTCCATGATTCTTGATTTAAATATCAAGATTATCTAGGAGCTGAAAGAATTGTTTCAGAAACCATCATGTGTGGTAGATATAACGATATCTGAAACAATGTTTTGGTTGCAATATGATAGAGTATAATATATGTTCTCATATTGGATGAGAATTTACGAAGGTTGGAGATGCTAGACATCCTAATCATCCAAAAAGGTTTTGGAAAGTAATGTTATACTCACGATTCGCCTTTATAAGCTACAGTAGCTTGATCATGAAAGTCGTCATGATAAGGATGAATAGAAGATGTATGTAAAGTGTTTACTACACTAAAAGATTACTAAAGAATGGATTTTGAAAGAATACCGATCATTTTGATGATGGTGATCTACTTCAAAGTGCAAGTCCAAAGGTATTATTATTTGAATATACACGCTTTGGACTATGTGTCATGTATATGGCGCCACTTTTGATGTTGATAAATTCTTTTAAAAAGGAAAAGGAAATACTGAAAGAGAATCTATAAAATATACTTGGCAGAAAAGAAAAGATTGGAAATATCCAATTTAGGTATATATATGATATACATGTTATGGTTGTATTCTTTGCTTGTTAAACAATGTGGTTCTTGGGTATTGGATACCGAATTGGTTGGTATGAAATTTCATACGGAACGACGCAATTCATGAACCACAATGGCCTAAGTAACTAGCAAGAGAATATGTGATAATGTTCATCGAAAACAAACAAACCGTTGTTTGTATTTCTCGTTGACATCAAAGCTTGACTTCAAGATTTGTTTTAATAATTGTTATTTGAATCAGGTATTATGAGAACAAAGGTTGTTCAAATAATTACCGTATTCCATATAAGATGGATGATTTACAAATCTAGTTGGAGAAATCACATCCATAAAACCTAATGCTAAAATGTCGCAAGACAAATGATTGAAAGATCACTTACGAAGTGACATCGCTGTTTAAATTATATTGGAAAGAAAACATGAAGAATCTCCATATTCATGGATTTTTGGAGTCTTTGATTTGATCAAGTGTCGCTTGTGAGACTTTCCACGTGATAATTAAAACTTCGTTCAAAGGCCAAAGAAGAACGAACGACTAAATTATTAGAATTTATACATATCGATGTATGTAGTCCATTATGTGTAGTCGTAAGCGATGGGTTTCAACTTCATATGCTTTCTCCGGAATTTTGAGTGAATGTTCACTTAATGAGAAAGAAGTATGAAATATTTGAAAATGTTTCAAAGACTTTCAAGATGAAGTTGAAAATCATTGTGACAAGAAAATAAATGGTTTATGATTTTATCATAAGGGATTTATTTGAGTTACAAGTGTAACAAGAAAAATAAATGAATTATGATTTTATCATAAAAGGGATTTATTTGAGTTACAAGTTTAGCAAAACACTTAGATTTACATATCCCGAAACACCATAGGAATATGGAGTGTTTGAGATTTGTAATGAAACCTTGTGAGACATGGTTGGATCAAAGGTGTTATTTATAAAACTGCCATTATGTTTTAAAAGATTAAAGCTTTAGAGACTACTGCTTTTACACTGAAAAGAGCTCCATCTAGATCCGTTCAAATGACACCATGGAAGTTATGGTTTGGGGTAAAACCCAAGTTGTCATTTCTTAAATTTTGGTATGCTAAACATAAGTAAGATGTTTACAACCGAATTCGGATGAGCATGTCTTTGTAGGTTATTCCGAATAACAATTGGTTATTCCTCCATAACACCGAGGACAAAAGGGTTTGTCGCTTGAAATGTGAAGTTTCTTGAAAAAGGAATTTTTCGCAAAAGTTAAGAGGGAGGACAATAGAACTTTGATAAGGTTAACGAACCTTAGCTAAATGTGCTGAGTTGCGCAGCGCCGGAAATCGTTCTGGAGGCTGCCATAATGCTCATAGCTTATGTGCCTCAAAGGTTGTGGTCACGGAGATCTAAGTTCTTATTGAACCAAGTCGGTCGAATAAACAATCAAATACTAAGATTTGAGAGTAAATCATTATTGTTTGACAATGATGAACCGACTATATGAAAAGAAGCGATGATGGGCCCTGACTCCGTCAAATGGCTTGAAGCCATAAAATCCGTGATAGTTCCATACACGAGAAATCAAGTTTTGAACTTGGAAGACCCTCCGGATAGGTGTAAAAACCTATCGGTTGTATTTGGATCTATAAAGAAACAGACATGGATGTTTCACATCTATGAAATAGTCGACATGTCGTAAAGTATTTTATGACAATGTTCAAAGAGTTGACTATGACAAGATTTGATCTTTCATAGCGATATTTAGTCTGAACGGATTAAAGTAGCAACCACTACATATAATTTGGTATATGGTAGATGAATAAACAAAACAAAGTTCTTCTAATAGAATGGTTACCTAGGACGTGTACATGACACGGTCCAAAGGGTTTTGTTAAATTCAAAGGATGCTAAAAGGGCGTGAAAACTTCAATGGTTGAAGTAAGCATCGCGGAGTTGGAATCTTCACCGTGATGAAAAAGAGTTTTCATCAGGAGACGATGAAGATGCTTGCATTTGCAAGAAATTAAGTGGGAGCGTTGAGACATATTTCTAATACATTATGTGGAGGACATCTTGTTGATTAGAAATGATGTATATTTTATTGACAATGGTTAAGAATTTCATTTCGATGAAAGACTTAGGCAAAACCCGAATATTTAGCATGAATGTCTATAGTGGATAGACGGTGACGCTAATATGGTTATGCCAAACGTACATATATGAGATATTGAAGGAGTTCAATATAGAAATGACAAGAAACAGTTCTTGTCGCCTGGAAAGGAATTGAATCAAGATTCAAGTGTATCGACACTTGATAAGTGAAACAAGATTCAAGTGTTTTGACACTTGATGAGTGAAATCACAAGAATGTTTTGATCAATCATACCATGATGTGTACACATCCAGATATGTCCTATGCTCTAAGTGTTATGAGCATATACCAGAATGAATCATAAAATGATCATTGGACTATAGTAAGGATATTCTTATGATCTTTTGGAAGAACTAAGAATATATTTGTGTAGAGTTGACAAACAATTACAAATAGTTCATTGTAAAGCGTTACATTGATACTAGTTTTGTCACAAGATACAAATTAAGTTTATCTCAATTTAAACTATGGGTGGCACAATGTAATGGAAAGGAGATTCCATGATGGATTTGGAAGAGTTCCAAAGTTAAGACATTGTGACGAATACTACAACAAAAGGCTAAGTATATGACTGCTATAGTAGCAGCAAAGGAGGGAATTTGTGTCAAGTAGTTTGTTATCAAACTAAGGTGTGGTTCGCAACGGGCTAACACTAAAGATATATTGTATGACAATAGTATCGACGTGTTTTAACCCCAAGGAACTAAAGGTCTCACCGAAAGACCAAATTTATACAATGCCATCTCATTGGAGAATGAGTGATGCGTGAAGACGCAAAGACATGCAAATACACACGGACCTGAAGCGTCAGATCCATAGATTATGTTAACCACTTGCAATTGCGTATATGGAACACCGGAAAGCCATAAGTGTTCAATACGCAAAGTTCTCAAACTAGATTATTGTCTCTAGTGCAAGTGGGAGACTGAAGGGAATATGCCCGAGAGGAAATAATAAAGTGGTTATTATCGTATTCCTTATTTATGATAAATGTTTATTTTACATGCTATAATTGTATTAATACGGAAACGTTAATACATGTGTGTTTAATAAACAAAAGAAAGTTCCTAGTTATGCCTCTCTTATAAACTAGCTCGTTGATTAACAAGATGATCATAGGTTTCCTGATCATGGACATTGGATGTTGTTAATAACGAGGTCACAACATTAGTGTAATGGTGTGATGAACATTCATCCGAAGTATAGCATTACGATCAAAGTCATTGAGTTTATATTGCTATAACAACTTACGAAGTGATCCTAATCCTAAGACCATGAGATCATGTCAATCACTAACACCGGAAGAGTTTCTTGATAACATCAAACGTCACACCGTAACCGCGTGATTATAAAGATGGATTCAGAACTAATAAAGTGTTATGTTGAGGCTCATGGATCAAGAGTGGAATTTGTTCATCCCGATGACGGATAGATATACTATGGGCCCTCTCGGTGATATCACATTGATTAGCTTGCAAGCAAGTGATTTGATCACTAGAATGTTATATCACGGGAACGAGAAAAGAGTGCATGTCAGTAACGAGATCAAACTAGGTATGGAGATACCGATGATCGAATCTCGGACATGTAATATATCGCGAAACAAAGGGATTAAGATACTAGCATAAAAGGTTCCGACGATCACAAGAAAGTCATCGTTGAATGTGTGGGAGTCAGTATTGGTCTCCAGATCCCGCTTCTGATTATTGATCCGAGAGGGGTCTCGATCATGTCCGCATTATTCGCGAACCGTAGGGTGACACACTTAAGAGACACCGACATCCATTTGGAGCAAAAGTTTCATGCCGAAAAGAAAAGGAAAGCGCAGGAATTTATTTCACTAGACACCGAAACTGTTTCGGTTGAAATTGCTGAAACTGGTTCTGCATGTGAAATGGAATACTAGCAAGGGGTTTTATGTGAATGGTTGTTAATTAAAGTAATTAACAAAATTCTGAATAAATAAATAAAAGAGTTTTATTTAAATGAGAGCTTGCATTAAATTTGGTGGAAATTTAATGCATGTGAGTGGATTTTTGAGTGGAGGCTTTTTAATGGGAGTGGAGGCTTTTCATTTTGAGTGGGAGCTCCACCCACATGAATGTGGAAGAGGTGGGGGCAGCCCCATGGCTGGGCGCCATGCCCCTTGGGTGCCCCCCCTCTCCCCTATAAAAGGCCCCCCTCTCCTCCTCTCACACCACACCTCCTCGTGAAGGATCTCTCTCCCCCTCTAGTATTTATCCCCCATGGTCTCGGACTAGCGAGATACATGTTCCCGGTGGATTTTCGGCAAGAAAGAGTTGTGCTTCCGCTGCATCGCTGGAGCGAGGAGGCGGAGGTTGCTCGGTGCCTCGAACGTGTGTGCGAGCACGGATGCGCTGCTGTTTTGCGGCGCTAGGACTTCCTCTCGATCTTGAGATCGGCAAGAGATCGTCTACATCAGCCACGAGTTTGGACTTGTTAAGCTTTGTCGGTCTTCAAGGGTATGTTCTCTACGGATATACATCCGCCCGTTGTTTGTATCTAGTAGATAGATCTTGGTACATAGTTGTTCCCATCGTAGGAAATTTTTTGTTTTCTATGCTGCGAACCCTACAGATGGATGTCAAAACAGCGGTCCTCAGTGGAGACATTGATGAAGAGTTGTATATGGTACGACCCAAAGGTTTTGTCGATCCTAAAGATGCTAACAAGGTATGCGAACTTCAAGGTCCATTTATGGATTGAAGCAAGCATCCCGGAGTTGGAATCAACGTTTTGATAAGGTGATCAAAAGTTTTGGTTTTATACAAACTTATGGAGAAGCTTGCATTTACAAGAAAGTGAGTGGGAGCTCTGTAGCATTCTTAATACTATATGTAGATGACATATTGTTGATTGGGAATGATGTAGACCTTCTTAATAGTGTCAAGGATTATTTGAATAATAGTTTTTCAATGAAAGATCTTGGCGAAGCAGCCTACATATTAGGCATAAAGATTTATAGAGATAGATCAAGACGCCTAATATCATTGTCATAGAGTACATATTTGGACAAATTTCTAAAAAGGTTTGGAATGGAAGATAGAAAGAAAGGGTTCTTCCCATGTTGCCCAATGCGACCTTGAGTAAAACTCAAAGTCCTGCAACGACAGAAGATATAGAAAGAATGAGTAAAACTCTCTATGCCTCAGCCATAGGATCTCTTATGTATGTCATGCTATGTACTAGACCCGACATTGCATATGCTGTTAGTTTGACTAGTAGATATCATAGTGATCCAGGAGTGGATCATTGGACAGCGGTCAAAAACATCCTTAAGTACTTGAGAAGAACTAAGGATGTGGTTCTTTCTTATGAGGTGATGAACATCTCGTTGTTAATGGTTACACCGATGCTAGTTGGAACACCGATCCGGATGATTCTAAATCTCAATCTGGATACGTATTTACTTTGAATGGTGCAGCAGTTAGCTGGAGGAGGGCAAAGAAAAGCGTTGTGGCGAGATCTTCAACTGAATCGAAATACATAGCTGCTTCAGAGGCTTCACAAGAGGCGATATGGATGAAGGAGTTCATTACAGAGCTTGGTGTGGTTCCAAGTGCGCTGGACCCAGTGTCTATCTACTGTGATAATATGGGAGCCATAGCTAATGCGCAAGAACCAAGGTCACACAAGAAGCTGAAGCATATCAAGCTACGTTTTCACGCTATTCGAGAGAATATCCAAGATGGTGACATAAATATTTGCAAAGTACACACGGATCTGAATGTGGCGGATCCGTTGACTAAACTTATCCCGAGGGCAAAACATGACCAGCACCAAACCGCCATGGGTGTTCGGTATATTACCATGTAATCTAGATTAGTTGACTCTAGTGGAAGTGGGAGACTGTTGGAGATATGCCCTAGAGGCAATAATAAAAGTGCTTATTATTATATCTTTGTGTTTATGATACGTTGGAAACGTATCTATAATTTTTGATGCTCCATGCTTGTTTAGTATCTACTTTGCTTTACTTGTCTACACTTTGAGGTGCTTTTTACATGTTTTCTGGTACTAACCTATTAACAAGTTGCAACAGTGCCAGATGCCTGTTTTTTGCTGTTTTTGGTTTCAGAAAAGTTAGTAAAGAAATATTCTCAAAATTGGACGGGACAAACGTCAATGTCAATTACTTTCCGTGGGGAACAAGAAGTCCAGAGGAGAGCCGAAGGGGCTAGCCAGGAGGGGCATACCCACCCCAGGCGCGGGGTCAGGTGGACCCGTGCCTGGCTAGGGCTTGGCCACCCTGGTCGCCTCCCGGACTCACCCCTTCGCCTATAAGAAGCCCCCGATGCAGAAACTCTCAATACCCAATCAGAAATCCACGAAACCGTTTGTAGTCGCCGCCACCATCGTCCCTAGATCAGGGGGATCTGAAGCTCTTCCCGGCACCCTGCCAGAGGGGAGATCATCCCAGAGGCCTTCTCTCCGGTATGATTTGTGAGTAGTTCCACCTTGGACTATGGGTCCATGTAGTAGCTATATGGTTGTATCTCCTTGTGCTTTCATGTATAGATCTTGTGAGCTCCGTTCATGATCAAGATCTAATCTATTTGTAATCATGCATGTTGTGTTTGCAGGGATCCGATGGATATTGAGATTATTATGTTGGTTTGATTAATGGTTCTATCTTTATGATTCTATCATGTCTATTTGTTTGTGATCTTGCATGCTCTCCGTTGCTAGTGGTTATCTTGGCCAAGTAGTTGCTAGTGACTCCAAGAGGGAGTATTTATGCTCGATAGTGGGTTCATGCCTCTAGTTTCCAAGGGAAGTGACAGAAATCTCTTCGGATGTTGATGTGTTGTTGCTACCAAGGAGAAAACAACGATCTCTTGTTCATGGAACATGTGGACTATTTACCTTACACACTTTGCTTAAAGCAGTTGTCTGTTTCTTGCAACTTAATACTAGAGGGGGTTCAGATCATAACCTGAAGGTGGACTTCTAGTCATAGATGAAGTTGGATTACGGTCTATGTATATTGTTGTATTGCCCAATCAACCTCATAGGATCTTTCTAGCTAGTAATTGCATTGTTATGCCTTGCTCAGTTCCTATCAATTGCCCCGCTGTAATTTGTTTACCCTTCATGCCATGTTGTTTATCTAAGGAGAGCACCTCTAGTGAACTATGGACCTCGGTCCAATCTTTACCATTGATACATCTTCCACTGTTTCTTGTTTACTTGCTGCAAACCATTATCTTTCACACCATATGTTTAATCCTTTGTTACAGCAAACTGGTGAGCTTGGCAACCTCAATGATTCATTGGGGCAAAGTCTTGAGTTTGTGTTGTGCAGATCTCCACGTTGCCAGCAACACCTGTGTGACGTTTCCTTCCTCCAACTGGTTCGATAACCTCGGTTTCTTACTGAGGGAAACTTGCTGTTGTGCTGCTTCATACCTTGCTCTTGGGGTTTCCAACGAAGCGTTCCACGACAAGTATTGGGCACCATCAAGCTTATTTCTGGCGCCGTTGCCGGGGAGGCTAAGGACATCTTCACTAGGGGATTCCTTCACTTCCTTTCTCTTTACTTTGTTTTTAGTTTGCTTTCTTTCTTTTGCTTGATTTTGTTTGCCTCTTTTAAAAAAACCCAAAAATTAGTCTAGTTTGGTTTGCTTGCCTTATTCAAAAATACAAAAAAAAATTTAGTTCCTACCTTAGTTACTACCATGTCTGGTTTTGATCCAATCCCTGTGACACCTATGGAAAAGATCTTTACTTTTAAACGAAAACGTGAAGAGAGTTTCAAAGAAGCTTGGTCTAGAATCTCCGCTTTACAAAAGGAAACTGAGCCTAAGATGAGTCTTAACTTGGTTATTGATAGTTTACACCGCGATATTGCTCTTCTTTATAGATATGCTTTGGATGTTGTGGCTGAAAAAGATTTTTTGCTTAGTACTAAGGATGAAGATTATGATGTTATAAGAAAATTAATCATGGTCTATGATACACCTGGCAAGTCTGATTCCTCTTTCACAAGTATTTTTGCTAGGTTGAACCATATTGAGACCAGTGTTGCTGCCATGAATAGTTGCTATCACACTCTTAGGGCTTACCATGATTATGTTCCCATAAATTCCGAGCCTTCAAATTGGTTTCCCACAATTAAAGTCTCAATAAACACTACACTTTTTGATGGTCACTGTGATATCATGTCTGAATTTTGTCTCATGCCTAAAGATATTTTTGATTGCTTGAGTCTTTGAGGGCTTATTGAAGGAGGAGAGGAAATCTCTCTTACCAACAATGCCACTATATTGCCCATTGGAATAGCTGAAGGTGTGTTTACAAAAATATCAGGGAAAATGGTGTCTACTGATTATCTTGTTATTGAATGTGTAGGCAAAGGACAGATCACACTTGGAAGATCTCTATTGAAACACCTTGGGGCAGTAATAGACGTGGGAGAAGGCATCATGCACTTCACTCCCCCGGTAAGAAATCATATCTTCCCTAAGAAGAAAAAGAAAGGTAAGGAAAGGAGGAACAAGAGGGGCAATTCTTTATTTGAAAATACTTGATTCTTCTTGCTTCTTGTGCCTAACTTAAAGGCGTTAAAGAAAATTACTTATTGGGAGATAACCCAAGAGTTTCCTTGAGTCTTGGAAGTTATTACTACTGTAATGACCTCTCCTTATCATTTTTGTTTGCTTTTTGTGCCAAGAATTACCTCTAATGAGAGGGAACTAAGATTTGGGGAGTTGCTGTCCCAAAACAGATTTCTGTCCTCCACCAAAAAAATTGTGAGGAGGCTCTATAACTCGGATTGAGATCAAAATTTACTAATAAATCCCCAAGTATGTTATCTAACTTTCATTAGTTCAACACTTTTTGATTTGAGCAACAAAAGATGTTTGAAAAAATTCGTTTCTACCTGTTGGTCTGTTTTAACAGATTTCTGCCATTATTTGCATTTGCGTCTTATTGATTCCTTTTTGAGATCTCTTCAGATAAATTGAGTTTATTTGAAGGATTTACTTCAGTAGCTTGTGTTTTTAGTGAAAATTCTTGCTGTTCCAAAGCTTTGCCAGTGGTCTAATATCTTTTGAATAAGCTAATGTTGCTAATGAATATTGTGTGAAGTTTTGTATGAAGGAAAAATTTCAGGTGTAGAGAGAGAATGATGCAATGGATGAAGAATGGACAAAATCTCAATCTTGGGTATGCCACCATGGTATCACCCCAAGAAATATCCAAGAAGTACAAGCGTCAAAGCTTGGGGATGCCCAAGGCATCCCCTACTTCATCAATAAAAAGCGCAGGTCTGTTTAGACACTTCACTTTTATTGTTTCATGCACAGTTGTGTTGTTCTTGGAGCGTCTTAGTTTTCGTTTGCTTTGCTTAGTTTTTTTAGTTTGCTTGAATAAAGAAGTTTGTACCCCCGTTCTCGATGTGTTGTTTTGCAAATAAGGTTGCTTGGTGTTTGGAAAGGAGTAGTAAGTTCTTGCTTGAAGTGCAAGAGGAGCTTGCATTGACTGTGACTTAGACTTTAGCATGACATGCTAGGTATTGTTTTGGCATTATGCTTAGTGATTATTTCTGTAGCATGTCTTATTCCAAATAATTGGGATTTCTTAGTGTGCCTTGAAAAAATTATGCGTTATTTTAGCATGCAAAAGCATAGTATTGTGGTATTCTCCTTTGATGTTTTGCTTGGGTTGACTTGGCACATGCCCACACCATGTTATGACTATGACAAGTCACCATTAGCCTCTATGATCATTTAGTCCTTGACGTGTAGTACCACTCTTTGCTTTGATTAGTTTGCTTTGTTGCATTGCATAATTATGGCCATTATTGCTCTCTTAGTTGGTTGCTCCCAGTCTTTTGCTAGCCTCCACTTGTATGATTAAGTTCTACTCATTCTTTCAACTCCCAAGAAACCAAGTTATTCCAAAGTGTCCACTATAAACTCCTATGCATGGTGTGTTACACCATTCCAAAGTATATTCTTGGTTTCAACTATCTTCCAATTAAAAACTATTTTGTTATGTGAACATTTAGTGATTAAAGCCCTCACGAACTTGATGGCACATTTTATTCTTTGACCCTAATAAACTTGAACCATTGAGGCAACTTTGTTGTATATGCTTGCACTTATAAGTTGGGATTAGCATAACCGTGCTGTTACGGGGAACGTTTTCAACATTGCACTTGTACTTTTTGTACTCCATTGATATCGTGCTCTTTTGTCTATGGATGTTACCGGTGTGAAATGAAGTGGGACGTGTAAGTTCATGGAGTTTGTATTCTGTGTTAGAGAAACGCCTGGGCCGTTATCCTAAGCCATGCCTAATCATGGTGGAAACTTGCAGCATCACCATAGTGACATCTATGAAGCATTCTTCTTATAAAAAAAGAGAGACACATTGAGAAAAGAGGAAAGAGAGAAAAAAGCACCATATTCCCATGGTACATAAGAAGAATTGTTGAGATGCTCATTGTCTGCTTGCCTTGTCATTTTGGTTATGGGAAAGCTCATGTACCATGTGCAAGGGGTACCCCGTTGGCGGTTCTCAGTGATATGCAAATATTTACAGTGATAAGAACTTGCCTGGGCCCTAAGTTGAGTATACATGAGGTGTAGCCCTCATAGTCAAGGGACTTGAGATTGCTAACTTATACCTTGTCAAGCATATACTCCAGCTTTGCCACTTTAACCTTAACCACTTCAAGATGCTTATGATAGGGGCAATGAGGGATGAAAGCTAATAAGTACCATAATTTTTGGAAGCTCTTTTTGAAACTTGTAATCCCTGCTTCCTTTACAAAAAGGCTTTTATTCCACCATTATTGAGTCTCCACCTTCTACCTTTAGGCACCATTAAGAGAGCATAATTGTCATTCTGTGTGCAATGTTCCAAAGCTTATTAATTGATGCATATTGTGTTATTACTTACTCTTGTGCTACTTGTTTCTAGTCACCCTTGTGAACTTTGCACGTGTCCTATGCATTATATTTCCACTCTATGATGGACAAGCTGATTTCCACTATGCTATGTTTTCTGCATGTGAAACAAACAAACGTTTTTCAATGCATATTATTCATGATCTTGGTTTGTAGCTTGCCATGTTGCATGCATAATTACTATGTCCTGTTGTTAGAACTCCATCTTTCATGCACATGTTTAGAGTTCTTTGATCCCAGCTTTCAATGTTTGCAAATGGTTGGATCTTTATTGTGAGGGCACATGTCACCTCAAAAATTATTCTTTTATCACTTACCTACTCGAGGACGAGCAGGAGTTAAGCTTGGGGATGATGATACGTTGGAAACATATCTATAATATTTGATGCTCCATGCTTGTTTAGTATATACTTTGCTTTACTTGTCTACACTTTGAGGTGCTGTTTACATGTTTTCTGGTACTAACCTATTAACAAGTTGCAACAGTGTCAGATGCCTGTTTTCTGCCATTTTTGGTTTCAGAAAAGTTAGTAAATAAATATTCTCGGAATTGGACGGGACAAACGTCAAAGTCAATTACTTTCCGTGGGGAACAAGGAGTCCAGAGGAGAGCCGGGAGGGCTGGCTAGGGGGCCAGACCCACCCTAGGCGCGAGGTCAGGTGCACCCGCTCCTGGCTAGGGTTTGGCGACCCTGGTCACCTCCCGGACTCGCCCCTTCGCCTATAAGAAGCCCCCGATGAAGAAACTCTCAGTACCCGATCAGAAATTCATGAAACCGTCTGTAGCCGCCGCCACCATCGTCCCTAGATCGGGGGGATCTGAAGCTCTTCCCAGCACCCTACCGGAGGGGAGATCATCCCGGAGGCCTTCTCTCCAGTATGATTTGTGAGTAGTTCCACCTTGGACTATGGGTCCATGTAGTAGCTAGATGGTTGTATCTCCTCCTTGTGCTTTCATGTATAGATCTTGTGAGCTCTGTTCATGATCAAGATCTAATCTATTTGAAATCATGCATGTTGTGTTTGCGGGGATTCGATGGATATTGAGATTATTATGTTGGTTTGATTAATGGTTCTATCTTTATGATTCTATCATGTCTGTGTTGTTTGTGATCTTGCATGCTCTCCGTTGCTAGTGGTTATCTTGGCCAAGTAGTTGCTAGTGACTCCAAGAGGGAGTATTTATGCTCGATAGTGGGTTCATGCCTCTAGTTTCCAAGGGAAGTGACAGAAATCTCTTCGGATGTTGATGTGTTGTTGCTACTAGGGAGAAAACAACGGTCTCTTGTTCATGCAACATGTGGACTGTTTACCTTACACACTTTGCTTAAAGCAGTTGTATGTTGCTTGCAACTTAATAATGGAAGGGGTTCAGATGATAACCTGAAGGTGGACTTCTAGTCATAGATGAAGTTGGATTACGGTCTATGTATATTGTTGTATTGCCCAATCAACCTCATATGATCTTTCTAGCTAGTAATTGCATTGTTATGCCTTTCTCAGTTCCTGTCAATTGCCTCGCTGTAATTTGTTTACCCTTCATTCCATGTTGTTTATCTAAGGAGAGCACCTCTAGTGAACTATGGACCCCAGTCCAATCTTTACCATTGATACATCTTCCACTTTTACTTGTTTACTTGCTGCAAACCATTATCTTCCACACCATACGTTTAATCCTTTGTTACAGCAAACGGTGAGCTTGACAACCTCACTGATTCGTTGGGGCAAAGTCTTGAGTTTGTGTTGTGCAGATCTCCACGTTGCCAGCAACACCTGTGTGATGTTTCCTTCCTCCTACTAGTTCGATAACCTCGGTTTCTTACTGAGGGAAACTTCCTGCTGTGCTGCTTCATACCTTGCTCTTGGGGTTTCCAATGAAGCGTTCCACGACAAGTATTGGGCGCCATCAGTTTACATTCATGCTATAATAGTATTAACCGGAAACATTAATACTTGTGTGGTTTGTAAACTAAATTAGAGTCCCTGGTAAAGCCTCTTTATAATACTAGCTTGTTGGTTAATGGATGATCGTGGTTTCTCGATCATGAACATTGAGATGTTATTAACAACAAGATCGTATCATTAGGAGAATGGTATGATGGACATACTCCTATAGATAAGCATAGCATAAATATCAAGTCATTTCAATAGTTCGTTTGCTATAAGCTTTCTGATACATAGTAACCTAATTCCTTCGACTATGAGATTATGCTAATCACCATCACCGAAAGGATGCTTTGATGACATCAAACACCACACCGTAACTGGATGGCTATAAAGGTGGCATTGAGTGTTTGGAAAGTATGTGTTGAGGCACATGGATCAAGAGTGGGATTTGTCCATCCATATGACATATAGATATACTCTAGGCCCTCTCGGTGGAATGTCATCCAATTAGCTTGCAAGCATGTGACTGGCTCACAAGGGATCACATATCACGGGAACGAGAAAAGAGTACTTATCGGTAACAAGGTTGAACTAGGTATGCAGAGATACCGACGATCAAACCTCGGATAAGTAAACTCTCGCGAGACAAAGGGAAATTGGTATCATATGTAAGTGGTTCATTCGATCGCAAAGTAATCGTAGAAATATGTGGGAGCCATATGAATTTCTAGATTCCTCTATTGGCTATTGATCGGAGAAGTGTCTCGATCATGTCCGCATAATTCACGAACTGTAGGGAGACACACTTAAGTATTCGATGTTGTTTAGTAGATATGGAATGTAAGTAGGGAAACCGAATGTTGTTCGGAGTCTCGGATGGGATCCAGGATATCATGAGTAGATCCGGAATCGTCCGGAGAATAAGATTCATATAAGGAAAGTCCGATTTCGGAGTTCGGGAATGATTTCGATGTTTTCATCGAAGAGGTTCTAGAAGGGTCTAGAAGGTTCACCGGACCGGAAGGGGAATGGTCCATGAATGTGTCATGGTTAAGTGGAATGATTGGATCATGTCCTAGGTCACTTTGGTTGGGCATTTGCAAGAGAGAAATAAAGCTCTAAATTGAAAGTCAAAAGGGAGGTTTGAAAAGTCAAACTGAAACAATAGTTTTCTAGTGGAAGAAGGAAAGAGTCCTTACTTCTATCCAACTTGGGTTTGGGTATGGATTCAAACTTCCATCTCCCAAGCTGCCCTCCCTCTTATAAATAGAGGGGGAGGGCTGCCCCAAAGCACACAACACCGGCCCTCCCCACCCGTGTGCCGCCGTCGTCGCCCAAGCCGCCGCCAGCTGCCGCCGCCGCCCTGCACCGCCGGCCCGTCGCCGTCGCCCTAGCCGCCACTGACACCTCCTCCTCCTCTCTGTCCTTCTAAATCTAGATCGTCGGAAACCCTAGATCCACCATAACTCGCACCGACTTAGGCGAAGCCCTGCGGGATCTTCCCTCTACTTCCGACACCATGTCGTCGTGCTACCAGAATCACGAGGGGAGAACTACAACCTCCACTACCTGCTGGAACAAGGGAGGGGAAGGTATTTATCGAGTACTGAACGTGTGACCTACTGCGGAAGCGCTACCGGAATGCAGCGCCGAAAGGATCGTCTACGCGATCTTGAGATCGGCAAGTGTACGACTACATCACCCACGAGAATCTGCTCTCATTAACCGCTTTGGAATCTTCGAGGGTGAGTACTCTAATCAACTTGTTGCTACAATCTAGTAGATAGATATTGGCTTGTTTATATGCATGCGGTGGAAATTTTTTGTTTTCCATAGTACGAATCCCTACAAAACCCTAGCCCGAAACTACCGAGGAAGATGGATAGGAGAGTCAACTCCACGGAAAATTGCTTTAGAGCACGAGCTCCATGGATCCTGCTTTCGAAAAAAAATCGATCAAATATTATAGAAAAATACCTACGTGTAGCCAATAGTATGAAATACATGTATGCAAAAATTTAATGGAAAATACCTTATATTTAGGGTACAACAAAAGAGGCAAATATGACAAATTTTGGAAAAAAGAAGCCTATTCAAAATTGCACTAATATGAATTTATTTCTTTTTCGGAAACCAGAATACAAAGTATTTTTACATAAGATTCTGTACAATTGTATTGTAAATTATTATTTGTATCCTGATATTTTCAGAGAAACTTTTTAAATCCTTATTTTTTTTTTAAAATCCTCCATGGAGCTTGTCTGGGGTCATACTCCACAGGCACATGATATGTAAATGCCCTTATTGCTCGTATATGTCATCAAGATTAAGCTATAGTATAATTAAATCTTTAATTTTTTTAGAAAAAATCCTTCATGAAGCTTGTCTGGGATCATACTCCATATACACATGATATGTAAAAGCTTATTATTCAAGCATGTCACCAAGATTAAGCTATAGTAT
Source organism: Avena atlantica (assembly GCA_910589765.1). Lineage (NCBI taxonomy): Eukaryota > Viridiplantae > Streptophyta > Magnoliopsida > Poales > Poaceae > Avena > Avena atlantica. The sequence continues at coordinate 459,108,521 of OU342736.1, forward strand.
AATGTCCACTTAATTACCACATCGGCGACACGGATCTGCAACTGTTAGTCACACTTATCACCTGGGAGACAAACACGGCCGTACGTTTTCCTGCTGCTGCATGTGTTTTTTTTTTTTTTTGGAAAAGAGTATATATTAATATCACAAGGACACCAATTACACCCAGCCTCTGCAACAACGCATGCCCTATCGGCTCTACGGATGCACACAGCTCAGAAAAAAAGAAAGAGAAATTACAAAAAAGAAAGATCCCGCTACAGAGAACTAATCCTCAAAGAAACGACAGTGACACCATCAGAACAACACCAGTGACACCATCAGAACAACACCAGTAGTCCTCCACTCCAATAACAACGCCTTCAAGAAGGAAACAGTGCCCAAGCGCCGTCGTTGCCCGACCAAAGGTCATAGGTTTTCACCCTGGAGAAAGTCCTTACTCACAAAACAATGCCTTCAACAAGGTCATTGCCAGGCACAACCAGCTAAGGCCAGACCTTGGATTTTCACCCTGCAAGATAAGACTGGGGACTCTCCTGTGTTGTCTTCCCGCACCAACAGTCGCTGCAATGAGTCCCAGATCACGCAGCCAGATCTCCGTCGCCACAAGAACAAAAATCACCATCGCTACCCTCAAATTTCCGCTTTCCTGACATTCTCCGCATCTGACATCACCATGGCTCAAAGCATGGCACTTGGTGGGAACAAACAACAGAGCTTCGCAACGCTCCCGCTGAAACCAAACGGCCAGAAAAACAAGGTGCGTGCGACCGAATACCTTCCGATCCAGCAATCTCCAGGCATGAAACGCCCATGGGAGTTCGCCGGCAGAGCCTTCCGGAACCCGCCTCTCTAGACCAGATCAAGGAGGGCAGACATCAAGCAGATCTTCGTCTTCGTGCGAAAGAAATCAAAGGACCACCTCCTTTATTAGATCCGACACGGCGATCCCCACACCGCCGACCGGTTTCCGGAGAACGGATCGAGCAGGCAATTAGGGTTAGAGAACCGATCTAGGTCTTCCAGCGGAATCCCATCACCGGCACCTCCTCCACCAGATCGCCACACAAAGAACCGCTGCCTCCACCCTGACCAAGGGACACCGCCCAGGTCCTCGCTTCAGCCTCCGCCGCCGCCGCCCCAGCAGCTCCGGCTTCCGCCTCCGACGCACCGGCCCCCAGCCACCTTCGGCAGCTAGGCCCGCCGCCACCGCGGCGAGAGCCGGCGGCAGCGGCGGCGATTGGATCTGGGGGGGGGGGGGCTCTGGCGGCGGAAGAAGTCCCCCCGGCGGCGCCCTGGGGAGCGTCGCGAGAGGGAGGTCCACAGACAATATTGCTATAATTGAGTTGGTCCAGCTGCTGCATGTGTACAGTTGAGAATCATTTGCGTCGACGGCACGCGTATTCACCTCATCGCACCGCTCCCGACCGCTCTCCTGTCGATGGGCGACGGTGACAGCGACCGATAGGCACACCTCGCCGGACGCTCTCGCACGGATACCACGCGTTGTACGTAGACCGGTCGGGTGGTCCATGCCTTTCCAGCGAACGCGTCGCATGATTCGTATGTACTCGTGGGGAACGAGCAAGCAAAGCGGCTCGTGGTGGTAGACCGGTAGGATGGCCAGCTGGTTGTGTCGTCGATTGCTAGGCTAGCTGCTAGGCCAGAGAGTTGGATCGTGCCAACTTCTTTGCCGTGGATTTCTCTCGAGCCAGGCGCAGGCGCAGGCGCAGGCGGCCATGCCATGCATGTGATCCTCACTGAGAATTATGTCGTTGTCAATCTGTTATGCGTAACCATCTCTAGAGATCCACACACTGCTTGTACCAATTGGGAGGGAAATATTTGGCTCCACAATCTTGTTAGGTTGGCCGGCCGGGCACGGCGTTTTGGTCCCAGCAACGTGATTTGCTCCACGAGCGCGCGAGCCCAACAGCTAGCTGCAGAGTGATCCAGCTCTCGATCAAGATAAAGCCGTATGCTCCCGGGAAAGCGAATTCCTGAAACGGGGCGTGCTCGCTCCTAGCTCAATGAAATCAAGCGCACCGCCCGGTGCAACGCTACTGTGTTCACATGTTCCACGACGCATCATGCCGATCGCCAGCCGAGATTCTAGGCGTAGATATCAGCAAAAGCAAAGTGGAGAAAGAAATGAGCATATATAAAGAAGCCCTCAAGTGAAAAGAACTCTTCAAGTTACTCTAAAATAAGTTGTGCTTGTTTAATTGCACGCCCAATGGTTACACACAAAAAGTCTAGGTGTAGGATAAAGAGATAATATTTTTCGACACTTCTTCTCATGTTTATGCTCCGTCGGGCAGGGTTCAAACCGGTAAGAAAAAATTTCGTCCGTTTTGAAGAAAAAAGAAACTCTACTGCTAAAAAGAAAACGGAAACGAAATCTTGTGGAAAAGAAAGGGAAAAAAATATTGTAAACAAAAACAAAAAGTAAACGAGGAAGCCATTTCAGGCGAAAAAGGAAACGGTAAGAAAATTTTGGATAAATAAACACAGAAACTTTTCGAAAATATAACTAGCCATGCCTATGTACGAAATAGTATTTTTGCTTAGTGATTTCTCTTGCTCTCGTCGGGCCATATAATATATGCAGGGTCTACCTAATACATGCAACCGGTCTAGGCTATATACTAATCAAGTGAGTGTCTTTGCGTTTATATGTAACTATTTATGTAAATTTATGTGCTTGTTGAAGTGTTGAATTATGTGTGTTACTTTATATTTAATTGTCGTTTGTCAAACTTGTGAGCTATTCTTTGTCTATTATATGTTCTTTTTATATATAGACCACGATATTATGCCACTAGTATATTCTAACAAATGTTTGTTTTTGTATTGTATCCGTCATGTATCCTTTCATATCTGTCTCCGGTGATTTCTGATTTCGTTTTTAGATTTTTTTTGTTTCATTTTTTATTCCGGCGACACACGAGGAAACGAAAACGATAACACATATATATTTTATTTATAGCATCTGCGACATGAGACATATTGTCTTTGATACAATATTGAATTGAGCTAATTTATGCACCCAAAAGCTTAAGCTGTTAAAGAGAGAAATGTATTTCAACTCGGATGTAACAAAGCAGAAAAAGGTTAGCTATGGCTTATGTTTTTTTGGTCACGTATCGTACCATTCTCTCCGATCCTAGAAAATTATCATTTCTGACCTTGACACGGTTGACTAAAGACAATCTGGTCCACTCATCTACCGTAACAGATGTATAAACCCAACATAGTTATATAATGTAGAAGTACTATTTGATATACATTTACTTCGAGTACCAAATCAAAATAATGTTGAAATATTTTTTTCAATAATTCCGTTGATCTATTAATAATCATCACCTGTACTATAAAGAACCCCAGAAGTAATAAAAATTATAGATAGGTCATTGGACCCCCTAGCGACAACGACAGGCACTAGCGCGAGTCTAAAGCGCGCCGCCGTCCACTCCCTTCGTCATCGGAGCCAGACAAATCTTATCATAGTAGAACTTGTTGCACTAGATACATAGAAGTGTTATCGTGCTAAGGCTCTAAAAGACCGACACGACTGGACAACAACCATCGCCAACGATAACAACCATACTAAAAGTCAAAAGTTCTCCACCTTGGCCAACTGCCACGCGGACGCTGCCCGACATGCCGCCAGTCCATGCACTGGACATGCCGCTGACGAGGTGCTACGGTGGGAGGTTATCGGGGAAGAGTGCATATGGAAGTTTAGTTGCTCCTAAATCTAGTTCAACTTTCTTTTTTTTGCGAAACCCATTACAAACGCAGACGCTCATAAAATATGCACATACACTTGTCCCAATGAATGCATGCACGTACACTCTATCTTTATAAGCATATCCGAAAGACCGAGGGTTAAGACTAATCTAACGGGTCTTGAGATTGAACAAGTCACCACGAACGCCTTGCTATCAACAAGAACGCCGTCTCTCATTAAATAATATTTTAAGAGACACCAAAGTGTTAAATCTGTGATTTGAACTTTGGTGGGTTGTGGGTGCCACTCTCCGTAACCATCCAACGTGTTAAATCTGGGATTTGAACTTTGGTGGGCTGTGGGTGGCACTCTCTATAACCATCCAACCATAGGTTGGTTCTTTTGTCTGAATTTTTTTTTTGAATTTTGAAAGGGGAGGGAGGGGGGGGGGGGGGAGGGGGGGGGGGGGGGGGGGGGAGGGGTTACAAGGTGGAATCATTCCACGCCAGGGTGCAGGCGTTGCAGCCAGTCGTCCACGTCCGCAGCATGCTGCAGAGGCAGACAAGACCGCCACAGATGCCCTTCGTTAGCACAGTTTCTGAGAAGGAGAGGGAGACTTGGCATGAGCCCCTGGAAGACGACGCCATTGCGGTGTTTCCGGATACTCCAAAGGCAAAGGAGAAGGAAAGTAGAGGCGGTCTTAGGTGGCATACCCACCATACTGCAGTAGGATGGGAGCTCCCTGACATCAGGTTGGGGCGGAAGGGAGCAGCCGATCGTCGTCCAGAAAGTCAGAAACGCCGAGCAAAGGGGCAGCTGAAGAAAAAATGATTCGCTGACTCGCTGGGTAGGCACAACATGGGCAAAACCCCTCTGCCACCGACAGGATGTTCTTCATTTGCGCACAATTTTCGTTTGCGCACAATTCTGAAACATATTTTTGATGCAGGTTTCATTGGAGCGGAGATGATTGAGTTCCAAGGACGGGTTCCCTCGCTGCCCCAATGCAGAGAGCCAGAGACACTGGAAGCAATCGCTGGACTAAAAGCGGCGACAGTGCATGTTTATCACGACCTTATCCATCATGAAAACAGGCTGTGCTTCTCTGATGCTTCACTTAAGTACAGACTGTAGAAGATATCAGAGCTCTGCTTAGATTTGATGCCTAGCTTTTCTATTGCCAATGTGAATCGACTTGTAAATATAGTGGCTGGCGAAGCTAGCAAGATTTGGGCGTAGTATGACTTGTGATAATGTTTCGATTGGTATTACTGAATCAAATTTTTATTTCGTTAATATAAAACCCATGTACCAAAACAAAAATGTCCATCACCCAGACCACGTCCTCAGCCTTATTTTGGATTCTCATTCTGTTTAATGTGATTTGTCTTTTTTTTTTAAAAGGTGCATATATTAATATCACGAAAGATACCAATTGCATCCGGTCTCTGCAACAACGCAATGTCCTAAAAACATTACGGATGCATACAACCCTATTACAAAAGAGCTAGAAGAACAAAAAAATAAAAGATCCTGCTACGGTGATCAAGACATTGTAACTGCAACACCAAACACCACCAAGATAGCACCCAGAGCCATGCTCACAAAACAATGTCTTTAACAAGAACATTGCCAGACACAACCAATTAAGGCCAGACCTTAGATTTTCATCCTGGAGCAAGTCTGTCTCTCTCAAAACAATGCCTTCAAGACCATTACCAGGCACAACCAGTTAAGGCCAGACCTTGGATTTTCACCCTGAAAGATAAGACCTTGTACTCTTCCTGTACTGCCATCCCCGCTTTTCACAGTCGCTACTACAAGTCAAGAGTCAACAAGCAAGGTCCTCATCACCACCAAGACTTAGCCCACCATCAGTAGCTTCATATCTCAGCCGACTGACATTCTTCACCACTGTGTCCTCCATGGAAGTCGAAGACCGACATGTCCCATGTTGGCAACAGTCAGCGCAGCTTCGTGTCGCTCCTTTGAAACAGGAACACACGACCGAATCCCACCCAATCCAACAATGTGCGGGCAACTTGTGCGCAAAAGAGATCGCCGGCGGAGCCTTTTTGGAACTCGTCACCGGCCAGAAAATGAGAGCCGACATCAAGCAGACCATCTTCCAGGTGCGAGAAGCCCTGAAGGATCGCCCCCTTTATTGGGCAGATCGGCAGGCCCCCACACCGTCGCTCGCCGACCGACCCCCTCCAGCTGAAAAGGAGACAAGTCTGCAACCGAACCACACGCATGGTCGACCGCGAGCATCGTGCCGCCTCCCCACGCACCTCCAAGTGACCAAAGGCCGCATGATGGCGGGTCTAGGCGGGAGCCAAGGCCTACGGCCGCTGCCTCCACCTCAAGCGTGGATGCCCAAAGGAAGTCTCCAGTCGCCGTGATCGGGGCGCCGTCCCATGGCCTTGAGCAGAAGAACTCCGCCCCCGCGCTGACACCACACCCGAAGGAACGCCACCGCCGTCGCATGATCGGGGTCGCCGCCCCAGATCCCGCACGCAGAAGATCTCCGTCGCCGTCCCCAACCGCCACCGGAGATCTGCCGCCACGCCGCCGCCCCCAGCACCTTCGGCCCTGGGGCCCGCCGCCACCGTGGCCCTCGCCGGCGGCAGCAACGGAAGGGGAGGCGACCGGCTTGTAGTTTTTCGGCGGCTAGGGTTTCGCCCTGATGCCACCTTGGGGGACGACAGGGGGGGGAGGGGGGCATGTGATTTGTCTCCCTGAACATGAGAAATATGTACTACTACTTGTGCGTACATAAAGACTACTACTTGTGCGTACATAAAGACAATGGGTATACACAGATCATTACAAATAGGGAGGCCACTTGCATATGGAAATTCTTTCACATTGAAACTATAATTTTTCCAGCAGAAGAAATTGCAGAAGACGGTTTATGAATGCAAAATATAGTTTCAGGGTGTCCGAATAATTGTGTCAGGCTATATGTATAATCAGTTTTAGATACAAGCAGTGGATAAAACAATGTGTTAAAAAGATTTGGGTACAATAAATAAGTTTGGTGTTATTATCTGTTCCTCGGTTTCTTTGTACCAGCGAGACCTATTTCTCCTCTCCCATCGCAGCGCACGAGCATGCTTACTAGTTCAGTCATAAGCGATAGAGTAATACTACTATATTGATCAAGGATTCTAATCTGAGTTTGTCCTTTTGTTTAGGGAACGGCGTGGCATTTGAGCTCTGCTATGATTTACTAGGTAAGCCAGGCCAGCCCATATAGCTCTCGGACAGGCCCAGTTCATATCAACGCTGGGCCACAAATTGTTCATGATCATGCAGCCTTTAATAATTGTTTCGTTGGCAAACTCAGATTTTCTCACAAAAGATGCTAACGAAAAGATTTCCTCGCAAGAAAAAAACCCTATGTACTAGAGCCTAAACTCTGATAGTAATTGGTTGAAATTTCCCTAGAAAATGGCAATGGTTGACAACAATATTCACATGGAAGGCATTGCAACGTGAATTGTGTGGTTTGGAAACCTAGGTCAACTCAAAACAGATGCCAAGGGGTGTCACCCCATAGCCCGTGGATCTAGGGATGGCACCCGAGGGTATGGGTACGGATGCCCCATATTTGTACGCATCTCCTACCCGTACCGATATGTATCAATGGGTACAAGTGTTTTCTATACCAGTCTTTGATGGGCATATATTCCCTCTGTCCCAAAATAGATGTTTCAAATTTATCAAATTTCGATAAATCTAGACACTATTTAGTATATAGATTCATTCAAAATTTAAAAAATCCAAGACATCTATTATTGGACTGAGGGAGTACTAGTTTTACAAAGAAAGTTCATAGGCGTACTCTGAACCTTGAAGCACAGTTCACATGAACCAGGAAAAGGAAAGTGTGCAGCTGATGGATCCTTCGGATCAAAATGGAGACGCGGGAGCTGGAATGATTGTACGTGATCACAATGGCGAGATTCCTCCGTCTTCATGTCGATAACTCATGTCTTGCAAGGATCCTCTATGTGCTGAACTTTCTGCTATCACGGAAGGTCTTTCTTTGACTCTACACTAGTGGAACAAACTTCTTATCATCAAAACGGACTGTTTGGAGATAGTAAGCCTACTTTCAATAAAAAGGAGATATATCGTTGCCTATGCCATGACTATCAAAGAAATTTAAAGCTAAAGGTTCGTTAGTCTTGTATTACTCATGTTACGTGACATTAGATTACTACGTAGTAGTCACTTTTTGGCAAATTATACTAGAACTAGCTCGTGAACGGTAGTGTGACTCGCCTCCGGCCTAGCGAAATTACTGAGCACATGCCATAGTAAAATTGTAATTCCTGGTATTTTTGAGTAATATAAGCTCATTTGAAAAAAAGGAATGATCCAAAGTCTTTCGCATGCAACGGAAGAGGACACGCGACAGATATATCAGCACCGCATCGTGGGGAACACAAAGGGGAAGAGCAGTGGCGAAGGACGGAAAAAAATTTGAGGTGGGGCGAACTCTAAGGTATAAAAAAATTGATGCAAAAAATCAAAATTGTCACACCACACTAATAATTTATATGATCTTAAGCATATTCACTTTTAACAATGGTAATAGCAACATACTTAAATAAAAGTTAAACCTACAAACGTACCCAAAATAAAGCTTTAATGCCGTCTAGAAGTGCCAGGCAATGGCAAAGCTCTACCCTCCTTTTGAAAATCCTTCTTAATTTCGCCAAGATCAAGACTTTTGAATATCCCTCGCTCGATGTAGCACACCATCAAATCATTAAGCCAACCATCGGACATCTTGTTGCGCAACTCGGTCTTGATGATCTTCATAGCTGAGAATGCCCTTTCAACCGTTGCCGTCGCCACTGGTAAAAGCATTGCCAACTCAATGAGGCGGTAAACTGTAGAAAACATGATGTGTCTTTCAAGTTCAACCATCTTTTTAGCTAGACTTGCAATATCAAGACATACTCTGAAATCTTAAACTCTCCTCATATGAATAATGAATAGGTCAAGGGCATCGTGTATATGCTCACGCTCATAATCAGAGAAATCCTCGTGATAAATCTCTGTAAGTCGAGCAAGCTTATTCACATCGAACCTACAAATTAGTCTCTTGGATCAAGACAGGAGAAGTTCTGAAGAATATCTGAAGATGCCTCATTAAAACAGTGATCAATCTCAGTGGTAATAGAGTCTATAGCAGCATAGAAGGTGTCAACACGATAAAAGTGATCATTAGTGACCTGATGTTTTCCTCCTTTTCTTGTTCTGCCCCATTTTGTTACCATTGTGTCCATACTTGGAATTATGATTTCATTTTCAGTGCAAAATGATTTGACATCATCCAAGAGTGCCTCCCAACCATTATTCTTCCAATTGATCAAACGTGTTCTCACATCTGTAACCAAAGAAATTGCCTGAAATGATACAGTTAGATGTTTAGATCAACAAAATATACATAGGGAAAGTATAACCATAAACATCCATTGCATACCTGAACAATATTCTGATCCTTCTTTTGTAATAGAATAGATACATCATTTGTCATGCGTAGTAGTTTTAGCATCATCTTCATGATGAACACGAAGCTAAAAGTCTCCATTTTATGAACCAAACCTCCTGCCTTACATGGATTACGTGCATCATCCTCAACAATGCCCAATATTTCTATCACTGCATCCCACATTGATTCAATACGAGCTAAGGTTGTGTAGTGAGAACCCCATCTTGTATCTCCAGGTCGGCACAAAGATGTTTCTTGATTTTGACCTCTTCCCGTGGACATCTCACCTTGCTTGATCTTAGCTAAAAGAATCTCTTTGTGCTTATCAAGCAATATATCATTCCTCCTGCAGAATGAACTACTGAGATTGGCAATCTCTTTCACATCATCAAAGAAATCCTCAAGACCTTTACAACATCTCGATAAAGCAACAACTATCAACTGCAACTGGTGGGCAAAGCAATGAACATAGAAAGCATATGGGTTCTCATTGCGGATTAACTTCTGAAGGCCATTAAATTCACCTCTCATATTAGATGCTCCATCATACCCTTGCCCTCGTAGCCTTGCAATAAGTAGACCGTGTTTAGAGAGAACCTCCAAAAGTGCCTTCTTTAAAGCGGGTGATGTTGTATTTGGGACATGCTTAATGCCAAAAACCTTTCAACAATATCTCCACTTTTGCTCACATACCTACAAGAAAATGATACGGTAAGTTGAATTACATTGCATAGAAAAAGTAAACTACATAAGTACTTAACATAGACTTCAACACATACGTTGTCCTTGTCCTTTTCCACACTATATTTTTGATCCATCTGATCATGTTTAAAAAGATAACAATAGAAGCAATAAGCCTTGTCCTTGTCCACACTATATTCCAACCAATCAAACTCCTTGTACCAATTTGGCCGAAAGGGTCTACTATCTTTATTTTTGGGGAAGTTATGTAGAGTAGGTTGGGTTAAGTAAGCAAATCTAACATCATCTCTAACATTCGGAGCAAATTGATCAATTGGAATGCGTAGTCCTGGATCAAGTTTTATGTAATCTATGAAATCAGTTATACCTTCAACACCTGGAACATCAACATTCCCTTCCACTATGGGTTCAACAGAATCTTCCACTTGATCTGTGTCGGTGTCTGACATGGTTATACCCTACGGGTACGTGACTTCAGCATACCTGGTCTAGCCCAAGGAAGGCCCACAGCAGATATACGCTGGCCCATGAAGATTTTCGGGTGGCCAAGGCCCATGACGCTTTCGGATCCTTGGAGAGCAAGACTAGCATAGATAGGAAATTCAAAGGGGTAAAACCTTAGAACTTGTAACCGACTAGGACTATGCCCGAGACCTGCCTAAGTCTATATAAAGGCCAGGAGGGCATGTCCTAGATCTCTCGACTCATACTTTCGCACACACCTCCACGCCAGATCGAATCTGCGCACCCTGTAACCTTCGGTTCCGCCGTAATCAAGAGCAGACAAGCAGGAGTAGGGTTTTCCCTCCGGGGGCCTGAACCTGGGTAAATCTCGTGTCTCCTGGTTGCCTGTCTGTTAACCGTGCCACGATCTCCAGCATCCCCATCTTCTCCAAAACCCAAGTCCATAACAATGGGCATTGACGAGATTAAACCTCGTCAATTGGCGCCGTCTGTGGGAATCGGGGCTGCTGATTGTGCGATCGTGACGGTTCCGACCCGACCGATCTACAACTCCGCGGCGACGGAGAATCACCTCCTCTTCGGCACTTTCGACTTCACCGCCCACTCGCCGGCCACCATGAAGGATTTCAAGGCCCGTAGGCGACAGACTCGAAATTTTATTCGGGAGCTTCTGCTTCCAGGTGGGACAAACTGGCACCCTCCGCCTTCCTGAGCGGGTGCTCATGCCATCAATCAGGCCCGCCTCGTGGGCTCCACACCCCGTGCTACGCACATCACCATCGACAGATGAGTTCTACAACAGCAGCAGCTGCAACTCCGATCTGTGCGATCCACCTTCGGATGAAGGGACCTACGGTTCCGGATCTGAAAGCTGCGGCAGCAGCGAACTGATCTACGAGCGCTACCTATGCGCCGCGGTCATCCAGGAGCAACAAACGCCTAACCCGCCGCCCAACACGAACCCCAACCCGCAGGGCGGAAACGGCGGGAACAGAATAAGCCAGTCCCCCCACCCGAAGGGGAAAACAATGGACACGTCATCCAACTTAGCAAAGAAGGATGGGCCCAGGCACGCCGTGCCGTCGCAGGCGACATAGTCCTACCCGTGGACTCCCCACGTGACCTACTGATGGCGTACCACTACCTCCTCATCGAGGAGCACAAGAAGCAAGTCAAGATGCAGGAGACGCTCGACAAACGCAAGCAAGCAGCCTCCGAGTCCAGCGCACGACGAGCTGCGTTCTCCGCCATGGCACCCGGCTCTAGCACGAACGGAAACCAGGGAAACAAGCACCGCTCGCGGGTGGAGAACATGGATCCCAAAGAACGCCGTGATGTAACCCGAACTCTCCACACATCGTTCATGGATATGGATGCCGACGGCAACATCATCCCGAAGACACCGCAAGCAGCGATCCTGGCAGCCACTTCGTATCTCGCGGCCCACCAACCTCCGGAAGGGGACCCGAAAAGAGCCATGCATAAGTCCGCACTCACCGGACTCGGACTCGTCGGAGCTGAGCTCCACGAAGACGCTCCTGCGCAGCCAAAGAAGAAAGCTCCGGTCAGGCGCGACCGGAGCCCCACCCCTTCATCCGAAGAGGAGGAGGAGCACGACCTTCCTTGAAGGAAGAAGAGCTCGCATCGCCATAAACGCGACTACGACGCCAGAGACGCGCTTACACAGCGCAAAATCGACAAAGCACGAGCCAAACACGCATGCTCGTCCGAGTCCGATATGGATGAAGATGAAGGAGAACTCTGTGGAGCTCGATGCTTCAGCAGATCTGTTCGGCGAACACAGATGCCACGCAATTTCAAGCTTCCTTCGGATACTCCGAAGTTCAACGGCACGCAAGACCCAAAATCTTGGCTCAGCGATCATCTGTCATCCGTCAAGCTGCACGGCGGTAACAAAGAAACCGCCATGCAATGCCTCCAGCTGCAGCCTATCATCAGGATCCATCCGAAGTTGGGAGGAGCTAGCTTACAGCTTCATCCGAAATTTCAAGGGCACCAGCAAGAGGCCCGCCTCAATCGAAGAATTGCGAGCCTGCACCCAGAGAACGGGGGAATCTATTCGCTCGTACATATTACGCCGGTCTACCACCAAGAACTCTGCAGCACATATCTCCGAGGAGAGGGCCATCGACGCCTTCAGAGACGGCGTCAAACGCCAAGATTTCAAGGAAGAACTTGGGCGTGTCAAGCCCAAGACACTAGACCACCTCATGGAAATTGCCAACAGTTGGGCAGACGGCAAAGATTGCATCCAGCGAGCGCAATCAGTGTAGGGTTCGCAGCATAGAAAACAAAAAATTTCCTACGATGGGAACAACTATGTACCAAGATCTATCTACTAGATACAAACAACGGGCGGATGTATATCCGTAGAGAACATACCCTTGAAGACCGACAAAGCTTAACGAGTCCAAACTCGTGGTTGATGTAGACGATATCTTGCCGATCTCAAGATCGAGAGGAAGTCCTAGCGCCACAAAACAGCAGCGCATCCGTGCTCGCACACACGTTCGAGGCACCGAGCAACCTCCGTCTCCTCTCTCCAGCGATGCAGCGGAAGCACAACTCTTTCTTGCCAAATAGCCATCGGGAACATGTATCTCGCTAGTCCGAGACCATGGGGGATAAATTCTAGAGGGGGAGAGAGATCCTTCACGAGGAGGTGTGCTTTGAGAGGAGGAGAGGGGGGCCTTTTATAGGGGAGAGGGGGGCACCCAAGGGGCATGGCGCCCAGCCATGGGGCTGCCCCCACCTCTTCCACATTCATGTGGGTGGAGCTCCCACTCAAAATGAAAAGCCTCCACTCCCATTAAAAAGCCTCCACTCAAAAATCCACTCACATGCATTAAATTTCCACCAAATTTAATGCAAGCTCTCATTTAAATAAAACTCTTTTATTTATTTATTCAGAATTTTGTTAATTACTTTAATTAACAAACATTCACATAAAATCCCTTGCTAGTATTCCATTTCACATGCAGAACCAGTTTCAGCAATTTCAACCGAAACAGTTTCGGTGTCTAGTGAAATAAATTCCTGCGCTTGTTATTCTTTTCGGCATGAAACTTTTGCTCCAAATGGATGTCGGTGTCTCTTAAGTGTGTCACCCTATGGTTCATGAATAATGCGGACATGATCGAGACCCCTCTCGGATCAATAATCAGAAGCGGGATCTGGGGACCCATACTGACTCCCACACATTCAACGATGACTTTCTTGTGATCGTCGGAACCTTTTACGCTAGTATCTTAATCCCTTTGTTTCGCGATATATTACATGTCCGAGATTCGATCATCGGTATCTCCATACCTAGTTTGATCTCGTTACTGACATGCACTCTTTTCTCGTTCCCGTGATATAACATTCTAGTGATCAAATCACTTGCTTGCAAGCTAATCAATGTGATATCACCGAGAGGGCACAGAGTATATCTATCCGTCATCAGGATGAACAAATTCCACTCTCGATCCATGAGCCTCAACATAACACTTTATTAGTTCTGAATCCATCTTTATAATCACCCTGTTACGGTGTGACGTTTGATGTTATCAAGAAACTCTTCCGGTGTTAGTGATTGACATGATCTCATGGTCTAAGGATTAGGATCACTTCGTAAGTTGTTATAGCAATATAAACTCAATGACTTTGATCGTAATGCTATACTTCGGATGAATGTTCATCACATCATTACACTAATGTTGTGACCTCGTTATTAACAACATCCAATGTCCATGATCAGGAAACTTTGATCATCTTGTTAATCAACGAGCTAGTTTATAAGAGAGGCATAACTAGGAACTTCCTTTTTGTTTTTTAAACACACATGTATTAACGTTTCCGTATAAATACAATTATAGCATGCAAAATAAACATTCATAAATAAGGAATACGATAATAACCACTTTATTATTGCCTCTCGGGCATATTCCCTTCAGTCTCCCACTTGCACTAGAGACAATAATCTAGTTTGAAAACTTTGCGTATTGAACACTTATGGCTTTCTGGTGTTCCATATACGCAATTGCAAGTGGTTAACATAATCTATGGATCTGACGCTTCAGGTCCGTGTGTATTTGCATGTCTTTGCGTCTCCACGCATCACTCATTCTCAAATGAGATGGCATTGTATAAATTTGGTATTTCGGTGAGACCTTTAGTTCCTTGGGGTTAAAACACGTCGATACTATTTTCATACAATATATCTTTAGTGTTATCCCGTTGCGAACCACGCCTTAGTTTGATAACAAACTACTTGACACAAATGCCCTCCTTTGCTGCTATTATAGCAGTCATATACTTAGCCTTTTGTTGTAGTATTCGTCACAATGTCTTAACTATGGATTTCATCCAAATCCATCACGTAATCTCCTTTCCATTACATTGTGACACCCATAGTTTAAATTGAGATAAACTTAATTTGTATCTTGTGACAAAACTAGTATCAATGTAACGCTTTACAATGAACTATTTGTAATTGTTTGTCATCTCTACACAAATATATTCTTAGTTCTTCCAAAAGACCATAAGAATATCCTTACTATAGTCCAATGATCATTTTACGATTCATTCTGGTATATGCTCATAACACTTAGAGCATAGGACATATCTGGATGTGTACATATCATGGTATGATTGATAAAAATATTCTCGTGATTTCACTCATCAAGTGTCAAAGCACTTGAATCTTGTTTCACTTATCAAGTGTCGATACACTTGAATCTTGATTCAATTCCTTTCCATGCGACAAGAACCATTTCTTGTCGTTTCTATATTGACCTCCTTCAATATCTCATATATGTACGTTTGGCACAACCATATTAGCGTCACATTCTATCCACTATAGACATTCACGCTAAATATTCGGGTTTTGCCTAAGTATTTCATCAAAATGAAATTCTTAACCTTTGTCAATAAAAATTACACCATTTCTAATCAACAAGATGTCCTCCACATAATGTATTAGAAATATGTCTCAGTGCTCCCACTTAATTTCTTGCAAATGCAAGCATCTTCATCGTCTCCTAATGAAAACTCCTTTTCATCACGGTGAAGATTCCAACTCCGCGATGCTTACTTCAACCATTGAAGTTTGCATGCCCTTTTAGCATCCTTTGAATTAACAAAACCCTTTGGACCGTGTCATGTACACGTCCTAGGTAACCATTCTATTAGAAGAACTTTGTTTTGTTTATTCATCTATCATATACCAAATTATATGTAGTGATTGCTACTTTAATCCGTCCAGACTAAATATCGCTATGAAAGATCAAATCTTGTCATAGTCAACTCCTTGAACATTGTCATAAAATAATTTACGACATGTCGACTATTTCATAGATGTGAAACATCCATGTCTGTTTCTTTATAGATCCAAATACGACCGATAGGTTTTTACACCTTTCCGGAGGGTCTTCCAAGTTGAAAACTTGATTTATCGTGTATGGAACTATCACGGATTTTATGGCTTCAAGCCATTTGACGGAGTCAGGGCCCATCATCGCTTCTTTGCATGTAGTCGGTTCATCATTGTCAAACAATAATGATTTACTCTCAAATCTTAGTATTTGATTGTTTATCCGACCTACTTGGTTCAATAGGAACTTAGATCTCTGTGACCACAACCTTTGAGGCACATAAGCTATGAGCATTATGGCAGCCTCCGGAATGATTTCCGGCGCTGCGCAACTCAGCACATTTAGCTAAGGTTCGTTAACCTTATCAAAGTTCTATTGTCCTCCCACTTAACTTTTATGAAAATTCCTTCTTCAAGAAACTTCAAGTTTCAAGCGACAAACCCTTTTGTCCTTGGTGTTATGGAGGAATAACCAATTGTTATTCGAAATAACCTACAAAAACATGCTCATCCGACTTCGGTTGTAAACATCTTACTTATGTTTAGCATACCAAAATTTAAGAAATGACAACTTGGGTTTTACCCCAAACCATAACTTCCATGGTGTCATTTCAACGGATAAAGATGGAGCTCTTTTCAGTGTAAAAGTGGAAGTCTCTAAAGCTTTAATATTTTAAAACATAATGGCAGTTTTATAAATAACACCTTTGATCCAACCATGTCAAACAAGGTTTCATTACAAATCTCAAACACTCCATATTCCTACGGTGTTTTGGGATATGTAAATCTAGGTGTTTTGCTAAACTTGCAACTCACATAAATCCCTTTATGATAAAATCATAATTCATTTATTTTCTTGTTACACTTATAACTCAAACAAATCCCTTATGATAAAATCATAAACCATTTATTTTCTTGTTACAATGATTTTCCACTTCATCTTGAAAGTCTTTGAAAACGTTTTTCAAATATTTCATACTTCTTTCTCATTAAGTGAATATTCACTCAAATTTCCGGAGAAAGCATATGAAGTTGAAACCCATCGCTTACGACTACACATAATGGAATACATACATCGATATGTATAAATTCCAATAATTTAGTCGTTCGT
This sequence comes from Avena atlantica, assembly GCA_910589765.1. Lineage (NCBI taxonomy): Eukaryota > Viridiplantae > Streptophyta > Magnoliopsida > Poales > Poaceae > Avena > Avena atlantica. The sequence goes on from OU342736.1 coordinate 459,125,412, forward strand.
TCTTCTTTGGCCTTTGAACGAAGTTTTAATTATCAAGTGGAAAGTCTCACAAGCGTCACTTGATCAAATCAAAGACTCCAAAAATCCATGAACATTCTTCATGTTTTCTTTCCAATATAATTTAAACAGTGATGTCACTTCGTAAGTGATCTTTCAATCATTTATCTTGCGACATTTTAGCATTAGGTTTTATGGATGTGATTTCTCCAACTAGATTTGTAAATCATCCATCTTATATGGAATACGGTAATTATCTGAACAACCTTTGTTCTCATAATACCTGATTCAAATAACAATTATTAAAAAAATCTTGAAGTCAAGCTTTGATGTCAACGAGAAATACAAACAACGCTTTGTTTGTTTTCGATGAACATCATCACATATTCTCTTGCTAGTTACTTAGGCCATTGTGGTTCATGAATTGCGTCGTTCTGTATGAAATTACATACCAACCAATTCGGTATCCAATACCCAAGAACCACATTGTTTAACAAGCAAAGAATACAACCATAACATGTATATCATATATATACCTAAATTGGATATTTCCAATCTTTTCTTTTCTGCCAAATATATTTTATAGATTCTCTTTCAGCATTTCCTTTTCCTTTTTAAAAGAATCTATCAACATCAACAGTGGCGCCATATACATGACACATAGTCCAAAGCGTGTATATTCAAATAATAATACCTTTGGACTTGCACTTTGAAGTAGATCACCATCATCAAAATGATCGGTATTCTTTCAAAATCCATTCTTTAGTAATCTTTTAGTGTAGTAAACATTTTACATACATTTTCTATTCACCCTTATCATGACGACTTTCATGATCAAGCTACTTTAGCTTATAAAGGCAAATCGTGAGTATAACATTACTTTCCACAACCCTTTTGGATGATTAGGATGTCTAGCATCTCCAACCTTTGTAAATTCTCATCCAATATGAGAACATATATTATACTCTATCATATTGCAACCAAAACATTGTTTCAGATATCGTTATATCTGCCACACATGATGGTTTCTGAAACAATTCTTTCAGCTCCTAGATAATCTTGATATTTAAAACAATCAAGAATCATGGAGGCAAACATGATACTTAAGATACTAATACTAGAATTGTTACTCTCGATTTAATACCAATTATTAAATTTCACAGAGTAAACAGAGTTTGCTGAAAGTTTGCAATAGGACTTTAAACTTTAGATTGACACTCAACACAATACGATACCAGTTCGTAAAGTAAATATCCAGAATTCTATAGTTCATTATCTCAATTACAACTATGCATAAGGTGGTGAACTAATGCCAATGACTACAACAAATTATGCAAATTCACTTTGAATTAATTTATGATCAATTGAGTTCTACTAATCCAAATTAGAAATGAACTCCCACTCAAAAACGACATCCCTCGTGTCTTTTTGGTGATTACATGAACCAAATCCACTACACCAAGTCCGATCATCACGTGAGTCGGTGTAGCTTCAAAGGCGAGCATCAAATGGTCATCATATCAAAACATATGACTCATGCTTAACCTTTCGGTCCGTGTTCCGAGGCCATGTCTGTACATGCTAGGCTCGCCAAGTAAGAACCTTAGTATTCGTGTGTGTAACTGTCTTACACCCGAGATATGCTCGTGGATTCAAGTACACCCGATCATCACGTGATGTCTTCAAGCGACGAAACATTGTCGGTGCATACTTAAGGAATAACACATTCTTATCTTGATATCTATACGAGGGATCATCTTATTATGCTAATAAAACGCCAAACAAGCAATATAAGATGCAATCAAAACATCACATGGTTTATTAGTGAAATGATATGGTTCCTGCATATGATCTCCATCATGTGCACCGTGGTATGATCTCTATCATACCTTTAGTTGTAAGGCCAAGGTCAATGGAACTTACACGCTATGTGTGTTGTAAGAGTATCGTCTCATACTTCAACTTACAACATCACCATATCATAACACTAGCCCAACAACAATCTAAACTAGACGCCTCTAATTTATCCATTACAAGTTTTACATGGCTTAGGGCTTTCGAAGATAGAACCGTTCTTACCTACGAACACGAACCACAACGAGGATAACCAAATTGTTGACAACTCGTTGCAAATTAGATATTGACTATAGTAGGAGAGACAGACACCAGCTAGCCACTTATGCAAAACTAGTTGCATGTCAAGCGTGGAACAGGTCTCATGTGCGAGGACATGTAAAGTTTGTCCGGGCCGCTTCATCCCACTATGCCACCAATATCCAAAGTACAACTAAGAAGCAATAAAATGATCATCATCGCCCACATACTCATATGTGTACTACCCGTGCAAAGTATCTACGCATAGATCTGGCTCTGATACCACTGTAGGGTTCGCAGCATAGAAAACAAAAAAATTCCTACGATGGGAATAACTATGTACCAAGATCTATCTACTAGATACAAACAACGGGCGGATGTATATCCGTAGATAACATACCCTTGAAGACCGACAAAGCTTAACGAGTCCAAACTCGTGGTTGATGTAGACGATCTCTTGCCGATCTCAAGATCGAGAGGAAGTCCTAGCGCCACAAAACAGCAGCGCATCCGTGCTCGCACACACGTTCGAGGCACCGAGCAACCTCCGCCTCCTCGCTCCAGCGATGCAGCGGAAGCACAACTCTTTCTTGACGAATAGCCACCGGGAACATGTATGTCGCTAGTCCGAGACCATGGGGGATAAATTCTAGAGGGGGAGAGAGATCCTTCACGAGGAGGTGTGCTTTGAGAGGAGGAGAGGGGGGCCTTTTATAGGGGAGAGGGGGGCACCCAAGGGGCATGGCGCCCAGCCATGGGGCTGCCCCCACCTCTTCCACATTCATGTGGGTGGAGCTCCCACTCAAAATGAAAAGCCTCCACTCCCATTAAAAAGCCTCCACTCAAAAATCCACTCACATGCATTAAATTTCCACCAAATTTAATGCAAGCTCTCATTTAAATAAAACTCTTTTATTTATTTATTCAGAATTTTGTTAATTACTTTAATTAACAAACATTAACATAAAACCCCTTGCTAGTATTCCATTTCACATGCAGAACCAGTTTCAGCAATTTCAACCGAAACAGTTTCGGTGTCTAGTGAAATAAATTCCTGCGCTTGTTATTCTTTTCGGCATGAAACTTTTGCTCCAAATGGATGTCGGTGCCTCTTAAGTGTGTCACCCTACGGTTCATGAATAATGCGGACATGATCGAGACCCCTCTCGGATCAATAATCAGAAGCGGGATCTGGAGACCCATACTGACTCCCACACATTCAACGATGACTTTCTTGTGATCGTCGGAACCTTTTATGCTAGTATCTTAATCCCTTTGTTTCGCGATATATTACATGTCCGAGATTCGATCATCGGTATCTCCATACCTAGTTTGATCTCGTTACTGACATGCACTCTTTTCTCGTTCCCGTGATATAACATTCTAGTGATCAAATCACTTGCTTGCAAGCTAATCAATGTGATATCACCGAGAGGGCCTAGAGTATATCTATCCGTCATCAGGATGAACAAATTCCACTCTCGATCCATGAGCCTCAACATAACACTTTATTAGTTCTGAATCCATCTTTATAATCACCCTGTTACGGTGTGACGTTTGATGTTATCAAGAAACTCTTCCGGTGTTAGTGATTGACATGATCTCATCGTCTAAGGATTAGGATCACTTCGTAAGTTGTTATAGCAATATAAACTCAATGACTTTGATCGTAATGCTATACTTCGGATGAATGTTCATCACATCATTACACTAATGTTGTGACCTCGTTATTAACAACATCCAATGTCCATGATCAGGAAACTTTGATCATCTTGTTAATCAACGAGCTAGTTTATAAGAGAGGCATAACTAGGAACTTCCTTTTTGTTTTTTAAACACACATGTATTAACGTTTCCGTATTGATACAATTATAGCATGCAAAATAAACATTTATCATAAATAAGGAATACGATAATAACCACTTTATTATTGCCTCTCGGGCATATTCCCTTCAATCAGATGAAGAGGACGACTACGGCCGAAGGCGAGAACGCCGCAGCAAGAGGAGATCGCGTGTCTACAAAGGCCGCGATGGACCCGACATGGTCGCGGCTGGCTACGCCGACCGCTGCAACGACAACAGCCGCAACAACGGAGGATACCGCGGAGGAAATCTCCGTGACAACGGACGACCAGCACAGTCGTGGCAACGCCGCGACCGCGACAACGGACCCTCAGCATTCGACAAACTTTCGGGTCCATGCACCATCCACTTCTACATCGACAAACAAGATGGCAAAAATAAAGCCAGTCACATGCTCAAGGACTGCCGCGAGTTCCAGAAACTCAGCGAAAGCATGGTGCAGATGAGGCAACAAGCCCCAATCCCTGTCTTCTGAAACGCACCCGCGCCAGGAGAAATAGCACACGGAGCTCCTCCACCCCCACCTATTGGAGGCCCAAACCAACCAGTCGCACCAGCCCAAAACAACGCCGGGGTCGGATACCCCCTACCAAAGGGAGCACTAAATATGATCCAGAAGGGACGCCCCACAAACAGGGTGCAGAAGAAAATCACCCAACAAATCAACTTGGCCGTGGCAACTCCGCCTGCAATCCCTGAGTACCTCAGCGGATCGGAGTCCTGCATCACGTTCACTCGCGCGGATCACCCTTGCCAGATCCCTCGCCCAGGTCATGCTGCCCTGGTGCAGGAGGCGCAGATCGGAGGCTTCGAGATGAGTCGTGTCTTCATGGACGGCGGCAGCGGCATCAACCTAATGTTCGCAAGCACCCTAGCAGCTATGCGGATCCCGCAATGCAGCCTGGAACAATCAGACACAACGTTCCACGGCATTGTCCCAGGAAAGGGCATATTCCCCCTGGGCAAAATAGGGCTCGACGTCATCTTCGGAAAGCCGGACAACTTTTGGCAGGAGCGACTCGAATTCGAAGTGGTGGACTGGCCGTCACAATACCACGCCATCCTGGGGCGTGTAGCATTCGCAAGGTTCCTGGCCGTCCCACACTACGCATACCTACTACTCAAGATGCCAGGACCAAGGGGCGTCATCACAGTCCATGGGAGCTTCACCCGATCGGACCAATGCGACCGGGATTTCAACAAAATCTCCTAGTCTTTCGGAATGCAAGACGAGCTTGTAAGGCTCCGCGAGGTGACGGACAATGGGATACCCCCAGTCACAAGGTAGAACGCACCTGACATGTCCTTCGACTCCACCGTCAACACCAAGAAAGTACAGGTCCATCCGAGGGATGCCTCCAAGACGGCCTTGATCGCCAATGACCTCAGCACCGCATAGGAAGGCGCGCTCGTCGAATTCCTCCGTGAGCGCTGGAAAATCTTCGCCTGGTGTCCTGCGGACATGCCAGGAGTTCCCAGGGAATTCGCCGAGCACGCACTCAATGTCTTTCCAGACACCAAGCCAGTCAAGCAGTCCATCCGAAGACCGTCGGAGCCACGAGCCAAAGCTATCGGCAAGGAAATCAATAGACTACTCGCTACAGACTTCATCAGGGAAATCAAAGAAAGCGAGTGGCTTGCAAACACGGTGATGGTCCCGAAGAAGGACACGGATATCCTGCGGATGTGTGTGGACTTCACGTCACTAAATAAGCATTGCCCAAAGGACCACTTCCCTCTTCCACGGATCGACCAGATTATCAATTCGACTGCAGGTTGCGAGAAACTCTCCTTCCTCGACGCCTACTCAGGCTATAACCAGATTCGGCTCAAGGTCGAAGATCAGGAGAAAACGGCGTTTATTACACCGTTCGGAGTATTCTGTTACAACACAATGCCCTTCGGGCTAAAGAACGCGGGTGCCACGTACCAGCGATGCATGCAGGCCTGCCTCAAGGACCAGATCGGTCGCAACGTCCAAGTTTATGTCGACGACATAGTAATAAAAACCAGGGAGGCAAGGACACTTATCGACGATATCCGCGAGACGTTCGACAACCTTGATCGCTACAGGATCAAGCTCAATCCCTAAAAGTGCGCCTTCGGCGTCTCATCAGGTCAGCTGCTCGGGTACTTCATCTCTCAACGAGGGATTGAGGCGAACCCGAAGAAAATCAAAGCCATCATGACGATGGAGAAGCCGAAAAACCTCAAGGGCGTCCAGAAGCTCGCAGGACGAGTAGCGACGCTAAGAAGGTTCATCAGTCGTATGGGCGAGAAGGCCCTACCATTCTACCAGCTGCTGCGTAAAGCAGACAAGTTCGAGTGGACACCAGAAGCCAACGACGCATTCGAAAGCCTCAAGCGGCTCCTCTCCACCTCGCCCGTTTTGGTCACGCCAAAGGAGCGCGAGCCCCTGCTGCTGTACATAGCAGCCACACATCAGGTGGTCAGCACCGTACTCGTGGTCGAACGACCCGAAGAAGGCAAGACCCACGGGGTCCAGCGCCCAATTTACTACCTCAGCGAGGTATTGACACCAACAAAGCAGAGGTACCCTCACTACCAGAAGCTAGCCTACGGCGTATTCATGATGGCTCGACGGCTGAGCCATTACTTCCAGGAGCACCAAGTGATGGTCGTCAACGAAGCACCCCTGAACAGCATCCTGAATAATCCAGAGGCCACAGGACGGGTGGCCCTGTGGGGCATCGAACTATCACCCTTGGACATCGTCTACGAGAAGCGACACGCAATCAAATCTCAAGTCCTTCCGGACTTCCTGGTACACTGGATGGAGCTGCAGCTGCCAGACACCCCAGACATGTCGCAGTCCTGGACAATGCATTTCGACGGCTCCAAGCGCGAAGCCGGAGCAGGGGTCATACTGACCTCCCCGCAAGGTGACAAGATGAAGTACGTTCTTCGGATGAAATTCAGAGCCTCCAACAACGAAGCCGAATATGAAGCCTTCATCCATGGCATGAGGATGGCAAAGATATACGGCGCAACGCGCCTGGTCATCTACGGTGACTCCAACCTCGTCGTCCAGCAGATGATGAATGAGTGTGACGCACACGCCGAAAACATGATCGTGTATCGCGCGCTCTACAACGCACTCGAAGGAGAATTCGACGGCTGCGAACTTCGGCACGTTGGAAGAGAGAGCAACAAGGAAGCTGATAGACTCGCCAACATCGGCTCCACTTGCGCAAAGGTGCCACCAGGTGTGTTCCTCGAACAAATCTGCGTGCCATCCATCAAGCGGAAATTCCCCAAGGGATCACCCGAAGAAGCAGAGCACTCGGACGCGACGCTACCCGAAGGATACGAAGGACCCGAAAAGCTGGACACAGAGGTAGCCATGGTCAACCTAATGCAGGTCATGGCAGTCGAAGAAGCTTGGACACTACCATACCTCCAGTTCTTGATAACCGGAGAATTGCCTGACAGCCCAACAGACGCCCGGCGCATATCTCGCCGGTCAAAATCCTTCACCATCATCAACGGCGAACTGTAAAAGCACAGCATCACGGGTGTACTTCAACGGTGCGTCACCATCAACGACGGCAAGGCCATACTCCAAGACATCCACGAAGGCATTTGCGGCCACCACGCAGGCAACCGCTCCCTTGTCGCTAAAGCTCTACGAGCAGGATTCTACTGGCCAATGGCCATGAGCGACGCAAAGGACATCGTCCGAAGATGCAACGGATGCCAACGGTTCGCCGACAAACCGCACGCACCTGGGTCCGAGCTCAGGCCCATACCTATAGCTTGGCCTTTCGCTCAATGGGGCCTCGACATGATCGGCAAACTGCCAAAATCCTCGAAAGGAGGACACGTCTTCCTCCTGGTTGCAGTCGACAAATTAACCAAGTGGATCGAGGCCATGCCGGTCGCCAACCAGAAAGGCAAAACTGCCGTCAAGTTCTTCAAGTCCATTGTCTACAGGTTCGGCGTACCACACAGCATCATCACCGACAACGGATCGAACTTCATCTCCGAAGAATTCCAGGACTTCTGCGAAGGCCTTGGGATCAACATCACATATGCCTCCGTGGCACACCCGCAAACGAACGGGCAAGTGGAAAAGGCCAACGGCCTAATCGGCGCCGGCATCAAGAAGCGCCTCATGAGCTCACTCGAACAAAAAGCTGGAAATTGGACGAAGGAGCTACCCTCCGTCCTGTGGAGCTTACGAACTACGCCAAACGGCTCCACCGGCTACACACCGTTTTTCATGGTACACGGAGCCAAAGCCGTGCTACCAGCCGAAGTACGCCACCAGGCCCCACGGGTCGTCGCCTACAGTGAAGCCGAATCCACGGCTGCACTCGAAGACGCTGTCGATACACTCGACGAAGCACGGGATATAGCAGCAGCTCGATCAGCGGTGTACCAACAGAGTCTCCGCAACTACCACAGCCGCCGGCTGCGCCCAAGGTCCTTCGTCGAAGGAGACCTCGTCTTGCAACTCAAGCAAAAGCGACCGAATAAATTCGAGTCGCCATGGGAAGGACCCTACGTCATCGCCGAAGTCATCCCAGGTGGTGCCTATCGCCTCAAGCACGTGGAGTCTGGATTCGCATACTCCAACCCATGGAATATCTCGCACCTGCAACGATTCTATCCGTAGCAACCTACCCCCTTTTTCTACTTTCAATAAGGCTTCCAGCCAAGGCTACTCAGCCGAACAATATACCTCCTCCATTACAATATAAATAAAGCTAAGTGTCTCGCTCCAAAACTTCGGTTCACTATTTTCTGCAACTGTACTACATGCTACAAACGCACTCGGGGGCTCCCCCACCTCACGATTTCATCGACTGAGGACCAAACGTGTACACCTGAGTAGCTAACAATGTCAGGCAAACGAAAAGGACACGTACCCAATTAAAGCACTGCGTGCTCACAAACAAACAAACCTTTACAACAAAGGGCACAACACGCCCAGCCGAAATATACAAATTTTACATCTCTCTCTTTTTACAGGTACTACCTATGTTGAAGAATAATCTGGGCACGCTGCTCAAACAAATCTACAATCTGTTCGACAAACTGCCTTACAGCCGCGTAATGCGGACGCATGTCCCACTCGCCACCATCAGGGCGAAGAGGTGGCCCAGCAGCCACGGCAGCCAAATCCACGTCAGGCCGGTGCAGCCTCACAAGAGAAAACGCAGCTTTCACTCCTGCGACAAGCTGCTGCCGCACCAACTCCTTGACATTGCTTACGTTCCGAAATTTTGACAGAAGACCCGCAAGGCTTGTTGGCACGGCATCCAAAGGGAACATGACGTGCAGCACCGAGGAAAGCGATGTCTGCACTTGGCGGAGCACCCGCGAAACTTGATGAACACGATCCTGCACCGTCGCCAAGGCTATGGCGCGGTCACGATCCATCCAGAAGAAACCGCCGGCCTCCATGTCCTGTTGAGTCAAGCAATTGACCCGAACAGCGACACGCTCTTTTTCTTCCCTCGGAGCAAGATTTGCGCCTGCAACAATCGGACAAAATAAGAGTAAGGCCAGCAGGCTCATCCGAAGAACAGAGCTACAGCTCGACCAAAGAACAACTTACATTGCAGCTGCTCGGACAGCCAGACCAACTCCGCCATCAAGTACTCCTCTCTAGCTGCACCACGATCAGCCTTGGACTTCCAAACGTCGGCATGACCGCGTAACCCGAGCAACTCCCTCTCCAGACTGCACACACGATCCCGAAGGAAAGTGAGCTGCGAGGAATCATCCAAGGATGGACGCAACGGCATTGCGGATGGGGCGTCAACAGGGTCAGCACCCGAAGGAACCTAGAGCGGCAGCAAAAGAAAGGAACACAAATATTCAGCCAAGGATAGAGCACAACTCAGAGGAATTCATTAAATATATAAGGCCACTACGTGGCACAAGGATGGTGTTCTTCAAGATATTTACAACAAAAACAGACTACAAATTATCCTACGTCTACTACGCCTAAGATGCAGGGCCCTGAGTCGCCTCGGAGCCAGACTGCCTAGCTTTGGCCCCTCCCTGCTGCCGCAGTGCATACTCAGACATCAAATCAACGAGCTTGGGCCCATATCGCTTACAACGAGCAGAATAGGAAGCAAAGGCTACCTCGGATCCATCCGCAGCCGTCGGCATCCGAGAAGTGATTTGGGGCAGATCCAGCTCCGCTCCAGCCGCCATGGCCATCGCCAGCCCGACGGACGCGTCGATGCCCTTCTGTTTGCGTTTGTACGCCGCAGGCGCTTCGGCTGACAGAGCCTCCGCCAGAGCATCCACATTATCAAGGGTTGCGCCCTTCGGGACAAGCTCCTTGTAAAAGCGACCAAGGACTTATTTCGCCTTGGCGAGGGAGTTGACGACGGTGCTGCAGCGGTCTTCGACCGCCACAGTGGCATCATCTAGAGCACTCCCGTGCTCCAGAGCACCGCGGTCGAACTCGATGCCTGCGGCATCTGAGATAAAAGAAGAAAAGCATGAAGAAAATCCGCATAGAAGAAGACCCGAAGAAAAAGAAACAGGTACAAAACTAGCACTCGCCCGAAATAGCCTTGGCAGCAGCCATGAGCTTCGCCGCCACCTCTTTTTCACGAGCAGCCGCAACCGTGGCCAGCTGCTCCTCACGATCTGCGGCTTCCTGCTGCAGACGCTCCTTCGCTTCGGCTGCCTTAGTCAGCTCTAGCTCGAGGCGTTCTTTCGCGCCAACGGCAGCTCCGGCCTTCTGCTCCGATTGACCAAGGCTCTTCTTGAGAGCGTCAACCTCACGGAGAGACTTGTTATGCTCCTCTGCATTCAAAACAAACAAATGTCAAAGAACAGATACAGGATAAATAAGAGAAGCGCTAAAATGCAGATAGATACCTTGAAGCTGCCGAAGGTTTGCCTCCAGCGCCAGGCGCTCCTGCACCAGCCGCTTGGCCTCCTGCACAAAAGGCTGAAGAAAAAGATAGCAGTAAGAAAAGGACTTGGGGGCTGCGCCCAACACAAAGGAGTAAAAACAAAATTCACACCCGAAGATACTCGGGGGCTCCCCCCGTGATATGAAGCAGAAAAACTTACATGCTCTGATGGCGACTCCGAAGGACCGCCTGCGAAATTCTGAGGCGCAACCACCTGCACCTCCTGCAACGGAGGATCCGGAGGTGCGCCACCCGAAGTCGCCACCGTCTGAGGGGGAGGAGACGCAATCTTCGACTCCCCCATCATCTCCCGCGCACCTCCACTGGAGGAATCATGGGAGGAATGCCTGCACACGAACCAATCAGCACAAGCACAACAATCATGAAGGAAAAAGGACAATAGTACAACAAGAAACTTACGAGCCCAGTGAGCTCAGGTCAAAGACAGGAGGAGACCTTCAGGCTCTCTTCTCCTTTTTCTTCTCTTCCTTCTTCTCCTCCTTCTTTTCTTCCTTCTTCCGCTTCGCTGGCGGGTGCGGCGCTACAGCCGCACAGGAATGGCAGGAATGGGAGAGGAAGAGCCTCCATGACCATCATTATGACGCTCAAGGCCCAGAGGGTGTTTGGGATTCGGAGGAGTAGAGGCATCCGAAGACTCGCTGGAGCTCCGTGACCGTTTTCACGTATGGTCCTCACTCGACTCGTCGGCATCCTCCGCTGGAGATCGCGCCGACGGTAGCTCGGACACGGAATCAACCACTTCATTATCCGGGGCATTCGGATACCTTTCGGGCAACGGTGGTACCATGCCCGGCACTTTGAAGCTCTGCAAGATCAGAAGGAACTTTGTTAGCAAACAAAGGAAACAAATACACAGCCGACAAAAAAAAGAGCACTACGTGCACAAATCTACACCTGTGGTACGACCAACGTCGAAGAAAAGGGAGGAGTCAGCGACTTCCCCGGGATTTCTTCTCCGGCCTTGAACTTCAGCAGCGCGCGAAGGGCCCTGTCAAGATCCCCTCGGAGATTTTCTCACTCGAAACCCTCGTCGGATCACGGCGCCCAGAATAAAGAAACATCGGGTGCGCCCTTGCTTGGAGAGGCTGCACCCGATGCTCAAGAAACGTCCGGATGATGTCCACGCCGTTCACCTCCTTCTCCGGAATCAGTTGGAGATCCTCCACCCGACGGTAAAGGGCCTCTATCTCCGCCACCTCACCGTCCAAGATTTGGTTTTTCCAAGACCTTTTCTTCTCCATCATTTGGGAGGGGTCAAAGGGAACAAGACCAAAATCTTGCCCGGGCACTACGGAGTCACGGATATAAAACCATCGCCTCCGCCAGTACTGGACAGATTCGGACATGGAAAAAGAAAAGAAGAGAAGATTGGGACTAAGGGAGATGATGCAACCCCCAATGGGATACACACCATCCGAACCAGACTGCCTCTTCACGGAATAGAGCTTCCGGAAGAGGCCAAAGTGCAGCTCAATGCCAAGCCAGCACCCGCAAAAAGTGATAAAACACGCAATGTGGAGAAGAGAATTGGGAGACAGATGATGAAGCTGAATCCCATAGAAGAAGAGAAGTCCACGAAGGAAGTCATGGACTGGAAACGAAAACCCACGCAAAACGAAGGCGAGAAACATAACCCGGTACCCAGATGGGGGACGGGGGATTACCTCATTGCCAGGGAGTTTGACGGCCTCCCTATCTTGCGGGATCAAGCCCCGCTCGCGCAGATTGCGGAGATCGCTCTCCCGCGTCTCTGATCGCCGCCAGCCACCATCGGTGATGAGAGTAGCGGCGGTGCCCTTCTTTCCTCCGGCGGCGCTGGTCCCAACCGCAGATGAAGATTTCTTTGGTTTCCCCATCACGCTACGGCGGCACCGGCGGTGAAAGCGTAGAAAGAACGACGGAAATGTGGAAGGAAATCCCAGCGCGAAGCAAGAATCGCTCGAGCGCAAGGAGGCAGTGAACATAAGAACTGGTGCAGTGAAAACAAACCACGGTTTCCCTCAATGATTATAACAGCGAAGACGACGCACGACAGCCGTTCATCCAGAAGACCTAACGCCAACGGCAGATCTGCCCGTACACGTGTCAACATAACAACGAACCGTCGTTACCACGCCGTCCACTACGCGTGGAAATCGAGGAGACACCGTAATTATCTCCACGCCGCGCGTGACCGGTCAATTCAAAGTCAGCAAGTGGGACCCACGTTCGTCCAGTCAAGTCATCTCTGGCGTAGCAGACGCTTGAGGTCATCGATCGTCAGCACTGATGTCATCAAAAGCTATAGTAGCACCAACTACAATTCTTCGGCTCCACAGCTAAGAGTACTCACTCGAATCTTCGGTTCGACTAAATACTCGGGGTCTGATCCTATCAGGAGCGCTGGCCGCGCACCCGGAAGATGAATAACGATAAAGTATTTCTTCGAGTCCTACGTCGAGTCTACGACCCCACTACGGACTCGGGGGCTACTCCCATAGGGAGGATGGATTTAAACATCCAAATTTTTTTGAGTCTTACGGACTTAACAACCGAACAATGCTTGAACTAAAGTCTCTGCTCGAGTCTACGACTCGAACAGACACTCGGGGGCTACTCCCATAGGGAGCCCTGGTCGCGCACCCTATGAATTCTTCGACTGTGGTCTTTCGGATCAGCACGCAAAAACTTTTTGGCATCTCTGCCCCAACAAAATGTTGAGTGAGCAACGATCTCCTTGGCCACCCGAAACACCTCCGCGGTGACAAACATTCGGATGCTGTGTCTGCGACACAAAGATAAGACCTGCAGATATCATCTGACGGCCTGGCAACGTACATGACTGCGCTCTGCTAGTACAAATCCATGTCGACAGGCGTGATGAAAAATCTCGACGTACGCGTTGGGTACGTTAATTAAAATCACTGGAATTCCACTCCTGTAAGTCCTCCGCGGCCTGAGTCGAATTACGCCAGCATATGTTCCAGGTCAGAGTAAAGGGACTCGAACTTGAAGAAGATCGTGTTGTTTCGTCCTAAGACAGTTAACTGACCCTGATCCGTCGGGTGAGTTAGGCATACGCGTCAACAATCCCTACACACATATACTATTAATACATAGCTGCACCCGAAAGATGGAAGAGTCCTCAGCCGAATCTACGATTCAACTGATCACTCGGGGGCTACTGACATGGTTATACCCTACGGGTATGTGACTTCAGCATACCTGGTCCAGCCCAAGGAAGGCCCACAGCAGATATACGCTGGCCCATGAAGATTTTCGGGTGGCCAAGGCCCAATGACGCTTTCGGATCCTTGGAGAGCAAGACTAGCATAGATAGGAAATTCAAAGGGGTAAAACCCTAGAACTTGTAACCGACTAGGACTATGCCCGGGACCTGCCTAAGTCTATATAAAGGCCAGGAGGGCACGTCCTAGATCTCTCGACTCATACTTTCGCACACACTTCCATGCCAGATCGAATCTGCGCACCCTGTAACCTTCGGTTCCGCCGTAATCAAGAGAAGACAAGCAGGAGTAGGGTTTTCCCTCCGGGGGCCTGAACCTGGGTAAATCTCGTGTCCCCTGGTTTCTTGTCTGTTAACCGTGCCACGATCTCCAGCATCCCCATCTTCTCCAAACCCAAGTCCATAACAATGGGCATTGACGAGATTAAACCTCGTCAGTGTCCATAGAATTTCCGGTCCCTCTTTCTATTTCTTCATCTTGTTCTTGATGGTCAATAACATTTGCATTTTCATCAGGTTTGTGGGCGCTTGGTGTAGAGCTATTACCAATACCAAGTGGCACAAAGTATTTTTTTAAATCTGCAATCCACAAAACTAAAAGACATGAGTATTTGCGAAATATGTAGCTCACATCTGACAAATTTAGACCCTCATAAAATTTTCCAATTCACCACCAAGTCTAGAAATTGTACCTCCCGCCTTTGCAGCTACCGATCCCTTTCTTTTTTTGTCCATCCCCATCTTGAAGTTGTCGCCTGATGCCAGTCTGACCTACTCCCGGTCGTCTGCCGTCGAGTCTAGCAGGTGGCCGTCGGCCTGGTGGAGGGTATACTGCAGCGCCCGGCTGCTGGCAGTCTACGGTGGCGTCGATTCTCGACGAAAAGGACTGGCGGCGGACACCAAGGATCGGCTCCACGATACACAGTCCCTGTCGATAGATGCGTGAGTCCAGGAAGCGAACGGCAGACACGCACACACGGTCAGTTATTTGATCGATCAAGTCAAGTCCGTGTCTTCCCCCGATAGGAATAGCCTCATCGTGCGCGTGTGTCTCCTCCACACGCAGCCCAGCATGCCCATGTTAGGCAACGCAGCAGCTAAGGAGCCCATTTAGGCTATTTGGCCGCCCTACCTTGTCCTACTGGGAGCTCCGCCCCTGGGTAAGAGCATCTCCACTCGCCTACCCACGAGGCCGATTCGGACGCCGAAAATCAGTCCAGTCGCGTACCCAGGGACCTGTTTCGTCGGAATTTCGGCGTGTTTTGGTCCGGCCTACCCAGGCCGAACCCAGGTTCTCGGGTACTCCCTGGGGACGCAGGACGCCGCAAAAAAGGGTGTGGGCCAGCTCTGTCGGCAAGACAGTCTCATTCCCACCCACTCCACTCGCCCAGGCTGCGGCGAAGAGCTCTGTCGCCATGACTTCGCCGGCGGAGCTCCCTCGCGCCGAAACATGCTCACGTCTCTAGATACGCTCGCCGTAGTTGCCTCCCACCTCCACGCCTTCTCCGCCGCCGCTTTTCGCCGCACGAGCTTCGTCGTAGCACTGCTTCGCTGCGTGCTCCTACCACCACGCCCGCCAAGTGTTCGGCATTTGGCCGGATTCGGCCATGGACTCCGAAGACGACGAGATGCTCGCCGTTGACTCCGACGAGGACGAGATACTCGCCATGGACTCCGACAACGAGGAGATGCTCGCCGTACTCCTGGAGGAGGAGAGCGCCGAGGTCGCCGAAGGTGAGGAGCACTTGCAGATCCTCGCATCGCTCACCCAGCTCTACATGCAGATGGCGAAGCCAAAGCGCGGTGGTTCGGTGCCAGGTCGCCGGAAGTGCAAGGCGAGACAAAGGATATAGGGCTACTACATGTTGTACGCTGACTACTTCACCGACCAGCCACTCCATGGAGAGGACGTGTTTCGCCGCCGTTTCAGGATGAGCCGGAAGCTCTTCCTCAAGATCGTGCATGCCATCCGGGAGTTTGATCCCTATTTCCTTTGCAAGAAGGACTACACCGGCTTGGTTGGATTTTCCTCGCTTCAGAAGTGCACTGAGGCGATGAGGTTGCTTGCATATGGAGCGCCGGCTGACAGTGCCGATGAATATCTCTGCATCGTCGAGTCCATCGCCATTGATTGCTTGAACATGTTCTGCAGTGTAGTGATTGCAGTGTTCGAGGAACAGTACTTGATATCACCCACTGTTGAAGACACTGCTCGGATCCTCGCAGTCAATGAAAGTAGAGGATTTCCTGGTATGCTTGGAAGCATAGATTGCATGCATTGGGAGTGGAAGAAGTGTCCATTTGAATGGCAAGGAATGTACAAAGGCCACAAAGGAGGTTGCACTGTGATACTTGAGGCAGTTGCTACACATGATCTTTAGATCTGGCACTCCTTCTTTGGCATGGCAGGATCGAACAACGACATCAACGTCCTCAACTACTCAACTGTCTTTTCCAAGCTTGTTGATGGTCATGCTCCCCCTGTGGAATTTGAGATCAGTGGACACCGGTATAACAAGGGATACTATCTAGCAGATGGCATCTATCCAAGATGGCCAACATTTGTGAAGACTATCTCAAGCCCAATGCTCCCCAAGCATTCTCACTTTGCCAAGGAACATGAAGCTTGCAGGAAGGACGTGGAGCGGGCATTTGGTGTGCTCCAACAGAGGTTTGCAGTTGTCCGGTTTCCTGCTATGACCTGGTCGAAAGATCAGATGCGAAAGTGATGAATTGTTGTGTGACCTTGCACAACATGATCATTGGGGATGAGATAAAGGATCCAGTGAGTTTGCTCGAGGAGGACGAGCCATACTACATACATGGTCCTCTTGCCAAGCCTGATCATCAGGTCCCTCCAACCTGGGCTGCATTCATCGCAATGCGTCAGGAGATCCGAGATCTGGCGATGCATCAACAGCTGCATGATGATCTTGTTGGGCACCTATGGATACGCAGGGGCAACACGTCGTAGATGCCCAGCGTGAACTAGGCCGAACTTGACCGAAATATGTTGTATTTTCACTTCTGGTCGAACTATGTTCAAAATTTCGCCGAACTTGGCCGAAATATGTTGTACTTTCACTGCAGGCCGAACTATGTTTACATTTACGCCGAACTAAATTTCGCCGAACTTTGTTTAAATTTCGCCGAACTTTGGACGTAATTTGTTCTGTATTCATTATATGCCGAACTAGTCTGAAATCTAGACGAACTTGAGCCGAATTTGAACGGAAACGGACGACCCGAAAAAACTCGAAAAAACTGAACGTCAGGCCGTCTGGCCTGGCCTTGGTTCGCGGCCAACGAGTGGAGATGCTCTAGCATGACACATGCAGCTCCCACCACCCACACACGCGGGCTCGCCGATCGACTCGAAACAATCCATCGTCGATCACGAAAGCTCCTGCCGAATCCAGTCGCCAACCGGGGACAGACGCCACGCGACGGGGCGATGAAAAAGATACATTACTCCATAATCAAATGGCCAACACGTGCACCAGATCCGGCGAACTGATGGCATCTCGTACGAGCGCGACCGTGCCATATGCCGTGCTCCGACGAGCACGAGGCGACGAGCGCCTCTCTCTCTCCCTCTCCCTCTCCGGTCCCGTGGCCGTGCGTCGTCGTCTTCCAAGCACCCAACGATGGAACCTTTTCCTTTCTTGAAAGCAACAATGGAACTCGACCAAACCCAGCGAGCGAGGGACTCTGCTGCCGGACGGACTGCAGGAGGACTAGTCAACCGCTTCAGCTCACACTGCCATGCCGGCCCCACCTCGGTAGCCCTTGGCCTCACTTTACTAGACGAGCAGAGTCAATCCAACCGCGCACTGGCGGTCGCTGACGGCACTACCCGGGGGCTATTCGGTCATTCCGTCGCCGCTACTGGCCGTCGTCGTGGTTCCGCCCCCAACCCCACGGCCGCGGCGCGAGCACTCACCACTTCGCCAGCACTGTGCCACCGCGCTCAAGTCCCAGCGATCTCACCGCCTCCCGCCCTCTTTTTAAACTAGCGAATCTTCCCAGTTCCGATCCACCACCGCTGCCGTGCTTCTCCTACCTCCTCGCCCGCCCCCGCATGGGCAGCAAAACCCTAGCGGTAGCCGCACCAACCGGTTGGTGCTGCTTGCCGTAGGGCGCAGATCCCGCCTCGCGCCGACCGGACACGGATCCAATGGAGATCGCCGTCGGCGTCTCCTCCCCGCGCGCCTCCGTCGCCTCCTCCGCCGCCGCCGCGGCTGCAGCAGCCGGCGGGCCGGCGGTGCTGTCCTCCCCGCGCGCCGCGCTGAGCCGGGGAGGAGGAGGAGCGCACCAGTTCCAGCACCGGCGGTGGGCGCCGGCGATCTCGCCGCCCTACAGGGCGTACCTGGTCGCGCTCTGGCTCGTCGGCTTCGTGCTCGTCTTCCTCTCGCAGAACACCTCCGTGGGCCGCGCGCGCCTCTACAACCGCCCGCCCATGCCCAAGCGCGCGCCGTCCGCTGCCGACGCCATGGGACAGTGGGTGGCCTCGCCGCCGCTCTATGATCTGAGGGAGTTTGGGGGCGTCGGGGACGGCCGGACGCTCAACACGGCGGCCTTCGAGGCAGCGGTCGCGGCGATATCGGAGAGGGGAGGCGGGAGGCTCACGGTGCCTGCCGGGCGGTGGCTCACCGCGCCGTTTAACCTCACCAGCCGCATGACGCTTTTCCTTGCTGCGGGCGCTGAGATACTTGGGATACAGGTGAGGCATTTCAGCCGCACTCTCCATCATCAGCTTGCTTAATTTTACAGTCACAAAGTTTCTTCTGACAAGGATGTGTGGCACAAGGGTCACAAGTGTAGCTGTGCTATAGTTACAAGATTTGAATTATGACTAACTTTAATTCAAGACATCCATCGATGTGTCACTGTAAATGCTATGTAGTTTTGCGAAATAGTTGTAAACTGGTAAGTAAAGTTTATAAGATCTTGGTCATTAATTGGTAACTGAGGAAAATATTGCTCCAAGTAACTGTATCTGGTATGTATGGGGTGGATGGATATTTCATTACAGAAATGGTTCTTTCCCCACTGCTGGATTTGGATGTATCCAAATATGCTGTCAAATGTGTTGGTACTGTGTTACCGGTCTGGAGTTTCCCAAAATGATCAACCTAATAAACGTTAGACTTTGAGTCTAGGATTTGGTGTACATCTAATGTATCCAAGTATGCTGTCAACTTCAGGGCTCTTCTTAGGCCCATGCTTCAGGTTGAACTTAATTTAATGACTGTTTCTGTTATTCTGTCTACTTTTTGCCCATAAAGGAATTAGAGTGATATCCTTGTGTTTCAACCTTTGGGAAAGTCAGATTAGAATGTTCTTACTTGTCGTTTGGCTGTAACTTCTACAATCTGGTGCCTTTTCTTCCACTGAGAGAAAATTGACAGCTTAGTGTTACTTACATGTAAGGATGAAAGATACTGGCCATTGATGTCTCCATTACCATCATATGGATATGGAAGAGAGCACAAGGGGCCTCGATATGGGAGCCTTATACATGGTCAAGACCTGAAGGATGTGATTATAACTGGTAGGTAATATTGTATGTTTGCTTTTGGTTCATTTACTGTGAATGATAGTGTAAACTTTGTGTTCTGCATATATCGTAGTTAATTATATGTATAATTGGTACTTTGAACTTTGTGGCCGCATTATGAAATGAAATTAATGAAAAACATATTGATGTCTCATATTATGGCCTGGGTGGACTGTCACTTTAAGGTGAAATGCTATGTCCTGTGGTTTATCATTTGAACCTGGCAACACAACCCATAGGTTCTAACACCCTAATCGATAAAGGTAGAAATATAAGTGAAAATGTCAAATCAAGTATCATAAATTGTGATCACTTACCTTATCAATTGCCATAGATCCCACTGTGAACATGGGTAAAGAAAAGGAGGATTGATGGAAGCGTGCAGGACTGGAAGTGTGTATGCCCATCCTATGTTAAGGCCCCCCTTTAAGCATTTTGAATATAAGACAAACAGTTTTGTTGCCTATTCATGTGAATATATCATGGGTGTGTACCTATGATTGTAATAGGGCTAATCTAATCGCTAAGCATCTTGTAACTTCATTCTTAAGATAAATGATTTATTCTCAGTCTGTTCCTGCTATTTTTATTCTTTGTAGCAGTTTTTTTGCCCTGAAATTGGTCACAATTTGTGTCAGCTGAGATTCATCATGTATAATAGGTCATAATGGCACCATAAATGGCCAAGGCCAAAGTTGGTGGATCAAATTTCGCAGGAAGCTCCTCAATCACACTCGGGGCCCTCTTCTTCAGCTCATGCGGTCAAGTAACATTATTATTTCTAACATCACTGTACGTGATTCTCCCTTCTGGACACTTCATTTATATGACTGCAAGAATGTTACTATCTCGGAAACTACCGTCCTGGCTCCAATTAATGGGGCTCCAAACACTGATGGAATAAATCCAGGTCATTTCCCAACTTCTTGCATTTTACTGTGTTTTTATAGCTTTCATTTAGGTCAGCCATTATGGTTAGGCAATACAAACCCTACAACCCTGTACTTACATGTTAATGTTCAGCTCTTATTATATCGTTAGGAACATTTGATGCTCCACTTAGAATTCTCAGTTCTTATTCCTTATGCAGATTCTTGCACAGATGTGATGATTGAAAATTGCTATATTTCTGTTGGTGATGACGGGATAGCTATAAAGAGTGGTTGGGATCAATATGGAATTGCTTATGGGCGTCCATCTACTAACATCACTATTCGCGATGTCACAGTTCGCTCCATGGTGAGGTGAGTCATTTTTCTGGTTCAGTGTTATAGGTTTGCCTGTCATGTTTCAAGTAGGCATTGTTGGATGGAGGACACTCATTGTCTAGACTCGAGAATGTGAAGTCCTTGCTGTAGTATAGGTAGAAATTTTAACCTACTCAGTTTAATATTTTTTAAACATGCTCCATTCTGGTCGTTTAATGCTCTTTTCATCTAATGGTAATATTTATGCTTGTTAGTAGGTCTTTTATCTATTAAGGTTGCAGCTAATAAACTAGTGTGTGCATTGTATTAGTTTGTTATAATAATAAAACAGCCTACCTGCACAGCACAACGATCCGTTAAGTGAATCAGAAAGTTAATTCCGAAGCTATCAGCTTTTCATGTACAACGAGTAATTCCGAAATCAGTAAATGCTATTAGTCAAAGTTTGTCAGAGCAATTTGATTGTATGTTTAATATCTTTTCCATTCTGTGGGCAGTGCTGGTGTTTCTATAGGAAGTGAGATGTCTGGTGGTGTTTCAAACGTTTTGGTAGAGAATGTCCACATTTGGAGTTCACGGCGAGGTGTGAGGATAAAGACTGCACCTGGAAGAGGGGCCTATGTAAACAACATCGTCTACCGGAACATAACCCTCGAAAACGTCCGTGTTGGTATTGTGATAAAGACCGACTACAACGAGCACCCAGATGAATCCTTCGACCCGAAGGCTGTTCCCACTGTGGGCAACATCTCCTATACGTCAATCCATGGGCAAAGGGTGCGCGTACCAGTCAGGATACAAGGGAGCGCAGAGATCCCAGTGAGCAATGTTACTTTCCATGATATGTCAGTTGGCATACTTGACAAGAAGCACCATGTTTTCCAGTGCTCCTTCGTCCAGGGTCAGGTCATCGGCTATGTTTTCCCCGTGCCGTGCAAGAACCTGGACCTGTATAACGAGCGGCGGGAGATGGTTAAACAATCGACACTACAGAACATCTCTGATATCGACTACAGTTTCTGACAAAGGCGGTTTGTCTCACTGTAAAATATTGCTTTAGGAGTATCCGGTGATCAAGTTTAGTCTTGTTTCACCGCAACCACAGCCAATTTTGTTTGTAGCTGTTACACCTCGTTATCAGGCATGTATATTTATGAGGCCCCACAGACTTGTCTATACTTTGTCATACTAGTAGAATGATCCTTGTGTTTTCACATTTCAGCTCTGCACACTAATTCAACAAAGTTGAGACTTTACAGTTCACTAACAGCTATATTAACACTTAGCTTATTATACTGTATTTGGAATTATTCCTTGTCATCTGTACCGCTCCTTTCCATCTTTTACATTGCTTGTAATAATATATATTATATTATGGGACGGAGGGAGTGGTTTTAAAGGATCATTTTAGTTTGATTCACAATGCTCAAAGCTTGCTGAAGAGAACGGAAGATACACCCATACAGGCAAGTGTCCTTGGCCCTCAGGAATGAAACAAGGTTGAGACTTTACACTTCACTAACAGAGCGGGCCTCCAGGCTAGAAGCCCACGACCCAGTTCCTACGATCGCAGCTGGCACACCTGGCGTCCCGCGATTGGCTGGCGATCCATGAGCGCCGCGCCCTCTCCCTCCCTATCCTGAACTCCGAACAGATAACTCGCTGGCGAGTGCACTGCAACTCCCGCTCGTCTCCCCCATCCCTCCATCCATGGCGACTCCTCTGCCCACCGGCTCATTCGCGGCCTGCAGCCTCCAACCAAGGTAACCAGCTACACTCTGGTTAATCTGCGTCAAAACATCTGGGTTTCTTGCTAGGAGTACGAAAATTTGCTGAACGGTTTCTTCGTTCCGGTCGAGCTAGGATCCCGGCTTTGCAATTGCATGCCCCGAAGCCGAATGCCGCCGCTGCGGCGTGCGCTCCCGTCCGGCGGGGCAGCGGCCACCGTGCTGGCGCGACGAAGAGCAGCCTATCCACGGTGTGCGAGCCGCTGGGGCCCGACAGGCCCGTCTGGTTCCCCGGGAAAGCCCCTCCCCCGTGGCTCGACGGCAGGTAAATATCTAGACTGTAGAGCACACACATGAATCTTGTAGTGCTACCATAATTGTACCGATTTCAAACCAGAGTTTCATTTCATCTCTGACATGCTTGTGTTGCCATTTTCCTTCAGCCTTCCTGGAGACTTTGGATTCGATCCTCTTGGACTAGGTAATTTCGTACTATTAACTGCGTATCGGTCCTGTGCTGATCAATCTCTTCAGTTCAGTCTAGTAGTTAGGGAAGCTGTTTGGTTCATTTAATTTTTCTGCTTATACATAAACATGCATGCAGGGTCGGACGAGGAGAGCCTGCGGTGGTTCGCGCAGGCGGAGCTGATGCACAGCCGGTGGGCGATGCTGGCGGTGGCCGGGATCCTGATCCCGGAGGTCCTGCAGAAGTGGGGCTTCATGGAGGAGTTCTCCTGGTACACGGCCGGCGAGCGGGAGTACTTCGCGGACCCCGTGACGCTCTTCGTGGCCCAGATGGCGCTCATGGGGTGGGTGGAGGGCCGGCGGTGGATGGACTACCTCAACCCGGGCTCCGTCAGCATCGAGCCGCGGCTCCCGAACCGCAAGAACCCGACCCCGGACGTCGGGTACCCGGGCGGGCTGTGGTTCGACTGGGGCAACTGGGGCCGCGGCTCGCCGGAGCCCGTCATGGTGCTCCGCACCAAGGAGATCAAGAACGGCCGCCTCGCCATGCTCGCCTTCGTCGGATTCTGGTTCCAGGCCGTCTACACCGGACAGGGACCCCTCGACAACCTCTTCGCGCACCTCGCCGACCCCGGACACTGCAACATCTTCTCGGTAAGTTGCTTCTCCGATGAGTTCTTGCTCGTGCATATAACATGGATGTCAAGTATGATGTGGTTGGCTTTGATTTGATCCTGCAGGCATTCACGTCCCACTGATCGCCTCGGAGACTGAAGCACGGTGTTGCTTAAAAGGAGATTTTGTGTTCCGGACTCGATAGTAGTGGCATCTAGCTATTGAAATGTGAATATTATTACAGCTGCATCCAAAGAGGGATTGAAATGGGAGATGCTTACTACCCTGTACAATGAGATACTAGGGAGAATTCTAGTGCTACTACCACACACATTACAATTCAGGGCATCTCCATGGCCACCACGGAACGCCCCACCTGTCCATTTTGGTCTATGTCCGTTAATTTACCCCATTTTCCCCAAATTTTTTGAGATGTTGGTCCGGATTGTCCGCTGTCCATGTCCACGCCAGCAACCTAACAGGTCTGGCCCACTTGACAGCCAAACAAGGCCATTTCTCCCACCGATCCTCTTTCTTCCCTGTCCCGATTCCTCCCTCTCTCCCATGGATGGATGGAAGCACACGCCGCCAAACACGTCTCCACCACATTCTACGGTGCGAGCAAGGTCAAGCGGAAGTGGACGCCATCGCCCCGGCAAATCCCATACCGCCATGGGAAGCCGAGCAAGCTCGGTCTGAGCTCGAGCACCCACCCCCTCTCCGCCCCCCAATTCTCACGCGCTGGCCACAAGCCCACAACTCCCCTTCGGAGAAGTTTTTATAGTGCTTTAGGATGGACAAACATGTGTTCATGAGTCTCGTGTGGAGGGTGTCACGGTCTACGATTACTGGTTCAAACTGAAGAAAGATTGCATTGGGTCTCTTGGGTTTTGTTCATCAGAATTGCACTTCTCTATCTTGATGCTTTCATATGGAGTTGTTGATAAGATTGATGAGTAGATTCGCATGGGCGAGTCCTTGATGCCATGTGTCTGTTTTATGTAGTGGTTCTAAAGGTGTTTAGAAAGGAATGCTTGAAACAACAAAATTCCTAGGACACAACCTGGCTCGTGGCTATTGGAAATGGAAGGGATGCTTGGCTACATCGATTGCATGTATGACAATAGAAGGACTAGTCATTGGGTTGGTAAGGGAAATACAAAGGACATTTTAGAGAGTTTGCTAACATACTAGAAGTTGTAATATCACAAGACTTCTAGATTCAACAGTCTTTTCTCGGCATGGTAGGTTCTCAACATGCCGTAGTGCTCTCTGGTATTTGCAAAACTTGTTGAAGGAAACACTTTGGGGTGTAACTTTGAGATCAATGGTCACCACTACGACAAGTGATACCACCTAGAAGATGACATCTATCCTCGGTGGGCGATATTTGTGAAGAGAATGTGCAACCCCCAAGTTAACAAGATCTCTCTCTCTGCACAAGAATAAGAGAGTGCGAGGAAGGACGTGGAACGATTGTTTGTGGGCTCCAGGCTCGTTGGGCATTTTTGCCACTCTAGAAAAATGTGACTATCGAGGGTATACGGAGCCACACATACCACTATGGAATACATATGGGCACTCCCATCCTGCCCACAAAGGACAAGGCCCAAGAGCACATCAAGGGAGGTCATTGGCCTATGTGGTCTCGATGCATATCGAGTCTTGTGGGAAAAGTGCACCACCTCTCGAGAGGGTAAAACCTAAGTACTTAGCCGTGTCCCCGGTAATGAACATTTTAAGCCTCAAAGACATTGGAATGATCAAGAATCTCCTCATCCCAATTTCTCTAAGTTAAAACTTGTTGACTGAGAGCGAGCATGCATGCAATCTATTGGCCAATGTGCAATTCCTTTGTCCTCTACTCAACACTAACAACAGTCGTACTCCATCGATCCCTCCTAGATAAATGGGTTAATTGGATAAACGCCACTGCAACTTCTAGCTATTTGAGAAACGTCATTACAACTTTTAACTTTTGAGAAACGTCATTCCAATTCACTATACATTTTATAGATGTCATTATGCCCATTTTAACACATATATCACGTAGTATACACTCGTATTTCCGTAGTACATTGGTATACATGGTGGCGCCCACAATGATCAGCTTAGCATGTATTTGGTTGTTGGCTGTTAACAGAGCAGTTAACATGTAACTAACGGGATCTCGTATCATTTTCTTTTCTCGGTGGAGTATGGAGTAAATCGGAGCTATATAATGAGTACCATGTCAATTTTATCCCAGATGTTACCACGAATCCTTCTTTTGGACCTTGTCCAAGCTGATTCTGGTAGGGCACTAGTGTATACGTACAAGAATACTGATATATATTGTGCGATGTGTGTGTTAAAATAGGCATAATGGTATCTATGGAATGTAGAGAGAATTAGAGTGGCGTTTCTCAAAAGTTAAAATTTGTAGTGACGTTTCTCAAATAGGCAGAAATTGCAATGGCATTTATCCAATTAACCCTAGATAAATACAAGACCAACTCACATGATGTGAAGGAAGGAGATCTACTAAGCATGAATCACACAATAAGGAAACCTTCTCCTACAACAATACGAATATCCCGAAGGCCACCTATATAAAGAGGACAATGTTTACAAGATCTTTTGAGGACAACTTCATCCACACCCAAGAGGCCACGAACAAGAGTTAGACGTCTGAACCGATATATGGTTCTTATGCCCTAGTTCGTCCACCATAGCCTTGTCTAGATCATCATATAAATCTCGCTGAGTCCTCTCTACGAATTGTAATCCTCTATATCATCATATAATACAAGAGCAAAGCAGGAGTAGGACTTTTACCTGTTGTCAGGGGGTTAAGACCTAGCTTATCGCTGTGCTCGTAAGTGTCAATCCATTACTTGTTGTTCTGAGTGCCACACCAATCAAATAAACGTACTCTCGAACGATTGCTGATGGTCCCTATTTCAATTCCACGACATGGAAAAAGATCAATTGTGGGAGGTCATGGCTGCTTGTGTATCATCATGCACAACAAAATTGTGGAGGATGAGCGTGATGATGGAGTGCACGATCTTCATTGGAACTTAATTGGCCCTCTAGTCGATCCGGAACATGCACAAGCCAGAGTTTGAAGATCTCCTCAAAATGCATCAGCAAATTCATGACCATGGTGTTCATCATCTACTCTAAGATGATTTGATTGAGCACATGTTCATTCATGTGGCGGACAATTTATGTATTTTAAAGATTATCCAAAATTGTATTCTTATTATATTTGAATTTTTGTCTAAGCTATTTTTTGTGTGAATTGAGCTATGTTATTTGAAAGTTGAAATTACTATGAAATTAATTTGTCTGTCAAAATTTATCTTCCAATTGATTTTTGTCATCAAGTATGTCAAATTTGAAGAAAAATTAGAAAGTGGACTAAACAGACATGTCATCTACGTATATCTTCAAAGTAGTACCCAAAAGACTTTGCCTTTTAACATCTGTCTTTCTTTTCACAGATATCATATCAATGCAAATTTTGTGGTACATATTAGTTATGCACATGTTCATTTTTT
Source organism: Avena atlantica (assembly GCA_910589765.1). Classification (NCBI taxonomy): domain Eukaryota; kingdom Viridiplantae; phylum Streptophyta; class Magnoliopsida; order Poales; family Poaceae; genus Avena; species Avena atlantica. The sequence continues at coordinate 459,152,643 of OU342736.1, forward strand.
TTTGTAGAAACACGATTTCATATTAATCCTTGACACGTATTTCTGTGCGTGGATCGGAAACTTAACAGTGTCAGATAGCTTGGCACAAACCGAAAGGACAAGATGCTATTTTCCCTCTGCCGTGTAAACAAAGCAAGACGGTGTGGTCGAGTATTTTTTTACAAATATGATCCTCTGCAATTTGTTATCGCCAAAAATAATCCTCTCGTACCGCAAAAGCCAAAAATACCGTGGCGGGAGGCTGAAAAGGCGACACGTGTGGCGGGATGTTCCTTCGGCGGTGGCGGAATGATGCGCCCGCCTCATCCCGCCATTCTCCATGGCGGAAGGAACATCCCGCCACCCCCTGTGACGGGAGGTGACACGTGTCGTCTTTTCAGCCTTTCGCCAGGATATTTTTGCTTTTGCGATGCGAGCGGGTTATTTTGGCCATGACGAATTGTAGAGGGTTATATTTGTAAAAAAATCGTGGTCGAGGCAGGCAGCGCGCACTCCACCAGGTCGCCTCTTGAGCTACACGTGTGACCGGCACTACTCTGTCAGCTCAGCTATGCAAAATAAAATGCGGGCGGATACAGCTGGTGCTCTTGAGAATCATCGTGCCATGACTGCGGGTGGCTGTCAGTAGCTGTTCATGCAGCCGTACAAGCGACAAATTTAATCAACTGTATGCGCGGTCTTGCTCCTGTTACCTCTTCGGTTTGGATTAAGAAAGGCGCATGCTGTGTTCTGTGATCATAAAAGATGCTTACTGTCTGGAATCCACTTACAGTAGCTTTTCTTTTGTATAGAATGAAAAGGAGGATTTTGTTTCTCCTGGTCTCTGTCTGCTGCTACACGACCTACAGGTGCAGACAACGTCGGTCTTCGCTTCCTTGGCCTAGGCGGATTATCCCATATGCATATGATAACTTTTTTTTCCATGAAATTCCTTGGCCTAGCTCAGGTAACTTAAACATACTAGATGTACTACATAACAAGGTGAACAGAAACAAGTGGCAGGTAAACATGTATTCGCAGAACATAGTGAATAACCAAACAGGAGCACGTCGCACGTACCGTTCGCTCGCAGTAACTTTGGAGGAGACTGATCGAAGCATATGGCGGCGAAGACGATGATAGGCAGCACCGCCCGACTTGGATGGAATACGACCCGTGATGAAGAACTCGAGCAGTCACGCAGAGCGCTTCCCAAAAACCTTATTCGCCCTCTCTCGTATAGGATCACAAAGACGAGTGGTTCCGGAGACCTGCTCTCCCGTCCGCCGATGCACGCCGGCAAGCGGGATGGAGTAGACTACGGTGGCGTCGCAAGCAGAAAGGAGGCAAAACCCTAGATTGGTTTTCGTGTGTTGTGGCGATTGCCATGCAGAATTTTATATAGAGCGGTTCAGGAAACCCTAACGGAGGCGGACGTGGGCAGAGTCCACGTTGCGCACGTTCGGGTGCAGGAGCGACCGAAATAAGCTAACTATTTGACACGCCTGTCAAAACCCGACGAGATTCTCGCGGCGCGCGTCGTGACAAGACGAGCGGGCGTCGTCGGAGGAGGAGCGCGCGTGTATCTCTCTTATTGTCACTTACTTACAAAGTGGTGCAACACTCCACCTTATAATGTGGTGCAACTCTCCTTCAACTTTCCACGTGGGACTAAACTTTAGCTCCCACTACATTCCCATGTGAGCTGTCATAAACATGGGCTCAAAAAACATATGAGCTGCCACAAACATGGGCTCAAAGACATGTGGACTGCCATAAACCTGGGCTTTAAGATTTAGGGAAAATCTGAAATATACACGGGCCTATTTGTTTTATCCCATTATTTCTAACAAACCACGCCACTCCCACAAGCTTCTCGACATTATCGTTGAGATGAGGTTGAAGCCGAAGAGACTTTATTGAAGAAGACGCCGCACTGTTTCACCAAACCTTTATCATAAAAACAGAAAAACGAAGGCCTCCCGCCAACCGGAGCCGAGATCCACCATGCCTCCATGGGTCGAAGGCCACGAGAGTATGGCAGATCGCCGGCGGCACCGACAAAAGGCACGAAAACCCTAATCGCCTCCTCAAACCCCTTGGAGGCGAAGGGGTATGGAATACTGTCGTGGCAATATCAATGTACTTACACTCTGTCCGTGTACTCTCTTCTAAATGCTTTGAAATTCCTGTGTTTTTCCTATGCGCACTATCCAAACACAAAGCTTAAAAAATTCCTATGTTTTAAAATCGTATAGGCATGTAAGAATTCATCATAGATATAGATGACATCTCCAGCATGCGTTTATCCTATTCCTACGATTTTTAAATTCCTGTAATCTGGAAGAGGTCATCGGTTCAGAGGCCACGACTCACCGGCCAGTTGCTAGTTTTGGGATAGAGGGACATGTCCCAGACTTGCTGTGCAGCAATGTCCTCTCCTATCGTGTCACCGACTGAGTTTTGTTTAATCTGCACGCCGCGCTCACGTACGGCCGGGGTAATCGGCGTGGGGCATCTGGTTGGCTGCATATTCCGGTCGGGAGCTCCTCTTTTCTATCCGTTCACATCTAACCGGATCTTACGATCGACGAATCGGTCACCATTTCCACGGTGGTTTAGGAATCTCACCTTTTGGTTTTACGAAAAGAATATTTCATGTCTCGCTTTCGAACCTTACGAAATCGCACTCGGGTAGCCTAAATTTCCAACGGATGAGACTACCTCAGCACGTACTCACCAGTGATGGTTTGCCATTGGGAAGGTCCACATCGTCAATCCATCCACACATGTTTTAATCGGGCCTGTAACCTCCCCGAACAGAAACCGTTGCGGTTGGCACAGTGCACAGGGATGCTAATTAATCTCCTTGATCGGAGAAAAGAGGCTGAGCAACGGACGCCTTTTCTTGGAAACGAATGTAGAACGTTTATCAGTGCCACCAAATACATTGCACCAGCCATTATTATGCGACAACCCTGTTTAGGCGGCGAGGCGAAGCTCGCGTTGTCTTCTAGTCTCCATCATCCGTTTCTAAATTCATGTAATCTAGAAGAGGTCATCGATTCAGAGGCCACGACTCACCGGCCAACTGCTAGTTTCGGGACAGAAGAACACGTCCGCGGACCTGCCGAACAGCAGTGTCCTCCTATCGTGTCACCGACTGAGTTTGTTTGTTTAATCCGCACGCCGCGCTCACGTACGGCCGGGGTAATCGGCGTGGGGCATCTGGCTGGCTGTATATTCCGGCCGGGAGCTCCTCTTTTCTATCCTTTCACACCTAACCGGATCTTACGATCGACGAATCGGTCACCATTTCCACGGTGGTTTAGGAATCTCACCTTTTGGTTTTACGAAAAGAATATCTCATGTCTCGCTTTCGAACCTTACGAAATCGCACTCGGGCAGCCTAAATTTCCAACGGATGAGACTACCTCAGCACGTACTCACCGGTGATGGTTTGCCGTTGGCAAGGTCCACATCGTCGATCCATCCACACATGTTTTAATCGGGCCTGTAACCTCCCCAAACAGAAACCGTTGCGGTTGGCACAGCGCACAGGGATGCTAATTAATCTCCTCGATCGGAGAAAAGAGGCTGAGCAACGGACGCCTTTCCTTGGAAACGAATGTAGAACGTTTATCAGTGCCACCAAATACATTGCACCAGCCATTATTATGCGACAACTCTGTTTAGGCGGCGAGGCGAAGCTCGCGTTGTCTTCTAGTCTCCATCATGCGTTTCTAAATTCATGTAATCTAGAAGAGGTCATCGATTTAGAGGCCACGACTCACCGGCCAGCTGCTAGTTTCGGGACAGAGGAACACGTCCGCAGACCTGCCGAACAGCAGTGTCCTCCTATCGTGTCACCGACTGAGTTTGTTTGTTTAATCCGCACGCCGCGCTCACGTACGGCCGGGGTAATCGGCGTGGGGCATCTGGCTGGCTGCATATTACGGCCGGGAGCTCCTCTTTTCTATCCGTTCACACCTAACCGGATCTTACGATCAACGAATCGGTCACCATTTCCACGGTGGTTTAGGAATCTCACCTTTTGGTTTTACGAAAAGAATATCTCATGTCTCGCTTTCGAACCTTACGAAATCGCACTCGGGCAGCCTAAATTTCCAACGGATGAGACTACCTCAGCACGTACTCACCGGTGATGGTTTGCCGTTGGCAAGGTCCACATCATCGATCCATCCACACATGTTTTAATCGGGCCTGTAACCTCCCCGAACAGAAACCGTTGCGGTTGGCACAGCGCACAGGGATGCTAATTAATCTCCTCGATCGGAGAAAAGAGGCTGAGCAACGGACGCCTTTCCTTGGAAACGAATGTAGAACGTTTATCAGTGCCGCCAAATACATTGCACCAGCCATTATTATGCGACAACCCTGTTTAGGCGGCGAGGCGAAGCTCACGTTGTCTTCTAGTCTCCATCATGCGTTTCTAAATTCATGTAATCTAGAAGAGGTCATCGATTCAGAGGCCACGACTCACCGGCCAGCTGCTAGTTTCGGGACAGAGGAACACGTCCGCAGACCTGCCGAACAGCAGTGTCCTCCTATCGTGTCACCGACTGAGTTTGTTTGTTTAATCCGCACGTCGCGCTCACGTACAGCCGGGGTAATCGGCGTGGGGCATCTGGCTGGCTGCATATTCCGGCCGGGAGATCCTCTTTTCTATCCGTTCACACCTAACCGGATCTTATGATCGACGAATCGGTCACCATTTCCACGGTGGTTTAGGAATCTCACCTTTTGGTTTTACGAAAAGAATATATCATGTCTCGCTTTCGAACCTTACGAAATCGCACTCGGGCAGCCTAAATTTCCAACGGATGAGACTACCTCAGCACGTACTCACCGGTGATGGTTTGCCGTTGGCAAGGTCCACATCGTCGATCCATCCACACATGTTTTAATCGGGCCTGTAACCTCCCCGAACAGAAACCGTTGCGGTTGGCACAGCGCACAGGGATGCTAATTAATCTCCTCGATCGGAGAAAAGAGGCTGAGCAACGGACGCCTTTCCTTGGAAACGAACCGCCGGAGTACGTCGGCAACCAACGGTGGAGAGGGAGATGGGGAGGAGCAAGGGAAAGGGAAAAATGTGTGCAACGGTCCATATGTGATGGTTTTGGGAGAGGATGATCGCTGACGACGAGAAACCACAAGGATCTAGCCTAGCCAGAATCTTAGGTCTCCTTGCGTCGACGGACACACGAGACATGTTTCAAATACATGGTTAGTCACCGTACCTGTCCGTATAACTTGTCTCGGTCACCATACATTGTGATACACAAATTCAGTTACTGGAATACACGGAGCTGTCCCAACAGTGTATGGTGTAGGTATAGGTGGCATGGCGTGGAATTCGTGGTCATCGAGCTTGTGTGGTGGCAGGGAAATATGTTTCCGAATCAAAGATTGTTAAGAAAAAAAAAGATTGTTAGGCTTTTTTAAGAAAAAAACACAGCGAGCCCCAAGAAGGGGCTAGAAGCCTTTTTGGGTGTATAGTGATTTTACAGAGAACCCCACAAAATAGAAAATAATACATGGGTCCCCAGAAGATGCAGAAAGGACCTTGCTAAAAGATGAGAGATTACAATCTAGTCCTTCTCTTTTCACACCGTGGATCCAGAAGCCGAACTTGCCGTTGCCGAACATCGCCGCGGGGACTTTGCCACTTGCTTCGATGCCGACCAGAGCCACAACAACAGTTAGCTTCGCAAAGGGCCTCCCAATGGAGGTAGAATTGGGGCTGGAGCACACCAGCAATTTCAGGTCACCATGGACCGACGAAGATAAGCTCGAGTAGTTGCAGGCTTCATCACTCCCGTGCCATCGGTAATCAGATCGAAGGGAAGCAACCCTTCTCAAGTCCCCAACTCCACCAAGGAGAGGGGAAGAGGAGAGCATGGCTTCATCCCGACCGGAAAACCTCCAGCACCAACCGTCTCCCACTACCCGCTGCGTTGAATACCGGCCGCCTTCGAGCTCCAGAAATCTGCCACAATCCGGAGAAGGGCAACCAAGAAGAAAGTGGTAGAAGGATACCCGACCTAGGACCTTATTTGTGGAGCCAGCAACGTTGCCCCACTTCGTCTCCATTGGCTCACTCCACCGGAGCACGGCCACAAGCATGAGAAACACCACCACACATCGAGCTAGGCCCAGGTAGCTTGATCCTAAGCTCCAAAAGCGTACCTTATTGAGAGGGATGCAGGAGTCCACCAAGTCCATCTGCCTCACCACCTACCACCAGCGGAAGGAAGAGGAAGGAGGTCGAATCGAGACTTGGTGGCTCCATCCGCTGAGGGCCACCGTCCTACCCTTAGACTCCACTAAGGGAAACACGATATCCATCCAAAGACTAAATGTAATCCTAAAACTACTACTACTACAGGGAGGTATCCGGGCCTCCGATCCATCTCTACATCAGCCAGCAAGGCCGCCAGCGGTGAGAGGGGCTGGATCTGGCCGGTCAAAGCCGACTCTCAAAACTGGGGAAGAGGAGGCTTCGAGAGAGAGGTGGAAGAAAGCGGTCACGCATGTGACATTGGTTGTTTTTTGTTAGGGGATTTCATGCATATTACTGCCAGTTACTAGAACCCCTCCTCCTCCACGCAAACTCAAAGCCAAAATTCCCCTCCCCTGTTGTCGAAGTCGAACCCTAGGATCTAACGAACCTGGTTCATTACCGATAGAACCAGTTCGTTTCCACCGGATCTCCTCCTTTGCCTCTCCGCTGATGTCGTCTACAAGCGTATGCCGCCACGGGCCCCACCTTCATTCCCATCATCCACCGCCCTGACTGTGGTTGTGTGGTGAAGCGGCAGTCCTTCAGCACGCCCAAGAACACGGGATGGGTCTACTACAAGTGTTAGAAGCATGGGGTAGTTTCTCTAGCCTTTAGTTCGTTTTCTGTATTTTTTTATTTTGTGGTCTTTCTCTCTTCTCTATAATTTTTTTAGAGTTTACCTATTTTTGGTCATGTTCAGCGTGGTTGTGATTTTTGGTAATAGGATCTTGATTATGCTTGAGCATAACTATTTGCAAGGAGGTACTATTGTGGATCCGCTGGGGTGGGCAGAGGATTGGAGGAAGGAGATGATTATGCAGCGGGCTGAATGTGCATCTATTGTTCCTAGACAAGAGGAAATAATGATGAAGATGCTGAGCTTAGTGATTGATATGTGCAAGGAAGCAATGATCCTTCTTAGGATTGGTGTTACCCTTTTAGGTATAGCATGTGTTATGCTTATTGCTAAGAAATGGAGTTAAGAAGGCTCTTTAGAAACTGATGGTTGTGAGATACTGCCTACGTATGAAATCATGATGGTTTTGTAAGATGTTTTTTGTGGCAGTGATGCTTTCATCAGATGAAAAAATATGGTAGGGTAATACTGGTTATCCATCATGAATGAAATGTTGGCTATCTTTGTTAAATATGTAGTGCTAGACATGCATAGATCATACATTGTGGTACAAATAGGTAAAAAGAGGCAAACTTAAACCAATTGAGATAAAATGATTGTGCATGAGATATAATGGGACAACATGGTTATGCTGCAGTGATATCATTGCTTCTAACACATAGGCAGCACAAATGGCACACACTAAAAATGAACATACAAACCAACAATGCATATATTTACACAAAAGTCCGGACTTTAAGCTGAATAGATAGCTAGATAAATTCAATGATTCAAACATATCAAATATGCATAGTTTGCAACATAAAAAGGGCTGGACCTAGCAATTTAAGCAATGGTTTGTAGGGGGTTGACATAACTACAGAAAGTGTATATAACCAATCTACTTGTTGGGCTTTAATTCATTGAACATATTCACTTTCTTGGCCTTTTTTGGCGTCTGTGCCATCTGCACCTGAACTTGAACCAATGCATCACCTTCATGGAGTGGCTCAATCACCTTATTCAACCCCATTTCTTCTAAATATCTAGCTCTCTTTGCAACAGCTTGCTCTGCTGCTAGCCTCTTTTCTTCCTTTTTCTTTTGTTCAGCTACTAGCTTTTTATCTAGAGCTTCTTTCTTCTTCTTTTCAGCAGACTCCTTGCATTCTACAATAATCCTTCTTGTCTGAATCCTTGCTTTCTTAGTTATTTCTACATCATACCTTTTCTTCTCTCTTCTTTCAGCAGCTTCTATTGCTCTTTATTGTGCCATCTCTTCCTTTTGCTTCTCATGCCCAAGCTTTCTTAGTGCATCACCTTGAGCTTTCTTCAATTGAGCAGTATATTTTTCCTACAACACAGCTATTTAGACTATTCAATTGCCTTGTTCTTTTCTTTCTGCATTTCCAGGAGCTTTTGAGCCAATGCACCTTGCATGAGTATGTTTGGTGTGGGCCATGGTGCATTCATCCTTTTTGGGGCATCACCGATGAATCTAGATAGGCTTAGGTCTCTACATTTTCGTTAGTTAAACATCATTAATTAATCTGCAACACATGACAACATTTAACTAAGTAAACAACATTAAGAAACAATCATTACCTGTAGATCCATCATTTGGATAATATGATGTTCTCTTGGGCCAGTACTTGTTCTACCTTATGATTGTTGCTCATGGAAAAATTAAACATGGTTGTAAAAGACCAAACATCATTCAAGACAACTGGATATAATTTAGTGTTCATTCTTGACCTGTGTAGGTGGGGCAGAATTTGGTTGTTCTTGTGTTGAAGGTGGTGCATGATTAGCAGTATCTTGTGGTGTTAGACATGACTTGTACCAATAGTAGCACTTATGTTGTGAGTAGGTTGACCACAGTCACTGCAATGCATTATTAACCCATGCTAAACAACCTCTTTCCCCCACCTCTATATACTATTCCACCTGGAGCTTTCCTCCTAGATTTGGTTAGCCTCCTAACATTCTTAACATCATGAGGTGGTAAAATTACTGGTCCATTAGTCTTAGCCCATTCTGACGTATCCTTGCATGTATAAGCAATATTTGCATGTGCAAGCTTGTACATTACAGTAGAGTGACACTTATCAACATACTTGAAAGGGTCATTATTGTCATGCCTCATGCAAAAGATTGCACCAGGACATGGTATCCCACTTTGAGCCCACCTATGGCAAGTACATGCTAATACATTGAGGTCAACAATGCAATCAGTAGGAGTATTAGATAACCATGCTCCTACCTTGAAAATACCATCCCCGTCTCCAGCCACAAAGCAGTAATTGGAGAACTCAATGTATTTCTCAAGTTTCTTCTTTACCTTGGGGTAAATAGAGCCTTTAAAGTTCTATGATTCGTTGCATTTTCTATAATTTTTTGACATGGACTGGTCTTTCATCCTGTCAAACATGCCTAGAATGGGTAGCTCCCTTGCCTCTAGTATGTACCTATCAAAAATGAAGCAGGAACAATGTGTTAGAACAATGATAGAGCATAATGGGATACTGGATTATAACACTAATAGAGGAAGAAAATGATCTTACTTGTTGAAGACTTCACAATTGTTGTTTAACATGACATCATACTTAAGTAAATCAGTTTGGAATGCCCTTACCCATGTCTTAGGATCCAAATTTTCAACTCGTGCATGGGCATCAGGGTTTAGGCTCTTCATGTACTCCATGTTTGCCTTGAACCTCTCAGGTGTACTACTTCTTGCTATTGTATAAAGATGATTGTTCAGAGCATCACCTTTCAAAATCTATTGAAATTTCATCCACATGTGCCTAACACAAAATCTATGCTCGGATTTAGGGAACTGTGCTTGAACTACATTAATTAGACCCTTTTGCTTCTCTTACATGACAGTCCATGTAGCAGTGTTGACAATGTCCAAGTCATTCTTCACTTTCTGAAGAAACCAATTCTAGATGTTTGTATCCTCAACCTCAATTGTTGCTATGGCAGTAGGGAATATGCAACCATTAGGATCTATTCTAACATCACATAACAGCTCACCTCTATACCTAGTCTTGATGAAGCAGCCATCAAGGAAAATTATTGGCCTACAACCTTGAAGAAACCCTCTCTTGCAGGATTCCAAACACATGTATGCTCTTTTCAACCTGTCTTCATCAAGAGAAACAAATAAGGAGCTCCTAGGGTTAGATCTTCTAAGCTCGTTGTCATAATCCCACAGAAGATTGTATTGTGCTTCTTCATCACCGTAAATAACTTTAATTCCAGGTATCCTTGCCCTCTACATCTTGCTCCTACTAGATGTCAAGTTCCACTCTTTCTGCACCCCCCCTAAAAAAATTCTTCATGTTCATGTCCTAGTCTGCTCTGAAGCTTTCCAAGTACTTATCAGCAACAAAGTTAGTTGTGAATTTTCTTAGCTTCCATTTTCCGCTGCATGTGTGTTTGCCTTCATATCTCTTGACTTGCCAACACTTTGCCTTTATAGAGGAGGCCATAGGTACCAATTTCATGGTTTTTATACACCACCATAACATTTGCCATTAATCCTCTACTTGTCATTTATAGGCAACTTGATCTCGCACCTGTTTTGGCAACTGTACACCTAATTGCCTTCCACACCAACCTGCCCAATATGAAACTTGACAAACTTTAGACCCCCTTCTCTAAATGTATTGAACCTCGAGTGTAAATTTTCACCATCAGAGTTAGGTGCCCATAAATATTCTTATTCAGAATCACCATCCTTGCAATGATCAACCTTTGCCTTTACTTGGGTTCTTATCTTCCTTTGTGCCTTCTACTCATCATCAGGGTTGTCTGCATCCAAGTCATATTGTCACCATCATTCAGGTCATACTTTGAATCCACATAATCCGCACCCTCAGATTCTTCTTTAGATAATGTTGCTTTCTCTACATTAATACCCTTCTTGGTAAGCTTGCTCTCTGGCCTTATTCCCTCCCTTCCTGCTGCTCTATCCTTTTGAATTATCTCTGGATATAAACCTAGATTGGAACAGATGCTTCTTCATTCATTTGGGAAGCTATTTCTTCATTCACTTGGGTAGGCGCTTCTTCATTCGCTTGGGCATGTGCTTCAATTGTCTGCAGGGGCTTACAAGGACTGCTGAAAGGAGGTAGCTCAGCAACAGAGAACTGAATCACGTCATCTCAATTTTTATCCCTAATGGATTCACCATGATCAAATATAATTAGATGAAATGGTGGCCAATGTCTACAAACTTAAGCATTCGTGTAGTGTCATGATCATCTCTTATTTTCCTCAAACCATTGTTACTCATTTAGAGAACTGGTATCAGGTAGTGAACCTTCAATCTCCCTTCATTGTATAGCCTATATCCTCAACAATGTTCTCCACCATGAGTGGTGACCAAGTAATGGAGTCAAATTGATCAAACCATATAACCGAACCACAAATGCATCTCCTGTTTTGACAACCGCTAATGAAATATCTGCCCTGATTAATGGCCACTGAGAAATATTTGCTACTAGCCGTGCCACAGATAAATAAAAATCATGTCCAACATTGAATGATTCGTAAGCAAAATAGAATCTTTCTAAACCCTACTCAAACCCCCTAACCAAAACTCTACAAAATTGAATCAAATCTTTAGATAATAGTACTAACATACCATGTAAACAAAAAAGATAATGTTTTCCACCACCAAATAGAGGAGAAATACCTAACCCTAACGCCGAAAAGAGGGTCTTCCACTGATGATTCCTTGCCAAGTTAGGGGCTCACCATAGTATAGAGTATGGTCGCCTTCTCCACGCTGCCGTGAAGACATCACCGCCCATCCGCTGGAAGGAGAAATCCATGGGGGGACACTCGCTCCCATATGATCATCACCTCCACCACCCTCTCGCTACCAAGGCGCTCTCTTGGTCTCACCTCAGAACCTCCTCCTCTGAAAATCGCGAAGATGATGAAAGAGTGGAGCTCAGCTCGTTGTTTGTCGCCGAGGTAGGAGGGTAGATGCACATGGCCAAAAACTAGCAGAGGTCCTCTTCAAAAAACTATGACACTGCGCAAAGAAAGGAAACATCATAGAGTCACTACATGTGGGGTCCATTGAGAGCCACATCAGACAAAAATGCCGCCTACCATAGCAGTGTCCATGTATGACTCGGCTGTGTGTATTTGATGACACCAACTTTGTGTGTGCCAACTCGTTGGGACTCCAATCCAAGTGAAAAGTGTTGTAGCAAGTGTGTTTTCCCCATAAGGGTGACTCGATGATTTTTATCAAACTCTCGAGGATCTGAGCAACTTCCTTCTTCTGGCCTCTTCAACCAACCTACAAAAAAAAGTATTTGTATTCTGCCCCTAACCCCACCGTGTGTTGGTAAAGCACAAGGCTTCGTATTAGTAAAATAATTCTTAAATAAAAATAGTAAATAAAATAACAAGAGGTAAACTAGAACAATAACATAAACTAGAACATATCATGAGATCACTTGGTCCCACATGGTACATTATTTATGCTTTGTGTGCTGGCCAACTTAAATCTTCACTTTCCTATTCGACGTGGTCAACCTTGTATCTTTTAATGCTCTTTCACAATCTCTTGAGATACATAAAGAATTCTTTATTTAATTGCATGATCTAAGTATTGGTCACCATAGTTCAACTCATATGTCTACCATGATATCTACTTAGAGTCATATCTTGAATTCTTCTCGTGGAATCAAACTCTTTAGATGTTGACACTCGATGGCTTAACATATAAGCTAGAGCATGGTTCCTTTGAGTTCCACAGAATAATTCCAAATTTCTTTAACTTCTTATTGATCATATTGAATTCATCTCTTCAAATAGATGGCCTTGATGCCAATACTCAAGGTATATATTTATCTTCATGGCATCCAACCTTGAATCCGGCACATGGAATTTAAGCATTACCTATGGAAGATTACTTCACTTAAAACTCAATAAAAACATTAGTCCATAAAGATTCTCAATAATTACAAAAATCACAATTAGTTGCAATATACCCTTACAGAAGTAGGCGCCCCGGTGCCACTCATCCATAATTCCAACGCCGGAGGGAGATATATAGGTGTCGTTCCCTTCTATCGGCGGACCTGCGCGATGACCCGGCATATGACGAGGATTCTTCGTTTTGGGACAGTTGGTGCCAAATAGAGCATGTCGTATGACGTCGGCCCTTCTTTGTCACTGCAGTGTCGGGGGCCGATGGAGGACAACAAGGATGTGGACTACATGACCTCGTGGTGGGCATAGTAGGAGGCGGATATCTACGTGCGGTAGACCGAGGATGTCGGCTACCACCAACCATAGCAGGATCCGCTACTACTATTGGCAGTGAAGAAGGAGGACGACGACTTGGAGCCCACCATCGAGCGTCCGAGCTAGCAGAACTCGGCTGATGGCCATACCTGGCTAGGGCACTCCGCTAGTCTGCTCTATAGACGGCAAAGAATGATGCCGCTGAAGCCACTAAGAGGGAGGCTGCTCTGGAGGTGGCGGCGAGGGCCAAGGCATCATCGAACCCACTGGTGTAGTACTCCCCGTGGGATCCCTAGTCATTGTGGAGCGCACATGTCTCCCGCGTATTCAGAATGGCCACTACCGACTGCAGTGGCAAGCCACCCTTCTTGATCAACATTGAGAGCAATGACGATCGCTAGGCCACTGGTGGCAAATCGTACGGTAACTAGTGTTTTCAACTTTTAAGTTTATGTCTCTATTTTATTGCATTTTATGTATAGTTCATCTATATTTTGAGCTTGTGGGTTCACCGACACACCCAAACGGACAAACAGATGAATACCGATCTGTATGTCCTCGACACCACCTAAACGGAGCAAAACAAACACATTGTGTTCATGTGGCATTGGAGTCGTCCAAAGAGGCAAACAATACACATGGGGTGGCAAGGGACGAAGATAATTTGAGGTATGACGAACTATGCAAAGACCAAAATAGTCCAGAAGAATAATACTATATACAATTTTATCATGATCACTTAGCACAATAGAAATAGAGACATCGTACCATAATACTTTTCAACCATAAAACATAATCCATCGTATGACTAGGGTTTTGCATTGGCAACCCAATAAGGTAGTAGCAAAAATAACCTCAAGTGCTCCTTATTTGATTGAAAACTAGTTATTGGAAAAAAAATAGTTGGTTTCCGACTAGACTTGACCTAATCCATGTTTTCGTGACCCCTTTTTGTTGGTGTATGGCCACTGAAATTATTTAGAAAAAACTCGTTATTTGAAAATTTTAGCAAAAAATTAAGGTAGTGTGCGTGCCCTATCTTGTCTTGCTATGAGCTAGCCGGTGTCCACATCTGAGAGGCACTTTGGACAGGATAATATACTATTAGTTTTTCCGGCAGATTTTCTTTCTCTGATGTTTTTAAGGGATATTTTCTTTCCCTAATGTGCATCATTACATGGTTAGATCATCCCCACTCGTTGGGCGTTTTCAGACCGAAATCCGGACCAAAATATGACCGGACGAAATTCGTTTTCGGCTTGGAAACGCCGAGGTTCTCACTCGCGTTTCTAGGCCGAGTTTCGTCGGATGCCCTTTTCCGTCCAAATTCGACTCAAATTCGTCCAGATTTCGGCATAGTTTGGCATAATATGAATATAGAGCACAATTTGTTCTAATTTGGCATAAATTGACATACATACCTCGTCGTTGGAGTCCATGGCCGAACCGACAAAAGGCCGAACACTTGGCGGGCGAGGTGGTTGGAGCTCGCAGCGAAGCCGAGCTACGACGAAGTTTGGACGGTGAAAGCGGCGGCGACTACGGCGAGCCTATCTAAATCCAGACGAAATCAGGATACTAGAAACACAACTGAACCAATTTTCGGCTTCTTAGACCTAAATTTCGCTGTGAGTGGAGTGGAGATGCTATTAGGAGGCCCATTGATCGTATCCTAGGATGGTTGCTGTCACCGGAAGCCCTGTCCTTGCTGCTGGTGTGCGGTCGAGTCAGAGTCATGAGAGCCAACTACATGAGCTGTCACTCGGCTTTATCTGCTCTGTGCTTCGTAACTGTCGCTTGATCACACATTGACAAGTACAGTAGACGACTGCACACATATTCCAGCCTTCCAGGACGACCTGCCTGACGGGAAAGAGATCTCCATTGCCCACCTGCAGGTGGGGCACACGTAGTAGGTCGCTCTCCCATGATCTGTGGATCGCCGCCAGCTGGGGACCACCGTAGGCAATCGGCTCTTGCCGTCACTGTCCATCATGGCTTAGCAAAAAATCTGATCCCGCTTCTGGGCTAATCCGCGCAATAATAAGCCCGACGAAGCCGGAGGAACCGGCAGAGAAGAGAAATCCGCCATCCAAGAGAAATCGGCCGGTCTTACTCTTACCTTACGCCCGCGAGAGAGAGAGAGAGAGAGAGCATCGGAGCAGAGAAAGCGCCGTCCTTTCGCCGGTGGCTGCTTCTGCTCGACGCCGTCTCCGCCTCATCCACCGCGCGCTTTCGAGGCCGAGGTGCGGTCCCGTGCCCTGAGCGAGCTGATTGGTTTCTGCCACGGCTGGCTGGCCTAGGTGCTGCTGTTCCGTGGAGCGGAAAGGAAGGGGGAAGAAGCATGGACGGATCTGCCGCGGCGGAGCTCGAGAGGGCGCAGAGGGTGGTGATGCGGTGGGACTCCGTGGCCTCCGGCGGCTCCTCGGGGGGCGGGGAGGACCTGATGCTCTTCGACGGAGGCGGGGACCGGGCGGAGGCGGAGCGGTTCCTCCAGGCGGTGGACGACCTGCGCCGCCTCGAGCCGCCGTCCTCCGGCACCCCCCCGCGCCGCACCTCGTCGGCGGGCGGCTCCAGCGCCGTCCACGTGGCCATGGCGCGGCTCGAGGACGAGTTCCGCCACGTGCTCTCGTCGCGCGCGGCCGACCTGGAGATCGAGGTGCTAGCCGAGCTCACCTCCCTGTCCACCATGATCAGCGACCGGGCCAGCTTCTCCGAGCCTGTCGCCGACACAGAGGAGACTGAGACGGCGCCGGCGCCGGCGGGGGACGACGACGAGAACTCCGTCTCCTCCTCCGTTAGTCGCCGCAGCAGCTACCGCTCCATGACCAGCATCCGGGAGATCGACCTCTTCCCGGCCGACGCCATCTCCGACCTCAACGCCATCGCTTCCCGCCTGGTCGCCGCCGGCTACGGCCGCGAGTGCCTCCAGGTCTACGCCTCCGTCCGCAAGCCGGCGGTCGACTCCGCCCTCCGCCGCCTCGGCATCGAGAAGCTCACCATCGGGGAAATCCAGCGGCTCGAGTGGGGCGTCCTCCAGCCCAAGATTCGCACCTGGATCCGCGCGGCCCGCGCCGCCGTCCGCGGCGTTTTTGCCAGCGAGCGCCGCCTTTGCTTCCTCATCTTCCACGACATCGACCTCTCCGATATCACCACCACCAGCCCCGGCGCCCCCTTCACCGAAACCGTCAAGGGCGCCGCGCTGCAGCTTTTGTGCTTTGCCGAGGCCATCAGCATCGGCCGCCGCTCGCCGGAGAAGCTGTTCAAGATCATTGATCTGCACGATGCACTGTCCGATCTGCTCCCTGATGTCTCCGACATTTTCGCCGCCTCCAGCCCGGGAGAGTCCATATGTGTGCAGGCTGCAGAGATCAGGACGCGTCTGGCTGATGCTGTGCGTGGGATACTCTCCGAATTCGAGAACGCCGTTTTCCGTGACCTGTCCAAAACTCCGGTACCCGGCGGCACCATCCATCCTCTCACTCGCTATGTGATGAATTACATTACCCTCATTTCAGATTACAAGGCCACAGCTTCTGAGCTCATCGTGTCACGACCGTCAGCTACCTCAAGCATTTCTCCTGAGGGCAATGAGCTCACACCGTCATTTCCTGATCTCGACCTTCCTGATCCTGAGAGCCAGACACCCCTTGCTGCTCACCTTATCTGGATTATCGCCATTCTTGAACACAACCTTGAAGGCAAGGCATCCCTCTACAAGGACGTGGCGCTCTCTCACTTGTTCATAATGAACAATGTGCACTACATTGTGCACAAGATAAAGGACTCGCCTGAGCTTCGGGAGCTTATTGGCGATGTGTACTTAAGGCGACTTACAGGTAAGTTTCGGTTGGCAGCCACTACTTACCAGCGTACTGCTTGGCTCAAGATCTTGAATTGTCTGAGAGACGAGGGACTCCATGTCAGCGGTGGCTTTTCATCAGGGATATCCAAATCAGCACTTCGTGATCGCTTCAAGTCTTTCAATGCTGTGTTCGACGAGGCACACAGGATCCAGTCTGGGTGGCATGTGCCCGACCCGCAGCTGAGGGAAGAGCTTAGGATCTCAATATCAGAGAAGCTTCTCCCAGCATACCGATCTTTCCTTGGCCGCTTCCGGCACCACATAGAGAATGGGAGGCACCCAGAGTTGTACATCAAGTACTCGGTTGATGACCTTGAGATATCGGTGTCAGACTTCTTCGAGGGCTCTCCACCTCCACCACATAACAGGAGGAGGTCCCATGGATGAGAAATGGCTTCAAAGGGCTTCCAGTAGCTGTATCACTTGGATGACTGTTGCGGCCGAGTATTGTTTATTCTTCCGGGAAAGCCAAATCAGGCGGTATATTTTGTGTCTCCCCTCAACTTAAGGGTGTAGGTTGGTGATGATTTCTTCTGCTAGAGGTAATCTGAAACAGAACCAGGTTCGTATTGAAGCTGGTCAAAAGCCTCGGTGGTTTTTCCTCAGTCGACGACGAGCCTGTTCATTTGTTGCACTATCCTTGAAAATTTGGTTTGGTAGCATGTTCATATAGGAACGTTGTACTGTACTAGTAATGCTGCATAGTTGTAACCTGTAATTTCCTGGTGTTGGTTTGCCCTTCAGCTGACTGTCTCCTGCCATCTTTCTGGTCGATCGCATTGTATATGTGTGGATTTCGTTTGGTTGATCAGATGTAAAACCAACTGGTGTATCAGTTTTGAGGTTTCCACCTCAGGTCCCTTTTCAAGTGTACAGGAAACAAGTATTGTAGCATCACCTGTCTTGATAAATAAGCCCCTACTATGCTCTAGCAGATGAAATTCATTCAGACCGAAGTGTCTTGATCGCCTAGTTTCGATTTGGGCAGGTATTTTTTTTATACTCCTATTAACCAGTGTTGCAATCATAACACATACCAAAGCTCATGCCTGGTCCCTATTAGTGTTCTGTAGTAAGTAATACTGTCTGGCGTATCATGGTCAGCTTCTGTTTGTGCATCATCATACATTGCTTGCTGTCTGGACCTACTTGCCGAATGTGGCACCGATTCTTTTCCTGGCCAATTTCAGTGATGATCCTGCACAGCCTCTCTATGTTATGGACTCGTCAAGGCCATCACACTTTTATGCCACACATACAGCTCACTGCTTAAAATACTCTGACCCAACATTGCCAAATACAGGGGCACAACCGACGGCGGTTGCATCATCGTAAGCAGCCAATCATTCCCCCCAATCCTTGAAGCAAACCAGGCACATGGTTTAACCGAATAACGATTTCGCATCATCACATGATAACGGCTCACGCCCATCATTGTTTTGCTCATTTTGTGTATGTTTAGTAGATGGTGGTATCTACAACCTCCGCTGCCCACCCACGGATGATTGGCAGTTTTAGCAGTCGTGGCAATACCGGTAGGCACGCGAATTACTCCCTCCGTTTCAAAAATATAAGATGTTTTAGCTTTGTTTGGAGTGAATTTACACATTAAAAAGAGCCTAGGTACACTTTCTTCATAAACGTAAAACATCTTATATTTTGAAAATGGAACCACGCGCACCATTGACCTGTATATTCCGTTTCGGGGTTCGCCGTTCAGCATCGGCGTCAGCGCTTTTCCTAGGAATATTGCCATTTTTGCTGACATGTGGCGATGGATGGGGGGTTTGTGATTCCTTGGCGGCAGAAAGGCCTGTATCATTCGCACGCACGGCCATCGTGTCTCGGCCTAGAGCCGCCGGCGCACCAGCAGAGTGGTGGAGCATCCTCCTGATCTGAAATGGCATGGCTTGATTATAATGGTTTGGTCATATGTTCTGCCTCCAGCCCAAGGGGATGCTTGTGAACCGTCCGACTCGAAGATGCACGGCATGGCACGGCAGGCAAGCATGATGATCTGGAAGCCACGGAGAACCAACACGCGAGCCAGGTGAAACCCTGAAAGCTCGGTCGGTCAAGGACTTCAAGATCAAGGCTAATAAACACAAGTCAGCGCGCGCACGCGCCATGCCGGTGATGATGCCCCATGATCCCACCCGTTCGTGCGACTCGTGACCATCCTTCTTTTTCCAACGGCAAACAGGGGAGGTGGTGCATGATTGATGCCGTCCGTCCAATCGGCCGCGTCCAGGCGGGGAAGGCAGCGACGCCGACGCCGACACGCGCGCGTCCGACTCAGTTGGGTGGGTGCCCCACGTGAAGGCGCGCTTGTCGCCGAGAGGATGCTACTCACTCCGTCCAAGAATAGATGTCTTTTAGTTTTTTAAATTTTGGATAAATCTATGTACTAAATAGTGTCTAAATTTATCTAAATTTTAACAAATTTGAGACATCTATTTTGGAACGGAGGGAGTACTATTTCTGGAGCACGGCGGGGTCGATCGGATGTCTACTTAACTGCCGTCGTACTTGCTGGTATACATCCTCCGAGGAAGAACACTGCTGCTTCCTTTCTCGTGTTCAGGACGTGCCTTCTTGCTCTCGTCTTCAAATTTGCATATTTTGTTGCACATACAAACATCACACACACGTATCGCCCACTGAAAGCCAGAGTCGTCAAAGTAGCATCTTGCATAATTTATGCAACATAGTCAATCAAACATAGGTAGGGAAAGTTTGTAGCAACAAAATCCCTAACTGATATGGGGGTTTTAGTTTTTTTTTTCGGTCAATGAAATAATACATCGATAATTGCTAGTACAGATTTCGACGAGCATGTTACTCCTGATATCATACTACTGAAATTTAAAAGGGAACAAATTTGTAGTAGCAACAAATAACTGCACTTCTCCTCCCAATGCAATCCTCGTGTTCATATAAACTAGCAGAAGCAGAATGAAACCGAAGAGGATTATTATACACCACCAATACATCTCTTCTAACACCACAGCTGAACTGCTCCTATCATATATCATCCATACAGTGAGTGATGTACCGTGTGACGAACAATGGAGGAAGGGAATTCAATGAGGATGAAAACCTCCCAAGGACGCATCCCAGTAACTAGAATTATCACTCCCCCAAACCCTCTGCTAAAATATCAAAACTGACTCTTCTAACATCCGTTTAAAAGGATCTGGCAAGGGAAAAAATGTTCTGTCCCGCATCAGATGAATCACTACTCCCTTTTGTTCTCCTCGTCGTCTTCGTCGAAAGACGACGTCGGCGTAGTATCCATGCTCTTCGTTGCTTTGGCATCTGGTGTGGAGGCTACGCTCCATCCGTTCTTGGAAACGATGGGCCTTGGCCTTATCAATGATAGGCTGTCCTCTCGGTCGAACTTTTCACTCGCATCGTTGGTAAATCTGAAACGGAAATACAAAGAGCTTCAAATTTACATGTTTATATCTGCAACATGGCAGCCTGTTTCCTACCTTACTGTTGTGTAAGAATTCATTGCACTTTTTCTATGCTCAAAGTTCTTTAATATACAATGCAATTTCATGTAAAATGTGTAGCAGGTTTTAGATTAATGTCTACACAATTCTGTTAGGTTTGCACATTGCATTCGTGGCAAAATTTTAGTAGCAGGCAATACTATTCCGGAACAAACGTTCTGTGCTTTAGCATGACTGAAGAGACAGCTTGCAGTGTTGTTCTCCCAAATCCCAATATTGGCATAACAACGATAAATTAATATATTATCCAGGTCGAGGTCACCAGAAGGTCAGGACAATACCTCATTGAGCTTTGAGAAGGTGCCCACAAGTAGGAAATGACAGAAAGAAGTGAGAATGATAGGGCATGCCAGAAAGCAGGAATTATCCATGCATACTGCCAGCGCTCATTGAACACGTCTGTTGATTTGAAGTAAATCTGCAGAAAGTTGCAAGACTAGTATCAATCAATCGAAAAACAGATGCAGAACCAAGTGAGACATAGTACATTTCATCTGAACAAGAAAACAGCTGGATTTTTCAACATAGAAAGGTATGATTTGAAAGTACACTCCCTCAAGGAAGGGTGAAGACAAACTACCCTAATTTTGTGTAACTAAGCACTATTTTGGTAATGCAGAATCCAAATACAGTTTGAGTACACCAGCATACCTCGTACCCAATCCAAGCAATAGACACCAGAACAGTTAAAGCCAATGCAATCGTGAACTTCCTGTAAATGTCAAGTTTGGCCATCAACCTTCTTGCCTATGGATAAGACAACAAAAAGTTCCATGAATGGTCAGCGCATTTTCTTACATTACATGAAAGACAATAGTACAGATAAAAAAGATCAGTGCACCATAATATATACTGCAAATGAATTTTGTAAGGACTAATGAGCAGAAAAGAGGTTATGTTCACCTGAAGTTGGCTAAGTGTCTTTCTTAGCGAAATAAATATCCAAACAATGAAAGAAGCATCCAAGATAGCCACAGGATAGACCAAGAACAGCCGAGCTTTCCCAGATAGATCATTCACTGTACCTAGATTTTCTACCAGCTCAAGAATTTCTGTAGCTACAAAGAATGTTCCTCCAAGCATGACCACTTTTGATGTCAGACCACCCAAAGTAGGCCTCACAACTCCATACCCCATTGACACAATGAGAATAATAAGGCGAGCAACTGTTCTTTTAACAGTCCCGAATGTTACAGCCCAAAATGTGATGGCCTTTGCCCGAACTCCAGTCTCATTGAACTCAGCATATTCGAAATACCACAATGCCATCTCAAGCATGCCCAATGTAATAACAAGAGTAATACAGTTCTGAAGTGGAAGAACCTCTCTCCAGAACTTCATGTACTGATAGAACCAATAGATACCGAGTATCACGAAAGCAAGAGACATCACTCCAAAGAAGTCCTTAAGAGGTGCCATCCTCCCCGGAAGGTACCCGGTAGGATTTTTCCATATGGTTTTCCCTTCGATCTCCAGCCCAGCAAGTGAGGGGTCACAGTGTATAAAGTACATATTGTACATCCCAGTTTTTCTTACGGGAATGGTCCTTGATGGTAGTGTTGCAATCAGATCACTTCCATCGAAAGAAGCAACAAGCAGCTGTGGCCAGCCAGGATTCACCTTTGATTGGCGGAAGATGACGGATCCTTCAGCACAAGCTCCTAACTTTGCAAGATCTGATGTACAACAAATGGCTTTCTGACCTCCATATGCTGATCCACCAATCATTTCACGGTCTTCTATTTCAAAGATAATTATCTGAACCTTCGCTGAACTAGCCTCCTTCACAGAATCAGCAGCCTCCTCTGGTCTTTTGAAAGTGATCTTGTCAAACCTGAAAAGGGGTGGAGATTTGAAATTCAAGCCTACAGGTTAAGCATCTAACGATAGATGCAATTCCAGCTGTTCAATTAAATTAGCAAACGAAACAATACATAGTGAGTTGCACATCTCTGGCTAAGGCATAGTACTATGCATTTCCACAACAAATTTTACATTCAAAGAACATGGTGTCATTTCGCTTGCCCTTTAGTATATTGGGCGCATGACTAACAAGTACACTGGCGCAAACACGACTTGGACAAATTAAAAGCTTGGTTTGACCGTGTCCCTCTCCACCCCAGAGTTGTGCTATCCCATGACTTGATATGAATAACTAGCCAGGAGCCGGCATAGAATATGCTAGCGACGCGGCTACGCCAAGTCATGCCATGAACTGCTAACTACCGAGCATAATTAAATCAACAATGCACTCTGCTGCTTAGATGCCGGCGGGAATTGCGGCCCTCCCAGCACAATTGCTGCAAAGATCCAATTGCGCCATCACAGCATATCTAGAATCTTACTTTGACCCATCTACAGGTTAAACATATACCTACAGCGAATCGAACTAATGCAATTCCAGTTGTTCAATTAAAGTAGCAAACAATACATAGTGAGTTGCACATCTCTGACTAAGGAATAGTATTATGCATTTCCACAACAATTTTGCATTCAAAGAACATGGTGCCATTTCGCTTGCCCTTTAGTTTACTGGGCACATGTCTAACAAGTGGCGCATGTCTAACAAGTACACTGGCGCAAACACGACTTCACCAAACTTAAAGCTCGGTTTGACCTTGTCCCCTCTCCACTTCAGAGTTGTGCCATCCCATGATCTGATATGAATAACTAGTCGGCAAAAAATATGCTAGCGACGCGGCTACGCCAAGTCATGCCATAGACTGCTAAGTAAGCGAGCATAATTAACTCGACAATGCACTCTGCTGCTTAGGTGCGAGCGGGAATTGCGGCCCTCTCCCAGCATAATTGCTGCAAAGATCCAGTTGCACCCTCACAACATACCTAGAATCTTACTTTGACCCATCTAGTCTAGCACAAAGCATCAAAATGCCCAAAAGAACCCCCAAGACGGCGGGATCCAAGATCCGCCGTGTTCTCTCAGCTGCAGGACCGACGCTCGCGGCAGTCTGTAAAGAGGATGCTAGTTAATGGGGGAGCAAAAAAGCGGGATTTATTTACCTGATGAAAGCGTCGGGCAGTGCGGCGGCGTCGTCCTCCTCGTCGGCTGTGGCATTGGCGGGGGAGACGGGGGCGTAGAGGCCCTCGCTGCCGGCGTGGAGGATGAAGGCATTGCCCTGGTTGAGGAAGCCGAGGCCGCTGTACTCGTGCACCGAGGCCTCGCCGAGGCAGAAGAGCGCGACGACGGCGACGGCGACGGCGAGGACCCGTACGGCCGCCGTGTCGGCAGCCATGAGGCGGGCGCGTGCGGGGGGTAAGTAGTAGGCTGGATCTGGCCTGCGTGGAGCTGATGAGTGAAGTGGAGCCTCGGGGTCGGCGGAGTTGGGTTGGGGAAAATGGCAAAACGCGAGGCCGCTGTCGCGTGGCGCTGTGGCTCCTCCCCGGCCGCGGTAAAGAAGTGGGGAAGAACCGGAGAAGGCTTCGTCGGTGATTGGACCAGCTAAGCTGTTATTCTTTGACAGGCTGGTTAAATTGGTGTTCAGGGGGTCAATGACAGGCTGAAGGGGTGCTGAAACCTGTTCTTGGAAAACAGACAGATTTCTTAATTCGGGTCATAGACTTTCCAGGAAGAAAGCATTGGTTGCTCTTCGTAGAAAGTAAAAAACGGTTCTGCTAGTCCTCGTATGATTTTCTGCCCAAACCGGTCGCCGGAAACTGCGAAATGTAAATGCAGTTGAAAAATGTGCAATTGTAGACAAATATATTTTTATTTTTATAGATAAAAAGGAACCACAACCATTGGTGAAGGTTACACCAAACCACAACTCTTAGTTTTTTTTTTCATTTATAACCACAAATATGAGCAACTAAAGCATGCATGGTTCACCCAAATCATGAACTAGATCTACCTATAGAGTTTGTAACCAAATAAGCCCACATGTCACATCTAAGAGAATCTCTAGTATATCCCTTATAACGCACGGATTCTTAAAATAACCGTTAGTTTACGGTTTTAGACAAAAAAAATGAACAAACCAGGCATCGCATATGAGGCCGGTCTTTAATCCTTTTAAGGCAGGCGAAAAAATGGCACCCCCAAGCCGTAGAAACACGAATTTGGAGGCCGACCCGACGGAGCTCCGTATCGCGCAGAAACCCTCGAAAGAGGGGGGGGGGGGGGGAGGGGTCAGCCCTCACTTGTTCTCTTCCCCTCTATCTGCCATTGCTACCGTCGCACACCATTGACTCGGGTCGCGCCCTGCTGATTCTTGCAGCATAGAAGGTGCTCGTCGACCGCCGCCACCGTTCCCCACCGGTGGTAGGTCGTAGGTGGTCGCACGAGTTGGATCCCACTCACAGCAGAGGTACGAGCGGCCACGGCCACCATGGATGACGTGCACGTAGGAATTTGAATTTCTCCATCGATTAATACATAATATTGCATAGATAATAACCTTACTCGACTATGCTGCTACTTCCATATTCGTCGTCGCTACCGCCTTCGTCCTTCTCGGATTCGATGTGCACGATCCCGGCGATGTTTGCCTTCCTATTGAATTCTTCAAGGTGTCCAGCATCGATGACACTGTAGATTCCATGGTCTACCATAGCCCAGAAGCCCTGCTCTCCCGTCGGTGTTGCGCAGATCCTGCGGAATGTCCCACCGGTGAACACCACACATGCCAAAGGTCACTTTCTGCTCCTTGGCGAACCGCTTTGTCAAGTACTCGTTGTTGGGCGAGTATCGGTCCATAGCCCTCTTCCACTAAGGCAGGTGGCGGCGACGCTCCTCAATCTCGAGGGCCAACTCGTTATCGAGAGAGAGAGAGAGAGAGAGAGAGAGAGAGAGAGAGAGAGAGAGAGAGAGAGAGAGAGAGAGAGGCGCCACAGGCACCTCGACGAAGCTGATTTAAAAGACGGTCGACAGCGTCGCGCGTGGCGGCACGAGGATGCCGTACGCGATGAACTGGACAGTCTCGTACCAGATGAGAGAAGGCCTCTCCATGGCCTGTGGCGGGGAGGAGAGAGTGCGAAGGGTGAATGAACTGGCAATCCACATGCAGAGGGTTAATAAAGGGCGGAGACGGCCAAGCGGCGTCGAGGGTTTTACGAGTCTTGGGCCTAGTCGCGGCCAGAAAAGCACCACATATGCGAACTGTAAAAGGGAATTCTCTTTTACGTTATGCTTTACAGCTCACATATGTCGTGTCTGCCCGCGGACGCAGCCCGCACGAGCCTACAAAACGCGTTTTCAGCAATCATTATCCGTGTTTTAAAGACCCACGAGATAAGGTGTATGCTAGAGATTCTCCAACTAGGCAAAAGGACTCATGATGAGTTGATACGAGGAATGTGATGAGGCAATTGAAATGGCCATGCCACACACCCAAGTACCACCACAGTCGGGCCGCTAGAAGAGAGAGGAGAAGACTTGCGATCTAGGGTTCCATCCCCTCGCCGGTGATGCCTCCAGTTCGCTGTGCCTCCAGTGGCACTAGGCCTTGGAGGTGTGGTGGACCATGGCTCCTCACCGGCGGCAGGGCATCATTCTTCTCTTTTAGGTATTTTCAGTGTCTTTCTCGGAATGGCGAGTCAGCGACAACATTCCAAAGGTAGAATACTGTTCTCCCTGTCCTATCCTAGCTTCGGTTGTGCGCCTAGCACCGACGAATGGCGTATGGAGTTGTCTTCCCGACAGATCTCCTGGGATACGGTTAGTCTTTGCGTCAGTTAGTGTGGTTGCATACTTGCATGTATGTCCCTTTCGATATATGATTCTCATCTTCGGTGATGGTTGATGATCTGATGTGCTGGTCCATCTGGTCCTTAGCACGGCGACTCCATGTCTATCTACTATAACAAGCTCTACTATGAAAAGCATTTCTCAGCTCCAGTGAGGGAGGGACGACAGTGACGACGTTCATTCGACTTGATGTAGTGCATGTAGTCTTTGCTAGGTAGTCCAAGAACTGATTTTTAATTTTCATTACTTTTAGAATTCTTTGTGTTGGTGTTGATAATTATTAATAGATCGGTGGTATTTTTCACAAATAGGAAAAAGGTACCACCACGGTCGTGCATGAATAGTCTAAATAAATAGGGATGAAAAACATCGTCAAGACATGGAAGGAACGACATGAAAAATGCTTACCTAGAGAACATGACTCTGCCATGTCTTGTGGACATCTACAAGTAATGAAAATACTAAATTATTGAACAGAATAATTTGGATGCTCCAGGAATAAGGCATGATTTTTTATTAAAGGGGAAAAAAAGAGGACATGGTGTTTTTGCTCCTGCTGATTAGTAAAATTGAAAGAAGAGAAAACAGAATAAAAGTATTTGGAATTTTTGTACTATGAACATGAACATGTGCTCTAACTGCAAGCTAAAATTCTCCGAGGAAAGACATATGTAGTGGTTTATGCGAAAAGACAAATCTGAGTGTTGTAAACAAAAAAATCTAAATGCTCTAAAAGCACCAGATTTGTCTTTTTTTTTTGCACAGAACATCACACGTTTTATCTCTCTACGGAAATGCTGCATGCGGTTAGGACATATTCTCATATTAGTAGTAAAAAAATCATATATTTTGATTTTGTTCGCTATCTTTTTGATTTTTTATTTGAGTAGGAGCATATGAGCTCTCGTTCAATGTGAATTTTCGAGAAAAAGAGACCATGTTGCACACGTTTTGTCAAAATAAATAAAAAACCACATTTGAACAAATATTTAGCATCCTCGGGAAAATATGAAGGAAATGAATAATCAAATGAATCTTACAGTTCGAAGAGCTTTTTAGGGACTTTCCTGTGATATCCATCGGCTCTAAAGAAATCCAAGTATAATGATTATAGATTTGAAAAGTACATATAGATAAGGGTTGAACCAAATCTTCTTCGCAACTGGACAGTTGTTGCGAAGTACGTGGAGCTCCCCTTAGGGCACACCCTATCTTGATTTTTTGGATAAAAAGTACACACACGTATTATAGGTGTTTTCTTATGTGTATACAAATTTACTATTTTTAACTAAGTAAATCAGACTTTTTGGTCGCATAAGAACACAAATTTAGACGTTTAAATAGGCAAATGAGAGTTTTGAAAAAGGTCCACAACTTTTATGTTTTGATTTATTTCACTTGACATCATCTTCCAAAATCCTTTTGGCAATCTCTAGAACTGATCCTACCTCGTGATTCGTCTAATATCCGAATTTCACCACAATGAGAGGCTATTTCGCGATTCATCTAATATCCATTCAATTCCTACACATTAAAGTATATAAACGAAAAACTTGTGCATTTTACAACTATTAATATGTTAGTATCAATGAATATAATAAATTGTCGAATATCATGATATATAACACTACAAACTTCAACACACATAGATATGTTTATTATGAGTGTGCTACATCGAGCGAGGGATATTTAGAAGTCTTGACCTGCTGAAATTAAGAAATATTTTCTGAAAGAAGCAAGAGTATTGCCACTGCCTCAGAATTAAGCGTCACTATCAATACATTCTAAGTTCTACTTCTATTTAAATATGTTGATATTACCTTGTCTTTGTATATAACATTTAAATAACTAGCTTTTACATTCGGTGTTTTATGTGATGAGGTCTTGATTGGAATCTGTTAACAGCCGACAAAGCTGATTTTTATGCACTACTAATATAGAGGAGGGAGGCATTTGCCCTCCAAGTTCTAGATAAACAATGATATATGTCTATGAGTTCCTCCTACCAAAATTTAAGACCGTCCTCCACCACTGCTAGCGTAACAATATTTGTTAGTAGCTCCGATTGAAATCTCACGTGAATCAACGACATTGAAGGCTTCTTGCGAAGCTACTGTAGTTTTTGTTAGTGTTTGTCTCCACTAATTGGTCACCTTCTTTAGTAGTTTCAATGTGACTAACAACTCGAAGATGGCATTCGGGCAAGAGGCTGTAGAACAAGTGTCGTGGGAGCTCCTCCGTGGCTACAATCTCAACACAAGACTTTTAGCCTTGCTCGGCGGCTAACCCCTCGAGAGTCGTCTCTAGGAGGTGGTTGTGGCGATGATCCAAGAGCTCTATGGTGTGTTCGGGGACCTCATGATGTCTCTCTACTTCATGCTCAACTCTGGCGATGATGGTGGAGTAGTGAGGATATTATCGCCCGATGGAATGATCATAGAGGGTAGCATCGACCAACGCATTCGGGTGAAAGATAAACTCATCAGGTACACGACTAGTTTAATTAAATAATTAATTAGATCTTTCCTCCGAAGTAGGTTTGTTTGTTGTGGGGCGACTTCCTTATTTTGTTTGTTTCCATAAAACCGTGAATTCGATAAGAGCTCACTCCCCACGGAAAGGTCCGAGGAGAAGTGGTTAGAGAGGAGATTACTACCTTTCCTTCGGACGATGTTTACCAATGAAGAAAATATGGGCAAAAGAACATTCAGAACAGAGAATTTGCAATGTGAAATACGAATTATGCCATATATCTAGAATATCATTCACAAGGATATTTATTATTTCAAGCATATAAGTCGACGTGAATCAAATAAATTGTGTAAATAAAATTTCATAACATAAAAAGGATCATTCATGTCCTGTTATCCAGGACTTCATTTAAAAAAATTCGTTCGTCTGGGAGCTTTACCAGGACTCACCAGAACAACCAATATATATTAAAATTCTCTTTAATTACCTGCCAAAGCACTTCTTTGATCTATAAATTATGTTATGGCCGGAGTCCTCCTCATAGTGATTTCGTAGAATTGGAAGGAGTCGTAGATATTATTGCAGGTCAATCAGTTGGGGAAGACTACCATTAAAGCAGCCCAAGTGAAACTTACTATTTCTATCTAAATTATGTCTCTTATTTCTCTGAAGGAATTTCTACTATTGACCAATAATCATAGTGGAATCAAGGATACGGAATAAAAAAGGATTCTACGCTAAAGCTATGGATCAATCAGTTCAAGGAATTTAGGGCGTGTTCGGTAAACCACCCGCCTCCGGCTTCTCAACTACTCCGTAAGAAGCTGCGCCGAACGTCCTAGATCCGAGAAGCTAACTCTGCGGAGATGGTCAAAAATCGTGTACAAAATGTGGAGCTGGCTTTTTGGTCATCCGGAAAGCTGGAGAAGTTAGATTTCCAGGTAATTACATTGGGATGCCACCGCCAAGTGACCCCCAACCAAGCACTCCCGAGAAATCTCTCTCTCCTCGATAGGAACAGGACACGCACGCACGCACTCGTTATTTTCCTGACTCCCGACCCCCCACAGGAACCTAGGCGCGCAACCCGCCGCCGCCCCGCAGCTACGCCCCGCCCTGACGCCGCCGGCCTGCCACCCGAACTCTTCCTCCAACCTCGCCGCCCGACCCGTCTCCAACCTCGCCGCTACCCAGCTCTTCCGGCCGCCCCGACTATCTCCTGTGTAGAGGACCTAGTTTCAGCCACCTGTCCGCCCCGAGCTCCTCCATAGCCAAAGCTCCAGCCGACGCCTCGAGATCCTCCATAGCCAAAGCTCCAGCCGACGCATCAGAGGTTGAATTCTTCTTCTGCATCTAGGCCAAATCTCTTTCTTTTGGGCTTCCAGCCCAATTAGCAAATAGAAGTTGTGCCGAACGTTTTTAGCTCTTTCTACCGATTTTGAGAAGCTAGCGATAGAGTTGGAAGCTGAGAGTTGAGGATTTTGAAAAGCTGGTGGGTTGCAGAACACGCCCTTACTCGTAATAAATTCTTATTCTTAATAGGGAGCACACATGCCACCAAGTACTTCCTGGAGAACCTACAAGGGATCCTCCAAGTTTAACCCCGAATGTCAATATTGATCATCCTCAACACCACATCAACGAAGGCAACACTAAATTTGAAAACAAAATCATGACCTGCACATTCACCATGGTCATCGGTGGAGCTCCACCACCGCCGTCTTTGCCATGTCCACGACCACTGGACCGAGTCAGCCAAGAGACGTGCACATTTTCTGAGATAGGTGGCCTTGAACATGGACCTAGACAAGATGTTTATCTCGTGCGGCTTGTTGGAGGCACCTGCAACTCCATGAGTCCATTGCTGCTACTGTTTTGCACTCACCTACAGAAAACTGTTGATAATGATGCTATCATTGAAGATACACATGAGGAAAACATTGATAATATTGTTGTTCAACACTCACCTACTGTTTTGCAGTAGCCACATGAGTCCATTGCTGCTGATATACCGAGGCGTAACTGTGGTCCTCGTCCTCGTTTAATTGAAGAGTGTAATCTTGTACATTATGCTTTGAGTTGTGCTGAACATGTGGAAAACGATTCTGAACCTGCTACATATAATGAAGCCATTCCATCCGTTGACCGCGAGAAGTGGGTTTCTGCTATGCAAGAAGAGATGCAATCGCTTGAGAAAAATAGCACATGGGATGTTGTGCGCTTGCCTAAACAAAAAAAGGCGGTCCGCTGCAAGTGGATCTTCAAGAAAAAGGAAGGTATGTCTCCCAAAGAGCCTTCAAGGTACAAGGCAAGGTTAGTAGCAAAAGGGTTCAGCCAGATTCCAGGTATTGATTATAATGATGTGTTCTCTCCAATTGTGAAGCATAGTTCCATTCGTACTTTCTTTAGTATTGTGGCTATGCGTGATCTTGAGCTTGAGCAGTTAGATGTCAAGACTGCTTTCTGCATGGAGAGCTTGATGAGGAAATATACATGGACCAACCAGAAGGGTTCATAGTGCCTGACAAAGAGGATTTTGTGTGCAAATTAAAGAAGTCTCTTTATGACTTAAAGCAATCTCCAAGACAGTGGTATAAAAGGTTTGATTCATTTATGATGTCACATGGTTTTGAGAGGTATAAATATGATAGTTGTGTTTATATCAAGTTTGTTGATGGATCACCTATATACTTGCTGCTATATGTTGATGATATGTTAATTGCTGCCAAGGGCATGAAAGAAATCACTACTTTGAAAGCACACCTAAGTAGTGAGTTTGAGATGAAGGATCTTGGTGCTGCTAAGAAGATCTTAGGTATGGAGATTACCCGAGATAGAAAATATGGTTTGTTATTTCTTAGTCAGCAAAGTTACATTAAGAAAGTTCTTCATCGTTTTAATATGGATGGTGCCAACTCAGTTAGTACTCCTATTGCTCCTTATTTTAAATTGTCAGTTTCTCAATGTCCTACTACTGATGAAGAGTTTGAGTACATGTCAAAGGTGCCATATTCTAGTGCTGTTGGTTCTTTGATGTATGCCATGGTTTGTTCTCGTCCTAATTTATCATATGTTATGAGTTTGATAAGTAGATACATGGCTAATCCTGATAAAGAACATTGGAAGGCTGTTCAGTGGGTTTTCAGGTACCTTCTTGGCACTTCCAATGCTTGTTTGAAGTTTGGCAGGACCGGTGAGGGACTCGTTGGCTATGTGGATTCAGATTTTGCTGCCGATTTGGATAAGAGAAGATCCCTCACAGGTTATCTGTTTAATGTTGGTGGTTGTGCTGTTAGCTGGAAGGCTACATTTCAGGCTGTTGTTGCACAATCTACTACTGAAGTTGAATACATGGCTATTGCTGAAGCTTGCAAAGAATCTGTTTGGTTGAAAGGTTTGTTTGCTAAGCTTTGTGAAGATGATTCTTGCATTACTTTGTTTTGTGACAGTCAAAGTGCCATATACCTTATAAAAGATTAGATGTTCCATGAGAGAACTAAGCACGTTGATGTCAAGTACCATTTTGTTAGAGACATTGTTGTTCAAGGTAAATTAAAGGTATGCAAGATCAACACTCATGATAATCCTGCTTATATGATGACTAAACCTGTTCCTGTTGCTAAGTTTAAGCTTTGCTCGAACTTACTTGATTTAACTGATTAGCCCAAGTGGCTATTGGCCCCAAAAGTATTTGCTTTGCTTGTTCAGCGAGATGGTTGCTGTTGATGCTACAAGGAGGAATTTGTCTCAAGGTGGAGTTTGTTATGTGTTGATCCAAATTCTACAAAGTATAGGCCAACTTCTGACGAGTGGAGCGAGACCCGCCCCCCCCCCCTGTGGTACGGTACGGATCGTCGAAGACCTAGGTTTCCACGATATATAAACCCCTCGTAAGCCGTCGGTTGGGATGCGTTGCATCTGTAAAATCCCGGCGTTTGTAAACACTCCTCGATATAGTGAAGTTTCGCTGGCTGGCGTTCGTGGTTGTTTTCTCTCTTTATTGAAGAGGTTTTCCACGTTAAATCTGTGTCCCCTTGCTGTCTTTTTTATTTTCGTTCTTCGTTATCTTCTTGTCGCTGTTGTAACAGGGCTATTCTAACAAAACGGGCACCTGCTCGACGACAAGACGATGTCTCTCCCACCGACGAAAACCATGGAATTATTCATGGGAAACTATGCTCCCACGCCTGCAAACCACGCCGCGATCGCTTGCGTACGATGGAAACGCGCGACCCGAGGCGGGCAAATCCCGTGGGTCACGGGGAGCGAGAAATGCAGTGCCGGCCACGGCGTTGGATGAATTCGCCGGAAGTCCGGAGCGACCGACGCGAGTCCGCGTTGATTTCGTGCCGTGGGTGAGCTGAAGCAGGCAAAGCCCGTACGCCGTGCGGAAGAGATTACTAGCAAAAACCAAAGGCTGTCGGTCGGCTTGTCAACCCAGCCGCGACTTTGTCAATGCTGTGGACTGCCATCCAAGGGCAAGGATACTTGTTTTTTTTTGGAGGGGTGGGGGTTAGTCATGTTTTCAAGTTAAAAAGCCTACTACCCACAAATTTTTGTTTGTTAAAATGGGTACCGTTGCAGTGTTTGAGGATCCAACAGGCTATGCGGGTCCGCAAAGTACTAATGGGCCTTTTTTTTTGCGAATTAAAGTTCTAATGGGCCTTACGCCTTCCAGATGTATATGGGTCAATTACTTCCTGAGCTTCTTTTAAAAAAAACTACCTCCTTGCTCTTGCAGCCTTTTCCAATAAAAATTTGGAAGTTTCACCAAAATATATTATCATTTATGATCTACATGCAAAATAAATATGTTAGGACCTAAACCGATTTTTTTCCTTTTCAGAGCATCAAATTCTATGATATTTATGTAGCCCAAAATGCAACGTGTTTTTTAGCGAAAGTTTGTGTGTACATATGTCATATCACTATGTATCCACAAAAAAATTGGGAACTATTTGAAATCTTGAAACATCACTCTACATTTTTGCAAAATTCCGTGGTACATGGAGCTCGCGAGACTCAAAACCAAGACTTGCCATAGTGCATGCAGTATTCAATTCCATCTTAATTCCCCTACAAAAGATCCAATAGGATGATTCTCAACAACAAATGACCCCGAATAATTGTAGAGATATATGGAGTATCTACGTTTGGGATACTGATTGACCATGCCTATCTTGTGGTAATCGAATTAATATGACCACATACATCGAGCGTACGTGTTACTGATTTTCGTAGATACTCATTTATTGCACATCAAAGATATTCTATCTGTATCTCTATACATATGGTATCCTCCTACACAAATATATCTAATACTCCAATTCCTGCCGCTTGAGACTTTCAATTACTTTACTCCCTCCGTCCGTAAATAAGTGTACTTCTAGCTTTTGCTTAAATCAAATATAATTATATTTGACCAACTTTATAGAGAAATATAGGAACATATATTATATCAAATTGACATATTATAAAACTAGATTTAAAAATAAATCTAATAGTATCAATTTAGTGTCATAAATATTGATACGTTTTTCTAAAAGTAAATTAAACGTAGTAAAGTTTGACTTAAAACAAGACTAAAAATATACTTATTTATAGACAGAAGAAGTACGGGTTATCCCAAGGAGCAGCAATGGCGAATCTTTGTCTCCTCATCACGGACGTGGCAGACGTCCTCCTCACCGCCATGAGCGCCAACAATCCTAAGATCATGGGAACGACATACAACATGCTTCAGCAATATGGCTTCCCCTTGGATCCATGTATCCAAGGCGTGAAAGACACACAGACCCAAAAAAAAAAAGGTTTATGATACAATTGCTGTTAGACGAAGTGCTAGGTTTAAAGTTTGGAAAAGATATGATTTAAAATAAGAGCTATGATTTGGAATAGTGAGGGTCTTCAGGACCCTGCAAAATTTAGTTTACTCAAGAATCTATTCGTGAACAAAAATTAGATTTTATTGCGTTGCTTGAAATTGATAGATCAAATTTTACCACGCCCTTTTTAAAAAACCTTTCAGGAGGCATTGATTATACGTGGTTTTGCCTCCCTCCATATGGGAGACCAGGAGGTATTTTAATTGGCTTAAGTACTACTGCACTTCTAGTTAAAAAAGTTGACACATGAGACTTTTCGGTTAAGGTTCACTTGTGTTTAAAATTAGATGGCTTTGAATGGGTGTTTGTGGTAGTATACGACGCTGCCTAAAATGATAAGAAACCGGATTTCTTGTCTGAGCTAGTAAGTATGTGTGAGAATGAGGATTTATTGGGGAGGAGGGGGGGGGGGGGGGGGGGGGGGGGGGGGGGGGAGACTTTAATATTTTAAGACAACCTCAAGATAAAAGCAACAGTAAGTTTGATGTGAGGT
This sequence comes from Avena atlantica, assembly GCA_910589765.1. Lineage (NCBI taxonomy): Eukaryota > Viridiplantae > Streptophyta > Magnoliopsida > Poales > Poaceae > Avena > Avena atlantica. The sequence continues at coordinate 459,187,755 of OU342736.1, forward strand.
GGCCTTTTATGTTTAATGCGATTATTTAAAAGTCTCAACCTTAAGCTGTGTTTGGATGCACTGAATTGGAGCTTGGAATTGAATTGGAGTAAAATTCCAAATCCAAAATGGAAATAAAATGGCTTCCAATTCAAAATCTGTTGTTTGGATGTGCTTGGAATTTTCTTTTGGAATCGGTCGGTGGTATTCAATTCTAAAACCCGTTTGGATATAGAAACTATGGAATTGAATATTTTGTTGAGTTTGGACAATATAAATTTGTGTACATGTATGAAAAATAGCATGCGTATATTAGAATATAAATATATTATTTGTTCACATGTAATAACATTAAAATAATCTAAATAAGATCACAAGAAAAACACAAGTGACATACTATATTATTTATACTTCCTCCGACCCATATTATTTGACTTGAATTTGTCAAAATTTGGATGAACCTATATAGTAAATAGTGTCTATATTTATTTAAATTTAAACAAATTTGAGTCTAATATGGATCAAAGGGAGTAATTAAAAGAGGAACAACTCGCAGTTGTTGACATAGCTTGTAATTTTCAAGATAACACAGAGAAAATCGTAATATTCCATTGAGAACTTCAGTTTTGCACTTCTAAGTTCGGTGCGTTTAGAAAAATGTCATGTAGCATTTGAATGGAATCAAGATATTTTACCTTGGGACAAATAATTTTCCTTTCCATGAAAATATTTCATACTTTAAGCAACAAAATATTCAGAGGTCCAGTTTACAACATGGTGTAAGCAACATCCACGACGCCCATTCTCTTCAGATCTGTAGTTAAAAAATAAAACACATGGAGTGTCAAACACATGAACACGAGGAACAACTCATGCTGCAGCGGGAAGAGGAGGGCCTGGGAACAGGGAGGAGCAGGGAAGAGGTCGCTGTTAGGAATAGGCAACTTGTATTCTTCAGGGGCCAAAGGCCACAATATGTACATGTATAGGTGGAAATATGCAGAAAATCCCCCTAACAAGTGGGAAAATACAATATACAAATATACATCTAACACACCCCTTAAACTCATGGTGGATCCACAACACTGAGTTTGGAGAGAAAGAAAGTATGATACGCAATGATCCGTGTCTTCGTAAAAAAATCCGCCAACTGTAACTCTGAAGGCACATACTGAAGCGCAACAACCTGAGCCTGCACCTAAGCACGTGTATAGAAAGCATCAACATCAATATGTTTGGTAAGCTCGTGCTTGACCAGATCACGTGCAATACTAATAGCACCTATAATGTCAGACAAAACCAGAGTGGGTGTGGTAATACAGACCCCAAAATCCGCAAGCAACCAGCGTTACCAGGTCACCTCAGCGGTCAACAAGGCCATAACACGCAACTCAGCCTCAACACTCGAACGGGAAACCGCTGTCTGTTTCTTTGTCTTTCAAGCAATGAGCGAACCACCAAGAAACACACAGTAAGCAGAAAGTGAACGGTGATCCATAGGATTACTCGCCCACGTAGCATCTGAATAGCACTAGAGATGGAGGGAGATGGAACGAGGAAAGAAAAGGCGACGAGTGATCGTGCCACGAAGATCACCGGGCAGCGAGGAATCGCCACATAGCCCGATACAGAAGACATCTCTTTTTTTGGATCTAGATCTGGCTGCTGAAAGTCAACGCTCGCGAGCCAGCAAACTCCGGCCAATTCCGCCTAGAACAGGGCACCGCCGGTGATCTGAGCACCAGGACAAGCTAGACCGGGGCAGCGTGAACCTATTCCGGGGGAAATCGAGGCCGGGACGGAAGGCGGCCGAGAAGGGCCCGCCGGCGATCAACAGCTCGGGACATAAGCTGGTGGCGGGGCGGTGGGATAGAAGCGAGCGGGCGGGCGCCGAATCGATCGAGGCCGGGCGGGCGGGCGAGGAGTTGGAGGTGGCGTGGTTCGTCTGTGCGCGCCGCCGGCGGAGATCAGGGAGGGCAGAGAGAGACAGGAGGTGACGGGGCCGAATCGAAGCGAGGCCAGGCGGGCGGGCGCCGAATCGATTGAAGACAAGCCGAAGAAGGGAGGAGATCGATTGGCGACGCTCAGGCAGGCAGATCCCAGGCGAGCGACGGCGGCAGCCGATTCAGGCAGAAACAATCCGAAAAAAATAAAACGCACGAAGTTGCTACGTGCGGGAGGAGAAGGGGCTAAACCTAAGCTCTGATACCATGTTAGAAATAGACAACTTGTATTCCTCAGGGGCCAAAGGCCACAATATATAGTACATGTACAGGTGGAAATATGCAGGAAAACCCCCTAACAAGTGGGGAAATACAATATACAAATATACATCTAACAGTCGCCACCAACGTTCCTGTCATTCAACTGTGCCGCCGAACTCCTCCCTAAGTCGACCGATCTAGTTTTACTGGTGGGTTGGGGAGCCGACAGAAGGGGCTCACGGGAGCCGGCCTCGTAGGAGAGAGCAGAGAGGGAGAGGGACGCGAGGAAGGAGGGAGAGAGAGGAGGGCGAGGAGAACCTTACTGGCGCCAGCGCCGCTGCCGCTGGTCCTCTAGGTCGAGGTCGAGCTCCCATGATATCGTGATCCAGCTCCCTTGGCCTCGCTCTGTTTCACGAACAGGTACGTGCGGCGTGTTTCCACGCGTTTCCGAGGAAGCCAGGTCGGAATCACGAGCGGGGCTCGTTGCACACGCGGCAGCTGGGCACAGAATTGGTCTCAGTTTCCACGCAATAATTCAGAGCATAGTCCAAACGGCTGAAACTAGTCCGAATTCCATCCAAACAAGGTTAGAGAAATCGTTCTCTCGGGTAGACAATTTACTTGGGCCAGTCGTCATGATGTACCCATGTATGAAAAGCTGGATAGGACGTTGACTACTACTGATTGGGAACAAAAATTCCCTCTTGTCACGGTTAGGGCTCTAACTAGGTCGGGGTCGGACCATACTCCTTTGCTCATTGATTCAGGAGATCAGACTCACATGGGTAATAAAGTGAACTTCTCGTTTGAACTATCATGGTTAAGACTAGATGGTTTTTACGATATTATCAAGAGAGAATGGAACGTTGTTACTAAAGGTGGGAGTAACATTGAGCGTTGGAAAAATAAAATTAGACACCTCAGAAATTTTTTGAGAGGATGGGCCCGACACCGTTGTGGAGTTTATAGAAAAAAAGAGAGGCTCAGAAATATTATTGATGAACTTGATATAAAAGTTGAAACTATTCCGTTAAGTGATTCTGAAAGGCAAGCCTTAAGGAATGCTAACGATGAACTTTCTAAACTAAGGCATGATGAGGAGTCTAAATGGGCTCAATGCGCTAAGGTGAAACATGTACAAGAAGGGGTAATAATACCAAATATTTCCATCTTATAACGAACGATAAGCACCGTAAGGACAAAATTTTCCAACTAGAACAAGACGAGTGGACAATTGTGGGGATGAGAATTTAAAAGTATACATAACGAAGTATTATAAGAAATTGTTTGGAGAACCGTCTCAAAACAATTTGTCTTTGGACGAGACTCGAACACATGATGTACCTCAACTATCATCGGAGGAGAATAGTATTCTAACAGCAGATTTTACTGAGCAAGAGGTGCATGATGCTATTATTCAAATAGAACCTAATAAGCCTCCAGGACCCGGACGGGTTTCCTGCAGAGTTTTATCAAACTTTTTGGGAAGTGATTAAAAATGTTCTTATGGCCTTCTTTGTGCAACTAAGAGGGGGAGATCTCCCTTTGTACAAACTGAACTTTGGGGTAATAACGCTTCTCCCCAAAAGAGAAAATACAGTACAAATCCAACAATATAGACCAATTTATCTACTTAATGTGAGTTTTAAAATATTCACTAAAGTTGGTACAAACAGGGTTACTATTATTTCTCACAAAGTAATAAAACCTACTCAAACAGCCTTTATGCCTGGACGCAATATTTTAGAAGGTGTTGTCGTACTTCATGAGACCATCCATGAACTTCATCGAAAAAAATTGGATGGAGTACTTTTCAAAATTGATTTTAAGAAGACATATGATAAGATGAAATGGTCCTGAACAAGACTGGTGTGTGAGTTGATTACACGTTTTGTGCAAGGTGGAAGTGTTGGAATAAGGGTCAACGATGATATTGACCATTACTTCTAAACTAGAAAGGGTTTGAGACAAGGCGATCCTATGTCTCCTGTCCTTTTTAACATTGTGGCTGACATGTTGGCCATTCTTATTGCTAGGGCAAAAGGAGATGGTCAGATTGGTGGACTCATACCTCATCAAGTTGAGGGATGAGTATCCATTTTATAATACGCAGACGACACAATCTTATTCATGGAACATGACTTTAACAAGACGGTTAACATGAAACTGATTTTATGCATATTTGAACAATTGTCTGGCCTAAAAATTAATTTTCATAAGAGTAAAATCTTCTGCTTTGGAAAGGCGAAAGGGGAGGAGAACCATTATAAACAGATCTTCAGCTGTGAGAGCGGTTCTCTTCCTTTTCAGATACCCCGGTATCCCCATCCATTATAGAAGATTGTTGAATAGTTAATGGAAACCAGTAGAAGATCGCTTTGAAGGGAAGCTCCGATGTTGGCAAGGAAAGTTTCTCTCATACGGGGATAGACTTATTCTTATTAATTCCATGCTCACTAGTCTACCGATGTTTATGTTATCTTTTCTAGAGATACCAAAAGGGGTTAGGAAAATATTAGATTATTATCGCTCTCGCTTTTTTTGGCAGAGCGACGAACTGAAAAAAAAATCGGTTAACTAGATGGAATATTATTTGTCGTCCTAAAGATCAAGGTTGTTTGGGGGTGGAAGCATTGGAGCTTAAAAATGTTTGTTAAGCAAATGATTGTTTAAGATGATGAATGAAGAGGGTATGTGGCAATAATTACTACATAATAAGTATTTTAGGAATAAAACATTTTCTCAAGTTACTGTTAAACCCATTGATTTTCCTTTTTTGGAAAGGGCTTATGGGAATTAAGGATGACTTCTTTGAGAGAGGCTCTTTCGTCGTTGGGGATGGCTTAAAGACCCAATTTTGGAAGGATACTTGGTTAGAGAATAAAACTCTAGCTAATCAATATCGGTCCCTTTACAACATTGTACGTCATAAAAATGTTATGGTTGCACAAGTGTTAGCAAACGCACCTCTCAATATCGAATTCAGAAGAACTCTAATTTGGAATAGATGGAATAGGTGGCTACAATTAGTACAATATTTGATGGGAGTGCGCCTTACATCTGAATCTGATTCGTTTCTATGGAAGTTAACAACTTCGGGACTATTTATAGTCAAATCAATGTATATGGATTTCTTGAATGGTCACACAAAGTTCCTTTAGCGTTATATTTGGAAAATGAAAGTGCCACTAAAAATTAAGATTTTTATGTGGTTTCTTTATCGAAAAGTGTTGTTAACAAAAGACAATTTCTCTAAGCGTAATTGGAATGGTTGTAACAAATATTGTTTCTGTGATTCACCAGAATCTATACACCATTTTTTTTGCTTGTCCCTTTATTCATCTTGTTTGGAGAATTGTTGAGTTCACTTTCAATCTTGCACCTCCGATCAATGTAACAAATATGTTTGGAAATTGGCTAAACGGAGTTGCAAAATGTGACAAAGATAGAATCCGTGTTGGAGTATCTACTATGTTATGGTCTATTTGGAATTCTAGGAATGATTTGGTATTTAACAAATTTGGAACAATCAACTTTATGCAGGTTATACGCAGAGCTACATACTGGATCCATATGTGTTCCTATCTACTCTCAGAGGACCAGCGGGGCCCTATGGATTTTGGGTGCAGCTGTCTGGAGACAGTCGCACGGGATATCTACAACCAAGTTGGGTGACGACATTCTAATAGCCTAGATGTTTCTTAAGCGACCTTTGATTTTTATATTTTAAGTGGCTTATTTTTGTATCTACTTTGAGTGATCCTTAAATTTTGTAATAATTAACGCTTTGCTCTCTTTTATGAGAGACTTCTAAAACTTGCAATAAAAAGGCTGTGTGCATCAATTGATGCAGAGGCCGGGGACTACACCATTTTGAAAAAAAGCAATATGGCTTCCCGCCGGGCATCATCTCGGAGGGCGTGCAGAGCTATGAACTCTGGAAGGAATGCTCCTTCAAGCTACACCTCTCTAATCGGCCTGCACATCGGCGGCTTCAAGCTTCGCTATAGCTGCCGGATAGCCGGGAACATCCAGAATGGATGGATCACTGGCCTCGAGGGCGTCAAGGTGAAGATCGCGACCACCTAGGTCAACATTCGTAAGGTCAGCCGCGACAGCGACGAGCTCAGGGTGCGCGCAGGGAGGATAACCAGATCATTCTGGTAGGCGACGTCTTTGCTAGCCCTCGTTGCTAGCGAGGGTCGACCACGGGAACAATAGCAATGAAGCCATCGTCTCTTCGATCACGCCGCTTGAAGATTAGTTCCTCGTTGTTGGTGCACGCTAGTACTCCCTCTGATTTTATAGTATAAGATGTTTTATCTTTTGTGAACCGAATGTATCTACTCCCTCTGATTTTATAGTATAAGGTTGTCTTCCCATTAGAAACCCTCTTCTTGGGGCGCTCGCCCTTAACATTACCAGAGTCATCTCGGCTAATCTTATACCGCAATGCAGAATATACCTGTGATACGCCCAATTTGCATCACCTTTCTATATCATAATTTACCTCTATTCATTGATATTTGTCTTATTATGAGGTATTACTTATGGCTTTTCATCTGTTTATGCATGTTGGATGATTCCTGGAGGATGGACTGCCGGAGTCTAGATTCTGATAGAAAAGAAGGCATTTCGGTGCAATTTCGCGAAGATCAGAAAATACCATAAAAATATGGAAACATATTATTTTACCAGAAGACGAAGGAAGCCAGAAGAAGGGACGAAGTGGGGCCTCAGGGGGCCCACACCCCCTAGGCGCGAGGCCACCTGACCCCACGCCTAGGGCAGGTGTGGCCCACCTGCCCGGCCTCCGACTCCTCCCCTTCACCTATATCTTCCCTACGGAACCCAAATACCAGGAGAACGACCACAGATAGATTTCCACCGCCTCTAGGGGGCAGAAAACACCGAGAGCGAAAGATCTCTCCGGTAGACAGATTTCTGCCGGGGGAACTCCTTCTCGGAGAGGGGAGACCGTCGCCATCAACACCGTTATCAAGCTAGGCTTCATCGGGATTATCATCATCATCCACACCATCATCTCCACCAGGACCATCATCACCACTCCATCCCACTATAACAATTGTGTTGATATTGCTTTAATCCTTAGGGGAAACTTTCCCGGTGTTGGTTACTATTGTAGTTGATGCTTGTGAGTGGAACCATTGGATTATTGTTTATGTTCAGATTGTTATCCATTATCATATCATCTTTGATCTTGATCCATATGATGTCTTGTGAGTAGTTCGTTTAGTTCTTGAGGATATGGGAGAAGTCATGTTGTTAGTAGTGAATCTGTGATGAGTTATTATTCAATGGTTTAGTATTTAAGTTGTGGTGCTATTCTTCTAGTGGTGTCATGTGAGCGTCGACTACATGACACTTCACCATTTATGGGCCTAGGGGAATGCATTGTGTATTTGGCTACTAATCGTGGGGTTGCCGGAGTGACAGAAACCTGAACTCCCGTTAGGACACTTTTGCATAAGAGAGTGTAGGATCTCAGAGTTTAAGGCTGTGGTTAGATTTATATCTTAATTACTTTCCTATAGTTACGGATGTTTGCAGGGGGGTTTAATCACAAGTATGTATTAGTCCTAGGAAGGGCGGTATGTTAGCACAGGTTCACCCACACAACACTTACGAACACCAAAGAAGAGTAATCAGCTATTTGAAGCGAAAGCACTTGACAGAATTCCCATGAGTCCTCGAGAACGTTTGGTCCTTATAAGTATTTCCACCGGCTTGTCCTTTGGTAAGAAAGGATTGGGCCACTTGCTCCGTTTGTTCATTACTTTTGTTACTTGCTCTTTGTTTTGTTGCTTTGTCACAAAACCACTAAAAAATCCATTTGCTAAGTATTCACAGGGATTTCCTGATCCATACCACTGTTCAGCACCTTCTGCTCCTCGTTGGGATCGACACTTCTATTTATCGAAAGTACTGCGATACACCCCCTATACTTGTGGGTCATCAAGACTATTTTCTGGCACCGTTGCCGGGGAGTGAAGCGCTATTGAAGAGTGTAACTGGTAAGGGAAACTTTTACTGTGAGTATTGCTTTTGTTACTGCTTGTTACTTTGTTTCCAATATGGATAACCCACTTGGTTTTCTGTTTGGTAAAACTACTACCACTGCTATGGTAATAGATGAACCACCTCCTGTTGAGATAGATCCTTTTAAGATACCTACAAGTATTGTTAACCGTGTTATGGATAATCATTATTTTGGGATGTAACTGTCCATCCTGGTGATCACTTGCTTTTTATCCATGAATTATGTGGGTTGTTTAAGTGTGCATGTATCCCAACTGAACAGGTGAAGAAGAAGTTACTCTCCATATCCTTGAAAGGGAGAGCTGAAGCATGGTATAAGCTGCTGAAGAATGGACAATCCATGGAATGGGAGGAGATGACATCTCTCTTTTACTCTAAATTTTATCCTCCTAGTGAAATCCATAAGGATAGAAATCTTATATATAACTTTTGGCTTCTTGATGGAGAGAGTACAGCTCAAGCTTGGGGGAGATTGAAGTTACTCATGCTTAAATGTCCTATTCATGAACTCCCTAACAATATTATTCTAAATAATTTTTATGCTAGGCTTTCTCTTCATGATAAAGATTTACTAGATGCTTCTTGTGCTGGATCATTCACACGTATGATGGAAGAAGCTAAATGGGATAGACCGTATTCAAGATAACACTGAGGCTTGGGAGAATGACAAAGGAAGGAAGTCAGGTATAAACTATGATTATGAATGCATTAAATCTTTTATGGTTACTTATAACTTCCGTGATATTAGCAATGAGTTTGGACTTTATCCCCATGTCCTTGCAAAATGTTTTAATGCCTTTGCCTCTTATATTGAATTTCCTAAGAAAGAGTGGGACAAGTACCACGCTCCTTATAAAGACACTGTCACCCATGTTCCTGCTAGTACAAAGGTTTGCACCGTTGATCCTATTTTGCCTAAACCTTATATTTAGAAAACTCCTTTTCCTTCTAAGGTGAGGGAGCATTCTATTATGGCTACTGTGGTTAGCAAAAGCGCAAAGAAAATTATAGGGTCCGATGAGCTTATTGATATTGAGCCTGTGGCAGCTATTGTGAAAGATCTTGTCACTAGAATATAGAGGATGAGCATATTGTCTTCTGTGAAGACGCTACTAATATTATCTCTCATCCTAGTAAATCTAGAAAAGCTAGTGTTTCTATGCTTTCTATTAAAATTGGTGATCATTGCTACTATGGTTTATGTGATATTGGTGCTAGTTCTAGTGCTATTCCTTATGAGCTTTAAAGGGAAATTATGCATGAGATTGGTCCTTGTGAGCTTGAGGACATTGATGTGGTTATCTACCTTTCAAATAAGGAAACCATTTGCCCCATTGTCATTGTAAGAGATGTGGAGGTTCTTTATGGTAAGATTAAATATCCTGCTGATTTTCTAGTGCTTAATTAAGCGGCTAGCAAAACTTGTCCTATCATTTTTGGTAGACCTTTCTTAAACACTTGTGGAGCTATTATTGATTGTAAGAAGGAAAAAGTTTTCACTAAGTTTGATGTATATTCTTATGAGTTTAACTTTTCCAAATTTGCTAAAGCTCCTTGTGAAAATAGCTTGCCTAATAAAGATTTCAGGATGGAACAACTTGCTTCTATTGATCTGGTTTATGACCTTGGACCCACTACTAGGAAAACGGCCTTTAGTGGCGCACCTGAAACCATCATCTGTGGCGCACCTGCAGTGCACCACGGGCCTTGCGCTACGGCTATCTCTCAGCCGTGGCGCACTGCCTAGTGCGCCACGGTTGTGTAGAGATAGGCGTAGCGCACCTCCTAGTGCGCCACAGAAGTTTGGCATGGTGCGCTACCCCTTGGATCTTCTGTGGCGCACTACCTAGTGCGCCACTAAACATCCATGGTGCGCTTTAGGTGTAGTGCGCCACAGAAGGTAGACCATGTGCGCCACAGATGTATTTTTTGTTTTTTTTTTAATTTCCAAGCCAGATTATATGCAATACAGATTATATACAATATTACAGCAGATATACACACACAGATACAAGATATACAATTATATATATATAAATACTCAATATGAAAAACAAGATTGAAACAAATACATATAGATAAGTCTCATACATGAATACATAGTCCAAGTTACATTGTTTTGATCATGTTACAAAGTAGTAGTTGGTGACATGCGAATACATGTGTCGATCGAACAATTTAGAGCTCGGAAGCTCGCCTAGACATCTAAACTAGCTAGCTAGACACAAACGCGGGATAAATAACCAAAGAAGATAAGCATGATCACCGCCGCGACGAAGGTGTAGGTCTTCATCCGGTTCCTTGTCCTAACTACCGCTAGATAGCGCGTGTATCTAGCTTCCGCCTCCGCCATAGTGTTGTACCCTTTGTAGCTATTGCCGCTGAAACGGTGCACCTGTCTCCGACAGTCTTCCCAATCATCGTAGACTCCGGGAACCCGTCCCTTGTACACGACGTACCACGTCATCTACAAGTTGACAATAATAACTAACCGGTGAGTGAAAAAACATGTATAATTAAAGTTGCATATGAAGATACACTTATAGAAAGTACTCTTAAATCAAAAAGAGCAAACTCAAAAAGCATGCCTCATATATAACTAGGTTGTTGGACACAGGAATATGCTTATGACGGGACTGTTAGCCAAGTAGGATGCACAATTCCTGGACTTGTGCATATCACAAGGCTAACAATCCCGTCATAGCACATTTACATATATATTGTGCCACGACATTTCAATCATCGGCATATTCTCGAAAAAGACAAAAATAACTCGAAAAGCATGCCTCATATATAACTAGGTTGTTGGACACAGGAATATGCTTATGACGGGACTGTTAGCCAAGTAGGATGCACAATTCCTGGACTTGTGCATATCACAAGGCTAACAATCTCGTCATAGCACATTCACATATATATTGTGCCACGACATTTCAATCATCGGCATATTCTCGAAAAAGACAAAAATAACTCGAAAAGCATGCCTCATATATAACTAGGTTGTTGGACACAGGAATATGCTTATGACGGGACTGTTAGCCAAGTAGGATGCACAATTCCTAGACTTGTGCATATCACAAGGCTAACAATCCCATCATAGCATATTCACATATATATTGTGCCACGGCATTTCAATCATCGGCATATTCTCGAAAAAGACAAAAATAACTCGAAAAGCATGCCTCATATATAACTAGGTTGTTGGACACAGGAATATGGTTATGACGGGACTGTTAGCCTAGTAGGATGCACAATTCCTGGACTTGTGCATATCACAAGGCTAACAATCCCGTCATAGCACATTCACATATATATTGTGCCACGACATTTCAATCATCGGCATATTCTCGAAAAAGACAAAAATAACTCACACTTGTCGTCCGAGAACCAAAGAGTAAGCAAAAAAACCAAAGAGTAAGCAAAAAAACCAAGCATTGATTGATATATAATAATAATAAGCAAAATAAGTAAGCGGTGATTCATAAACCTAATAAGATAAGTACACTTGTCATCCACACACACACACAAAGGTCATCTATAGTTTGCAACTACAACTAGGCCAACATCAAGCCTTCTGGCTCGGCTTAGGGAACGGGAGGACGCCCTGTCTCGTCATGAACTTCCTATAGTCACCCTGCATCTCTAGGCGATCTTCTATGTCACGGTTATTCGGGATATTTCCTCCGTAGAAGATCCCCCCCGAAGTCATGACATCACGAAAGATGATTGCCCCAAACTGCTGCTGGATGCGATACATCTCTTGTCTAATATCCGAATCATTGATCTTGGCCTTTGCTTCGGCCCACTGTTTGAGATGATCTGGTAGCGTAGAATTCTGCTGGTCAAGTAGGAACGCCCTCATGTGATGGAGTGCGTAGTAGGCTTCCTTCTTACTGTTTTCCGGCTGCTTCACGCAGGGTAACTCTGTTACGTGGTTGAAGACGTGCCTGCCGAACTTGACCTTCTTACGCACGAAGCTGGTGCCTTCCGTCGAGGCAAAGCCAGTGAGAGCATCATCCAGAACTTCCTTGATCTTGTCGTAGTTTTTCTTCTTTTCTAGACTCCCCGAGTCGAAATACGTGGCGTGGGAATGCTTCGGCGATAAGGAGATGAGCGTGCAATGTTCATCTCTGCGCAAAAAATTCAAATGGAATGTGTTGAAAAAAGAATGATGATGATCTAATAAAGCCAATCGACGGTGGCGACTGAATAACGACTTACTCGGGAAAGTAAGGCACGAGAATGTATTCCTTTGTCTTGTTCGCCACGAGGATTCTTTTTAGGTACGAGGCCACGATACGTCGTTCGGCGGGGGAACCCAAGCAGCCGTCACGCATGTAGTAGGGGTCCACTATAGTGATGCCCGGTGTGTTCTCTCTAATGATCCGCGTGGCCAGGCTGAGAGAAAAGAGACGGACCATGGTATAGTGCAGCGGGTATAGGTGGAACATATTGAAGATGTCCTCGAACCGCAGGAAGAACAGATCCGCAGGGGCAGTGTCGACGAAGCCCAAGCCTGGTGGCACCTTAACCACGAATACCGGCTGCGAGGGATCTTTCTCCGATAGAAGGCGTCTCTCTATCGTTAGCACGCCGTCATGCACACTCTGCAGTTCCGAACTGGCGAGCTTCCGCAAATTCTTAGGTAGCATGGGCTCACCCGCCACATGAATCCTCCACATAATACCCTCGGGTCTTGGTGGCCCGTCCCGAAACCTGATCGGATTCGCAGTTGTTGACGCCACCGGCTGGCTCGAGCTGCTAGATTTTCTTTTCCTGCCCTTTTTTCCTTTTGGAGAGCGGGCAGGCACCGCAATCTGAGCACCGGCCGCCCTATGTAGTGTGTCAGGGCTTAGAATAAAGGGCCGGTTGGTTGTATCAGCTGAATCTGTAAAGGCGCAAGCTGGAGGCGTCTCCTGAGAACCAAACAGACGCTTGGTGATAGTGGCTTTCTCTGTGGGGCCACCAGCTAGGTCTTCTTCGTTGCCAAACTGAGTGCTGAAGAAGTGATCATTCCAGTCTTCGTCGTCCTCGGCCGGATCCTGCGCCATGTGCATATCATCAACATGATCATCCGACCCACCGCGTGGAGGTGACGACGAGGGCGGTAAGGGGGCCTTGCCACCGCTTGTCGCTGGCACGACAGGCGGTGCTATTGTCTGTGGCGTGATGGCCCCCGCCATCCCCAAACGGATCATGCTCTTTGGCCATAGCAAGAACAAGCCGAAGCAACTTCCGAGGACAGACGACTCTTCTTCATCCGCTCCTGGGGGTTGAATGGGAGGTTCCAGGTCGTCGCAGCCCCTTAGCACCCGACTAATTTTAACCCTGTGCACGCTATCTGGCATCGGTTTTGAGTGGAACGTGCGCTGCAAGGGTTGAACGATGGTACCCTTGGCAACATCCCTCAGCTCGTTGTTCACGTAGCCACAAGAGTACGGCATCGTCAGAGCGAGATGCCATAAGAGTAATATATAGATGGCATGAAAGGCGGTAATTAAAGCAATTTGTTTACCGTGATGGCGTCGAGATCGGCTAATGTCGATGCACCGCATACGGCGACGGGCGTACAAGAGACGGAAGGGCTGCTTGATGGCGCGGTGCTGGCCGCCGGTGTATTCTCCCTACCGACGGGTGCTTGGAGCTCCGGTGCCGCCGCGACGATGGCAGGGGGCACCAACATGTACTCCGGCGCCGCGGTGATGGCAGGGGGAGTCACCAACACTTGCGGCGCCGCGGTGCTAGCGGGCGGAGTCACGAACACGTAGTTCGCCTGATTCGTCGGCGCCGCGTTGTTCGAGTGGCTGCTGACCATGCTTGGAATCGGGCACGGCCCTACTCGATCACCCGCACTCCAGTTTGCTATTGACTCCACCAAGGTAGGCAGGAAGGACGTAAGGGTGATTGCCAGGTTGTCTTGGACGATCTGCGGGATCCACGCCACTTGTGCCTTAAGTTCTTGAACCTCTCTGTTTTCCTCCTCGCTCCTTCCCGACGGCGCCACATGCGTCCTCGGCGGTGGACCAAAATGATCCACCCAATTCTTACCCCCGAGGCCGGCCAGACGGCCAGCCGACGACGGATTCTTCATAACCGGCTCTATTTTCTTGGCCCGGTTCATCGCCCTGTTAAAAGGGTTATCCCACGGGGTGGCCGCTGTCGACCCCTGGGATGAGGAACCCTGGGATCCATGACTAGCAACAATTTCCTCCTCCTGCAGAAGAAGTAACAGTGAATCATTTAGATCATCGATTAGATTGCAATCGTGTTGATCCGCGGTAATTAGATTATACTTACCACAATTTCCTCGAATTCCTTCACCGCAGGATCCGCGGTGAGTTGTTTGGTTTTGGGTCCACATGGTAACGGGCCTGATGAAGTTTCGAACCTGCCCGGGTTCGAATTTAGCAAAGGGGTTTTCTATCCCCTTGGATCTATACTCTTCGTCCTCCTTATTCCATTTGGCCTCCGCGGTTCTGTATCCACCAGATCCGAGATGGTGATGACCTATATTCATCGCCTGCAGCACCTTTCCCCGATTACTATTGGCCAGGGCTCTTTCGGATTCACACCTCTCCTTGAACTCCCGGAACTGATCTTCGGTGATCTGCGGGTCAATCTTCTGGATCTCCTCGAGACTTTTGCCTTCTTTATAGATCTTCTTCTTTATCCGGGTTCTCCAGCTGGCCAGGGCGGTGCTCATCTTTGTGAGGGCGGATTTGTTTACTTCGTTCCCATGATAATTTGTGTTCTGATACTTAGCGGGGAACTTGTATCTGGCGTGCAGCTTCTCGAAGAGGAGTGTGCGCAAGTGGCCATTATCTTTATGCCGGAGATTCTCGGTGTTGATCGAGATGGTTGTCCGGGTGATCGCCGCCACTTGCCCACCGTACCCTTTGACGACAAGGGCGGGCTCCAAAGGAACCCCTGATGGGCTCATTTCGGTAATTTCCTCCCTGACCGTGCCGACCGTGTTCGAGCGCCGGTCCTTCGGCTTCTTCTTCTTCTTAGGAGGGTTGCTACCACTCCCTATGCCCTCGCCGCCATCAGTGGTTTCATCGTCCGCCGTTCCTTCGGCTTCTTCCTCCGCGTCTTCCATCTCATCATCCTCGCTCTCCGAAGGATGGTATTCTTCATCGTCTTCTAGACGCTGGGCCGCCTCCCAGAATGTCAATTGTTTATTCGGAGGTCTGAGTTCTCCTTCAGCGCTGATGCGCTTAGAACATCCAGCCTCATCGTTGTCACACATCTTTGCACTAATAAAAAACAAATAATTGGTTAAATGCACGGAAAAATCCGGCATGACCTTTGCTAATTTTCTTAAACTAGGAGTGCCCGATTTCTGCCAAAACGGAAGTTAATCAACATTCCGGCAAAAATCGGGACTCATTTCATACAAGAACCTGCATACACACATAATAAAGTGCTTCATATACAAGCACAAGCACAATTTCAAGGTGCTGTTGTCCCAACACAGATAGTAGTAGAAGCACATGAGTAGCACCACAGATAGTAGTAGCCAGAGCAACACTAGGATGGATATAAGGAACAGATAGTAGTAGCAGCACAGATAATAGAAGTAGTAGCAGCTCAAGTAGCACAGAACAGCAAGCACAACACAGCAAGCTCATGTTCCAGACTAAGAAGAAGAGCAAGCACAACAATGACAACAGCAGCAGAGCAAGCACAACACAGCAAGCATATTGCTGTCATTTGTACTATTTCAGTTGGAGAAAACAGTGGATTCACCAGGCTATTATTTGGATGAAATATGCAAAGATCATATTTCTATCAGTATTAGCTCAGTAATCTCAAAACATTATATACCAAACTTATGTTTTCTGAAAGAAAGAAATTGTAGAGCAACTGAATGTGTACATCAATCATATCTTAAGTACTGACTGCCCAATATGCTTTTTTTTTCTGGAAGCTAGTTTAGAAGTACTAACTTCCCAATATGCATTTTTTTACAAAACACCCAGCACAAACTCTTGCTTGAACTTTTGCTATGAATACATACAGAAACCAGCTAAGCTAGTAATTAAGGCAAGATTTTCACAAGAGTTTAGTACTCAGATTTTTTACAACTTGAATCTTGCTACTTGCTTAAGTATAAAAGTACTGAAGCATGTGGCATCCCGCAAAACCACTACTAGAAAATCGCGTTGAATTTGTGCATTGCATCGTCATCATCATGCATTGTTTGCATAAAACTATTTCGCAAAGCCCGTTTTGTTTTCTAAAACGCCCCGTCTTTTATTCAAACGCCAAAACCGGGTCCCCGGAATATTTTGTTTTGGCCGCTATCGGTTTGCAGACGGCCCGTTTAAATCAAATAAAATATTTATTTATTTTGGCCGGAGCAGTCGAACGGGCCGACCGACCCGAACGACCGCCCCAGATTTTTAAATCGGTCCAAACCTGCCTGCCCTTCTAATCCTAAACCTACCCAGTTTCCTACCCACCCCTAGCTCCACCTCACTCCCTCCTATCCCTGCACGCCACCTCAGCTACTCCTCTACCCCCCACCAACCCAGCGCTGACACGTGGCCACCCCCCTCCCTCTCTTCCCCCTCTCTCTAACCTGCCACACACCCAGGCCGCACCCCACGCACGCACACTGGATCCCTGGCCACACCCGATCCCACCAACCGCGCCTGGCCACCTCTCCTCCACCCAGCCGCCCCCTACCCTCACTCACTGACCCGTGGCCCCCACCTCCCTCTGGCCCACCCCGCAGCGAGCCAGCGTCCCACCCCAGCAAAACAACCCCCACCCCACTTTCCCTGTCCCACTCCCTGGACCCGGCCCCCCACACCCACCAAACCCGCTCCCTCCCTGCCGTCTCCCTCCCACGCCCCTCGTCAACCACCTCCCTCCTCCCGCGAACCTCGCCACCGCCACCGTCGCTCTAGCCCCTGCGCCGCCGTAGCCTGCGCCCGCGAGCCTTCCCGCGCTCGCGGCCCTCTTCCGCAGCGACCCGCGTCGCCCGAGCCCCGCCGCTGGAACCGCGTGCTCCCGTCGCCGCCTGCCTTCGCCCCGGCAACCACCTGCTCCGCCGCCTCCGCCCTCTGCGCCCGCTCGCGACCACCATGCCGAGCCGCCCCGCCTGCCGCGCCTCGCCTCCCCTTCGTTCGATCCGCCGCAGCCACCCTTCCCCGCCCCGGTCGCCGGCTCCCCTCGTGCTCTGCGTCTGCGCCGCCCCTGATGCCTTCCTCCACCGCCGCCCTGGGTCCAAGCGTCGCCTCCGCCCGCCCCTCCTCTCGCCGCCGGCGCGCGGCCCTGCTCCGCCTCCCCGCAACCCCCGCCTGGCCACCCGCAGCGCCGCGTCTTTCTCCCCATCGCCCGACCCGCGTCGAGCCTGCCGCCGCCAGCACGCGCCCGCCGGCGCGCGGCCACGCCTTCCCGACCCGAGCACGTCCTGCCGCCGCCCCCTGCTCCCGGCGCCGCCGCGTCGGCCCCGCACCTCCCCCCTCGCGAGCCTCATCTCGCCGGAGCCGCTCACCCGCGCCGCCACGTACCCGCAGGGCCCGCCTCACCTCGCCGGACGCGAGAGCCGGCCGCCACCGCGTTCGACCCGCCGGTCCCGCGTCTCGTCGCCGGCCGCCGTCGCCCACCCCGCCACACGATCGCCGGCCTCTGCCTCACCGCCCGCCTCCGGTGCCCAAGGCCTCGAGGTCGCCTCCCCACGACGTGCAGCCGCCGGGTCCCTTCCTGCAGAGCGCCTGCCGCCAAGAGCGTCGGTTCCGCCCTGAGTTTGCGAGATGCGGCGGTCTTAGTTGCTGCGTTTCGGAGCACCAAGGTTCCTCATGGACACCAAGGCCGGACCCAAAGCCCCGATCCCGTCGTTAAGAACCGCAACATGGAGGTTTGTCACCAAGAACTCCCAGTGCCGAGACCCCGATGACCGCCAAGATCGCCACGAGAACAACAAGTACCCGTCCCGAACGCCATGACCGACAACATGACCGAGGACCGCTTATGCGACAAGATCTGCCCCGATACCGAGAACGATCCCGGAGTCCGAGAACGCATCCGTCGAACCCCGAACCCCAGACCCGCCGGACCCTGGACCCCGACCCCGAACCCCGGAACCCTAACAAGATCGTCGAGACCCCTAATGTGTGAACCTTTCTCCCAAACCCTATTTTATAACATAATACAACTTGTCGCATATTAAATTGTTCATGCATGCATCCTTGCCTGTGTTTGGGGGCCTTATGCCGATTCACCTAATAATTAAATATGGGGCCCATATGCGGGCAAATCTAGCCTTATATCGGCCTCATTTAAACTTGTGTAGCGAACCCGTATCATCTCTTGCCATGTAAAACAACATTTAATATGTGGGGGGTTTTAAACAACTTGAACCATATATTAATTGTCGGAACCCCGGTTCCGCTTAATATGACCTAATTGCATCGCATCTTGCCATGCCATCCATCATGCATGCATCATGCCGATCTTCTGCCGTTGTATTAAACATTGCATCCGGTGTTTTCTTCTAGTGTTTGGTTCTTCGCGGATAAGGCCGTTGAGTTGATGTGAGCTTCGCCCCGATCTTCGGGGAAAACCTTCGACAATGTTTTCAGGCGAGCATCTCCCCCTTTCTACCTATCTTACTTTTATAGTATTTACTTCCCTCCTGTTGATCTATTGCTATCTGTGTTGCGATGCTCTAGTTTTCCGTACCCGTGATATTCCCTGCAGCCTCATATTGCCTTGGACACATCCTATTACCTGTTGTTTGGTAGATAGTTGGACTTGCGCGTCGTAGTCGCTTGCTCAAGTAATGTTGCGTGTTGTCAAATGCCACAGTTGTTGATGTATTGCCGCATGTTGTTGTTGGAGATGATTCTAGTTTTACTTATCGTCACTTTAACTTCTGTTTAACAACTAAAATTGAATAAGCAGAGGCATCGGTGGGTGATAGATAATATTTGGTTTCCGAACGCCCACTTGTGTCCCGTAAGACCCCGAGTACTTGATTCCTGTTCCTTGATTTATCGCGCTATCCACATCCGGGAGGTATATGGGACCCCCCTGAGCCAGAGCTTGATTCCGTCTTATTTCTTGGGGCCACAAACTAGTTTGAGGTTTTATTACTATCTTGTACTTATGCCATGTTTTACTGCTTTATTTACGATTGTGCGAGGTACTGCACACTGTACTGTTTAGGATCGGGACACGATCCGCGGTGTCGACAAGCCCCGTTTGGGGTTCCCAGTCGTTCACAGCCGTCTACCCAGGACCTTGAGGCCGTCTCGGAGCTTGCTTACTCCGTTGCGGGATCTACTTAAGGGGTGGCCCCCTGAAATATTTCTGAATCTTGTGATTGCTTTGTCGTGAAAGCCTCGTTGGGTTTTGATTTGGTTTTTCCGAGGTTGATCGAGTGTGTGTTGCTATTGGTGCACCCCGGCCGGGTAAAACTTTCTGAAAGCCGTGTCCGCGGATATGGACGACTTGGAGCACAGTTTCTCGATCATAGACAAGCATAACTAAAGTTTACTGCTATAAATTTGACTTATAATGACTAGTAATCAGCTTCACTATAATGGAATGACTAATTAATACTGCGCACAATTGTTTGTTTGGTTGTCGCTTGCGACAATTGTATCTGACTAGTAAGTATTGCAACTACAACGGAATGGCTGAATAAAAGTACCAACAACTGCTGGGTTTTGGGTTATCTCATGCTATCTGTATCTGATTAGTAATTTTTGTAACTATAACGGAATGGATGACTAAAAGTGCCCACTGTTTACTTTATCAGGACGATTCTCTAAACCTGACTAGTAAAGTGCCGCAACTATAACTAATTAAATAAAACTGCCAACCGTGTGAGTTCCTCGGTTGACTTCCTCGATTGGTCTCGAGGGGAAACGCCAGGATGGGTTGTTTGATGATAGTATCAGGTTGGATCCGAATAGGTCATTCTTACCCCCTCTGATAACCGCCAGTTGTATCGAGTCTCTATAGGTTGTTTAGTGCATGCTGCCGCTGCCGCTCAGTCCACCATACCTATGTAGGCGAGGACCGCCGAATTCTAGCCTCGCCGTGTACTGGCCTCAGTACTGACGCTCCTTCTTTTTCCTTTGCCCTTTGTCGGCACCCCCTTTTTGTTCAAGCAGGTTTGAGATCGACGTCGTTAGCAGGGTTACCCTTCCGGCTTGGCCTGGGCAGGGTTATGGACGCCATTGGTTATTCTTCAGGGCTCTTAGCCCCATTTGCATCTTGTCCGTAGCTGGACGCTATATCGTTTTCAAGGTGATTTGGATCTTGTATAATTATATCTGTATTCTTGACTCTTTGAGTCGCTGTTATATATCTGTTCTGTGGGTCCCATCGAGGACTGTTGTGTAATGCTATTACTTCGTTCTCCACCCGCACGAAAGTGCCTGGTGGGCACCTTTGAATCGTTTCTATGCGGGTTTGGCGAATTTTGTTCAAACTTGCATAGGTCCGATTCTGAGGGTGCCACAGAGTGGTATCAGAGCCCAGCAGTTGCGATACCCCACAAGTCCAGCCTGTAGGATAACCTAGCTAACGGCCGAAGTAGAGTGTCAAAACTATTTTTTGAAAATCGGTTGGATAGTTCTGATTAGGTCTGATTTTACTCCTTACCCCTCTGCTGTTCTCCTCTTACCTCTACGTGTTTTGAATCCGCTCTTCTTCTCTCTTCGAGTCCAGGATTTCTCGTGGTTGGGTTTCCGTCGTACCTTAGGGTTTCGCTTTCCCCTTTTGTAACGGAGGTGCTACGATCATCAATCTGCAACTTGTCTGTTGTGCCCTACATCCGATCTTTTGTTCTTGAGATCTCTATCCATATGTGTTCCTTGCTGGATATCAGTGTCGTTGAAAAACATATGAGAAGGACGAGCTTTGGCGAAGTTGGAGTCGACCTTGAGCATGTGTTGTTCATGCCAATGGAACCATCGCGGAACCTAATCATTGTGTCTTTCATACGATTTCTGTTGTCTCTTCCGGTGTTTCCCGATGTGTTGACATCATCTACGCCAGACCCGATGCAGAGTCTGCATCACTCCCTTGTTTTCCGAACCTCGCTTGTCGAGATCTTCAGTCTAATTCCGAGAGTTGGTTGCATAATCCGCCTATTCGTGTGCAGAGTAATGGTTTGAGTGCGGGATGGAGTAGCTACCCTACCACTGCTCTTATCATTCGCTCTTGTACGTCGGATCAGTGGATCCAGCAATTTTACTCCGTCCACGGAAGTTAGGGGTGGCTTTATTTGTTGATACCTCTACCTTCGACCTTTTGTTACCGGAGAGTTCTCTCGACGATCACGGACAACGACCTCTTGTTAGTGGTGTCGCGAGGATCTACATGAAGCGAGAAGATGCAGATCGCCGACCTTCCTTCCGGTACTATGAGGCGGATCTCGAGGGCGAGATCCATTGTTAGTGGTGTCGAATTGTGGCATCCCGCAAAACCACTACTAGAAAATCGCGTTGAATTTGTGCATTGCATCGTCATCATCATGCATTGTTTGCATAAAACTATTTCGCAAAGCCCGTTTTGTTTTCTAAAACGCCCCGTCTTTTATTCAAACGCCAAAACCGGGTCCCCGGAATATTTTGTTTTGGCCGCTATCGGTTTGCAGACGGCCCGTTTAAATCAAATAAAATATTTATTTATTTTGGCCGGAGCAGTCGAACGGGCCGACCGACCCGAACGACCGCCCCAGATTTTTAAATCGGTCCAAACCTGCCTGCCCTTCTAATCCTAAACCTACCCAGTTTCCTACCCACCCCTAGCTCCACCTCACTCCCTCCTATCCCTGCACGCCACCTCAGCTACTCCTCTACCCCCCACCAACCCAGCGCTGACACGTGGCCACACCCCCTCCCTCTCTTCCCCCTCTCTCTAACCTGCCACACACCCAGGCCGCACCCCACGCACGCACACTGGATCCCCTGGCCACACCCGATCCCACCAACCGCGCCTGGCCACCTCTCCTCCACCCAGCCGCCCCCTACCCTCACTCACTGACCCGTGGGCCCCCACCTCCCTCTGGCCCACCCCGCAGCGAGCCAGCGTCCCACCCCAGCAAAACAACCCCCACCCCACTTTCCCTGTCCCACTCCCTGGACCCGGCCCCACACCCACCAAACCCGCTCCCTCCCTGGCCGTCTCCCTCCCACGCCCCTCGTCAACCACCTCCCTCCTCCCGCGAACCTCGCCACCGCCACCGTCCCTCTAGCCCCTGCGCCGCCGTAGCCTGCGCCCGCGAGCCTTCCCGCGCTCGCGGCCCTCTTCCGCAGCGACCCGCGTCGCCCGAGCCCCGCCGCCGGAACCGCGTGCTCCCGCCGCCGCCTGCCTTCGCCCCGGCAACCACCTGCTCCGCCGCCTCCGCCCTCTGCGCCCGCTCGCGACCACCATGCCGAGCCGCCCCGGCCTGCCCGCGCCTCGCCTCCCCTTCGTTCGATCCGCCGCAGCCACCCTTCCCCGCCCCGGTCGCCGGCCCCCCTCGTGCTCTGCGTCTGCGCCGCCCCTGATGCCTTCCTCCACCGCCGCCCTGGGTCCAAGCGTCGCCTCCGCCCGCCCCTCCTCTCGCCGCCGCGCGCGGCCCTGCTCCGCCTCCCGCAACCCCCGCCTGGCCACCCGCAGCGCCGCGTCTTTCTCCCCATCGCCCGACCCCGCGTCGAGCCTGCCGCCGCCAGCACGCGCCCGCCGGCGCGCGGCCACGCCTTCCCCGACCCGAGCACGTCCTGCCGCCGCCCCCTGCTCCCGGCGCCGCCGCGTCGGCCCCGCACCTCCCCCCTCGCGAGCCTCATCTCGCCGGAGCCGCTCACCCGCGCCGCCACGTACCCGCAGGCCCCGCCTCACCTCGCCGGACGCGAGAGCCGGCCGCCACCGCGTTCGACCCGCCGGTCCCGCGTCTCGTCGCCGGCCGCCGTCGCCCAACCGCCACCGATCGCCGGCCTCTGCCTCACCGCCCGCCTCCGGTGCCCAAGGCCTCGAGGTCGCCTCCCCACGACGTGCAGCCGCCGGGTCCCTTCCTGCAGAGCGCCTGCCGCCAAGAGCGTCGGTTCCGCCCTGAGTTTGCGAGATGCGGCGGTCTTAGTTGCTGCGTTTCGGAGCACCAAGGTTCCTCATGGACACCAAGGCCGGACCCAAAGCCCCGATCCCGTCGTTAAGAACCGCAACATGGAGGTTTGTCACCAAGAACTCCCAGTGCCGAGACCCCGATGACCGCCAAGATCGCCACGAGAACAACAAGTACCCGTCCCGAACGCCATGACCGACAACATGACCGAGGACCGCTTATGCGACAAGATCTGCCCCGATACCGAGAACGATCCCGGAGTCCGAGAACGCATCCGTCGAACCCCGAACCCCAGACCCGCCGGACCCTGGACCCCGACCCCAAACCCCGGAACCCTAACAAGATCGTCGAGACCCCTAATGTGTGAACCTTTCTCCCAAACCCTATTTTATAACATAATACAACTTGTCGCATATTAAATTGTTCATGCATGCATCCTTGCCTGTGGTTTGGGGGCCTTATGCCGATTCACCTAATAATTAAATATGGGGCCCATATGCGGGCAAATCTAGCCTTATATCGGCCTCATTTAAACTTGTGTAGCGAACCCGTATCATCTCTTGCCATGTAAAACAACATTTAATATGTGGGGGGTTTTAAACAACTTGAACCATATATTAATTGTCGGAACCCCGGTTCCGCTTAATATGACCTAATTGCATCGCATCTTGCCATGCCATCCATCATGCATGCATCATGCCGATCTTCTGCCGTTGTATTAAACATTGCATCCGGTGTTTCTTCTAGTGTTTTGGTTCTTCGCGGATAAGGCCGTTGAGTTGATGTGAGCTTCGCCCCGATCTTCGGGGAAAACCTTCGACAATGTTTTCAGGCGAGCATCTCCCCCTTTCTACCTATCTTACTTTTATAGTATTTACTTCCCTCCTGTTGATCTATTGCTATCTGTGTTGCGATGCTCTAGTTTTCCGTACCCGTGATATTCCCTGCAGCCTCATATTGCCTTGGACACATCCTATTACCTGTTGTTTGGTAGATAGTTGGACTTGCGCGTCGTAGTCGCTTGCTCAAGTAATGTTGCGTGTTGTCAAATGCCACAGTTGTTGATGTATTGCCGCATGTTGTTGTTGGAGATGATTCTAGTTTTACTTATCGTCACTTTAACTTCTGTTTAACAACTAAAATTGAATAAGCAGAGGCATCGGTGGGTGATAGATAATATTTGGTTTCCGAACGCCCACTTGTGTCCCGTAAGACCCCGAGTACTTGATTCCTGTTCCTTGATTTATCGCGCTATCCACATCCGGGAGGTATATGGGACCCCCCTGAGCCAGAGCTTGATTCCGTCTTATTTCTTGGGGCCACAAACTAGTTTGAGGTTTTATTACTATCTTGTACTTATGCCATGTTTTACTGCTTTATTTACGATTGTGCGAGGTACTGCACACTGTACTGTTTAGGATCGGGACACGATTCCGCGGTGTCGACAAGCCCCGTTTGGGGTTCCCAGTCGTTCACAGCCGTCTACCCAGGACCTTGAGGCCGTCTCGGAGCTTGCTTACTCCGTTGCGGGATCTACTTAAGGGGTGGCCCCCTGAAATATTTCTGAATCTTGTGATTGCTTTGTCGTGAAAGCCTCGTTGGGTTTTGATTTGGTTTTTCCGAGGTTGATCGAGTGTGTGTTGCTATTGGTGCACCCCGGCCGGGTAAAACTTTCTGAAAGCCGTGTCCGCGGATATGGACGACTTGGAGCACAGTTTCTCGATCATAGACAAGCATAACTAAAGTTTACTGCTATAAATTTGACTTATAATGACTAGTAATCAGCTTCACTATAATGGAATGACTAATTAATACTGCGCACAATTGTTTGTTTGGTTGTCGCTTGCGACAATTGTATCTGACTAGTAAGTATTGCAACTACAACGGAATGGCTGAATAAAAGTACCAACAACTGCTGGGTTTTGGGTTATCTCATGCTATCTGTATCTGATTAGTAATTTTTGTAACTATAACGGAATGGATGACTAAAAGTGCCCACTGTTTACTTTATCAGGACGATTCTCTAAACCTGACTAGTAAAGTGCCGCAACTATAACTAATTAAATAAAACTGCCAACCGTGTGAGTTCCTCGGTTGACTTCCTCGATTGGTCTCGAGGGGGAAACGCCAGGATGGGTTTGTTTGATGATAGTATCAGGTTGGATCCGAATAGGTCATTCTTACCCCCTCTGATAACCGCCAGTTGTATCGAGTCTCTATAGGTTGTTTAGTGCATGCTGCCGCTGCCGCTCAGTCCACCATACCTATGTAGGCGAGGACCGCCGAATTCTAGCCTCGCCGTGTACTGGCCTCAGTACTGACGCTCCTTCTTTTTCCTTTGCCCTTTGTCGGCACCCCCTTTTTGTTCAAGCAGGTTTGAGATCGACGTCGTTAGCAGGGTTACCCTTCCGGCTTGGCCTGGGCAGGGTTATGGACGCCATTGGTTATTCTTCAGGGCTCTTAGCCCCATTTGCATCTTGTCCGTAGCTGGACGCTATATCGTTTTCAAGGTGATTTGGATCTTGTATAATTATATCTGTATTCTTGACTCTTTGAGTCGCTGTTATATATCTGTTCTGTGGGTCCCATCGAGGACTGTTGTGTAATGCTATTACTTCGTTCTCCACCCGCACGAAAGTGCCTGGTGGGCACCTTTGAATCGTTTCTATGCGGGTTTGGCGAATTTTGTTCAAACTTGCATAGGTCCGATTCTGAGGGTGCCACAAAGCAGCAGCAGCACCTAACAGTACTTTCTAAACCTACTACTACCAATAACACACCATCCATTTCTAGCAAAGCTACTACTACCTGGACACTGGTAACAGAAGCAGCAGCAGCACCAGCAGGACCTCCTTTTTTACTGTTTTTCATTAACTAACATGCTACCAGTTGGTGTATGCCACACAGGCATAATGTCCATCTTAGAAGCATCCACACAGGCAAGCATACAATCATGCAGAAATAAAAATTCAGAATAATGTTCATCTCAGAATAATTTATCTAGGGGCTAAGACAACTAGGAAAGGAAATTGCTTGCAGTGTAATCCATGAACCATGAAGACAAAACCACTGTTATGATTTCATACTACCTAAGAACATTTCCTAACTCTGAATCCTAACTCTGAACCACTACTCTAAATTTCCTACTATAAATTTCCTACTCCAAATCTGAATTTCCTACTCTAAATTTCCTAACTCCAAATCTGAATACTAACTCCAAATCTGAATTTCCTACTCTAAATTTCCTAATCTGAATTTCCTAACTGATTAACATTTCCTAATCAGAATTTCCTAATCTAAACATTTCCTAACTGAATTTCCTAAGAACATTTCCTACTCTGAGCATTTCCTAACTGAACCCTATTCTGAATCCTAAGAAAATCTGAACATTTCCTACTCTGAATCCTAAGAACCCTAACTGAACCCTAACTTTGAACCCTTACTCTGAATCCTACTCTGAATCCCCTAAGTGATTGGATGCAACGAGAGGGGAGAGAGGGGGAGAGGGGAGAGGGTGATTCTCACCTCCGAGACAAGGACGACGGCGAGCACGCGGACGATGAGGGCCTTCTCCTTCATGGACTGCGCGGCGACTGCGACCTCCTCCTCCACGAAACGAGCGCGACCCCCTCCTCTTGGCGTGGCGACTGCGACCTCCTCCTCCTGGGATGCGGTGGCGGCGGATTGGCAGCGGCACGGGCCTGCTCCTCCACGGCAGCGCGGCGGTGGCGGCGGTGGCGGTGCGGCCTCGAGAGCAGATTGATGCAGCCGTGTGTGGTGGTGTCTGTGAGATGGATCGAGCGGCGCAGTTGACTAGTCCAACCCACACACGCGTAGCGCACCCTGGCCAAGTGCGCTACGGATAACCGTAGTGCACTTGGCCAGGGTGCGCTACGCGTGTGTGGGTTGGACTATCAGATAAGAGGGCGGCCGTCCCACTAGTTAACACTAGTACTGTCTTACCCCACTGGTTCTGCCCTTAGCTTTATTCTAAATGATGAGCACCCAGGTTCGAATCCTGGTGCTCCACTTTTTTATTTTTACTTTAAAAATACTTTAAAATGTTCCAAAAAATACTTTAAAATGTTCCAAAAGTGGTGATACATGCCATACAAATTTTGTTTTGTTTTTAAAATACTTTTAAATATTCCAAAAATGCCCAAAAGTGATAATATATGTCATAAAAGTGTTACAAATATGATTCAAAGTATAACTAAATTTCATAATACTTTGTCCATGAATATTACAATCTTTTTCGACCACGCGTTTTACAATATTTTTTGATCTAGCGTTTTACAATCTTTTTTCCCTTCTTTGTCGCGGTTGAATAATTTAGCCCCGGCACTTTAATGTTTCTTCTTTCGAACGGGCTACCTTTTTTGGGTAGGGTTGTCCTTTTTCTTCTTGTGATGTATGTTGCTGCATCGTAGTTGTCGTCATCTTCAATCTTTGGATCGCCGTACTGGTCGAAGTCTTGCTCGTTGGCGACTCCATCCATTCCGATGATGTTTCTTTTTCCTCTCCTCACGACAACACGGCTAGGCTTTGTCGGGTCGGTAATGAAAAAACATTGGTCCACTTTGGTAGCCAGTACCCACGGTTCATTTTTCGCGGCCACGTTTGCACCGGTGGCCTTGGATTTGGCTGCTTCGGGTATAACCATGGTTGTGAAATACCGGTCTTCTCTTTCGACGCTCTTTGCCCATCTGACACGGAACATCGGCACCTTTTCTCCACAGTAGTCGAGCTCCCAGATCTCCTCGATTCTTCCGTAGAATCTTTCCTTCACGTTGTCATCGGTGTAGAATTCCGACGTTACGCCTGAGTTCTGATAATCACACTTGTTGTCCTTTTCCTCCGTGTAGAATGTGTAGCCGTTGATATCATACGCCTGATAGGTCACCAGGTTTTGCATCGGTCCTTGCGACAAGGTGAATATGATCTTTTCCGTGTCAAAAGAATGCGAGCGTGGGGGATTATCAAGGAGCGTCTGCCTAAACCAACGCATGAAATCTGAGTTGTGCTCTTTGATTATTTCTCCCTGCGTCCTCTGTATGCCCCGGTCACTGTACTTCTTCTCGATTAACCTTTTGTGCTTCTGTACCCAAGGATCGACCAGTTCTAAATGCTGTAGCGCGACGAGGTTTGCTCGATCAAAGTCTGCGCGTCGAAAATCGAAGTCTGCATGCAGTATGCGACGACCCTCTCGGTGACCAGATCCGTCGAGCTTGCCAAGGTGTCTGTTGACGGGAAGACCGACAGGGTTCTCGATGTCTAGATAATTCGTGCAGAAAGAGATGCACTCTTCGGCCAGAAAGCCCTTGGCTATGCTTCCATCTGGACGGGACCTGTTGCGAATGTATCCTTTGATGTGTCCGTTCATCCTTTCGAACGCCATCATGCTGCGGAGGAACATCGGCCCGATTTGTACGATGTCCTCCACGACATGGACCAGCAGATGCACCATAATGTCGAAGAATGCGGGTGGGAAGTAGACCTCAAGCTCACATAGTATCACCACGATCTCCTCCTGTAGCCTTCCGAGCTGATTCAAGCCAATCGACTTCCTAGAGATGACGTCGAAAAACTTGCATAGGCCAAATAACGTTTCACGGACGTGCTCGTCCATTATCCCTCTTAGTGCGACCGGAAGTACCTGCGTCATTAGCACGGCACAGTCGTGAGACTTCATGCCACTGAACCTCTGCTTCGCCTCGTCTAGGTATCTGCTTATCTTGCCCGCGTAGCCGTAAGGAAATTTGACTCCTAGAAGGCACTTGAAAAACTGTTTGATCTCATCCTGGCTTAGAGTGAAGCAAGAAGGAGGGCAGTAATATTCGTTCTTCTTGAACTTTTTACCCTTCCGACGACCTTGTGTCGTCTCTGACTCATGATCATCGTCATCTTCCTGATCATCAGGAGTAGTGCGTCCTCCGTGAAGCTCCTTCTGGATACCCAAGCATATCAGGTCGTGCCTTGCTTTCGGACCATCTTTCGTCCTATCTGGCATGTTGATTATGGTGGCGACCAGACTCTCGCACACGTTTTTCGTGATATGCATGATGTCGAGGCTATGAGTCGTGCGGAGGAACTTCCAGTATGGCAACTCCCAGAAAACAGACCTTGTTTTCCATACCTTCATCAGCGGCTTGTCTTGTTGCTGCCTCTTTCGCTTCTTTCCAGGCTTAGGACAATCTTTCCAGTTTTTCAGCAACTCTTCCACTTCTTCGCTGCTCCTACGCTCTGGGATTTCTCGGGTCTCTGATTTGCCATCGAACAGGTCTCCACGTTTTCTTGCCGAGCCACCTCCGGTGCGCCATGAACACAGTTTTCGATGACCCTGGATCTTTCTCTAGTTGGAGATAGCTTGTGTTATCCATGCACCTAACGCATGCGCAGAATCCTTGGATAACCTGCCCCGAGATATACCCGCAACCTGGATAGTCTTGCACCGTAGTGACCAACGCGGCTCTCATAGTGAAATAATCTTGTGCGACGGCGTCGTAAGTATTGGCTCCAGATTCCCATAACGTGGCTAGCTCCTCTTTCAACAGCCCGAGATACAGATTGATGTCGGTACCAGGTTGTTTCGGCCCTTGAATTAGCATACTCATTTGTATGTACTTCTTCTTCATGCACAACCATGGAGGGAGGTTGTACATCCATACAAACACGGGCCAAGTGCTGTGCGTGCTGCTCTGGCTACCGAACGGATTGAGTCCATCGGTGCTCGCACCAAGCCTGATATTCCTCGAATCTCCACCGAATTCTGGGAATTCGAGGTCCAATGCTTTCCACTGGCTAGCATCTGAAGGGTGCGTCAGCAGCTCATCCTCTTCGGGGTCATCATCATCTCCTGGCTTCTTCCTTTCCGCATGCCATCACATGAGCTTCGCTTCCTTAGGGTCCGCGAAATAGCGCTGCAGACGAGGGGTGATAGGAAAGTACCATACCACTTTTCGAGGTGCTTTCTTCCCTTTCTTGTATCGACTCGCGCTGCACACCGGACATGTGGTTTTCTCCGCGTCCTCGCCCCGATAAATGATGCAATCGTTGATGCATACGTGATATCTAACGTGCGGTAGATCGAGAGGACATACGATTTTCTTGGCATCCTCGATACTAGTTGGACATGTGTTCCCCTCCGGGAGACGATCGTGCCAGAATGCCATCATATCGTCGAAGCTTGCGTCGCTCAATTTGTGCTTTGCCTTCATCTCCATAGCCTTGAGCGTTACATTCAACCGGGTATCATCGGGCCTGCATCCTTCATACAATGGAGTAACCGCGTCTTTCTCAAGTTGCGCAAGCTTGGCTTTCTCTCTAGCGGCAGCCCTGGCGTTACTCGTCTGCTTGAGAAGCAGCTCTTGCACATAAGGGTCCCGCACCCAGCCTGACGTTGTTCCATCGTCGTCTGCTCCTCCGGCATCTAGATCATCATCATCCCGGTCTGCTTCCGCACCTTCACCATCTCCAGGAGCCTCTTCATCATCTCGCCCGTTCTCGCCGTGATGATGATCATCGTCATGTTGGCCACCTTCTTCACCGTCTCCATCATCTACGCCATCGCTTATCCAACGAGTGTATCCATCCATGAAACCATGGCGGAGCAGGTGCGCCTGCAGATTCCCGGAATCTGGGTCGATCACCCAGTTGAGTTTGCATCTTCTGCACGGACATCTTATATCTGTCTTGTTATTTCGTATCATGTCGGCCGTCGCACATTTCAAAAATCTAGCCACAATGCCTTCGCTCATTATGCGGACCATTTTTGCCTGCACGATGTACACGGTACAATTTTGAAGTCTATTATAACCACATAATGAATGCATGCATGCAATGGTCGATAGAAAATTTCGGCATGACCTATCCTAAAATTAGGACCTTTGCGAAATGCCAAAGTCTTGCCAAAATGGAAATGAATCAACATTTTGGCAAAACAAATGGCAACTTGTTCACATACAAACACAAGAGAGAGAGACCGATCCATACACACATGAACATATCATTATCCTATCCATACACACATGCATGAGCATCATCGATACTCTCCATATACACACACATATGACCATGATCCTCTCCACACATACACACATCATGAGCATCGATCATCTACATACATATGAGCACATGCATCATCCATATACACATGAACACATCCTTACATGGACAACTTACCGAGATGAGAGACCGATCGCGAGAAAGATGGAAAGGAGAGGTGCGCGCGTCGACCGGAGACGGATAGATGAGAGACCGGAGACCTCCTCTATTACTTATGTAACATCCAAAGCAAGTTTTACATGCTAAAAATGGTGAATGTATGGAGAAATTGAGGTGGGAAGGAGAAGATTCCGACTAGATCTAAGGAGGAAGAAGAAGGGGAAAGTGAAGTGTGGGTGGTGGATGTGTGGGCACACATGTGCACATAAAGTGCTGTCCTAAAAGAATCGACACATCCGTGGCGCACACGGCCCTAGTGCACCACAGGGAGTACAAACTTCTGTGGCGCACTAGGCCGAGTGCGCCACAGATGCTCCTAGTCCCTATGGCGCACTAGGCGGAGTGCGCCACAGAAGTTTGTGGCCGTTTCAGAGCAGAGGGGGGCATGCGCTTAGGCGTAGCGCACCAGGCACACGTGCGCCACAGATGACCCTAACAACCGTGGCGCACATGACTATAGTGCGCTACAGATGTTTGGCGTGTGGCCAACAGGGCCCTGGCCCACACACATCTGTGGCGCACTATAGTCATGTGCGCCACAGTTGTTCTAGTTATTAGTAGGGCACTGCCCACAGGTGAGCCACGCCTGTTTTAGCCGTGGGGCACTTCAACCATGTGAGCCACGGATGTGCTGATTACCTATAGCCGTTTTCCTAGTAGTGACCTCTTTTTAATGACAGTAAGTATGCTTACTCTGATGATAAAGTTGTTACCAGTGATAGTTATATTGTCAACTTTATTCAAAGTGCTACTGAAAGTTATTTTGAGAGAGGGAAACATGGTTTTATGCATCTCAATGATGTTAAGTTTCCCCGTTTTATGTTGAAAGCTTTGAAGTTGCATCTGTTTTGTCTTCCTATGCTAGTGGCCTTTTGTTTCAACAATTCGTTTTCCCATGATACCCCCATGCATAGGAAGAGGGTTAGACTCAAGTGTTTTGGTTATTTGCTTCTTGATGCTCTTTTTCACTCCAGATACATTTATCCTATGTGAGCATCTTTGGAAGTTTCAAGCCTAACTTAAAGGCATTAAAGAAAAGTACTTGTTGGGAGATAACCCAAGAGTTTTTTCGAGTCTTGGAAGTTATTACCTCTGTAATAACCACTCCTTATCCTTTTTGTTTTGGTTTTTGTGTCAAGTTCAACTAATTTTGTGAAGTGGAGGAGTTGTGAAAAGTGGCCGTCCTGGGACAGATTTTTGTGCTGCACCGTAAAAATTCGTGAGGGAGCTCAATACGTCGGATGAAGCTGTATTTTTTTGATCTTGTTCTCCAAGTTGTTACCCAACTTTCATTAGTTCTACACTTTTTGATTTGAGCAAGAGAAGGTTTTCTAAAAAATCAATCTTTACCTGCTGGTCTATTTTGACAGATTTCTGCCATCATTTGCATTTGCCTCTTACAGAAGCTTTTGTTTTGATGGGTTTTTAGTTGAAGTGTGTACCAAAGGTTTATTGTTTTTGCTTACAACTAATGTTGTCATTGAGTGTGTGCAAGGGTTTTGTAAGGAGGAAATTTTTAGGAGAAAGAGAAAAGGAATCTGGAGAGTTCGTCTTTGAATAGGTAAAAATGGTGAAAACGGAAGGTTCGTGAAACTCCAATCTTTTTATATTTTTGATGTTTTCAACACATAAGGGAAGTTACGAGACGAAACTGAAGAGGAACCGTAGTACGGGGTGGACAAACCCACCCCATGTGCGGTCCTAGCCTGGCCACACCTGGAGGGGGTTTGACACCCTCGAACTCCGTCTCCGCTTCGTTTACGTATCAAAACCTTCCTTATGCATTGAAACTTCGTAATATATGACCCCCCCCCAGATCCCCCGAGGTTCGTGCATCATGTTCTCGTCGTGTTTTTGTTTCAATCTGTTTCTGTCAGGAAATCTTCTCAAGTTTAGAGCACCATGGCCTCTGCCAACGAAAAAGGCAAGAAGCCCGAGGAAGAAGAACCTCAAGTCCCCAAGGAGGAGGAGATTTCGGTAGGGTATGAAGGTGACATGGAGGAGGACAAGCAACCGAACACTCACGCTATCGTCACACACATTGGTTTGCTGGCAAGACCTACCAAGCTTAAGAGGACGACACAGATATCCACAAGAGGGAAACCTCCATGTCTCTTCTACAATCCACAGTCATCTCCTCCACGTAACAAGAGACCCTTTCATGCACTTATACATGAATATCAATATCAACATGTGCCCAAAGGGAATTTGCCCTCGGCTTGGGATTTGCCTCGTTCTAACAATGCAGAGAAGGATCATGCTAAGGATGAAGAGTGGGGGAAGAATAACAAGAACTGGGATTCTCGGACTGACATGATCATGAACCGTATAGAGCAAAACTCGGAGCTAATCCGTACTCTTAATTTTGAGTTCGAGGATTTGAAGAAACTAATTTAGGAGCTTATCAAGAGAACACCACCACCACCAAGGGAGTAATTCGTAATCAGGTTTGACATACCCTTGGCTTGTTCCAAGCTTGGGGGAGTGCCACGGTATCACCGTCATTATCTTTTACCTTTTTAGTGGATTCGTATCTGTTTTGCATGTGGAAGTATCTCTCCTTTAGTTTATTATCTATGTATCCCTTGGTGTGAGTGCCTTTATTGGCATATTAATGAGAAGTCTCATCTTTTACCTTTTGCACTTCTTATTTTAATTTGCAATCTCTATTATATGATGGATCTTGTTGATCAGTATTGGCACCACTTTGGGATCATCAAATGGATCTAAATTGGTTTTGGGAAACCGAGTTCTGGTCAGTGGCTTTAGTTTGAAAGATAAAAAGAAAGAAAAAGCTTACATGTATTTTGTATCATTTGTTTTCTTTCTTGTTGCCTCATAAGCTAAGTATTCTTTATTTAAGATTTTTTGTGTCTTCAAGGAAGATTGCATGTTTAGCTTTATTACTTGTATGTTTGCTTGTTTCTTTCAACTCTCTTGCTTGCTACCCATCCTTGCTAGCCAAAAACCTATTTTGAAAAGGCATACTTCTCATGTTTCCAAAACCCTTTGAACCAAAAACCTCTGCCACTTGTGTCCACCATATCTACCTAGTAGCAATTTCTATTCCAAGAAAATTCTCAAGCTTCATCTACCTTTCGAATTAAAAAGTATTTTTTTATGTGAAAACTAGTTAGTAAAGCTCTCACAAACTTGATGGCACACTTTATTTATTTGCCCCTAATAAACCAGAACCATTGTGAACATCGAAGTTGTATATGCTTGCATCTATACGTTGGAATTAGCAGAACCGTGCTGTCACGGGGAACGTTTTCAACATTGCACTTGTACTCTGTACACAGTTGATATCATGCTCTTTTGTCTATGGATGTCAACGGTGTGAAATAAAAAGGGAACTTGTAAGTCCATGGAGTTTGTATTTTGTGTTAGAGAAACGCCTGGGCCGCTAGCCTAATCCATGCTTAATCATGGTGGAAACTTGCAGCATCACCATAGTGAGTCATCTATGAAGCATCCTCAATAAAAAGCTATGCATATGGTAAATAAAAAGATCGCTGAGATGCTCATTGTCTGCTTGCCTTGTCATTTTGGTTATGGGAAAGCTCCTGTACCATGTGCAAGGGGTACCCCGTTAGCGGTTCTCAATGATATGCGAATACTCACAATGACAAGAACTTATATGGACCCAAAGTTGAGTATGCATGAGGAGTGGCCCTCATATTCAAGGGACATGAGATTGCCAACTTATATTTTGTCAAGCATATACTCCATCTTTGTCCACTTTAACCTTAATCATCTCAAGATGCTTATTATAGGGGCAATGAGGGCTCAAAGCTAGTAAGTACCATAATCTTTTGGAAGCTCTTTATGACTTGTAATCCCTGCTACCCTCTAAGAAGGGACATATCTCCTAGTTACCAGTTGAGTCAGTAAACCTACTTCCTCTCTATCTCCAACAAGCATTTGAGTTGTTGTGTTTCAAGCATTCATATGGTGATTTATTCAATCATGTTCTTCATCTTCCTTGTTTGCACAAAACTCTTATCTATTGAGTATTACTTTGAAATCCTTCACTTGTGAAAAAAACCTTTTTGAGCAAAGAGTGCTCCTGTTTTGAAACTTCTACAAAAAGCTTTTGTGAAACTGTTTGCTAGGTGTTCTCTGACAAAGAACAAGTTTGCCAATTCCAATTATGATTCATTTTTATGCATCTCTATTGTGACTGCTGTACTTGGTTGCAAGCTAAGTTATATAATGGTGAGTTGCTTTCTTCTATGAGTTGTACAATGGTAAGTGTGATGCTTCTTGTTCGTATTATTTTATCGATACTTCACTCCATAAACCAGTGGACATGTTTACTGAGCTCATTATTCGCTTAGGGACAAGAGAAGTCTAAGCTTGGGGGAGTTGATACGCCCAATTTGCATCACCTTTCTATATCATGAGGTATTTGTCATTGATATTTGTCTTATTATGAGGTATTACTTATGGATTTTCATTTGTTTATGCATGTTGGATGATTCCTGGAGGATGGACTGCCGAAGTCTGGATTCTGATGGAAAAGAAGGCGTTTCGGTGCAATTTTGCGAAGATCAGAAAAATACCAGAAAAATACGGAAACATATTATTTTACCAGAAGCCGAAGGAAGCGAGAAGGAGGGACGAAGTGGGGCCTCAGGGGGCCCACACCCCCTAGGCGCTGGCCCAAATGACCCCGCGCCTAGGGCAGGTGTGGCCCACCTGCCCGGCCTCCGACTCCACCCCTTCGCCTTTATCTTCCCTACGGAACCCTAATACCAGGAGAGCGACCACAGAGAGATTTCTTCCGCCTCTAAGGGGCAGAAAATACCAAGAGAGAAAGATCTCTCTGGCAGACAGATTTCTGTCGGGGAATTCCTTCCCGGAGGGGGAGACCATCGCCATCAACACCGTTATCAAGCTAGGATTCATAGGGATCATAATCATCATCCACACCATCATCTCCACCAGAACCATCATTACCACTCCATCCCGTTGTAACATGTGTTGGATATTACTTTAGTTCTTAGGGGAAACTTTCCCGGTGTTGATTACTATTGTAGTTGATGCTTGTGAGTGGAACCATTGGATTATTGTTTATGTTCAGATTGTTATCCATTATCATATCATATTTGATCTTGATCCATATGATGTCTTGTGAGTAGTTCGTTTAGTTCTTGAGGACATGGGAGAATTCATGTTGTTAGTAGTGAATTTGCGATGAGTTATTATTCAATGGTTTAGTATTTAAGTTGTGGTACTATTCTTCTAGTGGTGTCATGTGAACATCGACTACATGACACTTCACCATTTATGGGCCTAGGGGAATGCATTGTGTATTTGGCTACTAATCGTGGGGTTGCCGGAGTGACAGAAACCTGAACCCCCGTTAGGACACCTTTGCACAAGGGAGTGTAGGATCTCAGAGTTTAAGGCTGTGGTTAGATTTATATCTTAATTACTTTCCTGTAGTTACGGATGTTTGCAGGGGGTTTAATCACAAATATATATTAGTCCTAGGAAGGGCGGTAGGTTAGCACAGGTTCACCCACATAACACTTACAAACACCAAAGAAGAGTACTCGGCTATTTGAAGCGAAAGCACTTGACAGAATTCCCATGAGTGCTCGAGAACGTTTGGTCCATATAAGTATTTCCACCGGCTTGTCCTTTACTAAGAAAGGATTGGGCCACTTGCTTCGTTTGTTCATTACTTTTGTTACTTGCTCTTTGTTTTGTTGCTTTGTCAGAAAACCACTAAAAATCCGTTTGCTAAGTATTCACAGGTGTAAGATTCCTCCTTTGTAAAGGAAAAGGATCCCTGTGATTGCAATTCTAGTCCCTGGATCAATGCTAGCATCCATAGTTTAAGATGAAGTACACAGAAACAAAGGTCATTATTGCAGTCATTCTAGAGACAAACATAGTCTTTTACAACTCCATGGCCACATGCCTAGTACAAGAGTTTAAATAAGTAATAAGATAAATAAGTCTTCATCTTCATGTGCCACAGGCAAGCATGTTGAGTGTAGACTCATGACTCCTAATCATCATCGGAATGTCCTGCAACATCACAAGTTACAGCCACAGTGGGTCAATACATTGGAATAGTATTGGCAAGTGATACCTTAGTAGAATATAGGTGGACTAAATACTATATGCATTTTGGCTAAGTGTAGCTTAGGCTTGCTTTGCTCAAAATAGGTTTTGCCTATCAGTTGAAAACACTAAGTTTTTCTTTGTCAAAACTTTTCCCAAGGAACCACCAATAGACATTGGGGTCCTTCACCCTTGTTCAACCACAAGTTTTACTTAGAAATTGGGATGAGGAGATTCTTGATAGCTTCCATGTCTTGATGCTCAAGTTGTCCAATACCAGGGACATGGCTAAGTACTTAGATTCTTCCATCTGCAGAGGTTGTGCACTTTCCCCACAAGACTTGATTTTCACCAAGACAGGACCTTTCAGAAGCCTTCCCTTAGACCAAATGGACGCGCTCCAACCTATAATCCCACTACCACAAACTGTCCAAATGTCTAAGTTATTGCAACCTATATGATCCAGGCAAAGCCCATATTGCCAAGTGGCTGCACTAGAAGCTTCTTAACATTTGGCCTCTCAAATCCCTTTGTTCCTGGGTGGCTTTCCACAAGTGAGATACACAAGGTAAACCATAGAAATGGGCCTTGTGTAACCACTCAACATAAACCATTCCTTCCATTCCACCCAGGTGTTTCATTCACTTAGTTGTTTTATTAAGCAAAACACAAGTCCAAAGACTTAGAAATATTTTATCATAGCATGAATATTTCACCACCCTTGGTTGCTACTAGCTAGGCTAAGCATGGCATAGATAAACATCTTAACTTAGAAATTTCTAGCAATTCTACATCTACTAGGAGTTCCCAAGCATAGCATATAAAGACCAAAAATTATCCATGCAAGTCTAGCAAAATATTTCTAATGCATATTTGAAAAACATAGGAATAAAATCATGAAGCACCGGTTGCCTTGGTAGTTTGGAGAGTAGCTACAATCCTCACAATCACAGTCACTATTTGCACCAAAATCTACACATAAAATGATAGCACCACATCACATACAAAATAGATACAAGCAAAAATATATGAATGCATGCAATATGATATGTGATGATTTTCTATATCAAACATGACAAGTGCACAGTACTGATTTATAAACAAGTTGAAAACTTGCCAAACAAACTTTATTTGAACATTAAAACATTTCTCAAATAATTTATATACACAAAATAGACCTACACATGTTTCTGTGAATAAAATCATTTTAACAGAAGCAAAACTTTAAACACATTGCATAAATGGAAAGGGCCTTCTCTCCTGATTCCATTGATATAAAATTTGTCAAATTTGAATGTGGGAATCAAAAGTTATGATTAAAACAAGTTTAAACATCTAATAGATTCAAATAAAAAATTTAAAACGAGGAACATGCCACGCGACGCTATCCTACTGGCTGGTACCTCTTCGCGCCGGATCACGCTTCTGAGCCGTTGGATCTAACTTAATCGCGTGGCTCTGATTGAAACATACCTCTTTGCCTAAGATCTGTCGCGACCACTAGATCTAAATCTAACGGCGCTCATCACTTGACCAACAAGTGGCGGCGCTGGCGGCGGCGACAGGCGGCGGCGTGCTCTGACAGTGGCGGAGCCGGCGAACTAGGTCGCCCGAGGAGGTGGGAGGATGCTCACCAGAACCACAGTGACGAGGAGAAGCTCGACGTGTCCTTGGTTGGCGAAGGGGCGCTCGGAGTCGTCGCGGATTGCTCGTCGGAGTAGTCCCTGGCGGCTGTGGATTCTGTTCATCGATGTTGGCGACGTTCTGGGCCGCGCTAAGACAAGAGGAGGGTACCGTTAGATGCGCAAGACACTGGGGATCTTACGCTTATCAAACAGAGGGCGAGGGAAGGCTGGGACTTATGGGGAAAAGGTCGCCGGAGTTCGAGCAGAAGCGGCAAAGCTCAGTCGTTGACGTTGCCGAGGCGGAATCGCCCGCCGAAGTGCGTCTGTGCAGCGGCGGAGTGAGTTCGAATACGCGCAGCCTGGTGGCAGAGTGGTGGCGCTAGGTGAGGGGAAATGCTCGCGGTGCAGAGGGGGTTAAATAGACAGGAGGGGGGCGGAGATTACGCGCTGTATCAATGGCAATAACGCAGGTAGTGACTGTGGCGAGGTAACGGCGGAGCGCCTCGGCCACGCGTTGATTTGGGAACGACGCTGATGTGGTCGCAGGGTCCACTTGCCAGCGAGAGAAAGAAAGAGGGAATGGGCCCCAGCGGTCAGTGACTCAGTGGGTATGGCTGCGAGTGAGAGAGAGAGAGAGAAGGGGAAACCCGGGTGGGCTTAGTTGGCTGGTTTCACTGTTGGGCTAGAATAGCAGCGCCCGCCTTTCTCCTTTTCTTTATTCCTTTTCTATTTCTGTTTGCATTTTCAGAAATCATTTTCAAATGGTTTCAAAAGCTATTTGAATTCAAACCTTTTCAGGATTTTTGTAGAGTGCAACATTCATATTTCTGGGCATAAAAACATGTGGTCTCTCTATACAAGCTTGGTTCTTTTGATCAAATAAAATAAACAGTGATATTGCACTTGGTTTGATCAAGTTTTGAATTTGGTTTCAAAATCCATATTTGTTTTGTAAATTTTGGTTTATACTCTAGCAATCAAGCAAAACAATCAGAGAGTAACAAAGTTTGATTCATGAGCAACAATCTCTCATTGGAGAGTAGCATTTGATTTAATGCTAATCACATAAAATAATGAGCTCATATGCTCCTGTTTTTGAATTGATTTTTGAAATGAAACTCTACATGATCATGGATGCATGGATGATATGCATGAGTTTTGAAACATGATTTTAGGGATGTTACAAATTTAACCCCCTTAAGGTGAATCTCGCCCTCGAGATTTGGATTGGCTAGCAAATAGGTGAGGGTGGTCTTTCCGAAGATCATCTTCTCTTTCCCATCTTGCTTCCTCTTCGGAATTATGGTTCCATTGAACTTTGCAGAACTTGATAGTCTTAGTCCGGGTAACTCTTTCTGCAGTCTCAAGAATCTTGATAGGTTTCTCTTCATAAGTGAGATCACTTTCCAATTGGACTTCTTCCAAAGGTATAGTATCCTTCAAAGAAGTTTCCTCCATTTCTGGATGACATTTCTTAAGCTGACTCACATGAAACACATTATGAACTACTGACAAAGACTCTGGTAATTCAATCTCATAGGCTACTTCTCCTTTGCGACTCAGAATCTTGAATGATCCAACATATCTTGGGGCCAATTTACCTTTGACACCAAACCTCTTCACTCTACGAAGTGGTGACACTCTAAGATAGACTCTATCACCAACTTCATAGGTGACTTCTCTACGCTTAGGATCTGCGTAGCTTTTCTGTCGGGACTGTGCTATTTTCAATCTATCCTTAACCAGTTTGACTTTCTCTTCAGCCTCTTTGATTAGTTCTGGTCCGAACAAACTTCTTTCTCCCACAACATTCCATAGTAATGGGGTGGTACAGTTTCTCCCATAGAGAAACTCAAATGGTGCCATCTCAATACTGGCTTGATAGCTGTTATTATAAGAGAATTCCCGCATAAGGCAGACTTTCAACCCAACTGGCTCCATAGTCTAGGGCACATGCTCTCAACATATCTTCAAGAATCTGATTAGTCCTTTTTGTTTGTCCATCAGTTTGAGGATGAAATGCGGTGCTGAATTCCAACCTCGTTCCCAATGACTCATGTAATTGTCTCCAAAAATGAGAAGTGAATTGAGTTCCCCTATCATACACGATACTCTTGGGTACTCCATGTAGACATACAATTCTGCTCATATAGATCTTGGCTAACTTAGCACTTATGTAAGTTGTCTTCACGGGTATAAAATGAGCCACTTTAGTTAGGCGATCCACTAATACCCAAATAGAATCATATCCTGACCTGGTCCTCGGCAATCCGGTGATGAAATCCATGCCAATCTTGTCCCACTTCCAATCAGGAATAGGTAGGGGTTGAAGCAATCCTGCTGGTTTCTGATGTTCCGCTTTCACTCTGCTACATACATCACACAAAGCAATATGTTCGGCGATGTCCTTCTTGAGATTATTCC
Organism: Avena atlantica; assembly: GCA_910589765.1. Lineage (NCBI taxonomy): Eukaryota > Viridiplantae > Streptophyta > Magnoliopsida > Poales > Poaceae > Avena > Avena atlantica. Next base: position 459,229,415 of record OU342736.1, read on the forward strand.
ACCAAAATCTTTCCTTCATATCCATGTACATTTTGGTGTTACCCGGATGGATGGAATACGGTGAGTTGTGTGCTTCTTGTAAAATCAGTTTCCGAAGCTCCAGATCTTGTGGAACACAGATACGTTTTCCATGCCATAAAGTACCCTGTTCGTCTTCATGGAATCCTTTGGCTTTTCCTTTGCCAATATTTTCCTTAATCTCTTCAATTTCCTTATCAGTCTTCTGGGCTTCTTTAATCTTGTCCAATAAAGTAGGTTGAACATCCAAGGTCATGAGATGTCCTTCAAGCACAATCTCCAATCTGAGGTCTCTAAATTGGGCACACAGATCATCTGGCAATTCTCCCTTGGTAAGGCCATTCACAAAAACCTTACGGCTTAGAGCATCCGCTACAACATTTGCTTTACCGGGGTGGTATTGCAAACTCAAGTCATAGTCCTTGATGAGTTCTAGCCATCTTCTTTGTCTCATGTTAATTTCTTTCTGGGTGAAGATATACTTCAAACTTTTGTGATCTGTGAACACTTCACATCGCTTTCCCAAAAGATAATGTCTCCATGTTTTGAGTGCATGGACAACAGAGGCCAACTCTAAATCATGGGTAGGGTAGTTCACCTCATGAGTTTTGAGTTGTCTCGAGGCATATGCCACAACTTTTCCTTCTTGCATAAGTACTACAGCCAATCCATGATGGGATGCATCACAATACACTTGGAAATCCTTCTCCAAATCTGGCAAACACAAGACTGGTGCTTTCACAAGTCTCTTCTTCAATTCTTGAAAGCTGAGTTCACAACCTTCAGACCAAGCAAATTTCTTGTCTTTCTTTAACAATTATGTCATAGGCTTAGCTACCTTGGAGAAATTCTCAATGAACCTTCTGTAGTAACCTGCTAAGCCAAGGAAACTACGAACCTCTTTCACTGACTTTGGAGATTCACATTCAGTTATAGCTGAAACTTTAGCAGGATCAACTGCTACTCCATCTCCTGAAACCACGTGTCCAAGAAAACCAACTTCATTTAGCCAAAATTCACACTTGCTGAATTTGGCATACAACTTATGCTCTCTAAGCTTCTCAAGTATCAAACGCAAATGTCCTTCATGCTCCTCTTTGCTCTTGGAGTAGATCAGAATGTCATCGATGAAAACAACAACAAACTTATCAAGGAACTGCATGAACACCTTGTTCATCATATTCATGAAGTATGCTGGGGCATTGGTTAAACCAAATGGCATCATGGTATACTCATACAATCCATACCTTGTGGTAAAAGCTGTCTTAGGTATGTCTTGTTCCCTTATCTTGAGCTGGAAATAACCTGACTGGAGGTCAATCTTTGAGAACACACAAGCTCCTTCTAACTGATAAAACAAGTCATTTATTCTAGGCAAAGGGTACTTGTTCTTGATAGTCACCTCATTGAGTGAACGGTAATCTATGCATAACCTTTGAGTTCTATCTTTCTTTTCCACAAACAAAACTGGTGCTCCCCAAGATGAGGAACTTGGTTGGATAAAACCTTTCTGCAACTGTTCTCCAAGCTGCTTCTTGAGTTCTTTCAACTCATCAACTGACATCTTGTACGGTATTTTTGCTATTGGTCCAGATCCTGGTAGAAAATCAATAAGAAACTCCACATCTCTATCTGGTGGCATTCTCGGCAATTCTTCTGGAAACACATCCGGATATTCACTCATAATTGGCACACTGTCTATGATAACCCCCTTAAGAGAATTTAGCTTACTCCCTTTTGATTCAAAGTTAGACTTGAATCTAATACGTTTCTTCTCCGGGGTTGTGAGTGCAACAGTATGATTGGCACAATCTAGTACTCCTTCATACTTAGCCATCCAATCCATTCCCAATATTACATCCAGTCCTTGGGAATCTAGGATTATCAGACTCACTGGAAACTTATGCTTTCCAAACTCTATCACTAGATCCCGGCATCCAAGACTTACTATCATATCTCCACCTAGAGAACTAACTTTTATTGGACACCCAATGTTTTCAGTTGGAAACCCATTTCTATCGACAAATGCTTTTGATATGAATGAATGTGATGCACCAGTATCAAAAAGAACAAGTGCTGGAATATAATTGAGTTTGAACTTACTAGCCACAGCATCGGACTCCTCATAAATTTCCTCCACATTGATGTGGTTCACTTGTCCCTTCTGAAAAGGGTTAGGCTTGTTGGGTCCTTCAAATTTCTTTTCTGGGCATTCATTTGCATAATGCCCCATCTTATTGCACTTGAAACACTCAACTTGACTAATATCCTTCTTGACGGGCTTGCTTCCACTGCCACTTCCACTGTGGTGGCTCTTATATCCACCCTTGTGATTTTTGTACTTGTCATTGTCATGACTACGGTGACTCTTGTTGTCATGATGACGGTTGTGGTTGTGGTGCATGTTGAATTTCCCATGCTTGTGGGATCCTGAACTCCCACTATCATCATAATGGGAACGTTTGTGAGACGATCCCGAGCTGTGCTTGTCAGAGTGCTTTCTCTTTCTACTTTCAACTTGCTTCATTTTGTTCTCCAAAATAGCAGACTTGTCACAAAGAGACTGGTATGTGGGAACATAGGCCACAGCTAACTGCAGGTTCAGTTCATCATTCAACCCTTCAAGGAACTTTTCCTTCCTCTTAGCATCAGTGTCAACTTCATCCGGTGCATAACTTGCCAGATTGTTGAACTCTTCAATATATTCAGCCATGCTGCGGTGGCGTTGCTTCATGTTATGGAACTCTTTCTTCTTCAGACTCATCACTCCGGATGAGATGTGAGCAGTACGGAAACCATCTTCGAAGATAGCCCATGTCACATCCACAATGGGAGTGGTGATCTGGAAGTTATCCCACCAAGTGGCTGCTGGTCCTTCCAACAAGTGAGCTGCAAATCTGACTTTTTCTTCATCAGTACAACCAACTGTTACCAAGTCCTTATTCACAGAGCGTAGCCAATCATTGGCCACCATAGGATCAGTAGTTCCTGAGAACTTTGCTGGCCTCAATCTTAAGAACCTGGTAAGCATGTCAAAACCCGGTGGGTTGTTCTGATTGTTGTTGTTGTTGTTGTTGTTGTTGTTGTTGTTGTTGTTGTTGTTGTTGTTGTTGTTGTTGTTGTTGTTGTTGTTGTTGTTGTTGTTGTTGTTGTTGTTGTTGTTGTTGTTGTTGTTGTTGTTGTTGTTGTTGTTGTTGTTGTTGTTGTTGTTGTTGTTGTTGTTGTTGTTGTTGTTGTTGTTGTTGTTGTTGTTGTTGTTGTTGTTGTTGTTGTTGTTGTTGTTGTTGTTGTTGTTGTTGTTGTTGTTGTTGTTGTTGTGTTGTTGTTGTTGTTGTTGTTGTTGTTGTTGTTGTTGTTGTTGTTGTTGTTGTTGTTGTTGTTGTTGTTGTTGTTGTTGTTGTTGTTGTTGTTGTTGTTGTTGTTGTTGTTGTTGTTATTATTCTGATTCTGGATGAACGTAGTCATCATTTGCATCAACTGAGTCTGAGCTGTCATCATTTGCTGCATCTCAGGGGTGATGTTGTTGTTGTTGTTGTTGGGGTTGGGATTGGCACGTCGAGGAGGCATCTGTGGTTTCAATAAGGATAAGAATGAGATACCCATAGATGCTAACATGCACAATACATTTCATAACAATCACCAAACATGCATCATAGTAATAAAAGTTCAACAACACAAACAAGTTTTTGGAAAAGTAAACACACCAATATCAAGCCATCCACATGTTGGATGATCATTGTGACTCAATAAAAGCATGATAAATAAATGATAAATGAGTAGTCCTCACTACTCCTCGGCATCAACCTCCTCCTCAACAAATGTAAGACCTGCATTCTCCATAGCGGTCTTGTATTCCTCGACATTGGTGGTCAAGGTATCTACTTTGGCTTTGAGAGCCCTCTTCTGAGAACGAAGCCTCTCAATCACAGTCTGCTGATGCTCGAGCTCGAAGTCCTTGGCCTCCAGTTCTGCAGTCATGTCTCGAATCCTCTTGTTCCTATCTTGGACTCGCTTCTCTTGACTCTTGAACTTTATGTCCTGACTCTCGAACTTGGCCTCCATCTCCTTGACTATCTCATGTTGCTCCGCGAAGAGCTTGTCCTTCTCACGAAGCTGCACCTGGAGTTCGTCATTGCTGAGCATGACGTTGGTCCTATCAGTGTCCACGTGCCTAAGGAGAACCTCTAAGTCCTGGAAGTATAGACGAATCGGCTCTGCTGTCTCCCTCGAAGTATCCTCAAAGTCAATGGCCTCACCATCCTCATCACGTCTACTGAAGGCGTGGAAGTGAGTACCTCTAACCTGTCGAGAGTGTCTCCCTAACAGACATCCAATCAAGTCCTGCATGACTACCTCTATGCCTCTCTCCTTGTCATCATGCATGAGCTTGAAGATGATTGCCTCCGTGGTAGGTTCAGTCTGGCGTCCGGGCTGATTGACCTTGAAGCCCCAAAGGTCTTTCCTCTCAAACTTGGTGAGGGGAAGTACCATGATGGTAGGAAGAGGGAGATTGAGCAAACTAGTGAGCTCAATAATACGAGGGCCAAAACGAGTTCCCTGGAACTCTTCAACAGTGCTGATGGTAACATTAGGCATCTATTTAATAAGATAGGAAAAGTTAGAATCAACACAATTTAAGACAAATCACAAGACAAGGCATCACATGCATAACTTTGGAAATCAAAACACACAAGTCATGGCATACATGGATCCATTACAAACAACCAAGGTTCAACTTATTTTAAACAACATTTGGAAAATAAAATGATAAGTGTGGTGGTCCAACTAACGAAGTACGTTACAATCCCATCTCACTTGCCAAGTTGGTTAACAGGATATTTCTAGAAGCAATCTGTCTATCTAGAGCACATGACTCCATTACTAAGTTTATAATGTCTTCCCTTAAGGTTTGGTTTGTAGCCTCCAACTCTTGGGTATGTTTCTTTTCTTCCTTTAGGTCATTTTGAGTGTTGAGCATTCTGCACTTGACTCTATCACCAAGTTCTTTGATGGCCCTCCAAGCTGCATCCCTTGCTGAATCAAAGAATGTGGTGTGCATCATTGTGTTGGTGACCATGCAGAATCCTGAGTCCTTGTGGTTGTATTCCTTGTTTTTATACAAGTGAAGTTGCACCCACCAGTACTCAACTCCTTCATCCATCACAGGAAAACCTTTGTACACAGCTGCACCATGTATTCCCATTGCAACCATGAGGTCCTTGAGAGCCTTGGGGAATTCGGTCTCACACTCCAAAGTCATTGTCATGAGTGGTCCCTTCCTTATGGCTTCGTTGATGGAGTTCATCTACAAATAGAGATGAGAAAGAAGTTTAGAAAAGTTTACGATAAGAAAATACAAGTGTGGAAGTTGTTGAAATTTTTTCCTTAGTGGTTTCCAATCCTAGGGTCATAATACTACAGGCAACACAGTGCTCTGATACCATCTGTAAGATCCCTCCTTTGTAAAGGAAAAGGATCCCTGTGATTGCAATGCTAGTCCCTGGATCAATGCTAGCATCCATAGTTTAAGATGAAGTACACAGAAAGGTCATTATTACAGTCATTCCAGAGACAAACATAGTCTTTTACAACTCCATGGCCACATGCCTAGTACAAGAGTTTAAATAAGTAATAAGATAAATAAGTCTTCATCTTCATGTGCCACAGGAAAGCATGTTGAGTGTAGACTCATGACTCCTAATCATCATCAGAATGTCCTGCAACATCACAAGTTACAACCACAGTGGGTCAATACATTGGAATAATATTGGCAAGTGATACCTTAGTAGAATATAGGTGGACTAAATACTATATGCATTTTGGCTAAGTGTAGCTTAGGATTGCTTTGCTTAAAATAGGTTTTGCCTATCAGTTGAAAACACTAAGTTTTTCTTTGTCAAAACTTTTCCCAAGGAACCACCAATAGACATTGGGGTCCTTCACCCTTGTTAAACCACAAGTTTTACTTAGAAATTGGGATGAGGAGATTCTTGATAGCTTCCATGTCTTGATGCTCAAGTTGTCCAATACCAGGGACATGGCTAAGTACTTAGATTCTTCCATCTGCAGAGGTTGTGCACTTTCCCCACAAGACTTGATTTTCACCAAGACAGGACCTTTCAGAAGCCTTCCCTTAGACCAAATGGACGCGCTCCAACCTATAATCCCACTACCACAAACTGTCCAAATGTCTAAGTTATTGCAACCTATATGATCCAGGCAGAGCCCATATTGCCAAGTGGCTGCACTAGAAGCTTCTTAACATTTGGCCTCTCAAATCCCTTTGTTCCTGGGTGGCTTTCCACAAGTGGATACACAAGGTAAACCATAGAAATGGGCCTTGTGTAACCACTCAACATAAACCATTCCTTCCATTCCACCCAGGTGTTTCATTCACTTAGTTGTTTTATTAAGCAAAACACAAGTCCAAAGACTTAGAAATATTTTATCATAGCATGAATATTTCACCACCCTTGGTTGCTACTAGCTAGGCTAAGCATGGCATAGATAAACATCTTAACTTAGAAATTTCTAGCAATTCTACATCTACTAGGATTTCCCAAGCATAGCATATAAAGACCAAAAATTATCTATGCAAGTCTAGCAAAATATTTCTAATGCATATTTGAAAAACATAGGAATAAAATCATGAAGCACCAGTTGCCTTGGTAGTTTGGAGAGTAGCTACAATCCTCACAATCACAATCACTATTTGCACCAAAATCTACACATAAAATGATAGCACCACATCACATACAAAATAGATACAAGCAAAAATATATGAATGCATGCAATATGATATGTGATGATTTTCTATATCAAACATCACAAGTGCACAGTACTGATTTATATACAAGTTCAAAACTTGCCAAACAAACTTTATTTGAACATTAAAACATTTCTCAAATAATTTATATACACAAAATAGACCTACACATGTTTCTGTGAATAAAATCATTTTAACAGAAGCAAAACTTTAAACACATTGCATAAATGGAAAGGGCTTTCTCTCCCGATTCCATTGATATAAAATTTGTCAAATTTGAACGTGGGAATAACAAGTTATGATTAAAACAAGTTTAAACATCTAATAGATTCAAATCAAAAATTTAAAACGAGGAACATGCCACGCAGCGCTATCCTACTGGCTGGTACCGCTTCGCGCCGGATCACGCTTCTGAGCCGTTGGATCTAACTTAATCGCGTGGCTCTGATTGAAACATACCGCTTCGCCTAAGATCTATCGCGACCACTAGATCTAAATCTAACGACGCTCAACACTTGACCAACAAGTGGCGGCGCTGGCGGCGGCGACAGGCGGCGGTGCGCTCTGACAGTGGCGAAGCCGGCGAACTAGGTCGCCCAGGGAGGTGGGAGGATGCTCACCAGAACCGCAGTGACGAGGAGAAGCTCGATGTGTCCTTGGTTGGCGAAGGGGCGCTCGGAGTCGTCGCGGATTGCTCGTCGGAGTAGTCCCTGGAGGCTGTGGCTTCTGTTCGTCGTCGTTGGCGACGTTCTGGGCCGCGCTAAGACAAGAGGAGGGTACCGTTAGATGCGCAGGACGCTGGGGATCTTGCGCATATCAAACAGAGGGTGAGGGGAGGCTGGGACTTACGGGGAAAAGGTCGCCGGAGTTCGAGCAGAAGTGTCGAAGCTCAGTCGTTGATGTTGCCGATGCGGAATCGCCCGCCGGAGTGCGTCTATGCAGCGATGGAGTGAGTTCGAATACGCGCAGCCTGGTGGCGGAGTGGTGGCGCTAGGTGAGGGGAAATGCTCGCGGTGCAGAGGGGGTTAAATAGCCAGGAGGGGGCGGCGATTACGCGCTGTATCAATGGCAATAATGCAGGCAGTGACTGCGGCGAGGTAACAGCGGAGCGCCTCGGCCGCGCGTTGATTTGGGAACGACGCTGATGTGGTCGCAGGGTCCACTTGCCAGCGAGAGAAAGAAAGAGGGAATGGGCCCCAGCGGTCAGTGACTCAGTGGGTATGGCTGCAAGTGAGAGAGAGAAGGGGAAACCCGGGTGGGCTTAGTGGGCTGGTTTCACTGTTGGGCTAGAATAGCAGCGCCGGCCTTTTTCCTTTTCTTTATTCCTTTTCTATTTGTGTTTGCATTTTCAGAAATCATTTTCAAATGGTTTCAAAAGCTATTTGAATTAAAACCTTTTCAGGATTTTTGTAGAGTGCAACATTCATATTTATGGGCATAAAAACATGTGGTCTCTCTGTACAAGCTTAGTTCTTTTGATCAAATAAAATAAACAGTGATATTGCACTTGGTTTGATCAAGTTTTGAATTTGGTTTCAAAATCCTTATTTGTTTTGTAAATTTTGCTTTATACTCTAGCAATCAAGCAAAACAATCAGAGAGTAACAAGGTTTGATTCATGAGCAACAATCTCTCATTGGAGAGTAGAATTTGATTTAATGCTAATCACATAAAATAATGAGCTCATATGCTCCTATTTTTGAATTGATTTTTGAAATGAAACTCTACGTGATCATGGATGCATGGATGATATGCATGAGTTTTGAAACTTGATTTTAGGGATGTTACAACAGGGATTTCCTACTCCATACCACTGTTCAACACCTTCTGCTCCTCGTTGGGATCGACACTCCTATTTATCGTAAGTACTGCGATATACCCCCTATACTTGTGGGTCATCAAGACTATTTTCTGGCGCCGTTGCTGGGGAGTGAAGCGCTATTGAAGAGTGGAACTGGTAATGGAAACTTTTACTCTGAGTATTGCTTTTGTTACTGCTTGTTACTTTGTTTCGAATATGAATAACCCACTTAGTTTTCTGTTTGGGAAAACTACTACCACTGCTATGGTAATAGATGAACCATGTCCTGTTGAGATAAATCCTTTTAAGATACCTACAAGTATTGTTATTCGTGTTATGGATAATTATTATTTTTGGGAATGGAACTGTCTATCCTGGTGATCACTTGCTTTTTATCCATGAATTATGCGGGTTTTTTAAGTGTGCAGGTATCACAACTGAACAGGTGAAGAAGTTACTCTCCATATCCTTGAAAGAGAGAGCTGAAGTATGGTATAAGCTGCTGAAGAATGGACAATCCATGGAATGGGAGGACATGGCCTTTAATGAACTTGTTAGAGCGGGTCATCGCACATCCTTTGACGATGCATCTGCATTATATAGGTATAACAAAAACTATAACACAACATCATGAATAGAGAAGTGACCAAATTAATACAATTTTATCACATTAAAACCAAAGCAGACTAGTGACCAAATGTTATTATTGTAAAAATAAAAAACTATGCACTGATTTTAAAAAAATTATTCCATATTTAGTCCCGGTTAGAGACACCAACCAGGACTAAACATTTAGATTTTAAGGATGTGTGGATAATTATAGATTGAGTTTAGATTTATTTAATCATGGGTGGAGACACTATGTCATGGGTGAGTGATGACATTATTCCGTGAGTGGCGGCACTATTCAGTGGGTGGCGACACTATGTCATGAGTGGCGGCCCTATGTCGTGGGTGGCGACATTATTTCACCGTTAGTGGTAGCACTATATGCTTTTGGGGTGGCATCACAAATGTTGTGGCGCTTAATATATATATATATGCAAGATGCATCCTTGTGAAATTAACTGCAAGATGGTGCGAGAGTGACACCACTACGACGAGCTTCTCGAAGATTTCTATAGGATCCCGGCCTTAGACATCTTCAATGAGCTCGCCATAGAGGCACTCCCATATATGTGAAATTTGTTAGCTCCCAGGTGTATTGATCTACTGAGAAAGATAATGTTTTTTGCTAGTGTGTCTTCTTATGAAGCTTCTTTGAATTAACCCTATTTTTGTTACAATTTTGTGATTATTATTGTTTACTATGGTACATATATATCTATGCATAATGGTGATGTTATTTGTTTTAGGAGATATGGCGCCATGCCACAAATGCAAAAAGGATGATGTTGCTAACCTTTTAGAACCCTTGGATAGATGGGGAGCCGCCAAATCTTGACAAATCGTGTGAAAAATGGGGATGAATTCGAGCTCAGGGAGGAAACAGAGGAGAAAGCATCTTGAATGGAGTATGGCTCGGGACAGAAGATGATATAGGAAGGACTTTAGTCCCGGTTGGTGTCTGCATTATATAAGTATATCAAAAACCATTACACAACATCATGAATAGAGAAGTGACCAAATTAATACAAGTTCATCACAATTAAACCAAAGTAGAGTAGTTACCAAATGTTAGTGTTGCAAAAAAACTATATACTTCTTTAAAAACTTTCTACTCCATACTCTAAGTAAACCACATGTACACATATGCATACTAAGAAGTTAATTTGAGCTAAAATTGCATATAAATCAAATAAACTCCCACATAATCACTGTCAAACTAAAACCCACAAATCCCTCTACTTTTAAAGTATGAAAAGAGCTAAACTAGCAATGGCGGATGAAAGGATGAAGTTGCTAACCTTTTAGAACCCTTGGACATAAGAGGCGTCGCCAAATCTTGACAAATCGTGGGAAAAATAAGGGAGAAACTTGAGCTAAGGGAGGAAATAGAGGAGAAAAGCTTGAATGGAGTATTGCTCGGGGTAGAGAAGATATATAGAGAGACTAAACGGGATCACGCCGGCCCTCTGTCTGCCGTAACCCCTTTAGTCCCGGTTAGTATCACCAACCGGTAATAACGATCCCGTTTGACCAGGGATTAAAGCTAGCCATGCTCGTGCGATGTCTTAGTCGTTAGAACCGGGACTAATACTCGCATTAGTCCCGAGCCTAAACACGTCTGGAACTAAAGCTCCGAACAAAAAGCCTATTTTCTACTAGTGGCCTAACTGCTATGCCGGCGACCTCCGCCCGTCCCGGCTATCTCTGATGAGCCGACGAATAGTCTAGGAGGGTGGCATACACCATGGCCGCAAACTCAAGTTGATCGCTCTAGACGAGTCTTCGCAGAAGGGGACCAGCTCGCTCGCCGGTCTGAGTTAGGATCACATGGACAAGGGGATATGCATGCCTGGAGAGGCCTCCAGACATTCACTGAAGCACCTGGCGGCCGGCCACAGAGTATTCCCGTGCTCAGCGACGCATGGAAGGGGTGAGTTGGTGGAAAGGGCGCAAGCAGGGACAAACTAGATGGCATCGTGCCGCGGCCTCGTATATTGTTGTTCCTTATGACCTTACCTCCAAACTGCATAACCCATATAAACTATCACTAGAGGAAACGAGGTCTTTTGTTGATCTCGAAAAGGGGCTTTAACACCGGTTCTTCTACGAACCGGTGTTAAAGGGGGGGGCCGTTCCAGCGTGGCCCCTGCGGCATTAAAGGAGCCCCCCTTTAACACCGGTTCGTGCCACGAACCGTTGTTAAAGGTCCCAGCACCAGTGGCCCACGCACCCCCCCTTTAACACCGGTTCGTGGCATGAACCGGTGTTAAAGGGGGGGGGGCTATATAAGACACCACCCCAGCCCACACACACCCCACTCTTCCATTCTTTCACATTTTGGAGCCTAGCAAGAGGGTGTGAAGAGTGATAGTTTGTGTTTTTTTCATATGCACTAGAGGTGTTCGGTGAAATGCCCGAGAGCTCAAAATAAGATTTCTTGTTGCTCTTTCCGTCTCGGTCGAGGTCGGCAACTATAGTTTCATGTGTCATTGATGTACTATATATATAAATGGTCATCTCCCTATTATTTTTTGATATATACTACATATTAATGCAGATGAATCGGCAATGGATGTACGGTGACCGCCGCACTTCCGAGTACATTACGGGCCTCCAAAATTTCATCGTTGTGGCTAATGCAGACCGTGGTCACAATGGTTTTATGTGCTGTCCGTGTGTTCACTGTCAGAACAAGAAAGACTACTCAAATACCAGAACCATTCACGCCCACCTGCTTCGATCCGGTTTCATGCCCAGCTATAATTGTTGGACCAAGCACGGAGAAAAAGGGGTTGTGATGGAAGACAACGAAGAAGAAGAGGATGATGAAAACTATCATAATATGTATCCTGAATATGATGATAATGCAACGGAGGTAGATAATGAAGATCAAGAGGGAGCAGATGGACCCGCTGATGACGATCTTGGTCGGGCCATTACTGATGCAATGGAAGAATGTGAAACTGAAAAGGAGAAGGAGAAGCCGGAGCAGATGTTAAAGGATCACAAAACATTGTTGTATCCAACTTGTGAAGATGGCCACAAAAAGCTAGGTGCCACACTGGATTTGCTGCAATGGAAGGCAGAGAATGGTGTGACTGACAGCGCATTTTCAAAGTTGTTGGTAAAAATGAAGAATCTTCTTCCAAGAAATAATGAGTTGCCTGACAGTACATACCAAGCAAAGAAGGTTGTCTGCCCTCTAGGATTAGACGTGCAGAAGATACATGCCTGCATTAATGACTGCATCCTCTACCGCGGTGAGAAGTACGAGAATTTGGATGCATGCCCGGTATGCACTGCACTGCGGTATAAGATCAGACGAGACGATCCTGGCGATGTTGAGGGCGAGGCCCCTAGGAAGAAGGTTCCCGCCAAGGTTATGTGGTATGCTCCTATAATACCACGGTTAAAACGTCTCTTCAGAAATAAAGAGCATGCCAAGTTATTGCGATGGCACATGGAAGACCGTAAGAAAGACGCGATGTTGAGACACCCCGCTGATGGGTCACAGTGGAGAAAAGTCGAGCGAGAGTACCCGGACTTCGCACGTGATGCAAGGAACTTAAGGTTTGGTCTAAGTACAGACGACATGAATCCTTTTGGTGAGCAGAGCTGCAGTCACAGCACCTGCCTGTGACCCTATGTATCTATAACCTTCCTCCTTGGTTGTGTATGAAGAGGAAGTTCATTATGATGCCAGTGCTCATCCAAGGCCCGAGGCAACCCGGCAACGACATTGATGTGTACCTAAGGCCATTAGTTGAAGAACTTTTATAGCTGTGGGCCAAACCAGGTGTACGTATGTGGGATGAGCACAAAGGGGAGCCATTTGACCTACGAGCATTGCTTTTCGTAACCATCAATGATTGGCCTGCTCTTAGTAACATTTCAGGGCAGACAAACAAGGGATACAATGCATGCACACACTGTTTAGATGATACTGAAAGTGTATATTTGGATAAATGTAAGAAGGTTGTGTACCTAGGGTATCGCCGATTTCTTCCGAACCTGCATCCAGTAAGAAAGAAAGGCAAGCATTTCAAACGTCTGGCAGAACCCCGGAGGAAGCCTGTCCTCCGTATCGGTGAGGAGGTATTTGGTATGGTCAAGGACCTAGAAGTAATCTTTGGAAAAGGTCCTGGCAGTCTATCTGTTCCGAATGACGATGCCGGACACGCGCCCATGTGGAAGAAGCAATCTATATTTTGGGACCTACCCTATTGGAAAGTCTTAGAGGTCCGCTCTTCAATCGACGTGATGCACGTGACGAAGAATGTTTGCGTGAACCTGCTAGGCTTTCTAGGAGTGTATGGGAAGACAAAAGATACACCGGAAGCACGACAGGACCAGCAACGTCTGAAGGCCCCTGAAGAGCCTATGCATCCTGAGAACGAGAAGGGTAAACGATGCCACTTAACTCCTGCTAGCTACGCTCTTACCAAAGCAGAGAAGGAAATTTTTTGAATGTCTGAGCAGTATCAAGGTCCCGTCTGGCTTCTCGTCGAATATAAAGGGAATAATAAATATGGCAGAGAAAAATTCCAAAACCTGAAGTCTCATGACTGCCACGTGATTATGACACAATTGCTTCCGATTGCATTGAGGGGGCTTCTACCTGAAAATGTTCGAGTACCCATTGTGAAGCTATGTGCATTCCTCAATGCAATATCTCAGAAGGTAATCGATCCAGAAAGCCTACTAGGGTTACAAACAGATGTGGCCCAATGTCTTGTCAGCTTTGAGTTGGTGTTCCCACCATCCTTCTTCAATATTATGACGCATCTCCTGGTTCACCTAGTAGAAGAGATTGCCATTCTCGGTCCTGTATTTCTACACAATATGTTCCCCTTTGAGAGGTACATGGGAGTCTTAAAGAAATATGTTCATAACCGTGCTAGGCCAGAAGGAAGCATCTCCAAGGGCTATGTAACAGAGGAGGTCATTGAGTTCTGTGTTGATTTTATTCCTGACCTTAAGGCGATTGGTGTTCCAGAATCACGACATGAGGGGAGACTGCGGGGAAAAGGCACCCTAGGATGTAAAGCAATGATATGTAGGGACGGTCATTCTCTCAATCAAGCACGCTACACGGTTTTACAAAGATCTATCTTGGTTGCCCCGTATATCAATGAACACAAGAATTTAATACGCCTCAAACACCCGGTGCAGTCTGATGAATGGATTATAAGTGAACACATGGCGAGTTTTGGCGGCTGGCTGCAAAGACTTCTCACGAATAACACCACTGTTGGGGATCAGCTGTACTTGTTGGCCAGGACACCGTCTTCGACTGTATGTACTTTCCAAGGGTACGAGATAAATGGGAATACATTTTACACGATAGGCCAAGATAAAAAGAGCACCAACCAAAACAGTGGTGTCCGCTTCGATGCAGCAGAAGACAATGGGCAAAAGACCACGTATTATGGGTTCATAGAGGAGATATGGGAACTTGACTATGGACCTAATTTTAAGGTCCCCTTGTTTCGATGCAAATGGGTCAAGCTAACAGGAGGAGGGTTGAGGTAGACAAGAAGTACGGAATGACAACGGTGGATCTCAACAATCTTATGAAGAACTTAGACGAACCATTCGTCCTAGCCAATGATGTGGCTCAGGTTTTCTATGTGAAGGACATGTCCTCCAGACCAAAAAAAGAAAGAATATGCAAACGAATACATCATATGATGAGCCAAAGCGTCACATAGTTCTTTCAGGAAAAGAAACATCGTGGGAATCGAGGACAAGACAGACATGTCAGAAGATTATAATAAGTTTGATGAAATTCCGCCCTTCACAGTGAAAACTGACCCAAACATTCCGTTAAGTAAAGAAGATGCTCCATGGTTACGTCTGAAGCGATCATAAGGAAGGGCATATGCCAAGAAGTTCATGCTCATATTATGTAACTCTAGTTCATGTTTTTAATATTAATACATGTCTTGAGTGTTAGTCATGTTTTGTGGATGGACCGGGACTATGAGAAGAAGTTGTCCCGATTCGTACTTACCATTAAGATCTGATCTCCAAACGCGCGCGGTCACATATTAGGGAGTGCCTCTATGACCAGTTTCTTGGAGATGCCGGAGGACTAGGCTCCGTCGGCATCTCCCTGAAACTGGCCGTAGTGGTGTCCCTGCTCTCGAAAACCATCTTGCAGCTTTGTAACTTCTCTAACTAGATCAATACACCAGGGAGCTAACTAATTTCACATATTAGGGAGTGCCTCTATGACCAGTTTCTCGGAGATGCCGGAGGACTGGGCTCCGTCGGCATCTCCCTGAAACTGGCCGTAGTGGTGTCCCTGCCTCAAACTGGCTGGAGGACTGGACTCACAAGGATGCCTATTTATAGTACAAGCAGCTCGACATAGTGTTGACACTTACAAAATAATGTCGACACTCACCCCTATTATTAGTGCTGACTCGTGTTTTGTGCCGGATGGTGTCTACAACCGGGACTAAAGGTTCATCTTTAGTCCCGGTTGGTGTCTCCAACCGGGACTAAAGGTTCATCTTTAGTCCCAGTTGGTGACACCATCCGGGACAAGGTACACGCCGCACGACATAAAGTCGACATGCACTCACCCCTATTATTAGTGCTGACTCGTGTTTTGTCCCGGTTGGTGTCTCCAACCGGGACTAAAGGTTCATCTTTAGTCCCGGTTGGTGTCTCCAACCGGGACTAAAGGTTCATCCCTCCATTTTTTCCCGCCATTTTTTCCTGCCATTTTTCTTCCCGCCATTTTTCTTCCCGCCAGTTCTTCCCTCCAGTTCTTCCCGCTATTTCACTATATATATATGTAGGGGGTTGGCCTCCATTGTCATTGCACATCTCTAGACTCATATCTGCAACCTCATCACTCTTTCCCATGGCTTCCACCGTAGCACTAACCCCCAGGGAGGCGGAGGCGCTTTGCGCCTCGAACTACCCCTGCCCGCCGGGCTACTGTGTCCCCGTCGGCTGGATGCTGAGCGTCGGAGGCGTGCCGGTTCCTCCTGTCCCTCTAGGTGTGGTGCGCCGGATGGCCATCACGAACCACTACTACTTCGAGCTCACGCCGGAGCAGCGGAGGAATCCCAGATGGCATCCCGACTATTTCCCTACTTGGGAAGCCTTCTTCGTGGATCGGCATGAGAGGGCGCTCGCCAGGCACGAGGAGGACGGCCCACCTCCTCCTAACTTCAACGAGGCCGGCCGTCGGCTATGGTGGCGCGGTCGGACTCTCCAGAGCGTCATGGCCTATGACACTGCCGCCGACTCTAACCCCCGTCTGCGCTACCCTCAAGTCCATCCCACGCGCTACCCTCAAGTCCAGCCCACGCGTACTCTCCAGAGGTTCAATTACGGCGACCCCGACGGCGACAGCGATGACGGCGGCGGCGAGTACGACGACTACAGTGGCGAGTATTACAGGTGTAGGCAGGAGCATGACTGAATCACTCCAACATTCTGAAACAAGTTCGGCCGATTGTTACTTAATCTGGCCATGTATCTTAATTTTCAGTTCTTTTATGTATCTTAATTTTCAGTTCCAGTTCGGCCGATTGTTACTTAATCTGGCCATGTATCTTAATTTTGAGTTCTTTTATGTATCTTAATTTTCAGTTCCAGTTCGGCTTTATGTAACTGTCTCAAAATGACCTATCTCATTCGAGGTTTCTTGGCTTTCGGGTCAAATGACCAATGTTATGGCTAGAATCAAGGCATAGTTTGCAAGAGGAGTTTTCCTTTTTATCGCACCAAAAAGGCATTTTCCATTTTCCGAGCATAAAAAACGGACAGTTTTGTGAAGCAACCACCAAATGGCTAATTCAAAAACCACCAACACATTTTTAGGTTCACAATATGCTATTTTATCAAAAAACAATGCAAGTTGAGCGAGGCTTGGTGAGATTCAAGTGTATACAAAAGATGCGACATTTAAATATCCAATCAATTCAAAAATGTTAATACAAAAGATGCGGCATTAAAATATGATTTGATCTAATAAAAATCATTTTTAGATGCTTAATATTTCTTATGTTCAAAGTTTTAGGATTTAACAATTTATTTTTGTTTGAATTGAATAATCAAAAATTATATGTAAGTGTTTTAATTATTTTAAAAAAAATTCATGTAAAGTAAATATAAAATGATTTACATGAATTGATAGATATTATTTTTCTGAAAATTATGATATATTATTCATATTTTTCTGAGTTGAAATGAAAAAGATATGAATTTTCTAAATTCATATCATATTTTTTTGAATTAAAAAAGCCCCTTTAATGCATGAAATAAATGACCCCCTTTAACACCGGTTCCAGACATGAACCGGTGTTAAAGGGGGGGGGGGCATTTATTTCGTTTCCCGCGTGCACCCCCCCTTTAACACCGGTTCGTGGATGGAACCGGTGTTAAAGGGGGGGGGTAACGAACCGGTGTTAAAGGGGGGGGGGGTAATAAATACGCGCGCAAACGTATTGCCCCCTTTAACACCGGTTCCAGCCACGAACCGGTGTTAAAGGGGGGGGGGTATTAAATTCACCTTCCCCTTCCTTTCTTCCCCCAGAGCAGCCAGATCGCCACCGCCACCGCGCACGCGCCATCGGATCAGAGAGAAGCGCCGCCACCGCCACCGCCCATCGGAGCAGAGAGAAGCCACCGCCGGCCGCCACCGCCCTCGGAGAGTGAGGGAGGAATCGTCCGTGGGTGCCCTGAATCGTCGGCCCTGTCACCCACCTCTGTCCGCCGCTCGCCATCGACAACGCCGGCGTCCCCGACCTTCCCCGGCCTCGTCGACCCCACCATCGGCTTCCTGGTGAGCCTCTGGTGCTCAGGCACATCTTCTCTTCCTCCCTCACGGTCTATATCGCCTCCACATAGAAATCCGCAGGAAACCGTACGCCAAAGAGTTCAAAAAACTACGTCCCGCAGCCTTCCGCCAAGCCATTGCCGGTTTTACCGTGGAATCGCAGCGACGAGGAGACCAATAGGATCTCGGAAGAACAGGTCAAGAAATTATTTGCACCTAGACGGGCCGAGCCAAAGGAGAAAATAGATCCGGCGGTGGTGGAGAAGTTTTACAATAATCTTTTGAAACCTGAAACCCCACTTGTGCCGGACTACGAGCGCTAGATTTTGAAGGCGGATGCAAGGCGCCGTAGGGAGACTGAAAGTAGCAGTCGTGAGGCACCCCAGAAAACAGTTCCCATGCTCGGAGAGCAGGAAAACCAATCATGTGCCCCGCTCCAAATGTTCGACACACGAGACGCTCCTCCCGTAAATGATTACGAGGCAGAGCTACAAAGAAAGGCCAATGAGATGGGGATGACTTACATTGCATACTTGAACGTCATGGGAGACACCTTGCCCAAATGCGATGCCAACCCCATACAGCCATGGAAGTATGGGAAGAATCTCGTCAAGAAAGAGGAGCTCAAGACTCTACCAACAAAGATGCGAAAATTGCACAAGTGGTACCTTGATTTCTGCAAGACGAGAAAGGTAGAATGGATCACGGCGCATATAAGAGATCAGATTTTCTTTTGCGGAGACGACGCAATCGACTTCAACATTCAAGACTTGCATTTTCTATTCAATCAGAAGGAACTCGACAAATCTGCCATCAGACTTTATTGTGTGTAAGTACTATTTCTGTAATTTTTATCTCATCTCATTCACTTCATTAATTGCATGTATATATATATATATATATATATATATATATATGCTCACCATATATGTATATACTATTATGCAGGAAAAAGGTTATGGAATGCATGAAAGGAGGCCCTTTTGACATTGGGTTCGTTGACCCAAATAGAGTTCATGAACAAGTGGTAAGAGACAAACCCGGGCAAACAGAATATTACTTGCTAAAGTCTTTACTGAGACAACAAACCAAAAGGAAATACTATTGCCTTACAACTTCTCGTGAGTACTGTTACCCTCTCTCTTGTACACATTCTGTTTCGGCTTACTCGATGTTAAGTGTAATTGATGATGAGTTATGCGTGCATAGGTTCCACTTTACTCTGCTAGCCATTCAACCCGACTCAGGAAAAGTCCTTGTCATGGACTCGTTACGAAAAGAAAAAGAGCTATGGGCAGACTTTAGAGAGATGCCCCAGAGGTAATTTCAATCATATTATCACACTAGATCGGCAACTTTCGTGACAATAAGTAATTAATTACTCCTTTATCCATTTTCTTTGTCGGACAGGGTTTGGAAAAGGTTCACGGGCAGGGCCGTGGGTGAATGGTCAGAAGAACTAAAATTTGTAGACCAAAATGTAAGTAATACTAGCTAGCTTCCAATTCCATTATATCATGCTTTATTGATTATTATTTTGATTGAACTCTCTATTCTCGTAAAGTGCGCGCATCAGGGACACGACAATAACTTATGTGGGTACTATGTTTGCGAATTCATCCGCAACACGATATGTGCGACGGGCCAAGCCGCACTAGAACAACTTAGAGTAAGTAAACAAAGTCCACAACATTATTTTATTACCATCAATTGTGTTGAGTTTTATTCTTATATATATATTGACGGCCCATTCTTCATATATATTCAGATCGAACGGATGCGAGACCAACTCCTACCATTTGAACGCATACGAGCCATTCAAGAGGAATTGGCGGGGTTCATACTTGATGAGGTCGTCACGCCTGGCGGAGAACTCTTTAGATATCCACCAAAATGAACAATGACGATGTATGTGCCGATGACGATGTATGTGCCGATGACGATGTTTGTGTATAATAATAGTTGCTTAATTATTCATGTACTCGTATGTACCGATGACGCTTTATGTGTATACCGCTCCCGATCGATTCCCCCTCGCTCCCCCCCTCCCGCAGAAATACGTCCAGAACGGGGCAGAGGCAGAAGTCTGTCGCGGCAGAGATTTATGCCGTTTTCCTGCCGCGGCAGGAAAATAACCTAAATCTCTGCCGCGGCAGAAGAACCTTTAACACTGGTTGCAGATACGAACCGGCGTTAGGGGGGGGGGGGGGGGGCTGAGGCCTGCGGCAGCCCCACGTGCGCCACCTTTTAACACCGGTTCGTATAAGAACCGGTGTTAAAGGGCCCCCCCTCTAACACCGAACCCTCAACAGCGGTTGGGGAACCGCTGTTAGAGGGCCCTCCCAACCGGAGTTAAAGGGGGGGCTCTGCACTAGTGTATGTACGCCAACCCAGCTGAAACCGTGTCGGACTGGCTGGTTTGCCCACTCAACTCACCAAGTAGATAACATGTCACACAAGATCACACATATGGCAATCGTACTCAGGTTTAGCTAGCATATCATATACATCGCCTAAATAGTAATAATAAATAGTGCTGGATAACATTCCGAAACATGTCTTTTACTCTTGTTCACTGCTGTTGCTTCTTATCCGCCTCCTTCATCTTTAGTGTTTCGGAGATTGCTCCAACAAGCACACCAGTTAGTACATAAACGTTGAATTTTTTTATTGCAGGGCCCGGGGAGACACTTGATCAACTCCCCGCAGGTACGTCAAATGTCAAACAGGAAAAGAAGAAGGAAAGATAATTTATATCTGCGTATGTCTGCCATTGTACCAGTAAACCTGATGCGGTTTAAGGCGGTCAACTCGAAGTCACGCAAGATTTGCTGGATACACAGGATCCTTAATTCATACATCATTAGTCAAGTGTTAACTGATTGGTAAATAAGAATAGTGAGGTCTGATTTCCTGGATGCCCTAACATGTTTGATTGCTAATTAAGGGATGGATTACTTGGAAGTAGCTTCCCAAAGGAAAGCAGGTTTCAGAAGTGTCTGGCTGGGCTAGTCGCATGCATGCTTTGGAAATTAGTTATTGGCTAGTATCAGGAATTGCAGCAAGCAGAAGAGGACATGGTTCAAGATATCTAAACAGCAGCAGCGATTGATAATAAAGGCTGCTTCCTCCAAAATTCTACTTTTGTGCAGGTACTATTCACTAGTGGAAAACAAGGCTGTACTCCCGGGCCGCAACGGGCTCTAGTCCCGGTTTTAGGTCCGGTACTGCGAAGACGGGACTAGAGGCCCCCCTCTATCGGCTCGCTACGGCCCGCGACTGATAACAACCACGTGGCTGTTTCAGCGCCGCGGGGCGGAAATCCTCTAGTTTCGGACCGTAACACCACCCGGGACTATAAGGTTTCCTGCCGCGGCATAGAATTGTGTGTTTCTCTGCCGCGGCAGAGATTGTGTATTCCTTTTTTTTGCCATTTCGTTTATTTTTTGTTTTGTGTTTCGCTATAATTTCAAACATATATTTAAGTACACATATTCTACGCTAGTACATACACAGTACACGTTGATGCATCTATATAATTAATCGATCCCTTGCAAGCATACATTGATGATATATATATCAAAGGGAAGAAATGTTTTAAAATTACATGGTCATTGATGGATATATATATATATATATATATATATATATATATATCATATTAGCTACATGGAGATCACTAAGGCAAATCGAGTTCCACGTCATCCGGATAATGTTCTCCATGTAC
The DNA here is from genome assembly GCA_910589765.1 of Avena atlantica. NCBI lineage: Eukaryota > Viridiplantae > Streptophyta > Magnoliopsida > Poales > Poaceae > Avena > Avena atlantica. The sequence continues at coordinate 459,251,136 of OU342736.1, forward strand.
ATCAAGGACTTCCTTCATCATAAATCCCGTCAGCTCCTCTTGAATTGCTCTTATGCGCTGGTATGACTCTAGTTTCTCCCGCAAATCATAAATATAATGTGAGTCAACTTTCCGCTCACTGGTCAACTCGCGGATGTACTCGCAGACGTAGTATCCACATAAATGAGTTTCCGGTGGCTGCTGTAAATTCTTCACCATTTTATAAGTTAGCTCCTCTTTGAATGAACCTGGTATTTTCTGTCTAAACCGTGTCCAACACCTGCTCGACAAAGAAAATAAACAAAGGAGTTATTAGTTACTTGATATCAAGAAATAAATGAAAGAGGACGATAATGCGATAATGATTGAAATTACTTATGGAGCATTGCTTTCATGTCGCTCCACTGCTCTTGGTCCCAACTTAACGAGTCGTGGACTTCAACTAGGGAGTTGTTAACTTGAATGTTTAGCAAGATCCAGTGAAATCTGTGGATGTTTACATAAGCATACATGCATAGCTCATCGAGTAAGCAAAAATAAAATGTGTACAAAATATAAACATTCACTTGAAGTTGTAAGGAAATAGTATTTCCTTAACAAAATCATTCTCGGTTAAGAACCTGCACAGGTCTTTCTTTACGTCCTTGGGGTGATTCTTTAACATATATTCATTAACGATATATGGGCCAATGAACCCACCGTCGTATCTTCTAGCTCTTTTGCATTCAAGCATCTTCATTTTGCAGAATATAATATCTTACAAAAGGATATATAGTTAGGATAATATATTAAATGCAATGAACGAGCTGAGCTACAAACTTAATTATATAAATAAATCACTTATAGACAGTAGCAACCAATGATAGATTTGTCGAGGGCGCGCTGGTTGTATAACTGAAACAATTCGGTCATTTGAACCTGTATCGAGTATGGTTTGAAGTGATGCTCTTTTCTAGCGTCCACCGGAAACCAATCTTTCTGATGCTTTTTTCTGCTTGCGACATGTACCATTCGTGCAGATTTCGCATATGTATGGATAGACTCGCGAGCTTCTCATTACTGACTAGAGTCTCCCTTGGACATACTTCCGTACTATCTGACCCACTAGCGTATCTTCATAGCCTAAATATTGACCAAGAGACATATTTGCTTCGGTAGCAAGTGCTTTGACCTGCGATACAATGATTCCCATTAGTGCAGCATTATTACGGGCTCTGGGATCTATTATTTGCATGTCCATATCCATTTCAGCTCTGAAGGCCTTGTCGAGGTCTGAAATGACTTTGAGCGGGGCGACCGATTGATTCTTCTGTGCTCCGAGCTGGGCAACTTGCTTCCCGCTTTTTGCACTTGTGATTTTTTTCTTCTGTGCTTGCTTAATAATCTCCCGGTCATAGTCTGATTCCAGATTCATCGATTTCTGGGATGGTTGCTCAAGGAAGGACTTAGCCCACTTTTTGGTTTTTTCATCATATACCGGCTTTGGTATAGGATTTTTGGGTGCAAAATGCGCCGTAACTTGGGAAACCACATCCACGTTAGTTTCCTCATCGGTCTTGTCATAAGGTCTCTTTGGAAGAGCTGGCGGGATGTCGACGATCTTCGCCGTTTGACCTTTCTTCGATGTGGGGCGCGGGGGAGCGTCGAACTTCCGTTTCTTCGACGAGGTAGTAGTATTGCACGGAGGCGGAGGCGGAGATCGATTATTGCATGGAGGCAGAGATCGAGTTGATGTACTCCTGCTGTGGCGATCATCAGCGGGGCGGAGTGGACTTGGAGGTTGGCGATAATCGGGTTGGGGTGGACTTGGAGGTTGACGATATTCGATGCGGGGTGGACTTGGATTCCTCGGAGTCGGTGGCCTTGGCGCCGAGCCTGGAAACTTGATGTACTTCTTCTTCCATAGAATGATGTTGCGCTTGACATCTCCTAGTTTCGTAAGGCCTTCAGGCGTAGCGATTTAAATCTCTAGGTCCGCAAAATCCTCCACTATGTTATCCACGGTGACACGAGCATAGCCTGGTGGAATCGGAAGTGAATGGTGGAGTGCTCCAGGTAGACAAGGTAAAGTCGTGCCGATCGCCAGGACAGGTTGTTGATTGGCTGATGTAGCTCACATTGTGCCATCTCTCTGACATCATCCATGGGGTAGTGAGGAGCCGGTGCATCGTCCAGCAGTGCTTGATCATCAGCCCGGACGTCCATGGAAGCCACGCTGCTTCTCCGCTGGCTAAGATCCAATGCAGGATCATCAGCCTGCGGGTGAGTTGACGACGACGGCCTTTGTCTAATTTCTTGCATGAGGTTCTTCAGATCAGCTAGGTTCTGTTCTACCCTGGAGATCCGGTCTGCCTCCCGGTCCTTCTTTCTCTGACGGCTTCTATAACTGGTTTCGTACTGAGGAAACCCTTTCTTCTAGGATACACCGGCGCCTTTGCCTCGTGTTCGTCCTCCCTTTTCAGGATTCCCTAGGGCGCGTGTCAGCTCGTCGTTCTCTTTCTCTCGGGACGGAATAATCCCTTTTGAGCATAGTTCATTGCTTGAACAAGGTCTTCGGAGGGTTTTAGAATTTTTTCATGAAATAATGTCTTCCCTGTTTCTGGGTCCAACGATCCCTCGTGCCCGTACCACCAATGGTTTGACCTCTCGGGCCATCCATCCGTACCAGGAGTGACGCCTCTAGCCCTCATTTTCTTCTCCATAATTTCCCACTTAGGGACGGCACTCTTGTAGCCACCTGTCCCCATTTTATGATGGTATTTCTTTTGGGCAGCATTTAACGCGTTCTTTGCCGACTTTGCCTTTGCTTTATCAGATTGCTTGTACTGTACAAAATCGGGCCACTGTTCTCTCAACTTCTCGTTTACTCCTTTGAAGTCTGGAGCTTTCTTTTTCGCGACATATTTCGCGTATAAACTTTTCTTGTGGTTCCGGTACACTTCAACCATCTTGCTCAGAGCCCACTCCTTGACTTTCGCTCTATTTTCAAGCCCACCCGGCCTTGGGGTAATACCATCTACCTCAAATTCTTCACACTCTGGAGGTAGTATGAAATGCGCTATGAGCTTCTGCCAAAGGTCATCTTTGGCATCATCGGTGACATAGTTGTTGGATTCTTCACCGGGTTTCTTTGATTGATTCCATTCTTGGATGGTGATCAGTAGGTTGTCCCTAACAAGCACCCCACATTGATTTATAAACATCCTCCGATGCTTCTCTGGAGCAATCGGTTCACCATCATCATCTATTTCTTCGATGGTGAACCTCTGATTACCATCCAACTTTTTGTTCGGCCCTCGTTTCGTTCGAGCCGTCGATTGCTTCGATCCGGTGGGCTAAAATAAGAAGAGAGAGTGATTAATATATATCTAGATCAGTTAATGAATAGAGGTAACACAAGGCTTTATATATATATGTACCTCACCGGATCCTGTCGAGGGGCCATCATTATTGTTGTTATTTGTTTGCCCTTCATCCATCCGGTCTTCCCCATGATACATTAGGTTTGACTGATTCCATTCTTGGATGGTGATCGGTAGGTTGTCCCTAACAAGCACCCCGCATTGATTTATAAACATCCTTCGGTGCTTCTCTGGAGCAATCGGTTCACCATCATCATCTATTTCTTCAATGGTGAACCTTTGATTATCATCCAACTTTTTGTTCGGCCCTTGTTTCGTTCGAGCCGTCGATTGCTTCGATCCGGTGGGCTAAAATAAGAAGAGAGAGTGATTAACATATATCTAGATCAGTTAATGAATATAGGTAACACGAGGCTTTATATATATATATACATATATATATATATATATATATATATATATATATGTACCTCGCCGGATCCTGTCGAGGGGCCATCATTATTGTTGTTATTTGTTTGCCCTTCGTCCATCCGGTCTTCCCCATGATACATTAGGTTTTCCTCTAGTCCATCACCGGATAGATTCAGATATGAGGATATCTCTTCCTCGAGCAAAATATCTTCGCCGATAGTAATATTAAGAGGAATTTCACCTCTTATCATGCCCTGAAGATAACCTTCACTGATGCGACCAGGATCTTCGGATGGATCCATGACTTAATTATCTATAACAAAAAGAAAGTTAATCAGGTTAGAAAAAACAATAACCCTATTAACTAAAACAAAAAAAAACAATAAACCTTATATTATTTACGATAAAACAATAATCTTAATAACTAAAACAAAAAACAATAACCCTAATATTACTTATGGTAAAACAATAATCCTAATAACTAAAACAAAAAAAACTAATATTATTTGTGGTAAAACAATAATCCTAATAACTAAAACAAAAAAAACCTAATATAAAATAACTATAGAAAAAAACTATAACGAAAAACCCTAATAATCCTAATAATCATAATTATAATCCTAATTATAATAATCCTAACTATAAAAAAAACTATAAAAAACTATAACAAAAAACCCTAATAATCCTAATTATAATAATCCTAAAAATCCTAATTATAATAATCCTAACTACAAAAAAACTATAACAAAAAACTATAAAAAAAACCACCTGCGTGGCCTCTCGATCGAGCTCACTGACGAGGGGCGGCGAGGCGGCACGCGCGCGGCGAGGCAGAAAAATGCATCGGCGGAACGGCGGCTCGTCACGACACAGCGAAGCGACGGCGGTGGCGGAGCGGAGCGACACAGCGGCGACGGACAGCACCTCCCCTGCGTCGTCTTCGATGCGTCTGTGTGCTTCGTCTTCGCTGCGTCGAGGAATGCCAAGTGCTGGGCAGCACCTGCCTTGGCGCGCAGAATATATAGGGACGCACCCTTTAGTCCCGGGCTAAGCCACCGCCCGCAACTAGAGGGTGTCTAGTCCTCGGCCGTGGCTTAGCCCGCGACTAAAGACCCCCCTTTAGTCGCGGGTTAAGCCACGACCCGGGACTAATGTGTTTTTTCGGCCGCTTGATTTTCGTGCGTGCACACACCCGCTAGTCCCGGGTCCAGCCACGACCCGCGACTAGTTTATTTTTTGTAAAATTTCTTTTTTTAATTCAAATCAAATATAAAACTTTGGAAAATCATATCTTTTATTGTAAAAATCCAAATAAAACAAATAATATGTCTATTATTATCAGAAAAATATAAGGAATCTTAATATAATATCCATATATCTGTTTGCATCATTTATAAATTATTTCATTTGTAAATTTCCTTTTTTAATTCAAATCAAATATAAAACTTTGGAAAATCATATCTTTTATTGTAAAAATCCAAATAAAACAAATAATAAGTCTATTATTATCAAAAAAATATAAAGAATCTTAATATAATATCCATATATCTGTTTGCATCATTTATAAATTATTTCATTTGTAAAGTTTCTTTTTTTAATTCAAATCAAATATAAAACTTTGGAAAATCATATCTTTTATTGTAAAAATCCAAATAAAACAAATAATACATCTATTATTATCAGAAAAATATAAAGAATCTTAATATAATATCCATATATCTGTTTGCATCATTTATAAATTATTTCATTTGTAAAATTTCTTTTTTTTAATTCAAATCAAATATAAAACTTTGGAAAATCATATCTTTTTTTGAAAAATACAAATAAAACAAATAATATGTCTATTATTATTAGAAAAATATAAATAATCTTAATATAATATGCATTTAGTCCCGGTTGTAGTCACAAACCGGGACTAAAGATATTTCCCGCCATTTCCCACCGCTTCCCGCCATGTTTTCCCGCCCTTTCCTTTTTACGAGAGCTTTTAGTCCCGGTTGTAGTCACTAATCGGGGCTAAAGATATTTCCCGCCATTTCCCAAAGCTTCCCGCCAAGTTTTCCCGCCCTTTCCCTCTATATCTAGGGCGATCGCGCCATGGCTATCCACACATCCACACCTTCCTCTCTTAGAACAATGGACAACGCCTACTGGGCCATTCTGACCCTCGAGGAGACCGAGGCGCTGTGCGCCTCCAGCTACCCTTGTCCCCCGGGCTACCGGCCGCCCCCCCGACTGTATGCTGAGTGCTGGAGGGGTTCTTATCCCTCCTGTCCCTCAAGGTTCCGCACGCCAGGCGGCCATCACGAACCACTTCTACCATGAGCTCACGCCGGAGCAGCAGATGGATCCCTAGTGGGATCCCGATAACTACGACACCTGGAATGCCTTCTTAGCTAATAGGCAGGAAAGGGAGCTCGCCAGGTACGAGGGTGATGGCCCGCCCCCGATGAACCACAACGAATCCGGCCGCCGTCTGTGGTGGGTAAACCGTACTATCATCGGAGTGATGCGCTACATCGTCGGGGGAGACCATCCTCGCATGCGGTGCCCACAAGTCCACCCGCCACAGAGCCACAAGAAGGCCCCTCCCCCGCCCAGCGGTAGCGGCATCGTCTTCCAGGAGACCCCTTCCCCGCCCGCCGTGAATCCGAGGCCGCAGTTTCCCCTGGTATATGCCATGGCTAGTCTAAGGATCCCCGGAGTGGCAGGTGACGATGATAATGATGATTACAATGACGAAGAAGACCCTGAAGCTGCGTACTATAGGACTAGACATGATTATGACTAAAGGGGGCGGCTTTATTCCTGAGTGTTAGCTAGTCCCGGTTTGTCCCGGTTTTTAATATTAATAAATGTCTTGAGTGTTACCTAAATATGAAGATGTTGTATTTAGAGGAAAAGGCCTATAAATAGAGCAGCCTATAAATAGAGAAAAGGGCGGGAAGGCTAGATCGAGCAGCCTATAAATAGAGGGAAATGCCTATAAAGAGAGGGTTCATCTTTAGTCCCGGTTGGAGAAACCAACCGCGACTGAAGGGATTGCGGCAGACTGGGCCAGGCAGCACTAATAATAGGGGTGAGTGTCGACATTATGTCGTGCGTCTTGTACCTTGTCCCGGATGGTGTCACCAACTAGGACTAAAGATGAACCTTTAGTCTCAGTTGGAGACACCAACCGGGACAAAACATGAGTTAGCACTAATAATAGGGGTTAGTGTCGACATTATGTCATGAGTGTCGACATTATGCCGAGCTGCTTGTACTATACATAGGCATCCTTGTGAGTCCAGTCCTCCAGCCAGTTTGAGGCATCTCCAAGATGGTTTTCGAGAGCAGGGACACCACTACAGCCAGTTTCAGGGAGATGCCTCCGGAGCCCAGTCCTCCGGTATCTCCAAGAAACTGGTCATAGAGGCACTCCCTAATATGTGACCTCACGCGTTTGGAGATCATATCTTAATGGTAAGTATGAATCGGGACTAAAGGCCCCCCTTTAGTCCTGGTCCAGCCAAAAATGGGGACTAACACACTCAAGATTGTTTGCAGACAACACTACAAAAATGGACACATGGAGCATCTTCACTCATAAAAATGTTGCAATTATTACACATCATTTCTTCGCGTGTGTTCCTTTCTGATCCCGCCGTATCCATGGAGCATCTTCATTCATTAACATGATGCTTGGGTCATCCTTCATTGCAAAGGGCGGAATTTCATGAAACTTATCACAATCTTCTGACATGTCTGTCTTGTCCTCCACTCCCACGATGTTTCTTTTTCCTGAAAGAACTATGTGGCGCTTTGGCTCATCATCAGATGTATTATTTTTCTTATTTTTTCTAGGTTTTGTAGATATGTCCTTCACATATAAAACCTGAGCCACATCATTGGCTAGGACGAATGGTTCGTCTAAGTACCCAAGATTGTTGAGATCCAATGATGTCATTCCGTATTTCTTGTCTACCTCAACCCTCATCCTGTCAGCTTGACCCATTTGCACCGAAACAAGGGGACCTTAAAAGTAGGTCCATAGTCAAGTTCCCATATCTCCTCTATGTAACCATAATATGTGGTCTTTGACCCATTGTTGTCTGTTGCATCAAAGCGGACACCACTGTTTTGGTTGGTGCTCTTTTTATCTTGGGCTATCGTGTAAAATGTATACCCATTTATCTCGTACCCTTGGAAAGTCGATATAGTCGAAGATGGTGACCTGGACAACAAGTATAGCTGATCTCCAAGAGTGTTGTTTTTGATGAGATGTTGCAACCAACCACCGAAACTCTTCATGTGTTCATCTCTAATCCAAGAGTCATGCTTTCCAGGGTTGTTGGAGCGTAAGATTTTCTTGTGTTCCTTGATATATGGGGCTGCCAAGATAGAATTCTGTAGAATGGTGTAATGTGCTTCGGTGTAAGAATGTCCGTCCCTACATATTATTGATTTCCTTCCTAGAGTATCCTTTCCACTCAGCCTCCCCTCATACCGCGATTGAGGAAGACCAATCAGCCTAAGGTCAGGAACAAAGTCAACACAAAATTCAATGACCTCCTCTGTCCCATAGCCCTTGGAGATGCTTCCTTCTAGCCTAGCACGGTTGCGAACATATTTATTTAAGATTCCCATGAACCTCTCAAAGGGAAACATATTGTGTAGAAATACAAGACCGAGAATGGAAATCTCTTCGACTAGGTGAACCAGCATGTGCGTCATAATATTGAAGAAGGATGGTGGGAACACCAACTCAAAACTGACAAGACATTGGACCACATCATTCTGTAACCGTGGTAGATCTTTAGGATTGATTATCTTATGAGATATTGCATTGAGAAATGCACATAGCTTCACAATGGCTACTCGAACATTATCTGGTAGAAGCCCCCTCAATGCAATCGGAAGCATTTGCGTCATAATCACGTGGCAGTCATGATACTTTAGGTTTTGGAACTTTTTTTCTGCCATATTTATTATTCCCTTTATATTCGACGAGAAGCCAAACGGGACCTTAATACTGTTTAGGCATTCAAAAAATATTTCCTTCTCTTGTTTGGTAAGAGCGTAGTTGGCATGACCTTGAAACCATTCTAGATGCAGGCCATCTGGGTCTTCCATATGTTGATGGTCCTTTCGTGCTTCCTGTGTATCTTTTGTCTTCCCATACACGCCCAAGAAGCCTAGCAGGTTCACGCAAAGATTCTTCGTCACATGCATCACATCGATTGCAGAGCGGACCTCTAAGAATTTCCAATATGGTAGCTCCAAAAATATAGATTTCTTCTTCCACATGGGTGCGTGTCCTTCAGCGTCCTTCGGAACATATTTTCCGCCAGGACCCTTTCCAAAGGTTACCATTTGATCAAAATATTTGACCATATCAAATATATCAGCACCAGTACGCTCCTTAGGCTTCGTCTGTTGACATGCCAGACTGTTGAAATGCTTGCCTTTCTTTCCTAAGGGATGCTTGGACAAAAGAAATCGACAATGCTCATTGTATACATTCTTCTTACAATGTTCCAAATATATACTTTCAGTCTCATCTAAACAGTGTGTGCATGCATTGTATCCCTTCTTGGACTATCCTAAAAGGTTACTAAGAGCAGGCCAATCATTGATTATTACGAAAAGCAATGCTCGGAGGTTAAATTCTTCCTGCTTGTGCTCATCCCACACGCGTATGCCGGGTTCGTGCCAAAACTATAAAAGTTATTCCACTAATGGCCTTATTTACATATCAATGTCGTTGTCGGGTTGCTTCGGACCTTGGATCAACACTGACATCATAATGAACTTCCGCTTCATGCACAACCAAGGAGGAAGGTTATAGATGCATAGAGTCACGGGTCAGGTGCTGTGACTGGAGATCTGCTCCCCAAAGGGATTCATGCCATTGTACTTAGACCAAACCTTAAACTCCTTGCGTCATCTGCAAAGTCCGGATACTTTCTATCGATTTTCTCCATTGCGACCCATCAGCGGGGTGTCTCAACATCCCGTCTGACTTATGTTCCTCTTTATGCCATCGCAACAACTTGGCGTGCTCTTTGTTTATGAATAAGCGTTTCAACCGTGGTATTATAGGAGCATACCACATCACCTTGGCACGAACCCTCTTCTGGGGGGCTTGCCCTCAATGTCACCAGGGTCATCTCGTCTAATCTTATACCGAAGTGAAGTGCATATCGGGCATGCATCCAAATTCTCGTACTCCTCACCGCGGTAGAGGATGCAGTCATTAGGGCATGCATGTTTCTTCTGAACCTCTAAACCTAGAGGGCAGACAACCTTCTTTGATTCGTACGTACTGGCGGGCAATACGTTATCTTTTGGAAGCATATTCTTCATCATTTTCAGCAACTTTTCAAATGAGGAGTCAGGTATAGCACACTCAGCCTTCCATCGCAGCAATTCTAGTGTGCTGTACAGCTTTTTCAGACCATTTTTTCAATTTGGGTACAACAACTTTTTGTGATCCTCTAACATGTGATTAAACTTCTCCCTATCCTTTTCAGTTTCACAATCTCTTCGTGCATCGGCAATGGTCCGACCAAGATCATCAGCGGGTTCATCATGTGTCTATCCTTCATCCTCCCCTTCAGCATCCCCCATGGAAGTATCTCTGTACTCAGGGAAACCATGATAGTTGTCATCCTCCTCCTCTTCTTCATTGTCTTCCATTATAACCCCTCTCTCTCCGTGCTTGGTCCAACAATTATAACTGGGCATGAAGCCGGACTTCAATAGGTGGGTGTGAAGGGTTTTTGAGTCAGAGTAATCCTTCTGATTCCTACATCCACTACATGGACAGAATACAAAACCATTGCACTTGTTTGCATCAGCAACACAGATGAATTCATGCACGCCATTAATGAACTCGCCAGAGCGTCGGTCAGTACTGTACATCCATTCTCGGACCATCTGTATTATAGTAAAAGTATAACAAAAACCATTACACAACAAGATACAATTATTACAAGTTATATTGAGAGCTTCTAGAGCATTAATTTTGAATTTTAAAAAATTTACATGCACCAATTTGTGAATTGGAGAAAACAATCAACATGATAAATGTGGATTTTTTTATTATTGTTCTATCAGTGAAAACCTCATTCCATTCTAAGTTCTGAAACTCTAAAATTACACATTTCAATTTTCAGTAACTATGTGCCTAATCAAAAAAATTTACACATATATATCAAAATCCTTCTACTTCTAGAGCATGCATGCATTGATCCATATCTCTATACTTCTAGAGAATTATAGAGCTAAAGTAGAAATAAGAGATGAAAGAATGAAGTTCTAACCTTTTAAAGCTTTGGATTTAGGGGTTACAAACTAAATCTTGACAAATTTTGAGAAAAAAAATGGCATGAACTCTCTTGCTTCTTTGAGAAAAATGGCCACCATATGTTTCAGGGCAGAAGGACAGAAAGCAGAATATATAGTGGTGGACAACTAGTCCCGGGCCGTGATACGACCCGGGACTAATAGTCCACGAAAAGACTAGCTGACCTGCTCCAGGTCATTAGTCCCGGTCCGTAATACGTACCGGGACTAAAGATCTGGTCCGGCCCGGGACTAGTGACTACGGCCGTTTCTAGCCGTTAGAGGCCTCACGGTCCGGGACTAGTGCTCCCACTAGTCGCGGGCTGTGACAGGACATGACTGCTGGCGTTGTTCACGTCGAACCGAAGAGGATTTTTCAAGTAGTAATTGCTCTCGTTTCTAATAGCAGAGGGACAAATTAGGAAGTCACACATGTTAACAATGAAGAATTGGATAATCGCTCGCTAGCCGGAAGTCATACGGACTAAAATATGTCAGCTTTGGATAAAAAACCTTCTGTATTGTACATGCGCCTTGGCACGAGCCGGCGTTGCTCCTCCAAAAACGCCGGTGATGTGACAGCCACCTGGGTTCGATGGAGGACGGATCCAGCAATCCTCCTCGCCCCCTGTCAAAGAAGCGTTATCATCGTAGCTGCCTGCAAATGAATATGGATTAGGAGGCACAAATCAGCGACGGACGTCCCCTCCGATCACCGCTCCTCATCCCCTATCTAGGCTATTGGGTTGCAATCGGTTGTAAAGGCGAAATTTCGGTATATTTTGGTGCCTACCTTAGGGTTAGGGTTCCTCGCTCGCTGTCTTCCTCCTCCGGACTCCAAGAACAACACGCAGGAGGGGTGGGGGCGTGGGGTGTGGTGCGTAGCGCCACTTTAGAGCATCTCCACTCGTTGGCCGAATTCAGGCCGAAAATCGGACTGTTTTTCGGCCGGACGGAACTAGTTTTCGGCCTGGGTACGCCCATTTTCCCACTCGCGTACCCAGACCAAGTTCCCAAGTTCGGCTAAAATTCATTAAAGATGGGCGAATTTCATTAAATTGGGTGAATATAGGTGGATTACATCAAATTTAAACTGAACTAATACATAATAAACTTAAAAAAGGCCGCCGTCGTGGCCTTCGCCGGTGCCTTCGCCATCATACATGCCGAAGTTGCTGTAGAACGCCGTGTAGCCGGGGTCGGCGCGGCCGTTATCCTCGCCACCATCGTCTTCATCGTCGTTGCTCGGTGGTTGGTTATGGCGGGAGCTCCCCTGTCCTGGGTCGCCACACCTCCAGGGCGGGTACGACGGGCCTTCGTCCTCGTCGTCGTCGAGGACGTAGAGCGGGGCGCCCTAGTAGGCGAGCTCCCGCCCGGACAATGCCCGCTGCCGGGCCGCCTGCTCCTTGGCCTGCTGCTGCAGGCCGAGGATGCGCTGCTGCTCGGCCTTCTCCCAGTCCTTCCTGGACCACTCCAGGATTTCCGGTGAGGAGGTCTGGACCGGCGGCGGCTGCGGCACCGTGTCACGGAGCGACTGCTCTAGCGCCATCTTCAAGGCGGCGTGTTCGGCCGGCGCCGAGTCTTCTTTCTTGGAACGGCAGAGACGCAGGTGGCCGGTTGGCGACGCCGTTGTCCGTGGCTCGCCGATGACGATGCCGCGCAAGCGCGTTCGCGGCGGCGAGTGCACAGGCGAGACAGCATCGCGCTTGACCGCCGTCGGCGTGCGCAGCGGCACTGAGCCGGAGGATTGGTATGCCGACACGGAGGAGGACGAGCTCATGCTCGCCATCCTCCTCGGCGTCTAGGTCGCTGGAGGCCGCCGACCCGACCTGGCCGCCGGCGTTCGTGTGCGTGGAAAGCCGAGCCGCGGCGTGTTCCCGCGGTTGATGTGCTCCATCCCCGCCGCGAGCGTCTGGCCTGGCGCACTCCACCAACGCCGGCGGCCAGCCGAGTTGTTGCACTTCGGCGGCAACTCGTTCGACGGCCCCTCGTGGCGGGCGAGCTCATGTTCGCACCGGTCCGCGAAGAAATGCTCCCAGTACAGGAGGTTGTCGGCGCTCTCGGCTTCAGAGGGGTCGTCCATGCCGCCGATGTACTCTTGCACATCGTACGGCAGCTCGTCTGGCGTCGGCGCCGACGGGATAGGGATGCCGCCGGCGCTCAGCTTCCACCCCGAGGCTTTGCCATAGACTGGATCTTGGTTTTATGTGTTCTTGCGATAGATTTTTTTTGTTTTTCATGCAACGAACCCTACACCCCCGGGTGTAGGGGTTCGTAGCATGGAAATAAAAAAATTCTACCGCATGCACACAAACAAGCCAAGATTAATATACTAGATTGTAGCAACGAGTCGATTAGAGTACTCACCCTCGAAGATTCCAAAGCGGTTAACGAGAGCAAATTCTTGTGGATGATGTAGTCATACACTTGCCGATCTCAAGATTGCATAGACGATCCTTCCAGCGCTGCGCTCCTCGGCAGCGCTCCACAGTCAGTCACACGTTCGGTACTCGATGACGACCTTCCTCTCCCTTGTTGTAGCAGGTAGCGGAGGTTGTAGTTCTCCCCTCGCGATTCCAACAGCACGACGGCGTGGTGTCGGAAGTAGAGGGAAGATCCCGTAGGGCTTTGCCTAAGCCAGTGCGGGTTATGGTGGATCTAGGGTTTCCGGCGATGTAGGTTTAGAAGGCCGGAGAGGAGGAGGTGTCGGCGGCATCTAGGGCGACGACGACGGGCCGGCGGTGGCGGCAAGCGGCGGCGGCGCGGCTTGGAGGTGGGGAGGGCTGGTTATGTTTCTTTGGGGCAGCCCCTCCCCTCTATTTATGAGAGGGAGGGCAGCTTGGGAGAGGGGAGTTTGAATCCTTCCCCAAACCCAAGTTGGAGAGAAAGAAGGACTCTTTCCTTCTTCCACTAGGAAACAATTGTTCCAGTTTGACTTTTCAAACTTCCCTTTTGACTTTTAATTTAGAGATTTATTTCTCTCTCTCAAATGCCCAACCGAGTGACCCAGGATATGATCCAATCATTCCACTTAACCATGACACATTCATGAACCATTCACCTTCCGGTCCGGTGAACCTTCTAGACCCTTCTAGAACCTCTCCAATGAAAACATCGAAATCATTCCCGAACTCCGAAATCGGACTTTCCTTATATGAATCTTGTTATTCGGGACCATTCCAGATCTCCTCGTGATATCCCAGATCCCATCCGAGACTCCGAACAACATTCGGTCTCTCTACTTATATTACATATCTACTAAACAACATCAAATCCTTAAGTGTGTCTCCCTATGGTTTATGAATTACGCGGACATGACCGAGACACTTCTCCGATCAAGAACCAATAGAGGAATCTAGAAATTCATATGGCTCCCACATATTTCTACGATTACTTTGCGATCGAATGAACCACTTACATACGATACTAACCTTTGTCTCGTGATAGTTTACTTATCCGAGGTTTGATCGTCGGTATCTCTGCATACCTAGTTCAACCCCGTTACCAATAAGTACTCTTTTCTCGTTCCCGCGATATGTGATCCCTTGTGAGCCAGTCACATGCTTGCAAGCTAATTGGATGACATTCCACTTAGAGGGCCCAGAATATATCTATCCGTCATATGGATGGACAAATCCCACTCTTGATCCATGTGCCTAACACATACTCTCCGAACACTCAATGCCACCTTTATAGCCACCCAGTTACGGTGTGGTGTTTGATGTCATCAAAGTATCCTTCCGGTGATGTTGATTAGCATGATCTCATGGTCGAAGGAATTAGGTTACTATGTATCAGAAAGCTTATAGCAAACAAACTATTGAAATTACTTGATCTTTATGCTACGCTTATCTATAGGAGTATGTCCATCATACCATTCTCCTAATGATGTGATCTTGTTGTCAATAACATCTCAATGTTCATGATCGAGAAACCACGATCATCTTATCAACCAACAAGCTAGTATTACAAAGAGGCTTTACTAGGGACTCTAATTTAGTTTACAATTCACAGAAGTATTAATGTTTCCTGTTAATACTATTATAGCATGAATGTAAACATTTATCATAAACACAAAGATATAATAATAACCACTTTTATTATTGCCTCTAGGGCATATATCCAACAGTCTACCACTTGCACTAGAGTCAACTAATCTAGATTACATGGTAATATACCGAACACCCATGGCGATTTGGTGCTGGTCATGTTTTTCCATCGGGAGAGGTTTAGTCAACGGATCCGCCACATTCAGATCTGTGTGTACTTTGCAAATATTTATGTCACCATCTTGGACATGCTCTTGAATAGCGTGAAAACGCAACTTGATATGCTTCAGCTTCTTGTGTGACCTTGGTTCTTGCGCATTGGCTATGGCGCCCATGTTATCACAGTAGATAGACATTGAGTCCAGCGCACTTGGAACCACGCCAAGCTCTGTAATGAACTCCTTAATCCATATCGCCTCTTGTGAAGCCTCCGAAGCAGCTGTGTATTCCGATTCAGTTGAATATCTCGCCATAACGCTTTGCTTTGCACTCCTCCAGCTAACTGCTACACCATTCAAAGTAAATACGTATCCAGATTGAGATTTAGAATCATCCGGATCATTGTTCAAACTAGCATCGGTGTAACCATCAAAAACGAGTTGTTCATCACCTCCATAAGAAAGAACCATATCCTTAGTTCTTCTCAAGTACTTAAGGATGTTTTTGACCACTGTCCAATGATCCACTCCTGGATCACTTTGACATCTGCTAGTCAAACTAACAGCATATGCAATGTCAGGTCTAGTACATAGCATGGCATACATAAGAGATCCTATGGCTAAGACATAGGGAGTCTTACTCATCTTTTCTCTATCTTCTGCCGTTGCAGGACTTTGAGTTTTACTCAAGGTCGTATTGGGCAACATGGGAAAGAACCATTTCTTGCTATCTTCCATTACAAACCTCTTTAGAACTTTGTCCAAATATGTACTCTGTGACAATTATATTAGGCGTCTCGATCTATCTCTATAAATCTTTATGCTTAATTTGTAATCTGCTTCGCCAAGATCTTTCATTGAAAAACTATTATTCAAATAACCCTTCACACTATTAAGAAGGTATACATCATTCCCAATCAACAATATGTCATCTACATATAGTATTAGGAATGCTACAGAGCTCCCACTCACTTTCTTGAAAAATACAAGCTTCTCCATAAGTTTGTATAAAACCAAAGCTTTTGATTACCTTATCAAAACGTTGATTCCAACTTCGGGATGCTTGCTTCAATCCATAAATGGACCGTTGAAGTTTGCATACCTTGTTAGCATCTTTAGGATCGACAAAACCTTTGGGTTGTATCATATACAACTCTTCATAAATGTCTCCATTGAGGAACGCTGTTTTTACATCCATCTGCCATATCTCATAATCATAATATGTAGCGATTGCTAACAAAATCCTCACAGAATTTAGCTTCGCTACCGGTGAGAAAGTCTCATCGTAGTCAACTCCTTGAATTTGTCGAAACCCTTTTGCGACAAGTCGAGCTTTATAGACAGTAACATTACCATCAGCATCTGTTTTCTTCTTGAAAATCCATTTGTTCTCGACAGCCTTCCGGCCATCTGGTAAGTCCACCAAAGTCCATACTTGGTTTTCGTACATGGATCCAATCTCGGATTTCATGGCATCTTGCCATTTATTGGAATATGGGCTCATCATCGCTTCCTCATATGTCGTAGGGTCATCGGTGTTGTCCACCAACATGACACTCATAACAGGATCATACCAATCATGAGTGGTACGAGTTCTTGTTGACCTGCGAGGTTCCGTAGTTACTTCAACTGAAGTTTCATGATCAACATCATTAGCTTCCTCTATTATTGGTGTAGGCGCCACAGGAACCACTTCCGGTGCTGCGCTACTCTCAAGTCCGAGAGAAGGTTTGACAACCTCATCGAGTTCTACTTTCCTTCTAGTCACTTCTTTCGAGAGAAACTAATTCTCTAGAAAGGATCCATTCTTGGCAACGAAGATTTTGCCCTCGAATCTATGATAGAAGGTATACCCAATAGTTTCCTTTAGGTATCCTATGAAGATGCATTTTTCCGCTTTGGGTTCAAGCTTGTCCGGCTATAACTTCTTTAAATAAGCTTCGCAACCCCAAACTTTAAGGAACGACAATTTAGGTTTCTTCCCAAACCATAATTCATATGGTGTCATTTCAACGGATTTAGATGGTGCCCTATTTAAAGTGAATGCGGCTGTTTATAATGCATAACCCCAAAATGATAGCGGTAAATCTATAAGTGACATCATATAACGAACCATATCTAAGAGAGTTCGATTACGACGTTCAGACACACCATTACGTTGTGGTGTTCCCGGCGGTGT
The DNA here is from genome assembly GCA_910589765.1 of Avena atlantica. Lineage (NCBI taxonomy): Eukaryota > Viridiplantae > Streptophyta > Magnoliopsida > Poales > Poaceae > Avena > Avena atlantica. The sequence continues at coordinate 459,268,603 of OU342736.1, forward strand.
CAATTGTGAAAGTATTTCACATTTCTTCAAATTCTCGCCAAACTCCTAACTTAGATACTCACCTCCATGATCAGATCATATAAATTTAATCTTCTTGTTACGTTGATTCTCTACCTCACTTTGAAATTCCTTCAACTTCTCGAAAGTTTCGGACTTATGTTTCATGAAATAGATATACCCATATCTACTCAAGTCATCTGTGAAGGTAAGAACATAACGATAACCACCGTGCGATGCTACACTCATTGGTCCACACACATCGGTATGTATGATTTCCAATAAGTCCGTAGCTCACTCCATACCAGAAAATAGAGTCTTAGTCATTTTACCCATCAGACATTCTTCGCATCTTTCAAGTGATTCGAAATCAAGTGATTCAAGAAGTACATCAGAATGGAGTTTATTCATACGCTTCACTCCAATGTGACCAAGACGACAGTGCCACATATAGGTCGAGTTATCGCTCAATTTCAAACGTTTAGCTTCAATGTTATTAATATGTGTATTACTACAATCGAGATTCAATAAGAATAGACCATCTATCAAAGGTGCATGTGCATAAAACATATTACTCATATAAATCGAACAACCATTATTCTCGGACTTAAACAAGTAATCGTCTCGCAATAAACATGATCCGGATATAATGTTCATGCTCAATGCGGGCACCAAATAACAATTATTTAAGTATAAAACTAATCCCGATGGTAGAAGAAGAGGTAGCGTGCCGACCGCGATCACATCAACCTTTGATCTATTTCCAACGCGCATCGTCACCTCGTTCTTCGCTAGTTTCCGTCTATTCTGCAGCACTTGTTTCGAGTTACAAATATGAGCAACCGAACCAGTATCAAATACCCAGGCACTATTACGAGTACTAGTGAGATACACATCAATAACTTGTATATCGTATATACCTTTCTTCTTGATGTTGCCGTTCTTCAAATACGCCAAGTACTTTGGGAAATTCCGCTTCCAGTGATCTTCTCCCTTGCAGTAAAAGCACTTGGTATCAGGCTTAGGCCCAGCCTTGGTCTTCTTCGCCGGTGCGGTAACTTTCTTACCGCCCTTCTAGAAGTTTCCCTTTTTCTTAGACTTGTCTTGCTTCTTGAATTTGGTGGTCTTATTGACCATCAACACTTGGTGCTCTTTCTTGATCTCCACTTCCGCAGACTTTAACATGGAGAAGAGTTCGGGCAACGACTTGTCCATGTTTTGCATATTGTAGTTCATCACAAAGTTCTTGTAACTTGGTGGTAGTGATTGTAGGACACGGTGAATCCCCAAAGCATTAGGAATCACTATACCCAAGCTTTGAAGCTTGCTTGCGTTCCCAGACATCTTAAGCACGTGCTCACTGACGGAGCTGCCCTCTTCCATCTTGCAGTTAAAGAACTTTTCAGAAGCCTCATAACTCTCAACTGCCGCGTGGAGCCTCAAATATCATTTTGAGTTCACACACAATATCATGTGGGTCATGGTTCTCAAACCTTTTCTAAAGCTCCGATTCCAAACCATACAAGATAGCACATTGAACCGTGGAGTATGATTCTTCTGAGTGAGGAAATTTTTTTCACCTCATCGATAGCATCAGCTGCAGGTGGGTCACCCAGCGGTGCATCCAGCACATAGGTCAAATTACCAGCATTGAGGATAATCCTCAAGTTGCGGAGCCAATCCACGAAGTTTCTTCCATTGTTTTTCAACTTTTCTTTCTCTAGGAACGCATTAAAATTGATGGTAGGGGCCGCGATTGATCTACAACATATTTGCAATAATTTAGACTAAGTTTATGACAAATTGAGTTCTAATTAATAGTTAAATTAATCTAGGTGAACTCCCACTCAAAAAAATATCCCTCACATTTTTTTAGTGATCACACGAACCAAATCCACCATATCAAATCCGATCATCACGAGAATTGATGTAGCTTCAATGGCGAACAATCAACATGTTCATCATATCTACTATATGACTCATGCTTTACCTTTCGGTGATCTGTGTTCCGAGACCATGTATGTACATGCTAGGCTCGTCAATATCAAACCTTAGCTTCCGCATGAGCAAATCTGGCTTGCTCCTGTTGTATACACTCGCAGAATCTAACACACCCGATCATCACGTGGTCCTTCGAAACAACGAGCTTTAGCAACAGTGCTTACTTAGGATGAACACTCTATAACTTGAAATTTTGTGAAAGGGATCATCTTATAATGCTACCGTCACGAACTAAGCAATACAAGATGCATAAAAGGATTAACATCACATGCAATTCATAATATGTGATATGATATGGCCTTTCTTCTTGTGCTTCCGATCTCCATCTTCAAACACGAACATGATCTCCATCATTACCGGCATGGCGTCAAGGTCAATGGCGCCGCTTCATGGTTGTTGTCCACCAGCATCAACTATTACAACTATTTTGGATAATAGACACACAGGTCTTAACGAAATTAAAAGACAACCATATGGCTCCTGCCGGTTGCCGACTTTCAATAAGGAACATTGCATACATCATATATAATCACAATCATGGCCATATCACATCACAACACACCCCTGCAAAACAAAGTTAGACACTTCTAATTTTCTTTGCATATTTTACATGGTTTGGGTCTTTTAGTAAGTGTCGTTCTAACTTACGAACAAGAACCACAACGTTGATGCTTGAACTATCAAGTGCCCGTTGTAAATTGAATATGTACTATGATGGGAGAGACAGACACCTGCAAAGCCACTTATGCAATACAAGTTGCATGTTAAGCGTGGAGCAAGTCTCATGAACTGCGGTGACCCAACATACCACTGCATGATGTAGTACACTATAGTCGTTGACATAGCACCAATGAAACATCGTTCACTAGTATTACATCCCTAAGAGTGGTACAACAGAAACACAGCAGGTCCAAGACATGACTATAGGTTACAACTCAACTCTTTACACAAGATCCAGAGAACATTCTAGGTTAAAGAGAGAGAAATAAACTTCTTACAAAGAAGAATCAGGAATAAACAACTCAAAAACTATCATACTAATAAGATTAGTATCTAAAATATTGGTTTGGCATTGCTGCTATTGCAATATACTACAGGAATAGGTTCTATGGCTAGAGATTATATTCCTAACTAATCAGTAGCTTCGTCTTCACTTGAGTTGATGTATATGTTGACTTTCTTGCCTTCATTGAAGACTTGAGCTGTTGATGAGGACTTCTTCGAATAGAATTTGATGTAGACATCGTCTGTACTGGCTTTAGAACCTAGCAAGGGTTAAGAAGATACTTTGAGTACGAGCGTACTCAGCAAGTTCACTAGAAAAGGAGTGTTTGATGCACTATGTCTACATCCATAGACCGTAGGTCGTAGGCAATGCAAGTTTTCATAAATATTTCTTCAAAGGTTGCTTTTATTCTGAAAAGCTATGTCCGTCAGCCTTCATGGGTTTACCAGAACCTTCATGGGGTTCCTTTCCCGCCGCGTTCGTAGCTCCTTCCCGGAGCAGGGAGTAACAAGTTACAGTTCTTACACTCTGCAGAGGTTCGTCACTTTACCCATGAGAGACCTTAGGTTTTGTTGCACGGCCGGGAGTATGTACCCGTTCAAACTTCCTTGGTTTGAGGCCCAAACTAAGATCCAAGCCAATCACTGCCTTCTCCGTGACTCCGCATGTCTCCTTGGTGTACACCATGCCCACCTTTTGAATTACGACAATGGTTTGTACAGACCGTTCAGATGCCGGAACTATCGTGGGACGTTGAGGGCTCCCACCCATATCCTGCATATCCTCTATGAATTACCATAAATAATATGCACGATATGAGTGATAACAGCCACGACCCGCACATCCATCTCCATGCGAGAGGGAAAAGATATAGCTGACTTCTTCGTCCCATTCCAAATCTCATGGTCAACGCATAATATACGGTGCAAGAATCACTGGCAACATTGGTTGTTAAGTCCTAGATAATATGTTCCTTTACCAGCGGAACTCTTATAGTAGGTTATTACCTCATGGTAAATAACCTATAATCACATTATTATGAAAATAGTTTTTTCTGTCCTTTTTCAAATGCAGGTGATGACAACACTGGATTTGCAAAATACTTTACAGAAAATAATCAAAGGACATGAGCAAGTGTGAACTTGCCTTTTGTGATTGCAAGATTATGCACTCACGGTCTTTGAGATGACATAAGATCCAATATCTAAAATTTGCATCATTGGTCCGGTAAGGACTAATGTTTAAAGAAGCAATATGCAGTTATGCATAAGTAATGCTATATATTTTTTGTAAAACTCCCAAATTGAATCCCCAATACTTTGAGTGAAGTGAATTTAAGTGTTTCTTTTCAGAGTTGGTTTATCTTAAAATTTTATTTTACAAGTAATGACCTTTATAAGGAACCTAAGTGTTAACAATCTAAAACATGTAAGTAAAGTATAAGATAATGTTTTATGGTTAATTGTCATTTGGCGTGTATTGTTAAACATCCTTGGAATTGAGTTGTTTAAGAGTTGAAGAACTTATTATAAAATTATTATTTGAAGTAGCAAAAAGAATAACATTTGAAGAAAAGATTTCCTTTCTAAGGTTTAAACAATCCTTATTGTTTAATTAGAACATAATTAATATCTTTTGATGTTTGATTGCTTAGTTTGGATTTGAGATGCTTTATGTCCTAGGTTAAATAGACCAAAGTTAACTATAAAAACATAAGTAGTTATTAGACATGATGTTTATAAACTTTGAGACTAAAGTTAACTCCAAAAGGGTAAGTAAACTTAAGGTGTAATTTATTTTAATTATTCTCAAGTTTTGGATTAATGATAAGTATGATTAAAGTGTGGAATTATTCACTTTACATTCAAGTGAATGATTAGATTAAATTTGTTTTGCTATCATGAAAAGAATATGTATTTATTTAATGGAATCATAATTAGATGGTCTTAGTAATTTGTTAGAATTTAAAAGTTATGTTAATAGTGGTTACAATATAATGATTATTCACCATATTATATAAATGGGTGATACCCAATGTTTATTTAAAAGGATTCTTAATAAGATTTTAAAAGAATATTTTGAAGTTAAAAGTTATACTTAAGTTTGATTATGAATTCAAATTATGGGTTTGGAATTAGTACTAAGACACTAATTTCTTAAGATTTTATAAGAATTGTGATTATTTCTTACTTAAGAATTGTTTTTAAAGAATTCACAAAATAGGTATTACGTAAGAATTTATTATTTAAAATATTGAAGACTTTCCTAATAATATATTTAATATTTTTCTAGTGTAGTATATTTATTCAAGACCTTAAAAATAAATTTTATTTATTTTTAAGTATTATCTTTATTTTTATAAAATTCATCAAAGCATTAAGTGTCTTTAAATATTTACTTTATGTTTTATTTGTAAAACTCTAAGTTGGTATTTTTATAAAACAATAGAGTTATTTTGATAAACAAAAATGATTATTTATTTATTTTAAGGGTTTTTGTTTTATTTTATAAAACTTTATTTAAGATTTAATGGTGTTAATAATTATTTTACTTTAAATTTATTTTAAACACTTAAGATTATATTTTTATTATGTAGATAATATTTTTTTGGTCATTTTGATATATCATATGTATTTTAGGATTTTTCTATAATTTTCTATAGCTAAAAAAATGTTTGGAGGTGATTTTAGTAATTCATTTTTTATTTTATTTCTAAACCTAATTATCTTGGGCTGTTTGGTTGGGTATGTGGGCTGGCTTGGCCCAACTGGACCATGCGAGACCCCTCACCTCCGGCCCACCCCTCACCTCACTATGCTCAGACTCACGCACATAGATGCAACCTTATCCCTCACGTGTTCCTCTCCTGCGCGCGATGCGCCGCCGCTTGTCACCCCGGCCGCCGCTAGCCATCTCCATCGCTGACGCACGCTGGTGCTGCTTCGCCACTTCTTACCCTTTCTCTTCCTCCATCAATTTGGCTTGCGCGCTCCCTCACGTGCACTTGTCGGAAACCCTATCTCTGCCCTGGTACGGAAGCTGGCAATTCCGGCTCTGTCGCTCACTGTAGTTCATATCCTAGGCCGGTGTAGGATGTTGTGTCCCTCAAGGCTGCTCCCTGTGCCGCCTTGGTGGTGAGCTTGATGCTGCACTAGGTGGTGGTGTATGGTGAAGCCTTCCCCGTGGTGTGCCACCTCGGTCGCGCGGGCTCTGCCTCGCCATGCCGTTGTGGTTGTGCCATGGGCGTCAGGTACACGCGACAATCCTTTGTGACCAGCCTTCGTGCTGATGGTGTCGATCCACATTTGTGCTGTGATTATCTACTACTAGTGGTGGTAGTATAACTGGTTGTTCCATGTTCCTTATGTGTTGATGAACTGTTCAGTGGTGTGTGGTGTCTCTTTTGAACCAACACATGATGTTGAGTGCAGATATATGATGGTGATGGTTCAATAATGTTGTTATTACTATAATTAAGATTCTCCTAGGATACATGAGATAGTACTAAATGCCTTGTGCTTCAGTTTCGATGAATTATTCATCCATGCATATGTTAGTGGATGGTTCCATGTTGTTTTGAATTTGACTGAATTTAGTTTAGTTGCTTGCTTTATTTGGGATGGCTTGCAGATGTGATTAGTTTAATGAATGATTCCTAGATGATGTGTCTAGGAAGATGATTTGAATAATTTGGTGTAATTTCTTATGCTTGTACTTCTGATTGTGAGAAATGGTTAAAAAGAAATGAAACTGCTACAGAGGTGCTACCATTCCATGGAATGTGCCCTGTAGTAGTTCATTAAAAAACTACTGTCACCTAGTTCTAAACTAGTGAACAGTAGTTTAGATCAATGGTGTATGATCTGGGACCTTGTCCATAGATGGAAAAATGTTGTTAGACCCTCCTCTAGTTATCCATGTTGATAAACATTTCATCTGAGTGTGTCTCTGAGGATATATTCTATCCAACAGATCTTACCCTCCTGATGGATGTAAATCCATAGGCAGCTTGTGAAAAAAAATGATCCCTAAAATGTTAGGGAGATGATTTGATCCAATTTTCTGGTGGTAGATTATAAATGATGTACTTGGCTCAATGTTGTGTTTATATATGAAAGGTGCATGCTGAACTGAACCTATGGTCCAGTAGTGATATTAATCACATATGTAAAAAAATGATTCCTAGCTTACTGAATTGGGAAAATGATAGATTTGTTGGGTTTGGATAATTTGTGAGCTAGTTAATATGTAAGGATCCTTCTGGTGGCTTTAGCTGACCTTGGGCTGCTATTGTGGTGCCTCCAACCTTGGAGAGTGCACAATAGTAGCCCATGTAGCATGGCTTGCTACAGAGAATAACTACAGTGGTGTAATTGATGTTGATATAAACCAGAGAGAAACTTAGCTTGTGATGCAAAAGGCTAAAACTAATTTGGTGGCTAAAAATGCAGATTCTTTCTCTTGCATTGATCTTAGCTCTAGGATGATCTTGGAGTAGCACTTCTACCAAGTCTGAGAGCTCTCTCTCTCTCCAACCTCATGCTCTAGACAATATGATAAGAACATATACTAAAAGTTATCTTGATATACTGATAAAATGGATATGTGCTTGATTTCTTGGCTCTGCTCATGATGCATAGGCTGAGGCTTTGATGATGCTTGGGATAGATTATTTATTGATTGCTTATGAAATTATTCAGTGATGATCTAGTACTCCACTTGAGTATAGATCTGAGAATTTTCCATTACCTCATACATTCTAAGATGCAATAAAAAGAACAGATACAAAGGTATGCTCTTAGATGGATAACCTGCTGTTGTGGAGCTGTGGTTGCTCTTGTGGATATTGTTCTACTGATGTTGTTGATGTTCTTGTAAACTTGTGATTATTATTGCTCAACTGCTATAACTTGTGCTGGTAACCTTCACCTCCTAGCTCCAGATCCTCTTGGCTGCTGCTGATCTTGATCTTCCTTGCTGCTTACTTGATCTACTCCTCCTCATCCTTCCTATTGGATGGCTTCTTGAAGCAACCATAGGTTGGGTCATGGTTTGATAGAATGATCTAGTGTTCTTGTGAATACAGCTGATGATGTTGGTTAAGATCAGTAGGATTCAGTGGTGTTCTTGGAGTGGTTCTGAAATGGTTTCTTGACTATATGGAGAGAGTGTGTGTTTTCCCTGGCAGTTTAGCTGCTACGGCAACACTCCCTCTTATCCAGCTCTAGTGAGTTGTTCTTGAGATGACAACACAACATATGCATGTTGTGTGTAAGCTTCTTGCAAGTGGGACCATTACTTTGTGGATCAGTTCAACTGAGAAGATCTTTTCTGGCTGGTTATCACTGTCTTCCTTCTTACTTTTACTAGATTGGTGAAGTTTGCCCCTGGCCAATGAGGTTGTACTGAGGCAAAATTTCCTGATAAGAACAGATTCTTAACATGCCCCTTTGATTAATATTCTATGATGAATTAGGCACTAGCATCACTAGGCCAAGTCTGAGAGTAAAATTCTAACCAATTAACATCCTTTTATTTTATTTTTGTTCTGTTTTATTTTCTTTTTGTTGTGTTTGCAGGAAATGAGAAGAAGAAGAAGTAGAATCAGAAGAAAGGAAGATGAAAGATTATAGATAGGGTATAAGTTAGGGTTTCTTTTATTATTATGTAACTTTCTATTATTGAAAGTAGAACTTTGTAAATTAACTTGTAACATGATACTGTATACAGAAAGTTAAAACTTTCTCTTTTATTAGTCAATTGTAAAGACAATGTAATTTGTTATATTATAATAAAGTTAAATTTCCTCTTTTAGTAATTTGATTCAAGTAAATATTTACATCTTATATATAAATATGAATTCATTTATTATTTGTTATAAAGTATATCCTGTTTATTCGTAATTGAATATCAATTATGCAATGCTATAAATATCCATAACACAATTTCATTTTTGTTTCAAATCCAATAATTTGTTAAATATTTCAAATTTCAATATGTGAATTTTATAAATTCATTTGAATTCAAATAAGAAATTCAAATATATGTTTAAATTCTTTTCCCCTCGAAACACAAAGATTCAATAGGGGTCATGTTGAAATCCATCGCACCTGCCCTGATGTTTCCATGAGAACAACAGAGATATCAATCCCTCTATAGCTTCTTTAGTTTTGCGCAAAAATTCTCCAGATTTTCTTATGCATGAATGCAATGCACACATCTAAGTTCAGCTTATTTCTAAGCTCTAATGCTGGGGTGTTACATGAACGATGTCATGTAAGGTTAGCCCGAGCCGCTTCATCCCATCATACCACAAGATGCAAAGTACACAAAAAGCAATTGATAATAAAAGTACCACCGCCCATAATGACCATTGTGTTCTACTCGTGCAACAGATCTACATATAGACATGACTCTGAAACCACTGTAGGGGTTCGTAGCATGGAAAACAAAAATTCTACCGCATGCACACAAACAAGCCAAGATCTATCTACTAGATTGTAGCAACGAGTCGATTAGAGTACTCACCCTCGAAGATTCCAAAGCGGTTAACGAGAGCAGATTCTCGTGGAAGATGTAGTCGTACACTTGCCGATCTCAAGATCGCATAGACGATCCTTTTGGCGCTACGTTCCGGCAGCGCTTCCGCAGTCGGTCACATGTTCGGTACTCGATGAAGACCTTCATCTCCCTTGTTCCATCAGGCAGCGGAGGTTGTAGTTCTCCCCTCGCGATTCCGGTAGCACGGCGGCGTGCTGTCGGAAGTAAAGGGAAGATCCCATAGGGCTTCGCCTAAGCCGGTGCGGGTTATGGTTGATCTAGGCTTTTCAGTGATCTAGTTTTAGAAGGCCAGAGAGGAGGAGGAGGTGTTGGCGGCGGCTAGGGCGACGACGACGGGCCGGCACCGGCGGCGACAAGCGGCGGCGACGCGGCTTGGAGGTGGGAAGGGCTGGTTGTGTTGCTTGGGGGCACCCCCTCCCCTCTATTTATGAGAGGGATGGCATCTTGGGAGAGGGGAGTTTGAATCCTTCCGCAAACCCAAGTTGGAGAGAAAGAAGGACTCTTTCCTTCTTCCACTAGGAAACCATTGTTCCAGTTTGACTTTTGAAACTTCCCTTTTGACTTTTAGTTTAGAGCTTTATTTATCTCTCGCAAATGCCCAACCTAGTGACCTAGGATATGATCCAATCATTGCAATTAACCATGAAACATTCATGAACCATTCCCCTTCCGGTCCGGTGAACCTTCTAGACCCTTCTAGAATCTCTCCGATGAAAACATCGAAATCATTCCCGAACTCCGGAATCAGACTTTCCTTATATGAATCTTATTCTCCGGACCATTCCGGATCTCCTCGTGATATCCCGGATCCCATCCGAGACTCCGAACAACATTCGGTCTCCCTACTTATATTCTATATCTACTACAAAACATCAAATCCTTAAGTATGTCTCCCTACGGTTCGTGAATTATGTGGACATGACCGAGATACTTCTCCGATCAATAACCAATAGAGGAATCTGAAAATTGATATGGCTCCCACATATTTCTACAATTACTTTACGATCGAATGAACCACTTACGTACGATACCAATTTCCCTTTGTCTCGCGATAGTTTACTTATCTGAGGTTTAATCGTCGGTATCTCTGCATGCCTAGTTCAACCTCGTTACCAATAAGTACTCTTTTCTCGTTCCCCGTGATATGTGATCCCTTATGATCCAGTCACATGCTTGCAAGCTAATTGGATGACATTCCACCGAGAGGGCCCAGAATATATCTATCCGTCATATGGATGGACAAATCCCACTCTTGATCCATGTGCCTCAACACCTACTTTTCGAACACTCCATGCCAGCTTTATAGCCACCCAGTTACGGTGTGAGGTTTGATGTCATCAAAGTATCATTCTGGTGATGGTGATTAGCATGATCTCATGGTCGAAGGAATTAGGTTATTATGTATCAGAAAGCTTATAGCGAACGAACTATTGAAATTACTTGATCTTTATGCTACACTTATTTATAGGAGTATGTCCATCATACCATTCTCCTAATGATGTGATCTTGTTGTCAATAACATCTCAATGTTCATGATCGGGAAACCATGATCATCTTATCAACCAACAAGCTATTATTACAAAGAGGCTTTATCAGGGACTCTAATTTAGTTTACAAATCACACAAGTATTAATATTTCCTGTTAATACTATTATAGCATGAATGTAAACATTTATCATAAACACAAAGATATAATAATAACCACTTTTATTATTGCCTCTAGGACATATCTCCAACACCGAGAAGATACCCGACGGTGTCCTTCCTAGGGAGCTGGCCGCCCCAACTCCCAAGGGCAAGGAATCCCGGGCAAAGGAGTGCGATATAGAGCCAACAGGTGGTAGTCAATACCTGACCTATGCAGCAGACTACTACTGCAGGCACAACCCTACACTCCTAGGATGCGACATCTTCAAGCCATGTAGAAGCCATGCACTCCATACTCGGCCGCATGGCACGACTGTACTATCGCGTGTCCGTGGACCCTTGTGGTGTCCCCTTGATAGTATAAAAGGAGGCCCATGTCGCTGGACACATGGGGAGGGTTTTTGGAGGAGAGGAAGGGTAGAGATCCTTCCCGGGGAAGGAAGCATTGTAATTGTGATCATTCACCAAATAGTAGATAGTTGCAGGACGTAGGGATCCTCACATCAAGGACCTGAACCTGGGTAAAAGAACACGTGTCCCTCTGTGTGTGTGTTCGTCTAGCTCACTGATCGATCTTGCCAGACGTTGCGCCCCTGTCCGAACTACCAAAGGGGATCCCTATCCTCGATGCCAAAAATTGAGACATGACACCTGGCGCGCCAGGTAGGGGGCGCATCGGTGGCGATCTGCATTGGCAATTTCGTCATTAGAACTAGGCACCATGCCTCGGAGCTCAGGAGGATCCGCCCGATGCGTCGTCGGCGCCACCACCGGCGCTAGCGTCGCCCAACGAAGGACGGAGCGACATCGCCAAGAAGAGAAAGAATCCAGTCAACCATCATCTGGTGGGGGTTCCGTTGGAATGGTCGTGCTAGGAAGAAACATACCATAGGAACAACCGGTGAGCACGGAGCCTCCCGCGGCGGAGCGCTCGCGCGCTACAGGGATGGGAGAACGGGGAGCCTGCGAGGCAATGCTGTCCCAGCCTTCCGTATCAGCATTGCCCGAGTGAAGACACCAGGTCTTAGGGGGTTTCGGCAGCCGCTGGTAGCCAGTGTCCTGCCTCGACCCGCTCTGGGGCCCATGGTCCCATCGCTGCTCTCGCCGCGGAGGAAGCTATACTTGGGTTTCCACCGGAAGCAGGAACAACTTGCGCTTCTATGCATGGCTAGCGAGGTTGTCGCACTTCGTCAGCGCCGCTCGTCAACAGGGAGGGTTGTCCTCGTGGTGTTCGACGGCTTGAGCCCCTCCCACCATGGAGGCTGGGGGACCACTCAGCGCCATGCGATGAGCGCCAGACCCCTTCGCCCCTTCGACGGGAGAGCTACCGATGGCGCTCTCCACATGCCAGCCGCGAGGGAGAACCTAGGAGAGATGTGACGACTGTGCATCGGTGGGTTCCTCCTGGACCTTACATTAAACTATTAAAGGGACCTACGACAAGTCCTAGAAGAGCGTCCAGGGGAAGACGCCCGGACACGCATCGAGTGCCGCCGGGTGCATCACCTCCACGACAACGTCGAACCAGCATGATCCGGACGGAGTGCCCCCGCATTTGTGGCCGGACAGTATGATATAACTATGTATCCACGAAAAATATCAGAACTATTTGAACATCATTCTATATTTTTGCAAAAATTCCAGGCTACATGGAGCCCGAGACTCAAAACCAAGACTTGTCATAGTGCAATATTAAATTCCATCTTAATTCCCCTACAAAGGATCCAATAGGATGATTCTCAACAACAAATGACCCCGAATAATTGTGAAGATATGTAGTATGGAGTATATACGATTGGGATACTGATTGAACATGCCTATCTTGTGGTTAATATGACCATAAACATCGAGATTATCGGTTACTGATTTTCGTAGATACTCATTTATTGCACATCAAAGAGTTTCTATCTGTATCTCTATATATACGGTATGCTCCTACACACATATATCTAAGTACTCCAATTGCTGCTGCTTGAGGCTTCCAATTACTTTACCTGATATCCCAAGCAGCAGCAATGGCGAACCTTTGTGTCCTCCTCACGGCGCTGGCAGCAGCCGTGCTCCTCACCGCCGCAAGTGCTAACAATCCCAGGACCATGGGTACGGCATACAACATGCTTCAGCAATATGGCTTCCCGCCGGGCATCATCCCGGAGGGCGTGCAGAGCTACGAACTCCGGCAAGACGGCTCCTTCGAGGTGCACCTCTCCAATGAGTGCGGCCTGCACATCGGCGGCTTCAAGCTTCACTATAGCAGCCGAATCGCCGGGAACATCCACAACGGCTGGATCACCGGCCTCGAGGGCGTGAAGGTGAAGATCGCGATCGCCTGGGTCGGCATTCGTAAGGTCAGCCGCGACGGCAACCAGCTCAGGGTGGGCGCAGGGAGTATAACCAAGTCATTCCCGATAGGCGACTTCTCCACTAGCCCTCATTGCTAGCGAGGGTCGACCACGGGAACAATAGCAACGAAAGCCACCGTCTCTTCGGTCACGTCGCTTGAAGATTAGTTCCTCATTGTTAGTGCACGCTAGTACTCCTTCCGATTTCACATTATAAGATGGTTTATTTTCTATGAAAAGAATGTATCTAGACGTCTTTTAATGTGTAGGGCAATAAAAGACATCTAGATACACTCACAGAAAATATAATATTAAAGGCATTTAAATATATTCGTTTCACAAAAATTATAACGTCTTATATTATATGGAATGGAGGGAGTATTTTGTATGGAATGGGTGTGTTTTTTTATCAGTTTGTGTAATGCCATTGTAGTGTGGGTCAAGATGAACACTCAAAAAACAACAAAAATGCGTTGAGTGCAAAATTCATTTGGGTCATCCAAATTAACAAAGAGGAGCGCTACGTGTCCTCCCCCCCCCCCTCCCCCCAAACCACACACACCCCATAACTCCCCCTATCCACCGGGTCCTCTGACTGACACATGTCTCCTAAAATAAACCCAGATTCCGCCTTTGCTACAAAATGACCTGCTTTTACTATAAATAGGTTTTTTTACTATATGTACCAAAAAACTGTCTGACCCAGAAAATAAAATAGACAGACTAGATCTCGCTGAAGAGTTCGCCGGAGACCTCGCCAGCGACCTTGTAGCAAAAAGTTGTGCTAATGTAGCAGATCCGACCTCACCGGAGACTTTTGCCGGTAGACCTCGCTGGAGACCTTGTAGCAAAAACTTTATGCTATTGTAGCAAAATCATAAAACGTATGTACCAAAAAAAATGTCCTATTGTAGCAAATCTGATCTCGTCGGAGATCTCACCGGAGATCTTGTAGCAAAATAACAAAGCATTTGTACCAAAACCCGAGGCCACTTGTAGCATCGCCGCTGGATGCATGTAGCAGCCTCACAAACCCCATGTAGCAACCCTCGACGCCATAGGTAGCAGCAACGTTAGTAGGTAGCAGCGTCGATGCCTTCTCTAGCAATGCAGGTGGCCTTCGTGTAGCTAGGGCTAGGGCATGGAGGTGCAGCTCCGACGAGGTAGGCACGATGGCGCTCCGGCGAGGTCAGGAAGGCCTAGCTCCGACGAGGTAGGCGAGGCGGCGACCCAGTAGCAGCGCTCCGGTGAGGGGTAGGTAGGCGCGATGGTGCTTCAGTGGCGTGGAGGCGCAGCGACCTGGCGGCGGCCCGGCGACAGCTCTACGACGAGGGGTAGGTGACGTGGCAGCGAGCCAGTGGTGACACACGACATGGAGCGCGGACCTGGCGGTGGCCTGGCATGGAAGTGCGCGCGCGGCGGCGGGCTAGCGAGCGAGTGAGCGCGGACTGCGGCCCTATGAGCGAGCGAGCGTGGCTGCCATGTGAGCGAGTGGGGCGCGCGAGGTGGGAGCATATTGCTAATCTATTTGTCTTCTAAGAGTAGCATACTTATATTGCTATCTAAAACGTTTTCTTTCCCCTTCACTCATGTCGCTCCCGGCGAGAGACGGGGCGAAACCTTGAGCCCCACTTCTCGTCCCCCTTCCCCCTCCCCTCCCTCGCTGCCGGCGGCGGCGAGCGCCATCGGCGATAACCTTTCTCGCTTGCTTGGAGGGGCGCAGGGTATCCTGTCTCGTAGCACTGCACCGGTGGCATTGTCTCTTCAACCTGGCGGCAGTGGTGGGTTGTAAATGCGACGGTAGCGGTGATGGAGGACCGGTGTGACGCGCCATGATGCTGCGGAAGGCGACAGTACGTGCAACAACGGTCAGGACAGGTAGGCTAGATCTGGGCCTTGCGGTCCACGGCCGCCATGTCCTTAGCTTTGTCCAGGAGGTTGCCCTTACTCCCTGGCGGTGGCTGAGGGCCATATCCGGGCCGTTCAAGCCCCTATCTGGTGTCGGTCTGGCAAATCCTGCTAGGGTTTGCAGGGCGTGATGGCAGGCAGCCCGGAGGCATCATGGCTTCCCTTCCCATCGCATCTCTGCTGCCAAGTGTAGGCTCAGGACGGATTACCTCGTCTATGTCATTGGTCTCATCACGGTTGTAGCTATTTCCCTGTAGGTGGTGCTTCTCAGACCAATGGCGGTCTGACAAACCCGGGTGAGCACGATGGCGACAGGGCTGCTGCTAGGCTGTGGGGATCTATGGTAGTGGTGAATCCCCTAGTGACGGGGGAGTAGGGACTAGTGCTAAGGTTCTTGTAACATCCCAGCATTTAGGCACTAACGAAGGATAGATTGAGGAATATGGATTGTTGCATGCATTCATCTGTGAAAATGTGGGTAAGATTTTCGCCAAATAAAAAAACCTAAGTGATCAATGTTTCTTTCATACTTTGAGATTAGGTTTAGTCTTAAAGGATGATTGTTATAAACTTTGAGATGATCTTAAGGAGTTATGTGTTTTCAAATGAATTTGAAATATTAGACTTGAGTGTTTGAATTATAATTCAAATGAATTAGATATAAGTTTTGAATCTTAATTCAATTAAGAGATAAATATTACAACTTGAATTCTATCCAAAGAAAAACAATAATGAATATAAAGTTTATTTCTTATCATAAATATATATAATCAAGTTATAAAATTATAACTTATTTGAATCATCCACACAACTTACAAAAGTAAATATACAAAGAATGGGAATATTCTTTAATAATAATAATATAATCTTTATTACAATTGAATAAAATAAGGATTACAAGAATAATAAAAGAAAATTACAAAAGAATAAGAAAATTACATTGGAATATTTACTAACTATCATATATCTAAATCTAAACTAAATCTTCATCTTTATCTTTGTACCTGCAAAACAAAGACAAAATAAAAACAAAAGAAGATTAGTGTTAGTATTATTTCTCTCAGACATGTCAGTGAAATGCACTTGACAAATTCATCATTGAGACATTTATAAAAGGGGCAAGTTTCACCAATATGAAAGAATTGATCTTTCATAAATTCAAAGCCAGAAGTCAAATAATATCCAAGAGGGGCAAAATCACCAGCCAGATGAAAGTAACCTGGTAAGAGTAAGTTCAAAATTCTAAACATATCCACAAGTGCATAGCAGGAACACAAGAAGGACACACACCAGCATGCATGTGGTGTGCTGTCAACCTCACAGAACAGCCCAATCTTACAAAACCACAAGCACAGCCGTGGGAGGCAATAGTGCATCACTCCACTGCACAACACACAAGAACAGCCAGTGTAGACAACAGCTAAACCAAGCACCACAATCAGCAACCAAACCAACTAAGGATCAATAAAACATCACCATGATGGTTACATAAGGAGGGGATGGATCAGGTGGATAGAAAGATCAAGCCCAGGAGCTAGGAGGAGCAGGGTCAGCTCAAGATCAAGCACAGGAGTCCAGTAAAACTAGATCAAGATCATCATCACCAACTTACTACACCATCATCAGATTTTGTGGTGAGTTTCATAAAACCTTCACATGATCTAATCATCTTATTCAGAGAGAAACATGTGTTGTTTTATAGAACAAAACCTCAGAAAACACCTAAGTGGGGGTGAATCCATCATAGGGATTTTTAAAACTCTAAAGGCAAACAACACAATACCAGGATCCAACCAGAGGTCAGAGCAACATCCTTGCTCTGGTTGTCCAACTATGTTTTACCATTCAAGCATGCATATACCTATGATCTATTTCCAGGCACATCCCTAAAGGAAGGGTAACACCTTAGGAACAAATCCTTAGGATCCATAACATGAGCAAGCTCACTATCATTTTTCCAAGCTTTGATTCAATCAAGAATAACTGGTACCACTACCAGGACTATCTAGATGAACCAATTAGATAAGATCTAAATCCCTAAGCCTCAGACAAACATCATTGATCTTAGAGAATTCAAAAAAAAGAAACATCTATGTTTATCTCTCAAAGCCAACTTTGTCATTAAGTATCAAACAACCCAATTAATGGATTAGAGTTATTCTTGTGTGCCATACAATGTCATGTCACAAGAACAGTCCAATATGAATCAGGAAAGTCAGTAAATCATCATAGATTCAGACAATCAACTAACTAATCATATTCATGTTAACACAAGAATCATAACTAGGAGATTCCTATGTTACACTTCACTATTTGAGATCATGACGATCTCAAACCACATGTTAATTCCCAAGCTAACAGCACTAAGATAGTAGCTGTATCTTATCATAACCATGACCATGAATCAAATAAACAGTGGAAAGCTATCAAGTCATTGGCTTTACCAAGCATGTTTCCCAAACAACAATATCATCTGAATCAGATGCAATCTAAGCATCAAATCATCCAGTAAGCCACCAGAAACATCATATATCATTTTAAGCAACAAGGCTCGGGCCAATAATCATTTAGCATGTATACAGATCAACCAAACATGATTCAAATCATCCAGTACATGATCAATCACATAACAGGCACCCTAAATGGATAATCATCCTAAACTGAATCAAACAATGGACAGAGAGGACACCGCCAGCCTCTAGCATCGAATCAACAAGCACAGAAAGAACCAGGGGGAAGGAATCAAACTCACCGTAGGTCCTCGCTGAAGAAATTGAAGAGGAAGCAGATTGGAAGACGAACCCGCGGAGGCACAAGGAGCACCCAGGGGGGCTGTAACCTGCACCAGCCACAGCGGCGGCGACAACACTTAAACACATGCCAAACCCCAAACCCTAGGGTTCATAGAGGCATCGATCCATTGCAGGAGAGCCCCAGGCTCAAATCCAATTGGATGGAACAAACGGGTGTCATCGACAACC
The DNA here is from genome assembly GCA_910589765.1 of Avena atlantica. Taxonomy (NCBI): domain Eukaryota; kingdom Viridiplantae; phylum Streptophyta; class Magnoliopsida; order Poales; family Poaceae; genus Avena; species Avena atlantica. Next base: position 459,287,046 of record OU342736.1, read on the forward strand.
CCCTAGTACACCACGGCGGCGACCAGAACGACCTACAGCGGCGGGAATCACCGGTGACAGCATCGCCGACCACGGGGTCGGGGTCAGAGGAGGGGAGGATAAGCTCGAGGGAGAGAGAGAGGCAGTGAGGAGTGGGCCGAGCTGGGCCAAACCCTTCAGGGTGGTCCCTTTTGTCTAAAACTAAATGGGCCACTAGGGACCAATAAGAATAATCAGCCTAGAAACAATTCCAGGCCTCTTTTAATAAACAGGAAAAGACCAAAATACCCCTAGACTTAAATAAATTATAGAAAATAAAATATAAGTCCAAAAATTACAAATTAAATACTTTTGGATTCACAATAATCCACTCTATCCAAATAAAATAAGATATAAAATTTTGGACATTTAAATTTTTATAAGAATTTTGTAATTTATATATTCCTCATGGAATTTTACAAAATTATTGAAAGATGATAAAAATAAATAAAAATCACTTTCATTATATATCATATTATAGTATTTTTGAAAAATACTAAATAAATATTTTACAAATTTTTTATGTATAATTGATAATTCTTAAAAAGAATTATTAAATCTATAAAAGTCAAATAAAAAGGAAATAAAATAAACTAATTCAATATATGTTATAAATATTATAAATTAATATTAACAGGCACCTTATATAGGGAAATGCATATAGAATTAAATAATGCATTACATTACTTGCATAATCATTTTGCTTCTTTAAATATTGTCCTTACCGGGCAATAATAATGTTTTTGTAGACATAGAAGCTCAAGGTCCAGTGCAAGCATGAGACTTCACTACCTTGCCATCACAAGGCAAGTTCATCACTTTCTCATGTCCTTTGAAGAGTCTTTATCAAAGTACTTGCAAATTGTGTGTTATCATATATGCTATAAAAGGAAGAAAATATTATTTTCACAAAACAAGAAATAATTGATATCATCCTAAGTGATGATATAATAGAGCAATGGAACTTAGGGTTCTAATTGCAAAACAATGATGATCAAATAGGGACTTAATAACCCATGACATCAGTGATTCTAGCGCCGTATATTACGCGTTAGCCATGAGATTTGGAATGGGACATATAAGTCAGCTTATCTTCTTCCTCTCGCATGAAGCCGGATGTGCAGGTCGTGGCTGTTATCCTCGTAGAGTGCATATTAATTGGTAATTCGTAGAGGATATGCAGCATATGGGTGGGAACCCTCATCGTCCCACGATAGTTCTGGCATCTAACAGTTTGTACAAACCATTGCTGTAATTCATTATGTGGGCATGGTGTACACCAAGGAGGCATGCGGGGTCGCGAAGGGGGCAGTGGTTGGCTTGGACCAACTACTGGGCCCCATATCATGGAATTGTGGATGGGAAAGTACGCCCGGTTGTGCAACAAGGAGTTGATATCTCATGGGTAAAGTAACGCACCTCTAGAGAGTGTAAGAATTGTAACTTGTTACTCCCTGTTCCGGGAAGGAGCTACGAATGCGGCAGGAAAGGAAATCCATGAAAGTTCTGGTCAACCTGTGAAGGCTGATGGTCATAGATTTTCATAATAAAATCAATCTTTGAAGAAAGATTTACAAAAATTGCATAGTGCCAAGGATTTATAATCCGAGGTGGTAGTTAGAGCATCAAACTTCCCACCTTGCATATAATGAACTTTTTGGGTAACGCTGTTATTCATTCTTTCCTTTGATCCCTTGCTTATACTATGAGGATCCCGAATACGTGCCAATGTATGCAGCCGAATGCCAAGAAGATGTGTTCTACGAGGAACCTGATCTGTCCAGAGGAGTTGAAGGAGTGGATTACGAAATCCGCTATGGTGTCGATGATAACAAGTCCAACTAAGTATCCCTAGTTAATAGTAACCAACGGAGCTGAGCAGCATGAACTCTATAGAATAAGCTGTTGAGATCAACTCCTAGTTGGAGTTGTTACTTTTAAATTCCGCTGAAACACTTTATATTTTGGTTTGTAAGTTGAATCTTTTGTAAGTCTTGAACTTCCGGTATTGTAATAATAATAATGTGTGTACTTTTGTAATATGGACCTGCAATGTTTCTGTTGTACCACTCTAAGGGATGTGATATTTACGGAATGGTGTTATGTGGATGTCATGTCAACGACTATAGTGTACTACACATGCGGTGGTATGCTGGGTCACCGCAGTTGGTATCAGAGTAAATTGCTTTGACCTTAGGTTGGAAACCTAGTAAAGGGTATTACCTGTAGGAAAATTTAGCAACGATAAAGAATTCTCTAAAAGAGATATAATGGGTATTCAAATGAGAATATTCTGTTATATATTTTAGTGCGATAATTCTTTGTTATGATGCAATATATCATTGGATACTAATCAAAAATTATTTTTTTGATATACAGAGATATGGCACCAAAGTTTCCATAACAGACTTTGGTAAGGAAAGAGGAGACTCTTGATGATTATCAAGGATCATTCACAGACCAACTTCGTCAACTTTTAAAGCTTTTTAGTTGTCCAACTAGAATTCCAGTGAACACTATCACTTACCTTGATGGCCGGATGTTATCCAAGTATCGTGTGAGTATCCAACTTCCAGAGAAGCTTGGATTATATCATGATCTACCTATAGGAGAAGGTAGGAGTCATTTAGCAGCATATCATGTTGTCGTTGTGGAGGCGATAGCTAATATCCGGGAGCAGAAAACCAAGGACCTAGAAGGTAGCACATTCTCTGTGATACCTCATGATTCTATAGACTCGGAGCCTATACCAGATCATCTTACTTTGGTTAAGAAGCATCCTAAGTTAGCTTCCAAGTTTATGGATAGATATCGAACACTCGTTGCATAGTTTTATAAGACCCATCAAGTGATTGTTGAAGACAAAAATGACATGTTAGAGGATCTAACTGATCCGGAACGGAGGAAGCAGTTATCATTCTAGTTAGAGAAAGAAGTAAGTAGTAGTGAAACACCTATCTTTAAGGATATACCTATAGATTCGGAATCTTTTATACCATATCCTTATTCACCAAGACCTGAACCTACACATGATCCTACTACGGATATGCGGTATGCAGTACCACAAGGCTCAGAGGATGGTTCTGACTCAGAACTTCCTATTGATAATTCAGATGGTTGGAGAATGGGATCATATAATGGATCTCATGAACACCAGATGTCCAAAGATGGTTCCGACAGGAATGTTGGACAATCTAGTTGGATGGGTGCAAGGATGAACCCTAATAATAGTAGTATAAATACCATGTCAATAGATAACGAGGATGAAGAAGAAGATCCTGAGGAGCGAGTGTTTGAATCATCAACATCTTCTCAAAACCCAGGGAATATACATTATCCAGTGTTTAACTATTGTCACATCCCAAAATTCTCCTAATTTGGGAATGTGAAATAAATAAATAATTTTGATTGATTGTTTGACTATGTTGAAAATTCTCAAAGAGAAGAAACTTTTTGAATAGAAAATCCTCTCAACCTTGAATTCAAAATTTTATATTCTTTTGTTATGACCTAAGTAGCCATACAGGCAAAAGGGCATGGATTGATTATGGATTGTAGAATTGGTGTGCAAGATTTCAAAATGAAAATCATAAAGCATTCATAAGCATTTCATTACATCGATGCAAAGTTCTCACAAACTGAATCCAAATCCTGGTATCTAAATCCTATAGTTGATTCGCCCAAATGTTCCTAAAGGTAATTAAATTGACTTTATAAAACCTAGTGTTGCTAAGGCATAAATTATTGATAATTATAGCCTAAAGAGATCCAATTAATATTACAAAATTTTGGAAACAAAATTGAGCTCATTTGGAGCTATTATGAAAAAGTTATGGGATAAATATAAACAAATAAAGATATAAATAAAATGAAATATACAAGGATTTATGAATCCACTACTTCCAAATTAGTAAAAAGATTACAAATATGATCCTACAATGATCTATTCGATTTAAAAAAAAATAGAAACAAGAATCGTGTCATTTGGAGTTCGTATGCAAAAGATATGAGGGAAACAAGTAAATAGAAAAAAAGAAAAAGAAAAAAAAACCTAACGGGCCGGCCCACCGGACCGGATCAGCTAAGGACACACACACAGCACGGGCACGATCGGTTGTCCCGAAGTGCTTTAAAAAGCGTGCGAAAATTGATTTTCTATACCTATCTCTATTCAAACACTTATATCTTTTTATCTACAACTCCAAATCGACTTCCGTTTGTTTCTACTTGTTCCCTACTCCAAAGCCTATCTCCCCACCGTCCTAAACCTTCATCTAAACTCGTGGAGCCACAGCTGTACGAGTTTCTCTTCTCAAAATCCCGAATCTATATATGCCCAAATCTTATTTCGCTTTTTAACCCATCTAGACTTCGTCGTTTGCCTTTGGTCAAAAAACAAAAGTTGTAGAACTCATCGAAATCTTTCAATCCCGACAAACCTCACCCTTTTCATCCACCACAGCCGGAGAATTTTGCATCGAATATTTCTGATCTGACGGTGTAAATCCAAGATGTACTCGTGCTCGTTTCTTCAAATCCAAATTACTTTGGTGAGAAGGTAGGAATAATGATTCCCCACAACTTTCATGTTGTAAGTTTTTCAATTTGACCTACGGATTTGTCTCTCTAACACAGATCTGTTTCTTGTCTATTCTGAGTCAAAATCGGGTCAATCTCTTCTTCTAGCCACCGGATCCTATCCAGACGGTCGAGATCCAATCAAACCGGTGCGTGCCATGTCGTCATCCCGGTCAGCTTCCTCATCAATGCCACATCATCGTCAGGTCAGCATCTAGTCCCAGTCAGCATGCAAAGTCAACATGTCCAGTCAGCGGAATATTCTCTGAAATATTCCGTTCGAATTTAAAATTGCACATTATAGATCTAACTTGTAAAATTCATTAGAAATTCATACCACGTCCAAAAATTGCGTATAATATATCAAATTGAAGATAATTTTACGTAAAATCATCTTATCAGAATAGATCCCTTTTACTGTACGTGGTTACTGCAATAATTTAATTAGCTTTAATGGTCTTTTAGGTTAATAAATTCATAGGAAATTATCTGTAACTCCGAAAAATATGAATAATATATCAAATTGAAGATACTATAATTTATATTAATAATATCTGGTTGGCTCTAGCCTTTGTGGATTATTTAACCCGTAGCAATTTAATTAGTTCTAATGGCTTTATAAATCATTAAATTCATAGTAAATTAATTGCTTGTCACAAAAATATAAATGATATACCGATGGAAAGCTAGTTCCATGTAGATCATCAATATGCAAATAGTTCAGCCTTTGACAGTAAGGTTTTGCCGTGAAGATTTAAATGGTTTAATGGCTTATTTAGAGTAATAAATTCATAAGAAAATAAATACTATTCATAAAATTGCAAATAATATGCCCCTGGATTCAAAATTCCGTGGAGATTATAGATATAATTTTAGTTTGATTTTTAGACAACAGAAACTATATGAATCATTTAAAACCCATTAAACACTATTTAAATCATACAAAAAGATCTATAACTCCGATTAGGGTGAATCCAACGCCTACTAGTTCGTATTAACGTCCTCTATCTAGTAAACCTAAGAAACAAATTTAATTCAACAGTTATAACAGGCGTTACAACAGAACTATTAAAAACCCTATATTGGCAAGTAATTATTAATAACAAGTACTCCATTGCATTAATTGGCCTCTTGCACGCATCATATACTTCAATATTGTTTAGATAACTAAAGTAACAACCATTGTGACTTATTAAGTTGTCATGCATGCATTTGTTGCATTTGTTTGATCTCTATGTGCTATTGTTTATGATTGTATGCAATTGTTTGCTCGATAGATTGCGAGAAGTGCAACGTGTGCGATTGCAACTACTATGATTGCAAGTATTGTGGTTATGACGAGAGCAACCATTATATCTATGAGAATTGTGACGATTATCTAATCGACTACATCTACAACAAAGGCAAGTGGTGCTATCTTGGTCATAAACGCCCTACTGTTTTCCTATGCATTATAGATGTTTTTGTAGAATTGCATATGTAGGAATTGATGTGTATATGCTATGCTATGTCCCATATTATTCCCTAGTATTCCTTGTTTATGAGTCATCGTATTGGTAGATTGCTTAGCTATGCTATTTAGACGAGGAAGGGAATCATACCATGAAAAGTTATTTATTTTGAAAGGATTTTATTTTGTTAAATGACAAACCAACATGATTTTAATGAACCACCTAGGCGGAATGGCATTGATTGGGTCATCGAGTGTGGATTATGGTGGGGAATGTTGGAGATATGCCCTAGAGGCAATAATAAATATAGTTATTACTATATCTTTGTGTTCATCATAAATGTTTACCTTCATGATATAATAGTATTAACAAGGAAACATTAATACTTGTGTGATTTGTAAACTTAATTTGAAGTCCCTAGTAAATCCTCTATATAATACTAGCTTGTTGGTTAATAGATGATTATGGTTTCCCTATCATGAACATTGAGATGTTATTAACAACAAGATCATATCGTTAGGAGAATGATATGGTGGACATACTCCTATAGATAAGCGTAGCATAAAGATCAAGTCATTTTAATAGTTCAATTGCTATATGCTTTCTGATACGTAGTAACCTAGTTCCTTCGACCATGAGATCATGCATATCACCTTTACCGGATAGATGCCTTGATGACATCAAACACCACACCGTAGCTGGGTGGCTATAAAGGTGGCATTGAGTGTTCGAAAAGTATTGGTTGAAACACATGGATCAAGACTGGGATTTGTCCATCCATATGACGGATAGATATACTCTGGGCCCTCTCGGTGAAATGTCATCCAATTGTCTTGCAAGCATGTGACTGGCTCACAAGGGATCACATATCACGGGAACAAGAAAAGAGTACTTATCGGTAACGAGGTTGAACTAGGTATGCAGAGATACCGACGATCATAACCTCGGATAAGTAAACTATCGTGAGACAAAGGGAAATTGGTATCGTATGTAAGTGGTTCATTCGATCACAAAGTAATCGTAGAAATATGTGGGAGCCATATGAATTTCCAGATTCCTCTATTGGTTATTGATCGGAGAAGTGTCTCGATCATGTCCGCATAATTCACGAACCGTAGGGAGACACACTTAAGGATTCGACGTTGTTTGAGTAGTTATGGAATGATGATAAAGAGTCCGAATGTTGTTCGGAGTCTCGAATGGGATTCGGGATATCACGAGGAGATCCGGAATGGTCCGGAGAATAAGATTCATATAAGGAAAGTCCCATTTCGGAGTTGGAGAATGGTTCCGGTGTTTTCATCGGGAATGTTCTAGAAGGTTCCGGAATGTCCGGCACTCCGGAGGGGAAGGGTACATGAATGTGTTATATCAAGTTGGTATGATTGCATCATGTACTCGGTGTCATCGCTGAACAAAATAGAGGGTTTATTCAAATCCTAGTTTGAAAAGTCAAACGGCTAGTTTGAAAGTCAAACGGCTATTTTTGGGAAGTGGGGAAGGAGGAGGAAACCGAGTTGGGGAGGAGTCCCTCCTCCACCGCCAGCCCACCTCCAAGACGAGTTGGGGAGGGACTCCCCTCCCCTTGGCCGGCCGGCCCCTCCACCTATAAAAGGAGGGGCAGGGCTCCCCTCCTAGACACACAAGATCCCCGCCTTCAAAACCCTAAGCCGCCGGCGCCGCCACCTGCTGCTGCCGCCGCCGCCCTAGGTCAAGCCGCCGCCGCCTAGCAACCCTAGCCGCCGGCCAAGCTTCCTCCTCAGCGTGTCTAAACCCTAGATCATCGAGGGACTCTCTCATACTCCACCATACTCGCTCCGGCTTAAGGCGAAGCCCTGCGAGATCTCCCCTCTACTTCCGGTACCACGCCGTTGTGCTGCCGGAATCGCGAGGAGAGTGCTACAACCTCCGCTGCCTGCTGGAACAAGGGAGAGGAAGGTCTTCGTCGAGTACCGAACGTGTGACCAACTGCGGGAGCGCTGCCGGGCAGCGCCGGAAGGATCATCTACGCGATCTTGAGATCGGGAAGAGTACGACTACATCACCCACGAGAATCCGCTCTCATTAAACACTTTGGAATCTTCGAGGGTGAGTTATTCTATCGACTCGTTGCTACAATCTAGTAGATAGATCTTGGATTGTTTGTTTGTATGCGATAGAATTTTTTTGTTTTCCATGCTACGAATCCCTACAGGGAATGCCGCCCAGGACATTGAGAAAGGATTGGTTTGTTTGTTTGGTAGCTTTCTTGTGCAACCATGTGCCAATAATGAAATGGGCGGTTGGTTGAACTCAGTAGGTTGTGGTAACTCGAACCCACGTATCCAGATATGTAGATAGTGTAGGTTGGACCGGTGCGTGTTGAGTTTGGGGAACTACTTCCCGTACGGTTCCTTCTTGGACTTCTCCCTATCATCACCCAATATGAGAGTGGTGGTACGAGCTGGGCTGGCCAAGTCACATGGGTAAAGTGTACTAACCCCTTGCAGGGTGTATAAACTAAGTGCTTAGCCGTGTCCCCGGTTATGGACAATTTGAGCGACCTGATACTGATGCTATGATATTTCTCACTCATCCTTATTTCTTAATTGCTTAAAACTTGTTAGGTGAACATAATTGGGTAGGAGCACCTGGGAGTGAACCAGAGTGTCCTATTTATCGTATTGGAAAACTACTTTGTTACAAATGTTAGGATAAAACTGTTGCTTTATGCAAATGAGCCTGAACTCCACTTGGCCAAATAAGCATGTAGTTGATAGATCTGTTGTTAACCACTTTAGCCTACTTGCCATACATTAAATGTATTGACCATTCATGGCTGCAACGTTTCATGTTTCAGGTTATATCGTATCTGAGTGATCGTTCATAGGTCGCGAGACTCCACTCAACAATTGTTCGCCTGTGGCACATTTGGAGGAGGGAGATCTACCTTGTATTCGTTTTCCGTTGTGTACTTAAATAAATAATGTAAATTCTGGATCATATTCGTTGTATTTATGATGCATAGTTATATTTGGTATCATTTTGTACTGTCTGTGCCAGTGAACCGATCCAGGGATTGGCACTATACACATGAACTCAGCCTTATCAGGCGAGGGTGTTACAACTATCTTGCCCACGAGAGCACCTGGGAAGCGGCAGGATCTGCGTATCCTGTTGGCAACTCAAGAAATGAAGCTCAGGAGATGCAGGCTGGAGATAATGTTGAATATGTTTCTGAAGATTTTTTAGCTGAGCTGGAGGGAGTCAATATGCTCAGGTTGAGTAATGACTCAAGTCCTGATACTTCAGATACAGAGTATATTCCTTCTGGAATGCCATATGTTCCACAAACTGTGCGACGAACAACACGTCATCATGGTTGGACATCAGGCATGTACGATGAATGTAGTTACTATTAGAAGGAGACAATTAGTCGATAGTTGTAAGATCCCTCCTTTATAAAGGAAAAGGATCCCTGTGATTGCAATGCTAGTCCCTGGATCAATGCTAGCATCCACAGTTTAAGATGAAGTACACAGATACAAAGGTCATTAATTACAGCCATTCCAGAGATAAACATAGTCTTTACAACTCCAAGGCCACAGGCCTAATACAAGAGTTTGAATAAGTAAATAAATAAAAGTCTTCATCTTCATGTGCCACAGGCAAACATGTTGAGTGTAGACTCATGACACCTAATCCTCATCAGAGTAACCTGCAACATCACAAGTTACAGCCACAGTGGGTCAATACTTTGGAATAGTATTGGCAAGTGATACCTTAGTATAATTTTAAGTGGACTAGATACTATATGCAATTTGGCTAAGTGTAGCTTGGCTTGCTTTGCTTAAAATAGATTTTGCCTATTAGTTGAAATCACTAAGTTTTTCTTTTTCAAAACTTTTCCCAAGGAACCACCAATAGACATTGAGGTCCTTCACCCTTGTTCACCCACAAATTTTTACTTAGAAATTGGGATGAGGAGATTCTTGATAGCTTCCATATCTTGATGCTCAAGTTGTCCATTGCCATGGACTTGGCTAAGTACTTAGATTTTTCCATCTGCAGAGGTTGTGCACTTTCCCCACCAGACTTGGTTTCACCAAGACAGGACCTTTCAGAAGCCTTCCCTTAGACCAAATGGACGCGTTCCAACCTATCATCCCACTACCACCAACTGTCCAAATGGCTAAGTTCTAGCAACTTATGTGATCTAGGCAGAGCCCATATTGCCAAGTGGCTGCACTAGAAGCTTCTTAACACTTGGACTCTAAAATCTCTTTGTTCCTAGGTGGCTTACCGCAAGTGAGATACACAAGGTAAACCATAGAAATGGGCCTTGTGTAACCACTCAACATAAACCTTTCCTTCCATTCCACCCAGGTGTTTCATTAACTTAGTTGTTTTATTAGGCAAAACACAAGTCCAAAGGACTTAGAAATATTTTCATCATAGCATGTATATATATAACACCAACCCTTGGTTGCTACTAGCTAGGCTAATCATGGCAAAGATAGTAACTTGACTTAGAAATTCCCTAGCATTTCTACAACTACTAGGATTTCCCAACATGGCATATAAGCAAAAATATAGCATGCAAGTCTAACAAAATATTTCTAATGCTTAGTAGAAAACATAGGAATGATAATATTCATGAAGTACCACTTGTCTTGGTAGTTGGGAGAGTATCACTCCTCACAATCACAATCACTAGCACCAAAATCTACACAAAGTTTGGTAGCAACAAATTACAGACAAAACATATACAATCAAAAATATATGCATGCATGCAAGATGTTAAATGATGATTTTTAAAATTCATCCAAGCAAGTAAACAGTACTGATTCACTAACAAGTTAAAAACTTGTCAAACAACCAATATTTATACCCTAAATTATTTCCTAAACATTTCATAAACTCTAATTAGTCCTACACAAGTTTCTGCAAATAAAACCTTTTTATCAGAAGCTAAACATTAAACACATTGGATAATCAGAAAGAGCTTGCTCTCCTGATTCCAATGGTATAAAATTTGTCAAATTCTAACGTGGGGATCAAAAGTTATAGCCAAAACAAATTTGAACAATAATCAGATTCAAATTCTGTTTTAAATCTAAACTACTGCCACACGACACTATCCTATTGGCCGGTACCGTTTCACTCAGGATCACGCTTTCGCGCCGTCGGATCAAGTTATATCCAACGCGCCAGATCTAAAGAAAACGGTTCGCTCCAGATCTAATCTAGACCCTACGATACAGATCTAACGGCGGGCGCTGCTTTGACCAAAGAGTGGCGGCGCGAATGGTCGCTGGCGGCGGCGGCGCTTCTGCCGGCGATGCACCGGTGATTCCAGAGGGAGCTAAGGGTCAAGGGGTGGCTTACCAGACTCGCTGAAGCACGACGAAGCTCAAGGTGTTGCTGGCGTGGGCGGGGGCTTGCTGTAGAGGCTGCTGGGGCTCGTCAGAGTTGGAGGCAGCGTCGGGTTTGCTCGGACGGTGACGAAGGCGACGTTACTGGCCACCCTAGCACAAACCGAGGGTATCAGCGTGTGCACAACGCTCAGGCAAACCTGACAGGGTCAAGTAGAAGGCATGGGGCGGTCGGATTTTACCTCAATCTCTCGCCGGAGTTGGAGACGGCGTCGGATGCTCACGGTGCTCGTCGAAGTCGAAGCTCTGGATCATAAACAGACAGACAAAGGGTATCAGGTGATGCGCAAGGAAGTTGCGAAGCGGCTTGTAAGAACCAGAGGGGAAGGGGCGCACGGGGCTCACCGGAATCGATCTCCGGAGTGAGCTCTGTCTGCGGCGGTGTGAGGTTGATTGCGGGCAGCCTGATGGCGCTTCTGTCTGGCTTTGTTGGGGGAAATGGCCGCGAGGGGGAGAGGTTTATGTAGCCAGAGCTGGGTGTGGAGTTACTCGCGGAATCAATGGGAATCAACGCGGCAGTGACTGCGGCGAGTAACGGCGGAGTGAGCGTCGCAGGCACGCGTGATTGACGAAGACGACGACATGGTCACGGGTCCACTTGTCAGCGAATAAAGCAGAGAGGGGGTGGGGTCCTGGCGTCAGCGACTCTGTGGGTGCGTCCGCGAGTGAAAGAGACAGAGAGGGGACCCGGGTGGGCTAAATGGGCTGGTTTCTCTGTTGGGCTAGAATAGTAGCGCCGGCCCTTTTCCTTTTCTTTATTCCTTTTCTATTTCTGTTTTGATTTTCTGGAATGAATTTCAAATGGTTTCAAAAGCTTTTGAATTCAAACTTTTCCCAGGATTTTGTAGGGTGCAACATTCACACTTCTGGGCATAAAAACAAGTGGTCACTTTGTATTAGCTTGGTCCTTTTGTTAAAACAAAATAAGTAGTGCTATAGCACATAATTTGAATAAGTTTTGGAAATAGTTTCTGAATCATATTTGTTTTGTAAAATTTCACCAAACTTCAACAATCAAACACAATAACAAGAGAGCAAGCAAGGCTTGGTTTAAAACAAATAACTCTTGAATTGAGAGTGGCATTAGACTAATAGCTGTTCACATAAAATAATGAGCTCATATGCTCCTGTTTTTGAAGTGTTTTGTTTGAAATGAAAAACATATGATCATGGATGCATGGATGATATGCATAAGTTTGAAACATGATTTTAGGGATGTTACAAATCTAACCCCCTTAAGGTGAATCTCGCCCTCAAGATTCGGATTGGCTAGCAAATAGGTGAGGGTGGTCTTTCCGAAGATCATCTTCTCTTTCCCATGTTGCTTCCTCTTTGGAATGATGATTCCACTACACTTTGTAGAACTTGATAGTCTTAGTCCGTGTGACTCTTTCTGTAGTCTCAAGAATCTTGATAGGTTTCTCTTCATAAGTGAGATCACTTTCCAGTTGTGTAGGGGTTCGTAGCATGGAAAACAAAAAATTTCTACCGCATGCAAACAAACAAGCCAAGATCTATCTACTAGATTGTAGCAACGAGTCGATAGAGGAACTCACCGTCGAAGATTCCAAAGCGGTTAACGAGAGCATATTCTCGTGGGTGATGTAGTCGTACTCTTGCCGATCTCAAGATCGCGTAGACGATCCTTCCGGCGCTGCGTTCCGGCAGTGCTTCCGCAGTCGGTCACACGTTCGGTACTCGATGAAGCCCTTCCTCTCCCTTGTTCCAGCAGGCAGCGGAGGTTGTAGCATTCTCCTCGCGATTTCGGCAGCATGACGGCGTGGTACCGGAAGTAGAGGGGAGATCTCGCAGGGCTTCGCCTTAAGCCGGAGCGAGTATGGTGGACTATGAGAGAGCCTCGGTGATCTAGGGTTTAGCCGCACCAAGGAGAGGGAGCTAAGCCGGCGTCTAGGGCAAGGGGATTGCCCCAACTCGGCGACTTGGCAAACCCTAGGAGGCGGCGGCGACAATGGTGGAGGCCGGCGGCTAGGGTTTAGGTTTAGAGGAGAGAGGTGTTGTGTCCTTGGAGGGGCAGCCCTGCCCCTCCTTATATAGGTGGAGGGAGGCGCGCCAGGGGAGGGGAGTCCCTCCCCAACTCGGATCCCAAGTGGGCCGGCGGTGGAGGGGAGGAACTCCTCCCCAAGTAGGTTTCCTACTTCCCCTCCACCTTCCAAAATAGCCGTTTGACTTTTCAAATTGGCGTTTGACTTTTTCAAACTAGGATTTGATTAAACCCTTTATTTTGTTCAGCGATGACACCTAGTACATGATGCAATCATTACAACTTGGTATGACACATTCATGTACCCTTTCCCTCCGGAGTGCCGGACATTCCGGAACCTTCTAGAACATTCCCGATGAAAACACCGGAACCATTCTCCAACCCCGAAACAGGACTTTCCTTATATGAATCTTATTCTCCGGACCATTCCGGATCTCCTCGTGATATCCCGGATACCATCCGAGACGCTGAACAACATTCGGTATCTTACTCATCATTCCATAAGTACTCAACAACATCGAATCCTTAAGTGTGTCTCCCTACGGTTCGTGAATTATGCGGACATGATCGAGACACTTCTCCGATCAATAACCAATAGAGGAATCTGGAAATTCATATGGCTCCCACATATTTCTACGATTACTTTGCGATCAAATGAACCACTTACATACGATACCAATTTCCCTTTGTCTCACGATATTTTACTTATCCGAGGTTTTGATCGCCGGTATCTCTGCATACCTAGTTCAACCTCGTTACTGATAAGTACTCGTTTCTCGTTCCCGTGATATGTGATCCCTTGTGAGCCACTCACATGCTTGCAAGCTAATTGGATGACATTCCACCGAGAGGGCCCAGAGTATATCTATCCGTCATATGGATGGACAAATCCCAGTCTTGATCCATGTGTTTCAACCAATACTTTTCGAACACTCAATGCCACCTTTATAGCCACCCAGTTACGGTGTGGTGTTTGATGTCATCAAAGCATCCTTCCGGTGATGGTGATTAACATGATCTCATGGTCGAAGGAATTAGGTTACTATGTATCAGAAAGCTTATAGCAAATGAACTATATTAAATGACTTGATCTTTATGCTACGCTTAACTATAGGATTATGTCCATCACATCATTCTCCTAATGATATGACCCTGTTGTTAATAACATCTCTATGTTCATGATCAGGAAACCATGATCATATATTAACTAACAAGCTAGTTTAACAAGAGGCTTTACTAGGGACTCTTTTATGTTTACAAATCACACAAGTATTAATGTTTCCTGTTAATACAATTATAGCATGGTATGTAAACATTTATCATAAGTATGAAGATATGATAATAACCACTTTATTATTGCCTCTTGGGCATATCTCCAACAAGTTGAACCTCCTCCAAAGGTATAGTATCCTTCAAAGAAGTTTCTTCCATTTCTGGATGACATTTCTTAAGTTGACTCACATGAAACACATTATGGACAGCTGACAGAGGTTCTGGCAGTTCAATTTCATAGGCAACTTCTCCTTTGCGACTCAGAATCTTGAATGGCCCAACATATCTTGGTGCCAATTTTCCTTTGACTCCGAATCTCTTCACTCCACGAAGTGGTGACACTCTAAGATAAGCTCTATCACCGACTTCGTATGTGAATTCTCTACGCTTAGGATCTGCGTAGCTTTTCTGTCGGGACTGTGCTATCTTCAATTTGTCCTTCACCAACTTGACCTTCTCTTCGGCTTCCTTGATAAGATCTGGTCCGAATAAACTTCTTTCTCCCACACCATTCCATAACAATGGGGTGGTACACTTTCTTCCGTAGAGAAACTCAAATGGTGCCATCTCAATACTGGCTTGATAGCTGTTGTTATAAGAAAATTCTGCGTAAGGCATACTTTCATCCCAACTGGCTCCATAGTCTAGGGCACATGCCCTCAACATGTCTTCGAGAATCTGATTAGTCCTTTCCGTTTGTCCATCGGTTTGAGGATGAAAAGAAGTACTGAATTCCAGCCTCGTTCCCAATGACTCATGTAACTGTCTCCAAAAATGGGAAGTGAATTGAGTTCCCCTATCATACACAATACTCTTGGGCACTCCATGTAGACATACAATTCTACTCATGTAGATCTTAGCCAACTTAGCACTTGTATATGTTGTCTTCATGGGTATGAAATGAGCCACTTTAGTTAGGCGATCCACTACTACCCAAATAGAATCATATCCCGACCTGGTCCTTGGTAATCTGGTAATGAAATCCATACCAATCTTGTCCCACTTCCAATCAGGAATAGGTAGTGGTTGAAGCAATCCCGCTGGTTTCTGATGTTCCGCTTTCACTCTACTACACACATCACACAAAGCAATATGTTCGGCGATGTCCTTCTTGAGATTATTCCACCAAAATCTTTCTTTCATGTCCATGTACATTTTGGTGTTACCCGGATGAATGGAATACAGAGAGTTGTGTGCTTCTTGCAAAATCAGCTTCCGCAGCTCCGGATCTTGTGGAACACAGATACGTTTCCCATGCCATAAAGTACCCTGTTCGTCTTCATGGAACCCTTTGGCTTTTCCTTTTCCAATCTTTTCTTTAATCTCTTTGATTTCTTTATCAATCTTCTGGGCTTCTTTGATCTTGTCCAACAAAGTGGGTTGAATATCCAAAGTCATGAGATGTCCTTCAGGCACAATCTCCAATCTGAGTTTTCTAAATTGGGTACACAGATCATCTGGCAATTCTCCTTTGGTAAGGCCATTCACAAAAACCTTACGAATTAGAGCATCTGCTACAACATTTGCTTTACCGGGGTGGTATTGCAAACTTAAGTCATAGTCCTTAATGAGTTCTAGCCATCTTCTTTGTCTCATATTAATTTCCTTCTGGGTGAAGATATACTTCAAACTTTTGTGATCTGTGAACACTTCACAACGCTTTCCCAAAAGATAGTGTCTCCATGTTTTGAGTGCATGGACAACAGAGACTAACTCTAAATCATGAGTAGGATAGTTCACTTCATGAGTTTTGAGTTGTCTCGAGGCATACGCCACAACTTTTCCTTCTTGCATAAGTACTGCACCCAAACCCTGATGAGATGCATCACAATATACTTGGAAATCTTTTTCCAATTCTGGCAAACACAAGACTGGTGTTGTCACAAGTCTCTTCTTCAATTCCTGAAAGCTGAGTTCACAACCTTCAGACCAAGCAAACTTCTTGTCTTTCTTTAACAATTCAGTCATAGGCTTAGATACCTTGGAGAAATTTTCATTGAACCTTCTGTAGTAACCTGCTAAGCCAAGGAAACTACGAACTTATTTCACGGACTTGGGAGATTTCCATTCAGTTACCACTGAAACTTTAGCAGGATCAACTGCTACACCATCCTTTGTCATAACATGTCCAAGAAATCCAACTTCATTCAACCAGAATTCGCACTTGCTGAATTTGGCATAAAGTTTATGCTCTCTTAACTTCTCAAGTATCAAACGCAAATGTCCTTCATGCTCTTCTTTGATCTTGGAGTAGACTAAGATGTCAACGATGAAAACGACAACAAACTTGTCAAGGAATTCCATGAACACCTTGTTTATCACATTCATGAAGTATGCTGGAGCATTGGTCAAACCAAAAAGCATTACGGTATACTCATACAATCCATACCTTATAGTGAAAGCTGTCTTAGGTATGTCTTGTTCTCTTATCTTGAGTTGAAAATAGCCTGACCGGAGATCAATCTTTGAGAACACACAAGCTCCTTCTAGCTGATCAAACAAGTCATTGATTCTAGGCAAAGGGTATTTGTTCTTGATAGTTACCTCGTTGAGTGAACGGTAATCGATGCATAACCTTTGACTTCTATCTTTCTTCTCCACGAACAAAACTGGGGCTCCCCAAGATGAAGAACTTGGTTGAATAAATCCTTTCTGCAAATGTTCTCCAAGTTGTTTCTTGAGTTCTTTCAGTTCATCAACTGACATTTTATAAGGTCTCTTTGCTATTGTTCCAGATCCTGGTACCAAATCTATAAGAAACTCCACATCTCTATCTGGTGGCATTCCCGGCAATTCTTCCGGAAACACATCCAGATACTCACTCACAATTGGCACACCGTCTATGCTAACCCCCTTAAGAGAATTTAGCATACTCCTTTTTGCTTCAAATTTGGTCTTGAATCTGATCCTTTTATTTTCTGGAGTTGTGAGTGAGACAGTATGGTTGGCACAATCTATCACTCCCTTGTGCTTAGTCATCCAGTCCATTCCCAAAATGACATCCAATCCTTGGGAGTTTAGAATTATCAAGTTAACGTAAAACTTATACTTCCCAAATTCTATGACTAGATCATGACATCCTGAATTCACTATCATTTATCCACCAGGAGAACTTACTTTTATAGGACACCTAATAGTTTCTACCGACAGTTCATTTATTTCAACAAATGCTCTTGATATGAATGAATGAGATGCACCAGTATCAAAGAGAACAAATGCTGGAATAGAATTGAGTTTGAACTTACCAGCCACAACATCAGGCTCCTCATAGATTTCCTCCACATTGATGTGGTTCACCTGTCCCTTCTGAAAAGGGTTGGGCTTGTTGGGTCCTTCAACTTTATTTTCTGGGCATTCATTTGCATAATGCCCCATCTTCTTGCACTTGAAGCATTCAACCTGACTTATGTCTTTCTTGACAGGCTGGCTTCCACTTCCACTTCCATTACCAGTGTGGTGGCTCTTGTATCCACCCTTGTGGTTCTTGTACTTGTCATTGTCATGACTACGGTGATGCTTGTTGTCATGACGGTTGTGGTTGTGGTGCTTGTTGAATTTCCCATGCTTGTGGGATCCTGAGCTTCCACTGTCATCATAATGGGAACGTTTGTGTGACGATCCCGAGCTGTGCTTGTCCGAGTGCTTTCTCTTCCTTCTCTCAACTTGTTTTATTTTGTTCTCCAAAATAGCAGCCTTGTCACAGAGAGACTGATAAGTGGGAACATAGGCCACAGCCAACTGCAAATTCAGCTCATCATTCAACCCTTCGAGGAACTTTCTTTCCTCTTAGCATCTGTGTCAACTTCATCTGGTGCATATCGCGCCAGATTGTTGAACTCCTCAATATATTCAGCCACGCTACGGTGGTGCTGCTTCAGGTTATGGAACTCCGTCTTTTTCAGACTCATCACTCCAGATGAGATATGAGCAGTGCGAAATCCATCCTCAAAGATAGCCCATGTCACATCTTCTATGGGAGTGGTGATCTGGAAGTTATCCCACCAAGTGGCGGCTGGTCCTTCCAGCAAATGTGCTGCAAATCTGACCTTTTCAGCATCCGTATAGCCCACGGTTACCAAATCCTTGTTCAGAGCGTAGCCAGTCATTGGCCACCATGGGGTCAGTCGTCCCTGAGAACTTTGCTGCTCAATCTCAAGAACCTAGTAAGCATATCAAAACCCGGTGGGTTGTTGTTGTTATTGTTGTTGTTGTTATTGTTGTTATTGTTGTTGTTTTGGTTCTGGATGAACGTCGTCATCATCTGCATCAGCTGAGTTTGAGCGGTCATCATTTGTTGCATTTCTGGAGTGATGTTGTTGTTGTTGTTGGGGTTTGCACGACGGGGAGGCATCTGTGGTTTGTTCAATAAAGATAAGAATGAGATACCCATAGATGCTTTCATGCACATTACATCACATAAGCAAACACAAGGCATGCAACACAATGATAAAGGTTCAACAACAAGATAACAAGTTCGCAAAGTAAAACACACAAGTAGCAAGCCATCCACATGTCGGATGGTCAAATAACAAGTTCTCAAATAACAAGTACGATAATAAATGATAAATGAGTAGTCAAATCTACTCCTCGGCATCAATCTCCTCCTCGACAAAGGTAAGACTTGCGTTCTCCATCGCGGTCTTGTATTCCTCGACACTAGTGGTCAAGGTCTCTATCTTGGCTTTGAGAGCCCTCTTCTGGGAACGAAGCCTCTCAATCACCGTCTGCTGCTGCTCGAGCTCGAAGTCCTTGGACTGCAGTTCTTTAGTCATGTCCCGGATCTTCTTGTTCCTATCCTGGACACGCTTCTCCTGACTCTTGAACTTCATGTCCTGGCTCTCGAACTTCGCCTCCATTTCCTTGATTATCTCGTCTTGCTCCGCGAAGAGCTTGTCCTTCTCACGAAGCTGCACCTGGAGTTCGTCATTGTTGAGCATGACGTTGGTCCTGTCAGTGTCCACGTGCCTAATGAGAGACTCTAAGTCCTGGAGGTACAGACGAATCGGCTCTGCTGTGTCCCTCGAATCATCCTCTAAGTCTATGGACTCTCCATCCTCATCACGTCTACCGAAGACATGGAAGTGAGTACCTCTAACCTGTCGGGAGTGTCTCCCTAGCAGACGTCCTATCAGATCCTGCATAACTACCTCAAGGCCTCTCTCCTTGTCATCGTGCATGAACTTGAAGACAATGGCCTCCGTGGTAGGCTCAATCTGGCGTCCGGGCTGGTTGACCTTGAAGCCCAGAGGTCCTTCCTCTCAAACTTGGTGAGGGGAAGCACCATGATGGTAGGAAGAGGGAGATTGAGCAAAGTAGTAAGCTCAACGATACGAGGACCAAAACGAGTAACCTGGAACTCCTCAACAGTGCTGATGGTAACAGTAGGCATCTATTTATAAGATAGAAAAGTTAGAACAACATAATTAAAGATAAAACAAAAGACAAAACATCACATACATATCCTTGGAAATCAAAACACACAAGTCATGGCATACATGGATCCATTACAACAACCAAGGTTCAACTTATTTTAAAGTCACATTTTGGAAAATAAGGTGATAAGTGGTGGTCCAACTAACGAAGTACGTTTACAATCCTATCTCACTGGATCTGTTGGCTAACACAATGTTTCTAGAAGCAATCAGCCTATCTTGCTCACATGACTCCATCACTAAGTCTATAATGTCTCCTCTTAAGGTTTGGTTGGTAGCTTCCAACTCTTGGGTATGTTCCTTATCTTTCTTTAGATCATTTTGGAGGTTGAGCATTCTGCACTTGACTCTATCACCAAGTTCTTTGATGGTCTTCCAAGCTGCATCCCTTGCTGATTCAAAGAATGTAGTGTGCACCACTGAATTGGTGAATATGCAGAATCCTTTTTCCTGGTGGTTGTCTTCCTTGTTTTTATACAAGTGAAGTTCCACCCACCAGTACTCCACTCCTTCATGCATCACAGGAAAACCTTTGTACACAGCTGCACCTTGTATATCTAATGCAACCATGAGGTCCTTGGGGAATTCTGTCTCACACTCCAAAGTCATTGTCATGAGTGGTCCTTTCCTTACGGCTTCGTTGATGGAGTTCATCTACGAATAGAGATGAGAAAGAAGATTAGAAAAGTTTACGAGAAGATTAGACAAGTGTAGAAGTTGAAAAATTTTCCTTAGTAGTTTCCAATCCTAGGGTCATAATCCTACAGGCAACACAGTGATTTGATACCATCTGTAAGATCACTCCTTTATAAAGGAAAAGGATCCCTGTGATTGCAATGCTAGTCCCTGGATCAATGCTAGCATCCACAGTTTAAGATGAAGTACACAGATACAAAGGTCATTTATTACAGCCATTCCAGAGATAAACATAGTCTTTACAACTCCAAGGCCACAAGCCTAATACAAGAGTTTGAATAAGTAAATAAATAAAAGTCTTCATCTTCATGTGCCACAGGCAAACATGTTGAGTGTAGACTCATGACACCTAATCCTCATCAGATTAACCTGCAACATCACAAGTTACAGCCACAGTCGGTCAATACTTTGGAATAGTATTGGCAAGTGATACCTTAGTATAATTTTAAGTGGACTAGATACTATATGCAATTTGGCTAAGTGTAGCTTGGCTTGCTTTGCTTAAAATAGATTTTGCCTATTAGTTGAAGTCACTAAGTTTTTCTTTGTCAAAACTTTTCCCAAGGAACCACCAATAGACATTGAGGTCCTTCACCCTTGTTCACCCACAAATTTTTACTTAGAAATTGGGATGAGGAGATTCTTGATAGCTTCCATGTCTTGATGCTCAAGTTGTCCATTGCCATGGACTTGGCTAAGTACTTCGATTTTTCCATCAGCAGAGGTTGTGCACTTTCCCCACCAGACTTGGTTTCACCAAGACAGGACCTTTCAGAAGCCTTCCCTTAGACCAAATGGACGCGTTCCAACCTATCATCCCACTACCACCAACTGTCCAAATGGCTAAGTTCTAGCAACTTATGTGATCTAGGCAGAGCCCATATTGCCAAGTGGCTGCACTAGAAGCTTCTTAACACTTGGACTCTAAAATCTCTTTGTTCCTGGGTGGCTTACCGCAAGTGAGATACACAAGGTAAACCATAGAAATGGGCCTTATGTAACCACTCAACATAAACCTTTCCTTCCTTTCCACCCAGGTGTTTCATTAACTTAGTTGTTTTATTAGGCAAAACACAAGTCCAAAGGACTTAGAAATATTTTCATCATAGCATGTATATATATAACACCAACCCTTGGTTGCTACTAGCTAGGCTAAGCATGGCAAAGATAGTAACTTGACTTAGAAATTCCCTAGCATTTCTACAACTACTAGGATTTCCCAACATGACATATAAGCAAAAATATAGCATGCAAGTCTAACAAAATATTTCTAATGCTTAGTAGAAAACATAGGAATGATAATATTCATGAAGTACCACTTGCCTTGGTAGTTGGGAGAGTAGCACTCCTCACAATCACAATCACTAGCACCAAAATCTACACAAAGTTTGGTAGCAACAAATTACACACAAAACATATACAATCAAAAATATATGCATGCATGCAAGATGGTAAATGATGATTTTTAAAATTCAACCAAGCAAGTAAACAGTACTGATTCACTAACAAGTTAAAAACTTGCAAAAACACCAATATTTATACCCTAAATTATTTCCTAAACATTTCATAAACTCTAATTAGTCCTACACAAGTTTCTGCAAATAAAACCTTTTTATCAGAAGCTAAACATTAAACACATTGCATAATCAGAAAGAGCTTGCTCTCCTGATTCCAACGGTATAAAATTTGTCAAATTCTAACGTGGGGATCAAAAGTTATAGCCAAAACAAATTTCAACAATAATCAGATTCAAATTCTGTTTTAAATCTAAACTACTGCCACGCGGCGCTATCCTATTGGCCGGTACCGTTTCACTCAGGATCACGTTTCCGCACCGTCGGATCAAGTTAGATCCAACGCGCCAGATCTAAATAAAACGGTTCGTTCCAGATCTAATCTAGACCCTATGATACAGATCAAACGACGGGCGCTGCTCTGACCAAAGAGTGGCGGCGCGAATGGTCGCTGGCGGCAGCGGCGCTTCTGCCGGCGACGCACCGGTGATTCCAGAGGGAGCTAAGGGTCAAGCGGTGGCTTACCAGACTCGCTGAAGCACGACGAAGCTCAAGGTGTTGCTGGCGTGGGCGGGGGCGTGCTGCAGAGGCTGCTGGGGCTCGTCGGAGTTGGAGGCAGCGTCGGGTTTGCTCAGACGGTGACGAAGGCGATGTTACTGGCCACCCTAGCACAAACCGACGGTATTAGCGTGTGCACAACGCTCAGGCGAACCTGACAGGGTCAAGTAGAAGGCATGGGGCAGTCGGATTTTACCTCAATCTCTCGCTGGAGTTGGAGACGGCGTCGGATGCTCACGGTGCTCGTCGAAGTCGAAGCTCTAGATCACAAACTGTTGGGAATATGCAAACTTCAGAAATCCATTTATGGGCTGAAGCAAGCATCTCGGAGTTGGAATATTCGCTTTGATGAGGTAGTCAAATCGTTTGGCTTCATCAAGAGTGATCATGATTCTTGTTTGTACAAGAAGTTTAGTGGGAACAAAGTAAATTTTCTAATCTTATATGTGGATGACATATTACTGATTGGAAATGATGTCCAGATGTTGCAAGAAACCAAGGAATCATTGGAAAGGAGTTTCTCAATGAAAGACTTGGGTGAGGCAACATACATCCTCGGAATCCGTATCTATAGAGATAGATCAAGGAGGCTCATTGGATTGAGTCAGAGTACTTATTTGGACAAAGTGTTGAAAAAGTTCAACATGGAATCGTCTAAGAAGGGGTTCTTACCAATGTCCCATGGTGTAAAACTTAGCAAAACTCAGTGTCCTTCGACAACTGATGAGCGAAGTCGGATGAGTGCGATTCCATATGCTTCTGCAGTCGGATCCATCATGTACGCCATGATTTGTACTAGGCCGGATGTTTCCTATGCTCTAAGTGTTGTGAGCAGATACCAGGCTGATCCTGGAGAGATCCACTGGACAGCGGCTAAAAATATCCTAAAGTACTTGAGAAGGACTAAGGATATGTTCTTGGTTTATGGTGGTGAAGATGAACTTAGTGTAAAGGGTTACACAGATGCGAGTTATCTCACCGACTCTGATGATTCTCGTTCGCAATCCGGATACGTGTTTATTATAAACGGAGGTGCTATGAGCTGGAAAACTTCCAAGCAAGAGACTGTGTCTGCGTCTACAACAGAGGCTGAGTATATTGCCGCCTCGGAGGCAGCAAAGGAAGCTGTTTGGATGAGGAATTTCCTCATGGATCTTGGTGTGGTTCAGGGCTCGTCCAATCCGTTGGATGTGTATTGTGACAACAATGGTGCTATTGCACAAGCCAAGGAACCTAGACAACACCAGAAGAACAAGCACATACTCATGCGGTACCACCTAATTCGCCAGTTCGTGGATCAGGGTGATATCAAGTTATGCAAGGTACACACGGATGCAAATATTGCGGATCCGTTGACAAAGCCGTTACCCCAGCCGAAGCATGAGGCGCACCTGAGAGCCATGGGCATTAGATGCTTAGACATATGATGTCGGAAGATTGACTCTAGTGCAAGTGGGAGACTGTTGGGAATATGCCCTAGAGGCAATCATGTATGATGAGATTTCCCATTGTATTCATAAAGTTATTAAGTAGTCCTTGTATAAACATCTGATGTGTATCATTGAATATGTGATTCAGTTGTGGAACTATGCATTCATGTTGTTTGTACTAAATATCCTTGGTCATTGAGGTTGTGCTGGACACACAACTTAGACCAGTGTGAAAGTTGGCTTGATGACTCGGTTCCACTTGTCATGGGCATGGAGATGCTATTCCAACTTACACAGACTAGGCTAAAGAGTTTAGCGAGTCGGATTGACCCATATTGAGGTACAACGAACTAAGCTGTCATTTGTATATCTCAATCAATGTAATCCTTAGACCTGAGGTTTTTGCATAGTCCGAGTTGAGGATCACCGACTTAGGTTCTGTCAAACGCTGATCCGTAACTGGGCAGTTATAAAGGCAGGTTTCGGGTCGACTGAGAATCAAGCTGCGTGATGTGAATAACCAAGATGGGATTTTTCCCCTCCACTCGGAGAGATATTCTCTGGGCCCTCTCGTGAGATATGATTCGGAAAGCATGGCCATGCACGACTCGGTTAAGTGTTAACCGAGGCGATCGGCTAAGAGTTAGTCGGGTGAATCACTTATCTCGGATCGAGAAGAGAGTCGGACTATTTAAGGGATGACATATATTCGCCTATAGTCTGACAAGGTATATCGTGAGGCAAAAGGGACTCGGACGTAAGTCGCATTGGAAAGGCAAGTCGTCATGACTCTTTGGTACTTGGGAATCGGCACGTTCTGCTAGGAGCCGATGCCGATTGATCGATTGTGAGTCGGACTCTAATCGTGTCCAAGTAACCATGAGCCTGTGGGGTCACACACTTAAGAGCGGGAGCAAGTTCGGATTGGATCCGAATCTGTAATCTGGTTGGGTTGGACCTAAACCAGATTAGGACTGAGTTAGTGAGTTCGACTCACGGTGACTAGTGTTATATGGGCTTTAGTGAATGGGTCGCGCGAGCAGAGCCCACGTTCACTCCCTATATATAGTGGAGCAAAGTAACCCAAAAAGGTTAATCGTTGTTCGGTTAGGTCATTCCATGTGTTGGAAACCCTAGCTCCACAGCAGTCCAGCCGCCGTAACGAACCTAGCAGTTCGCCGCCGGCGCTCCTCCTTGTACGTGTGGATACCAGCAGAGGTGCTGTACGATCAGCACCAGGACGATCGGATCGTGAGGACTGCACTGCACCAACTGACGCGCTTCATCAGTAATCCGCAACCGCGCGTCTAGTGGTAAACCTCGTGGCCTTCTACCTCAGCTAGATCTTGGGATCACCACGTTAGAGGAAAAAGTTTTGTTTTATCTCTGCGTGTCCCAACACAAACAGACGGACAAAGGGGATCAGGTGATGCGCAAAGGAAGTTGCGAAGCGTCTCGTATGAACCAGAGGGGAAGGGGCGCACGGGGCTCACCGGAATCGATCGCCGGAGTGAGCTCTGTCTGCGGCGGTGTGAGGTTGATTGCGGGCAGCCTGGTGGCGCTTCTGTCTGGCTTTGTTGGGGGAAATGGCCGCGAGGGGGAGAGGTTTATGTAGCCGGAGCTGGGTGTGGAGTTACTCGTGGAATCAATGGTAATCAATGCGGCAGTGACTGCGGCGAGTAACGGCGGAGTGAGCGTCGCAGGCGCGCGTGATTGAAGAAGACGACGACGTGGTCACGGGTCCACTTGTCAGCGAATAAAGCAGAGAGGGGGTGGGGTCCTGGCGTCAGCGACTCTGTGGATGCGTCCGCGAGTGAAAGAGAGAGAGAGAGGGGACCCGGGTGGGCTAAATGGGCTGGTTTCTCTGTTGGGCTAGAATAGTAGCGCCGGCCCTTTTCCTTTTCTTTATTCCTTTTCTATTTCTGTTTTGATTTTCTGGAATGAATTTCAAATGGTTTCAAAAGCTTTTGAATTCAAACTTTTTCCCAGGATTTTGTAGGGTGCAACATTCACACTTCTGGGCATAAAAACAAGTGGTCACTTTGTATTAGCTTTGTCCTTTTGTTCAAACAAAATAAGTAGTGCTATAGCACATAATTTGAATAAGTTTTGGAAATAGTTTCTGAATCATATTTGTTTTGTAAAATTTCACCAAACTTCAACAATCAAACACAATAACAAGAGAGCAAGCAAGGATTGGTTTAAAACAAATAACTCTTCAATTGAGAGTGGCATTAGACTAATAGTTGTTCACATAAAATAATGAGCTCATATGCTCCTATTTTTGAAATGTTTTGTTTGAAATGAAAAACATATGATCATGGATGCATGGATGATATGCATAAGTTTGAAACATGATTTTAGGGATGTTACAGTAGTATCAAGTACTATATATTGTACCCCAAGTAATAAGGTAGTATTGTGATTATACCTATATGGTATATGTTGTAAATGAACTTGTATCATTATGATATTATGTAAATATGTGAAATGAATATTTGGATTTTCTTTGGATATTCATTGTGTGACTAGTTCTGTGCGTAAAGTCGAGCTCAGAACACATGTGCATGATGTAATTATGAGTATTTGCTTTATGTCGCAGGACTAGAGGGTCATGGATACGGGTGTAGGAATGGAAAATGAGAAGGAACGCATGGAGCGAGAGGCCAAGGAAAAGGACGATGCAGATGCAGCAAACCAAGAAGCATTACCACCACCATCAATGAGGCCGTTAATGGAGCAGAAATTTATGCAATGCATGCAAATGATGCAAGAAACCCAGAACAAGTTCATGGAAGAGCTGCTGGGGCGAGCAAATCAGAGGGCACCTGAAGGTGGAGGAGTGAGTCTATCTGATTTCCAGAATGCAAGGCCGTTACCTTTTGCATCAGCTCCTGAACCAATGGATGCAGAAGACTGGCTAGCAGATACTGAAAGGAAGCTGAAAACTGTAGGTTGCAATGATGAGGAGAAATTGAGATATGCAACTCATTTGCTGACTGGACCTGCAGCATCATGGTGGGAAAATCAGTTAGCCATGCAACAGCCAGGAAGGGAGTTTACCTGGGAGGAGTTCAAGCAGAGATTCCGTGAATATCATGTTCCGGAAAGTGTCATGGAGTTGAAGCGGAGAGAATTTGAGGAGCTTCAGCAAGGATATACTAGTGTCATGAAGTACATCCGAGAGTTTAGCCAACTGTCTCGTTATGCTGAGGAGGATGTCAACACCGAAGAGAAGCGGAAGAAGCGTTTCCTGCGTGGATTAAATCCATTTGTGAAGATGCAACTAAGGTTAGCCAATAAGCAAACTTATCAGCAGTTGTTGGATGCAGCCATTACTTTTGAGGATGACTACAAGAATGTCCAAGAGGATCGGAGGAAGAGAGCCAAGAAGGAAACCAAGAGAATTCAGGTAAGCAAACCTAAACCTAACCTGGAGTTCAAACCTCGGAATAGGAATTATGGCAACAATAACAATAACAATAACAATAACAAGGGCAGTGGTGGAAATCAATCCAATCCGAGAAGGAATGTTATCTGTAACAATTGTGGAATTCCAGGGCATTTCCAAAGGGAATGCAAAAATCCTGTAGTGATTTGTTACGGTTGTGGTCAGAAGGGGCATAGCAAGCCAGATTGTCCGAGCAAACCACCTGGAGGATGGACTACCAACGGAGAAGGACAAGCCAGTGGAGGAAATGGACATCCCAATAAAGGAGGAAATAATGGCAAGAACAACAATGGAAAGAGAAACCGACCTACCGGAAAACTGAACTGTGCAACCCTCAAGGAGATGGGTAATTCGGAGCATGCAGTGATAGGTACACTCAATATCCTTACCAATCCTGGAAAAGTTCTATCTGATACTGGTGCAACTACTTCATTCATTTCTGAAGAATTTTTTGATAAGTTCGGGATTATAAGGGCAACGTTAGAAAGTCCTATGATCGTAGTTACGGCAAGAGGGAATGTGATTGTATGCTACATAAAACAAGATCAGGTTATCTCGATCTGTGGTTGTACATATTTCGTAGACCTTTATGTGATTCCTTTGAAGGGAATTGCAGTAGTGCTGGGGATGGATTGGATGATGGAACACGAAGCTCAGATAAATTGTGAGGAGAAAACTGTCTCAATCAAAACTCCAAGTGGAGCAAGGATAGTTTACCAAGCAGATAAGCACCGTCATATCATGGTGGATCTACACTTGAATTCAATGAAAGAAGTTAAATTGGAAGATATTTCTACAGTTAACGAATTCCAAGATGTTTTCCCAACAGAGCTATCGGGAATGCCACCAGACCGGGAGATAGAGTTCACCATTGACCTAATTGCTGGTACAGCACCAATAGCTCAAGCACCATATAAAATGGGACCCAAAGAGTTGAAAGAACTCAAAGAGCAAATTGATGAGTTAGCTAAAAAAGGATTTATACAGGAAAGTGTATCTCCATGGGGAACACCAGTAATCTCTGTGGATAAGAGAGATGGTGGAAGAAGAATGTGTGGAGATTATAGAAATCTGAACAACGTGACTATCAAGAATAAGTATCCTTTACCAAGAATTCAAGATCTATTTTATCAGGTGAAAGGGGCTGGAGTATTTTCAAAGATCGATTTAAGATCTGGATACCATCAAATAAAAATCAAGCCGGAAGATGTTCCAAAAACAACATTTGTCTCAAGATTTGGACACCATGAGTATCTGGTAGTACCATTTGGTTTGACCAATGCACCGGCAATATTCATGAATCTGATGATCAAGATCTTCATGCCATATTTGGACAAGTTTGTCATAGTCTCTATTGATGATATTCTGATATATTCCAAGGATACGGAAGAGCATGCTGATCATTTGAGAATAGCATTGCAGACCTTAAGAGAACATAAGCTTTATGCTAAGTTCAGTAAATGTGAATTTTGGCTGGATAAGGTAGAATTCCTCAGTCATGTGATCAGTAAGGATGGAATTGCTGTGAACCCATCTAAGTTCAGTCGGTACTAGAGTGGACTGCACCCACCAATGTGAAGCAAATTCGAGGATTCTTAGGAATGGCTGGTTATTATCGGAGATTCATTGAAGGTTTCTCCAAAATAGCCAGACCAATGACCAAATTATTAAGGAAGAATACACCATTCAAGTGGGATGAGAAATGTTAAGCAAGTTTTCAAGAGTTGAAGACTAGATTAAGCACAACTCCAATCTTAGCAGTTACTGAAACAGGGAAGGACTTCACCGTATATTGTGATGCATCTAAAGAAGGTCTGGGTCAACTCATGATTTAGAGTTAGCAGTAGTAGTTTTTGCGCTGAAAGGATGGAGGAATTTTCCTTATGGAGCCAGATGTGAGTTATACACTGACCATAAAAGTCTCAAATATTTCTTCACTCTAAAGGAAATGAATATGAGATAGAAGCGTTGGTTGGAATTAATCAATGATTATGATTTAACAATCAACTATACTCCGGGGAAAGCAAATGTTGTAGCAGATGCTTTAAGCAGAAAGAGTGCAGATATTCAGCCTAGAAATAGGGAGCTACCAAAAGAGTTACAAATGGACTTGGAAAGATTAGAGCTTCAATTCATTAGAACAAAAGTTCTTGGAGGATTAGCTACTATGCAGGTAGTTGCAGAGCAGGACAGTGATCTTAAGCAAGAAATTTTTAGACATCAAGAAGAAGATCCTTTTATTGCTAAGGAAATTCGGAGGATATCTCAAGGGAAAAAATCAGTTTTTCGCCTTGGGGATTATGGGTCTTTATGGTTTCAAGACCCCGCTTTTGTGTTCTAGATGTGACTGAGATTTGTGATGTCATACTCAGAGAAGCACATGAAACACCATATTCTATACATCCGGGGAGTACTAAGATGTATATGGATTTGAAAGAACTATTCTGGTGGAATAACATGAAAAGAGATATTGCTAAATATGTATCTAAATGCCATACTTGTAAAAGGGTGAAAGGTGAACATCAAAGTCCAGCAGGACCATTACAACCCTTGGAAATTCCTGAATGGAAATGGGAGGAAATAGGTATGGACTTCATCACAGGATTGCCTATGACACCAAAAAGGAAGGATATGATATGGGTAATTGTGGACAGACTCACTAAGAGTGCACATTTTATTCCAGTGAATCAGGAGGATAATGTCGAGAAGTTAGTTGAAGTATATGTCAAAGAGATAGTAAGTAAGCATGGAGTACCCAAAAAGATCGTAACTGATAGGGGATCAGTGTTTACTTTAGCATTTTGGAAGCAATTGCATGAAGCACTTGGTTCAAAGTTAGATTTCAGCACGACATATCATCCTGAGATAGGAGGTCAAACTGAAAGAACAAATCAAATACTAGAAGACATGTTGAGAGCTTGTGCACTAGATTTTGGAGGAACATGGGAAGATCACCTACCATTGGCAGAATTTTCTTATAATAATAGCTATTAGAGTAGTCTGAAGGCAGATCCATATGAGGTTCTGTATGGAAGGAAGTGTAGATCACCAATATGTTGGTATGAACCTGGAAGCAGCAAAGAATTTGCGCCAGTTTATATCAAGGAGAGAGAAGACATCATTGATAAGATCAGGGATAGACTGAAAATAGCCCAGAGCAGGCAGAAAAGTTATGCGGATCAAAGTCGAAGATCATGGCATCCATAAGTGGGAGATATGGTCTATTTGAAAGTAAGTCCAATGAAAGGGGTGAAAAGATTCGGAGTTAAAGGGAAATTGAGTCCAAGATACATCGGACCATTCAATATACTGAGTCAAAACAGAACTATAGCTTAGGCTTTAGAGTTACCATCAAGATTGGCACAAGTGCATAATGTTTTCCACGTGTCACAACTTTGTAAATGTTTGAAAGTTCCAGATGATGCAATCACACATCAAGAGATAGAACTACAAGCAGACCTGACTTATATTGAAAAGCCATGTAAGATTATGGAAGAAAACAGGAAAAGATTAAGGAACAGAGCAATCAAATATTGCAAGGTACAATGGGAACATCACCATATAAGGGAAGCCACATGGGAGAAAGAAGAGGATTTAAGAAAAGCTTAACCAGAACTATTCAGGTACATCTCCACAAACTTCGGGACGAAGTTTAATTTAAGGGGGGAAGTCTGTAACATCCCATCATTTAGGCACTAACGAAGGGTAGATTTAGGAATATGGATTGTTGCATGCATTCATCTGTGAAAATGTGGGTAAATTTTTTGCCAAAAAAAACCCTAAGTGATCAATGTTTCTTTCATTCTTTGAGATTAGGTTTAGTCTTAAAGGATGATTGTTATAAACTTTGAGATGATCTTAAGGAGTTATGTGTTTTCAAATGAATTTGAAATATTAGACTTGAGTGTTTGAATTATAATTCAAATGAATTAGATATAAGTTCTGAATCTAAATTCAATTAAGAGATAAATATTACAACTTGAATTCTATCCAAAGAAAAACAATAATGAATATAAAGTTTATTTCGTATCATCAAAATATATAATCAAGTTATAAAATTATAACTTATTTGAATCATCCACACAACTTACAAAAGTAAATATACAAAGAATAGGAATATTCTTTATTAATAATAATATAATATTTATTACAATTGAATAAAATAAGGATTACAAGAATAATAAAAGAAAATTACCAAGGATAATAAAATTACATTGGAATATTTACTAACTCTCCTATATCTAAATCTAAACTAAATATTCATCTTTATCTTTGTACCTGCAAAACAAAGACTAAATAAAAACAAAACAAGATTAGTGTTAGTATTATTTCTCTCACACATGTCAGTGAAATGCACATGGCAAATTCATTATTGAGACATTTATAAAAGGGGCAAGTTTCACCAATATAAAAGAATTCATCTTTCATAAATTCAAATCCAGAAGTCAAATAACAGCCAAGAGGGAAAAAATCACCAGCCGGATGAAAGTAACCTAGTAAGAGTAAGATCAAAATTCTGAACATATCCACAAGTGCATAGCAGGAACACAAGTAGGACACACACCAGCATGCATGTGGTGTGCTGTTAACCTCACGGAACATCCCAATCTCGCAAAACCACAAGCACAGCCGTGGGAGGCACTAGTGCATCACTCCACTGCACAACACACAAGAACAGCCAGTGTAGACAACAGCTAAACCAAGCACCACAACCAGCAACCAAACCAACTAAGGATCAATAAAACATCACCATGATGGTTACATAAGGAGGGGATGGATCAGGTGGATAGAAAGATCAAGCCCAGGAGCTAGGAGGAGCAGGGTCAGCTCAAGATCAAGCACAGGAGTCCAGCAAAACCAGATCAAGATCATCATCACCAACTTACTACACCACCATCAGATTTTGTGGTGAGTTTCATAAAACATTCACATGATCTAATCATATTATTCAGAGAGAAACATGTGTTGTTTTATAGAACAAAACCTCAGAAAATACCCAAGTGGGGGTGAATCCATCATAGGGATTTTTAAAACTCTAAAGGCAAACACCACAATACCAGGATCCAACCAGAGCTCAGAGCAACATCCTTGCTCTGGTTGTCCAACTATATTTTACCATTCAAGCATGCATATACCTATGATATATTTCTAGGCACATCCCTAAAGGAAGGGTAGCACCTTAGGAACAAATCCTTAGGATCCATAACATGAGCAAGCTCACTATCATTTTTCCAAGATTTCATTCAATCAAGAATAACTGGTACCACTACCAGGACTATCTAGATGAACCAATTAGATAAGATCTAAATCCCTAAGCCTCAGACCAACATCATTGATCTTAGAGAATTCAGAAAAAGAAACATCTATGTTTATCTCTCAAAGCCAACTTTGTCATTAAGTATCAAACAACCCAATTAATGGATTAGAGTTATTCTTGTGTGCCATACCATGATCATGTCAAAAGAACAATCCAATATGAATCAGGAAAGTCAGTAAATCATCATAGATTCAGACAATCAACTAACTAATCATCTTCCTGTTAACACAGGAATCATAACTAGGAGATTCCTATGTTACACTTCACAGTTTGAGATCATGACCACATGTTAATTCCCAAGCTAACATCACTAAGACAGTAGTTGTATCTTATCATAATCATGACCATGAATCAAATAAACAGTGGAAAGATATCAAGTCATTGGCTTTACCAAGCATGTTTCCCAAACAACAATATCATCTGAATCAGATGCAATCTAAGCATCAAATCATCCAGTAAGCCACCAGAAACATCATCTATCATTTTAAGCAACAAGCCTCAGGCCAATAATCATTTAGCATGTATATAGATCAAGAAAACA
Source organism: Avena atlantica (assembly GCA_910589765.1). NCBI lineage: Eukaryota > Viridiplantae > Streptophyta > Magnoliopsida > Poales > Poaceae > Avena > Avena atlantica. The sequence continues at coordinate 459,320,720 of OU342736.1, forward strand.
TGATTCAAATCATACAGTACAAGATCAATCACATAACAGGAACCCTAAATGGATAATCATCCTAAACTGAATCAGAGAATAGACAGAGAGGACACTGCCAGCCTCTAGCATCGAATCAACAAGCACAGAAAGCACCAGGGGAAGGAATCAAACTCATCGTAGGTCCTCGCTGAAGAAATTGAAGAGGAAGCAGATTGGTCGACGAACCCGCGGCGGCACAGGGAGCACCCAGGGAGCGCTGCAACCTGCACCAGCCAAGACGGCGGCGGCAACACTTAAACACATGCCAAACCCCAAACCCTAGGGTTCAGAGAGGCATCAATCCATTGCAGGAGAGCCCTAGGCTCAAATCCAATTGGATGGAATGAATGGGCGTCGTCGACAACCCCCTAGTACACCATGGCGGCGATCAGAACGACCTACAGCAGCGGGAATCTCCGGTGGCGGCATCGCCGACCACGGGGTCGGGGTCAGAGGAGGAGAGGATAAGCTCGAGGGAGAGAGAGAGGCAGTGAGGAGTGGGCCGAGCTGGGCCAAACCCTTCAGGGTGGTCCCTTTTGTCTAAAACTAAATGGGACACTAGGGCCCAATAAGAATAATCAACCCAGAAACAATTCTAGGCCTGTTTTTAATAAACAGGAAAAGACCAAAATACCCCTAGACTTAAATAAATTATAGAAAATAAAATATAAGTCCAAAAATTATAAACTAAATACTTTTGGATTCACAATAATCCACTCTATCCAAATAAAATAAGATATAAAATTTTGGACATTTAAATTTTTATAAGAATTTTGTAATTTATATATTCCTTATGGAATTTTACAAAATTATCGAAAGATGATAAAAATAAATAAAAATCACTTTCATTATATATCAATATTATAGTAGTTTTGAAAAATACTAAATAAATATTAATAACAATTTTTTTTCTGTATAATTGATAATTCTTAAAAAGAATTATTAAATCAATAAAAGTCAAATAAAAAGGAAATAAAATAAAGTAATTCAATATATGTTATAAATATTATAAAGTAATATTAAAAGGCACCTTATATAGGGAAAATGCACATAGAATTAAATAATGCATTACATTACTTGCATAATCATTTTGCTTCTTTAAATATTGTCCTTACCGGGCAATAATAATGTTTTTATAGACATAGAAGCTCAAGGTCCAGTGCAAGCATCAGACTTCACCACCTTGCCATCACAAGGCAAGTTTATCACTTGCTCATGTCCTTTGAAGAGTCTTTATCAAAGTACTTGCAAATTGTGTGTTATCATATATGCTATAAAAGGAAGAAAAACAAATAAAGAAATCATTAATATCATCCTAAGTGATGATATAATAGAGCAATGGAACTTAGGGTTCTAATTGCAAAACAATGATGATCAAATAGAGACTTAATAACCCCTGACATCAGTGATTCTAGCGCCGTATATTACGCGTTAGCCATGAGGTTTGGAATGGGACAGATAAGTCAGCTTATCTTCTTCCTCTCGCATGAAGCCGGATGTGCAGGTCGTGGCAGTTATACTCGTAGCATACATATTAATTGGTAATTCGTAGAGGATATGCAGCATATGGGTGGGAACCCTCATCGTCCCACGATAGTTCTGGCATCTAACGATTTGTACAAACCATTGCTGTAATTCATTATGTGGGCATGGTGTACACCAAGGAGGCATGCGGGGTCGCGAAGGGGGCAGTGATTGGCTTGGACCAACTACTGGGCCCCACATCATGGAATTGTGGACGGGAAAGTATGCCCGGTTGTGCAACAAGGAGTTTATCTCTCATGGGTAAAGTAACGCACCTCTAGAGAGTGTAAGAATTGTAACTTGTTACTCCCTGTTCCGGGAAGGAGCTACGAATGCGGCAGGAAAGGAACTCCATGAAAGTTCTGGTCAACCTATGAAGGCTGATGGTCATAGATTTTCATAATAAAATCAATCTTTGAAGAAAGATTTACAAAAATTGCATAGTGCCAAGGATTTATAATCCGAGGTGGTAGTTAGAGCATCAAACTTCCCACCTTGCATATAATGAACTTGTTGGGTAACGCTGTTACTCATTCTTTCCTTTGATCCCTTTCTTAGACTCTGAGGATCCCGAAGACGTGCCAATGTATGCAGCCGAATGCCAAGAAGATGTGTTCTACGAGGAACCTGATCTGTCCGGAGGAGTTGAAGGAGTGGATTACGAAATCCGCTATGGTGTCGATGATAACGAGTCCAACTAAGTATCCCTAGTTAATAGTAACCAACGGAGCCGAGAAGCATGAACTCTATAGAATAAGCTGTTGAGCTCAACTCCTAGTTGGAGTTCTTACTTTTAAATTCCGCTGAAACACTTTATATTTTGGTTTGTAAGTTGAATCTTTTGGAAGTCTTGAACTTCCGGTATTGTGTGTACTTTTGTAATATGGACCCGCAATGTTTCTGTTGTACCACTCTCAGGGATGTGATATTTACGGAACGATGTTCTGTGGATGTCATGTCAACGACTATAGTGTACTACACATGCAGTGGTATGCTGGGTCACCGCAGTTCTCAATGCCGATGGCACCCTTGATGCAGTGCGGCGGCGGGGCTTCATTGGGCCCATCGGGATCAACCGAGCTAGGTGGGCCTGGTTTGTCCCTGCTATTACATTCGGTCGGCTATCGCCTTTCGGCTATGGACGCAGTTTTCCTCCCGTGTGCTATTGTACCACCAACCCTTGCTGAAGTTTCTTCTTTTTGGTCTTACCAGCTTCGCAACATGGGTCACTATGAGATGATGGTGGTGACTGCAAGATCGTGGTGGAGTGTGCTGGTGGGTGATGCTTGTAAAATGCATGCATGAACTTTTTAGTTTATTAACACATATTCCCATGTATTTGCATCTTACAAAATATTATATCCATGTTTTACATTGATTTATGGGGATTTACCAATGATCCACTTCATTTGGGTTATAACTATGTAGGATAGGAAAACCTTGTTTTGTGTATTTTATCTTTTAGGGACCTTAATGAAATCAAATGGACCGGAGATTTTTCAAGGATAATTTTTTCCGTGGAAACAAGCAGCTGTAGCACCAGAACCTCGGGAGGGGATCTAGAAGGCCCAAAATAGGCCCAGTGGCACGGCCCAGCTTACTAGCCACGCAACTAGGGCTCATTCTGTCCTTGATCCTCCGCAGCCATCCATCTTCATCTCAAACTCGAAGTCTTGACCTAAAAACGCCTATAAAAGATCCCCCGGTACGATCTTGTAGAAGGCGGAGTAGAAACACTAAAACAACGAAACAAAGCCAGAACCAGCAAAGATTGGAGGGGGAGATGCCGCCAGTTGGATATCTACCTTCTCCAACATCATCTCCATGATGATGAGGGAGTATTCCACCTCTGGACTATGCGTTTGTGGTAGTATATTGATCTCTCTCTCTCTTGATTTATCATCTTTTTAGTACCATATCAGTTGTCCTACATGATTTTGGTCATCTATGTAATTCCTATGTGGTGGATATTTGTTTTACGATTTGATATTTGAGATTGGAATTCTATTATGTGTAAGATGTATTGGTAGATTCATATTATGTACCTCGTTTTAAGTACTTGTTATGATCAAACTTGTTTGAAGAAACATGTGTGGGGAACATGTGTATTAGATGGAGTAACATGGTGGTGATTGGGCGGTGAGAGAAAACTCAAGATCCACTATGTCTTTTATCTTTGTTTTGTTACTTCACTAGAGATAAAATGAATGCATGTGTTATAATCATCTAGTGACAATCAAGGTAATCTGATTTATTCAAGATAACATATTTGATATTCAAACATCATGTCAAAGTACCTAAGGACATAATCCGTTTGTTCCTAATTCTAGATTGCATGAAGTTTTTCCTTTGTAGAGGAGTATAAGTGAGATTTGTTCCATCGCCTTTATATTAGGGCATGATGCCCATATTAATGCTAATCAAACAGATATTGAAGTTTCATAAATATTATATCTTTTCTGAGTAGTGTTATGTCTATTACATGTTATGAGAGAGTAGTCAAGTGAACCCATAAACCTCGGTTCACTTTTTTATCATAAGATACCACTTTCCACTACTTTTATACCTTTTATATTTTCTGCACTAATTAAATTCGAAAATATAAAATTACTTCTACTGTTAGCAACACAAACGAAAACCCAAAAATAAATTTACTTTATTGTTTTTACTTTTCTTGCATAGTCATAGATTGTTTACTTTTATTTATTTATAGTTTTATTTCAGTTTTGCTAATATGAAACCTTGTTCTTGACAACCACACGGTGGAGTTGGCGACATAAGAAAAATACTTTGTTTTGTAGTTTGCTTGAAAAAGATAAGAGGAGAAGTCTTTAGTCGATTCCCCGAGAGTTTGATATAAACCCTTGAGTCACCCTTGTGGGGAAAGATGCTTGCTACAACACTCTACACTTCAAGTTCCAATGAGTTGGTACACACGGAGTTGTTGCTATCAGTGGGCGACGAGCTTGGTGGAGCAATATGAAGCGATGGGAGTGTGGTTTTTTGAGGGGTCGGGAGAAATCCTTATCATATAGAAATCGACGCACTAACGCTACGGGTGTCACCATCCTTCCTGAAGGGTGTCGGGTGTATCTCTTCCCTACCTCCCTTAGCGTACCAGGGAAAACCCTAGAACCGGTCCGGGCAAAAGTGTCGTCGTTGTCGCTTTCCATCTTGGAGGTGCTGCTTGGTACATGGCGCTTGCTTTCTTTTCTTCTTGTTGTTGTTGTTTTATTTTTTTTCCTCTTGGTTCTCTTGGCTTTCCTTGTACTGTTCGCTCCAACATTGTTCATCAAGTTGTATTGGGTAGTTGCTATATTAATATATCGGGGCAAAAGCCTATTTCCAGGAGAATGTTTGCTTTCTTCCTCCAATACCACTCTTCATTGCTCTGATCAGACTTCGTATTTGGCCGACCCCGTTCGGAACAATGCAATCTATCTGGTAGACAGGCCCGCCTACTACTCCGAGAACACAAATATATTAGCAATATGAACAAGATCTTATAGTTGGATTTTTAAAATATGTTCAAATAGCTTGTGCTTTGAAAATAAGAAAGATCAACTATCGAAGAAGAGATGAGAAGGTGAGGAAAATGGTTGGCTCTCGCATCCTCCGCTTGAAGGAGTCACCTCATCGGGAAATCCCATCTCATCTAAGCTAAATATGGTGACGTGGTTCTCCTACTCAGTCCCCCTGATAGGGAGGGAGTGTGATGTTCTTTAGTCATCGATAAATCGACCTCAAGAGGAAAGGCGGCGTCGAGTATGGTGGCTTGTGGCGTTCACATGTATGTGTTGTCACCCTCGGCCATGTGGGCGGTGAGGCGATGGCGAGCGTGATGTGGTGGTTTTCCTCCTCGTCATATTTGATGGTCGACAACATCGTTCTCCCACCTCATCTCTCTACCCCACAAGATTCGGTCATAGGCATTCCGTCGATACTAGAGATATTATAGGCAAGGGAATAAGTGGTGTGATTGAAGGGAATATGTACTGAGAGGCAATAATAAAGTGTTTATTATGTATATTCCAAGTATATGATAGATGTTTATTTTGCATGCTATAATTGTATTAATACGGAAACGTTAATACATGTGTGTTTAATAAACAAATAGAAAGTTCCTAGTTATGCCTCTCTCATAAACTAGATCGTTGATTAACAAGATGATCAAGGTTTCCTGATCATGGACATTGGATGTTGTTAATAACGAGATCACAACATTAGAGTAATGGTGTGATGAACATTCATCCGAAGTATAGCATTACGATCAAAGTCATTGAGTTTATATTGCTATAACAACTTACAAAGTGATCCTAATCCTTATACCATGAGATCATGTGAATCACTAACACTGGAAGAGTTTCTTGATAACATCAAACGTCACACCGTAATAGGGTGATTATAAAGATGGGTTCAGAACTAATAAAGTGTTATGTTGAGGACCATGGATCGAGAGTGGAATTTGTTCATCCCGATGACGGATAGATATACTCTAGGCCCTCTCGGTGATATCACATTGGTTAGCTTGCAAGAAAGTGATTTGATCACTAGAATGTTATATCACGGGAACAAGAAAAGAGTGCATGTCAGTAACGAGATCAAACTAGGTATGGAGATACCGATGATAGAATCTCGGACATGTAATATATAGTGAAACAAAGGGATTAATATACTAGCGTAAAAGGTTCCGACATTCACAAGAAAGTCATCGTTGAATGTGTGGGAGTCAGTATGGGTCTCCAGATCCTGCTTCTGATTATTGATCGGAGAGGGGTCTGGATCATGTCCGCATTATTCACGAACCGTAGGGTTACACACTTAAGAGACACCGACATCCATTTGGAGCAAAAGTTTCATGCCGGAAAGAATAACAAGCGCAGGAATTTATTTCACTAGATACCGAAACAGGTTTTCGGGTGAAATTGCAGAAAGTGTTTTTGCATGTGAAATGAAATACTAGCAATGGGTTATATGTGAATGTTTGTCATTAAAGTAATTGACAAAATTCTGAATAAATAAAAGGAGTTTTATTTAATGAGAGTTTGCATTAAATTTGGTGGAAATTTAATGGGAATTTGAGTGGGATTTTGAGTGGAGGGAATTGAAAGGATTTTTGTGAGTGGAGTGTCCACCCACATGAATGAGGGGAGGGTAAGGGGAAGACCCATGCGTCGGCCACCCCCTTGGGGTCCCCCCTCTCCTATAAAATGCACCCCCTCCTCACCTCTCACTCACACCTCCTCGTGAAGAATCTCTCTCCCCCTCTAGTATTTATCCCCCATGGTCTCGGACTAGCGAGATACATGTTCCTGGTGGCTATTCGGCAAGAAAGAGTTGTAATTCCGCTGCATCGCTAGAGCGAGGAGGCGGAGGTTGCTCGGTGCCTCGGACGTGTGTGCGATCACGGATGCGCCGCTAAGTTGTGGTGCTAAGGACTTCCTCTGTTGTAATCAGCAAGAGATCGTCTACATCAACCACGAGTTTAACTCGTTAAGCTTTGTCAGTCTTCAATGGTATGTTCTCTATGGATATACATCCGCCCGTTGTTTGTATCTAATAGATAGATCTTGGTACATAGTTGTTCCCATCGTAGGAAAATATTTGTTTTCTATGGTGCGAACCCTACAGTGGTATTAGAGTCGGATCTATGAGTAGATGCTTTACACGGTAGTACACATATGAGTATGTGGGTGATGATGATCATGTTATTGCTTCTTAGTTGTATTTTGGATATTGGTGGCATAGTGGGATGAAGCGGCCCGGACAAACCTTACATGTCCTCGCACATGAGACCTGTTCCACGCTTGTCATGCAACTAATTTGCATAAGTGGCTAGCGTGTGTCTGTCGCTCCTACTATAGTCAGTATCTAATTTGCAACGAGTTGTCAACAATTTGGTTATCCTTGTTGTGGTTCATGTTCGTAGGTAAGAATGGTTCTATCTTCGAAAGCCCTAAGCCACGTAAAACTTGCAATGGATAAATTAGAGGCGTCTAGTTTAGATTGTTGCTGGGCTAGTGTTATGATATGGTGATGTTGTAAGTAGAAGTATGAGATGATACTTTTACAACACACATAACGTGTAAGTTCCATAGACCTTGGCCTTATACATAGAGGTATGATAGTGATCATACCATGGTGCACATGATAGAGATTATATGCGGGAACCATATCATTTCACTTATAAACATGTGATGTTTGATAGCATCTTATATTGCTTGTTTGGCGTTTTATTATCATAATAAGATGATCCCTCATTTAAATATCAAGATAAGAATGTGTTCTTCCTTAAGTATGCACCGATTATGTTTTAGTTGCTCCAAGAAATCATGTGATGATCGGTGTTCTTGGATCCACGACCATATTTCGGGTGTAAGACAGTTACACACGCGAATACTAAGGTTCTTACTTGGCATGCCTAGCATGTACAGACATGGCCTCGGAATATAGACCGAAAGGTTAAGCATGAGTCATATGGTAGATATGATGCCCATTTGATGCTCGCCTTTGAAGCTACACCGACTCACATGATGATCGGACTTGGTGTAGTGGATTTGGTTCATGTAATCACCAAAAAGGTACGAGGGATGTCGTTTTTGAGTGGGAGTTCATTCTTAATGTGGATTAGTTGAACTCAATCTATCATAAACTTAGTCTAAACTTTACAAATTCTGTTGTAGATGGCACCATCTACTTTTATTTTCAATGTGTTCATGGAGAAAGAGAAACTTGCAACGGACAGTAGAAACTTTACCAAATGGGCCATGAATTTGAGGATTCTCCTCTCTGCTGCAAAAAAGCAATATGTGCTAGAAGCACCGCTAGGCCCCCCACCATTCGATGATGCCCCTGACGATGAGAAGAATGTCTATCAGACTCGTCAGGAGGACCACAACTTAGTTCATTGCGGCATATTATATGGGCTAGAGCCAGAACTTCGAAAGCGTTTCGAAAACGGCAATGCATTTGATACAATGAGTGAGTTGAAAATGATTTTTGACGCACATGCTGCTATGAGAGTTACAATGCTTCAGAAAAGTTCTTTAGCTGCATGATGGAAGAGCATAGCTCCGTAAGTGAGCATGTACTCAAGATGTCGGGTTACGCCGATAAGCTTGTGTCCTTGGGAATATCGATTCCCATTGACTTAGGCATCCATCATGTTCTGCAGTCTCTGCCACCTAGCTATAAGAGCTTCTTGATGAACTATAATATGCAAGGCATAAAGAAGTCTCTCCCCGAGCTTCTGTCAATGCTTAAAACTGCAGAAGTGGAGATCAAGAAAGAACATCAAGTGTTGATGATCAATAAGAACACTGGTTTCAAGAAAGACAAGAAGGGTAAACGGAAGGGAAGTAAGGGCGGCAATCCGGTTTCCGTGCCTGAAAAGAAACCCCGAGTTGGCCCTATGTCTGATACCGAGTGTTATTATTGTAAGAGGACTGGCCACTAGAAGCGCAACTGCCCCAAGTATTTGGCAGACAAGAAGGCCGGCAAGGCAAACAAAGATATATATGATATACATGTTATTGATGTGTACTTGACTAGTGCTCGCAGTAGCACCTGGGTATCTGATACCGGTTCAGTTGCTAATCTTTGTAACTCTAATCAGGGGCTGTGGAACTAGCGACTGCTAGCAAGGGGTAAGGTCAAGATGCGTGTCGGCAATGGATCAAGTGTTGATGTGAGATCGCCGTCGGAACGCTGCCTCTCCACTCCTGCACCGAGCATGAACATTGTATCTGGATCATGTTTGATACGATGTGCTTATTCATTTAAATACGAGAACAATGGTTGTTCTATTTATATGAATGAAATCTTTTATGGTCATGCACCGATGATGAATGGTTTATTTCTGTTGGATCTCGATAATAGTATTACACATATTCATAATGTTGATGCTAAAAGGATTAGACTTAATGATGATATATCCGCATATATGTGGCACTGCCGTCTAGGTCATATTGGCGTTAAACGCATGAAGAAGCTCCATTCGGATGGACTTTTGGAATCACTTGATTTTGAATCATTTGATACATGTGAGCCATGCCTTATGGGCAAGATGACTAGAATGCCGTTTTCCGGTTCAATGGAACGGGCGCCAGATTTATTAGAAGTCATACATTCTGATGTATGTGGTCCAATGAGTGTGTCGGCGCGAGGTGGATATCATTATTTTTTACTTTCACGGATGATTTGAGTAGATATGGTTATTCCTACCTGATGAAACACAAGTCTGAAACCTTTGAAAAGTTCAAGGAACTTCAAAGTGAACTGGAAAATCATCGTAATAGAAAGATCAAATTTCTACGGTCCGACCGTGGAGGTTAGTATCTAAGTTACGAGTTTAGCACTCATATGAAAGAGTGTGGAATTGTTTCACAACTCACACCTGCCGGAACACCACAGCGAAATGGTGTGTCGGAACGTCGTAATCGTACTTTATTGGATATGGTTTGATCTATGATGTCTCTAATTGCGGTGACCCAGCATACCACTTCATGTGTAGTACACTATAATCATTGACATGACATCCACAAAACACCGTTCTGCAAATATCACATCCCTCGGAGTGGTACAATAGAAACATTGTGGGTCCATATTACAAATATACACACATTATTATTATTACAATACCAGAAGTTCAAGACTTCCAAAAGATTCAACTTACAAACCAAAATATAAAGTGTTTTAGCAGAATTTAAAAGTAGCAACTCCGATTAGGAGTTGAGCTCAGCAGCTTATTCTATAGAGTTCATGCTGCTCGGCTCCGTTGGTCACTATTAACTAGGGATACTTAGTTGGCTTCGTTATCATCCACACCGTAGTGGATTTCATAATACACTCCTTCAACACCTCCCGATAGATCAGGTTCCTCGTAGAACACATCTTCTTGACATTCGGCTGCATACATTGGCACGTCTTCGAGATCCTCAGAGTCTAAGCAAGGGATCAAAGGAAAGGATGAGTAACAGCGTTACCCAACAAGTTCATTATATGCAAGGTGGGAAGTTTGATGCTCTAACTACCACCTCGGATTATAAATCCTTGGCACTATGTAGTTTTTGTAAATCTTTCTTCAAAGATTTATTTTATTATAAAAATCTATGACCAGCAGCCTTCATAGGTTGACCAGAACTTTCATGGAGTTCCTTTCCTGCTGCGTTCGTAGCTCCTTCCCGGAACAGGGAGTAACAAGTTACAATTCTTACACTCTGCAGAGGTGCGTTACTTTACCCATGAGAGATCAACTCCTTGTTGATGTGGGGCCCAGTAGTTGGTCCAAGCCAATCACTACCCCCTTCGCGACCTCGCATGCCTCCTTGGTGTACACCATGCCCACATAATGAATTACGACAATGGTTTGTAAAAACCGTTAGATGCCAGAACTATCGTGGGATGATGAGGGTTCCCACCCATATGCTGCATATCCTCTACGAATTGCAAATTAATATGCATGCTACGAGGATAACAGTCACGACCTGCACATCCGACTTCATGCGAGAGGAAGAAGATACAACTGACTTATTTGTCCCATTCCAAATCTCATGGCTAACGCGTAATATACGGCGATAGAATCACTGATGTCAGGGGTTATTAAGTCCCTACTTGATTATCATTGTTGAAAAAAGAACCCTAAGTTCTATTGCTCCATTATATCATCTCTTAGGATGATATCTATGATTTCTTTATTTGTGAAAATAATATTTTCTTTCTTTTATAGTATTTATGATAACACACAATTTGCAAATACTTTGATAAAGACTCTTCAAAGGACATGAGCAAGTGATGAACTTGCCTTGTGATGGCAAGGTAGTGAAGTCCGATGCTTGCACTGGACCTTGAGCTTCTATGTCTACAAAAACATCATTATTGCCCGGTAAGGACAATATTTAAAGAAGCAAAATGATTATGCAAGTAATGTAATGCATCATCTACCTTTATATGCTATCTCCCCATTATTATAAAAAGTCTTTTTAATAATAAAGTATTTATAAATATTACTTTTTAATATTTATAACATGTATTGAATCATTTTATTTTATTTTCCTTTTATTTGACTTTTATTGATTTAATAATTCTTTTAGGAATTATCACTTATATATTAAAAATTGTTATTAAATATTTGTTTAGTATTTTTCTAAAATACTAAAATATTAATATATGATGAAAGTGAATTTTAATTAATTTTTATCACCTTTCAATAATTTTGTAAAATTCCATAAGGGTTATTAAAAATTACAAAATTCTTAATAAAATTTATGTGTCTAAAATTTTATTTCTTAATTTTTTTGGATAGTATGGATTATTGTGAATCCAAAAATATTTTATTTATAATTTTTGTACTTTTATTTTATTTTCTAGAATTTATTTAAGTTTAGGGGTATTTTGGTCTTTTCCTATTTTATAAAATAGGGCTTAAAGGTTTCTGGGCTGGCCTGTTCTTATTGGGCCCTAGTGGCCCATGAGACTTAGTTAAAACATCCACCCCCAAGGGTTTTGGCCCACTTGGCCCATCTCCTTGCTGCCTCTCACCCTCGATCTCACTCCTCTCCTCTTCTGCCCCGACCCCGTGGTCGGTGATATCGCCGCCGGCGATTCCTGCCATCGTGGGTCATTCTGGTTGCCGCCATGGTGCAGTAGGAGGTTGTCTACTATGCCCATCCTTTCTATCCAACTGGATTTGAGCATGGGGCTCTCCTGCGACGGATGGATGTCATCCCGAACCCTAGGGTTTGGGGGTTGGCGTGGATCTTAGCGCTGCCACTGCCGTCGTGCGTCATGGTGATTCGCCTTGCCTCTAGGCGTGTTCATGTTCGCTGCCGTGGGGTCGTATGGGTTGCAGCGCCCCCTCTGGGGGTGCTCCCCGTGCCGCCATGGTCGTCGGCCACCTCTGCTTCCTCTTCTAGTCTCCAGCGAGGACCTTTGGTGAGTTCTTTTCCTCTCCCCTTATGCTCTCTGTGCTCACTCATCCTATGCTGGATGTTGGCAGTGACCTCTCTAGTTACTATCTTGTCCTGATTAAGATGATTTATTTCATTTAGGGTTCTTATCCTGTGGTTGATCATATACTGGATGAATTTGATCATGTGTGGATGGTCTGTAAGCATGCTAAATGGTTATTAGCCCGAGGCTTGTTGCTTGAGATGAACTATAATGGTTCTGGTGGCTTATTAGATGATTATATGCTTAGATTTCATATGATTCAGATGACCTCGCTACTCTGAAAACAATGCTTGGTAAAGTCAGTGGGTTTGGTAACTTTCCACTATCATTTCTTGGTTAATGGTTATGGATATGGTGTGATGAAATCACTGTCTTAGGGTTGTTGGCTTGAGAATTAATGTGTGGTTTTAGATCAAAATGATCTCAAACAGTGAAGATAAACATAGGAATGTCCTAATTATAATTCCTGTAATGATAGGAAAATGATTAGTAGATTGATTGGTTGAATCTATGATGATTGAATGTTTATCCCGATTCATGTAGAATTGTTCTTGTGACACCATCCTTGTATGGCACACAAGATTGATTTTACTCCATTGATTGGGTTGGTTTAAGCTTGATACAAGCTTGGCTTTATAAGATAAATAGAAATGTTCTTTGCTGAAATCCCTAAGACCAATGATGTTGGTCTGAGGCTTAGGGGTTTAGGCCTTATCTAGTTGATTCATATAGGTAGTCCTCGTAGTGGTACCAGCTATTGTTTTTGAATCAAAGCTTGGAAAAAATGATAGTAGGCTTGATCATTATATGGATCCAAAAGATTAGCTTCTAAGGTGCTACCCTTATCTTAGGGATGTGCCTATAAAATGATGAAACTTGTTCAGTGCACCTCACTGACATGTCTGAGAGTAAAACAATTCTAACCCTAACCTTTATTTTTTTATTAGTGTTTGTCTTGCAGGTACAGATTTGAAGATGAAGATCTTAGTTTAGGTTTTCTTTATAGGATAGTTAATGTAATCTTCTTTATTCTTTTGTAATTTTCATTTTATTATTTTGTAATCTTCATTTAATTCTTTTGCAATAAAGATTATATGATTATCAATGAAGAAATATTCTTATTCTTTATTTTGTTGCTATTGTGAAGTTTGTGGATAATTTCAATAAGTTACTTTTTTTGTAACTTGTTTATGGAATGAAAATATGAAATAAGTATTCATAATCTTAATTGCTTTCTTTGGATAAAGTTTGAGTTATAATAATTAACTCTTAATTAAATCAAGATTCAAACCTTATTCCTAATTCATTTGAATTATAATTCAAACACTCAAATTCATTTTCCAAAACACATAATTCCTCAAAGATCACATCAAAGTCTATAGCAATCATCCTTTAAGACTAAACTTAATCTCAAAGTATGAAAGAAACCTTGATCACTTTAGGTTTTTTATTTGGCGAAAATTTTACCCACATTTTCACAGATGAATGCATGCAACATTTCAATTTCCTAAATCTACCCTTCGTTAGTTCCTAAATGCTGGCATGTTACACTAATGGACTTGCCACTGTCATTTTGGGGTTATGCACTAGAAACTGCTGCATTCACTTTAAATCGGGCACCATCTAAATCCGTTGAAAAGACACCGTATGAATTGTGGTTTGGAAAAAAACCTAAGCTGTCATTTCTTAAAGTTTGGGGCTGCGATGTTTATGTGAAGAAACTGCAATCGGATAAACTCGAACCCAAAGCGGAAAAATGCGTCTTCATAGGATACCCTAAGGAAACTATTGGGCATTCCTTCTATCACAGATCCGAGGGCAAGGTTTTTGTTGCCAAGAATGGATCCTTTCTAGAGAAAGAGTCTCTCACGAAAGGTGTGAGTAGTCGGAAGGTAGAACTCGAAGAGGTTATTGAACCTTCTCTTGAAAGTATGGCGAGTAGCGCAGCGCCAGAAGTCGTTCCGGAGTTGGCTTCACCAGTTGAACAGGGATCTAATGATAATGATCATGAAACTCCGAAAGAGAGTACTACCAAACCTCATAGGTCTAGCAGGACGCGTGCAGCTCCCGGGCTATACGGAAACCCTGTTATGAATTTCATGGTTGATGAAATTGATGACCCTGCGACGTATGAAGAAGCGATGATGAGCCCGGATTCCAACAAATGGTTAGAAGCCATGAAATCTGAAATGGAATCCATGTATGAAAATCTGTTTTGGAACTTGGTGGACTTACCTCACGACCGAAAGGCCGTGGATAATAAATGGATTTTCAAAAGGAAAACTGATGCTGATGGTAATGTGATCGTCTATAAAGCTCGACTTGTCGCAAAGGGGTTTCGACAAATTCAAGGAGTTGACTACAATGAGACATTCTCTCCCATAGCGATGCTAAAGTCAGTTAGGATTATGTTAGCAATTGCTGCATATTTCGATTATGAGATATGGCAGATGGATGTCAAAACTGCATTTCTCAATGGTAATATTGAAGAAGAGTTGTATATGATACAACCAAAGGGTTTTGTCGATCCTAAGGATGCTAACAATGTGTGCAAGCTTCAGCGATCCATCTATGGACTGAAGCAAGCATCACGGAGTTGGAATCTCCGCTTTGATGAGGTGATCAAAGAGTTTGGATTTGTCCAAACTTATGGAGAGGCTTGTATTTACAAGAAAGTGAGTGGGAGAAATGTGGCATTTCTGATACTATATGTAGATGACATATTATTGATTGGAAATTATATAGATCTTTTAAACAATGTTAAAAGTTATCTAAACAGCAAATTTTCAATGAAGGACCTAGGTGAAGCGTCATACATATTAGGCATAAAGATCTATAGAGATAGATCTAGGCGCCTAATAGGGCTATCGCAAAGTACATACCTTGATAAGATTTTAAAGAAGTTTAAAATGGACGGAAGTAAGAAGGGGTTCTTACCTATGTTGCAAGGCAAGACATTGAGTAAGACTCTAAGTACGGCTACGGCGGAAGAAAGAGAGATAATGGACAAAGTCCCCTATGCTTCAGCCATAGGCTCTATAATGTACGTTGTGCTATGTACAAGACCAGATGTGGCACATGCTATTATTTTGACTAGTAGGTACCAATCGGATCCAAGTTCGGAACACTGGATAGCGGTCAAGAATATTCTTAAGTACTTGCGAAGAACTAAGGATATGTTTCTTGTATACGGAGGTGAAGAAGAGCTCGTCGCTAAGTGTTATGTTGACGCAAGCTTTGACACCGATCCGGATGACTCTAAGTCTCAATCTGGATACGTATTTCTCATGAATTGCAGAGCGGTTAGTTGGAGGAGTTCCAAACAACCTGTGGTGACGGGATCAACAACGGAGGCCGAATATGTTGCTGCTTCAGAAGCGTCTCAGGAAGCGGTTTAGATGGAGGAGTTCATATCCGAACTAGGTGTGGTTACGAGCGCGTTGGACTCAATGGTGATCTATTGTGACAACAATGGTGCCATTGTCAATGCGAAAGAACCAAGGTCTCACAAGACTTCCAAGCATATTAAGCGTCGGTTTCACTCCATCCGCGAGCATGTCAAGGATGGAGATATAAATATTTGTAAAGTTTAGACGGATCTCAATGTATCAGATCCGTTGACTAAAACTCTCCCTAGAGCAAAACATGATCAACACCAGAACTCCATGGGTGTTAGATTCATCACTATGTAACTAGATTATTGTCTCTAGTGCAAGTGGGAGACTGAAGGGAATATGTCATGAGAGGCAATAATTAAGTGGTTATGATGTATATTCCAAGTATATGATATATGTTTATTTTTCATGCTATAATTGTATTAATATGGAAACGTTAATACATGTGTGTTTAATAAACAAACCGAAAGTTCCTAGTTATGCCTCTCTCATAAACTAGCTCGTTGATTAACAAGATGATCAAGGTTTCCTGATCATGGACATTGGATGTTGCTAATAACGAGGTCACAACATTATTGGAATGGTGTGATGAACATTCATCCAAAGTATAGCATTACGATCAAAGTCATTGAGTTTATATTGCTATAACATCATACAAAGTGATCCTAATCCTTAGAACATGAGATCAAGTTAATCAATAACAATGGAAGAGTATCTTGATAACATCAAACGTCACATCATAATAGGGTGATTATAAAGATGGGTTTAGTACTACTAAAGTGTTATGTTGAGGCCCATGGATCGAGAGTGAAATTTGTTCATCCTGATGACAGATAGATATGCTTTGGGCCCTCTCGGTGATATCACATTGATTAGCTTGCAAGAAAGTGATTTGGTCGCTAGAATGTTATATCACGGGAACGAGAAAAGAGTACATGTCAGTAATGAGATAAAAATAGGTATGAAGATACCGATGATCGAATCTCGGACATGTAATATATCGCGAAATAAAAGGATTAAGATACTAGCGTAAAAGGTTCTCACGATCACAAGAAAGTCATCGTTGAATGTGTGGGAGTTAGTATGGATCTCTAGGTCCAGCTTCTGATTATTGATCCGAGAGGGGTCTCGATCATGTCCGCATTATTCGCGAACCATAGGGTGACACACTTAAGAGACATCGACACCAATTGGAGCAAAAGTTTCATGCTGAAAAGAATAACAAGCGCAGGAATTTATTTCACTAGATACCGCAACTGGTTTTCGGGTGAAATTGCGGAAAGTGTTTCTGCATGTGAAATGAAATACTAGCAAGGGGTTATATGTGAATGTTTCTTATTAAAGTAATTGACAAAATTCTGAATAAATATAAGGAGTTTTATTTAATGAGATTTTGCATTAAATTTGGTGGAATTTTAATGGGAATTTGAGTGGGTTTTTTAGTGGAGAAAATTGAAGGGCATTTTATGAGTGGAGTGTCCACCCACATGAATGAAGGAGGGGAGGGGGCAGCCCCCATGGCCGGTGGCCACCCCCTTGGGTGCCCCCTCCTCCTATAAAATGAGCCCCCTCCCAATCTCTCACACACACCTCCTCGTGAAGGATCTCTCTCCCCCTCTAGTATTTATCCTCCATGGTCTCGGACTAGCGAGATACATGTTCCTAGTGGCTATTCGGCAAGAAAGATTTGTGATTCCGCTGCATCGCTGGAGCGAGGAGGCGGAGGTTGCTCGGTGCCTCGAACGTGTGTTCGAGCACGGATGCGCCGCTGATTTGCGGCGCTAGGACTTCCTCTTGATCTTGAGATCGGCAAGAGATCGTCTGCATCAACCACGAGTTCAACCTCGTTAAGCTTTGTCGATCTTAAAGGGTATGTTCTCTACAGATGTATATCTGCCCATTGCTTGTATCTAGTAGATAGATCTTGGTACATAGTTGTTCTCATCGTAGGATTTTTTTGTTTTCTATGCTGCAAACCCTACAGCATGCTGGGTAAAAAAATTACAGCAGGGCAATTGACAGGACTGAGCAAGGCATAACAATGCAATACTAGACATAAAGATCCTATGAGATTCGATTGGGCAATACAACAAGATACATAGACCGCCATCCAACTGCATCTATGACTAGAAGTCCACCTTTGGGTTATCATCCGAACCCCCTCCAGTATTAAGTTGCAAGCATAATTGTATTAATACGGAAACGTTAATACATGTGTGTTTAATAAACAAACAGAAAGTTCCTAGTTATGCCTCTCTCATAAACTACCTCGTTGATTAACAAGATGATCAAGGTTTCCTAATCATGGACATTGGATGTTGTTAATAATGAGATCACAACATTAGTGTAATGGTGTGATGAACATTCATCTGAAGTACAACATTATGATCAAAGTCATTGAGTTTATATTGCTATAACAACTTACAAAGTGATCATAATCCTTAGACCATGAGATCATGTCAATCACTAACACCGGAAGAGTTTCTTGATAACATCAAACGTCACACCTGTTAGACCCCTCCTTTATAAAGGAAAGGATCCCTGTGATTGCAATGCTAGGCCCTGGATCAATGCTAGCATCCACAGTTTAAGATGAAGTACACAGATACAAAGGTCGTTTATTACATTCATTCCAGAGATAAAACATAGTCTTTTACAACTCAGGGCCAAGGGCCTAATACAAGAGTTTATGGAATATGTAAATAAACATAAGTCTTCATCTTCATGTGCCACAGGCAAGCATGTTGAGTGTAGACTCATGACTCCTACTCATCATCGGAGTAACCTGCAACATCACAAGTTACAGCCACAGAGGGTCAATACTTTGGAATAGTATTGGCAAGTGATACCTTAGTTTATTTTAAGTGGACTATATTACTATATGCATTTTGGCTAAGTATAGCTTGGCTTGCTTTGCTCGAAATAGGTTTTTCCTATTAGTTGAAATCACTAAGTTTTTCTTTGTCAAAACATTCCCAAGAAACCACCAATAGACATTGGGGTCCTTCACCCTTGTTCACCCACCAATTTTTACTTAGAAGTTGGAGTGATGAGATTCTTGTAGCTTCCATGTCTTGATGCTCAAATTGTCCATTGCCTTGGACTAGGCTAAGTACTTAGGTTTTCCATCTGCAGAGGTTGTGCACTTTCCCCACCAGACTTGGTTTCCCAAGACAGGACCTTTCAGAAGCCTTTCCTTAGTCAAATGGACGCGCTCCAACCTATCATTCCCACTACCACCAACTGTCCAAGTGACTAAGTTCTAGCAACCTATATGATCAAGGCAGAGCCCATATTGCCAAGTGGTTGCACTGTAAGCTTTCTCAACACTTAGCCTCCAAATCCCTTTGTGCCTAGGTGGCATACCACAAGTGAGATACACAACCCAAGTCCATGGCCTTGTGTAACCACTCAACATAACCCAATCCTTCCATTCCACCCAGGAGGTTCATTTAACTTAGTTGTTTTATTAGGAAAGCATAAGTCTCATGACTTAGAAATATTTTCATCATAGCAAGTATAGATTTTCACCAACCCTTGTTTGCTAAATAGCTAGGCTAAGCATGGTATGATAACTTATCTTAGGAAAATTCCCTAACAATACTACAATTCTACACTACTTAGGATTTCCCCAACTTAGCATTAGGCAAAAATAGTATGCAGGACTTAGCAAAATAACTAATGCAAGTACAAAACATAGGATAGAAATATTCATGAAAATATCACTTGACTTGGTAGTGGGGAGAGTAGCACTCTTCACAATCACAATCACTAGCAAAATCTACAAAAAATTATAGCATACAATTACACACAATTATATACAACCAAAAATAATATGAATGCATGCATGCAAGAATTTACTAAGTGGTGATTTTGAAAACTCTACCAAGCATGCACATGTTTACAGAAACTTAACAAGTCACAAGTTTGCCAACTAAACTTATTTGGCACTTAATACAATTTACAAAATAAATCTATATTTAAAATAGCCTTAAACATGTTTCTACAAATAAAGTCATTTTAACTGTTACTATTTGTTAAACACATTGGACAATCAGAAAGGTCTTGTTTCACTGAATCCAACAGTATAAAGTTTGCAAAATTATAACGTGGCAATCAAAAGTTATAAGCATTTGAAATTTGGATCAAATTCTGGTTTTAAATCTGTTTTTAGTTCTAATACTTGCCACGCGTCGCGTTGTGATTTGCGCGTACCGGTTCGCACCGGATCGAGCTCTGTAGACGTAGGATCTAAATAGATCGCACGCTCCAGATCACGTACCTCTTCGTTGATTAATGAATCTATCCTAACGCTTGGATCAAGATCCAACGGCACGCGAGCAAGCGACCATGTCCTGGCGGCGCGCGGCGTCGACGAGCGGCGGAGCGCTCGGTCTACGGCGGCGCTAGCGTTCCAGATCGTTCCAGGATGCAAGAAGGTGCTTACCAGATTCCAAAGGCGTGCTGAAGCTCGACGTGGTACTAGTTTGCGGAGGGGCGCGCTGACACGGCGAGGATTGCTCGTCGGAGTTACGGGCGGCGTCGGGTGGTTGTTCTCGGAGTAGTTGCCGAGGTTCCGCGTCGCCCTAACACAAGCCAGGGGGTTTAGGATATGCGCAAGACCATGGCGAACAATCTAGTGTGAGTCAGAAGTGAAGGGGCGCACGGGACTTACAGAATTTGGTCGCCGGAGTTGAGGTGGTCGTCAGATGCTTGCGGCGTCGAGCGGAAACGGCGACCTGGGGCAGTACAGGATGAACGGGTGGGGTCAGGAGGTGCGCAAAGAGATTGCGAAGTGGCTCGAACGAATCAGAGAGGAAGGGACGCACGGTGCTCACCGTAATCGTTCGCCGGAGTAAGCTCTGTCTGCGGCGGTGTTCCGTGAGTCGTGGGCAGCCTGGTGGCGTGAAGGCAGAATTGACTGGGGGGAAATGGTCGCTAGGAGGTGGGGATCTTATAGCCGGAGCCTCAACAGGAAACGCTCGCGGATTATTGCCCATTTATGCCGCGCCATTACCGGCCATGACTGTCGCTGCGACGTGGTCGCGGGCGCAGTTTGGGGAAGACGAGGACAGCGTGGGCAGGGCCCGCTCGTCAGTGATGTGCGCGAAGTGAGGGTGGGGTCCGTCTGTCAGCGACAGGTTGCGTGCACTCGCGCGTGAGAAAAGAAAAGGAAATCCCCGGGTGGGCTAGTTGGGCTCGATTCGATGCTGGGCCTAAAACCTGGCGCGTGGCCCTTTTCCTTTATTTATTTCTTTTTTCCTTTTCTATTTTGATTTTCTGGGTAGATTTTCAAATGAAATCAAGTTCAATTTGAATTCAAATTTTTTTGGGATTTTTGTAGTGAGCAGTAGTCTCAAAAATGGTCATATATCCATGGGGTAGCTTTGTAAAGGATTGGTCAAGCTTGGAGATCAAAATATCAGAGGCTAGACACTTGGTTTAAAATTTGAAAGATGGTTTTTTTGGAACCCATTTCCATTTGAAAACCTTGGTTTTAAATCTACACTTAGATCCTATGCTCATAGAAGGAAACCTTCCTGGTTCACAACAATCAAACTTACAAGTGGTGTTGGCCTTTTAAAATAAGTCTGTCCACATAAAATCATGATACCTTATGCTTCTGTTTTCTGAAATGTTTTGGGAAAACCCTAAATGATGATGGATGCAAGGATGATATGAATGAGTTTTGGAATATGAAATTAGGGATGTTACAACACCGTAACAGGGTGATTATAAATATGTGTTCAGAACTAATAAAGTGTTATGTTGAGGCCCATGGATCGAGAGTGGAATTTGTTCATCCTGATGACAGATAGATATACTCTAGGCCCTCTCGGTGATATCACATTGGTTAGCTTGCAAGCAAGTGATTTGATCACTAGAATGTTATATCACGGGAACAAGAAAAGAGTGCATGTCAGTAACGAGATCAAACTAGGTATGGAGATACCGATGATCGAATCTCGGACATGTAATATATCGTGAAACAAAGGGATTAAGATACTAGAGTAAAAGGTTCCGACGATCACAAGAAAGTCATCGTTGAATGTGTGGGAGTCAGTATGGGTCTCCAGATCCCGCTTCTAAATATTGATCGGAGAGGGATCTCGATCATGTCCGCATTATTCACGAACCGTAGGGTGACACACTTAAGAGACACCGACATCCATTTGGAGCAAAAGTTTCATGCCGGAAAGAATAACAAGCGCATGAATTTATTTCACTAGATACCGAAACAGGTTTTCGGGTGATATTGCAGAAAGTGTTTTTGCATGTGAAATGAAATACTAGCAAGGGGTTATATGTGAATGTTTGTCATTAAAGTAATTGACGAAATTCTGAATAAATAAAAGGAGTTTTATTTAATGAGAGTTTGCATGAAATGTTGTGGAAATTTAATGGGAATTTGAGTGGGATTTTGAGTGGAGGGAAATGAAAGGATTTTTATGAGTGGAGTGTCCACCCACATGAATGCGGGGAGGGCAAGGGGGCAGCCCATGCGCCGGCAACCCCCTTGGGGTTCCCCCCTCCTCACTTCTCACTCACACCTCCTCGTGAAGGATCTCTCTCCCCCTCTAGTACTTATCCCCCATGGTCTCGAACTAGCGAGATACATGTTCCCGGTGGCTATTCGGCAAGAAAGAGTTGTGCTTCCGCTGCATTGCTAGAGCGAGGAGGCGGAGGTTGCTCGGTGCCTCGGACGTGTGTGTGAGCACGGATGCGCCACTAAGTTGCGGTGCTAAGGACTTCCTCTCGATCTTGAGATCGGCAAGAGATCGTCTACATCAACCACGAGTTTAACTTGTTAAGCTTTGTCGGTCTTCAATGGTATGTTCTCTACGGATATACATCCTCCCATTGTTTGTATCTAGTAGATAGATCTTGGTACATAGTTGTTCCCATCGTAGGAATTTTTTTGTTTTCTATGCTGCGAACCCTATAGTGATGTCTACGCACTTTTATTCTTGTAGACAGTTGTTGGGCCTCCAAGTGTAGATGTTTGTAGAACAACACCAAGTTTCCCTTAAGTATATTACCCAAGGTTTACCGAACTCAGGTAGGAAGTGGTCAAAGGTATCCCTCTCAAGCAACCCTGCAATCAAGATACAAGAAGTCTCTTGTGTCCCCAACACACCCAATACACTTGTCAGGTGTATAGGTGCACTAGTTCTGCGAAGAGATAGTGAAATACAAGTCTAATGGTGCTAGAAAAGATCTTCTGACTTGTTGTTAACGTGGGAGAGACTAAAGGCAAACTGAAATAAAGAAAGCAACAAGCAAACATGTAACACATCTAGATGCAAACGGTGTTTCAATGCTTAGAAACAAGGCCTAGGGATCATACTTTCACTAGTGAACACTCTCTCATATAAATATCCTCTCTTCATGATACTACTCTTAACTACTCTCCGGTTGGACACTCTAATCCACGGTAGGCCTATAAAAGCACACCTCAAAGTCCGCCTTCCCCATCTAGATAACCCCACATTGTCACCTTGAGCGCTAGATGGTTCCAACAAACACCACAATTTCACAAAGACATCCAACTCCAAATATAACTCATGACAAATATATATGTAATCTAGCTTAAGTGCTACACACGGCGTGCATGCTGTCACTTTCACACACGTGGGGAAAAGCATAGATCTATTAAAGCACAATGAGTATTTATGTAGACTCTAGCCTAAGTGCCACCATGGTGTGCACGCTGTCACTTTCACACACATGGGGAGAGCAGAGATCTATTGAAGCACTTGAGTAACAAAGTAGATCTACTTGATTACAAAGCTCATGACCACAATAAGATCATGCATAGGGAGAGAGATGAACACATAGCTACCGGTAGAGCCATTAGCCTCGAGGAATAACTAGTCCCTCCTCATCATGGGAATCAGGAATGGTGATGAAGATGGTGGTGGAGATCGACGGAGATGGCTCCGGGGGCACTTCCCCGTCCCGGTAGGGTGCCGGAACAGAGACTTTCTAGCCCCCGAATCTCCCTTTCGGTGGCGGCGGTGTTGTGGAGGTTTTCTTGGCTTTCTGGTCGATCCTTTAGGGTTTCTGAGTCCGGGGCTTCTTATAGGCGAAGGAGGCAAGGTCGGTGGAGGGCCAGGGGCCCAGGCCCCCTGTGGGCACGCCCAGGGTGGGACCTGCACTCACCTAGGGTGTGGCCACCCTGGTGTCCTCCGTCTCATCTTTGATTTTCCGTATCGTTCAGGGAAAAATATGAACTTTGGATTTTGTCCCATCCAATTCCGAGAACATTCATTTTTTAGCTTTCTGAAACCAAAAACAGCAGAAAACAGGAAACTGGCACTGTGGCATCTTGACAATAGGTTAGTTCCAGAAAGTGTATAAAAATACCTCAAAGTGTATACAAAACATAGCAAAGTAGATACTAAACAAACATGTAACATCAAAAATTATAGATACGTTTGAGACGTATCAAGCATCCCCAATCTTAACTCCTGCTCGTCCTCGAGTAGGTAAGTGATAAAAAGAATAATTTTTGAGGTGACATGCACCAGCAAAATCAAGATCAAACCATTTGCAAACATTGATAGCTGGGATTAAAGTACTCTAAACATGAGCATGAAAGATGAGTTCTAACAATAAGACATAGAAACTATGCTGCAACATGAAAGGTTACAAACAAAGATCATGAATAGAATGCATTGAAAAACGTTTGTTTGTTTCACATACAGAAAACATGGCATAGTGGCATTCAGCTTGTCCCTCATGGAGTAGCAAATATATGTATATAGGACACCTTCAAAGTTCATAAGAGTGACTAGATACAAATAGCACAAGAACAAGTAATATCAACAATAGGCATTAATCAATAAGTTTTGAGACAATGCACATAGAACTAAGAATGACAACTATGCTCTCTTAACTAGTGCCTAAAGGTAGAAGGTGGAGACTCAATATAAAAGTGGAAGAATGGCCCTTCATAAAGGGAAGCAGATATTTCAAGTTTCATAAAGATCTTCCAAAAATTATGGTACTTTTTAGCTTTCAGTTCTCATTGCCCCTATCATAGGCATCTTGAAGTGATTAAGGTTAAAGTGAGCAAACTATGGAGTATATGCTTGACAAATTATAAGTTGGCAATCTCATGTCCCTTGAATACGAGGGCCGCTCCTCATGCTACTCAAGTTTAGTTACTTGCAAGTTCTTGTCATAGTAAGTATATGTGTATCATAGAGAACCGCTGATGGCTGGTTGTTGTTGTGGGAGCTTCTTATTCTTTAAGTCCCCGGCAACGGTGCAACAAAAGTTGTTGATGGCTCAGTTGATGTGGAGCCTGTTGGGAACCCCAAGTGCAAGGTGTGAAGCAGCACAGCAGCAAGTCTTCCCTCAGTAAGAAACCGAGGTTATCGAACCAGTAGGAGGAAGGAAACGTCACACAGGTTTTGTAAGCAACGTGCAGACCTGCACAACACAAACTCAAGACTTTGCCCCAACTAACAGTGAGGTTGTCAATCTCACCGGTTGTTGTAACAAAGGATTAAATGTATGGTGTGGAAGGTAATAGTTTGCAGCAAGTAAACAGGTAATAGTGGAAGATGTATCAATGGTAAAGATTGGACCGGGGTCCATAGTTCACTAGAGGTGTTCTCCTTAGATAAACAACATGGCATGAAGGGTAAACTAATTACAGCAGGGCAATTGACAGGAACTGAGCAAGGCATGATAATGCAATACCAGACAAAAAGATCCTATGAGATTCGATTGGGTAATACAATAATATACATAGACCGCCATCCAACTGCATCTATGACTAGAAGTCCACCTTCAGGTTATCATCCGAACACCCTCCAGTATTAAGTTGCAAGCAACAGACAACTGCTTTAAGCAAAGTGTGTAAGCTAAACAATCCACTTGTTCCATGAACAAGAGACCATTGTTTTCTCCCTAGTAGCAATAGCACATCCACAACCGAAGAGATTTATGTCACTTCCCTTGGAAACTAGAGGCATGAACCCACTATCGAGCATAAATACCCCCTCTTGGAGTCACTAGCAACTACTCGGCCAAGATAGCTACTAACAACGGAGAGCATGCAAGATCACAAACAACACAGACATGGTAGATTCATAAACACAAAACCATTAATCAATCTGACATAGTAATCTCAATATCCATCGGATACCCGCAAACACAACATGCATGATTACAAATAGATTAGATCTTGATCATGAACGGAGCTCACAATATCTATACATGAAAGCACAAAGGAGGAGATACAACCATCTAGCTACTACATGGACCCATAGTCCAAGGTGGAACTACTCACACATCATACCGGAGAGAAGACCTCCGGGATTATTTCCCCTCCGGCAGGGTGCCGGGAAGAACTTCATACCCCCCCCCCCGATCTAGGGATGATGGTGGCGGCGACTACAGTAGGTTTCGTGGAGTTTTGATCGGGTACTTAGAGTTTCTGCATCGGGGGCTTCTTATAGGCGAAGAGGCAAGGCTGGGAGGCGACCAGGGGGCCACACCCTTCCTAGGCGCGGGTCTAGCTTAGCCCGCGACTGGGGGTGTGGTGGCCCTTTGGAACCTCTCTGTCTCGTCTTCTGGATTAGTGTCCCCCACGGTAAAATATTGACTTTGGCTTTTGTCCCGTCCAATTCCGAGAATATTTATTTTCTGCCTTCCTAGAACCAAAAACAGAAGAAAACAGGCAACTGGAACTGTGGCAACTTGTTAATAGGTTAGTTCCAGAAAAGATATAAAAACTCCTCAAAGTGTAGACAAAACAAAGTAGATACTAAACAAGCATGGAGCATCAAAAATTATAGATACGTTTCCGACGTATCAACCGCCAACGGGGTACCCCTTGCAAATGGTACAAGAGCTATCCCATAACCAAAATGACAAGGCAAGCAGACAATGAGCATCTTAGCATTCTTCTTATTTACCATGGGAATATGGTGCTTTTTTCTGTCTTTCCTCTTTTCTCATATTTTTTCTCTTTTTCTGAATCTCTTTTTTTGATAAGAAGAATGCTTCATAGATAGCTCGCTATGGTGATGCTGCAAGTTTCCACCATGATTAGGCATGGCTTAGGCTAGCGACCCAGGCGTTTCTCTAACACAAAATACAAACTCCATGGACTTACAAGTTTTCTCTTTATTTAACACCAGTGACATCCATAGACAAAAGAGCATGATATCAACTAAGTACAAAGTACAAGTGCAATGTTGAAAACGTTCCCCGTGACAGCATGGTTCTGCTAATTCCAACGTATAAGTGCAAGCATATACAACATAGACGACACATTGGTTCATCTTTATTAGGGGAAAAGAATATAAAGTGTGCCATCAAGTTTGTGAGGGCTTTAATCACTAAGTTTTCACATAACAAAATAGTTTTTAATTGGAAGATAGCTAAAAACAAGAATATACTTGGAATGATGTAACACACCATGCATAGGAGTTTATAGTGTACACTTTGGAATAACTTGGTTTCTTGGGAGTTGGAAGCATGAGTAGAACTTACTCATCCAAGTGGAGGCTAGCAAAAGACTGGGAACAACCAACTAAGAGAGCATAATGGCCATAATCATGCAGAGCAACAAAACATTACTAATAAAAGCATAGAGTGGTACTACAATTCAAGGACTAAATGATCATAGAGGCTATGGTGACTTGTTCATAGTCATAACATGCTGTGAGCATGTGCCAAGTCAACCCAAACAAAGCATCAAAGGAGAATACCACAATACTATGCTTTTGCATGCTAAAACAACGCATAATTTCTTCAAGGCACACTAAGCAATCCCAATTGTTTGGAACAAGACATGCTACAGCAATAATCACTAAGCATAAGGTCAAAACAACACCTAGCATGTCATGCTAAAGTCTAAGTCACAGTCAATGCAAGCTCCTCTTGCACTTTCAAGCAAGAACTTACTACTCCTTTCCAACACCAAGCAACTTATTTGCAAAACAACACAGCGAGAACGGGGGTCCAAAATACTTTATTCAAGCAAACTAAACAAACTAAGCAAAGCAAACGAAAACTAAGACGCTCCAAGAACAACACACCAGTGCATGAAACAATAAAAACGAAGTGTCTAGACAGACCTAAGCTTTTTATTAATGAAGAAGGGGATGCCTTGGGCATCCCCAAGCTTTGATGCTTGTACTTCTTGGATATTTCTTGTGGTGACACCGGGATGGCATCCCCAAGATGGAGCTTTTGTCCATTCTTCATCTCATTACATCATTCTCTCTCTACATCTAAAAATTTTCCTTCATACAAAACTTCACACAATCTTCATTAGCAACATTAGTGTATTCAAAAAGATATTAGACCTTAGGCAAAGTTTTGGAACAGCAATAATTTTCACTAAAAACACAAGATACTGTAGTAACTCCTTCAAAAATCTCAATTCACCTAAAGAGAAATCAAAAAGGAATCAATAAGAAGCAAATGCAAATAATGGCAGAAATCTGTCAAAACAGACCAGCAGGTAGAAACCGATTTTTTTGAACATCTTATGTTGCTCAAATCAAAAAGTGTTGAAGTAACAAAAGTTATCTAACATACTGGGGGATTTATTCGTCAATTTTCAGCTCAACCCGAGTTACAGAGACTCCTCGCGAATGTTTTTGGTGGAGGAAATAAATCTGTTTCGGGACAGCAACTCCCCAAATCTTACTTCCCTCTCATTAGAGGTCATTCTTGGCACAAAAAGCAACAAAAAGGATAAGGAGAGGTCATTACTTAAGTAATAACTTCTAAGACTCAAGGAAACTCTTGGGTTATCTCCCAACAAGTATTTTTCTTTAGCGCCTTTAAGTTAGGCACAAGAAGCAAGAAGAATCAAGTATTTTCAAATGAGGAAGCATTAACATCAAATCTTGCTTTCAAAGAAGGAGCAAAAAGCAACTTCTCTCTCCTCATAGGAAAGTGTTCAATACCTTTCTTGAATGGAAAATGATATTTAATGGTGCCTTCTTTCATATCAATGATGGCACCAACTGTTCTAAGAAAAGGTCTTCCCATAGTAATAGGACAAGAAGCATTGTATTCAACATCCAAAACATAGAAATCCACAGGGACATAAGCATTGTTAACCATGATGAGAACATCATTAATAATCCCCATGAGTTTCTTCTTAGCATTATCATTGAGTGGGACATCCAAATAACAATCTTCTAAAGGTGGTAAATCAGGCATTTCATAAATCTTCCTAGGCATAATAGAGACACTAGAACCAAGATCACATGAAGCTTTGAGATCAAAGTCATTCACTTGTACATTAATAATGGGTTACCAATTATCTTCTACTTTCCTAGGAATAGAATCTTTGTGTTTTAGCTTCTCTTCTTTAATTTTCACAAGAGCATCTGTAATATGTTTTGTGAAAGCAACATGCATATCACTAGCATCAGGACTTCTAGCAAGCTTTTGCAAGAACATAATTACTTCAGAAATATTGCAACCATCTATATCAAAATAAAACTTAGCATCACTAGTAGTAGGCTCAATAGGCTTAGGCATAGTAGGAGGAGGAACAGGGACTACTTGTGGTTTAGTGGTGATAGTGCACACACTATTGTTTCTAACAATTTCAGCTTCCCTTTCCCACTTAGCATGAAGTTGAGCCAACAGCCTAACATTTTCACCAATAGTAACTTGTATGGCATGAGCTGTAGCAAAGGTATTTTCCATGGTTTCCAGTTTAGCAGCCATTTTATTAATCAAGGAGGACTGTGCTTCAGATAAAGAGGAAATATTCTTCTCAACAGTTAAAAGTTTTTCCTCTATAGTTTTGTTGAAAGCAGTTTGTTTACTAATAAAGTCTTTGAGCATGACTTCGAGTTCAGAGGGGGCACTTCTAGAATTGTTGTAAGAGTTTCCATAGGAATTGCCATTATTAGGAGGATAAGGCCTATAATTGTTGTTACCACCAAAATTATTCCTCTAGGCATTGTTGTTGAAATTGTTGTTTCTAATGAAGTTCACATCAACTTGCTCTTCTTGAGCAACCAAAGAGGCTAAGGGAACACTATTAGGATCTAGAGGAGCTTTCCCATTAACAAGCATAGCCATAATAACATCAATCTTATCACTCAAAGAGGAGGTTTCCTCAACAGAATTTACCTTCTTACCATGTGGAGCTCTCTTAGTGTGCCATTCAGAGTAGTTAACCATCATATTATCAAGGAGCTTTGTTGCAGCTCCCAAAGTGTGGCCCATGAAGGTACCTCCAGCAGCTGAATCCAACAGGTTTCTTGAAGAGAATTTAAAACCTGCATAAAAAGTCTGGATAATCATCCAAGCAGTGAGTCCATGAGTGGGACAATTCTTAACCAAAGACTTCATTCTTTCCCAAGCTTGAGCAACATGTTCATTATCAAGTTGTTTAAATTTCATAATGTCACTTCTCATAGATATAATCTTAGCAGGAGGATAGTACTTTCCAATAAAAGCATCTTTGCATTTAGTCCAAGAATCAATACTATTTCTAGGCAAGGATAGCAACCATTCTTTAGCTTTTCCTCTCAAGGAGAAAGGAAAAAAGCTTGAGCTTTATAATTTATCCATCTACATCCTTATACTTTTGCATCTCACAAATTTCAAAAAAGTTATTGAGATGGACGGCATCATCATCAGAACTAGCACCACAAAATTGCTCTCTCATCACAAGATTCAACAAAGCAGGCTTAATTTCATAAACGGTGGCATCAGGAGCAGGTGGAGCAATAGGTGTGCTAAGGAAATCATTATTGTTGGTGCTAGTGAAGTCACACAACTTGGTGTTCTCAGCAGATTTCATTTTGGCAAACGTGGGCAAGCCAAAAACAGCAGCAGGTAGAGCAGGAACTAATTTTTTTTGTGTTTTTGGATAAAGCAAGCAAACCAAACTAGACTATTTTTGGGTTTTTTGAAAAGAGGCAAACAAAACCAAGCAAAATAAACTAAGCAAACTAAAAACCAAGTAAAGAGAAAGTAAGTGAAGGAATCCCCTTGTGAAGACGTCCTTAGCCTCCCTAGCAACGGCGCCAGAAAACTTGTTGCTGGAGCTTGACGTGGAGGAAGAGGTTGAAGCTGTCTTGTAGATCCCCGGTAACGGCGCCAGAAAACTTGATGGCTGGTTATTGTCGTGGGAGCTTCTTCTTCTTTAAGTCCCCGGCAATGGCGCCAGAAAACTTGTTGATGGCTTAGTTGATGTGGAGCCTGTTGGGAACCCCAATAGCAAGGTGTGAAGCAGCACAAGAGCAAGTCTTCCCTCAGTAAGAAACCGAGGTTATCAAACCAGTAGGAGGAAGGAAACGTCACACATGAGTTGTAAGCAACGTGCAGACCTGCACAACACAAACTCAAGACTTTGCCCCAACTAACAGTGAGGTTGTCAATCTCACCGGTTGCTGTAACAAAGGATTAAACGTATGGTGTGGAAGGTAATGGTTTGCAGCAAGTAAACAGGTAACAGTGGAAGATGTATCAATGGTAAAGATTGGATCGGGGTCCATAGTTCACTAGATGTGCTCTCCTTAGATAAACAACATGGCATGAAGGGTAAACAAATTACAGTAGGGCAATTGACAAGAACTGATCAAGGCATGATAATGCAATACCAGACAAAAAGATCCTATGAGATTCGATTGGGCAATACAACAATATACATAGACCGCCATCCAACTGCATCTATGACTAGAAGTCCACCTTCAGGTTATCATCCGAACACCCTCCAGTATTAAGTTGCAAGCAACAGACAACTGCTTTAAGCAAAGTGTGTAAGCTAAACAATCCACTTGTTCCATGAACAAGAGACCATTGTTTTCTCCCTAGTAGCAATAGCACATCCACAACCGAAGAGATTTATGTCACTTCCCTTGGAAACTAGAGGCATGAACCCACTATCGAGCATAAATACCCCCTCTTGGAGTCACTAGCAACTACTCGGCCAAGATAGCTACTAACAACGGAGAGCATGCAAGATCACAAACAACACAGACATGGTAGATTCATAAACACAAAACCATTAATCAATCTGACATAGTAATCTCAATATCCATCGGATACCCGCAAACACAACATGCATGATTACAAATAGATTAGATCTTGATCATGAACGGAGCTCACAATATCTATACATGAAAGCACAAGGGAGGAGATACAACCATCTAGCTACTACATGGACCCATAGTCCAAGGTGGAACTACTCACGCATCATACCGGAGAGAAGACCTCCGGGATTATTTCCCCTCCGGCAGGGTGCCGGGAAGAACTTCATACCCCCCCCCCCCGATCTAGGGATGTTGGTGGCAGCGACTACAGTAGGTTTCGTGGAGTTTTGATCGGGTACTTAGGGTTTCTGCATCGGGGGCTTCTTATAGGCAAAGAGGCAAGGCCGGGAGGCGACCAGGGGGACCACACCCTGCCTAGGAGCGGGTCCATCTTAGCCCGCGCCTGGGGGGTGTGGTGGCCTTTGGCACCTCTCTGTCTCGTCTTCTGGATTCGTGTCCCCCACGGTAAAATATTGAATTTGGCTTTTGTCCCGTCCAATTCCGATAATATTGATTTTCTGCCTTCCTAGAACCAAAAACAGAAGAAAATAGGCAACTGGCACTGTGGCAACTTGTTAATAGGTTAGTTCCAGAAAAGACATAAAAACACCTCAAAGTGTAGACAAAGCAAAGCAAAGTAGATATTAAACAAGCATGGAGCATCAAAAATTATAGATACGTTTCCGACGTATCAACCGCCAACGGGGTACCCCTTGCACATGGTACAGGAGCTATCCCATAACCAAAATGACAAGGCAAGTAGACAATGAGCATCTCAGCATTCTTCTTATTTACCATGGGAATATGGTGCTTTTTTCTCTCTTTCCTCTTTTCTCATATTTTTTCTCTTTTTCTGAATCTCTTTTTCTTATAAGAAGAATGCTTCATAGATGTCACTATGGTGATGCTGCAAGTTTCCATCATGATTAGGCATGTCTTAGGCTAGCGGCCCAGGTGTTTCTCTAACACAAACATAACTCCATGGAATTACGAGCTCCCCTTTCATTTCACACCGACGACATCCATAAAAAAGAGCACGATATCAACTTTGTACAATGTACAAGTGCAATGTTGAAAGCGTTCCCCATGACAGCATGGTTTTGCTAATCCCAACGTATAAGTGCAAGCATATACAACATAAATGACACAATGGTTCAATTTTATTAGGGGAAAGAAAAATAAAGTGTGCCATCAAGTTCGTGAGAGCTTTAATTACTAAGTTTTCACATAACAAAATACTTTTTAATTGGAAGATAGATGAAAACAAGAATATACTTGGAATGGTGTAACACACCATGCATAGGAATTTATAGTGGACACTTCGGAATAACTTGGTTTCTTGGGAGTTGGAAGCATGAGTAGAGCTTATTCATACAAGTAGAGGCTAGCAAAAGAATGAGAGCGACCAACTAAGAGAGCAATAATGGCCATAATCTTGCAGAGAGACAAAACATTACTAATGAAAGCATAAAGTGGTACTACAATTCAAGGAATAAATGATAATAGAGGCTAAGGTGACTGGTTCATAGTCATAACATGGTGTGAGCATGTGCCAAGTCAACCCAAACAAAGCATCAAAGGAGAATACCACAATACTATGCTTTTGTATGCTAAAACAACGCATGATTCCTTCAAGGCACATTAAGAATCCTAATTGTTTGGAACAAATCATGCTACAACAATAATCACTAAGCATAAGGTCAAAACAACATATAGCATGGCATGCTAAAGTATAAGTCACAGTTAAAGCAAGCTCCTCTTGCACTATTCAAGCAAGAACTTTTTACTCCTTTCCAACACCAATCAAATTATTTGAAACAACACAGCGAGTACGGGGTCCAAACTACTTTATTCAAGCAAACTAAGAAAATCAAACTAAAACTAAGACACTCCAAAAACAACACAACAGTGCATGAAACAATAAAAACGAAGTGTCTATAAAGAGTTGGGCTTTTTATTGATGAAGAAGGGGATGCCTTGGGCATCCCCAAGCTTTGACGCTTGTAACTCTTGAATATTTCTTGGGGTGACACAGGGTGGCATCCCCAAGCTTGAGATTTTGTCCATTCTTCATCTCATTACATCATTCTTTCCCTACACCTGAAAATTTCCCTTCATACAAAACTTCACACAATCTTCATTACCAACATTAGTGCATTCAAAAGATAATAAACCTTTGGGTTTAGCTTTAGAACAGCAAAACATTCACCAAAAACACAATATACTATAGCAATTCCAACAAAAAGCTCAATTTCCCAAAAAGAACCCAAAGAGGAATCAAATGCAAAAAATGGCAAAAATCTGTCAAAACAGACCAGCAGGTAGAAATCGATTTTTTCGAAGACCTTATGTTGCTCAAATCAAAAAGTGTTGAACTAACGAGATTTAGATAATATACTGGGGGATTTATTCGTAAAATATCATCTCAATCAGATTTACAGAGATTCCTCACAAATTTTTACGGTAGAGCACAAAAATCTGTTTCGGGACAGCAACTCCCCAAATTTTACTTCCCTCTGATTAGAGGTTATTCTTGGCACAAAAAAGCAAATAAAAAGGATAAGGAGAGGTCATTACAGAGGTAATAACTTTCAAGACTCAAGAAAAGTTTTGGGTTATCTCCCAATAAGTACTTTTCTTTAATGCCTTTAAGTTAGGCTTGATAGTTTGAGAAGATGCTCACAAAACAAATATGAATTGAAGTAAAAGAGAGTATCAAGAAGCAAATTCAGAACACATTTAAGTCTAACCCACTTCCTATGCATAGGAAGCTTGTAAATAAACAAGTCATGAAAGCACAAAGCAACAAGCATAGGAAAGAAAAACAAGTGCAACTTCAAAAATTTCAACATAAAGAGGGGAAAATTAATATTATTGAGATGCATAAAGCCATGTTTCCCTCTCTCAAAATAACTTTCAGTAGCAACATGAATAAAATTAACAATATAACTATCACATAAAACATTCTTATCATGAGCCACATGCATAAAATGATTATTACTCTCCACATAAGAATAGTCATTCTTATTAATTATAGTGGGAGAAAATTCAACAAAATAGCTATCATTATTATTCTCATCACCATAATCATCAAATATAGGAGGCATATTGTAATCATAATTACTTTTCTCCTCAATAGTAGGTTGACTGAAAATATCATATTCATCATTGTAATCATCATATATTGGAGGTTTGGTATCATCATAAGCAATAAAATAGCTCTCTTCCAAAGTGTGTTCATTTGTAAACATATCATCATTGGAAGGAACATGGATATCACTAATAGCACAACAACTATTAATCTCATCATTTTCAGAATTGGTACCAAAGAGATTTTCAATATCAAAAGTGGTGTGCTTTTCCCAATCATGATCACTACTATAGGTAACAGGCATAGGAACATCATCTAGTCCAGACTCGTTAGCAAAAACTATGATAGGAGCAACATGCTTAGAGAAAGATATTGTTTACTCTCTCCATTTACTCTTCTTCTTCTTCTCCTCTCTAGGAGGGAGAGGCTTGAAAGGAGGCTTGATACTCCAATTTGCATCACCATTCTATATCATAATTTGCCTCTATTAATTGATATATGTCTTATTATGAGGTATTACTTATGTCTTTTCCAGTGTTTTTGCATGTTGGATGATTCTTGGAGGATGGACTGCCGGAGTCAGGATTTCGATGGAAAAAGAGGTGTTTTGATGCAATTTCGTGAAGATTAGAAAAATACCAGAAAAATATGGGAAAATTATATTTTCCCGGAAAACAAAGGAAGCTAGAAGGGGAGGCGTAGAAGGGCCACAGGGGGGGGCCACACCCCCCAGGCGCGGGTCCCCCTGGGCCGCGCCTAGGGCAGGTGTGGCCCACCTGCTCGGCCTCCGACTCCGCCCTCTCGCCTATATCTTCCTTACGGAACCCTAATACCAGGGGAGTGACCAGATAGATTTCCGCCGCCTCTGCTGGGCGAAAAGCACCGAGAGAAAAAGATCTCTCCAGCAGACGGATTTATGCCAGGGAAATTCCTTCCCGGAGAGGGGAGATCGTCGCCATCAACAACATCATCAAGCTAGGATTCATCGGGATCATCATCATCATCATCACCACTCCGTCCCTCTATAACAATTGTGTTGGATATTGCTTTAGTTCTTAGGGGAAACTTTCTCGGTGTTAATTACTATTGTAGTTGATGCTTTGTGAGTGGAACCATTGGATTATTGTTTATGTTCAGATTGTTATTCATCACCATATCATCTTTGATCTTGGTCCATATGATGTCTTGTGAGTAGTTCGTCTAGTTCTTGAGGACATGAGAGAAGTCATATTGTTAGTAGTGGATTTGTGTTGAGTTATTATTCAATGGTTTAGTATTTAAGTTCTGGTGCTATTCTTCTAGTGGTGTCATGTGAACATAGACTACATGATACTTCATCATTTATGGGCCTAGGGGAATGCATTGTGTATTTGGCTACTAATTGCGGGGTTGTCGGAGTGACAGAAACCTGAACCCCCGTTAGTACACATTTGCACAAGGGAGCGTAGGATCTCAGAGTTTAAGGCTGTGGTTAGGTTTATATCTTAATTACTTTCCTGTAGTTGCGGATGCTTGTAGGGGTTTTAATCACAAATATGTATTAGTCCAAGTAAGGTCGGTATATTAGCACAGTTTCACCCAACAACACTTACAACACCAAAGAAGAGTACTCAGCTATATGAAGCAAAAGCACTTGATTGAATTCCCATGTGTCCACGAGAACGTTTGGTCCTTATAAGTATTTCCACCGGCTTGTCCTTTTCTAATAAAGGATTAGGCCACTTGTTGTGTTTGTTCTTTGCCTTTATTACTTGCACTTTGTTTTGTTGATTTATTAGAAAACCCCTAAAAATCCGGTTGCTAAGTATTTACAGAGAGTTCCTGCTCCATACCACTAGTCAACACCTTCTGCTTCTCGTTGGGATCGACATTCCTATTTATCGAAAGTACTGCGATACACCCCCTATACTTGTGGGTCATCAAGACTATTTTCTGGCACTGTTGCCGGGGAGTGAAGCGCTATTGAAGAGTGGAACTGGTAAAGGAAACTTTTACTATGAGTATTTCTTTTTGTTTATGTTTGTTACTTTCTTTCCAATATGGATAACCCACTTGGTTTTCTGTTTGGGAGAACTACTACCACTGTTAGGGTAGTAGATGAACCACCACCACTTGAGATAGATCCTTTTAAGATACCTACAAGTATTGTTGATCGAGTTATGGATAATTATTATTTTGGGGATGGAATTGTCCATCCTGGTGATCATTTGCTCTTTATCCATGAATTATGCGGGTTGTTTAAGTGTGCAGGTATCACAACTGAATAGGTGAAGAAGAAGTTACTCTCTATATCCTTGAAAGGGAGTGCTGAAGAATGGTATACGCTGCTGAAGAATGGACAATACATGGAATGGGAGTAAATGTCATCTCTCTTTTATTCTAAATTCTATCCTCCCAGTGAGATCCATAAGGATAGAAATCTGATTTATAACTTTTGGCCTCGTGATGGAGAAAGTACAGCTCAAGCTTGGGGGAGATTGAAGTTACTAATGCTTAAATGTCCTATTCATGAACTCCCTAGCAATATTATTATCAATAACTTTTATGCTAGGCTTTCTCTTCATGATAAAGATTTACTAGATGTTTCTTGTGCTCGATCATTCACATGTATGAAGGAAGAAGCTAAATGGGATCTCCTAGACCGTATTGAAGAGAAAACTGAAGCTTGGGAGAATGACAAAGGAAGAAAGTCAGGTATAAACTATGATTATGAATGCATTAAATCTTTTATGGGAACTGATGACTTTCGTGATATGCAATGAGTTTGGTCTTGATTCCCAAATTATTGCCAACTGTTTTAAAGCCTTTGCCTCTTACATAGAAATTCCCAAAAATAAGTGGAATAAGTACGATGGTCCTTACAAAGATGTTGTTAGTCATGTTCCTATTAGAAGCACTAAAGTTTGTACTACTAATCATATTCTGCATGAACCTTATGTTGAGAAAATACCTTTCCCAGCTAAGGTAAAGGATTATTCTATGATGATTAGTGCAGATAATAAAGGTACTAAGAGAACTATGGAGCCTGATGAGAAATTGAATATTGAACCTGTGGTAGCTATTGTGAAAGACCCTGTCACTAGAAATATAGAGGATGAGCATATTGTCTTCTGTGAAGACGCTTCTAATATTATCTCTCATCCTAGAGATGCTAAAAAATCTAGTGTTCTTGTGCTTTCTGTTAAAATTGGTGATCATTGCTATTATGGTTTATGTGATATTGGTGCTAGTTCTAGTGTTATTCCTTATGAGCTTTACAGGGAAATTACGCATGAAATTGGTCCTTGTGAGCTTGAGGACATTTATGTGGTTATTCACCTTGCAAATAAGGAAACCATTTGCCCCATTGGTATTGTAAGAGATGTGGAGGTTCTCTGTGGTAAGATTAAGTATCCTGCTGATTTTCTAGTACTTAATTCAGCAGCTAGTAAAAATTGCCCTATCATTTTTGGTAGACCTTTGTTGAACACTTGTGGAGCTATTATAGATTGTAAGAAGGAGAAAGTTTTAACTAAGTTTAATGGAGATTGTCATGAGTTTAACTTTTCCAAATTTGCTAAAGCTCCTTGTGAAAATAGCTTGCCTAATAAAGATTTCAGGATGAAACAACTTGCTTCTATTGACCCAGTTTATGACCTTGGGCCTCTTTTTGATGACTGTAAGTATGCTCATCCTTGTGATATACTTGTTTCCTTTGATGGTTGTATTGTCAACTTTATTCAAGGTACTATTGAAAGTTATTATGAGAGAGGGAAACATGGTTTTATGCATCTCAATAATGTTAAGTTTCCCCGTTTTATGTTGAAAGCTTTGAAGTTGCATTTGTTTTGTCTTCCTATGATAGTGGCTTTTTGTTTCAACAATTTGTTTTCTCATGACACTCCCATGCATAGGAAGTGGGTTAGACTCAAATGTGTTGGTTATTTGCTTACTGATGCTCTCTTTCATTCCAGATATATATCTCCTTTGTGAGCATCTTTGAAAGTTTCAAGCCTAACTTAAAGGCATTAAAGAAAAGTACTTGTTGGGAGATAACCCAAGAGTTTTGTTGAGTCTTGGAAGCTATTACCTCTGTAATAACCTCTCCTTATATTTTTTTTGGTTTTTGTGTCAAGTTCAACTACTTTTGAGAAGTGGAGGAGTTCTGAAAAGTGGCTGTCTTGGGACATATTTTTGTGATGCACTGTAAAAATTCATGAGGAAGCTCAGTACGTTGGATGGAGCTGTATTTCTATGAGCTTGTTCTCCAGGTTGGTACCCAACTTTCATTAGTTTTGCACTTTTTGATTTGAGCAACAGAAGGTTTTTGAAAGAATCAATATTTACCTGCTGGTCTGTTTTGATAGATTTATGTTATCATTTGCATTTGCCTCTTATAGAAGCCTATGTTTTGATGTATTTTAGTTGAAGTGTGTACCTAAAGGTTTATTGTTTTTGCTTACACTAATGTTGCCATTGAAGTTTGTGTATTGCCTTGTGATAAAAGGAATTTCCAGGAGAAGGAGGAAAGCAGTCTGCAGAGTTCATCTTTGAATAGGTAAAAGTGGTGAAAACAGAAAGTTCGTGAAAGCCTAATCTTTTTATATTTTTGATGTTTCTATTACATAAGGAAAGTTACGAGACAGAACAGATGAGGAACCGGAGGCCGGGGTGGACAAACCCACCCCAAGCATGGGCCCCAGCTGGCTGCACCTGGAGAGGGTGTGCCTCCCCCGAGCTTCGTCTCCGCCTCGTTTTCGTATCAGAACCTTCCTTATGCTTTGAAACTTCGTAATATATAACCCCCCGGATCCCCCGAGGTTCGTGCATCGTGTTCTCGTCGTGTTTTCGTTTCGATCTGTTTCTGTCAGGAAATCTTCTCAAGTTTAGAGCACTATGGTCTTCGCCAACGACAAAGGCAAGAAGACCGAGGAAGATGATCCTCACAAACCCAAGGAGGAGGAGATTTTGGTAGGTGATGAAGAAGACATGGAGGAGGACAAACAACCGGACACCCGCGCTACCGTCGCAAGCATTGGAGTGGTGGCAAAACCTACCAAGCTTAGGAGGACAATACGGATGTCTACAGGAGGGAAACCTCCCCGCCATACCCTCTCTTCACGGTCACCTCCTCCAAGTGCCAAGAGACCCTTCCATACTCTTATACATGGTCATCAATACCAACATGTGCCCAAAGGGAACTTGCCCTCGATGTGGGATATGCCTCGTTCTAACCATGCAGGAGAGGAACACACTAAGAAGGAAGAATGGGGAAAGAATAGCAAGGAGTGGAATTCTCGGCCCGACATGATCATGAACCGCATTGAGCAGAATTCGGAGTTGATTCGTACCCTGACCTTTGAGATTGAGGATTTGAAGAAACTTATTGTCACATCCCAAATTTTAGATTTGGTCTTGCATATCATTCATATCATTGCATCATGCTTTTCCATGCAAACCGTCGATCGAAAAGAATCGGCGAAACGCTATTTTTCGAAACCCTATTCTATTTTGCTACGAGGCTCCTGCGGGAGGCTTTAGTAGGACTAGCGTTGTCCAGCCTTGTAGCCAAGCGTTTTCGCTCAACCCTTGGCCCTAGATTGTTCCCCTCGACTTTACAAAATCGTAGGAGCAAGAATCGCTCGATTCGGAGCTCGTACGGAGAAGTTGCGACCATTTTAGTGAATCGTCGGAAAACGGTCCGAATTTCCGGACCGATTTCCGAGTCCATAACCAACTCTGCGCCATTTTCGCGTAGGTTTCCGCGAGGGGCACCACATAAAGAGGCCACCCGGCCTCGGGAACCGCGCCCACCGACCCCGCCCTGCCGCGATCGAGCCGCCCCCTCCTCCTCGATACGCGCGCGCCGCCAGGAGCCGCGACCGCCGCCTCCTCTTCCTCGGGTCTCGCGCCGCCTCCCAGGTTCGTCGCCGCCGCCATCGCCGCCCTTCACCGCGCGCCCCGCCGCCGCGAGCACGCGCCATGCTGCGCGCGTCCGCTGCCTGCGTGCGCTGCTACTGCTGCACTGCGCGCTGCCGGTGCTGCAGCGCTGCGTCGCGCGCCGCCGCTGCTGCGCTGCATCGCCGCTGCGCCGTCTCGCCTGCTGCGTGTGCCGCTGCTTGTGCTGCTGCATGCGCGCACACGCGCGCGCGTGCACGCTTGCCCGTGCACGCACGCACACCCGCGCGCTGTTTTGTGCGCCGCGTAGTCTATCTTAGACCGTACGCTGACCGTCTCCCTCTCACGCAGGCAAAGCACCGCCGTCCGGAATCGATCGTCGCACCGTCCGGAACTCGCCACCGTCTGTTTCGCCGTTCGTTCCCGGTAAGCCTGCAGCCACCGTCAGATCTCAGATCAGCGGCTTAGATCGTTCGTTGACCGGTCAGACTCAGACATTGACTAGTCAGACGTCCAGTCAGCGCCCAGTCAGCAGACGCGTTGACCAGTCAACAGACACAGTTGACTGGTTATTTTCGTTAATCGTTTTAGTTGACAGATTTCGGTAGAAAATTATAAATTGTGTAGAAATTAAACAAGGGCTGGGTTACATCATTGAGACTTGTTTCTAAAAGTATTGGTTTGTGAAAACTAAAACAACTTAATCAATGAATCTCCTGGGTGTGATGGTATTGATAATTTTTGGTGGTTTCATTGCGGAAAGGCACCCAGGTATCAAGAGAGAATGATTGGCTTCTTTATTGTGTAGCTTACGTGTACAACCATGTGCCAATAATGGAATGGGCGGTTGGTTGGACTTAGTAGGTTGTGGTAACTCGAACCCGCGTATCCAGAGATGTAGAATTTTGGTAGGTTGGACCGGTGCGCGTCGGGATTGAGGAGCTACTTCCCGAACAGTCTCTTCTTGGTCTTCTCCCTATCATCACCCAAAATGAGAGTGATGGTACGAGCTGGGATGGCCAAGTCACATGGGTAAAGTGTACAAACCTCTACAGGGTGTATAATCTAATCGATTAGCCGTGTCCCCGGTTATGGACAACTGAGTTGCTTGATATTGATTCCATGACATGTTTCTCGCTCATTCTAATTTCATAATTGTTTTACTATTGTTGGGTTAACTTAATTGGGATCTTTTCAAAGAAAATTCAAAACTGTTTATGAAAGTAGGACAAATGTATTTGCAAATGCAAGCCAGACACAGCTCCACTTGCCAGATATGCATGTAGATGTTAGTACTATTGTCTCCATTTACTAGCTCTACTTGCCATACATTCCATGTATTGACCCTTCGGGGCTGCTACGTTTCATGTTGCAGGTTATTCCGATTCTGAGTAATCGATATAGGCCACGGTACTCCACTCGGCACTTGTTCACTTGTGGGCAATTTGATGAATGGAGGATTTACTTGTTTATGTTGCTACCTGAATAATTTGAGCTAGCTTTGTGCTAAGCTTTCATTGTAATAATGGTACTCTGGATCATCGTTATTCATGATACATGGATATTTTGCTATGTTATTCATCTTATTCTATTGTGCGCCAAGGAACCGATCCAGGGATTGGAATGTCACATAGAAGCCACGGTCTTTTCAGAACCGGGGTGTTACAGGATGGTATCAGAGCCCGTGTGTCGACTGTAGGATCGTGACCTAGGATTGGATTAGGAAGCCATAGAATTACTAAAGCCTATATTAACTATGTCTTTCATCTTATGTCTTTCACCTTCGTAAATTCTTACCATATGCTATTCTCACACTTTCCCCTTTTACTTGATAGATGGGAGACGTCAGGACTGAGTATGTCACCATGGAGTCACCAAGGCCCTTTGCAAGGCAGTTAGCACAGCTCTCGCAGTCATTGGGATTGCCACTGCCCATGTTCAAGGGAAGAAGGCTGTACACCTATGGATATGGAGAGGATGCATGGGAGATCACTACCTTCATATTCAGAGATGCCGCCTTACCAAACCCCGTGCACTTGATCTACACCAAGACATACTGCAACTGGGGACTTGGAATCAACTTGGCCATACATGAAGCCCTGTCTCGCCAGTGCCATTATGTTCGACACCTACTTCCTTCAGATTCACCCTACCGTGACTATGGGAGGCGTGATGAAGATGGGCACATTGTGGTTACCCCGGGCGACAGGAACAACATGCCGCCCCGTCGGAGGCACATAGAGGACATGGAAAGGGAGAATGGAGCTCTAGCAGAGAAAGTGATGATGATAAAGGAGATTGCAGATTTTACTAGCAATGGTATGGTGGTCCAAGGACAGGAGATTGACACCCCGCATGAAGCTATGGGAGTTGTGGAGAATGCCCTGATAGCCAGAGATGCAACCATAGCTCATCTTCATGGTACGGTGCAGGAGAACACCCAGAACATACAGCAATTGCAAGGGACCGTCCAGGAAAGGGATCAAACTATTGAAGCTATGACAGCCCAGATTGCTGCTCTCCAAGAACAGCTGAATCCACCCTCTAATGATGACAATGGAGATGATGGCAACAATGGGGATGATGATGACAGTGGAGACGACGATGATGATGAGGACGAGGATGATGATGATGGAGACGATGATGGTGGAGGAGATGAAGCTGTTGCAGTTGCAGCTGAGAGTGAAGAAGAAGAGGAGGATCCAGAAGAGGTGGAGTTTGAAATCTCAAGTGATGATTCAGGAGAGGTGTACACTCCGCCGCCATGGTTGTACCGCGAGCCGAAGCGCCAACGCATGACCGCAAGGACCTACCTCGACCTCTTCAAGAAGTAGATAGAAGTCCACCAATTAGTCCACGTTAGGCAAATTCGTTAGGATTAGTCTCGATCGATGTGAAACTTAGTTCGTGTTAGTTTAAGAGTGATTAGTTTCTTATTTGTGTACTCCAATATCCCAGGAATTATTTGTGCGAATTTTATGAAAGAGTTATGGCAATTTGGTTATCATCTGTGTTATTTTCGCTGCAGTTTTTCTGCTGATACAGCAGTACTGCGCGATTTTTCATATTTTTCTGGTAACTCGGAAAAATCTGAAAAAACATTGGGCTGATGCGAAACTCTCTGTACTATATGTGCAAAAATCAGCTAAATTTTCTGACGAGTCTAAGTCAGGTAGAAAAATTCGCGAACGCTGCTGGACTGTTCTGGCGGATTGTTGTTTTGTCGTTTAGTTGATCAACTGTTTGGTTAACCATTGCCAACTCTTGTAAAACTATTTCAGTAGGTATATACTGCTAGGATAACCCCTGGGATGTTGCTGGATCGCTTGTTTGTTGATGTGTTGCTTGCTTGTGATTGTCTGCTATTGATTGTTGTTGATTTATCATATGCATGGGTAGAATCCTATTGTCGTAGTTGATTCTTTCTAAACTTACCTGTGTTGAACCGCAGATGCCTCCCCGCCGTCACCCCACTGAGTTGGAGCAGCTCATGGCAGCTCAGGCACAGCTGACCCAAGTGATGACTCAGTTCATGGCAAATCAGAACAACAACAATGGAAACAATCAGCCTCAGGGAGATGCTCTCACCAGATTTCTGAGGCTAAGGCCAGCTAAGTTCTCTACTGCAACGGAACCAATGGTTGCTCTCGACTGGTTGCGTTCAGTCAATAAGGATCTAGTAATTGTCGAATGCACTGATGCTGAGAAGGTGAGGTTTGCCGCTCACCTACTGGAGGGACCAGCCGCTTCTTGGTGGGACACTTTTCAGATCACCCACCCGC
Organism: Avena atlantica; assembly: GCA_910589765.1. Classification (NCBI taxonomy): domain Eukaryota; kingdom Viridiplantae; phylum Streptophyta; class Magnoliopsida; order Poales; family Poaceae; genus Avena; species Avena atlantica. Next base: position 459,365,394 of record OU342736.1, read on the forward strand.
TGGATACCGTGACTTGGGCAATGTTTGAGGAAGGTTTCAGGACCAACCACGTGTCTTCAGGAGTTCTGAGCCTGAAGAGGAAGGAGTTCCGCAACTTGCGCCAAACCAATCGCACCGTGGCTGAGTACATTGAGGAGTTCAACAACCTGTCCCGTTATGCACCTGAGGATGTTGACACTGATGCAAAAAGGAGGGAGAGATTCCTGGATGGCCTCAGTGATGAGCTTTCAGTACAGCTACTGGTGGTTTATTGCCCCACTTTCTAGGAGCTTATGTACAAGGCCAGGATCTTGGAAGGGAAGCACAAACAGGTGGAGAACCGCAAGAGAAAGAGCAATAATCACCACTCTGGTTCACATCACAAGTCTCGCACTTCATATGATGGATACTCCAAGCATGGAGGGAGTGACCATGGGATCCATGACCGCTACCACCATGGAGGCGATGGACATCGTCATGACAACCATAGGAGTAACCACCACAGCCACAAGGGAGGACACTCTCGTCACTCTGGAGGACACGGTGGACATGACCGCAACCGTGATCGCAGCTTTGTGAAGAAGGATCTGCGTGAGGTGACGTGCTTCGAGTGTAAGCAGAAGGGACACTATGCTGACAACTGTCCAGAGAGGAAAGGACTGAAGCCAACCAACGGCGAGAAGGCCACAGTGAACCACATGAATGTGGAGGAGATTCCAGATGAGCCTGACCTTGTGATTGTTAAGTTCCCACTCAACACTTACCCCGCACTTATACTTTTCGATACCGGTGCATCACATTCATTCATATCAAGGGCATTTGTGGATAAGTATAAGTTACCTACTGAGTCTATGAAAAGGTCTATTAGAGTGAGTTCACCTGGAGGAGATATGATAGCTAGTGCGGGATGCCGCGATTTAACTGTGAAGATTGGAACACACAACTTCATTGCACATTTGGTAGTGTTGGATTCACAGGGATTAGACGTTATTCTGGGTATGGATTGGATGTCTATGCATGGGGGACACATAGATTTTGCACAGCGAGCTGTTTCACTCAAAACCCCGGATGGTAAGAGGATTAGATTCAAGTCGGCTGCACGACCGAGAATGTGTAAGTTGAATTCTCTTAAGGGGGTTAGCATGGATACTGTGCCAGTGATCAGGGATTACCCCGACGTGTTTCCGGAAGAACTGCCAGGGATGCCACCTGACAGGGAAGTAGAGTTTCTTATCGACCTGATGCCGAGAACAGGACCTATAGCAAAGAAACCGTATAAGATGGATGTGGATGAGCTGAAAGAATTGAAGAAGCAGTTGAAAGAGCAGCTGGAAAAGGGATTCATTCAGCCTAGTTCGTCGTCATGGGGTGCACCTGTTCTGTTTGTGGAGAAGAAAGACAGCAGCAAGAGATTAGTGGTGGACTATCGCTCGCTGAATGAAGTAACCATCAAGAACAAGTACCCTCTGCCGAACATAAATGATTTGTTTGATCAACTGGAAGGAGCAAAGGTGTTCAGCAAGATTGATCTGCGATCAGGCTACTTCCAATTGAAGATCCGAGAGGAGGACGTACCCAAAACCTCCTTCACCACTAGGTATGGTTTATATGAGTATACGGTTATGTCTTCTGGACTAACGAATGCCCCGACATACTTCATGACCATGATGAACAAGGTATTTATGGAGTACTTGGACAAGTTCGTGGTGGTGTTTATTGATGACATACTGATATATTCCAAGGACGATGCTGAGCATGAGAAGCATCTGAGACTGATTATGGAGAAGCTGAGGGAACACAAGCTGTATGCCAAATTCAGCAAGTGTGAATTCTGGCTTAACACTGTTGGGTTTCTTGGACACGTAGTGTCAGGAGAAGGAATCGCTGTAGATCCAAGCAAAGTGACTGCAGTAACTGAGTGGGAAGCACCCAAGAATGCGGGAGAGATTCGAAGCTTTTTGGGACTTGCTGGATATTACCGGAGGTTCATTGAAAACTTTTCCAAGATTGCAAAGACGATGACTGAACTTCTGAAGAAGGAGAGGAAGTTTGAATGGTCAGATGTATGTGAAGCCAGCTTTCAGGAACTGAAGCATCGACTAGTGACCGCACCCGTTTTGTGTTTACCGGATCTTCAGAAGGATTTCCAAGTGTACTGTGATGCTTCTCGACAGGGACTTGGGAGTGTGCTGATGCAAGATGGGAGAGTGGTATCATATGCCTCGCGACAACTCAAGCACCATGAGCGGAATTACCCCACACATGACTTGGAGTTAGCGTCAGTGGTTCATGCGCTCAAGGTATGGAGGCATTACTTAATGGGAAAACACTGTGACGTGTACACCGACCACAAGAGCCTGAAGTACATATTTACACAGAAGGAACTGAACATGAGACAAAGGAGATGGTTGGAACTTATCAAGGATTATGATATGAATCTACAATACCACCCAGGAAGGGCCAATGTAGTAGCAGATGCTCTGAGCCGGAAGGTTTATGCCAATGGATTGACAATTGGTGAATTGCCTGAGGATTTGTGCAAGCAATTCAAGTACCTTAGACTGGAGGTAGTATCTGAAGGATACTTGGCAACAATGGAAGTCCAACCAACGCTACAGGACAGAATTAAGAAGGCTCAAGTGGGAGACAAGGAAATAGAGGAGATAAAGGAAAAGATGAAGGAGAATCGGGAAAAGGATATTAGCGAGGATGAGCATGGTACCTTGTGGTATGGAGATCGTTTGTGTGTGCCCAGCGACCCTGAGATAAGGGAGTTGATTCTTCAGGAGGCTCATAACTCGCCATATTCCATACATCCGGGCAACACAAAGATGTATATGGATTTGAAGAGCAGATTTTGGTGGAACAACATGAAGGGAGATATCGCCAAGCATATTGCCCTATGTGATGTATGTAGCCGAGTGAAGGCAGAACACCAGAAGCCAGCAGGACTGCTACATCCATTGCCTGTGCCGGATTGGAAGTGGGATAGAGTGGGAATGGAATTTATCACAGGATTGCCCAGGACCAGGTCAGGATATGACTCTATTTGGGTAGTGGTCTACCATTTGACCAAGGTAACCCACTTTATACCGGTAAAGACGACCTATACGAGTGCAAAGTTGGCCAAGATTTACATGGACAGAATTGTGTGCCTACATGGAGTTCCTAAGAGTATCGTATCTGATAGAGGCACCCAATTTACCTCACACTTCTGGCGCCAGCTGCACGAGTCACTTGGTACTAGGTTGGAGTTTAGCACAGCATTTCACCCGCAGACTGATGGACAGACCGAGAGGGTGAATCAGATTTTGGAGGACATGCTGAGAGCTTGCGCTTTGGCTCATGGTTCTAGTTGGGATGAGAATTTGCCGTATGCGGAGTTTTCCTACAACAACAGCTATCAAACCAGCATCAAGACGTCACCGTTCGATGTGCTGTATGGGAAACGGTGTCGGACACCATTGCTATGGGATGGAGTAGGAGAACGCTAGTTGTTTGGACCTGATTTGATCAAGGACGCTGAGGAGAAGGTCGCCTTGATTAGGGACAGGCTAAAGGTAGCACAATCAAGGCAGAAGAGCTACGCTGACACCAAGCGCAAGGAAGTGGTGTATGAGATAGGTGATAGAGCATACCTCAGAGTGTCGCCACTTCGTGGAATCAAGAGATTTGGAATTAAGGGTAAGCTGGCACCTCGGTTTATTGGACCGTATCGGGTCTTAGCACGCAAAGGAGAAGTTGCTTATCAGTTGGAGTTGCCAGAGGCTCTGTCCGTTGTTCACAACGTGTTCCACGTATCCCAGCTGAAGAAGTGTCATCCGGAGATGGTGGATACACCATTGAGAGATACCGTACCGCTAGAAGAGCTTCAACTTGAGAATGACTTGACCTATGAGGAGAAACCGGTCAAGATTCTGGAGACAACAGAGAGAATTACCCGTACCAAGACGATCAGGTTTTGCAAGGTGCAGTGGAGCCACCACACCGAAGAGGAAGCCACTTGGGAGCGTGAGGATGACATCCGAGAGGACTACCCACACCTATTTGCTAGCCGCGCCGAATCTCGAGGACGAGATTCATCTTAAGGGGGTTAGTCTTGTCACATCCCAAATTTTAGATTTGGTCTTGCATATCATTCATATCATTGCATCATGCTTTTCCATGCAAACCGTCGATCGAAAAGAATCGGCGAAACGCTATTTTTCGAAACCCTATTCTATTTTGCTACGAGGCTCCTGCGGGAGGCTTTAGTAGGACTAGAGTTGTCCACCCTTGTAGCCTAGCGTTTTATCTCAACCCTTGGCCCTAGATTGTTCCCCTCGACTTTACAAAACCGTAGGAGCAAGAATCTCTCGATTCGGAGCTCGTACGGAGAAGTTGCGGCCATTTTAGTGAATCATCGGAAAACGGTCCGAATTTCCGGACCGATTTCCGAGTCCGTAACCAACTCTGTGTCGTTTTCGCGTAGGTTTCCGCGAGGGGCCCCACATAAAGAGGCCACCCGGCCTCGGGAACCGCGCCCACCGACCCCGCCCTGCCGCGATCGAGCCGCCCCTCCTCCTCGATACGCGCGCGTCGCCAGGAGCCGCGACCGTCGCCTCCTCTTCCTCGGGTCTCGCGCCGCCTCCCAGGTTCGTCGCCGCCGCCGCTGCTGCTGCTACTGCGCTGCATCGCCGCTGCGCCGCCTCGCCTGCTGCGTGCGCCGCTGCTGCTAGCCGCTGCTTGCGCTGCTGCATGCGCGCACGCGCGCGCACGCTTGCCCGTGCACGCACGCACACCCGCGCACCGTTTTGCGTGCCGCATAGTCTATCTTAGACCGTATGCTGACCGTCTCCCTCTCACGCAGGCAAAGCACCGCCGTCCGGAATCGATCGTCGCACCGTCCGGAACTCGCCGCCGTCCGTTTCGCCGTTCGTTTCCGGTAAGCCTGCAGCCACCGTTAGATCTCAGATCAGCGGCTTAGATCGTTTGTTGACCGGTCAGACTCAGACGTTGACTAGTCAGACGCCCAGTCAGCACACGCGTTGACCAGTCAACAGACACAGTTGACTGGTTATTTTCGTTAATCGTTTTAGTTGACAGATTTCGGTAGAAAATTGTAAATTGTGTAGAAATTAAACCGCTTGGCCAAAAATTGCAAATAAAATATGTGTAGATTCAATGAGTCGTGTAGAATCTTGCTGTACCTTTGGTTCAGGCTTTTGCAGCAAGGTTTAGTACAGTTTAATCAAACTAGTTAGTGGCCTTTTCGGAGTAATAAATTCGTAGAAAAAGATCCGTAGCTCCAAAAATTGCGTATGATATGTCCCTGGATTCAGTGGAACGAGGAGAATCTCATCGTGAATTAAAAAGGTAGGCTTACAGTGAAAACTTCTGCAGAAACTGTCTAGTGGCTTTCTGCGGTGTTTTAATTACTCGGGGAGTTTTGTAATTCCTTTTTGAGTAATTCCAGTTGGTACTGTTTCTAATCAGCGATGCCTATGCGGTAGAATTTTCCCAGGATTTTACAAACAGTATACTACCGGTAGCGATTTAATTGATTTCTAGCTCTAGTTTTGGGCGCTACTTTTTGCATAATAGTTTTCCTTGCGCTAAAACTATTTTCCATGCATGCAATCAGTACCTCTACTGATTTCTAATATGTGGTGCAGCTGTAGCACCAATTCACTTGCCTTGCATACCTTCATGCATCATATTTGTTGCATATGCTTGTGGATTGTTTGTTTATGATTGCAATTGTATCGTGTAGATTGTGACGAGTGCAACGCTTGCTCGTGTGTGGATTGTTCTTCCGACCGCTACAACCAAGGCAAGTAGATGCTACTTTGTTCATGATATCGTCCTACTATTTTCTATGCATTGTCGTGTATTTTGTAGATGCATGTGTAGGATGATACTATCGCTATGCTATGTCCTATTATGTGGTAGGACCTTCCTTGTAGATGAAACACCGTTGGTAGATGTGCTTAGCCATGCTATGTTGAACGAGGGCTGGGTTACATCATTGAGACTTGTTTCTAAAAGTATTGGTTTGTGAAAACTAAAACAACTTAATCAATGAATCTCCTGGGTGTGATGGTATTGATAATTTTTGGTGGTTTCATTGCGGAAAGGCACCCAGGTATCAAGAGAGAATGATTGGCTTCTTTATTGTGTAGCTTACGTGTACAACCATGTGCCAATAATGGAATGGGTGGTTGGTTGGACTTAGTAGGTTGTGGTAACTCGAACCCGCGTATCCAGAGATGTAGAATTTTGGTAGGTTGGACCGGTGCGCGTCGGGATTGAGGAGCTACTTCCCGAACAGTCTCTTCTTGGTCTTCTCCCTATCATCACCCAAAATGAGAGTGATGGTACGAGCTGGGCTGGCCAAGTCACATGGGTAAAGTGTACAAACCTCTACAGGGTGTATAATCTAATCGATTAGCCGTGTCCCCGGTTATGGACAACTGAGTTGCTTGATATTGATTCCATGACATGTTTCTCGCTCATTCTAATTTCATAATTGTTTTACTATTGTTAGGTTAACTTAATTGGGATCTTTTCAAAGAAAATTCAAAACTGTTTATGAAAGTAGGACAAATGTATTTGCAAATGCAAGCCAGACACAGCTCCACTTGCCAGATATGCATGTAGATGTTAGTACTATTGTCTCCATTTACTAGCTCTACTTGCCATACATTCCATGTATTGACCCTTCGGGGCTGCTACGTTTCATGTTGCAGGTTATTCCGATTCTGAGTAATCGATATAGGCCACGGTACTCCACTCGGCACTTGTTCACTTGTGGGCAATTTGATGAATGGAGGATTTACTTGTTTATGTTGCTACCTGAATAATTTGAGCTAGCTTTGTGCTAAGCTTTCATTGTAATAATGGTACTCTGGATCATCGTTATTCATGATACACGGATATTTTGCTATGTTATTCATCTTATTCTATTGTGCGCCAAGGAACCGATCCAGGGATTGGCATGTCACATAGAAGCCACGGTCTTTTCAGAACCGGGGTGTTACACTTATTGAAGAGCTTATCAAGAGAACACCACCACCACCGAAGGAGTAATTCGTCATCAGGTTTGGCATCCCCTTGGCTTGTTCCAAGCTCGGGGGGAGTGCCGCGTTATCACAACCATTATCTTTTACCTTTTTAGTGGATTCATATCTTTGGTAGAGAAGTTATATTATAGGTTGGTTTGCACGTGGAAGTATCTCTCCTTTAGTTGGTTATCTATGTATCCCTTGGTGTGAGTGCCTTTATGGAATATTAATGAGAAGTTTCATCTTTTACTTTTTGCACTTCTTATTTTAGTTTGCAATATCTATTATATGATGGATCTTGTTGACCAGTATTGGCATCACTTTGGGAGCATCAAGTAAATCTAAATTGGTTTTGGCAAACCAATTTCTGGTTAGTAGCAACACTTTTTGAGGTTTGAAAGGAAAAGATAAAAATCTTACAGGTATTTGTATCATTTATTTTCTTTCTTGTTGGCTCATAAGCTTAGTATTCTTTATTTAAGATCTTTTGTGTCTTCAAGGAAGATTGCATGTTTGGCTTTATCACTTGTAGGTTTGCTTGTTTCTTTCAACTCTTTTGCTTGCTACCCAGCTTTGCTAGCCAAAAACCTGTTTTGAGAAGGTATACTTCTCATGTTTCCAATCCCTTTGAACTAAACTTGTGCCATTTGTGTCCACCATATCTACCTAGTAGCAATTGCTATTCCAAGCAAATTCTCAAGATTCATATATCTTTTGAATTAAAAAGTATTTTGTTATGTGAAAACTAGTTAGTAAAGCTCTCACGAACTTGATGGCACACCTTATTTTCTTGCCCCTAATAGACTTGAACTATTGTGTCATCGAAATTGTATATCCTTGCATCTATACGTTGGAATTAGCAGAACCATGCTGTCATGGGGAACGCTTTCAACATTGCACTTGTACTTTGTACTCAGTTGATATCATGCTCTTTTGTTTACGGATGTCGTCGGTGTGAAATAAAGAGGGAACTTGTAAGTACATGGAGTGATGTATGTGTGTTAGAGAAACGCCTAACAATGGTGGAAACTTGCAGCGTCACTATAGTGAGCATTCTATGAAGCATCCTCAATAAAAAGGTATACACATACTAAATAAAAAGATCGCTGAGATTCTCATTGTCTGCCTGCCTTGTCATTTTGGTTATGGGATAGCTCCTGTAACATATGCAAGGGGTACCCCGTTTGCGGTTCTCTATGATACGCATGTACTTACAATGACAAGAACTTACAGGTGACTGAAGTTGAGTAGCATGAGGAGGGGCCCTCGTACTCAAGGGACATGAGATTGCCAACTTATATTTCATCAAGCATATACTCCATATTTGTGCACTTTAACCTTAATCATCTGAAGATGCCTATGATAGGGGCAATGAGGGCTCAAAGCTAGTAAGTACCATAATGTTTTGAAAGCTCTTTATGACTTGAAATCCCTGCTTCCCTCTATGAAGGGACCTTTCTTCTATTTACCATGTTGAGTCAGTAAACCTACTTCCTCTCTATCTCCAGCAAGCATTTGAGTTGTTGTGTTGCAAGCATTCATATGGTGATTTATTCAATCATGTTCTTTATCTTCCTTGTTTGCACAATACTCTCATTTATTGAGTATTACTTTGAAAGCCTTCATTGAAAAACCTTTTTGAGCAAAGAGTGCTCCTGTTGTAAAACTTCTTCAAAAAGCTTTATTTGTGAAACTGTTTGCCATTCGTTCTCTGACCAAGAACAAGAGTTTGCCAATTCCAATTATGATTTATCTTTATGCATCTCTATTGTGACTCATGTACTTGTTGCAAGCTAAGTTATATAATGGTTAGTTGCTTTATTCTTTGAGTTGTGTAATGGTAAGTGTGATGCTTCTTGTCCGTATTCTTTTATCGACACTTCACTCCATAAACCTGTGGACATGTTTACTGAGCTCATTTTTCTCTTGGGGACATGCGAAGGTCTAAGTTTGGGGGGAGTTGATACGTCCAATTTGCATCACCATTATATATCATAATTGTGGCATCCCGCAAAACCACTACTAGAAAATCGCGTTGAATTTGTGCATTGCATCGTCATCATCATATGTTGTTTGTCTAAAACTATTTTCGCAAAGCCCGATTTGTTTTCCAAACGCCCCATATTAATTCAAACGCAAAACCCGGGTCGCCGGAATATTTTGTTTTGACTAAATATGTTTTGCAAACGGTCCGTTTAAATAAATAAAATATTGCATTATTTTTAGCGGGGCAGTCGAACGGGCCGAATGACCCGAACGACCACCCCAGAGAAAAATACAAACGGTTCAATCTAAATCCTACAGCTACCAATCCTATCCTACCCAACCCCCCTCCACATCACCCCAACCAACCCCCTCTCGCCACCTCACCTCTCCCCACACCCCCACCACTAAAAATCTGCCACCTCACCCCCTCTCTCTCCTCTCTCTCCCTCCAGCCCACTCTCCACCACACCACCCTGGGACCCACCTCGCAGCACACTCCCCACTCAGCCGCGGCCACACACGCACGCACACACGCGAGCAGCCAAGCCCCTTCTTCCTCCTCTAGCCGCAGCGGCCCCGCGCCTCCTTCCTACTCCCGCCGGCGTCCCCCCCCCCCCCGCTCGCTCTCTCGCCTCGCCGCTCGCCGACCCGTTCTCTCCGCAGCCGCCTCCTCCCGCCGCGGCTCCGCGCGCACTGCCGGCCCCGCCTCTCCCCTCTCCGTGCGCGCTCACCCCTCTCCTCTCCCTGGCGTCCCTAGCCTCGCTCGCCGCGCGGACCTCCCCTCCGGCCCGCGTCCGCCGCCGCCGGCGCGCCGTCCCCGAGCCCCTCGCCACCGCGGCCCTCTCTCTCTGCCTCCTTCCGCCCGCGCCGGCGCCCCGTCGAGCTCGCTCCGGCGACGAGCTCGCTGCGCCGCCCTCTTCTCTGCGCCACGTCCTCCTCCCGCCGGCGAGCCCGCGGCCTCCCTCCGCGTTGCTCCGGTCCGCCCCCTCCGCGCGGTACCTCGCCGGCCCTGCGGCCATCGCCTCCCTCCCCGGCCGTCTCTGCCCTCCGCCGCCTCCTGCGCATCACCAGCGGCGCCCGCCCGCATCGCGACGGCCCCCTCCTCCGCACCACGCCGACCTCTACGCCTCGCCGCTGCTGGCCGGCCCCGACCCCGAGCTGAACCCCCGCGTCCCATCGCCGGTGGTCCCGCTGCGCCGTCGTCCCGAGCCGGCCGCGTCGCGTGTGAGGTCGTCCCTGTGTAGCTGCTGCTCCGTTGTTCGAGTTGGTGTCGTGTGCCGCATACATGGTACTGCAAGTTGGTAAATCGGCACACAAACCTTCCGGTGAACAAGAGCTGCAAGCCGGACTAGTACCCCGTTAAAACCACCCGAACACGCGCTGCTAAGTCCAAGTTCGACATCGACAATTGAACCTGAGGATGCGACAAGATCTCCGGGCCGATGAACCACGTCAAGCATCCGCGTGCTCCGTAGACCGTACCGTACCCGATGGCCGAGACGTTGAAGACCCCGTTCCCGGAGGCGAAGTCCGAACCCTGACACGCCAAGCTCTTCTTCACGGAGGCCGAAGGCTGTTGTCCGAGACCCCGGTGCGACAAGTACTTCTTCCCGGACGCCAAGACCGACCCGATACGACGTCCCGACAAGACCTTCGTGATGACAAGTTCGACACCATCCAGGACGAGACCGATGTGCCCCGACGCCGCACCAAGTCCTGCTCCCCAGTGCGACAAGATCTACCGCCGCTATCCGAGAACGTTTCCGCCGAGACCGATCCGTCGAACCCTGGACCCCGAGACCTACCCCGAACCCCGGAACCCCAAGATCTGTCGAACCCTAATGTGTGACCCTTTCCTCGAGCCCTATTTTATAATTGCTAAATATAAAACCTGTTGCATAGGAATCATTCATCTTGCATGCATGCTTGTCATGTGGTTTGGGGGCCTTATGCCGATTCACCTAATAATTAAATATGGGGCCCATATGCGGGCAAATCTAGTCTCATATCGGCCTCATTTAAATTTGTGCATCGAACCGTTGTCATATCTTGCCTTGTTAAACAACATGTAAATTGCGGGGTATCTAAATAACATGAACCACCTAATTAATTGTCGAGACCCCGGTTCCACTTAATATTGCCCAATCGCATCGCACCTTGCCATGCCATGCATCATGCATGCATCATGCCGATCTTTTGTCGTAGTATTAAATATTGCATCCGGTGTTTCTTCTAGTGTTTTGCTTCTTCGCGGATAAGGCCGTTGAGTTGATGTGAGCTTCGCCCCGATCTCCGGATGAACCTTCGACAATGTTTTCAGGCGAGCATCTCCCCCTTTCTACCTATCTTACTTTTATAGTCTTTATTCCCTCCTGATGATCTATTGCTATCTGTGTCGCGATGCTTTAGTTTCCGTACCTGTGATATACCGTGCAGCCCTATATTGCCTTGGACACATCCTATTACCTGTTGTTTGGTAGATAGTTGGACTTGCGCGTCGTAGTCGCTTGCTCAAGTGCTGTTGCGTGTCGACCAGTGCCACAGTTGTTGAGGTATTGCCGCATGTTGTTGTTGGAGGTGATCATAGTTTTACCTATCGTTCACTTTAATTCCTGTTTAACAACTAAAATTGAAATAAGCAGAGGCATCGGTGGGTGATAGATGATATTTGGTTTCCGAACGCCCACTTGTGTCCCGTAGGACCCCGAGTACTTGATACCTGTTCCTTGATTTATCGCGCTATCCACATACGGGGAGTATGGGCCCCTCTTAGCCAGAGCTTGATTCCGTCTTATTTCTTGGGGCCACAAACTAGTTTGAGGTTTTATTTACTATCCTGTACTTATGCCATGCTACTGCTTTATTTACGATTGTGCGAGGAGCACACTATACTGTTTAGGTAAGCGGAATGTTTTCGTGGTATCGACAAGCCCAGCCACACTTTCGGGTTCCCAGTCGTTTACAGCCATTGATGCAAACCTTGAGTCCGTCTCGGAGCTTGCTTACTTCGTTGCGGGTCTACTCAATGGGGTGGCCCCCTGAAATATTTCTGAATCTTGTGATTGCTCTGTCGTGAAGACCTCGTTGGGTTTTGATTTGGTTTTTCCGAGGTTGATCATGTGTGTGTTGCTATTTGTGCACCCCGGCCGGGTTAAAACTTTCTGAAAGCCGTGTCCGCGGTTATGGACGACTTGGAGCACAGTATCTCGACCATAGACAAGCATAACTAAAGTTTATTGCTATAAATTTGACTTTGTCATGACTAGTAATCAGCTCCACTATAATGGAATGGCTAAATAATACTGCCCACAATTGCTTGTTTGGTTTGTCGCTTGCGACAATTGTATCTGACTAGTAAGTATTGCAACTACAACGGAATGGCTAAATAAAAGTACCAACCACTGCTGGTTTTGGGGTTATCTCATGCTATCTACATCTGATTAGTAAGTGTCGCAACTACAATGGATTGGTTAAATAAAAGTGGCCCACTGCTTAATTTTATCAGGATGATTATCTATACTTGACTAGTAATTGCTGCGTCGCGTGTGAGGCCGTCCCTGTGTAGCTGCTGCTCCGTTGTTCGAGTTGGTGTCGTGTGCCGCATACATGGTACTGCAAGTTGGTAAATCGGCACACAAACCTTCCGGTGAACAAGAGCTGCAAGCCGGACTAGTACCCCGTTAAAACCACCCGAACACGCGCTGCTAAGTCCAAGTTCGACATCGACAATTGAACCTGAGGATGCGACAAGATCTCCGGGCCGATGAACCACGTCAAGCATCCGCGTGCTCCGTAGACCGTACCGTACCCGATGGCCGAGACGTTGAAGACCCCGTTCCCGGAGGCGAAGTCCGAACCCTGACACGCCAAGCTCTTCTTCACGGAGGCCGAAGGCTGTTGTCCGAGACCCCGGTGCGACAAGTACTTCTTCCCGGACGCCAAGACCGACCCGATACGACGTCCCGACAAGACCTTCGTGATGACAAGTTCGACACCATCCAGGACGAGACCGATGTGCCCCGACGCCGCACCAAGTCCTGCTCCCCAGTGCGACAAGATCTACCGCCGCTATCCGAGAACGTTTCCGCCGAGACCGATCCGTCGAACCCTGGACCCCGAGACCTACCCCGAACCCCGGAACCCCAAGATCTGTCGAACCCTAATGTGTGACCCTTTCCTCGAGCCCTATTTTATAATTGCTAAATATAAAACCTGTTGCATAGGAATCATTCATCTTGCATGCATGCTTGTCATGTGGTTTGGGGGCCTTATGCCGATTCACCTAATAATTAAATATGGGGCCCATATGCGGGCAAATCTAGTCTCATATCGGCCTCATTTAAATTTGTGCATCGAACCGTTGTCATATCTTGCCTTGTTAAACAACATGTAAATTGCGGGGTATCTAAATAACATGAACCACCTAATTAATTGTCGAGACCCCGGTTCCACTTAATATTGCCCAATCGCATCGCACCTTGCCATGCCATGCATCATGCATGCATCATGCCGATCTTTTGTCGTAGTATTAAATATTGCATCCGGTGTTTCTTCTAGTGTTTTGCTTCTTCGCGGATAAGGCCGTTGAGTTGATGTGAGCTTCGCCCCGATCTCCGGATGAACCTTCGACAATGTTTTCAGGCGAGCATCTCCCCCTTTCTACCTATCTTACTTTTATAGTCTTTATTCCCTCCTGATGATCTATTGCTATCTGTGTCGCGATGCTTTAGTTTCCGTACCTGTGATATACCGTGCAGCCCTATATTGCCTTGGACACATCCTATTACCTGTTGTTTGGTAGATAGTTGGACTTGCGCGTCGTAGTCGCTTGCTCAAGTGCTGTTGCGTGTCGACCAGTGCCACAGTTGTTGAGGTATTGCCGCATGTTGTTGTTGGAGGTGATCATAGTTTTACCTATCGTTCACTTTAATTCCTGTTTAACAACTAAAATTGAAATAAGCAGAGGCATCGGTGGGTGATAGATGATATTTGGTTTCCGAACGCCCACTTGTGTCCCGTAGGACCCCGAGTACTTGATACCTGTTCCTTGATTTATCGCGCTATCCACATACGGGGAGTATGGGCCCCTCTTAGCCAGAGCTTGATTCCGTCTTATTTCTTGGGGCCACAAACTAGTTTGAGGTTTTATTTACTATCCTGTACTTATGCCATGCTACTGCTTTATTTACGATTGTGCGAGGAGCACACTATACTGTTTAGGTAAGCGGAATGTTTTCGTGGTATCGACAAGCCCAGCCACACTTTCGGGTTCCCAGTCGTTTACAGCCATTGATGCAAACCTTGAGTCCGTCTCGGAGCTTGCTTACTTCGTTGCGGGTCTACTCAATGGGGTGGCCCCCTGAAATATTTCTGAATCTTGTGATTGCTCTGTCGTGAAGACCTCGTTGGGTTTTGATTTGGTTTTTCCGAGGTTGATCGTGTGTGTGTTGCTATTTGTGCACCCCGGCCGGGTTAAAACTTTCTGAAAGCCGTGTCCGCGGTTATGGACGACTTGGAGCACAGTATCTCGACCATAGACAAGCATAACTAAAGTTTATTGCTATAAATTTGACTTTGTCATGACTAGTAATCAGCTCCACTATAATGGAATGGCTAAATAATACTGCCCACAATTGCTTGTTTGGTTTGTCGCTTGCGACAATTGTATCTGACTAGTAAGTATTGCAACTACAACGGAATGGCTAAATAAAAGTACCAACCACTGCTGGTTTTGGGGTTATCTCATGCTATCTACATCTGATTAGTAAGTGTCGCAACTACAATGGATTGGTTAAATAAAAGTGGCCCACTGCTTAATTTTATCAGGATGATTATCTATACTTGACTAGTAATTGCTGCAACGATAACCGTATAAATAAAAATGCCAACTGTGTGAGTTCCTCGGTTGACTTCCTCGATCGGTGTCGAGGGGGAAACGCCAGGATGGGTTTGTTTGGTGTTAGAAATAGGTTGGATCCGAATAGGTTTTTCTCACCCCTCTCTGATTGCCGCCAGTTACATCGTGTCTCTATAGGTTGTTTAGTGCATGCTGCCGCTGCCTCTCAGTCCACCATACCTATGTAGGCGAGGACCGCCGAATTCTAGCCTCGCCGTGTACTGGCCTCAGTACTGACGCTCCTCTTTTTCCTTTGCCCCTTTGTCGGCACCCCTTTTGTTTAAGCAGGTTTTGAGTTCGACGTCGTTAGCAGGGTTACCCTTCCGGCTTGGCCTGGGCAGGGTTATGGACGCCATTGGTTATTCTTTAGGGCTCTTAGCCCCATTTGCATCTTGTCCGTAGTCGGACGCTCTATCATTTTCAAGGTGATTTGGATCTTTGTATATTATATCTGTATTCTTGACTCATTGAGTCGCTGTTATATATATATCTGTTCTGTGGGTCCCATCGAGGACTGTTGTGTAATGTTATTACTTTGTTTTCCACCCGCACGAAAGTGCCTGGTGGGCACCTTTGAATCGTTTCTATGCGGGTTTGGCGGGTTTTCGCTAAAACTTGCATAGGTCCGATTCTGAGGGTGTTACAGAGTGGTATCAGAGCTCAGCAGTTGCGATATCCCACAAGTCCAGCCTGTAGGATAACCTAGCTAACGGCCGAAGTAGAGTGTCAAAACTATTTTTGCAAAATCGGTTGGATAGTTCTGATTAGGTCTGA
The DNA here is from genome assembly GCA_910589765.1 of Avena atlantica. Taxonomy (NCBI): domain Eukaryota; kingdom Viridiplantae; phylum Streptophyta; class Magnoliopsida; order Poales; family Poaceae; genus Avena; species Avena atlantica. The sequence continues at coordinate 459,381,072 of OU342736.1, forward strand.
TTTTACTCCATACCCCTCTGCTGCTCTCCTCTCACCTCTGCGTGTTTTGAATCCGCTCTCTTCTCTTTCTTCGAGTCCAGGAATTCTCGTGGTTGGGTTTCCGTCGTACCTTCAGGGTTTTGCTTCCTCTTTTGGTAACGGTGTTGCTACATCTGGTCTTCATGCTATCCGAGGAATCCGTCTACTGCGGTACCATTCTTTGTTCCTTGTTTGCGCCTTCCGGTGTTTACCGACGCGACGACATCATCTACGCCAGATCCGATGCAGAGTCTGCATCACTCCTTTGTTCCGAACCTCGCTTGTCGAGATCTACAGTCTGATTCCGAGAATGGTTGTACTCTTTTCTACTGATTGTGCAGAGTAATAGTTTGGGTGCGTGATGGATTGGCCCCCATGCCGACTACCCCTTCTATTCGCTTTTTGTACATTGAAGTGGATGGGAATGCATCGGTTCCCTCTTTCTACCGGAGTTAGAGGTGGCTTTATTTGTTGATACCTCTGCCTTCGCCTTTTTGTTTCCGGAGTGTTCCCTCGACGATCACAGACAACGACCTCTTGTTAGTGGTGTCGCGAGGATCTACACGAAGCACGAAGGATCAGACCGCCGGCCTTCTTTCCGGTACCATGAGGCGGATCTCGAGGGCGAGATCCATTGTTAGTGGTGTCGAATTGTGGCATCCCGCAAAACCACTACTAGAAAATCGCGTTGAATTTGTGCATTGCATCGTCATCATCATATGTTGTTTGTCTAAAACTATTTTCGCAAAGCCCGATTTATTTTCCAAACGCCCCATCTTAATTCAAACGCAAAACCCGGGTCGCCGGAATATTTTGTTTTGACTAAATATGTTTTGCAAACGGTCCGTTTAAATAAATAAAATATTGCATTATTTTTAGCGGGGCAGTCGAACGGGCCGAATGACCCGAACGACCACCCCAGAGAAAAATACAAACGGTTCAATCTAAATCCTACAGCTACCAATCCTATCCTACCCAACCCCCCTCCACATCACCCCAACCAACCCCCTCTCGCCACCTCACCTCTCCCCACACCCCCACCACTAAAAATCTGCCACCTCACCCCCTCTCTCTCCTCTCTCTCCCTCCAGCCCACTCTCCACCACACCACCCTGGGACCCACCTCGCAGCACACTCCCCACTCAGCCGCGGCCACACACGCACGCACACACGCGAGCAGCCAAGCCCCTTCTTCCTCCTCTAGCCGCAGCGGCCCTGCGCCTCCTTCCTACTCCCGCCGGCGTCCCCCCCCCCCCCCCCCCCCCCCCTCGCTCTCTCTCGCCTCGCCGCTCGCCGACCCGTTCTCTCCGCAGCCGCCTCCTCCCGCCGCGGCTCCGCGCGCACTGCCGGCCCCGCCTCTCCCCTCTCCGCGCGCGCTCACCCCTCTCCTCTCCCTGGCGTCCCTAGCCTCGCTCGCCGCGCGGACCTCCCCTCCGGCCCGCGTCCGCCGCCGCCGGCGCGCCGTCCCCGAGCCCCTCGCCACCGCGGCCCTCTCTCTCTGCCTCCTTCCGCCCGCGCCGGCGCCCCGTCGAGCTCGCTGCGCCGCCCTCTTCTCTGCGCCACGTCCTCCTCCCGCCGGCGAGCCCGCGGCCTCCCTCCGCGCTGCTCCGGTCCGCCCCCTCCCCGCGGTACCTCGCCGGCCCTGCGGCCACCGCCTCCCTCCCCGGCCGTCTCTGCCCTCCGCCGCCTCCTGCGCATCACCAGCGGCGCCCGCCCGCATCGCGACGGCCCCCTCTTCCGCACCACGCCGACCTCTACGCCTCGCCGCTGCTGGCCGGCCCCGACCCCGAGCTGAACCCCCGCGTCCCATCGCCGGTGGTCCCGCTGCGCCGTCGTCCCGAGCCGGCCGCGTCGCGTGTGAGGCCGTCCCTGTGTAGCTGCTGCTCCGTTGTTCGAGTTGGTGTCGTGTGCCGCATACATGGTACTGCAAGTTGGTAAATCGGCACACAAACCTTCCGGTGAACAAGAGCTGCAAGCCGGACTAGTACCCCGTTAAAACCACCCGAACACGCGCTGCTAAGTCCAAGTTCGACATCGACAATTGAACCTGAGGATGCGACAAGATCTCCGGGCCGATGAACCACGTCAAGCATCCGCGTGCTCCGTAGACCGTACCGTACCCGATGGCCGAGACGTTGAAGACCCCGTTCCCGGAGGCGAAGTCCGAACCCTGACACGCCAAGCTCTTCTTCACGGAGGCCGAAGGCTGTTGTCCGAGACCCCGGTGCGACAAGTACTTCTTCCCGGATGCCAAGACCGACCCGATACGACGTCCCGACAAGACCTTCGTGATGACAAGTTCGACACCATCCAGGACGAGACCGATGTGCCCCGACGCCGCACCAAGTCCCGAGAACGTTTCCGCCGAGACCGATCCGTCGAACCCTGGACCCCGAGACCTACCCCGAACCCCGGAACCCCAAGATCTGCCGAACCCTAATGTGTGACCCTTTCCTCGAGCCCTATTTTATAATTGCTAAATATAAAACCTGTTGCATAGGAATCATTCATCTTGCATGCATGCTTGTCATGTGGTTTGGGGGCCTTATGCCGATTCACCTAATAATTAAATATGGGGCCCATATGCGGGCAAATCTAGTCTCATATCGGCCTCATTTAAATTTGTGCATCGAACCGTTGTCATATGTTGCCTTGTTAAACAACATGTAAATTGCGGGGTATCTAAATAACATGAACCACCTAATTAATTGTCGGGACCCCGGTTCCACTTAATATTGCCCAATCGCATCGCACCTTGCCATGCCATGCATCATGCATGCATCATGCCGATCTTTTGCCGTAGTATTAAATATTGCATCCAGTGTTTCTTCTAGTGTTTTGCTTCTTCGCGGATAAGGCCGTTGAGTTGATGTGAGCTTCGCCCCGATCTCCGGATGAACCTTCGACAATGTTTTCAGGCGAGCATCTCCCCCTTTCTACCTATCTTACTTTTATAGTCTTTATTCCCTCCTGATGATCTATTGCTATCTGTGTCGCGATGCTTTAGTTTTCGTACCTGTGATATACCGTGCAGCCCTATATTGCCTTGGACACATCCTATTACCTGTTGTTTGGTAGATAGTTGGACTTGCGCGTCGTAGTCGCTTGCTCAAGTGCTGTTGCGTGTCGACCAGTGCCACAGTTGTTGAGGTATTGCCGCATGTTGTTGTTGGAGGTGATCATAGTTTTACCTATCGTTCACTTTAATTCCTGTTTAACAACTAAAATTGAAATAAGCAGAGGCATCGGTGGGTGATAGATGATATTTGGTTTCCGAACGCCCACTTGTGTCCCGTAGGACCCCGAGTACTTGATACTTGTTCCTTGATTTATCGCGCTATCCACATACGGGGAGTATGGGCCCCCCTTAGCCAGAGCTTGATTCCGTCTTATTTCTTGGGGCCACAAACTAGTTTGACGTTTTATTTACTATCATGTACTTATGCCATGCTACTGCTTTATTTACGATTGTGCGAGGAGCACACTGTACTGTTTAGGTAAGCGGAATGTTTTCGTGGTATCGACAAGCCCAGCCACACTTTCGGGTTCCCAGTCGTTTACAGCCATTGATGCAAACCTTGAGTCCGTCTCGGAGCTTGCTTACTTCGTTGCGGGTCTACTCAATGGGGTGGCCCCCTGAAATATTTCTGAATCTTGTGATTGCTCTGTCGTGAAGACCTCGTTGGGTTTTGATTTGGTTTTTCCGAGGTTGATCGTGTGTGTGTTGCTATTTGTGCACCCCGGCCGGGTTAAAACTTTCTGAAAGCCGTGTCCGCGGTTATGGACGACTTGGAGCACAGTATCTCGACCATAGACAAGCATAACTAAAGTTTATTGCTATAAATTTGACTTTGTCATGACTAGTAATCAGCTCCACTATAATGGAATGGCTAAATAATACTGCCCACAATTGCTTGCTTGGTTTGTCGCTTGCGACAATTGTATCTGACTAGTAAGTATTGCAACTACAACGGAATGGCTAAATAAAAGTACCAACCACTGCTGGTTTTGGGGTTATCTCATGCTATCTACATTTGATTAGTAAGTGCCCCAACTACAATGGATTGGTTAAATAAAAGTGGCCCACTGCTTAATTTTATCAGGATGATTATCTATACTTGACTAGTAATTGCTGCAACGATAACCGTATAAATAAAAATGCCAACTGTGTGAGTTCCTCGGTTGACTTCCTCGATCGGTGTCGAGGGGGAAACGCCAGGATGGGTTTGTTTGGTGTTAGAATCAGGTTGGATCCGATAGGTTTTTCTCACCCCTCTCTGATTGCCGCCAGTTACATCGCGTCTCTATAGGTTGTTTAGTGCATGCTGCCGCTGCCGCTCAGTCCACCATACCTATGTAGGCGAGGACCGCCGAATTCTAGCCTCGCCGTGTACTGGCCTCGGTACTGACGCTCCTCTTTTTCCTTTGCCCCTTTGTCGGCACCCCTTTTGTTTAAGCAGGTTTTGAGTTCGACGTCGTTAGCAGGGTTACCCTTCCGGCTTGGCCTGGGCAGGGTTATGGACGCCATTGGTTATTCTTCAGGGCTCTTAGCCCCATTTGCATCTTGTCCGTAGTCGGATACTCTATCATTTTCAAGGTGATTTGGATCTTTGTATATTATATCTGTATTCTTGACTCATTGAGTCGCTGTTATATATATATCTGTTCTGTGGGTCCCATCGAGGACTGTTGTGTAATGTTATTACTTCGTTTTCCACCCGCACGAAAGTGCCTGGTGGGCACCTTTGAATCGTTTCTATGCGGGTTTGGCGGGTTTTCGCTAAAACTTGCATAGATCCGATTCTGAGGGTGTTACAATAATTTTCCTCTATTCATTGATATATGTCTTATTATGAGGTATTACTTATGTCTTTTCCACTGTTTTTGCATGTTGGATAATTCTTGGAGGATGGACTGCCGGAGTCAGGATTCTGATGGAAAAAAGAGGTGTTTTGATGCAATTTCGCGGAGATCAGAAAAATACCAGAAAAATATGGGAAAATTATATTTTCCCGGAAAACAAGGGAGCCAGAAGGGGAGGCGTAGAAGGGCCACAGGGGGGCCACACCCTCCTAGGCGCGGGTCCCCCTAGGCCGCGCCTAGGGTAGGTGTGGCCCACCTGCTTGGCCTTCGACTCCACCCTCTCGTCTATATCTTCCTTACGGAACCCTAATACCAGGGGAGCGACCATAAATAGATTTCCGCTGCCTCTGCAGGGCGGAAAACACCGAGAGAGAAAGATCTCTCCGGCAGACACATTTCTGCTGGGGAAATTCCTTCCCGGAGAGGGGAGATCATCGCCATCAACACCATCATCAAGCTAGGCTTCATCGGGATCATGATCATCATCCACACCATCATCTCCACCAGCACCATCATCACCACTCCGTCCTGCTGTAATAATTGTGTTGGATATTGCTTTAGTTCTTAGGGGAAACTTTCCCGGTGTTAATTACTATGACAGTTGGTCCTTGTGAGTGGAACCATTGGATTATTGTTTATGTTCAGATTGTTATTCATCACCATATCATCTTTGATCTTGATCCATATGATGTCTTGTGAGTAGTTCGTCTAGTTCTTGAGGACATGGGAAAAGTCATGTTGTTAGTAGTGGATTTGTGTTGAGTTATTATTCAATGGTTTAGTATTTAAGTTGTGGTGCTATTCTTCTAGTGGTGTCATATGAACGTCGACTACATGATACTTCACCATTTATGGGCATAGGGGAATGCATTGTGTATTTGGCTACTAATTGTGGAGTTGCCGGAGTTACAGAAACCTGAACCCCCATTAGGACACCTTTGCACAAGGTAGCGTAGGATATCAGAGTTTAAGGTTGTGATTAGGTTTATATCTTAATTACTTTCCTATAGTTGTGGATGCTTGCAGGGTGTTTAATCACAAGTATGTATTAGTCCAAGTAAGGTCGGTACATTAGCACAGGTTTACCCACACAACACTTACAACACTAAAGAAGAGTACTCAGCTATATGAAGCAAAAGCACTTGACAGAATTCCCATGTGTCCTCGAGAACATTTGGTCCTTATAAGTATTTCCACCGGCTTGTCCTTTGCTAAGAAAGGATTGGGCCGATTGTTGTGTTTGTTCTTTGTCTTTATTACTTGCACTTTGTTTTGTTGCTTCATCAGAAAACCCATAAAAATCCGTTTGCTAAGTATTTACAGAGAGTTCCTGCTCCATACCACTGGTCAACGCCTTCTGCTCCTCGTTGGGATCGACACTCCTATTTATAAAAAGTACTGTGATACACCCCCTATACTTGTGGGTCATCAAATCTTCTCCACATACCCTGGTTTATTGTTAGAGACAATAGAAGAAACTTTGGAGGATTCCTCCTTTTCATTAATAAGGACAAAACTCATATCAGTCCTGTCATATTTTGGTAAAATATCATCTTTTATAATATTTTGTATGTAACTATTCGTGTGGCAATTATCAACACAATAAAGATGACACCCATGCAGGACGCAATTCATACCAAAAGTACTCATGTCTACCAAAGAAGTTTTTCTTGATAACTCTTCACACCCCAAAAAACATGGAAGTTCATCATGTTGATTATCAGTGATCGCGTTATCACAATACAAGCTTCCAGTACTCATTGGATTAGAAAGGTTATTATTATGGCCTGAGCATTGAAAATTCAAATGACCCACTTCATAGCAGAGTTCACAAATAAAAGTTTAGAGGGCACAATTTTTTTACCAAGATCATTTAGAGCCTTATGCCACGCTCTAGTTTTTTCATTCCAGTGTGTGATACAATATTCTTCTTGTATTTGATTCTTCTCACAAGGTCTATGCATACCACAAAAATTAACATGCTTATAAGAAATAGTACTTTCAGAAGTTTGAGCATGTTTATTGCAATCATTAATGAAATTTTCATTTTCCATGCAAGTGTCTTTAAAAGGTTCATGATACATGTCCCATTTTTCTTAGGAGAATTAATATGGGAATCAAAGGATCTATAATATCTAACAAGAATTTGAGGATCAAGACCATATTTAGCACTAAGCTCTTGAAAATCAGCAGTTTCAGTGAAAGACTTAATGCAATCATACTCATAGTTTATACCTGGTTCTTTACCTTTGTCGTTATCCCAATCTTCAGTATTGCTTTGAATTGTTTTAAGAAGATCCCACGTATCTTTGACCTCCTTACTTGTGAAGGATCCCTCTAAACATGTATCTAGATAGTCCTTGTAATATCCTGAAAGCCTTGCATAAAAATTATTAATAACAATATTACTAGGGATCTCATGAATGGAAAATTTGAGAATTAGTGACTTCAATCTCCCCCAAGCTTGGGAAATAATTTCTCCCTGATGAGGATGAAAATTATAAATATAATTCCTATCTTTATGAATTTCACGAGGAGGATAAATTTTAGAGTAAAATAGAGATTCAAGTTCCTTCTACTCCAAATGATGAGGATCATCTAGTATCTCATACCACTCCCTTGCTTTGTCCCTAAGTGATAAAGGGAATAGCTTACTCTTAACTTGGTCCATTGAAACACCTGCACACTTGAACAACTCGCATAATTCATGTATAAAGAGTAAATGATCACTAGGATAGACAGTTCCATCTCCAAATTAGCAGTTATTCATAACACGTTCAACAATTTCAATAGGTATTTTAAAAGGGACACTTTCAGTATATGGATTTAAAATATCACAAGTATCATTAGAATTACCACATATAGGAGATAAAGTATCATAAGAGCAAATTTTCTTCCCTAAAGCTGGGGAACTAAAAAGATCTATTTCATAAAAACTAGCTTCCCAATCTTAGACGTTTCCATAGCATTAGCAATAATGGTGTTCAAAGAATTCATATATAAAGCTCTCTAATTTTGTTGTTGTTTTCCATTAAGCCTAACTAGTGAAAACAAGAAACAAAATGACAAAATTGTAGAATCTAAAGGAAATAACTTCGACCACTCACAGCGGAGGATGTGAGTACCTTTTACCTTACCTCCCCGGCAACGGCGCCAGAAAATAGCTTGATGTCTACGCACTTCTATTCTTGTAGACAGTTATTGGGCCTCCAAGTGCAAAGGTTTGTAGAACAGCAGCAAGTTTCCCTTAAATGGATTACCCAAGGTTTATCGAACTCAGGGAGGAAGTGGCCAAAGTTATCCCTCTCAAGCAACCCTGTAATCAAGATACAAGATATCTCTTGTGTCCCCAACACAACCAATACACTTGTCAGGTGTATAGCTGCACTAGTTCGGCGAAGAGATAGTGAAATACAAGTGGTAACGGTGCCAGAAAAGAGCTTCTGACTTGTTGTTGACGTGGGAGAGACTAAAGGCAAACTGAAATAAAAAGCAGCAAGCAAACATGTAACAGATCTAGATGCAAACGGTGTTTCAATGCTTAGAAACAAGGCCTAGGGATCATACTTTCACTAGTGAACACTCTCTCATATAAATATCCTCTCTTCATGATACTACTCTTAACTACACTCTGATTGGACACTCTAATCCACGGTAGGCCTACAAAAGCACACCTCAAAGTCCGCCTTCCCCATCTAGATAACCCCACACTGTCACCCTGAGCGCTAGATGGTTCCAACAAACACGACAATTTCAGAAAGAAATCCAACTCCAAATATAACTCATGACAAATATATATGTAATCTATCTTAAGTGACACACACGGCGCGCACGCTGTCACTTTTACACACGTGGGGAAAAGCATAGATATATTAAAGCACAATGAGTATATATGTAGACTCTAGCCTAAGTGCCACCATGGCGTGCACGCTGTCACTTTCACACACATGGGGAGAGCAGAGATCTATTGAAGCACTTGAGTAGCAAAGTAGATCTACTTGATTACAAAGCTCATGACCACAATAAGATCATGCATAGGGAGAGAGATGAACACATAGCTACCGGTAGAGCTCTTAGCCTCGAGGAAAAACTACTCCCTTCTCATCATGGGAATCAACAACGGTGATGAAGATGGTGGTGGAGATCGATGGAGATGGCTCCAGGGGCACTTCCTCATCCCGACAGGGTGTCGGAACAGAGACTTTCTGTCCCCCGAATGTCCCCTTCGATGTCGGCGGCGCAGTGGAGGTTTTCGTGGCTTTCTAGTCGATCCTTTAGGGTTTCTGAGTCGGGGGCTTCTTATAGGCGAAGGAGGCAAGGTCGGTGGAGGGCCAGTGGGCCCACACCCCCTGTGGGCGCGCCTAGGGTGGGACCCGCACCTACCTAGGGTGTGGCCACCCTGGTGTCCTCCTCCGTCTCATCTTCGATTTTCTGTATCGTTCAGGGAAAAATATGAACTTTGGCTTTTGTCCCGTCCAATTCCGAGAATATTTATTTTTTAGCTTTCTGAAACCAAAAACAGCTGAAAACAAGCAACTGGCACTGTGGAATCTTGTCAATAGATTAGTTCGAGAAAGTATATAAATAATATCTCAAAGTGTAGATAAAACATAGCAAAGTAGATACTAAACAAGCATGGAACATCAAAAATTATACAAACGTTTGAGGCGTATCATGATGTGATTTTGGGACCGGAAGCAATCCTTGGTCGGTCCATGATGGTTGTGATGACCCAGACACCGCATTCCCTCGTACGTGTTGTCGAGGTCTCCTTCTCCCCACCCCAACTCATGTTCCTGTGTGAAAACCTAAAATCCTTCAGAATGGACGATGATGGCGCCATGGGTGTCACTTCCTCCTTGGAGGCACCACCTGGGGAATGTTGGGGCCCGGTTGAGTGTTCTTGAGGCTGGTTGGAGGATGGTGGTGGTGCAGGCTGAGTGATGTCATCGACGAGAGGTGAGGGTTTGTGTCCATCTCATATGGGTGGACTCTCTGCTCCTCTCGGTATTGTTGTTCGACCGCAGGTCAGCGCCCTCAATCCTAGGAGGGAGGGTAAAGAGTTTCCACTCCCTTGCGATAGCGATGTGTCAGGGTTTGTGAGTGCGAGGGCCCAATTATTGTGCTAGCAATTTCTTTCTCGTCATCTTCGTCCCTGCATCGGTGGCTCTACTTCTTCTTCTTGAGCGATTGCGTCCTCAATTGGCGATTTATGGTAGGTCATCTTCGGTATTGGGTAGTTCAAATGAAGTTGTTTCTGGGGTGCAGGGAGGAGCCGACGGAGCCTTCGAGCCTACATTGCCTCACTTGGTGGCTTTGCAAGGAGAGGGCATCGACACTTCCATGTTGTGCTTTAATTTTCTTTTTTGTTTTGTGCTTTCTATGTTTGATGTTTGTAAGTTATAATTTAGCACCCTTATACCAAACCTTGTTGTATGTGGCTTTATTAGTTTAAATCCAGGCACGTGATTGCGTTCAATCTAAAAAAAGTCTATTCTTTTTTACCAAAGATATAAAAGTATCTTAAGGTTAGGAATAAATATATTCATACAACTCATGAAAGTGTTACAACAAGCCAGATATAATGTTCTATGTATGATTTTGCATTATTTTTAGATGTCCAGGAAAAAGTTCACATATTCCTCACATTTGTTCATGTATTTTTTGAAATGCTTAATGCGCATGATTTTGTTAATAAAAATGAGTGTGATTCTCCCTTTAACAAAGGACACGCCCACATTCTAAACGCCTGAGGAACAGTCGTCTCACGTCATGTATAATAAACTCAGTTCCAGCCTATTTACAACTAAAACAAACTCAGTAATAACCTACTTGCAACTGGAAATGTTTAGTCGCAACCTATTTATAACTAAAAAAAACTCATTTGAAACCTACTTACAAGTAGAAAATCTTAGTTACAACCCACTTGCAACTCTCGTGGCAGGACGAATCATGATGCAAATCTAACATCGAGAGAGGTGACTTAGAGTATTTATTAGATGGCTGAGAAATAGCAAAACCATTTAGCAAAACACATGAAAAATGAGAAATAGCCACCAAAATAAAAAAAAAACATAAAAACATGGAAAGAAAGAAAAAACAGAAAAGGAACGCCCAGGGCCTTAATGAGTGGCCCAAGCAGGAGCTGGGGTCCTCAGGCGCCAACCATACCGGTTGCTTGTAACAGAATAGCAAAAACAAATAGGCTCCTCCCTAAAATAGGCCGGCCCATTTTATTTATTTTCACTCTGTCATAGTTAACTTGTTTTTTTCTCTCATTGTTATTTTCCTTTTTCTTTTGGTTTGCTCCTATTACCTTTTTCATTTTCTAGCTATTTATATTAGTCTTCTACATAATTTATTGATAGGATTGTCCAAAATATCCTGGTAATAGACTTTTGCTCACGCGTTGGTGTGACCATTATTTTCTTTCAATAAAGTATCAAAATTTAGCACGTCGGAACCTTATCAGTTTCGTTAGTGGAATCGGAAACATTTTTTAACGAGTGGTGTGATTTCTTCTATATACATAATTTTGAAAAAAAAATTGAACATGCTTCAAATGGCACAAATGCATATATAGATACATGCTCCTTATCTAATCATCAGTCATACTAAATGCTCTTGGTGGTGAACATTCCTTGAGGACCACCAAACAGATCTCCACCCGTCTTTGAGAATTCGAGACATAGGTCAAGCTATATAGTACTATACTTCCAAAGTTTTACCGTGCTTGGCTACCAAAAAATAGCTAGTCTAGGCTATAGCCCTCCGCATCTAGCCAGCCAAGGGACCATCACCAGTTTGGGAACGGCCGGCCGGCGTCTCGCCGATACTCAGGTAGTATAGCGGTATAGCAGACTTTCCCGATCGCGCATCCATCCATGGTCCTCCATGGATTGTTGACATCTGGAAACCCCTCGATCGCAGGCTTCCGCTTCAGGATAGGTCGAGGAGCTAGCACGTGTGGGTTGCTCGATCGAGGGTCGTCTTCCCGAAAGTATAATCTAGCATTCCATCTACTACTAGTATATGGCTATATGCTAGCTTCTCGTGTTTGAGGCAGCGGGAAATAAGCCGGCGCTGCTGGATGGATCGATCATCATGCATCTCGAAACTGAAGATAACTAATAATCCATGACGCCCAATCGCTATCCCTTCGTCGCCAAGCCCGGCAGAACACACAATGCACGCATCGATCTCACATGGAGGAAAAGCTTCCATTGATCGATGGCCTCGATCCGGCCGGCTGGGAAATGCCTGTAGCCAAGGCCAGGCAACATTTTATATAGTACATTATCGTATCGCCTCGTTGTGTGCCACGGGGATCACTACTACCTACAGCTACAGGGTCCTTTGGGATCGGAGTCGATCGGAGCATACCACCACGACTGTTTGTGCGTACGAGGCTGTTAATCGATTGGCTCCTTTGCTTGTACTGGCAGTAGCTAGCGTTCCAGAGAGTACTGGGATGCCGCTTTCTTTATTCTCAGTCTCACCGGTGGAGCTTGCTCGGCGGAGAGAGAGAGAGACTCCTGAAAGAGAGAAAGATCTTGCTACTATATCGATATACTAATGTACAGCGTGGTCTGTCTGGCGAACAGTGCGAACGAATGAGGCTCGATCCCGCCAGAAAGATCGACCATGGATCGGTCTGTCAGTGTCAAGCAAAGCACTGCGTGCATTCCCTGATCGAACGATCTGATCTGCCGAGATATTCCTGTCAGTCGCTACCTCACACCAGGAATCTTGTCCGCGATCCGCTGGACACACGCATCGACGGAAGCTTTCTCCCGAGGGATCGACCGTCATCCGCGATCCGCGCACGCAAGGCGGAACAGAAGAACGCCGGGCGGCCACGTCCGCGAGGGGCCTCTCCGTCGAGCTGTCCATTGTCGGAGCTCGCACGTACGCACGCTCCCGTGCAGGGCATGAACAGGAGAGCGATAGGGTGGAGAGAACTGTACCGGATAAGTGTTGGTTGGAGACTGTATGGAACTGAACATGATTAAGTGTGCCCGCGAAGTGTCGCCAGGAAGATGGTGCATGTGTCGCGGGTGAAGAGGGTCCCTGCGCCAGTTGCATGAGTGCTACCAGTACTGCTTGTGCACACGGCAGTGCAGGGGTTTTGCCAGGAAATTCTCCCAGACCGGAATCTTTTTCTAGAATATGCCAGACACATCACTTCTGTTTTTTTTAAAGAGAATATATTAATATCGTGAAGATATCAATTATACTCAGCTCCTGTATCTACAAGACGTTCAAAGACGTCAGGATGCACACGGCCAAGAACAGAACAAATGAAAAAAAGAAAAAAAAAACCTCGTCGCGGTGTACAACCAATCGCAGCATAAGCACTCTAATCACCACCGAGTACAACACCTACAAACTAGGCTCTCCATAATCAACATCTTCAAGAAGGGAACAATGCACAAGCATTGCCATCGTCTGATCGAAGATCTAGGGTTTTTCACCCTCAAGAAAGACCATGTTTTCAAAACTATGCCTTTATCAAGGCCATTGTCAGGTACAATCAATCAAGACTAGATCTTTGGGTTTTCGCTTTGCAAATCATAGTTCGGTACTCGATGAGCACCACCAAAGTTGTAGTCCACATGTGTTGCCACCCCGCTTGACAAGGTTGCTGCTGCAAGTCGCTCAATAGTCGACACACAGGGAAAACCTATGTTGCATTATCTTCTTCGAAACCAAAACCTTTCTACCAAAACCACCCATCGGTCGTTGCCACCGTAACTTTCTACATCTCTATCAGATCCATGGAAATCTATACGAAGACCCATGGTACCGAATGATAGACGAAGCTTCACGTTGTGTCCCAAAAAGGTGCACACGACCGTATTGATTCTGCTCTAGATCTCTAGTAGCATCCTACGCCAGACTGCGGAAATCTTCGAGAGGAAGACCGGAACTCGAGTGTGACCCGATCGAGGAGGCGAATTTGAAGCAGATCGATGACTTGGCACTCGAAAAAAAAAGCAGGGCCAAACCACCCTTATTCGGCCGGGCCAGCAGTCCCCCACACCGCCGGCTTGCTTCTGTCGATCAGATCGAGCGGATCGGACTCACGTGACAATGACGGGAGGAGGGCTGCCGTGCACCCTAGACATGCGCAGGAGCACCGCCGCCATAGGTTCAGCGTCACCGTCTCCGCCCATCACCATAGCACGCCTGCCCCTCTGTCCCATCCACGCGTCCCTACAGCACACCGACAGACGTCGCGCATGGGTGAGCACTGCCGCCAGACCTCCACATGCACCCACTGGCGGAGCGTAGTGTAGGCGAAAGTGGGCGGCAGCCCCTAGCTTTTAGATATTTAGTGAAGAATTTTTTTCTACAAGGTATAAATTAGGCAATTTATAGCATTTTGCCCCCTTGAAATTTAAGGTTTGTGTTTTGTCCCCCCTTGTGATTAGCTAGCATCGGTGTGAGAGCTTAGTACCAGGATTAAAGTAAGAGTAATCGCTTGGTTTGGGACAGCACGCGTCGATCGGGCCCGGCCATGCATGCATGCGCGACGCGGCCTGGTCGTGACACTCGGTGGTGGCGCCCCTGCCATGCCTGCTGATCGATGACCTTTTGAGCGGCCACGATCGATACCTCTGCGCGCGTAAGCATCGTCGATCGTCTCCCTCCACACGTTTCGACGGAGCTGTCTGTTGTCGGATCGTCCTTGTACGCGTCCTCCGTGCCTTTGTCCGGTCCGGGGATGAACGTGATCGAGCGAAGCGATGAACAGAAGAGCGATAAGGTTGGGAACAACGGAGTACTATACCGGAGACAGTAGTGTGGCTTCGCAAGTGGATCAGCGAGGTGGCGATGCGGACGCCCGCCGGCCGGCCGGCCGGTGAAGGTGTCCCGTCGCGGTCCTGTGGCTGTTGTTGCATGCTACCGGCCGGGGTTCCGCGGAGACAGGGGTGTGCGGGCGGGCCGCCAGAAAGTTCTCTCCGGCGAAGAACGTTCAACACTGCAGCTAGCGAGTTGCTCGCGATACACTCCGCTTCCCGCTGGCCGGGGGAGAATCTTCAACGCGGCTAGCTACCTATATCTATATGTAGTTTGTTGTACCAGCACCTTGGAACTCAGGAATTTCTGAATCTTTCCTTGCCACATTGAGCAACTGACGCATATGAATATACTCCATGATCCGTATCCAGATGCACGTACCGTACCAGCTGGGTAAGAAATGTGTTGGGAGAAAGGAGGAATGCAGTTTCCTATAAGAGCAACTTTTTCCAAACGCCCGGAGGGTTAACCTATCACATAAGTACGCTGACTTACAAACCAAGAAACCTACATTCACATTTTTTTAAGTTAGCATATTTCATTTGGATTAACCCATTTAGTAAAAGTTTTTGTCATCTGGATTACCCCATTATTTAGTGAAAGTTTTTGCTGGTTTTACCCATCTAAGAAAGCTAGCGGGAGCAGCATGCAGGTGGGTTGGGCAAATAAAAACAAGGAAAAAAAAACAGCGCGCTAATTGATTCGTTGGCGATCTCCTCTATCTACAGGTTGCTAGAAAGCTAAATTAATTTTTTTTCTGGAAAATAATAGGATTCCCACATGACAATGTATGGAACCGAGGGATTAGACATGACTTAGTTTTGTAGTACTCCCTTCGTTTCCAAAATAGATATCTTAGATTTGTTAAAATTTGAAAAAATCTAGTCATTATTTAGTATATAGATTTATTCAAATTTTAACAAACATCCAACATCTATTTTTAGGACGGAGGTAATAGTATTTTCATCTACTACGTAGCTAAGTCACTGCCAATGGCTATGGTACATCAGTACATATAGTTGGAGAGTAGCAGACTACACTCTGTGTGCGACGTGTTGTCCGACCATGCTTATTGATAGATTGCGGAACTATAGACTATATTGATATTGTAAGAGGTGATTACATCGTGAGTCCTTAGGCTATTTACATAGTACTAGAAGACTTGGGGGCAAGAAGATTACTAGAGATGGAATTGGATTATAATATTTACACTACCAAATATGTCTAACCGACATATACTCTAATACCCCCCGCAGTCGGATCGGTAGTGACGTGGACTGTCTGACTTGAGCATAAGCCGGAGGTGAGGTGGTAGCCCGTGTTGCCAATGTTGATGTAGCTGGGAGTGGGGCGTTGTAGTCATGGTCGATGGTGCCATCAGTGAAGTTGTCGCCGTTGATGAAGTCGATGAAATTGATGATGTTGTTGTGTTGTGTTCGATGACGTCGTTGAGCCTGGAGAATTCACTATAGTAGTTAAGGTAGACGTAGTTTGAATCGGAATAGTCGAGATAGGTGACACGCCTTGCCGAGCACGCCGGGGACAAAGGCACGCGTCGATGTTGCAAATATCGCACGTGCGGAGACAGGGACCATCACGAGCCAGAGCCGGATTTGAAGAAGCAGATAAACGATCGGTGCGTAGAAGTTGTCCGCCGATGTGTTAAAGTAGACAAAGTAGTTGCACAAAAAAATTGATTAGTGCAAAAATAAAAATTTAGACTGCGACTCTGACGGCGAGGTCGTGATGGACGAAGACGACGAGATAGTTGTTGATGGTGATTAAGTTGTTACGGTAGTCGATTTCGAGGATTAGACCCGTATTTTCCGTTTATATGAGCGCGACGTCGCTCGTGGAGAAGAACTTGTTGGCGTTGACGATGACGACGATCGGTGGTGGCGGCGAGGATGTGGTGATGTTGTTGATGTAGATGGTTGTCGGCGATGATGACCACGTGTGATAAAGGTGCATCCCTTTGTTGACGGCGAGGCGCGTACTCGGGGACGTGCGTCCCGGCCGATGTTAGCGAAGACGGGCAGGCGTGGCGACGACGTGAGGATAGAGAAGACGACGTAGCGCGTGAAGGCGTCCCTTGGGGCGCCGCGCGGAGCCTCCTTGGCAAGATTGTTGGCGATGATTTGCTGGAGAGAGTCGATTCCGAGGTTGAAGTAGAAGCGCGTGATGAAGGCATGCGGCTATAGATATCCGATCTATGGTCGACGAAAGAAGAAGAAACGCTGGTCAAGCGGCCGGCGAGAAATTTTTGGCGAAGTAAGATCTAATCTACTATTACGCGGCCCCGGCGGAGACCGATCTCTCCGGGGCGGCGCGGCGGAAGAGGTGGCTAAACCATAGGCGGAGCAAACCGATCTGATACCATGATAGATTGCGGATTATAGACTGTATTGATATTACAAGAGTTGATTATATCGTGGGCCCTTGGGCTGTTTATGTAGTACTAGAAGACTTGAGGGACAAGAAAACTACTAAAGATAGAATTGAATTACAATATTTAAACTACCAAATATGTCTAACCGACATATACTCTAATACCTTTTTTTTTAACAAAGGAGGGTATGGAAGGACCCCCGATGCTGCCATTAATTTTTAAAGCAGTGGGTATAGGTAACATACAAGACCTTAGGTAAAACGAAATTACACAGCGGTCCTAGAATTAAGCAAGGACCCTGAAATAGAAAAAGAAAAGAAATCAAGTTCTTCGTTGACTCCACTGTCGAAGAATCCTAGAGTGCCGGCCACCGTCTTGCCGCCGGGGACGAACCACTTGGTGAGAAGCCGGAGAGAAGCGCCGGCGCTGGACTCCAAGGGGCCTCCATCTGGGAGGTTAAGAGCACGCCATTCATGCGCGCAAGCAGGTTGCCTCTGCAGTCAAAGATGTTGATGGCCATCCAGGCCACCGAGCGATGAGCACGACGATTTGGCAGTCGTCCGCTTCCGCGATGGAGCTCGCATCCGCCACCGTCCTCTTCCCCCTCGCCACCTCGGTCAGCCAAGTTGAAGAAAGGAGCCGCAGAGCCATCGAAGAGCAACCGAAGACACTTATTCCGAAGAGTTGCCATCGGAGCACCGATCTGCTTCCGCCATGGAAGATAGAAAACGGACGCTGACAGCGGCCAGCTCGTGTTGCGACACAGCAGCAATCTGGCCAACCCTCTCCACCAACCTCCAGATCCATCCATCCCGATGCCATGCCTCGCCTCCTCCTCGCCGCCACGGCCAGCCAGGATGCAAAGCAACAGCATCAGCATGCCACAGATGAAGAAGCGGTAGACCACGGTCTTATTGCAAAGATCCTGTAGATCTGCAACTCCATGGCTCGCCTTGACCACCAGGGCCTCGCCAACGGAGCTCCATCTCGAGGTGTTCGGGATCCGACCGGAGGAATCCCCAACCCTACTCCAAACTATCGGCAAGCAGCCGAAACACCTAAAACCTAATCCTAGGATCTACTCTGGCACCTCCCCCTCGCCCTCTCCAACCGGCAACGCCGGCGGAGAGAGGTCGGGGGCGGACGGGTTTTCCTTCGGGGACTCTCAAGCAGGGAGAGGTTGGCGAGAGCAGGGGAGGGGAGAAGAGTGACGGTTTTGTCAGCTATAGTTCCTCTAATACCTATGGAAAGGCTGAAGACGCGCATCGTGCGAAAATGGCACTACAGATATTTTTCGTGTGTGTAGCAGCTCTCAGCGGACTAGAACTAGCATGCATGTGCCACTGGCAACGACGAGCACGTCTGAACTCAGCGTGCCATGGGAGTAGGGAATCGTCAGGGGCTTGATCACTCGGGACTTTTAGTCAATCTGGGTCTTGAAATAAGCTAATAATGCAATTTGATTAGCTCAATCTAGCACGCTATAGCACTCAGAGGCCATAGGGAAGAAATTAGCTAGAGCGTAGCGGCTCCTCCTCTAAAACACTTTAGCGGCGTAGGATAAAACCTTTAGTTATTGCGATGAAGATTAAATAACACTCAGCATTAATTATAAGCATGGTACGTCCGTTTGCTCCCTCAACATTTCTTCCAAGCTTCGCCATTGAGAAGAGTCTTTGCTTCCACCGATGACGGCGAGGAAAGGAACATAAAAGAGAGTTAGACTTTCTAGAAGAGTGAATGCTCTGAGAGAAGCCACAATGGGGAAGAAACCACGAAAGAAAGCCGGTGTGTGAAAGATTTGAGTGTTTGGGGGCAGGGGCCTCGTCATTTTTTCTCGTTCTTTTTACGAGGATCGACACGCCGTAAACTAGCATATATACTACTGTACTGTCTCTGTCCGTAAACAAGTGTACATCTAGAAAATATTATTTCCTCCGTCACGGTTTGGAGGGCGTCTTATAAAAACAATGCGATTTCAAAATTTCTCTCCTCGTAGGCACGTTAGACTTAATCACAGAATTAATGTCTCCTATTCCTCTTCACTTCCTACTCCATGCAGCCAATACATGGGTCTAAACTTCTTGTTTTTATTGAGTAACTAGGACGCTGAATAATTAATGAGCTTATTTTCTTCTAACGAATTTGCATGTTTTTATATAAATTTAGCCCCAATCAGGCTCACCTAGATCCCAACAATCTCTCTAAAACGCTCTCTAAACCGTGACGAAGAGAGTACTAGACAAAATAGTTCTTTTTTTTATGAGGCTCTATCAATTATCAAGAAAAGAGAAGAATGGGGTTTGGTGGATGATATGAAGGAGAAGAATAGAGATTGAAGGATGAGGTGGAGAGTGATTACGAGGAGCTAATTACATTTATTTAGTGTCTTAATATTATACATGCATATTTTTTAGGACATATTTTAAGTGCTAGATGGAGGGAGTACGTGCATAGTAGCAGCCGAAACCAGCGAAGTTATACAGTAGTTAATTAGGATCTGGGATCCTCTTGGGCAGCAAGTGGGGGCGTGATTAAGGCACTGAAACGTGATTAGCATCGGTGCTAGTGACCTCGAGTACGAGGCCTTACTCCACTTACAGGCTCATCGCGGTGATTAAAAGAATAATCGCATTGTTTCGGGCAAGTCGAAGACAACACGCGTCGGGTCCGACCAGGCGCGATGGGATCCGTCGCGGCGCGGTCGTGACACTTGGTGCCCTTTCCTGGGTTGGGATTCGAAAGGCTGAGGCGCCCAATTTGGGGTCTCAACTTGGTTTACTATACATCAGCTGCTTTTTAGGAGACGAACTGGAGTTCGCAAGGCATTTGGATCTCCTCTTCCTCTTCTTTTCGGCATTGTATCGAATCTCGATAGATGGCTAAAGTGACAGAAACGCCATTGCCTATTTTTTTTTACTGGTTGAAAGTTGGGGCTATATATTACAGCTGCGTCAATTGTATCGAATCAAGTTTTTATTGAGTTCTTTTTAACTGGTCTTCTTCCTAGTCATTGTGGCTAAATCAGTCCAAACCCTAGTCGTCGACGCGCTTCCGCCGCGCCGCCTCCTGGTAGATCAATCTACATGATCTCCGCTGAGGGCCGCATGATCCATCCCAGGGTTCGCCCTTCCCTGGTGAGTCTTTCCGATCTCTAAATCGGTTTTTCTCTCCACTGGTCGTTTGGCCGGTCTTTTTTTATGATTTACCGATCATAGATCGGATTGAGTCATCCACCACCACGTCATCCCCGTGCCTCTACTTCGACCATCGGCATCGACGATCTACCTTGGCCGGCTGCTACACCTTCCTCGGTAGGTTGTTGCGGACGTCCCACTCGGATCGTCTTCGTCATCATCACCCGGGACTTCACGACAACGCTTCCATCGTCTCCGATCTACGTGTCGTCCATGCCATGACGTATACGGCGCACCGTCGGTCTGATCAACTAATCGCGCGCCCGTCTATGACAAGCAAGTCTCCGAGCATGCACCTAACACCGATCGAGCTACGGGTTGTCGTTGTGTCGCCCCTTCGGGGCACAGCGTCGCTGAAGGGAATATGCCCTAGAGGAAAATAATAAAAGGTTTATTATTGTCATATCCGAATAAGTTCATAATAGTTTCATGTTGTGCCATAACTCTATCAAGTGGAAACATTGATACATGTGTGATATGGAACATAAAGTCCCTAGTATCCTCTATTACTAGTTCGTTGGGCAACATGATGAACGAGGTCATATCATTGGTGAATGATGTGATTGATATTGCTCAAAGATTGCGCCACGATCAAGTCACGAAATTCATCGTTGCAATAGTCAGAAACGAAGTCTCCTTCTCCTTAGACCGTGAGACCATGTCATAATCACTGTCTCCTGAGGCTGCTTTGACCGTATTAAACGTCACTCAGTAAAATAGTGATTATAAAGATGTACGTTGGGTATTCGAAGGAACGGGTTGAAGATATTACGTCAAGAGCGGGATTTGTTCACCCAGTGACGGGTAAGATACAGTTAGGCCGACTTGGTGAGATTACATCCATACATGTTGCAATATGTGACTAGGTCACGGGGATATAGTATCACGGTAACAAGTAAATATTATTTGTCGGTAACGAGATTGAACAAGATATAGAGATAACTTAACAATGTATCAAAGAATCAAAGGGAAATGGACTCTACGTCCCCGAGCATACGCCTACCACCGATCGAGCTACGGGCTGCCGTTGTGTCACCCCTTCGGGTCACGGCGCCGCTGAAGGGAATATGCCCTAGACGACAATAATAAAAGGTTTATTATTGTCATATCTGAATAAGTTCATAATAGTTTCATGTTCTGTCATAACTGTATCAAGTCGAAACATTGATACAGGTGTGATATGAAACATAAAGTTCCTAGTATCCTCTATTACTAGTTCGTTGAGCAACATGATGATCAAGGTTTCCTGATCATGAAGTGATAGCGCTGGTTGACAACGAGGTCATATCATTGGTGAATGATGTGATGGACATTCCTTAAAGATTGCGCCACGATCAAGTCATGAAGTTCATCGTTGCAATAGTCAGAAAAGAAGTTTCCTTCTCCTTAAACCGCAAGACCATATCATAATCATTGTCTCCCAAGGCTGCTTTGACTGCATCAAATATCACTCAGTAAAATGGTGATTATAAAGATGTACGTTGGGTATCCGAAGGAACGTGTTGAAGAGATTGCGTCAAGAGTGGGATTTGTTCACCTAGTGACGGGTAAGATACAATTAGGCCGACTTGGTGAGATTACATCCATATATGTTGCAACATGTGAATAGGTTACGGGGATGTAATATCGCGGTAACAAGTAAACAATACTTGTAGGTACCGAGATTGAACAAGGTATAGAGATATCTTAACGATCGGATCTCGGACAAGTAGTATCCAAAAAACAAAGGGAAATCGACTCGACGTTTATAGTTCAAACGACATCGTCAATCTGGATGTGAAGGGGTCATCATGGGCATCCCGATCCCGCTGTTGATCATTGACGCAAGAGGAGTCTTGGTCATGTCATTCCCGAGCCGAGAGGGGATCCACTTAAGGGGGCGATGAGCTTGAGGTTTTTCGTAAGTTGGAATCATAGTAGAGAAAGAGAAAGCCGGAACTGTTCCGTGGAGAGAAATCCGAAGTTGTTCGGAGAAAGAAAGGAATTCAAAAAAGTTCCGGTGAGAGGACCAGAATTGTTCTGGGATGTTCTGAAGCTGTTCGGAGGATATAGAAGGGGAACCGAAAGGTGTTTCGGGTCAAATCGTATGTTATAATATGTATTTACATATTAATTAATGTAATTAATATTAAATATAATACTCCCTCCGTCCCAAAATAGATGTCTTACATTTGTCAAAATTTAGATGAACCTATATACTAAATAGTGTCTAGATTCATTCAAATTTTGACAAATCTGAGACATCTATTTTGGGACGGAGGGAGTATTAAAATCTAATTTGAAAGGTTATTTCACGAATGGGCCAAGTTCCCTAGAGAAAAAGGGCCCATGAGAGAAAAACCAAGAGATGGGAGGGCCCATGCACCTAGGGGAAACCCTAGGGCGCCTAGGATTAGGGTTTGGGGCATCCTAGGGCTGCCGCCCCTGTCCCCCACTTGGCCTCCGGTTGGAAGGCTTGGGGGAGGGGCAAGGCTTCCCCCTACCCCTATATAAGGAGGGCCCCTCTCCCCTTTGGAGAACACACCAATACGACAGATCCCATGAGTTGGGAGATCTTGTTCTCCTTCTCTCCAATCTCTCTCTCCCTCTAGTTGTCTCCACACGTTAGCACGGCCTAGGGCTGTTCGCGCAAGAGACGACGCATCCGCAGTACGGCGTTGTGTTGCGGTGATTCCATAGCCGGAGATCTACTTCCGCACTCTAGCGGGGATCGAGGAGTCGGAGGTCTCGGCGTACACCATATATGTACGAAGCCACGAGGTACAACACTTGAGACACTTTGGATGTCGTTAGTCGTACTGCTGCATGGTGATGGAGCAAGGGGTGATCTGCGAGGAGCATCACGACCTTGAGATCGGCTACGAGCATGACTACATTAACCATGTTCCCCTCGGAACATTAACCTCTTTCGGACTACAAGGGTATGTATCCAAAACCTTTGGCCGTTATTGTACTGCTAGTAGATAGATCTTGGACATCGGGACGATCCGCGTAGTAAATTTTTTATTTTTTTTGCATGTAACCTCAACAGCCGCCGCCTTGGTCCTCCCAAACTGGTTGCAAATGCGCCTCACAAGCATGTACGCGCCGGTGGCTCCAGCTTTGCATCGACTCACGCCATGCAGCTATGCCGCCCCCATCGGGTCATAGTGTCGCTGCACGCAGTCTACATCGCCGTTCCCACGCACCGACGCCCCAGGATATCTCCGCGCCACCTCCCACGGTGCGGGTCGCCTACGTCCATGCATGGTCTTCATAATGCCGGATTCTTCTTCGCCTACATCGAATACCGCCGCCGCGCCTCTCTAGGTGTTTGACCACTCCGGGTCATCGCTGGTTTCACCGCTTTCTACATATTCGTCCACAACAACCTCACCGCCATCGCCATCTTGTCCCCTACGACACTGGCGCACAGGTTCGTGATGGTTCCCGCTCTTGCGTGCCCGATTTTGACAACACCGGTGCGTGCATTCATCCCCGACGCGTCCCCGAGCCTGACAATCTCGGTTCGGCGCCTCATCTTCGTCGGCCTCGACAAAGTATTCTTTGGCATCGACAACTTCCTCTACGACTTTCTTGACCGCATCACCGATAAGTTCTTCTTTGCATACTCGGTTCTAGAAAAACCGTAGTGTGTGTTCTTCCCCGACGTGCACCTAGTTCTGGCAAAACTATGGCCGCACCTCGTTCTCGACGGCTCAGACTGCATCGACTTTGGCATCGACATCCCTTGGCAAGCTGTCGCGGCCCCTCGTTAAGCCTCCACAGACCCTAGGCAAGCCTTCGCGGCCCTCAGCAAGCCTCGCGTACCCTCGCCATGCTGCCGCAGCCCCACGACGACTGCCTCGACGCGTCTTTGTCATCCTCCTCGTGCACTATGCGCATGCGGCTTCATGTGTGGCTACCTCGACACCGGCATCCCCGACCACGACATCAACCACGCACCCCCCCCCCCCCCCCCCCCCCCGCGCAATGGCTACCCCGACCTCGACACCGCCTCAAGCTCCTGGCTCCCTCGACATCGGCACAAGGGCTATCACCTCGCTTGAGCATCTCACCAGCTTCCTCTACAGTCCAAGCATTCCCGTCGTGACACGTCATCTACGACACTCCCGCTGCTACTATGGGGGATCTCAGCTTACTGGATTCTATTTCGGTTTCTCTCCAGTCTTACTGTCCACGACGTTCATGTTATTCACGACAATACCGCTACGACTACGGAAAGTGTTAGAGTATTAGACATATACGGTTGTTATGATAGTTTAGAAGACTCTAGCTTAACTTGACTTATGCTTTAAGATGATCTCATATACATCTATATATATATTCGTCCATTAGGCTCAATAATACATTTATCATATTTCGCCAAACTCATACTCGATCTTTCACTTGCAAATTGCAGTCTTTGAAAAGTCAACACTGTGGGATCGAGCAAAATACTTGCTACTACTCCGTATTTTAGTTCATCGTAAGAGGTTTACTAAGTATATATATGTACGGTAAACTCGACTGTACTATATACGCTGGGTTGAAATGCACACCACACCGGGGTCGGTCTGTACTTCCAGTCTGAGTACCATCACCTTGATTATTACCTTCAATGCCACCGGGGTCCGGTCTGCAATTACGCTGGTTCGGTATCAGATTTAGGTTTTTAGCCGCAGACACCGCAGTTACTCCGCACTTTCTTAACGCCAGTACAATTGACTTGGCACTCGACAGCCCTGTTGTACCGTGGACAGATCATTTCAGCTGCCCCGGATGGAGACTACAAATCTCTCAAGAAATACTCTACCAGTATCTCATAGTACTAAATCATACTACCACGGCAAACAGGGTAGATTCTTCTGACTTGGTAATCCCAAGTCTGGCTTGGCTGGCGCCATCTCATAATGCTCCTCAGCTCCTAAAAGGGAATGTCGCCATCTCAAAGAAAAATAAGGGTTTGGAAGTGACTTGCCAGATGAAGTATGTATAGGTAGCAGCACCCTCCACCTCAGCCACGCTTCCAGAGCCTTGGAACTTGATCCTTCAAATCAGTCCAACGAGCAACTAGCTAGCTACCTGCTGCTACTAGTAGAAGCGCCACCGCCACTCACTATTCGCCAGCAGTTCTTCCGTCGACGGTAGAGCCACCACCAGCGCCGCGCCTCAAGTACAAAAGCCTCTCGCTGGCCTGGCCTGGCCTGGCCTGGCTACATCCTTCCTCACTCACCGGCTCCTCCCTGTTATCATCTTCCTTCAGGATCAGTTTCAGCCTTGGTGCCTGCATCGTCTCGCCCCTCCTCATCTCCCATTCCTCGGAAGCCACAACGTGAATATGAAGGTAACGAACTTAAGGCTCGTGTTCACATTCACAGTAGTATATGATCTTTATGATGGCCTTGGAATTAAGGTGGATGGTGATATGTGGAAACTACTCTGGTTGCCTGGTGGTGTTATGGAGAATGAACCTCTGTTTTTACTGCAGATTTTCAGCTGGGTGGCGAAGAAGATCGGCGGGAAGCAGGAGGCGAGCCAGATCCCGTCCAGTTCATCCGGTCCTTCTCGTGAGTCACACACACCTGCCAACTTTCACTTTCTTTCCATCATCTATATATGCTCCACTTGTGCAGTTAAGCTCAAGTTATGAAGCTATCTTTGATTTCTCGCCAAAAATAAGAAGTTACTTTGCTCAGAGTGATCCAGTTTGCTTCTCATGATAGGCAATCATCTGACTTGTTGTTTGTGATGTCCACGAAAATCGGTTTCAGATTTCTTTTCGGATGATGGTAGTACGTTGTATGTTAGTCAGGCATACCTCTCACCGCGAATCCACCAACACTATGGCCCTCAGATTTCTTGCACTCAATTCGCCTTTAGTAGATCTAGTGATGATCTGTTGACGAAGCTAACTTGTATGATAATAATGCCATAAACTGAGAAAACATTGTAGTGAGGGGACATTATTATTCTTTTGATCTTGCACTGTAGACATTCCGTGACTTGTCCCCTGTGAATATCTTTTTCGATTTTCTGGGCACAAACTCTACTCCACTGCTTGTTTATTCTATCGTTCTCTGTCTGGACAAAAATGGACAGATCTCTGCAGCTAAGTCATACTCAAAGTCCAACTAGTCGGCATGGATCAAAACCTTTGCTAACGCCAAGCAAGTACTTTTTTGTTTCTACATACTTCAATTTTCTTGTATTTTTTGTTATGCTTAAAGATGGCTTGCTTGATTTTATAGTCCCAACTCTCCACCTCTGATCAAGTACGGTGTCACTAATTCTAGGACAGAACCTGATCTTGGATGTTTTCGTTCTAACAATCTGAAGTCAACTAATCCTGTCGTAGTAGTACACCGTTGTTCGATCAAGAACACATAAAAAGACTACTAATAGTGGAGAATGAATGCAGTTTTTAACTTTTATATGTGTGATGGCGGGATTGCCGACATATGAAAAAGGAAAGAGAACATCAGGATGTGGAGAAAGCATGGGCGCAAACATATATCTAACCAGTGATAAGCTGATGAGAACCACAAGGGTTTAAGGATTTAAAATTAGTGGTCCATGCTCCAGACATCCAATTTATGCTAATATGAACTTAGGACCATACCTTTATGTCTGTTCGTGGAATCAGCAACTTAATTTACTTCTAATGTGCAGGTGCTAATGTGTCGGATTGTCGAAACGACGAGTTCAGTGATTGGCCACAATCATTGCTTGCTATTGGGACATTTGGAAATAAGCAGATAGAGGAGGAAGCACAAGTGCAGAACCCTTCTGAGGATGGGCAGTCCGCGCAAAACGCCGTCAAGTTTACAGAGGAGGAAGTAGACAAGATACAGAAAGAATTTGCAATGCTACTAGCAAGCAAAGATCAAAAGGAAGCTTACGATTCCCATGATGAGAACGTCAGCGAGAAGCAGATGGACCGGTTGATGAACAAGAAAATAATCAGAAGTAAATCAAACGATTCACTGGCAAAGAAAGGAAAAACACTTAAGCCGAGATCGGTAGCTTCACTCCTCAAACTGCTCATGCGTAAGGGTGGCTTTGCGGCTGCAGTGGATCCAAGGAACTCTTTCCCCCAATCAAGAATGGAGAAGGTACACTTACTTAAATTCTTATGCAAATATGCAGCTGATTACACCTTATTTAGTTTCATTTCATACGTGATTTCGTTTTCCGTTACAGCTGCTCAAGGCAATACTGCAGACGAAAATACACCCACAAAATCCTTCACCGCTACCACCTAAGAGGCATTTGGACTGGAGGCCAGATGAGAAAGAAATCAACGAATGCCTAGAAGATGCACTCAGTGATCTAGAGGATGATGGGGCAAAATGGGTCAAAACTGATTCAGACTGTAAGTGCACACTTTGATACCCAAGAAGTGATGTTATTGTCCACTGAGCATCTCTTTATGCTCGGCTTCCTTTCAAGACACTCAGTATGGTTTTTTGCTTCTTTGCAGTTATCGTGCTTGAAATGTAAAGATGGGTGAATGCAATTGTTCTTTGAGGCCAGGTGTGTGTTCTTTTCTCAACTTCAGCAGAACTCAAAAATATCCTTCCTTCGTTTAAGGATTGTGCTGGCAAATTTGATTCATTTTATTCAATGTGCAGGTTCCAAAGGTCTTGGCAAACTAGGGATCCAAAGTGGTATAATATATATATAGTAGTGTGGGATAAAGTCCGCGATGAAGCTACAGATTATGATGTAATGCCCATCCGTTTCTGACAAATCATTTGTAATGTGGGTTACTTGGATTATGACAAGAAACTCCCGAGACAAGCAATACCTCATGTCTGTTTTTCCCTCATTCTTGAGACTGTACATTGCAAGGCCTTTTACCATCCATATATGTGAACTATGATGGCTGTTTCTAATTCCTAGTCCTAAAAGATTTTCATTACGGTGCAGTTGTTGTTTATTACGTACATTCTCTATTTATTTTTGGGCTGTCTTGCAAGGTGTGCTTCAAAGATCCGTATTGCCCTGCCGGGTATCGTATTAGAGAGTTAAGGGCTGCACTTTGATTCATAGGATTAAAAATGATGCAATACAAAAATACAAAACTACATTAAGACATGCCCTGTTTGACCATATAGGATTAGACAACAAAGTAATCAACACTGATTTTGATCATAACAAGGAAAAACTAGAGAAAGGTCAACCTTAACCCTGAACTATGTGCTTGGTATGCCTTGAACCCTGACTATAAAGCCATATATTAAACCATGGACATTGTGAAATGTTTGAAATAAACCAGACCAGCATTGGAAAGTGGTTTTATATTTATGTCCTCCCACAAAAATGTGAAAAAAATTGTGGATGTAGTGAATTCTATGAAATGATAACACACAATAATCATAAATGATATGACTATTATAATTTATAAACCCGATGCAGAAATTGAAAAGAATTTTATTTTGTTCAGAATTAGGATCATCACAATGGTTGATGACTTCTCTCATGTTCTCACTTTGTAGCACTCTCCACAACCCTAAATTGTGTTTCATATTTTTTGAGAACCTTGCAACGCAAAACCCCTCAAAATTAACCTTTTCGTATTATTTGTGGTGGTTCTGCACGTCCTCAGTTTTAGATTATCTTTTTGAAAATTATTTAACATGGGGATGCTACATGCTGGAAACCTAATTATTTAATTGTAAAATTATAACAACTTGTTTCCTGAAAAGACAAGATGGGTCTATTTACCTATTGTAAATTTTGCACATGAAAAAATAGTTTTATTTTTGTTGAAATTTGTGCGAGCTATAAAATCTAAAATTCACTAAATCTAGGGTTGTGTCCCACTTTCTAAAACCAGAAAAGAAAAGCAAATGCACTACCAAAATCCTAGCTAGGGTTAATTTTTAGAAAGTGTCATTGTCCATAATAAACCCTAAACATAGTAAAACCACACACATGCGCATAGGGGCAATTAGTTTTTTCACTAGAGCCCCCCTCGCCTCCCCCCTCTCACCTCGCCGTCGTCATGGGTGGCCTCCCATCTAATCAGCAGCGGAGGGGATACTCATTTTGTCCTCGTTAGCATCTCTCCTTGGTTGACCTCTTAGTCGTGTGAGGTGAGAGGCGTGGCCGCACGGACTTGGAATGACTGATCAAAGGCGGTGTGATTCTTTAATACCGTGGACTCCATTCTCATGAGGATCTAAAGGTGTTTGGTGGATGGTGGCAACAAGATGTTGTTTTCACAGGCTCCGTGTTGGGGCATGTCATGTGGCCTCGACTCCTTCCCTTTTGATTACAGTTTTGCGTCTCTCCTCCTGGGTCCTTTGACAAGTCTTTTCGGCAGACGCATAGGTGCTTCTTCACCGGGGGATTAGCCGTCGTTTTGGTGGTACCCATTTGGCATCCAGCACAACCCGCTAGGCAGGTTTGAGGAGCGGCGGCAATGATAATCAGTCGGGACAATGGTGGGACAAGACAAGACGTGGTGGCAGGAGTGGATCCACAACCACTAGGTGGCGGGTTGCACAGGACATCTTGCGTCTCTCCTCCTGGGTCCTTCGACAAGTCTTTCGGCAGGCACATAGGTGCTTCTTCACCGGGGGATTAGCCGTCCTTTTGGTGGTACCCATTTGGCATCCAGCACAACCCGCTAGGTGGGTTTGAGGAGCGGCGGCAATGATAATCAGTCGGGACAATGGTGGGTCAATACAAGACGTGGTGGCAGGGTGGATCCACAACCACTAGGTGGCGGGTTGCACAGGACATCTTTCACCATTTTGTCCTTGTTAGCATCTCTCCTTGGTTGACCTCTTGGTCGTGTGAGGTGGGAGGCGTGGCCGCACAGACTTGGAATGACTGATCAGAGGCGGTGTGGTTCTTTAATACCGTGGACTCCATTCTCGTGAGGATCTAAAGGTGTTTGGTGGATGGTGGCAACGAGATGTTGTTTTCACAGGCTCCGTGTTGGGGCATGTTATGTGGCCTCGACTTCTTCCATTTTGATTACAGTTTTGCGTCTCTCCTCCTGGGTCCTTTGACAAGTCTTTTCGGCAGACGCATAGGTGCTTCTTCACCGGGGGATTAGCCGTCGTTTTGGTGGTACCCATTTGGCATCCAGCACAACCCGCTAGGCGGGTTTGAGGAGCGGCGACAATGATAATCAGTCAGGACAATGGTGGGTCAAGACAAGACGTGGTGGCAAGGGTGGATCCACAACCACTAGGTGGCGGGTTGCACGGGACATTCTTTCACCATATCCACACCCCCACCCCACCCCACCCCCATACACACACACGCACCCACAATGTTTTTTATCAAGCCTGGCACCCTGCTTCCAAATACTCTAGCATAGTCCAATGCTGGTTAAAATGTCGATTGCATTTTTTACGAGGTTGTACTGTGTGAACTTTTATGTTGGGGAATTTTTAATACTATTAGAACTCAAACAATCTATGGAAAAAAAGGTGTGAGTGTGAAATTCTACAAATTGTTTGAAATTCCTTTCAACCAAAATATGTCCCGAATATTGGGTGTGATCTTCTCCTATTTATTCACTTTAACAGTTCAGATTCAATCCCCATCCATGTTCGGCGCAAAAAAAAAAGGAGGGGATAAAGAGAACTAGGGTTTATGTACCTACGCGCGTAGCAATTCCCCAGGGTTGGTGTGACAGAAAGCGCACCTGCCTGCCTGCCTGCCCGTGTGGCGGCGTTGCGTCGCAGATCTTCCGATCCCCAAAAAGATGAGTTTTCTTCCCTGGCGATCGAGAAACCCCGCGGTTGGAGTTTGCGTACGGACGCGCCTGCCGTCGGCAAGATTCTCCCCCCGCGTCGCGCCGCTTAATTCCCGGCCACGTCGGGCGGTCGGGCAAGTAGAAATCCCGTCAGTGTCTCTCATGTCTTGCACAGGAGCATGGGGCGACTGCGGCGATCGATGGCTATGGACGGACATGGCGGTGTGTTGAGGCGATGGTCAATTCCTGCACGGTTGCACGGAGGCTAGCTAGCTGCACATGCGGCGGCCGCCATCACGGCTCCGCTGGGCATCGCTGTACTGGTGTTGGCACGACTGATGATAGGAGATGCATGCTAGTAGCTTGGAGGGCTGGCAGTGGCAAGGCAGGTCGGCAGCCCGGAGCGACAGGGACTAGACTACCCAACATGAGCATGCCTTCTCGTCAGATAGGGATATCTCTTCGGAAGAGAGCAGACTATGAACATTGGTCTGTCATTTCAGAAAGCGGATTTGACAGAGATATTTATAGTTTATGAAAAATGCTTGATAGCATATATCTGCTAGTATTTTTTGTCAAATCTGACATTTTTATAAAACTTTAACTGAATCTGATCCTTTTCAAAACTAATTCAAAATCTAACCTCTGGGACCGGCGTCATTTTAAACGGAAACTGAAGTTATACAGGTCGACGTCAAACACGTGACAAAAGGGGGAGGGACAACCTAGGGAGGTCGGCGTCGTTTTAAAGGGAGCCGACCTCTTTCGATTCAGATTTCTGATGCACTAGTAGAAAAAGACTTATCCACAGTGGTTATATCAGTGGCGCACCTCTAAGGGTGCCACACGAATATTTATCTGTGGCGCACGCGGAAAATGATGCGCCACTAACCTGCACTTATCAGTGGCGCACGCTCGAAACCGTGCGCCACGCATATGTGGACCCAGCGCTGGTGGTCTATCACGTCCATGGATGGCATATCCGTGGCGCACGGGATACGTGTGCGCCACGCATAACAACGACATAAGTGACGCACGGCCATCTTATGCGCCACGAGAGTAGGTGGACCTAGGCATTTGAAAAGGTGGAAACTTATCAATGGCGCACCATATAGGTGTGCGCCTGGATGACAGATAAGTTCACAAAAAACTGCTCTCACCCCCCGATCGCCTTTTAGTTTTACAAAAATCTAAAAAGAAATGAAAAACACTTAAAAAAATAGAATCCTTTTTGGTTATGTGATCTAGTTTGTAGAAAAATTAATAAATACGAATTTCGACTTTTTTTTGCAAAAAAACGTTATGACACGGTAAAACGGTCATAACTTTTGCATACGATATCGAAAAAAAGTTTAATATACCAAAATGACGAGAACGAGATTTCGCATCCGCTCGCAAAAACCTTTAACGTTTTTTAGAATCTCAAAATTCAAAAGGAGTAAATAATTATGGTCAAAAAATTATTTTTTCCTGCAGAAAAAAATAGAAGCCACTTACTAGTGACGCACCACCATGTAGTGCGCCACGAATAAGCTTGGACGAAATTCAAATTTGAATCCCGCTAATCTCTCCTCCTTATCCTCTTCTCCTCCTCTTTGCTTCCTCCTTATCCTCTCCTCTTATTCCCCCTCCTCCTCCTCTCTTCTTCTTCCTCCTTCTCCTCTCTTCTTTCTACTATCTTCTTCATCCTTTTCCTCTCCTATCCTCCTCCTCTCTTATTTCTCCTCCTCCTTCCACTCTCCTCCTCCTCTCTTTCTCATCCTTCGACTCCACTTGTCTTCCTCCTCTCTTGTTCCTTCTCCTCTCCCCTCCTCCTTCTCCTCCTCCTCTCTCTCTCGTTCTTTCTCCTCTCCCTCCTCCTCTCCCTCCTCCTCTCCCTCCTCTCTTTCTCCTCCTTTGCTTACTCTCCTCCTCTTCTCCTTCGGCTCGGCCACGGCCTCCTGCATCTACCTGCGTGGTAGGCTATGGCCGCAGTGACGCGACATGACGACAGTTGGAGAAGACATCGGCGGCGATAGATCTAGATTCATTTTTTTTTTAAATTTGAAAATTTTATCTATGGCGCACCATGCCTACATGCGCCACGGATATTTTTTTACATCCCGCCTTTTTAAAAATTTGAAATCGTTATCACTCGCACGCCATACCCCATGCGCCATGCATAAGTGGGTTATGCGCCACTGGCCCCATTTTAGATGTGCCGCGGATAGGACTTTTCCTACTGGTGATGTGTTGCGTCGACATGTACAACTTTGGCTCCATTTAAAATGGCGACGACCTTAGGGGTCAGATTCCAAATTAGTTTTGTGAAAGGGTCACATTCAGTTGAAGTTTTCAGATTTTGGCAAATTTGGCAAAAATATTGTCTGCTACGTACCTACTGTAGGAGTACTAGT
Source organism: Avena atlantica (assembly GCA_910589765.1). Taxonomy (NCBI): domain Eukaryota; kingdom Viridiplantae; phylum Streptophyta; class Magnoliopsida; order Poales; family Poaceae; genus Avena; species Avena atlantica. Next base: position 459,414,438 of record OU342736.1, read on the forward strand.
GCTGAAATTATAACTCAAAATCCGCGAGCTAAATGACTAGCTCGTGACTCGGCTTGACTTGACTCGAACTCGAGTCTAACGAGTTGAGTCAAGTTTTAAATTTGTTCTAGTTTATTTATCCAAGCTAAATAAGCTACTTGCGAGCTAATCATTTAGCTTGTTAAACTCATTCACATCCAAAGTTTAAAATTTTACCTAGACGAGTGCCAAACTGTTAGTGTTTTATGCACATATAATGTTATAGAGCTACTATATTTTTTATTTATCCTGCCTTCATAGAATTATGGAAGTGATATTATTGTTCCAGTTCTGAGTAAGAAGGAGAATTATTAGTTTTTTATATGTGCCGCTCTTCGCAATTTGTAACGAGCTACTTATAAGTTTACTGAGTCGAGCCGAGTTTTAAATCTGAGCTCGTTTTGTTAACGTACTGAGCCGAGCCAAGCTAGCTCATTACTTGAACCAGTTTTAATTCCAGCCGTACTGCATCTCGTGCGGTTTTGTACTTAGAGAGTGTAGTTTGGCACTTAAATTTTTTTTAATCCCCATTTCGAAAAAAAATAGCACATTCGCATCGAACGTTGCCGAATCTTCTTTTGCGGTGATGGGTTGTGCAAGTTTCTTTTTAGAGGCCAGCGCAACCCTCACAGAATACTAGACCAGACCTAGCCCACGTCGAACCTGCGCTGCGCTGAGGGCTCTATAGATCTTACGGGCCCAGCATCAGAAATTCTACATTAAGATGAAGTGGCCTTGTTGCCTTCCACTTTTCTTTTTTTTTGACGTGTGCTGCCTTCCACTTGAGTAAGCAGATTCGGGGAAATCCAGCCCGGCGCCATCTTCGGCCACGAATGGACTGAATTAGCAAAGACCGCATCCAGTCTAGAAGCCGGCCGTCATACCTAGTTTTTTCCACATGGACAAAGTCTGTGCCTATGAGTATTTTGAATGAATAAATCATGTGCTCTTCTTTAAAAAAAGGACTTATGTTTCGCAGGATTTTAAAACCACTGAATAAGAAAATCACAAGTTATGCTCTTAAATCATGCTCGGTTCATAGGATGTCCGAGACGCGGGAATAGGAGAAACATAGAAACATGATGCCACAACATGTTGAATCCTATAGGAGTTAAAAGTAGAGAAATGCATAGCAAGTGTGGTTTGGTTGCGTTGCGGGAAAAAGGGAAAAATTATGAAGGCTTATGTGGATGCCATAGTTATCGGAGAAAGAAACGAAATTTGCCATGAGGTTGGACCTAACGAAAACTTTCCTAAGTAATTGCATATAAAGTACTCACTCTAATTGCATCCATTATACTCCTATATTACTTGTAATACCATCTTATATTATAAGACAAAGAGAGTACACCATGAAAAAATCATGTGGTTTCAAATATCCTAGAAACCAAATATGGCCTACAGAAAAATGCCTAAGATATGGATGCCTCCAAAAATCATAATAAACTTTGAACAAAACATGTCAACAATTTCTACAATGGATGAATAGCAAAAAACAACGGAATAGAGTGTCATGCCTTCTTCAATATTAGATGATTGTATGAACATTTTATTGTGCAAAGAAATGTAGGATTCTTCACAAGAGGTTGGAGTGGATGTACATTTTCCTATAAAACCTATTGCCATGAATCCTAAGGAAAATATTCTATGGAATGCTATCATACAAATCAAATGACACATGTAGGAAAATTCCTAAGGACTGGACTCTCCAAAATTACCTTGTAAATCTTATGAATCAAAGAGGCCTGCAAATATGTTGTGACAATTTTTTTTTCTCTTGTGATGTCAAACTCTATTTGATTGGAACCTTTGTTTCTTTTCCAATATATTGGATTAAGATGCAATGCGACTTGAATAATGATTTTCCGTGTCCTTACATTTTGAGGACCATGTGAATCAATGGGCCCTTTGAGGACATGCTTCAAATGAGCTCTTATGGGAAAAAAGATGACTATGCCGCTACCCCGTTGGCTTGTAATGCTTGAGCCGAATGGGTATAGAGCATAGTCAAGCCATAAGACCATGTGAAAACCAGCGGTGTCAACATTTTATCTAATGACTTTTTAGTTTCAATCCTACAAATCAAACCCTTAGTTTCACATGATTTTAAAAAGGAAAAATTACAATACCATCCCCCCCCCCCAAGAAATCTAACATGATTGTCTTTGCATTAAATTTTGTTTGATTGCATCATAAGAAAATGAAGGTTTTAGTACATAACACCACTTGTTGGGTCATTTTCTGGGGGAAAACAAAACCAAAACATTTTTATTGTCACAAAACACTAGTGTTTATCGTAGTTGTTGTCCAAAACACAAAACTCGTCATTAACATCCTCGACAGCCAATGGAGTTAATCAAGTCTAGTGTTAGGAGATCCAGCGTGGTCGTGGCTAAAGAGATCGATGGCACGACAACAACCAACCAGAGATGGGAAAGGCGGATACGAGGATGGGACGACCTAGATTTTGGCATGACAGTGGGCCCAACATGGGTGGTATATCCGTTAACCACACATTTTGTGTTATGTGCATCAATTATGGCAAAAGCTGGTGTTTTGTGAAAAAAATTATGATTATAATTCTGTGCAAAAACAACAAGTAGTGTTAGCGCTAAAACCTCGAAGAAAGACAATGGATTGCTCCAAAGTGTTTGAGAATGGATGTCAAAATTTCCCTGTGAAATGTAGTGCACTAAAATCCATATAGGACTTAATCATGCAAACCAAACAACCGGGGTGGGAAACAATTCTAACGATTTTCAAGAGACCCAAACATAGAAAAATTCTCAAAAAATTATAATACTCCGTTAGATCAAAATATCCTTGCACATCTAGAATGTCTAGTTTTTTGGTGGCAAGACTAGCGAGTGCGCAGCCAGCCCACTCGGGTTCAAGTCCCCATGAGGACTGAATTAAACGGGGTTTTATCCAAGCGCGTATAATTCGCTGCTGTAGAGGTTTCATCTACCTAACAATGTATAGCCCGCGAGAGATCATTCCCCGGGGGTCAACATTTTTTATGGCTTCTCCGAGAACCTATCTTTTCTAACCTTCTAGGAAAGTCGGTTCTAAAATTTTACGAGACTTTCAAAGTAGTTATGTCACTATACGGTCATCATTGTCGTTGTAAGACAACATTGTTCTCCGATACGGCGTTGTGATTTGTGCTGGATTCGTCCACACATGTACCGTTGCAAGAATGACCTAGCAACCATCATCGTATTGGGAGACAACATAAAGCGCCTAGATGGAGTAATCGACGATGCACCGGCCACCATCACCGTCTGTCAAGACAATACAAAGCGCTTTGGTGGACACACCGCTGCTCGATGGCCCCTGACTGAGGGCCTTCACATGGCGTGCACAGTTAACGGGGCGCATGCATGAGGGATCGAACGATCGATCATCATCACTACAGAGTGGCTTGGGGGAGTTTCGAGTCAGCAGAGTCGTGATGCAGCTTTAGAAGGCAGGCACTTGGCATTACCAGAGAGATACCGGTAGATCGCGTGCAGATCGGGGACGGATAGAAACCTGTGCACGCTGACCACTAGTCAAGTGGGGGATTCAAGAAGAGGAAGTGCCAAAGCAGGAGCCAAAGGAGCTCGGCAGCTCATGGTCGATCGACATGTATGCTAGTACTAGTACCTTTTCTTTCTCGTGGAAAGAATAGATGTGCTGATGTTCAGGCAAAAAATCCCGGTGAACAAAAATTACCTATGTCCTTGATGAAGATTGATTCTGTTATGATAATAACGTAGTGCCACGGTCAGGCAGAAATCATTTGGAAACAGGTGCGAATTGAACAACAAACATGAATTCTGAACTGAAGAACCACACATGGCGTGGTCCTCCGCGAACTGGGCAGCGAATTAAGATACCACGCAGTATCAGCAGAGCTGCACGGCCATTTAAGTGTGAAAAAGATGCTAGCAGCAGCGGCAACCAACCACCAGCAATTCACGGTCGCTCGTTTGGTCATTTGCGCCTTTCACATGCCATGAAGGTGCCAGGACGCCGATGGAGGAGGAGGAGGAGGTCCAGGTCTCGCAATTAATCCCCCGTGGACGAAACCAGGAAAGGCTTCGTTCCTTCCCAGCTCGTGACCCGTGAGCCGGTTGGTGCCACTTTCCGGTCAACCAGGCGGTTGCAGGAGCAGCATATTTTCCTTTAGCTGCAAGCTTTCTTGAAGCGGGGACCTTCCGCTGCTGTCGATAGATCCTCCTCTCGTTGCTGGATAGTCGCGATGAACCAGCCAGCAGCAGCATGCCGACACGGCGCACGTGATGCAGCAGTGTGCGTAACTGAACCGAAAGTAAATGGGCGTTCGAGTGCAGTGCAGAGAGGTCGGTCCCGTGTACTGCGCTATGTGCTCCTCTAACAACCATACATGTTTTGTTTCATTAACAGCTCTGTCTACCTGCAAGTTAGCTAGTGGTACAATGTTAAGGAGCTACTAGGTGAATTGGCGCGCTTCGCCGCGCCGTCTACATTTCACTAACACGGTGTGGCCGGCGAGGTATTTTTGCCGCCTACATTTTACTCTAACAAGGTGTGGCCGGCGAGGTAGTTTTTTTCCGTTCAAATAAGAAGACAACACTCAAGTATTTCCATGCCCATCCAATGTTCTCCCGGTAAATGATAGTTTTTTTTTTAAACGAGGAGCGTCCCCGAAGGGACCGGAAGCATCACATTAATATCAAACGGTGGATGTACAAATTGTTACAAAGGACCCAATCAAATAAGGATAAAAAGCATATGTCCCTGTTATAAGCAGAAAAGACCTCACTGAAAGATGGGAGACAACAAACCGATCCTTCTCTTTATCCACCGCCGATCCAGAAGTCAGACTCGCCGCCGTCATGCTCGAAAGCGGGGGCGAAACCACTTGCTTCCGCGTAGACTAGGAATGTGACTGCCAACTTCGAAAGGGGCCTCATCGAGGAGGTTAGACAATCGCCGGGACCCTTCGCCGGCTTATAGATAGACCATGTTCTGGCCTTGGATGTCGGACGGCTGTCACTCACCGCCGAGGTAGTGCTCAAAAAGATTGCTTCCCAACTCCATTGTTGCTTGACACTGCTATTCACCCAATCGACTCCTTCGATTTCCGCAACCGCTGCGTCTGCTGGAGGAAGAAGAAGAAATGAATAGTAGAAGGGCTCCGCAGCAGAGGATTCTTTATCGGACCCGAAAGAGATAGTCGGCCCGCCGTCGCCACTCCTGCCACGGGTGGGTGTACACAGTCGAAGAAGAACAGCCCGGAGAAGAGTCCAAAGCCCCAAATGCTCAGCTGAAGCAAGAGCCAGTGCGTCGCCATTCACCCCTCCCTCGCCTCCACGGTTGGCCAGGGGGGAAACGTCAACCATCACCAGCAGGACATGGCGTCGCTCCTCCTCGCCTCCACGGCCGGCCAGGAGCACCACCACAAGACCATTTTTACATCCTTCAGTAGAGCAACAACACTTATTCAAAGGGCTCCCGTTCCAGACCTCCTCCACGTTGAACTCCCACTAGAGAAGCTCGCATGAAAGAAGGCAGAGCGGCCCTCCGACGTTGTGCAGCAACGCAAGAGGGAAGAAGCCCAGCTGGATGCGCCCTTAAGATAGCCAAACGCCACCCATCTCTCCTCCCCCGCCACCATGGCCAGCCAAGAGGAGGGGTAGCGGCCGTCGACAAAGGCACACCCCAGCAGGAGCCTTATTGAGGGAATTGCTGGCCGCCGGAATCTCCATCACCACCTCAACGACAGCGGCAACGAGAGGGTAGCACAGCCACCGCCATATCTGGCCCAAAGATAGCAGCGGCTTCCACACGGCACAAAGCCGACAACCGGCACGTAGCCAAGACCTATAGCTAGTATATACAGGGGGGGAGGGGGCGGCGTCTCTCCTCAGCTTCTCTCTACCGGCTGCGCCGGCGAGATCGGCCTCGGATCGGCCCAGCTCCGACGAGATCTGATTTGGGAACTGTAGCAGGGGACAGGGGAGGAGACGGTTCGGGGTTGAGTTCTCCCGGTAAATGATAGTGAATCATTTAAATTGCTTTCCCACACATATGCACACATGCTCACCCACACACAAACACGATTTTGAGATTTTTGAGCATCACAAACAAGGATATGGTGGGCCAGTGTCATGTTCATGTGAGAATTTGAGAGATAGGTGATGAACAAAAATAATTGTCAGGATTTATGGTCAGGTAAGTTGGATAATGTGTGCTTAGAGTAGAAAGGGTCCAGACACGGTAGAAGCTGATTCAGGACTTGTCATACAAATCACAACAGAGGCACATCTCTAAACTTAAAAACTGCAGTGTGCAACTGACAACTCAGATCCATATGGTCTTAGTATGAATATATATTTCTTGTTGCTTACTTTTATAAATATGAGATAAAATGGAGTCATGGCATAGATCCAATGATGCATTTGTATGAACCGTTATATGAGAAAAATGTCATCATGTTAGACCTGAAATTAGACCACGTGATTGTTGGTCCTTCAATATTGCTTGGTAGTAAATTTTTTATATTTGTTGTTAATTTCAGTCATTAATTTCAGAGCGGTGATGCTATACATACAACACTTGTATGTACGATTCCAGTTCAACATCAGTCACACATGCATTGCTACCCAGCCTTTCCTTGGTTATCCAATCCATCGTACTTTCATCAGACAAAGAAATGTCACATATAAAGCAGTTATGGTTTCATAGAAGCAGGAGGAGTATATCTTCTGGTCTTTGGTAGCTGAGCCAAAACCCAAGAAATCATTAGGTTACATTTACGACAAATACACGGCATGACCGGTTTTAGGCTCTGGTTTTGAAATTATGTTTTTGCATGCTAGCTACTAATGCATGAATATACTTTTTTCAAATAGTGTTATATATGTTCAAATGACCATTTGGTGACCTCGCTGATCTGGCAAAATGGTTTTGTTGAAGGAGCAATAATCACATGCATCAGCCATTTAATTAAGCATAGAAAACCAAGATAAACTGATAGTAAAATCATTTTTCTGCTTTCAAGCCCTAATTCTTACAACTATACTATTCATAATAGAGACTTAGTACCTCCTTGATTGCAATTAGCATCATCGGTACAGTTAGACATGAACTTAAGTAGAAAAAAATAAGACCAAAAAGAATAACTAGAGGAAACATATATTAGAGGAATGAAGCTGCAAATGATGATTTCCCTATACTAAAAAACACAACATAACTATATACAATGTATACTTGTTGGAAATCTGCAAGAGAAAATAAGACAATCCTGAAATATTTCAATTGTCTCGATTCATCCACAATAAATAGAATCCGATGTCAGTAGATGCAATACGCCTTTTCATCTCAGCCCTCGGATTATCTCGAAAACTGAACTAAATTTACTTATAGTAAACATTTTCACCTAGGTGACTCAATCAAAGAAGTGCAGAGCAGAAAACTTACCTGTCATCTGTCTTCAATCTTCTGTCATGCAAAAGTTCTCATTCAACAAGCAAAGAATGCATGACAATCGTTGTCCAGATTAACCTGGTTCTATGCATCTGATATACAGCATGAGCATTGGTAAGATCGTAGAACATCTTGTTTGTAGCTAGCTGTTATACTTCCTAGCACAAGTAATTTTCAACCTAGTAGCTATAGCCTATATGAATTTCTATTCACAAATAGCTCTCTAGCAGATGCTTAGGATCTTGAACTATCAAAAATGAAGTAGAAGGCTTGCACATGGTCAATGCAAAAATACCATAATTAACTTTTTTTTGCAACTAGATGTTTTGCGAAGCTAAATATGAAATCAGCATATGTGTTTTTGTACATTGCAATCCATCCTGAAGCTGTGATAATCCATGGACAACTAAGAACATCGTCTAAACCATTTGAGCACCTTGCTCACCTGCCAGATGATACTATAGGACACGTGCATCCTACGGTTCTTAGGCGACATCACACAAACAAATAGGAAAAAAATCACCTACAGCACACAACAAATTATAAGAAAAGAAAAAAATCCTGAGAAAATTCAAATAAGAACAAATCATCTACCCAACAGTAGGTGGCTGCACAACAGAGGGGACCAAAAGCGGAGCCACATGATAGCGAACACCACCCGTCACCCCCTATGGCTGATGGAAACAAAATAAAGGCACCACATAAACAATCAAGCAGAATAAAATAACACGCAAGAAAACATACCATCCTGCGACCACCGGGCAGAGAGAACACGCCACCGAGGGCCACAAAGCAGAAGTACAATGTCGGCAGATGGGATGCGAGGAGCCATAACTCTCCCGACATACAGTTTAGAAGAATTGTTGCATGACAAGGATGGTGTACACTATGAGAAACAATACTTTCGATATAAATAATTTGGTGTACGTTAGGAAGTAATTTGTACCACAATATATTCATGATTCCCCAAAACAACTGAAGTGGTAAAATTCTTTTCAAAAAAAATTCACATATATCAATTTCAAGTTCTGGCCATAAAGATGTTAAAAATACAGATTTGGAAGGTTTGATTCTAGCTAGCATTTGCAGATACTGGACATTCACTCGAAAACGGATTCCGTGCAGAATAGTACCGAGTACACTACAATCTAGTAAGCGCTTGGAAATATCGATATAAGCATCAGGAGAAAAATGACCAGTAAGGGAATAAATGTCCGATAACAGAAATTAATCTTATGGATCTAAATCATGAAACCACAATTCTTACCTTCTATCTGAACAAAAAGGCACATTTAACTTCTCAAGTTGAAAAACAAATCACAAATTATAAAAATATGTACATGGTTAAACCTTAACATGTACTCTACAACTCAAGTAAGGCTAGTATTACCTCTACATTCAACAAACAAAATATAAGCACAACATCTAGTTTGACGATACTAAGAGAAAGGTTAAGATTATTTAATCATCCTATTTTTGGGATGACCTAGTGTGGTTGATCTTAAAGATTTGATATAACGAACAACAAAGGGAAAAAAGTATGCAATAAATGTTTGATAAGATCTTAAGACATGGAAGGAGCTCTCTTTCTAAAAGTTACTACAACAATTTTAAGATACAACAATATACTCAGGGGGGATAAGCTTAATATCGTTTTACTCAAACAAAAGCATCTTTGAATATGTGTATGTTACCATATCTTCATGCTTTACTACATAACAACGATAAATGTTTGATAAGATGTTGTATCCATCTCTTCCTTTTAAGTAAAATATGAGACAAAGAAACTAATTTAGTTGTGTTTTAGGGACAACCAATAATTTTAGACTGAACCATGGCCATTAACAACAGCTTAATTTAGAACGCACACAAGCTTACATCATACATGGGATTCTTGAACACCGTACAAATTGAGACAGAAAAAGTAAAAATGGTACCAAGACAATATATCAGTAGTTATGTATCATGCATCTAGAGACCAGCAAAACAGTAGCTAAGCATAAATAGTACTTTAAAGAAAAAATGAGAACAAACATGATTCATAATTTTGTATGCAAAGATGGCCCTAAAACCATTATGAAAAATCAATACAAATTTAAGGCATCTTAATCTTGCAAACATCGACAGTCACAATTCACATCATGGCTTATGCTCAACTCACCAATCCTTCACATGCATCTCTGCTAGACCGATATAAACATTTTGGCTCCAAAAAAAATAGTTTATAAATCACATGAATGAACCGTACACAAATTATAATATCCTTTCTTTTGATAGATATTGAACCGTGTTAACCATATAATGATGGAAAGAATTGATTTGGAAGCTATTATCACAAGAAAGATGGAATTGTACATCACATAGTACCATAAATATTATATCTATTGTTTTACAATCCATCCAATAGAAACAAATACAATCTACACAAGGGATCTGCACATAAAGTCAAGCATTAATAGATTATACATTGGACTACATGAATAGTACATAGATTTTCAATGCCATTTGCAAAAGCAGATCTAAACAACAACAAAAATCAGGGGAGGGAGGCAACCTTGAGTCTAGACCGGTACAGAGGAGAGCTGGAAAGATTTGGGAGAGGATCTTCCATTGTGTTTGGAAAGGGATGAAAATACCTGCAATAAAAATGAGCTTCAGGGGGAGACCATAACAGAGAACTTGCTGAAAAACAAAACGAACAAACGACAATTAATTCTAGTAAAAACAACTGCCCCAACAATTAGTGCTGCTACACCAAGACCTGTTGCCGTTGTTGTTGGCTGTCCGATACGATGACATAAGCGATTGGGTCGAGCTATGTGACCTTGTCCATCCCAGGTTGATGAGCCACTCCACTGCCTTAATTGTTGGGCTTGTCCTTACCTGCAGGTCGTAGAACTCGTAGCTGAAGAACTCGGACGCTCATGTAAACTTTGTTGTGCTAGTTCTACCCCCATCGCCGTCACGCGGCAGATCCGTGACGCCCTCGACCACCTATAGCCTCTGCTCCGACGCCATCCACCTATAGCCTTTGCTCCGACGCCGACGGCTTCCCCCACGGTATCACCACCATGTCGCCCTCACTCTCCCTGCTCATTGCGCCGGTGCGCCCACGCTTTGTCGATGCCCTGCGCATGCCAGCCGCTCCCGCTGCGCCGGCCTTCTTCGTGGCGGACTCGGTTAGTGGATCAATGGTGACTGGTGTGGGCGGAGGAAGTGGGTGCGGCTGCGGGCATGAAAAGTAGGGAGAGGAAGCGGTGGGTGCAGGGATTAGGGTTTTGACGGACGACAGTAGTAGGTCGAGCTCGAGATTGGACAGGACCAGACGTTCCCATCAAAGAAGAGCAGAAGCAGGTTGTCATCGAAGGAGACCAAACAGCTCTTCCACGTATCTATGGCGGTGGTCTGGTGCCTGTCCTTCTCCGGGCCCGGGAGGGGGCTTCACTTGCACGCCTAGAAGCGAGCATCGCCATCGCGGGGAAAACTGCCCCCTGTCCATCTATGGGCGGAGGTCCTTGATTCCATGGCAGACATTGGGGCGGCGACGGAGGTCCTTGACGTCCGTGTAGAAATTGGGGGTGGTCCTCGATGTCGGTGTAGACGCCCGGGGTAGCAGCGGAGTGGTTGGGGTGGGCGTCGAGAAGGAGGTGGTGGCGGCATAGTGGTTGTGGTGGGCGGCAAGGAGGAGGAGCCGGCGGCGGTGGGACAGAGGACATGGAGAGGACCGGGAGAACAAAAGAGGAGAGATGGAAATTGCTTTCCCGGGTCAAAGCGGCGGAGGAGAAAATCTCATACGCAGAACCAGGTCCACATACCAGCACGAGAACGACAAAACGCTTCGCAAATGCCCTCAAATCGCTAGCTTTTGCTCAGGCTTAAGCCATAGTATAATATACAGTTTTAATCCCAGGTCTCTCATCCGGGTTGCAATTTGGTATCACACCTTGTAAAACTGGATTCAAATATTAAGTCCAGGAAACAACAAGAAACAACGCTTTGGGGGTCCTTCTATGCGTAGACAGTGAATTTTTTTACGGAAAGGCGCCTCGTTCTCCTCTATTTCTCATCTTCTCCTTAAATTTTCGGCAAGAACAAACAGAGCGCGGTTTTAGTGACGGAGCTGAAGTAGTTGACGGAGACATCGAGGTTGTCCGTCGTTGTTTCCATCTGAATCCCACCGGCCATGCACTACCGCGAGCACCGCGAAGATCCGCCGCATTACCGTACCGTGAATTTCTTCTCTCATGCCCTACTTTTTCTGTTAGTTGCGGTGCGGCTTGTGGAGGTGAAGGTGGGCGCACGATCAAGATCAATCTACATGTTTTAGCGGTGCAAATCATATAGAAATAGTCATAACTAGCACTAGCACATCGGTTAGTATGATCAAGGTTGTGGATTATGGGCGATTTATGCTCGATCTGTGCCATGTCTCTCTGCTCATGTGAATAGATTACCGTTTGCTCTGATTTCCATGACTTTAGGTCAAAAAGATGTTACTTTCAATACAATTCTAAGTTGGTGAAGGTTTAGTGCATCGGTGCTTTGTTGATTGTGTTAGCAAAGTGTCAAAATCTGATGAAGTTCATGTTGCTTGGCTTCAATTTACTGAATGTTTGCTATAGATAACTGCATATTTAGCTTGTGTAGGAGAAGAATGTGGTTTGTTCATAGTAGAAGTAGTGCATAATGTTTTTTTGGATTAAGAGAACATTTAGAATATGTGAGTGCATCAACAAGTTCCTTTGATAATTGCACTACTGACACTTGGTCTATCTCATGGATAACCGAAAATCTAAGAATATTGGGCTATGAGAGAGATGGAAGACTACACATATATTGATTGTTTCCTAACAAGGAAATTAGAGGTTGAATAGTTCTAATTGAGAAGTAGTCAAACATTACACAAATGATAAATGCCAACGGGTCAGAG